>OY728128.1:1030894159-1032333158 GCA_963277665.1 Viscum album | reverse complement strand
TTCTAATCAAGTTATATGGTTTGATCATGGTTAGTGAAGACCGTGATATGTATCCTAGGAAACCATGCAATCCTGGACATGGGCTTGGACTGGGTTACTGTATGGTTAAGCTAACCATGCATAATTCCCCGAAAACCATTTGAGGGTGTAATTTTGGGATAGTATCTCTCTCACGGTATTCCCAAGTTATGGAAAACCGCATGGGTAAACTGTGCAACCTAGTAAAGTTGAGAAATTTACAAAAACTCCATTATGATATTTTTGATCCCAACTCGAGATTTATTCTTTTCTGCCCCCTAGAAACTTAGGTTATGATAAATAGTTCCCAAAATCTTCTAAGGGTGATTCTCATTCATCTCTAGGCCATTTGGAGCACCTTTGGTTGTGTAACGAAGATCTGGGTAAGTATAATAACCCAATTTCTTCTTCTTCTCGATTATGGTTTGCATTATTCTCCCATCTACTTTCAAAGCTCTAAACCCCTCTTTTTCTGGTGAGATATTTCATAAATATTTAAAAGGTGGTTGAAACTGGATATATGGTCACATTTTTGAGTTCTTTATCCAATGTATTTGAGGTAGGTGGTCAATAAGTTATATCCCATAGGTTTGTTGAACATATGTGCATGCCTAAATTTTTTCTTTAGAACGTCATGATGCAATTTTGAACCCCATGATACTATTTTGTATTTTGGGTTTCTAAATGATGAATAGATACCCTCATGGTCTCCAAGGGACGCATCAATGATGATTCGACCCATTTAAAACCATCCTTGGAATGTGATGATACTTTCTAGATCTTGAATTAGCTATGTAAGTTCTAGGTTGTTGTGTAATCAGGTAGAACCCTTGTTAATTATATTGACAATCTTAATGTAATTCCAAATGTGTTATTGGTTAATTATGGTTGTGGTAAAAGGCTTATGGAATATGTTAGATATGGATAACTAAGTTAGTAAATGTGGAACCATTTTTATTGAACATTGAAAATGATATGTGGAATGGGGAATATGTTCCAGGGGATTTCATAAGGGGATTTGTGAATGTGTATAATGGGTTGACATAATGGAATTATTTAATATTATTCTTTATCTAGGTTTGAGAATGGTAATTGGGATAAATGGGATAAGTGATGTAAATGGAAATTTTTTAATTGGTTATGGCACTATATGATTTATCATGTGGATTTTTATGGATTATGATTGTTATATGTAATGGTTGAGTTTGGTTTTGATATGGTTTGTGTGTGATAAATGGATGGATAAACAAGTGAACATGGCTTGAAGTGTGGGATAAAGAACAGATGATCCTTCTATGGGTTGAGTTGGATAAATTCACTAACTCCACCCACAATGCATGGGTTAGGGAAGGGGACATATCTTTATTCCCCTAATGGTTGCATTCCTCCCGGTCTGAGGCATTAAGGTGAGGAGATTGTGATGTTTTGACATGATATCCCTAGTGAGTTAGGGAATTATTATTCCCTTATGCAAATGGAAAATTCCATTAAACCCATGTTATTGATGATTTACTATTAAAAAAAGACACATAATGAATGGGCACTTTGGTTAGTATAACTATGCAGAGAATGTAAACTAGTGGCCCCAAAATTTTCATTCCTTTTCTATTTATTTATACTTACATGAACTATCTGTTAGACTGGATATTTTTAGATACCATTGGTGGTGGTCTATTGATTTCTACTCTTTCCCTACTCAGGACACCATTAGGTAACTGAGCATCTTTCATGCTTGTAGGCTAGGACAAGGGCAAGGGCCCTATTCTAGGTAGTTGAGTTGGACATGGGGGTTTCATGGATGTGTTTCCAGACATGGATTCAGGAATGTTTGAGGGATTGTACTATTTTTTCGGCTTTGGTAACATGGCATTGTAGCATGACATGACATGTTTAATATAGATTGTGTTTTATACCTAGTTTGGGAGATGTTTGACTATGCATGTTATTGGTTGTTTCCTATTTTTTCTGCTATTTATATTGTGTTATTCTATGTCTCACTCTGGTAAAGTGGGTATAGTCTTCCCATGTGACCTATTCGACCATCACTACAAGTCGGTAACCTTTGGAATAAGGAGAGGTGTGCTTGAGATCATGAGACGACTAGGATCGGGGCACCGATATAGTGGAACTCCAGTTAAGGATGTTAAAAAGTTTTATCAGAAGAGTTATTTTCTATTCCTTATTATTTGGGGATAATAAAAATGATATTAGAATAGTATCAGGCCTCAGTAATGAGATATTTACCAGGAGTAGCTAAACCAAGTATGGGGGAAAACCCATGTCACCCTGGGTGAGAATTTTTGTTCTTGTTGTGTGTTGTTACATTTGATTATATTTCACCATTGGGTGATACACATGTAGTGTGATGTGATAATTTAATGATAATTCTCTCATGGTGATAATGGCTTGAGGTTGTACATTCATGGATCATTATAGGAACCTATATATATAAGTGACATGTATCTTAGTAGGCACACACACATGGGAAAAATGTGTCGGTCATAGACGGTAGAATGTATTTTATATTTTCAAAAGTGGTGAAAATTTTGTCTAATGAAACAACACTAATAGGTTAAGAAGGGGAGAGAAATGTTAAAAATAATTAAGAAATTGTCTTTGATAAAGGGTGGTCTGTCAATTGAACTGTCATTTGTGTAAGTTGGGATGTGATAATATTTTTGACATGGTTTAAAATGTTTGTATTGTAGTAATATGAGTTTGTTACCTCATGTTAGCCATGAACTATGTAGGGATGGATGAGGGATGTGTGCCACATATTATCAAACCGATTGGGTGGTGTATATGGAATTTATTATTGGTGGATAATGAAGAACCTTTATTTGTATTTATGGAATAATTATTGTTATTGTTATAAATATTTTGTTTTAAATTGTATATAAATGACTCCATGAAGGCATGTGTTGGTTGGGAGATAGGAGAATGTTGCTTAGAATTCTCCCCTAGTAGTGGAGAATGAGGATCTGGTGGTTAATAATAATAGGGATGTGTAGTGCAGGCTAGTGAGGATTAATCCTAGGGTAGAGGGACATTCCATATTCATGATATTTAGTCTATAGTTGGAGGTGGTGTGGCTGGACTGTCTACCATTCAAGGTATGATTCTTATATCTGGCACACTCGTTGGTGCATTTTTTGACATAGGTTCCACAGACTCTTTTAGCTATTCAGAGTTTGTGGTTTTGTTGGGCCTAACTGTGGAACATGTTTATGGAGTTTGGTCAATTGATACTCCATTGGGTGTGCAAGTTGAGGATATCAAATAGTGTAGAGGTTGTGCTTTAGATGATGGAGGTTATCATTTTCTGTTGAACCAATTTTTCCTCGAGATATAATGTTTTGACCTGATCAGGGGTATGGACTGGCTAATGTTGTATCATTCCCATAATGATTGTTACCTTCATAGGGTAATTTCCACGTCTCCTAATGGAGGAAATTATCCCTTTTGTGGTGAGTGGAATGTTTGAGCATGCCTCACATGTCCAATTTGTCAGCAATTGGTGGAACTCACAACCAAAGTGGCATGAGTTATTCTTTATTATGCAGAGGTGGAGCAACATGTATTTCTTCATGTGGTGGAAAATTTTCTAGATCTGTTTCTTGAGGATTTCATAGGGCTATCACCCGAAAGGGATGTGAACTTCACAACCTAGTTGCTGTTAGGGTAAGAACGAGTTTCTATTTCACTCTATTTAATAGACCTGACAGAGCTCAACGAAAAGAAAGTTCATCTGGATGAGTAGGAGAAAAAAAGATTCATTGGACCTATTGAATCACCTATGGTATCACCCACGAATTTTTTCTAAGAAGGATGATGGGGTGTTGAGGATATGTGTCTATTACCTAAAGTTTAATCAGAGGATGATTAAGAACTGATACCCACTTCGCCGAATTGACGAACTATTTGAAAAACTGAGGGGTTCCTTAGTGTTCTACCATATCAATTTAAGATTAGGATACCAACTGTTTAGAGAGAGACCTTCTGGCGTATTGCAGATATCTTTCCAGATCAGGTATGGGTTGTATGATTTTTTGGTGATGCCATTCGGGTTGACCAATGCATCGACAGTATTCATGGTGCTAATGAACAATATATTTTACAGTTCTCTAGATCTTTTCATGGTATTATTCATTGATGACATCTTGGTGTACTTGATAACTCTTAATGATCATACCCAACATCTTGACATTATGTTGAGTACACTAAGAGAGAATATTATTCATTCCAAGAAATAAAAGTGTCACACCTAGATTGATAATGTGAATTTCATAGGACATATCATTTCCAAGTCATGTGTGTCAGTGGATCCAGATAAGGTGCAGGTTGTGATGTCTTGGGAGAATCCCAAGAATGATTCTGATAACCATATTTTATGGGTTTGGCCACCTACTATCTATGGTTCATTAGATAATTCTCTCATTTGTAAGTGCCACTCTCAATATTAACCAGGAAGGGTGTTATGTTTGAGTGGTCAGAGGCAAGAAAACCATCTTTTCCTAAATTGAATAAGTGGTTGACTACAACAACGATTTTGATCTTTCCTAAATCTGGCTATAAATACACATTTTTCTACGATGTGTCTGGTATTTGACATGGTTCATTGTTTATGTGGGATGATCGGGTGGTAGTTTATGGCTCAATAAATCTGAAGCCTCAAGAAAGAAAATACCCGACCCATGATCTCGATCCAGCTTATGTGGTTTATGCCTTAATGTGTTGGAGGAATTATGTTTTGGGAGAGAGGTTCATGGTGTTTACCAACCATAAAATTATTAAGTACATATTCTCTTTGCAGGATTTGAATATTCAATAGTGAATATGGGTTGAGTACCTAAAATCATTCAATTTTTAGTTGGTTTACACGCTGGGAAAATGGAATACTATTGTGGATTCACTTAAACAGAAGACTCAGAATCAGGTTATTCAGGAATCCAACTATAAATGGAAAATGATGACTTTTTTTTCTGAGATGTAGCTATAATTATAGGATGGGAATATACAAATGTCCCTTGTGTCTATAGCTATTGAGTATACACTATTGAGATGGTTCAAATAATGTAAGATAGAAGATCCATTATGTTTGTCCATGGAAAGTATTAATGATGGTGAGTCACCTTGTAGTTGGGTTATTAGTGTGGATGGAGTCATCTATTTTTAGGGCCATTTTCGGGTACCAATAAGTGCACGCGAAGAGTTAACGGTCGCGTTCCACTTATCAATGTGGGATTTAAATCTTGACTTGAATAATTTTATCATAATAATTGTCAACAATATTTGTTTCTGGTAATGAAGAAATAGGTTTCATGTTTTGTGGCATGATGCCTTGCATATCAATAGGTAAAGTCTGAGCATCAATGTCCAGGTGGGTTATTACATTCATAGACCATTCAATAATGGAAGTGGAATGATGTAACGAAGGACTTGGTAGTGGGTCTTTCAAGGAAACCTCAAAAGAATGATGCTAATACGGTCATTATGGAATGGTTGAATAAATTTTCTCATTTCTTGTCAATCTAGGTGAGTTACATAGTTCATCGGTTGGGTGAGTTACATGTTTTAGAAATAGTGTGATTGCATGGTCAGATGAGAACCATAGTTTCTGATCATGATCTGAGTTTCACATCATGCTTCTTGAAGGGATTATAGAAGGTTCTTGGTACCTAGGTGTTGTTGAGTATGGATTATCACATGAAGACGGACACAAAGTCTTATCATATGATTCAGATATTGGATGACATGTTGAGGTATTTTGTCCTAAATTTCAGTGGTTCATTGGGAAAGCAATTATAACTCCTGGTTTTTTCTAACAATAATAGTTTCCATGAAATTATTCAGACGGATCCTTTTGAGGGACACTATAGGTGACACTATATATCTTTATTGTGTTGGTTGGTGTCTGGGGAATTCTTGCTGTTAGGACTAATTCTCATGCCTGAGATGTTGGAAAAAGTTTGTATGATTCAAAAGCATAAAATAATGACTCATAGTATAAACAATTCATATAAAGATCATCATCATAGATCTCTCGATTTATTTTTGGGTGATAGTTTGTTTCTTCAGGTGTCGTCAAGGTTGGTTCCCCAGAGAATACAGAAGCAGTTCTTATTGGGGCCTAGGTTTGTGGGGCCATTTGAGATTGTGGATAAAACTTGACCAATGACTTATCGATTGGATCTTACAAAATGTATAGTTTGGTGCACGATAATTTTCATGTTTCACAAGTTCATCAGTATCTGCATGATCTATATCATGTGAAAAATGTTGATGATGTTGAGCTTGATCCTGACGAATCATTTGAAGAGCATATAGTTCGTATTGTTGATCATAGTGAGAATGTTTTTCATGGAAGTTTGTACATTTAGTTCCTATTCTATGGAAGGATAGAATCATCTAGGAATAAACATGGGTGCGAGAATTAGTTATGCAGCACCATTGACCCTCTCTATTTTATTCAGAAGATCAATTATGCTCAGGAAGAGAATCTCAAGGACGATCCATCTTAAGGTGGGGTGATTGTAAGATATAGAATTCTTCATAAGGTACATTCTTTTATGTTTCATATTATGTCCCCTATTTTTGTTTAACAAGTATTCCCTAGATAAATTTGTAGGCTCGCGGCTGTTCTAGGGGTTCGGGACTTGAAAGATGAGGTAAAAAAATTGGGCATCTTTCACGGTTTACGCATTGTTAATGCAAACAGTGCGAGGCATCATTGGTAACCATGTAGCCTTGGATAGATATTTTTGGATTCTTACCACATTATTAAGCTAAACATATGTATTTCCTAGAAATTCATGTAAATTGGTGATGTTGGGATAGAATCTCTTGCACAGTTTCTGTAAGGCTTGGAAAATCGTGTCGGTAAACCGTGCATCCCAGTTAAGTTGAGTAATTTACAAAAAAAATGCAATTATGGAATTTTTTATCCATAATCAATATTTAAACCATTAATCTAACTAAAAACATTTATAATGAGGAATATATCACAAGATATTATAAGGGGTATTATCCTTAATATTTTGTCTGTTTAGAGCACAATCGGTTGGTGATCGAAGATCCGAGTATGTCTAATATCCTCATTTCTTTCTCTTCTCGATTAGGGTTTTTTATATTTCTCTCATATCATTTGGAATATCTAAAACCAAATTTTTATGGTGAGATCTATGTTGAATATTTAAAATGCTTTTGAATACGAATCTAAGGCCACATTTGGGAGTCAACTCACTAATGGATTAGAGGTAGGTGGTCTAGAAGTAACATCCCATAGTTTTCTTGATGATTTATGCATGACTGACTTTGTTATTTGTAACATCATGATGTGATTTTTAATACCTTGATTATATCTGGTATATTTGATTTCTAATTGACTAATAGAAACCTTCATGGTCTCCAAAGGATTTATCGATGATGATTTGACGCATTTAAGGCCATCCACGGGGTGTGATGATACTTTTTAAACCTATAATTAGATAAGTAAGTTACTGGTGGTTATGAAATAATGTAGGGACCTTGTTGAGTATGTTGATATTATTAGTGGAAGTAAAATGAGGTATATGTTAATTAGGTTTGAGTTAATAGGCTTATGAAATATGCTATAAATGACTAAGATATATAGTTCACTTTAAATTGTATTTATAATAAATTGATAATAGTATGTGGAATGGGAAATTTGTTGATGGGGGATTTCATAAGGGGATATATGAATGTGTACAATTTGTTAACACAAGGGAATTATTGAATATTCTTAGTGTGGTAGGATTAATAATGTGAATTAGGAAAAATGGGATAAGTGATGTTAATGGAAATGTGTTAATGGGTTATGGCATAATATGATTTACCATGTTGATTGTTAAAGATGATGAATGTTATTTTTATTGGTTGTGTTTGTTTGTGATATGTTTTCTGTGTGGTGGATGAATGTATAAGCATGTGAAAATTGCTTGAGTTGTGGGATAAAGGACTGAGGTTCCTCCCATAGGTCTATTTGGACTAATGCTCTAACTCCACCCACAATGCATGAGTTAGGGAAGGGGACACAACCCTATTCCCCTAAAGGTTTCATTCCACCCAGACAGAGGCTTTGAGGTGAGGAGATTGTGATGTGGTGATATGTTATCCCTAGTGAGTTAGAGAAATACTTATTCCCTTATGAAAATGAAGAATTCTCTAAACCCTATGTAATTTATGATGAACTAGTAACAAAAGATACATAATGAATTGGAACCTTGGTTAGTATAGCAAGGTAGAGATTGTTAACTAGTGTACCAATATTATCTTTCCATTGTTTGTTAATTATTTATACTTTAATTCACTATATTTTATAAAAGATATTTGTAGACACCATTTTTGGTGTCCTAATAATTTCTACTCACACGCTACTCAGACCTTTATTGGGTACCAATGAATATTTCATGCTCACAGGTTAGGACAAGGGAAAGGGACCTATGATATGGAGTTGAGTTAGAAATTGGACATGAATTGATGAGGTTATTGGAATAGAATTTGAACCATTTTTTGGATTTCTATATTTGTATTTATTTTGGTATTTGTTCACATAAAATTGTACCATGACATGACAAATTTATTATGGCTTCTGATTTTCACCCATTTTGGGAGATGTTTGACTATTCGTGTTTTTAGTTGTATCATGTTGTTTCCACTATTTATATTGTGTTCTACAGTGGAATACTCTAGTAAAGAGGGTATAGTCTTCGCTTGTGATTGGATATACCCACGTTGCTTGTCAGCAACCTTTGGTGTACGGGGAGGCTTGTTGAGGTCATGTAATGACCCAGCTCGGGGCACCCATTAAGGGGAACTCAGGTTGGGGATGTTATAGCAACAAATATCCATGCTTGAGATGCTGATAAAAAAGTATATTAAACCTAATACTTGCACTTTTTTTAATAAGAGGGTGATTTTTGATAGATATGCTGATTTCCTTTTCAAGTAAATTTATCTTGGATCTATATAAGGAATGCCAATAAATTCTCAGAATTGCATCAAATTCATCTAATGGGGGTATCACATGGATTATTGCGGAATTAAACATATAAATTTTAATAGGTGATAAGTTATATGAATTGGATGAAATAGTTTATCCATTTTCTATATTCATTGATAACTCAACATACTTATTTTTAGTTGGTGTTTTAATAATTATATTATACATACGTGAAATTTAAGAATGTGTAGAACAAAAATCAAAAAGTTTTCCCTCAATTTCTTAATGAATAACTAGAGTAATTATCACCACTTATTTGTTGGGATCCCACTCAATAGATGTGATGGAATAACCTCACCCTTTCTCTCTTGGAAATGGAGTTTTTTTCATAAATTATCATTGACAACCCTTGGATTAGAGAAATACATTTCATAGTGTCCTTGTTCCTTGAATTTGGAACATTGAACAATAGGCTAAGGGTTATCCAGAGCATTTCCTTCTTCCATGAATTTATCTCATTGGAAATCGCTATCTTAGTCCCCTTCCTCTCCACAACTAAATCATTTCCTCACCACTATTTGGAAATTGATGAGATGATTCATTTTTCACTTTTGATAAGTGGGTTGTTGTAATTTCATTCTACCATTAGATTTATCCATAATAGTTCTATAATAAAAATCCTTTTTACACCTCTTATAACTTTGAGAACCTTGGGATTCATTGATCTCCATTTCAACTATGAGGGTACATCAGAAAATATTCTCATATCATTCAATATTTAAAATGGATACAAATATTCATATATTTTAAATTAGCCTATCAATGAAGGTGTCAAAATCACATTCATATGTAATAAAAAATCCTATGTCATATCTATTGGAACTAATGTTTTTCACAAATAAAAATTTATGTGTTTCATTTTTTTATCCATACACACTAGTATTGATCGATTAATATTCATGAAATGTGTTTTTACGGTGCATATATTGTTAATGTTGAAGGTTGTTTTGTTTTCCAATTTTTTAAAATTTTTTGGTTTCAAAATTTTGTGGATGGAGAAATTGTTTCAAGAAAAAGGATGTACGTTGAAAGAAAGGTTGGAGTTCATTCATAATTTTTTGTAAAATCAATGCTTTGTGATCATCACATTGAAATATTATAAAGGCTAGATATTCACCTAAGATTTAAACTTGTGTAATAGATGAGTTTGCATGAAATTGGAATGTTTCACACCATGGAAGTAACAAAATAATATGATGTACCAAATATTACATCAAAACAAGAATTTTCCACATAGTGGAAGGCATGAAACGAACATGTGCTTAAGTCTATATGTATCTATGATTAGGTAACCATCACCATCTTTATAACTTAACATTTCTAACTAATATCTGGTGGCTCTTCTGTGTGAAATTTCTGAGTGAAGAAGAGTTGATTGTAGTAAGATTAGCAGGTAGAGTGTTGGTTGTGTATATTAGAAAGAAAGAAAAACTCACAATAAAATCATTATCTGATTACGTGAAATATAAGTGTTGTAAGAAAGTTAACTTTTGACAAAAACCTAAAATTTTAACACAAGTACATGTGTTGTACACAAGTCATAGAGTTGTGAAACTAGTAGGTTTTTTAATACAAATTGTATGATTAGTGATTTCAAGTGCATCACCACTAGTTTACTATGTAATAAAGGCCACTTATTAGTATGGGACAAGAATTAAATGTAAATATACTAAATCATATTTCAATTCATTAATATGAATTAGAATATACCCAAATTAGTGAGCTAGGGGGAGTTAATAGAAGTGTTCTAAGGAGGACAATGTTCTATAAAAAAATATTGTAATGTTAGTGTGCCTGATGTATTGTGAATGTGTCTGAACTTATATATTCTTCAACTAGTGAATATTGTGGGATTTTGTTATGGACAGAACATTTTTGGCATATTCCCCTTAGACTAATCCTTATTGGTGAACCATGTCAAACTACAATAGTTCCTCCCTCCATGTCAATGTTTAATTACTGCGTGATTTCATCAGACATGTTTAACAAGTTTCTACCAACATGGGAACAATAGTGATCAATTTAAAAGAAAATATTAACCCCCTGATTCACCACTCCCGTATTGGAGTTTTCTAGGGGCCTATATTATTATAAATTTCTATTGTTGTTTCCATTCACACCCTGATTTATTCTTCATCATTTTACATGATCCAAAAGAAATACCTCAATATTTTAAGTCTGAGAGTTCTGTGGTAAGATTTGTCTAATTTTTTTTTCAAGAATTCCTTCCAGTCCATCACATCGATCTCCTAACCAACCTCTATATTTTGGACTAACATCCACCTTTGATTAATAATTACTTCTATGCAGTAAAAAACTGGTTTGACCTTCTCTTTATCAGATCATTGAAGGATATATAATATTATTTCAATTGTGTGGATCCATTTAATTATGATTTGGGGATCATAATATCCAATAAATTTTAAAATACATAATAAAATTAACATATAAATTTAATCTTTCAATTTATTAGGGTGATTGGAAAACTCCTATGGATTCATGTTTTAGTTTAAAATAAGTTTATATTGAGAATATACTATCACAACATTTTTAGGACTCATACCATAGGGTTTGGAAAATTATTGGGGAAGTAATAACATTACCCCTTGTATTGATTATGGGATTAGTTTCTCAGATTTCTATCTATTATCATAAAATAGAGTGAAAATTAGTTATAATTATTTTTAAATATTTAAATAAATAAAATAGTAGCTATGAAAATTGAAGTGATAAATCATTATAAATATTAAACATTATAAATATTAATTATTTAAACTATGAATTTATAGGTTCCTATATAAGATATACATCATATATTTCCTAACATAAAGTCATATTGTAATGTTTTCCATTAATAATGGTTCATAAGGATTTTGTGAATTAATATAATCATATACCCTGAGAAGATTCAAATTATATGTGAAACATGTCATGTAGTGATATTTACTATATTCCAAATCCACACCCACTTGTAGTATTTAGATAGGGATGTGTTTTCTTTAAAATCACATAATTTAAACTTTGACAAAATATTTGGACCTTTTCTTAAAAAAATTTCTTATCGATAAGTGTTTCCCTAAGTGTTTTTTATCATAATCCCAAAAATAACTAGACATTCCTATGATACCAACTATGACAACTCATATTTTATTACACCGAATTTCATGTTTTATTTCAATATGATACGGTAAATAATGTTAAGAAATATTTTGTGTCCTAGTTGCTATGTGAAATTAGGGACATGATATAAAAAATGAAAAAAATAATATAACATTATTAACTAAAAACTCTAAAAAATTCCCTTATTTTCCATGGATCTATAAAAACATGATGGGATAACTAGGGTTTGTACATAAGAAATTGGTGATCTATAAATCATAGTAAGGTAATTAAAGAATAATAACATAAATTAAAATATTATATGGAATCCAAGAGGAATATCAAGGTATAATATTAACGGTTAGATTCATAATCTTGAACAATGTGGCCTGATATATCATCAAAATAGAAAGGCAACATGGGAATGAGACAACAACATGAAAATGGAAATCATAAACTATTGTCTCGGATAAACACCAAGACATCATAAAATTGCATTATTATTATAAATTCACACGTACCACACAAGGAATCTCATTATATAGAAACATTATGCAATGAATTGGAGAGATATATAATTCTTTTCCCAACACTCACATTCATATTATGTACATTCATAAGGGTTCTTCATAGATCATTCGATATAATATCATATTTCATCAAATTTAATCACACAATTAACTAGTGTTGGTAAAATACATTGATGTAACCAATCAATTAAGTAAATGTACATCTAGTTAAATAGCAATGAGTGGAAATGAGATGGGTATTCACTAAAAAAATTATTGGCATGGAAAATTCCTAGGATAATTTCTGTAGCATAATGGTAGTACATAAAGATTATTAGAGGGGATTAATGAAAAAAATGGTTCTCTCATCATGTAGATATTATTATAATAGTATGAGAGAAGTGTAAAAATATATCCCAATATAAATTTTTTTAAATTAAAATGTATAATATAATGAAGGTTCTTGATTAAACAGGTGAAATAGAGGATCTCTTACCTTGAGTGGGAGCCTCTAAATGATTAGAAGGATATTATATTGGGGGATTCTGGGAAGGACTGTGTGTAGGTAAAGGAAGTGTAATTTCAATTTCTAATGGTTTTGAGAGAAGACGAATGATATTTTTGTTAGTTTTATACAATAAAAGAGTGAATAATTCTTAATTAATTTCAAAATATTGGTTTTGGAATCAATATAAAAGATTAATAAAAATCGGGAGAATTCCAATGGTGGTTTTATATGAGTAATAATAAAGAGTTTTTCTTCATTAATTTCATAGTCTATGAACCCCAATCCTTAAAATAACTCCCTCGGGGATGTGGAATTAAATCGCGTTTATAATTAATTGATTTACAAACCATAAAAAGTAAATAGATTTGGGATGATTTATTAAGGACATATAAAATTAATTAAATAACATAAAATAAACATTATTTAAATGGGTAAGTATATATTTTCCATTGGATACATTGTATGCGATATATTATATAACTTTTGGGTTGTTAGTAATCATAATTCTACCATATATTTATACTCTATTAATTTTTGACCTAATAATTTAGCTGTTTTAGAAAATTGTAAAAAAATGTTATATAGTTTAGATGTTATGATTATGAAAATAATATTTAATTTATCAAATTAATTTAATAAATACAAGGAATAACACTTTTAAATAAAAAACCCACATTTACTGAAAAATACTGGATTTTTTAGAAAAAAAATTCTTGACCCTTATAAAAATTATTTTTCAATTTATAAAATTATATTATCATTTATATTTAGTAAAAATTAATTAAAAAAATACTTTTATAAAAATATAATTTATTTCAAATGTTCCATAATTTATTTAAAATAGTTACATGATTAAAACTATATATTTCCAAAAAAATATACAATGTGTTTCATCATATCAAAATATAATTTTCATAAATATCAATATTTGATCCTTTAAAAAGAAACATCAATAAGAGGAAATGAAATTATTGTTTTATTAAAAAAAAATAATAAAATCATAATACTACGGTCTAGATACACACCGCTTAATTACACTAGTGAATTCACTGAGGGTAAGGTGCGTGATTGCGATATTTTCATGGGGTGGTTCGGTGTACATAGTTTGAAACAAGTTATCAACAAGCTTGAAATTCTACCATAAAAGTTTTCACTCGTAGAGTAGTTATTGGGTATCCTCTTATGATTCATCAATGGATAAGCTATGTGGTGATATAACCCTCCCAATCTCCGATAAATGGGTTTCATTTTGTATGATCATACTTCTTGGGGCAATTACCTTCCTACCTGTGTTTTCTAGGGATTATCATTACCCTTTTTATACTAAACATAATGATCACTATAAAATTTCTATATTATCAAAAATTATTATACCTAATGGTAATTTAATTTCAACATAGTATAACTATATAAAATAACCAAATTTTTGGATTTCTTTTCTATAACTAGATTACCTAATATGGTATTTATTTATTCATAATTGTAATTTCATTTATAAATGGTAAGTAATTTAAAAAGAGAAAAATATAATGAGTGTACAAGATTTATTAACATAATTAAAATAAATGATAATATCTCAAAAAAAAATATTTTTCCTTATTCGTGGAAAAATTAATCATTTAAGAAATATTCCAAAATTTCATCCTAAGATAAATTTCATATAATGATTTTGAAAATGATACACATTTCATAAAATAAAATCTCCAAAATTGGGATGAAATATTAATAATTTCTTTTAAAATTAATGAAATAGAAATTACTTTTTGTGAGAATATATTTTTGAAGCATAAGATGACGTTAGTGATAAGATGAGTTCTTATATCTTATTAATTAATTAAAAAATTTGTTTTGAATATTCCCATTATATATTTATATAAATAATAATGTTTCTACCCATTTTCATACTCACCAACCCAGAAATTAGGTAATAATAGCTAAATTTAAATAATAATATTTTTAAAATATATTTCAATTTCCATAAATTTTGGTGTCACGTATTTTGAATATTATCTAGATTAATATTCTTATATAATAAATTTTTAGTGTGTTACACATGGAATGATCTTATGTAGTAAAAAAATTAGGAGAAAATAAATCGTTGGATTTTTATGGTGTATCAGAAGTTTAATCAGGTTGATATGAAGAATAGGTATCCATTTCTAAAAATTAATTGATTATTTGATTAATCATGTAGGTCCTAGAAACTTTCTAATATTAATCTACATTTTGGATACCTTTAACTTTGGGTCAGTGAGGGAGACATATAGAAGACAACATTTAGGATAGGGTACAAGCTATATGAGTGTCTCATTACTCAATTTGGATTAATGAGTGCTTTAACACTATACATAGATCACTTGAATATGGTTTTCCAACCAGAAATTGATTTTTTTTCTTTGTTATTTTCACTGATGAAGTCCTGATATATTCAGATATGAAGAAATCACATCATAGACCAGTGGATATCATATCGATTACACTTAGATCACATTTTCTTTATTTAATGTATTACAAATGTCACTTTTGGTTATAGGATTTGTACAGTCAGGGGAACATGGATTCTCAATAATGAATATCAGTTGTTCTAGTGATGGTAGATGTGATTACACATTTATTTTGATTATGGAGGGTGTTCGAGATTCAAATTTTCTTAAGGGTCGTTGGGGGCTACAAGAAGTTTATTTAGGACTTTTCACACCTGGAAGCACCCATTCCATCACTGAACTAGAAATTATTCATGTCATAATAGACTGATTAATGTGAATAAATATTATTGGAGATAAATAAGAGGTTAATGTTTCCTCTAATATTAATTCATCTCAAAACCTGAGTTGGGTATGATGTGTTTTCTGACGTTAATAGAATTAAACTATGAGTTTTCTTATGTAAGATGATAGTGGTGTGGAATAATATTCTCATAATTTATGACCTGAAAAGAAAAACTACTCTACCCATGAAATAGATTTGGTAGTTTTTGTGCACATTTTAAACTATTAGAGGCAATATAACCTTAGTTAGAAATTTTTCATATATACAGACATGTTTTGATTCTAATTCAAATTGGTCTGGTGGTTTATTCGTTCATGATTGAGGTAATGACGGGATCCTCTCATGATTCATTGTGGTCTATTCACCCTAAAGCGACCAAGATGTATCATGATTTCATACAGAATTTCTAGTGGACTTGCACGAAGATACAAATTTCATGATTTGTCTCCAATTTTTTGAATCCTTTGAGGATAAATGCTGAACCATTGATACAAGTATGTTTACTATAAAAAATTCATATTTATCTATAGATGTTGGATGAGATAATGATGGACTTTATGGTATGATTTCCTAAGGCCCTATGAGGTCAAGATGCCATTAGGGTTGTAATGGATTTTTGGAACAATGTAGATCACTTCAATCCAATCCAGGATACTAAAATAGTGTATAATATAGAAAATATATATGTTTAGGGGATCAAAAAATTTCACAGTGTTCTTTAAAATATGGTATCTAATAGATATAACTGATTCACACCAGGGTTTTTCATTTAATGAATAAGGAAATGGGATCTAAGTTTAAATAGAGTAAAACCCTTCATCAAGAAACTAATATGGAGTCATAGTGAATTATTTATAATTAATATAGTATTATTTGGGACTCTATTATATATTTACATGGGTATTGAGGTGATCACTTGGGTATTATAGTATTTTACTTTTATTATATCTTTCGTTTCTCTATTTATATGGCTATGTTTGGGGATCTGTATGGGAGGACCTTCCATTCACTACTATTCTAGATTGAGTTGGGTTTATATATTATATTTTGGGACATGTATAATATAATAGTTCTTATATACATTTTAGTTGATTTGGAACTGAATTTTTATGGATCCGAGAAGGAAACCGTTTTACGATGGAAGATGAAGATGAACCTTGGTGTTTACTATGGGAGACAAGGATTTCTTATGAGAGTACACATGGTGGGATCACATGCATCTAAGGAAGGAATGGACATTCGTATTATGGTATGTTAGTCCATTTGATATCACCAAGTGCACTGGGATGGGGGGACTATTCATTTAACATCCCTCTATAGTATCAAGGTATTCACATTATGTTCATCTATTCTCCACATTAGAAGTATGAGATTGGTCATACACATGTGGTAGACAATAAGGATATTGAACTACAACCTTATGTGTATTTTTTGTAGAGGTATATTCAAATATATGGACAAAGAAATAAGGTTCTACTAGTAAATAACTCCCATCTTTTTAGAGTTTAATGAAATTCTAGGTGTTTTCAGGATGGGGCATGCGAGCTTGTAATATACATTCAGGCATAGTGGACCATGTTATTCAAGAAAACCTCATGGGATACATCTTCAATATGATAAGTAATAAGAGAGGGATTATTTGGAGAAAATATTTTTAAGGTATGTCCCAATTCAGTTTTACATAGCTTTTTTTATATGTTTAGTTGTACTTTATGATTTTTAGAAATTCCATGGATGTTGTAAAAGGTAGCGGGTTAGGCTAGTGAGAATGAAGTAACTCAAATAAGTTACATAAAATCCACCAGCTACACATTTGAATCTATAATAAATATAATGGATTCAATAAGATCTATATCATTGATTTAAAACCCATTGTCTAGGAATTGATTCCCTTTTGTGCCCATTAGGGACAGTCAGTTTAAATTACTAGTTTAAAACCCATATTTCACTCACTTTCTATCTTTCTCTAGATCCCTCCCAACCGTTAAGTGTAACCCCTCAACCCTAGTTACCCAGAATAGGTGCCTTATTACATAACATTGGCATGATATAAGAAATCATGTTCCGAAATACTGATATGTTTAGTAGCCTTGGATGTACTAGATACATACAGAAGTTTTACATTACATCATGAAATAAAAAACAACATTATTTCCCCTTTGAACAATCTTATATCCCTTAGCATATTCCTCCAGGTTAATCAGAATATACTTCTTTTTCATCCTTGGAAAAATAAAATAGAATAAAGGGGATAACTCAGATGCTTAGTAAGGATAACAATATAGCGGAAACTATCATAAATATGAATAAACATTTAAGGCAATGTATAAGACTGTAATACATGTCTTCTAAACTTAAACATCATCATAATATGGAAAAGATAAATCAAATAGTTACATTTACATATTCACATGGATATTATACTAGTCTAATAATCACAAGTAATATCAATAGCCAATTTCATAAGGATGGAATGCATAATGCTAGACACCATAACCACATAGTCAAGGCCTCATGCCAGGACTATTAAAAAGATGTTGTCAATGCCTTGTGCCAAGACACTAGTTTGTCTCATGAGACCTACCGAATCATTGAGGAGATATATAGGGATCCACCCATCACTTACTATGTCCAATTCTTTCCTCATATGAAATTTTGTAACATAGTATAAACATTCATATTAAAACTATCATACGAAATGTCAATATTTTAACCAGAAACCGTGAATGTCATAAAAATAGCACATCTATAGTCAAACATAACTCATTCAATACAACATGGATGATTGTATTGTGATAAATAAACCTCAATAAAGAATAAAATACACTGAATTATATTGATATAGATGAAAATATTCATTAAAACTATTTGAGAGAAATATACCCCTTTTTCTTGAAAACAATTAAATATTGAACTATTTATCAATGAAGTCGTTTAAAAGTGATTTTTGAATCAAAGTGTCTCATGACACTTTGAAACTTTTAAACGGAATTTTAATTTTAAAAAATTCATGTCCGTATAAATAAATACTTAAGACCCTTTTTAAAACATGGACATTGATGATAAAGATTTAGAAGAATAAATATTTAAATCATTTAAAACAATATTTTAGTTAAATAGTTCCTAACCAAATATAAGACGACTGAATACAAGTAATTGACTAATAACTTTAATAAAAACATTATAATATCATGATAATAAAAGGATTCATGATATAATATGTCAAAGGATAGTATATACACCCTATAAAAGTGAATTGGAGAATAATGACAAACGGGTCTCAAATGAATGTAAATTGAGATGAAATACCTTATAAAGACCATATACTTAGATTAAGGATGAATCAATGAAATAATTATGTGTGAAAAATATAAATACACTAAATATAATTTGATATTCAGTAGAAATAAATCATATTACATTCACACATATTCTTGTAAAAACAAAACCAATGACTTTGATGTTTAACTCAGTGAATGGAAATTGAGTTTTGATTATACTTAAAAAGTTCATATAAATGGAATGTGAATTTATAAATAGAGTTATTTTTGTGTATTAAAGGTATATCAATAGAAAGTGGAGTAAAAATTACTACATAAATAATAAATATTTATTCCACAGACAATCATGGAGAAAATAATCAATGAAGTATTCGTAAAGCCCAATGAGTTGAAATTGAAATTTGAAATTCCCTTTCAGATTTGGGGACATACGAAACATAAACCCCATGAAATAAGTATCATACAATTAAGATTTAAATACCAAAAAAATAATGTATATTACACAAATAATACAATCATGGGCAGTACATATACCACACAAAACGAAATAGTGGCAATATAGCATGAATCTCACGGTAATAAGAAGTGAGATGAAAACCCCTTACCTCGTTAAAATAAATAAATTCGTATGACCAAAAGTTAATAACCAAAAAATTAATCACAAAATATATTACACCCATATCTTAAATGGTATGTTTTCCTTTGAATAATGCTATAGTTTTCATTGTACGCAATTTTGAGATTGTAACACATCACGACCAATCAAAATAGCCGTTATGAATAGTAATACCAAATTTTTGAAATTTTATCAATTTTATCTTTCAAAATGGACTTCCTTTTTGGGTTTAGAATATCAAAAACAGATTTGGTTTAATCTTTTGTATCTTTCTGACAACATTCATTTTTTGATGAATTGTGAAAAATACTAAATTTTAATTAAAAACAACTTTTTTAATCAAAACAATTAATAGTGCTATATTATACTATTGAGTGGGTTTTAAGTATAATTAGATTATATTTTTACCATTTAATCCTATTTTTATAATTATATAAAATTTCAAATTTAAACTGGATATAAGAAAGTGTCAATGTTTGGATAGTTATTATTGCTTAAAAACACGCTTTTTGTTTTGACAACGAGAATTAATTTTAAATTCATTTTTGCAACTTCTGTGTTTTGAATTTATAAAAATGGATTCTATGTTTAGAATCAGTAGGACCAAATCGTTTAAATAGGTAACATTTATTTTTATACATTTTGAATAATTACTTTGGCAAATATTTTATTTACCATGGTTAAATGGTAAATCTAGTAAATAAGGGTAAAAAAATAATATTATAATAATATTAAATTACCCTAACACGTGTTCATACCCTTTTGCATGATACATGTCCAACCATGGGAATACTTCTGTCAGTTTGGTGACCCCATGGAGCCACATGTAAGTGATAATGACACTTTATATTAATTAAGTTAAAGTAAATACAAAAATGACAGAAACTTATATCTTTTAGTAAAACAATTTTTACATAGGGTTATATATGTTATCTATTTGAATAAAATATTCATTATAAAGATGAAACTATTTCCTAAATAATTATATTTTATTTATAAATTTTAGAAATTATATAATTTAATTTATTTATGACACAATGATGATGCAGTAATTACCTTATTAATGAAATATTAAAATAATTGATATTATAAATATCCAAATAAATGTAATTTGAGACTTTTTATGAATTAAACTAATTTTATAGGTTAATATAACATGTTAGAGTCTATTAAATGAATTGTTTTCAAAGTAATAATACTGTTATGAATTTAGCAAAAACAAAATACCAAATAGTGTCAAAATCGACATAAAAGAGTTTCTAAATCAAATATTATATTATTAATTGATATTATATTCCTAAAAAAATCTATGGTTAGGCCAAAGATCATAAATAATATTATATATGTCATTAAAGAACAAGATGAGGATCTCTTAGATGTTTATAGTATGTTTATTAACATTATAATATAAAAATACCAAGAGACACGGTAAATGTCCAACTATTTAACTCAGAGTTAAATTTAAAAGAGAAGGTCAATATAGTGACCCAACTTATCTAAAACCTATTGGCTGAGTGGTTTTCGACCCTACCCACCCTATCCTTTAACTAATTCATTTTAGAGACATTAGAAAACGAAAATAATTTTATTATAAAATAATATTTCAATCTTTTCTTAAGGTAGCCTTCACCCCTCTTATATAAGGGCACATTCCCTTCTCTCATATTCACACCTTAAAAGACATTTTTCTCGGCCAAACACTATCTAAATATCTTCCCAACTATCATCCCTTCATCCTAGAGTCCTTCCTGTAGTCCGAAAGCCAACCTAAGGATCTCTTTTGATCAAGTCAAAGGAAGTACCTGAAGAAGAGGCAAATATTTCATCACCACTTTCAAATTCCATTCTTCTTCCACTTCCTCTTTATTTGTTGTTTCCATTATAAAATAATAACTCCAGTATCTCTTATATACTTTGCTGTTATTATAAATATTGTACAACATATTCATTATTCTATACATCCTTTGAATGACATGTCACCATACGCGCGTACATACGACTCACCGTCTCCACGTTGTGGTGTAGTTGTTATTCAATACATTATTATTTGGATGGGTATAATAATGATGTATAATTGATGTAAATAATAAATATAACATGATAAAGATTATTTATATATGATATACCATCCAATTATATATTATTTTAATATCAAAAGAATGATATTGTTTCTCGTGCATACGTACGAATTACTGTCTCCACGAACACGATGAGATTCATTTCCCATCGTATCCATTCATGAATAATTTTAATTTGATGAATACAAATTATTTTGAAATACGTAATATCATTCTGAATATGAATAAGATACATCCTAACTATAACAAACATTACTTACATAACAAAGCATATAAAGGAAAATGAACCAGTTGACACCCAAAATGATGATAATACTAAAATATAATTGACAAAGAAATATTAGAAGATCATATATGATATCATATTAATGTATATAGTTCTTGAAAAATTTAATAACTATTATTTCACCATTATAAAGGAGGTTATCCTACTTTCAACCATGTAAAAGTAAAAGGTATGGGTTAATTCTACAATCTATTTATTATCTAAGGTTGTTTTTACGTAAGAATCTCTTGGGACCTATGTATCGTCCCCATCCATGTTTCTGAAAAATTTATTTCAAATAATTTATACTATTTACTAGAAAATGGTAGAATCTCTTGCTTCGCATCCAAAAGACTCAGGATCAAATCCGGGCATGGATGAATTTTCGGGGGTACTATAGCAGCATTGCAGCAGGGTACTGTAGTAGTACTGTAGCAGAGGAAGAACTGTAGCAGCGAAGGAACTGTAGTGCCAGAGGCACTATTGCAGGGCACTGTAGTGGCGGCGGGTACTGTAGTAGCATGGGCACTGTAGCAGTACTATTCACCAAGGGGTTCTTTGGGCCAAAAATGGGCTTTCAAGGCTTGTATTCAGGCCACTTGGCCTTGGGCCTTCGGGCTATGTAATGGGTCTCACTCTACCCACACTAAAGAGGTCTTTGCTTTAAATAATAAATTGAGGCATCGGTCCCAACCTTTTAAAAAAAAGTTACTTCATGACCTTTTCAACAAAATTAAGGTAAAAATATCTTTTTTTAACATATACAATGGGTGTGGTTATTCTCCACCGTTATAACATCGTCGAAGCTTCCCTTGAAATATTATAAAAATATTTTTTAAAAAAAATCATTTATAATTTTGTGACATTAAATGATTTCAAAAAAAGAAATAGATATTACTCTCAAATAGTTTTGATTCTATCTATGTCAACTTCTTTTGATAGATTTTATACTTGTTAGAAGTCGATTCATTATGATACAAATCTTCCATATTGTATTGATAGTTTTGTGATATTATTGACTGTAGATGTGATATTTTTATACAATTAATGGTTTATGGTTTAAGTAATGACATTTTTTATGCTAGTTTTAATACGAATGTTTATGTTATATTTCAACCTTTTCATATGAGGAATGTATTGCACTTTGTAAGTGACAGGTGGAGCCCAATATAGCTCCTTGATGCATCGGTAGGTCTCATGAGACAACTAGACGTGGAATTGGCTGAGGCCTTTCCCAATTTGATATATGGTTTTGGCCGAGGCCTTCATTATTTTTAGAAGTCTTGGTTGAGGCCTTGAAAAAATGTTTCAGAATGTCTGACATTATACATTACCTCATTATGGAAAAAATATTGATGGTTGATGTGGACATTCGAATAGTAGAATACCCATGATTATGTTTTGTTATGGCATTATTTACTATAGTCATATTCCTTCCATAAAAGTGTTTATGTTTATTACTGGTAAAGGCACGTGTTTTCAATTATTCACCATGTTTAATATTTATGTTATCTTCTACTGTATTGCTTACCCTTACTGAGCAATTGAGATCACCCCTTTCTTATGATTCATTTTCCAAGGATATGAAGAAGTTAATTATTAGTGACATGTAGACTTAATCTAGGAGTCTTGGATATTTCTACTGGAATAAAATAGTGTTGTATTTATTTCCATGTTGTAAAGTGGAAGTTATGTATGAATATTTTTTTCCAATAATACTAAACTAACCGGTATTTCTGGACATGATTTCCTTTTGATCATGAAAATGTTATGTAATAATGGACTGACTCTGGATAATCGGATTCGGGGAATTACAGTTGGTATTAGTGGAAGTTTAGTACAAACCTTGGAAACTAGATTTAGATAAACACTGATTAGAGCACATAACCCTAAGATAGAATTTGAAAATTAGTACCGAAGAACTTCCTTGAATTTTGGTACTTTATAGATTTTGTGAGTTTTTCATGCTCTAAATCCTTGTCTGGATACGAGCAGGTAGAGGCGGCTCTGGCATAGATGTACCTAGGGGTAAAACCTGAAAACACCGCTTTGAGATAGACTCAAGCGGGAACTGGTGCATGATAATGGGCTTTGCTGCACTCTTGGTTACGACACTCCCAGGGGATATGATTAGGATTATTATCATTTTCTTTTTTAAACCATTATGAAGGGTTTATGAGTATATACTTTCTGAGAGAAAACATTTTTATGATTATGGATTATATCCATAAACTGTTCAGTTTATGTTAAGTGTTTTATATGTTTGGAATTATGTATTTCTATTCATGAACTAATCATGTTTATGAAATTGTTTAGAAATGTCACCTAGTGGAAGGAATGGAAATCTTATCAATCCACATTATCAATGTAGGGATCTCCCTCCTACTAAAGATAATTATGGTGGAGCTGGTGAGGAAACTGGTGCTGATCAGCTTATCACCATACTGGGAAAACTCACACAGGTTATGAGTAATAACCTTACCCATATAGAGCACCCTGATCCACAATGTGGGGGATCAATGTTAGACTGCTTCATGAGGAAACAACCACCAACATTAAATAGGAGTACAAATCCATTAGTGTCTGAGCAATGGAAAAATTCTTTAGAGAAAATATTTCATGCTTTAGGGAGTAGCGAAAGGGAAAAAGTTATCATGGTAGTTTATCGCCTCACTGGAGATGCTGATCAATGGTGGTTATTAATTCAAAATAAAATGGAAAATGATGAAGTGTCAAGTATGGAATAGAGGGAGTTTAAAGATCTTTTCATAGAAAAATACTTTCCACGTGACCATCAAGAAGACATGGAATGGAAATTTCTAAGTCTGAGGGAAAATGAGGATGAGAATTTCCCGAAGTATGGAGCTAACTTTACAAGGTTTTCAAGGCATGCTGCAGATTATATATGTAACCCAAGAAGTAAGATTTCCCATTCCATTATTGTGTTAAAACAATTTCTCCGTCAACCCTTAGTATCACAATCCTTCTCATCATACGAAGATATTGTCACGTATGCTGTGAAGAAAGAAAAAAAATTTCTCTATATCTTATGAAATTAAAGAAAATCAATAGAAGAAGAGATCTACTGAACACTCTGGGAATTGAAATAAGAAAATAATGATAAAATGGAAGAATTGAATTTCCACCCTCTGATAATTGTGGATGGAATCACCCTGGTGCCAGTCTAAAAGGAAAAGGAGTATGCTACAAATGTGGACCGAAAGGCCATATTGCTGGTGATTGTAATGGGAAGAAAGATGCTACTGATATTCAATTCTACAACTATAGGGAGACGGGAAATTATGAAAATTAATTTCCTAAGCGTTAGGGAAACTTACCTCAGAAAAGACCAAGGGATCCGTGCCAATCTTATGTGATCAATACTGCTGAGTTTGAAGCTCCAAAAGATGTGGTGGCAGGTAATTTAATGGTTTCCTCAAGTTTAGCCAATGCTTTATTTGATTCTGGATCATCACATTGTTTCATATCTTTCCAGTTTGTTATAAAAATTAGATATTTACAATTTTATTTAACAATGGAGATTTCATTCAAAACTACTAAGGGAAGTATCATTGCTACTATGTTTTGTGAATCAGTTCCCATTAGGGAATATAAATGTTCTTTATCTGCTAATCTCATCGTCATACACCTGATTGAATTTGATATAATAATCAATATGGATTGTCTTTCAGACCATGATGAAACATTTTATTGTAAGAAGAAGGAGGTTACGATTTTTGATGACGATGATTAACAAAACCTTATCATTAGATTAAAAACATCACCACCTCATTCTTATCTAGATCCACCCCCAGTAGCTCAACTAAATTCAATTATTGGAGAGGAAGAGAATGAAATAACTGTGGGTGAGGAAAATAATTTTGAAATATAGTATGTACCTATTGTACAATAATATGTTGATGTGTTTCCAGAAGATTTACCTTGACATCCTCTGGAATGAGAAATTGAGTTTTCCATTGATTTAATTCCTGGTTCAAGGCCCAGATCGATGACCCCATATAGAATGGCCATTGTTGAATTAGCAGAACTAAAGAAACAACTAGAGGAATTGAGTAATAAGGGATTTGTTTTCCCAAGTGTTTCTCCATGGGGAGCCCCTGTTCTTTTTGTTAAGAAGAAAGATTGATCTACGAGGTTGTGCATTGACTACAGGGAGATCAACGCTATAACAATAAAGAACAAGTATCCCTTACCACGCATTGATGATTTATTCGACCAAATTCATGGAGCTCAATATTTTTCAAATATTGACCTTCGATCTAGATATCATCAGTTGTGTGTGAAAAAGGAATACATTCCGAAAACAGCATTTTGAACTAGGTACGGGCATTACGAGTTTACAGTAATGCCTTTTGGGTTGACTAATGCACCCTCTATTTTCATGGATCTAATGAATATAGTTTTCAAGGAATGTCTTGATGATTTTTTAGTGGTATTTATTTATAATATCCTTGTATACTCCAAAAGCTATGAAGATCATGAAAATCAATAGCACACCATACTAACAACCCTCATAAGAAATGAATTATACGTGAAGTTTAGCAAGTGTGAATTTTGGCTTCACGAGATTTATTTTATTGTCCATATTGTCTATAAAGATAGAATCCATGTTGACCCTTCTAAGACAAAGGAAATCCAAGAATGGCCAGCACCGACAAGTATAACTGAGGTACACAGTATTATTGGTTCAACAGGTTATTATCGACATTTCACCTAGAATTTGGCCTGATTGGATAACCCATTAATTATTATCACACCTAAAGGGGTTAAATTTGTTTGGAAAAAAGAGTGTGAATAATTTTTCTATGAACTGAAGCGAATATTAGTCAATGCTCTTATCTTGACTCTACCATCGGGGAATGATGGGTTTGTTATATAACACACTGAAATTTTATGAGAAATATTCTTTTTAATTTTAGTGATGTATTGTGTTGTACGCTAAACCAAGATTATCTTGAGCTATATGAAACACCGTATTAGCTTGTACAATATGCAAACACTACTCTTGGCTTGTGTAGCACGCAAGAGCGACCTTCCTAAATAGTGTGTGTTGTACGCAATACCGAGTTTCACTAAACAACGATATGTTATGAACTAGACATTTTGAATAGTATTAACCACATTTTTTATTTTATAAAAATATCATTCATCTTACACATTTTATAGAACATGGTATTATAACAAAATAAATTTTCCAGGTAAAATAAGTATTTTTAAAAAAATGCAGTTTTGTCACCTTCTTATGGAACACCCACATTAAATCTAGTTTTGAGACATTTATATGTTCAATTAGACAAAATAAACTTATTCATTTCAATAAGGGTATTAAAATTTACTTTGGATAATTTTTTTATATTTTTCTATTAACTTTCATATTTTGATGAATATTAAAAATATGCTAAATTTTAATTAAAAATTACTCTTTTCATCAAGATAATGAATATGGTTAAATTATTATATTTAATGGTTTTAATGTATAAATATAATATAATTTTACTATTTAATATAATTCATGTCATTATCAATAATTTTACATTGAATTCATAGGTAAAATCATTTCAATCTTTTGTAATGTTTTAAACAAAGACCCATTTTTTTCAACAATGAGATTAATTTTAAATTAATTACTGCATCTTCTGTATTTTGAATTTGTAAAAATGTATTCCATTTTTTTAATTAGTAGGTACAAATTATTTTAATTGGATACTTTTATTTTTTAGGCGTTATGAATAGTAACTACGTAAATTTTATTTACCCAAGGTAAAGGTAAATCATGAAATTAAGGGGAAAAATAATATTATAAAATTATATTAACGCCTACCAATATTTTATTGGATGAATAGAAGTCAAACCATATCACATAAGGGTTGGAATAGATTCATTTCATGGACTTTTGACCATGGAAATGACGTAATTATTATTAAAACCAAAGAAAGTGACAACACGTCACTCTCTTATATCTTATAAGTGTAATAATTTTAATATAGTTATAAACATAATAAAACATCGAACATAAATAGTCTCTAGAAATATATTAAAATTATATACATCATGTGAATTTATTTAGAATTTATAGGGATTAAATAATTATCATTAGTGATGACACAATAATGATGTATAAATTATTTTATTGACTGAAATATCAAATAAATGGTTTTACAAATATTAAAACAAATATTATATGAACTATTTAATGTACTCCATGAATTTTCGAGATAAATATGACATGTTATGAATCTATTAAATAGTTTAGTTTGAATATATCCTTTGTGTCGGTTTTATTTAAATTCAAATAAATGAATAGTGACAAATTTGACACTATTTTTATTTTATAAAAATAACATATTATTAAATTGTTTAAAAATCACAAAATTATGTAAAAATTATAAATTCAAATTTATATGGTCTCCAATTTCATAAATTATCCAATTATTGACAATTCACAGAATATAAGTAATTTTTTATAACAATTTAAAATTTAGAATATTATTACCACAAATAAAATTAAATAGATTAAATAAGGATAAATCAAGTGGATAAGGTTTAAAATAAATTCCCAACATGTCTAAATTTTATTTTTGGATGATATTACGACCATATCTCATTTCATATTCCAATTTGAGTCATTTTTGAGGTTTTATGTGGGGATTGAGTTTATTATAAATTAATATTTTTGAGGTTTCCAAAAGTGCCCCTCTCCTCTCTTATAAAAGGGAACCTCCTCCCTCTCCTCTCCAAAACATTATGAGCCATCAAGCTCGAAATAACCCTATAAATTTCTCTTCTTCACTTTAATATCAACATAATAGACGTCTTGGTATTCTTCAAAGAACAACTTTAGTTCCCCAAGAGGAGGTTTAGAAGAGGCGCATCGAAGAATATGTAATATCCTTTACCGATTCTTTCAAATTTATTTCTTCTTATACTTATTCTTATTTTGATATTTCATAATAAAGTACTAACATAATTATCAATCATATAGTGATATGTTATTATAAATATGAAAGAACCCTATTTCACTTTCTATCCATCCTACAAAAAACGGAATCAACGCGCGTATGTACGGCTTACCATCTCCACGCCGTGGTGTAATCTGTTTTCCCCCAACACCATACTTGGATGGGTATAATATTAGAGATAATAACTATATATGATTATTATAACATGATACTAATTCAGATATATTATAAAATCCAGTCCAATACCATTCAACAATTATGGGAACAATATCGTGGCTCGTGCGTACGTATGGATTACCATCTCCATGACGTGATGATATTCATTCTCAATGTTAACCATTCAAGAATGATTATAAAGAATATATAATAAATAATCATGAAATATAATAAATAATAATGATACTCTATTTATATACATATATGTTTCATTTAATTAATTCCATTCAATTCAATAAGGAAACGAAAACAACGTTCATGCGTACGTACGGCCTACCGTCTCCATGAACGGTGTATTTCATTCCATTTATCGATCTATCATATATATTTATATACTGAATATATATTATATATAAATCATGTTTTACATTCTGTAATTACATAAATCTGGATATATGTAATAATATCAAGAACAACAAGTCCAAAAACGAATGATAAATGAAATGATTTTACCCAAAAAGATGCTTTAACATGGAATTGACAAAAGAAATAGTAATATTAATTCAAAAGTGAATCATATATGATATCATAACTATTATTATGGTTCTGTTACAAGTTGATAATACATTTAAAACCACTACACATGAGTTTCGGACACGTATGGAAGAAATTGGACCTAAGGTAAATGATAATTATTCCAATCTCAATCTTATCCGGGATTGTTTATACATAAGTATTTAATGGGGTTATATTTATCATCTATGTCCGTGTTTTATAAAAATGTTTTCATAAAGTGTTTATTATTCTTCCTTGTATGTTTAATTTCATGTTTACCTCTTTTTTACCTTTACTATGTAGTATGGAATGAATCTTTATTTTTGTTTACCATATGAGGTACTTTTAAACTTTCTGGAAAAAGTACAAGGAGAATGTTTTTTTAACTTATACGGCACGAATGGATTTTTACAGTTTCATAACACCTTTTTTCAACGAATATTCCTCTACAATATTTCATTATTATTTTCAACAAAATTATTTTATTTTAAAATTTCATGATATTTTGAGAAAAGAAGATGATTTTGAAGAAGAAAATATATTTTCCTCAAGAATTTATTTCAAGTGTTTTATCAAAAAATATTTCCATCTAAGATGACATTATTTAATATGGGTATGATTCAAGTATAATTTTACTATTAGTCACATGTTTTGATGTTGTTTATGATGAAATAATATCCATTTATTTTATATGGATAATGTTATGATGTGATGATGTTTATGAAACCATTTTTATTCATTGGGTTATGATGAATGATTTATGTTTATTTTGTGGAACACGAAATAATTATTTCATTATGAGATGGTTGGGACCTATATATCCCTCCAATTCATTGGGTAAAGATTTATATCTCATGAGATAAACAAGGATGGAATGACAAATAAATCTGGTTCAGTAATACAGGTCTGGAACGACAAGTAAATTTGGTTTAATAATGGACTTCATCCATGATGATGGTCTTGGCAGCAATGCCTTGGTTACTATGGAAATCATATCATGTGCTTAATGTTTTTCCAAAAATTCATGTTTTATTTCCATGGAATTTTATCACGATTGATGTTTCATTACAATCAATGCCTTACACACTTCCATGTTTTATGCCATTTCTTAAGATATTTATGTTTAAACATTATGTTCATGTTTTTAAGTTCAAATGTATATGTTTTGTTTTATTTTCTCCATGATTACCCTTACTAAGAATTTGAGCTCAACCGTTATATATTTTCTATTCCCCAAGATATAAAGAAAGGTTTTAGGTAAGAAAACAGAAGTGGAAGATCTTTATGGGTGATGTTGAAGAGCTTTCACAATGATTAGAATATTATGTTCCGAGTTTCCAAAGACACTAACTATTACGCTACTTTTGTGTCTATTTTCGTTATGTATTAAGAAATCCGAAAAAGTAATGTAATGTCCATGTATGTCAATCTTGGGTCTCTACAGTTGGTATCAGAGAATTGGTTTAGTTAACCTTTGGAAACTAGGATACAAAAAAATTAGTGAGATCCCTAGAGATATTTATAGGGTATGTCTTGGGATGTCCCTAAGGATAAGTATAAGAATAGGTTACAACACTATAATTATGATAACAATCCTGAATAACCTAGGATTAAACCTAAGATGTTAGATATTTAAAGTACTCCCCTTGATTATGTTGTTTTCCTAGTATGGTTTTTTCCTCTCACACTATTCTTTTTGAGTTTTTGATAATGGCTGGAACATGAAGGAAACATGTTAATGATCAATGCACTGGGAAATGCAATGATTGTTCTCCTAAATAACCATATGTTATGGGAAATTGAGTGCAAAATATTTTTTTATACTTACACATGCTATGGATCATTCTGGACTTCCAAATAAGCAGAGAAGGGAACAATATTCTATTGAGTCCTTCATGTGGCAACATCCACCTTGTTTTAGTGGGTCTTCTGACCCACCTGTTTCTGAACAGTGGATTATTACCATTGTAAAGATATTTCCCATACTTCAATTTTCAGAACATGAAAAATTAATTTTCGTTGTTTACCATTTGGAAGGTGAATCAGACTAGTGGTGGACGCTAATTAAGAATACAAGGCTCCAAGATGAAATTGAATCCATGGAGTGGGACGAGTTCAAGAACTTGTTTTTCAATAAGTACTTCCCTTATATTCTTCTAAAAAATATAGAAAATAAGTTCCTTGATCTTGAAAAAAGTATGATGAATCCATTGGTATATATGAGCCTAATTTTACAAGGCTTGCAAGGTATGCATCTGGCTTAATCATCTAACCTGAAAGTAAAGTTGATCGATTATTCAGTGGCTTAAAACCATGTCTTTGAAGGGAATCGGCTATAATAAAATTCAGTATCTATGAAGAAATTTTCCATTGTGCTATCAAGGTATAACTGAAAGTTGTTGTTACTTATCCATCTCATGGTTTCGCCAAGAAACGAAAGATGGAGTTCAAGGAAAAATCTCAAACAAATGGTGAAAATAAGATGAATTTTTTGTTGTGCTCAAAGTGTGGAAAGAAGCATGGTGGAGATTGTCTTAAAGGGAATAAAAAATGTTTTCAGTGTTTAAAAGTAGGTCATCGAGTAGCTGAGTGTCGAAGTGATGGGAAAAAGGTAGCTAATGATGTGAATAGAAAAAAGACTATAGAGAACACACCACCAACACTTCAATGCTTCAAGTGCAATGAAATGGGGCATTATGCTAACTAATTCCCTAATTCAAGGGTGGACAAAGGGAAGTTACATGAAATCACTATTGGTCATTTTGAATATTACAACGACGTGGTGGAGTGATTAAGTGTATATGTAACAGCATTCCAAAATAGTGTTTTGGAATCTCATTTATAGTATTATAGAATATTGGAATATCTATGTATTGGTTTTAAATAATTGTATGGTACCGACAACCATGAAAAGTGATTGAAATATTTTTGGAATGAAGATGATATGCACATAATGAAGGGATATAGAGAAATTAATAGTATTAATGAGTTCATGACTAATATAAGGACCAAGTGACATCATGGTTTCAGTGTATAGATATTTTGGGATTTTGGTATGTGGAAATAATTAACTTTTGACAACATTCTTGTTTTCACTAAAGTTATATGGTAATTCATGTTTCAAGATAATACGTGATTAAGGTATTCACATGTTTGGAATGTGACCAACAAGGTATATCTTATGATATATGGGGGATAAATGATGGTATTTACATGCTTGGTAAAATGACCTCTCTAGTAATCTTGTTCATTATACTATGAGATTGGACAGAAGTATTTTGGATAAGCGTAAATATTGGAATGGATTAAGTTAGACATTATATAGTATTGTTTAAGGCTAGAACTTTTTGATATTATGAAATGTTAAAATATTATAGTTTTAGAAAAAGGAAAACCAGCAGGACGAGCGACAACCCATCGCGTCGGACAAGGATGTGGGAATCAAACCCACAACCAAAGTGCGAAAACCCTTTATCTCCTACCACTATCCTACATGAAGTCCATGGTTAGTAGAAATTAGTTTTTTTATTAAGTGGTATTATAGATGAAGTATAAGTCCATTTTAGAACCATATATTATTAATATCACCATATATAGACTTGTGTATATTTGATAACTTTTGCTAACCTTTTTTTTGAGACATATAGAATATCCCATCATTCTATCACATTAATTGCTAACACTTCAAGAATAAAAATTTCAACTTCATTTCTTAAAGATATGATGTGGAAATTTTTCAGGGAATGACCGACAGTGAGATTGTACCAAAATCCAGTAAGTATTTATTCCAATTCAAAATTTTCCACTTCCGTGAAATGATCTTGAAAACCAAAAATGTTGTCCTGGTACCCTCATATCCAATGAATCATATGGTACCTTAGATCATCACAAATTTATGACTTTTTGATTGTTGCCTTTTTCATATCCATGTTATCTACCACTATCTATCAGAACTTGATTATTAGATATCTCTTCCACATCCATATTTTCACATATGTTCTTCTATGTGGAAACCCGGTGATGAGTTAATTTGGGTAACCGTTACATTTCATAATTTTTTTAAAAAATTAAGTTTTAGTATTCCTTTTTATGATGTGGATTTCTATGAAAGAAACTTTCATGTAGTAAATCATTTATAACCCCGACCAATTTCGAGGGTGAATTCATTTTAAGGGGGGTAGAATGTAACACCCTAAAATTTTATGAGAAAGATTCAGTTTAATTTTACCGATGTCTTGTGTTATAAGATACACCAATATTAGATTGGGCTATACGCAACACCGTATTATCTTGTATTATATGAAAACACTATTCTTGGCGTGTGTTGTACGCAAGAGTGGCCTTCCTAAATAGCGTGCGTTGTACTCAATATCGAGTTTCACTAAACAACAATATATTATGAACTAGTCGTTATTAATAGTATTAAACACATTTTCACTTTTATAACAATATCATTCATCTTATACATATTCTAGAACATGGTATTAGAACAAAATAAAATTTTCTGGTAAAATAAGTATTTTTTAAAAAATGCAGTTCTGCCACCTTTTGATGGTGCACCCACATTAAATATAGTTTCTAACATGTTTATAAGTTCAATTAGGAAAAATAAAATTATTAATTTCTATAAGGATATAAAAATATAATTTGGAGAATTTTTTTTATTTTTCTGTTAACTATCATATTTTCTTGAATAGTAAAAAAATGCTAAATTTTAATTAAATACAACTTTTTCATCAAGATAAATTATATGGTTAAATTATAATATTGAATAGTTTTAAAGTATAAATAAAATAAATTTTTATCATTTAATATAATTTACGTCATTATCATTAATTTTATATTGAATTCATAGGTAAAATCATTTCAATCTTTTGCAATGTTTTAAACAAAGACCCATTTTTTCGACAATGAGATTAATTTTAAATTAATTTCTACATCTTCTGTGTTTTGAATTTGTAAAAATGGATTCAATATTTGGAATCATTAGGTCAAAATTATGTTAATTGGATAATTTTATTTTTTATTCATTATGAATATTAACTAATGTAAATTTTATTTACCATAGTTAAAGGTAAATCAGGAAATTAAGGGTTAATATAATATTATAAAATTACCCTAACTACTGCCAAAATTCTATTGGATGAATATACGTCGACCCATATCACATAAGGGTTTGAATAGATTCATTTCATGGACTTTTCACCATGAAAATGATGTAATTATTATTAAAACCAAAGAAAGTGACAACATGTCACTCTCTTATATCTTATTAGTGTAATAATTTTAATTTAGTGATAAACTTTATATAACATCAAAAATAAATAGTCTCCAAAAAAATAATAAAATTATCTACATCATTTACATTTATTTATAATTTTTAGGGATTAAATAATTATCATTAATGATGACATAATAGTGATGTATAAATTATTTTATTGATTGAAATATAAAATAAATGGTTTTAAAAATATTAAAATAAATATTATATGAACTATTTAATGATCTACACGAATTTTATAGAAAAATAAGACAAATTATGAATATATTAAATATATTTTTTGAATATATCCTCTATGTGGATTTAATTTAAATTCAAATAATTGAATAGTGGCAAAATTGACAATATTGTTATTTTATAAAAATAACATATTATTAAATTGATTAAAAATCACAAAATTATTTAAAAAATAAAAATTCAAATTTATATAGTCAAAATTTTTATAAAGTATCCAATTATGGACAATTCACAACACATAAGTAATTATTTATAACAATTTAAAATTTAGAATATTATTACCACAAATAAAATTAAATAGATTAAATAAGGATAAATCAAGTTGATAAGGTTTAATATAAATTCCCAAAATGTATAAATTTTATTTTATGATGATATTACAACCCTATATCATCTCATATTTGAATTTGAGTAATTTTGAGGTTTGTAGGTGGGGACTGAGTTTATTATAAATTAATATTTTAGAGGATTCCAAAAGTGCCCCTCTCCGCTCTTATAAAAGGGAACCTCCTCCCTCTCCTCTTCACAAAATTTTGAGCCTCCGAACTCAGCCTAAACTTATCCATTTCTCTTCTCCAATTCCCTATAAATATACTAGAGGTACTGGTCTTCTTCAAAGACCAACATTAGTTCCCTGATATGAGGTTTAAAAGAAGCGCGTTGAAGAAGAGGTAATATCCTTTGCCGATTCTTTCAAATTCATTTATTTCTCTAATTCCTCCTATTTTGTTGTTTCATAATAAAGTAATAACATAGGTATAACTCATATACTGGTATGTTATTATAAATATGAAACAACCCTATTTCACCTACTATCCATCCTACGAAAAAAGAAATCACCGTGCGTGCGTACGTACGACTTACCATCTCCACGCTGTGGTGTAATATGTTTTCCCACCACCACCTTGCATGGATGGTTGTAATAGTGTAATTAATAACTATATATGATTATTATAACATGATACTAATTCTGAGATATTATATAATCCACTACAATACGATTCAACAATTATGGGAAGGATATCGTTGCTCGTGCATACGTACGGATTACCATCCCCACGACGCGATGAGATTCATTCTCCATGTTAATCATTCAAGAATGATTATAAAGTATATATAATAAATAATCATGGAATATATGAAATAATAATGATACTGAATTTATGTACATATATGTTTCATTTAGTTAATTCCATTTAATTCAATATGGAATCAAAAACAGTGTTCATGCGTACATACGACCAACCGTCTCTATAAATAGTGTATTTCATTCCATTTATCGATCTATCGTATATATTTATATGCTAAATATATATTATATATAAATAATTTTTTACATTCTGGAATTAAGTAAATTAGGATATAAGTAATAAAATCAAGACCAACATGTCCAAAAATGTACGATAAATGAAACGATTTTACCCAAAACACTGCTTTAACAAGGAATTGACAAAAGAACAAGTAATATAAAGTCATAAGTGAATCATATATGATATCATAAATATTATTATGGTTCTGTTACATGTTAATAATATGTTTAAATCCACTATATAATAGTTTTAGACATGTACAGAAGAAATTTTACCTATGGTAAGGGATAATTATTCCAATATCGTTCTTATCCGAGATTGTTTATAGGTAAGTATTTACTGGGGTTATATTTATCATCCATGTTCGTGTTTTATAAAAATGTATTCAAAAAGTTTTCACTATTATTCCATGTATTATTAAAGTAATGTTTACCCCTTTTTTACTTTTACTATGTATTATGGATGAAATCTTTCTTTTGTTTACCATATGAGGTACTTTTTGACTATCTGGAAAAAGTACAAGGAGAATGTTTTTTTAACATATATGAAATGAATGTATTTTTACGGTTTCATAACACTTTATTTCAATGAAGATACCTCTACAATATTTCATGACAATTTTCAATGAAATTATTTTTTTTAAAAATTGCACGATATTTTGAGAAAAGAAGATGATTTTGAAGAAGAAAAGATATTTTCATCAAGAATTCATTTGAAGTGTTTTATCAAAAATATTTTCCATCTAAGATGTCATTATTTAATATTGGTATTATTCAAGTATAGTTTCACTATTATATAAAAGTTTTTATGTTGTTTATGATGAAATTATTTCTATTTATTTTATATAGATTATGTTATGATGGGATGAAGTTTGTGAAACCAATTTTATTCATTGGGTTATGATGAATGATTTATGTTTGTTTAGTGTCACACGAAATATTGATTTCATTTTGAGATGGGTGGGACCTATATCCCCTCCAATGCATTGGGTAAATATTTATATCTCATTAGATAAAAATGGCTAGAACGAAAAGTACATCTGGTTCGGTAATTCATGGATGGAACGCCAAGTAAACCAGGTTCAGTAATGGACTTTGTCCACAATGATGGTCTTGGCAGCAATGCCTTGGATACTATGGAAATCATATCATCTACTTAATGGTTTTCCACAATTACATGTTTTATTCCCATGATATTTTATCATGATTGATGTTCCATTATGATACATGCCTTACGTACAGGCATGTTTTATGTCATTGCCAAAGATTTTGATGTTTAAACTTTATGTTCATGTTTTTAGTTCAAATCTATATGGTTTATTTTATTTTCTCCATGATTACCTTTACCGAGCATTTGAGCTCACCCTTTAAATTTTTTCTTTTCCCCAGGATATAAAGAAAGGTTTTAGATAAGAAAATAAAAGTGAAAGTTCTTTATAGGACATGTTGAAGATCTTTCACCGTGATTAGAAGATTATGTTCCGAGTTTTCAAAGACACTAAACTATTACAGACCTTGGGTGTCTATTTTCATTATGCATTATATATTCCGCAAAAGTAATGTAATTTCCATGTACGTCAATCTTGGGTATCTACATGTTATTTATACTGATGACTCCAAAAATGACTTGGTTGTGTCCTTATGCCGAATGATAGAGTGATTTCCTATACATAATGACAACTGGAAATTCATGAGAAAAACTATCATACTCATGAGCTTGGGTTAGTAGCTGTAATATTTTCATTGAAGATTTAGAGACACTATCTCTATGGTGAAAAAATATGAGATTTATATAGATCACAAGAGTTTGAAGAATATTTTATCTCATAAGGAACTCAACATGAGGCCAAGGAGATGGCTTGAACTACTCAAGTATTATTAATTTACGATACACTACTACCTGGGGAAGGAAAACAAGGTCACATATGCTTTGAGTAGAAATGATCATGGAGTTTTGAACAAGATAAGAGTTTAAAGGGATCCTATTCTCATGGATCCAGTAAATATGGATATGGGAATAACCATGGAAGGTGAAACATCAATGCTTTTTCAAATGGTAACCAAACCATATTTACTAGAAAGGATAAAAAAGTTATCAGGATGATGATGAGGACTTTCAAAATAAGATTAAATTTGTGAACGATGAGAGATTGATTGACTTCGTATATGAAGATGAGATTTTGAAATTTATGAAGAGACTTTGTATTCCCGATATACATGATCCAAAAAGGGAATTGTTAGATGATTTTCATAGCTCTAATTTCTCTATACACCATGGGAGCACCAAGATGTATAGAGATTTGAAGGAACATTTTTGGTGGGACAACATGAAGTGGGATATTGCTAATTTTGGGTCAATATGTATGGGTTGTCAACAAGTGAAATCTGGAAGTCAACAGCCTAGAGGAGTCATGCAACATCTTCCCATACCTGATTGTAAATGGGATAATATTATGATGGAAATTGTCATGGGACTACCAAATACTCCTAGATTAAATGATGCAATATGGGTCATTGTTGATTGTCTTACAAAGTCTGCACATTTTTTGCTATAAGAGAATATTTAACACTTGAACGTTTAGCAAGATTGTATAATAACGAAGTTTTAAGACTTCATGGATTACCCCTATCAATTGTTTCTGATCGTGATCCACGTTTTACAATAAGATTCTGGAAAAGACTTCAGAAAGCCCTGGATACAGAACATCATTTTAGCATTGTCTACCACCCTCAAACTGATGGATAGTTAAAACGAACAATTCAAACCTTAGAAGACATGTTGATATCTTTCTCACATGACTATCATGGTATGTGGGGTCATTTTTTACATCTAGTATATTGTTCCTATAACAGTAGCTTCCATTCAAGTATTCTGATGGCACCCCATAAAGCATTATACGGAAAGAGATTTCATACACCAACTTGTTTGGATGATGATGGTCAAAGAAAACTCATAGGCCCAGAACTTATTGAGGAAACTATGGAATAGGTGATGGAAATCCAAACCCACATCAAAGAATCTCAAAGTAGGTATAAGATCTATGCTGATAACTGAAGGAAGGATTTGGAATTTCATGTAGGAGGTCATGTTTTCTTGAAGGTATCTTCATAGATGGGAATTATATGATTCGGTAAGAAGTGTAAATTGAGTCCCAAGTACATCAGACATTTCAAAATTCTAGAATGAATTGGTTTTGTAGCTAACCATTTGTCAATGGCGCCAAGTCTATCCAAAGTTCATGATGTGTTCCACGTATCACTATTGAGAAAATACATGACTGACCAAATGCATGTACTCACCTATGATGAATTAGAATTGGAACCCGATATGTCTTATTGAGAAGATCCTATTAAGATTGATGAAACTAGTGAACAAGTGTTGAGAAACCAGACGACTCATCTGGTAAAATTTCTATGGAGAAACCATAAAATGGAAGAGGCAATGTGGGAACTCGAGGAACTTATGATGAAGAAACACCCGAATCGTTTTAGGAAATAATATTCTAGAAATTTCTAGGATGAAATTATTTGAAGGAGGGGAGAATTTAACACACCAAGCTTCCCTGATATGTTTGCATTTGAATAATGCAATAGCTTGCGTTGTACACAACTTCAAGATTCTAACATATCGCGACCAATCCAACTAGCTGTTATGAATAGTAATACCCACTTTTTAAAATTTTATCAAATTTATCATTCAAAATGGACTTTATTTTTGGGTTCGGAATATCAAAACTAGATTAGGGTGACTTTTTGGTATTTTTATGAAAATATAATTTTTTTGATGAATAGTGAAAAATACAAAATTTTAATTAAGCACAACTTTTTTAATCAAAATAATTTATATTTCTAAATTATACTATTGAGTGGTATTAAAGTATAATTAGATTATATTTTTTTAATTTAATCCAATATTGGTCATTGGACGTAATATCATATTTAAACTGGATATAAGAAAGTGTCAATATTTTGATAGTTATTATTTCTTAAAAACACGCTTTTTGTTTTGACAACGGGAATTTATTTCAAATTAATTTCTGCCCCTTCTGTGTTGTTAATTTAGAAAATTTGATTCCATATGTAGAATCAGGAGTTCCAAATTTTTTAAATAGGTAACTATTATTTTTAGACATTTTGAATAACTACTACGGTAAATATTTTATTTATTGTGGTTAAAGGATAGATCCGTTAAATAAGGGTAAAAAAATAATATTATAATAATATTAAATTACCCTAACACGTGTCATAGCCCTATTCGACGATACATGTCCAACCATGGGAATCCTTGGGTCTATTTTTGGACCCCATAGAGCCACTTGTAAGTGATAATGACACTTTATATTAATTATGTTAAAGTAAATACAAAAATTACAAAAGCATATATCATATTGAAAAACAATTTTTACATAGAGTTATTTATGTTATCTCTTTGACTATAAATATTAATTAGAAATATAAAACTATTTCCTATATAATGGTACTTTATTTATAATTTTTAGACATTATATAATTTAATTTATTGATGACACAATGATGATGCACTAATTACCTTATTAATGAAATAATAAAATAATTGATATTATAAATACCCAAATAAATGTAATTTGAGACTTTTTATGAATTAAAATTATTTTATAGCTTAATATGACCTGTTATTGTTGATTAAATGAATTTTTTTCAAAGTAATTATTCTGTTATAAATTTAGAAAAATCAAAATACCAAATAGTGTCAAAATTGACATAAAGGAGTTTTAAAAACAAATATTAAATTATTAATTGATATTCTATTCATAAAAAAATAAGGTTCAGCCAAAGGTCTTAAATAATATTATATATGTCATTAATTAACCACTTGAGGTTATCTTGAAAGTTTATAGTAGGTTTATTAGCCATATAATATAAAAAATAAAAAGAGACATGGTAAATGTCAAACTATTTAAGTAAATCTAGAAGATAAGGTTAATATAGTGACCAAAACCTATCTAAAACCTATTGGTTGAGTGGTTTTTGACCCATACCCACTTTATAATTTATTTAATTCATTTCGGAGCCACTATAAACCTAATATTATTTTATTATAAAATAATATTTCAATCTTTTCCTAAGGTGCCCCACACCCCTCTTATAAAATGGAACTTTCCCTTATCTCTAATTCACACCTTCAGAGCCATTGGCTCGCCCAACCCCTGCCAAAATATCCTCCCAACTGTCCTCCATTCATTTTAGAGTCCTTCCATTAGTCATAAATCCATCCTAAGGAGCTATTTTGATCAAATCAAAAGGAAGAACCCAAAGAAGAGATAAATATTTCATCACCACTTTCAAGTTCCTTTCTTCTTCCACATCCTCTTTCTTTGTTGTTTCCATTCTAAAATAACAACTCCAGTATATTCTATATACTTTGATGTTATTATAAATATGGTCCAACCATTTTAATTATTCTAACCATCCTTTTAATGACATATCTCCATACGTGTGTACGTACGGCTTACCGTCTCCACGTCGTGGCATAGTTGTTATTCAATACATTATTCTTTGGATCGGTATAATAATGATGTATATTTAATGTAAATAATAAATATAACATGATAATGATTCTTTATATATTATATACCATCCAATTATATATTATTTTAATATCAGAAGAATGATATTATCGTTCATGCGTACATATGGATTACCATCTCCACAAACACGATGGGATTCATTCCCCATCATATCCATTCAAGAGTAATTTTCATTTGATGATTAAAAACAATGTTTAAAGGCGTAATATAATTATGAATTAGAATAAGATACATCCTATCCATAACAAACATTACTTATGTAACAAATTATATAAAGGAAAATGAATCAGTTAACACCCGAAATGATTATAATACTAAAATATTATTAACAAAGCAATATTTGAAGACAATGTATGATATCATATTAATGTATATAGTTCCTCATTAATTTCATAAAAAATATTTCACCATTATACAAGAGTTTATCCTACCCTCGACCAAGAAAAATTACAAGGTAAGGGTTAATTCTACAATCTCTTTATTATCTGTGGTTTTTTTAAGTATATATCTACTAGGACCTCTTTATCATCTACATCCATTTTTCTTAAAAATGTATTTCAAATTTTTTTTCATATTCAATAGATAATGAGTTAAAGTCATTTAGACCCTAATTTGAAATTATAGGTTTTGGAAGGAATCTTTTAGTCGTTTTCCAAACAATGTACTTTACAACCTTTTCATCAAAATTAAGGTAAGAATGTCATTTTTTAACTTATACGGCGGGTGCCGTTATTCTCCGCCATTATAACATCGTCAAATCTTTCCTTACCAGATTATAACTATATTTTTAAAATAAATGTTTTCTTTTATAATTATTTAATTTTAAATGATTTCAAAAAAAGAAAAACATATATTTCTCTCAAATAGTTTTGATTGCATCTATGTAAACATCCTTGGATGGATTTTATACTTTTTTGAAGTCTATTCATTATGATACAGATCTTCCATATTGTATTGAAGGTTTTGTGATATTTTTGACTGTAGATGTGTTATTTTTATACCATTTATGGTTTATGGTTAAATTATTGACATTTCAAAAGCTAGTTTAAATACGAATGTTTATGTTATATTTCTACCTTTTCATATGGGGAATGTATTGGACTTAGTATGTGACGGGTGTAACCCACTATATCTCCTCGATGCATCGATAGATCTCATGAGACAACTAGATGTGGAATTGTCCGAGGACTTTCCCAAATTTTTATATGGTTTTGGCCGAGGCCATAATCATTTTTAGACATCTTGGATGAGGCCTTGAAAAAATGTTTCAAAATGTTCGGCATTATATATCCCCTAATTATGAAAATAATATTGATGGCTCATGTGGTCATTCGACTAGTATAATACCCATGATTATGTCTTATTATGGAATTATTTACTAAACCCATATTCTTTCACTAAATGTTTCCATGTTTATTATTGGTAAAGGCATGTGTTTTCAATTATTCACCGTGCTTAATATTTATGTTGTATTCCACTGTATTGCATACCCTTACTGAGCATTTGAGCTCATCTATTTCTTATGTTTCATTTTCCCAGGATATGAAGAAATTAATTATGAGTGAATTATAGGCTTAATTTAGGATTCTTGGATGTTTCTAATGGAATAAATTATTTTGGAATTTCCTTTCAAGTTGTAAAGATGAATTTATGTATGAATCTTGTTTCAAATAAGCATAAACTGACCGGTCATTTGGGACATGATTTCCTTGTGATCATACCAATGTTATGTAATAATTCACCAACTCTAGGTAATTAGGTTTAGGGAGTTATAGAATACCATGAATATAAAGATAATCATGATATTATATTTCAAATGGCAGTATACAATACACAACATGCAATAAAAAAGTGGCAACCAATGGGAGTCTTACCGAATTAAAAGTGAGATAAGAAACCACGTACCTTGTACTTTTCATTAGTATAGGGTAAGATAAAATCATTTATAGTGGTAAAATCATTTTTTGTAAATTATAAAAGAACCAAATACATAAATATGATATCATATATGATCTTCTAATATTGCATTGTTAATGATGTTTCAGTAGTATCATTGTTTTGGTTGTTAACTGATTTGTTTTCCATTATATGTTTTGTTACGTAAGTCATGTTTGTTATGAATAGGATATATTTTATTCTAATCCATAATTATATTAAGTTCTTAAAAAAAATTTAATCATAAAATTTAAATTAATCTTGAATTATTACGATGGAGAATAAATCTCATCATGTTCGTGGAGACGGTAAGCTATATGTACACACGAGCGAAAAAATAATTCTTCTGATGGTGAAATAGTATATAATTGGATTGTATATCATATATAAATAATCACTATCATGTTATATTTATTATTTAAATCAGTTTTACTCATTATTATACAATCCAAATAATGATGTTTTTGGATAAAAAACTACACCATGACTTGGAGACGGTAAGTCGTACGTACACACGTATGGTGACTTTGTCATTTATAGGATGGATAGAATAACAAATATGGTTGTACCATATTTAAAATAACATAAAAGTATGTAGGAGGTACTATATTTATTGTTTTGGTATGGAAATAAAAAAAAGAGGATGTGGAAGAAGAAAAGAATATGAAAGAGAGTGGTGAAATTATTACCTCTTATTTGGGTGTTTTCTTTTTAGTTAATCAAAAAGGCTCTTTAGGTTGACTTTATGATTAAAGTAAGGACTCTAGTTTGATGTGAGGTATGTTGGAAGGATATTCAGGTAGTGTTTGACCGATACAAATGTATTTGGAGGTGTTATTTTGGGAGAAGGTAAAGTACCCTTTTATAAGAGAGGTGAGGGTCACTTTAGGAAAACCTTGAAATATTATTTTATTATAAATAATTTAGGTTTATAATGGATCCAAATTGATTTATTTATAATATAAGGTGGGTATGGGTCGAAATCCTGTCAACCAATAGGTTTTAGACATGTTTAGTTCACCATATTAACCTTATCTTTTAGATTTTACTAGGAGTTAAATAGTTTAACATTTTATGTGTCTTCTTGTATTCTTACACTATATGGTTAATAAACTTACTCTAAACTTCCAAGATATCCTCAAGTGATTAATTAATGAAATATATAATATTATTTAAGCCCTTTTGATGAAACTTATATTTTTAGGAATATTATATCAACCAATAATATAGTATTTGTTTTAAAAACTCATTTAAGTCAATTCTGACTTTATTTAGTATTTGGTTTTTGTGAAAATCATAACACCATGATTACTTCGAAAAAAAATTATTTAATCAACCCTAACATCTAATATTAATTTATAAAAATAGTGTAATTCATTAAAAGTCTCAAATTTCATTTATTTTGATATTTAGAATATTAATTATTTTAATCTTTCATTAATAAGGTAATTACTACATCATCATTGTGTGAGAAAGAAAATTAATTATTTAAAATCTAAAAATTATAAATAAAATATCATTATATAGGAAATAAATTTAGCTTCCTAATGAATATTTATAGTTGAATTTATCATATGTGTAAACCTATATTAAAAATGGATTAGTTATTAAACATTGAAATTAGTACTTTTAACTCTTCTTTAAATAAAATAATAATAAATTTCCTAATCTAATCCAAGTGGAACAAAAGGATCATATTTTATTCTTGAGGTTTATTTTAGTCTAATTACACTTATCCAATATAATTAAGACATGTGTTATGATAATTATAATATCATTTTTATTTTTAATTACACTATTTACTTTTAAGTGGGGTAAATAAAAGTCAAAGGTTACTATTCACCAAAAATTATTTTCATCTTATTGAACAAAATTTTACTTAATGATGTCAACTGTGTCTCTCAAATATTTTAAAATCTACTCAGAGAAGCGTTAAAATTATGTTTTATTCAAATTTGCAAATGCTCGTAGATAGTGGGTAAAAGATGGTAAAAAGTTCAATAAAATTTAATACATATAATTTTATTATAAAAATGACTTCAATGAATCAAATTAAACTAATATAGTAATTATGTATCTATATTTACATAAATAAATAAAATAAATAATTATTTAAAAAAATCGGTTTTAATCAATAACGTAGTGTTTTCACAATTTATCTAAAATAGAATGTTTTCATAATAATACCAAAAAGTCACCCTAAGCTAATTTTGATATTCCAAATTCAAAAATGAATTCTATTTTATCAAATTAAAAACATAAAAGTGTCATTAATTAATTTAAAATTAACTCCCATTGTCAAAACTAAAACGTGGGTTTTTATAAAGTAAAAACTATCAAAAGATTGAGATTTGTTTATGTCAAATTTAAATATGAAATTACTTATAATGACCCACATTGCATTAAATGATAAAAATATAATCTGATTATACATCCAAACCATTCAAATTCATAATTTAACATTATAAATTTTTTCTATTAAAAAAGTTGTTTTCAATTAAAATTTAGCATTTTCACTGTTCATCAAAATGAGAATGTTATCAGAAAAGTACCAAAAATTTATCCAAAATAAATTTTTATGTCTCTATTCTAAAGAAGAATTTAATTTCCTTAAATTGAATATATAAAAGTGTCGAATACTGGTTTCAAAAATTGGTTTTCATTAAAAGGTGGTAAAATTGCATTTTTTTAAAAATATTTCTTTTATCTGAAAATTGAATTTGTTCTTATATTATGACTAAGAATCACATAATATGGATTATAAAATTATATAGAGTATATAAAATTCAAAATTTAGTTGATAATATTCATAACTTCTTTTCAAAGAGCTAGTTTTTGTAAGTCGTGGTGTGCTCAAACTCGGTGTTGCGTGTAGCGCAAGATATTGAATTACTTTAAAGAAAATAACTTACTATGAACACTTGGAGTGTTAAATTATTCCACCCTTTTGGAAATTTCATCCTCAAATTTTTAAAATTGGGCTTGGGAACTTCATTGAATGTCCCACATCAGAAAAAGGGTCAATAAAACTATCACTTTAAAAGAAAGATAGAGAAGTACAAAGGTCGCCTAAGAAACCCAATCTAGGATTCAATGTAGGATAACATGGATATAGAAGATAAATTAATTGTCATGTTATGATGGAGAGTGATAGAAAACTGTATTAGTAGAAATTTACCAACAAGAAAACGACTAACATGTGATAGGATAAATAGTCATTAGATTCCCAGTAGTAAAAGTAAACAGACAGCATTTTTTTAAGTTCCATTTCATATGTTGAGAAATTTATTTATGAGATTGACTAAGAACATAAATATATATACTTACTTTTTATGTATAGTTTCATCCATTAATAAATTTCTACCACTAACTCGTCTTTTTTTTTGAAATGATTAGTATTCAAGATGACATGGTCACTCCTAAAGTGCTAGAATAATCTTCTAGAGAATCACATGATCCATAAAGGATACAATATATATTAACCATGTCTTTAGAGATTTTCCCAAACCAAAACAGTTAGTACAAGATCAGATTATCCCCAAAAAGGATAATTCATTAGATAAATGAATACAAATATTAATTTCTAAAATTAAACCTACAATACCAAATGTTGAATAAATACCATTAAATAAAAAAATTCCCATAAAATTCTTCAATATAATCCAAACTAATATTGAAACCAAAAACTTTGAAGAATTTGATTACGTAGTCTTCCACGTTAAATTGTATCTCCAAATAACAGCGACTACTGTTAACGTCATATACTAAAAAGTAATTTACCAAATCACATATTCTCTATGATATGTTAATAATTTATATAAATAACACATATAGCTATAAATCCATAATAAAAACATAGAGAAAAATCCACCATTACTCCTCAAATGAAATCAAATAGTATTCTATTTTCATTAGGCATATAGTGTTCCCAACAGAGAGAATTTATTCCAAAATAACATTTATTACTTAATCACCAAATCATTTTCCTATACTAAGGATATCCATTTGATAAGACATAAGATCAAAAATCAACTTGTTATTGATCAATTAAATCATTTAACTAAAACGATTTAGTCACACTAACTAGGGACTTCATATAGTCTAGTGGTAGGTGATAAATCCCAATTGCACTTTGGTTGTGGGTTCCATTCACATAGCTTTGTTCGATGCAATGAGTTTTTACATGTTATACATGTTTTATTGTTCAAAAAAAATATTTTATAACATTCCCGAAATGAGATAAATTCCTCAAAATAAACATAACATAATTTCACCACAAATTTTCTCTCATACCTCACATTTTCTTCCCAAAATTTAATAACATGTAATTGCCTCAAATTCATGGATCATATAAAACCAAATTGTTATTTATAACTATGTCAACAATAAAAAAGATAATTCTTTCTAAAATAGCATTTTCACATTACAAAATGTAGGGTTACACATATGAGAGAAATGTATTCCAATGTAATCCCATAAATAAAACACTAATACTTTTAAACATCTCGTCATGAATTTATTGTCACCTAGGTTCTTCCATGACTCATATGTTATATTATAAAATAGGGAATTCACTCGTGTAATGACCAGGTCCCCTATATTTATGGAAAATGACTATAAATGGATTCTTGGGATCATTTTTATCTTCTTACATAGTACTCTTCATTTTTTCTCAGCAATTCTCTAATTTACGTCCTTCTTTCCCATGCATAAAGTATTTCTTGGTTCCATTGAGACACTTTCCTAGGTGTCTCCTTCCACATTTCCTACATGATTGAAATTGAGCTTTCTTTTTTCCATGGTCTCCACTGCTAGATCTCTTATCATTCACTACATCTCTCTTCTTTTTTGAGTTTGGGAGTTCGTTAATATATATGGTTTTGATAATATTTTTGGAAAACTGATTCAACATGAACATGATATATTTTACACCTATCAAAATTCCATTTCATTGCTCATTTCCACCACCATTCCCACCTTGTACATCTTGTTCATTGTTACTATGACTTCCATGGAATCCAGCCAATGACTAACACAAGAAAGCATATTGTGAGCCATAAAATATTTTAGAGAATATCATAACCCCTTATTTACAATCTCAAACACCTTACAATTAACAAAGGTTGTTTATTTTCATCTTATAATAAAATCCTTCAAATCTGTTTGTAATGAAAATGTGAATTATCCTAAGCATATCCGCCAGGAGTGTCGTAATCAAAAGTGTAGCAAGGCCCGTTGTCGCATACCAGGATACCTCGGTTTAAGTCCCAAACTCCTTGTTGGAGTTTTCACTCCTAGGTACATCTGTTCCAGAGCCGACTTTATCTGCTCATCTCCAAACAGAGATGTATTTATTGGAAAACCCAGAAAATATTTACATTACCAGATTTTTTGGATGTTCTTCTATACTAATCCTCAATGTCTATCTTAGGGTAGTGTATTCTAATACTAATTTTTTCTCTAAATCTATCTTCCAAGGTTTGTACTATACTTCCTCTGATACCAACTGTAATGCCCCGACCCTAGTTACCCAGAATTTGTTCATTGTTACATAACATTGGCAAGATACAAGGAATATTTTCAAGAAATACTGATCAGTTTATCATCCTTGGACGTACTAGATACATACATATGTTTTACATTACATCATGAAATAAAAAACAACATTGTGTCCCCTTTTAATAGTCTCATATCCGTTATCCTATTACTGTAGGTTAATCGTAATATAATTATTTTCATCTTGGAAAAATAAAACATAAGAATGGAGTTATCTCAAATTCTCAGTAAGGATTACAATATATTGGAAACTTCAACAAATAAGAATAAATATTTAAGGCAATGTATAAGACTAGAACACAAGCCTTTTAAAGTTAAACTTCATCATAATATAAAAAAGATAAATCAAATAATTCCATTTACTTATTCACATGGATATTCGACTAGTTGAATAATAACATGTAACATCAATAGCTCATTTCATAATGATGAAATGCATAATTCCAGAAATTATAACCAAATAGTCAAGGCCATGTGCCAAAATTACAGATAAGATTTTTCCAAGGCCTTGTTCCAAGACACTAGTTTCTCTCACGAGACCTACTGATGCATCGAGGTTCTATATTAGGCTCCACCCATTACATAATAAGTTCAATGCATTCCTCATATGAAAGGGTGGAATTTAGTCTAAACATTTTTATAAAAACTAGCATACTAAATGTCAATATTTTAACCGCAAACCCTGAATGGCATAAAAATAGCACATCCACAGTCAAACCTAACTCATTCAATATAATAAGAATGATTGTATTAGGATAAATCAACCTCAATAAAGAATAAAATACATTGAAGTATATTGACATAAATTAAAATAGTTATTAAAAACATTTGAGAGAAATATCTCCCTTTTTCTTGAAAAAATTTAAATGTCACACTATTTATCAAAGAAGTTGTTTAAAATATATTTTTGAATCAAAGTTCCCCATAATAATTTGACACTTTTAAAAGGAATTTCAATTTCAAAAAATTCATTTCCATGTAAATAAATACTTAAAACCATTTCTAAAACATGATAATTAATGATAAAGATTTAGAAGAATAAATATCTAAAACATTTTAAACGATATTTTAGTTAAAGAGTTACTAACCAAATAAAAGACACTTGAATACAAGTAATTAAGGAATAAAATTAATTAAAAAATTATAATATCATGAGAATAAAGGGATTCATGATATAATATGTAAAAGTATAGTATATACACCTTATAAAACTGAATTGGTGCAAAACAACAAAGAGGTCTCAAAGGAATATAAATTGAGACGAAATACCTTATAATGAATGTAACCTTAGATTAAGGATGATTAAATGAATTATTTAAATGTGAATAATATAAATACATGAAAAATATTTGTATATTCAGTGTAAATCAATCAGATTGCATACACACATATTCTTGTAAAAACAAAACCAATGACTTGGATGTTTAACTCGATGAATGGAAAATGAGATAAGATCACCCTTAAAAAATTCCTATAAAATGAATGTGAATTTATCAATGGGGTGATTATGTGTATAAAAAGAATATCCATATAATGGGGAGTGGAAATTACTACATAAATAATAAATAGTTATTCCAGACATAATCTTGGAGTAAAATATTGAATGAAGTATGCGTAAATCTCAATGAGTTGAAATTGAAATTTGAAATTCCCTTGCCTATTCGGTAACTTATGAAACATACACTCCATGAAAGAAGTATCATACAATGAAGATGTAAATACCCATATAATAAAGAATATTACACAAAGAATACAATCATGGGAAGTACATATACCACATGAAAGGAAATAGTGTAAATATAGCATAAATCTCATGGGAATAAGAAGTGAGATGAAAACGCCATACCTCATTATAATCAATCTAGTTTTATGACCAAAAGTTAATAACCATCAAATGAATCACAGAATACCATGAATATAAATATAATAATGACAATATATATCAAATGTCAGTACAAAATACACCACATGCAATAAATAAGTGGCGAACAATGGAAATATCACAGAATTAAAAGTGAGATAAGAAACCCCTTAACTTGTACTTTTCCAAAGTATAGGGTAGTTTAGCCTATTGTATAATAGATAAATCATTGTTATTAAATTATACAAGAACAAAATACATAAATATAATATCATATATGATCTTCTAATATTGCTTTGATAATGATGTTTCAGTGGTATCATTGTTTTGGTTGTTAACTGATTCGTTTTCCTTTATCTGTTTTGTTACGTAAGTCATGTTTTTTATGTATAGGATATATTTTATTCATATCTAGAATGATATTAATTTCTTAAAAATTATTTTTAATCATAAAATAAAAATTATTCTTCAATGATTGGGACGAGGAATTAATCTCGTCACATTCGTGGACATGGTAAGTCGTACGTACGCACGAGCGACAATATCATTTTTTGATGGTGAAATAGAATATAATTGGAAGGAATATAATATATATAGAATCATTAATATGGTATATTTATTATTTAAATAAGTTATACTCATTATTATACCCATCCAAATAATGATGTTTTTGAATAACAAACTACACCACAACGTGGAGATGGTAAGTCGTACGTACCCACGTATGGTGACATTGTCATTTATAGGAAGGATAAAATAATGAATATGGTTGTACCATATTTATAATAACATAACAGTATGTAAGAGGTAATGTAGTTATTTTTTTGGTATGAAAAAAACAAATAAAGAGGAAGTGGTAGAAGAAAAGAACATGAAAGAGAGTGGTGGAATTATTACCTCTTCATCCAGTGTTTCCTTTTGAGTTGATCAAAAGGGATCCTTAGGTTGGCTTTATGAACATAGTAAGAACTCTATGTTAATTTTAATAAAGTTGGGAGGATATTTGGGTTTAGGGTTTGGCCAATATAGATGGCTTTGGTGGGGTGATTTTGAGAGAAGGGGAAGTATCCATTAATAAGAGAGGTGAGGGTCACTTTAGGAAAACCTTAAAATATTATTTTATTATAAATAATTTTCGGTTTATAATGGATTAAAGTTGATTTTTATTCTATGATAATGTGGGTATGGGTCAAAATCCGCTCATCCAACAGGTTTCATACAAGTTTAGGTCACCATATTAACCTTATATTTTAGATTTAAGAATTAGTTAAATAGTTTAACATCTACCGTGTCTTCTTGTATAATTACCTTACATGGTTAATAAACATACTATAAACCTCCAAAAGAACCAAAAGTGGTTGATTAATTACATATATTATATTACATAAGCCATTTGGTCAAACCTTAGATTTTTTGGAATATTATATCAACCAAGAATATAGTATTTGTTTTAAAAACTCATTTTTGTCAATATTGACATTATTTAGTATTTTGTTTTTGTGAAAATCAAAACTTGATGATTACTTCGATAAAAAATTATTTAATCAACCCTAACATTTCATATTAACCTTTAAAATTAGTGGAATTCATCAAATGTCTCAAATTACATTTATTTGGATATTTATAATATCAATTATTTTAATCTTTCATTGATAAGGTAATTACTACATCATCACTGTATCATGAAAAATTAAATTATTTAATATATTAAAATTGTAATTAAAATACAATTATGTAGGAAATATTTTTAGATTTCTAATGAATATTCATAGTTGAATTTATCTTTTGTATAACCCTATAAGAGAGGTGAGGGCCGCTTTCAGAAAGCCTTGAAATATTATTTTATTATAAATCATTTTAAGTTTATAACGGATCAAAATTGATTTATTTATAATATAAGTTGGGTATGGGTCGAAATAATCTCAAAAAATAGGTTTTAGACATGTTTTGGTCACCATATTAATCTTGTCTTTTAGATTTAACTATCAGTTAAATAGTTTAACATTTACCGTGTCTTCGTGTATTCATACACTATATGGTTAATAAACTTACTCTAAGCTTCCAGGAGATCCTAAAGTGGTTCATTAATGAAATATATAATATTATTAATGACCTTTGGACGAAACATAGATTTTTAGGAATATTATATCAACCAATAATATAGTATTTGTTTTAAAAACTCATTTAAGTCAATTTTGACATTATTTAGTAATTGATTTTTGTGAAAATCATAAAAGCATGATTACTTAGAAAAAAATTATTTAATCAACCATAACATTTCATATTAACCTAGAAAATTAGTGGAATTCATCAAAAGTCTCAAATTTAATTTATTTGGATATTTATAATATTAATTATTTTAATTTATCATTAATATGGTAATTACTACATCATCATCATGTCATAAAAGAAATTAATTATTTAAAATATAAAAATTATAAATGAAATACCGTTATATAGGAAAAATTTTAAACTTTCTAATGAATATTTATAGTCTCATTTATCTTATGTATAACCCTATATTAAAAATGGTTTAGTTATTAAACTTTGAATTTAATACTTTAAAATCTTCTTTAAATAAAATAATAATAAATGTCTTAATCTAGTAAAAGCGCACCAAAAGGACCATATATTATTTATTAGGTTGTTTTTGGTCGAATTATACTTATCCAATAGGATTTGGACAAGTGTTAGGATAATTATAATACAATTTTTACCTTTAATTACCATATTTACTTTAAACCGTGGTAAATAAAAGTCAAAAGTTACTATTCACCAAAAATTATTTTCGTCTTATTGAACTACATATTACTTACTGATGTCAACTGTGTCTCTCAGATTTTTGATCATCAACTTACAGAAGCGGTGAAATTATGATTTTTTGTGAATTTGAAAATGCTCATAGAAGGTGGGTAAAAGACAGTAAAAAGTTCAATAAAATTTTATACATATAATTTTATTATAAAAATGACTCCAAAAAATCACATTGTAAAAATATTGGTATTATGTATCTATATTTACTTAATTAAATAAAATAAATAATTATTTAAAAAAGTCAGTTTTTAAACAATAATGCAGTGTTTTTCACTATTCATCAAAAAATTGAAAGATTTCAGAAAAATACCAAGAATTTACCCTAAGATAATTTTGATATTAAAAATTAAAAAATAAATTATAATTTAAAAAATTCAAAACAATGAATTTGAATTAATTAATTTAAAATTAATTCTTTTTGTTCAATCCAAAAAGAGGGTTTTTTATGAAGTAAAAAACTATTTAAAGATTGACATGTGTTTATGTCAAATTAATTATAATGACCTAAATTGTATTGAATGATAAAAATAAAATCTGATTATACTTCCAAACCATTAAAATTCATAATTTAACACCATAAATTATTTCGATTAAAAAATTAGTTTTCAATTAAAATTTTGTATTTTTCACTATTTATCAAAAATGAATGTTATCAGAAAAGTACCAAAAAACTATCCATAATAATTTATTATGTCTCAATTCTAAAGAAGAATTTAATTTCTTTAAATTGAATATATAAAAGTGTCAAATCTTGGTTTTAAAATGGGTTTCCATTAAAAGGTGGTAAAATTGGATTTTTGAAAAATGCTTATTTTATCTGAAAAATGAATTTGTTCTTATATTATGTCTAAGAAACACATAATATGGAATCTAAAATTATATGGAGTAATAAAATTAAAAATTCAGTAAATACTATTCATAACTACTTTTTGAACAGCTAGTTTGGTAAGTCGTGGTGCGCTCGGACTTGGTGTTGCATGTAGTGCAAGATATTGAATTACATTAAAGAAAATAACATACTATGAAACCTTGGGGTGTTACATTAATACCCTAGGATATCTCATTCCAGGATTTTAGGGTCCTATCCTTCCTTCAATTTCCTCTGTTTAATGTCCAAAAAATGATCTGATTATGAATTTCCAATATGTTGGGTACTTATTTATTATAGACCAAACACTTTCTCTTCTCATTGATGAAAACCAAATAGATTCATGAATTATTAATCAGATACAGGGATTTTGACATGGTCTGACAAGGATTTATTATCACTGGTAGATTTATAACTGATGACATTAAAATAATTGGCATCTACTCATCAATAATACCTAGATCATGGTCCACAATGAAGGTTCTCGGGTATTTTGGATATTATGATAAGGGTGTGGATTATCCTCAAAATTAATCACATTATTTTAAACAATGTTGTTTTCCAAATTTTTTATCAGATTATGTTTTTTTTAGACTCAAGTGGAAACCTAACCATCAACCATTAATTTACCTAAGGTAGGGGTCCCTTTACTATAGTGTATGTTTTATATGGGTCCTTACCATGATTGTTTGAATGCCTGTGTAGACATGTGAGAATTATTTTCAATGATTGTTAAGATAATATGTGTTTTTGTAAATTAGTAAGACATGTCCATGTGTTGGTTAAATGTTAATTGGGACAATTATGAATGTAATGTCTCTTATTTTCAATGTATTATTTTTAAAAATTACATGGAATTATTACAAGAATAGGCGTTGTGACGTCGTGTGATTTCAATGCTCAGAGTTCCTGGAATAAATGTTTGAAATAAATTAAACTCTAAATGCCATGCGTGAGTGGGTTTCTTCAAAACGTTAAATAACTTTTAAATGGGTGCTTGATCAAAAATCTGAGGGCACCCTTCCATTCAGAATAGTGAATTTATCATAGGAGGGTCCTGACATCGACCGACATTGGTCAAATGAAAAAGTAAGGTTTTAGACGTTTTAAAGTAAATGTAACAGATTAATAATTTATTTTAATTTAAAATTTTCCTTAAAACAACAACCTAATACTTTTATATTGATACTTTATTATGGAAAAATCAAAAGGTTAGCCTCATAACACTACGAATTGATGATTTCCATTAGAGATTTGGAGGAGAACCTGCTGGTGGACGACAATAGAGCGATCGATCGATGCATCTTGGATTCAACGAACCTCACCAAAGAACATGACGTGAGGATCATTCTTCCATTGAATCAATGTATGGGATTTTAATTTATATTTTTTCATTATTCCTAGATTTAATGATGAACGCATATCAACCCATGAACAAGTTGATCCTCGGGTCATGTGTTCTTACGAGAGGGTTATTATTTCCATTTTTTGGGATTTAGAATCTAAGAATTAATATTTTATTTTTAGAATTGTGGTTTTTTATTCTCCAAATTGAAACTTCTAATGGGAGTGGATCGACACCATTGAAAACAATGGCAGAGGTTCATTCCTCTTCTTGTTTATCAAATTTCTTCCCCCTTCCCCCTGCGTTCTTTGCGTTCTTCATGGGGCAGTGAAAAACAGATCGTCGCGAATCCGTTTCACAATGTAATGATCCCAAATTAGAGATCCAATATCTTAACAACCCAGTGTAGGTGTGACAACGATGGAAAATGATAATTCGGCATGGATCGAAGAGAAGTGTTCTTAAATGATTCTTCACACAGAGGATCAATACATGTTTTCGTAACCGATCGGAGGAAAGAACCCAATGGAATCCCCTTTTCTATGAAAAAATGACTCTAGTTCTTAGGTTTAAAAGTGATCAGATGGCTGGATCGAAGATTGAAGCTTAACCTAAGGTGCACTAGGGAAGAACTTAGTTTCTCGAAAATCCAACTCAACATGTCTTGTACTCAATGTTATAGGGTGTGTGGTCCCCACTGGTTGACAGCTACAGTTTCAAGAGATAGATAAGTGTCGCATGGAGTGTGACCCTCATTAATAGGTGTGTACACTCTAACCTGAACACGACATTTATCTCGGGTGATACAAAAACATGGGGTGGAATACACAACATGTACTCCACTACATAGAGATAATTGTCTAGATACGTGGGCGATCCCGTGTACCGGTACACAGTCTGGAACACATGGGTTGAATCTATGTACGGGCACATGGCCAGCGTATATGGGGTCATCCTAGATAGTGGGACACGATGTGTCACTATCCTACATGACATGTATAGCTTCTTCTACATGACAAGCCTTTGACAAGGGCCATTGTACACGTGTAGTACTCCGGGTCATAGGACACGACTTGTGACCTTTCTACAGGCTTTGTACCTTTTTTTATATGGCATGATATTCTTTTCCACCATTCCATGGACACATTCTGTTTCGATTAGTTCCCCTTTTTCTCATTACCCATAAGGTCTGGTATCATTTCCAACCACAGGATTATGATCCCTTTGGTAGGACTTTCTAGATAGATTCATAATTCCTCTGAGGGGCCCCGAGTGAGATCCTCTACCCATTCTAGACCCTAGGTAGATTAATGTATCGACATGACCAATCTTGAAGGATTTTGATCCTCTACTTAGTAGTTAAATCCAGATGAGTCCTGGTAACCAACAAGGCCCTGACAGTGATCCAAATATGTGTGCCGTGATCTTTTCCCACTAAGGAGTGTGTTCTCCCAGAATGAGTGTATCTATTCTCTCATCATATCAATCAATGTGTCTATCTCTATCATTTATTTTTCTGATGAATGATACTTCTCAGACGGATGTCATCAGAGCTTTCAAACTCATGGTGTATTCTCCCATATGAGTGCTTTGTTGAATCTTCAAACTGAATTCCTTGAGTGGGTATGTAGTCATTGTGACTAATCTCTAGATAGTGGGTCTGGTTTTTGAGTATATCTAGATGTGTTCCTCTTGTTATATGTTGAGTAGACATATACTATGTGCAGATAAATGTACCTTTACTTTGTGTGTTTCTTTGTGGGTTTTCAGGGTCCCCTACTGAGTATTTTTAAAATCACCCCTACACATGTTTTTCAGCATGTAATGTGTCTTGTGAAAATGAGCGACCTTTATACGGAGTCCTAGATAGACCAGGAGAAGACTGAGATTTTTGAGTTCCTCACAGGTCGAGGTGTTCCTACGATAATGGATATCAGTCCCAATACCTATTTTCTAGCTTACAGGTTGGACTTTGTAGGTTGCAGACTCTTTCTTTTGGTTAGATTGTATTCTACCTGAGTTTACATTCTATATTATAATTTCCATTATACTATGTTGGTTGGGTTTAGTTGTATACATACATTTTGTTATTTAGTGGTTTTCACTTTTCAAAATTTGGGGGTTTGGATAAGTGTGTGTTTTTGTACATGTACTTAGTAAATGAATCCCACGTTAGTAGTATGCTTACTCGGTTCTAGACACCATCCCCTAGCCTGTAGGAGGTGGGATTGGGGAGCCATAGCATGGGCCCCAGTAGGACTAGTCGTGACAGAGTGGTATCAAAGATGGTTGGTTCTACCTTAGGAGGAAGAGTCTGTGAGATTATTTTGGGGAAAAAATGATGTGTGTTTCATGCTCAGATTTTAGGCCGAGCACCCCAGGGGAAGTATGGGTGGCTGACATATACATACACTAAGACTCTAATAAGATTCTTCTCGACTCGGTACATGAAAAAACTAGTTGAATGGAAACAGAAGAATTTCTATGCATCATATAGGAATGGGTTGGGTTTTCCATTTTCTTTTGTGTCAGCTATCCAGATAGACTCTTGACCATGGTACATCTTGTTCCATACTGGATGCCTCTACAATGCATACCCTCTAGGATCTAGTACCTTTATCATGAGGATGACCCCTTCAGTAATGAGGCTTTGATATAGTGACCAGTTCCTTATGTGTTACCTCTAGATGATTCACCTGCTATACCACCACCATTGGAGAAGCACGAGGTACCTACAATACCAATAGATGAGGAGAACATGCTGAGCGCATTCCATGAGATTTAGAGATATTGACCCCTTAGGTTCTGAGGAGAGCCCGAACCTCAAGTAGTTGAGAACTGTAAAGACCCAGAAATTTCACGGAAATTTTTTTCTTAATTTTCTTTGGAATTTTACAAGAACACGGTTTCTAACGGCGCCTGATTCCGAGACCCGGTGTGCCCGGAATTAATTTCCGAAGTTTGGCTCGGGTACGTTCAGTGAACAAGCGAGCAGGAATTTCTATCTTTTGAACCGGTGCCCGGAATCGAATTCTGAGGGCACCAATGGAACCACAGCGCCGGTAATTACTTAGGAACTCCTGTTTCGGAGTTGTGTTTACACGAGTGTTGATAATAAAAATTGTGGAAGTTTATTTTATAACTACACTACAATTTTTATTAACTTACTCTAAGTGTTAGCTCATGGTGGAAGTTGGGTAACCACCCAACCTCTCTTGGGAGGTTATGAGGGTGGTGGGGCCCACACGAACCCCACCTCTTCATATCCTCTAAAACCCCTCAACTCCAACTGAAATGTTTTTAACTTAGTTAAAACTTATGTCTTAAATGAGATGATTTTAATGTGGTGAGTTGTGTGAGTCTTTTGAATTTCAAACACTTGAATTTCAAAAGCCATGGGAAGTTAATTAAATAGGTGGAGAACTTATTTCTTTTGGTTAGGTTGTGATGTTTGAGAGCTTTTGGAAAGAAGGCTTAGAAGTCTTGAAGTTTCTTCATCCTCTTGACAAAGAACACGAAGAACAATCAGACATCGATGAAGAACGCCACATTCTCGGGAACCGTCTTCCACGACGCCATACCCGCAATACCGACGACATCTTCTTCCGCGACATCTCTTTTCGCGATGCCGAATCTCGTCACCTCTTAAATCAAGGTAGGGGTTTTAAATTTTTAAATTTATGTGGATCTCTCCTTCGAACTTGAAGGTTTATATTTTTCGGGCCTTGATTCGAAATCTTTTTATTTAATTTAAAAGATTGTGAAAGTTTATCATTCATTAAAAGCCGATTGTTAGCAAATAACGCGAGGGGCCGGACCGCACGAACACGGCCAACCCTCCTCCTATTCATGTTGATTTTTTTGTGGATTGAAACAGGTGTGGCGCGGTGCCGTCGCACTGCGCAGGATCATGCGGCAAGAAACGCGCGGCACCATCGTGCCGCGTCGTTAAATAATGCAAGGACGCGACGCCGTTGCGCTGCGTCGAAGAAAGTTGAAGGCGCCGCAGCCGGAGCGGGGCCGCGAGGGAGGAGCGCGGTGCCGTCGCACCGCGCCGGACAACGAAGGCCGCGGTCGGTTCCGGGCCGCGGCGGAACGAGAAGACTGGCGGCCAGCCGGGCCGCCGGTGTCGGAAGCCGGAAGGGGGACCGACCTTGCCGGTCCCGTTGAGGAAGAATCGGCCGGCCAGGTCTGGCCGGCCGGAAGGGAGAAAAACCGGGGGAAATAATTTCCCCCAGCCAGCCTTAATGGCCCCCCCATTATGAGGTGGGCTGGTTTCACAAAGGGGGGGGGGGGGGGGGGCGGCCCCCCGTTTTCTCGAAAGCAGGCCCCCACGTGAGGGGGGCCGTTTTCCATTAGGCGCGGCAGGTTGCCGCGCCGCCAGCTGAGGAAAGGCGGGGGCTTTTCCCCCCGCGTGCGGCACACGAACGGCGCTCAGGCCGCGCCGCCGCACCGGACCGTGCCGCCGCGCCGGACCGCGCCGCCGCACCGGCCCGCGCCGGGACGGGTTTTCCGAGCCGGGCCGGGTCGTCGGGTCGGGTCGCCGCCCGGGGCGGGTCGACCCGGTTCGGCCGACCCAGGGGGGGGGGGGGGTCGGGCCGGGTCGGCCCAGGCCGAGACCCCCAGTTTCGGACCACTTTCGGTCAAATGCCCGTATCTTGGGCTACGGGCCTCCAAACGAATCGCCGTCAGCGGCAACGCGATCCTTGAATCGAGACGGTCGTTTCGGTATACTATACTCAAGGTGCACCATCCTTTTCGAGAGCCTACGTGGTTAAAACTCCATAGTTAGGCGTGATTGGCCTAGAGTAGTGATCAGGATGGCTGACCTCCTGGGAAGTTTCCCAGGGTGGGTGTGAGAAGGAAAGGCCAATAACTAACAGATCGGGCGTCCGATTGAAGAGCCGTCTATTTCGTTGAATTCCTCTAAGTGAGACAGATCTTTTGGAGTACTCCACTCGAGGTTTGGATGCCGACGGAGTGCGGTCGGGTTGGTTCGCTCACAAAATCAACCGGGCCCTTGGAATGAAAATGCCAATAACTCTCAGACCGGGCGTCCGATTGACGCGCCGACTGTTGCATTGAGTTCTTGTTGATGATACGGAACTTTTGGCATCCTCCGCCCGAGATTTGGATGCAGATGGATAGTGGACGGGTTGGATCGCACCGAAATCCAACCGGGCCCCAGGAACGGAAAAGCTGATACTTTTCTAACAGAATGTCCGTTTGAAAAATCGTCAACGGCGTTGGTGATCTCGTTGAGAAACGGTCCCTATGAGTATACCCTATGAGAGTTCAGGGTACAGTTGAGATACGGCCGGGTTTGTTTCGCTCACGAAACCAACCGGGCCCCTAGGACGAAAAGTCTAATAACTCAAAGACCGGGCGTCCGATTGACGCGTCGTCTGTTGCGTTGAGACCCCTATGACGAGGCGGTCCTTTGAGATACTTCTTCGTGGGACTCTGAGATACTTGGAGTATCGACCTGTAGCTCGTGGAGCGGACCCTCCCAGTGACGAGCGTGCGGAGTACGGAGACCGTGTAACTGGCTGAGACCTGACGATTGCTTGACCGAATCGACTTGGAGTGAGTCGACTAGCCCAGTGGACGGAGCACTACTTTCTGAGATGCAGACCCATGGCGGACGGAGCACTACCTGTGTGACAGTGCAGACCCGCAGTACTCGTCCGAAGAGTACCTCAGCAGGCTACTAGGGGGTGTGCACTACTGTGTTTGGGTGACATACCTCGGCGGGAAGAACTACTGTGTCTGGGTGGCTGACCCGCAGTACTCAACAGGAGGAGTACTTCAGCAGTCATAGGTTAGTGAGCAGTACCTCAGAGTCGTGACAGGACCACTGTACACTCTAGAGACGGAGCTCTTCAGCAGTTACAGTTTCGATAATGAAAATCCTGGTTTGAGCTGAGACTTTTGACCTTGTGTTTATCTCATGATTGAGATGGGTCTCTTGCTAACTTAGGTATATGTATGGGCATATACCCGGGTAGTGGTTATCCGTTGATTTCACAATCCTTGTGTTTCTTCATGATTGAGATGGGTTACTTGATAACTTAGGTATATGTATGGGAATATACCTAAGTAGAGGTTATCTGTTGAGGTCTTCTTTGTGCTTATCCTTGTTGGTTTAGTGAGACCTTGAGGGTCTCAGGGTCCCTACTGAGTATCGTTATACTCACCCATGCACGGGCTATGCCCGCACCTCGTTGTGTTGGTTGCAGACGACGGGCAGTGCTGACGGAGGCTGAGTGTTCGAGGACTGTACAGTACTTGGAGGTGGACTATACGACGAGATGGTACCCGGAGGAGGACCTCACGACGAGACGGTACCCAGAGGTGGATGTGACGACGAGGTGGTACCCGGAGGTGGACCACTGTGCGGGACATACTAGGAGCGGACGGCGGGACCCGAGGAGCAGAGGAGCTATCTGTACCCACACTTCTGGTGGGATTTCCAGTGGACAGCTCGGCGTAGCAGCTTTACTTTTCAGTTGTTGTTTTCCCTTTCGAGTTGTACTTTACAGTTGGGCTTGTATTTCCGGCCGCTTTTTACTTTCCGCACTTACTGTTGTACTCAGTTTTTACTTAGTGTTTACTTCTTCCTCTTGTACTATGTGTGATTGTTTACTTTACAAAGGAAATGCCTTCCCTTTTTATCGGGATTTACGCCTTGGTGCTAGTCGCCATCCCCTGGCATATGGAAGGCGGGCTTGGGGTAGTCACGGCACGGGCCCCGAGGACGGGTCGTGACAAATTGGTATCAGAGGAGTTCGGTTCTACCGCAGAACTTATAACTCTGATGTTTCTTTCTATGAAGCAATAATGTTGAGAGTACCGAGTGTGGTTTTTAGTTCAGGGAGTCCAGTGTTGGTGCAGGCGGCCGACGTATCCATACACCAGGACCCTGACAACTGATTTCCAACTTTGTGCACGAAAACACTAATTGCGTGTGTGTTTTCAAAGGTTTTCCCTTAAAACAGCTCAAACCAGGTCAGCTCACCAGGTATAAACGTTTGACCGTGTCACGATGTTTCTTTCAGAATGCCTTTTCACGGACGACCAGCTAGAGCCCCGAGAGTGGTACATACTGACATCCTGCCGAGCGACGAGGCCTCAGTACAGGGCCCTATCCCAGTTGAGGCACCAGCGGAGGCACCAGCGGTACTGCTACCCGTTGGGCCACCGATGCCACCAGCCCCAGCAGTAGGCAATGCACGACGCTTGAGCATGCTGCACGAGTTCCAGCGCCAGAGGCCACCCAGGTTCCGGGGAGAGACGGACCCGCAGGCGGCTGAGGTTTGGATGGAGGCTGTGGTGAGAGTCTTCAGGCTAGTGGGGACGCCGGCAGACTTCATGGTGATCTTTGCTACCAGCCTCCTTCAGGCAGTAGCAGGCAGGTGGTGGAGCCACTTGTTCTAGTTTTGCTATGAGAAGAACTTCGCATGTGAAGACTTCGAGACCTTCTTCAGGGTGGAGTTTGTGCCAGTATCTCTACACCCCGAGCGTGTACAGGAGATTCTGCCTTTGCTGCGTGCTTTTCGATCAGTAGCCGAGTCATCTATGGGTAGTAGACAGATGATGCAGAGGTCCAGGAGGACCAGACTAGCAGTTAGACGATCTCGGGTTTTAGGAACGGTGGTGCGGGGCACCCGAGGTGGGGTCAGATTCAGGCGTGACAGAAACAGACAATGTTATTCATGCGGCAGAAAGGGTCACCTGGAACGTGACTGTCCGAATCCTCATACGGCTGATCAGCGGGTGTTGGAGGAGCCACCGAGACAGAAGCAGCGACTAGTGCTTGAGCAACAGCCGAGCAGTGGACAAGGCAGTAGAGCTCCGAGATCAGGTGGGCAGGAGAGGAACTAGTGGATACGTCCTTTGTACTTCTAGTTCCATGTTGCTTTTGTATTCGTGTCTTGGTACTAGGAGATGCAATAATAAAAAGACACTTATCTTTGTTTGCTTTCATGTCCTTTTGTTTGGTTGATACTGAGTGGTCCCGGTTAAACTGTTGACTTGACCCTCACTTTCGAGATTTCTACTGGAGGGGACCCAGTGACCTCACACTGATGCCGATAGTGTGACTCGACCCTTGGAGGCGAGAGTGACAGTTGGATCTCTTAGTAGATATGTCGAGGCCTTACGACGTCATCCATGTCATGAATGCATCATTCATGTCAGGATTGACTGTATTAGGCAACGAATGTGGTTCATCCAGGGGATGAGACCGGGTTTCTCTTATTGGCAACGAAGAAATCATAGCAGCTCTTGTGAGACTAAAGGAGGTCCAGGACATCCAAGAGAGGATGAAGACTGCACAGTGCAGAAAGAAACAGGAAACCGGTGCCAGTCTTAGAGACTCGGGCGTGTTAAGAAGAGGAAGCTTAAAAGAGAGATGAGTCTACGAAGCAGTAGATGTGGAGGCAGAGCTAGGAGAGAATCATGAGGTGGTGTACATACTAACATGGTACAACCACCTGCCTTAGTTATCCCCGCCAAGCTCAGGGAGCTGGAGGGCGGTGGAAGAATGCGGCTGCATGCGGTCAAGGAGTGTGACCCAATGGCTCTAGAAATGATTCAACGGACAGTCTGTGTCCACTACTAGCTGTTGTAGTAACAGACGTAGATATGAATCATTCCTCGCTTTCACAAATCTTATTCCAGACCTAGAGTTTCTGGTAAGCCGTGGACTTGACCCTCACGTCTGGAGATACCTTGGGAGGAGACTCGATAATCACACTTGCGCCGATGGTGTGGTCAGACCCTCGAGGCGAGAGTTCTGGTTGGAATCTTTTGGTGACAGCGTCGGGGCCTTAAGACGTTAGTTTGAGTATGGAAGGGGCAATAACTGTTCATACTCAAATTGACGGTTTTAGGCAAACATCGGGATGGGTTTCCCTTGGTCGGCAGAAAAGGAAACCCCAGGAAGCGCAGGGTAACTCTTGCATAGGAGGGTGAGACCGATCACTCTTGAGTCGGTCAACCTTACCCTCGTGGTAGCTGCCTTTCGAGTTCCAGTTCTAGTAGAAAATGGAGACCTCTGGAGTTCGAGGTTGATGATCACGTCCTTATACGGGTCTCACCTCGACGAGGTTTACGAAGATGTGGCCAAGGCGGCAAGTTATCTCTGGGGTTCAGCGGACCTTCTTAGGTCCTTAGCTGGGTAGGTGGGGTGGTTTACCGCTTGACCCATTCACCGCAGGTTGCACCAGTTGCACGACGACTTCCACGTATCTCAACTGAGGAGATACGTGCTCGTCCCCTCACATACCATCGACCATGAGGAGCTGGACGATGGCGATGGGGTGTCTTTCACGGAGATTCCAGTGGGGATCAAGGATCGACAGGAGAAGATCCTATGAGGACGATCGATTTATCGGGTGCACTTTCTTTGGCAGTACGGAAACCTCCAGGTGAGCACATAGGAGCAGAAGGCTCAGATGCGTGCTCTGTACCGCTTTTGTGACCCTTGTTTGTGTTGAAGCTTTACGGGGACGTAAAGCCCTGAGGTGGGAGTAATGTAAAGACCCGGAAATTTGAAGGAAATTTTTTTCTTAATTTTCTTTGGAATTTTACAAGAACACAGTTTCTGACGGCGCCTGATTCCGAGGCCCGGTGTGCCTGGAATTAATTTCCGAAGTTTGGCTCGGGTACGTTCAGTGAACAAGCGAGCGGGAATTTCTATCTTTTGAACCGGTGCCCGGAATCGAATTCTGAGGGCACCGATGGAACCGCAGCGCCGGTAATTACTTAGGAACTCCTGTTCCAGAGTTGCGTTTACACGAGTGTTGATAATAAAAATTGTGGAAGTTTATTTTATAACTACACTACAATTTTTATTAACTTACTCTAAGTGTTAGCTCATGGTGGAAGTTGGGTAACCACCCAACCTCCCTTGGGAGGTTATGAGGGTGGTGGGGCCCACACGAACCCCACCTCTTCATATCCTCTAAAACCCCTCAACTCGCACTTAAATGTTTTTAACTTAGTTATAACTTATGTCTTAAATGAGATGATTTTAATGTGGTGAGTTATGTGAGTCTTTTGAATGTCAAACACTTGAATTTCAAAATCCATGGGAAGTTAATTAAATAAGTGGAGAACTTATTTCTTTTGGTTAGGTTGTGATGTTTGAGAGCTTTTGGAAAGAAGGCTTAGAATTCTTGAAGTTTCGTCATCCTCTTGACAAACGCCGCGAAGAACAATCGGACATCGACGAAGAACGCCACGTTCTCGGGAACCGTCTTCCACGACGCCATACCCGCAATACCGACGACATCTTCTTCCGCGACATCTCTTTTCGCGACGCCGAATCTCGTCACCTCTTAAATCAAGGTAGGGGTTTTAAATTTTTAAAGTTATGTGGATCTCTCCTTCGAACTTGAAGGTTTATATTTGTCGGTCCTTGATTCCAAATCTTTTTATTTAATTTAAAAGATTGTGAAAGTTTATCATTAATTAAAGGCCGGTTGTTAGCAAATAACGCGAGGGGCCGGACCGCACGAACATGGCCGACCCTCCTCCTATTCATGTTGATTTTGTTGTGGATTGAAATGGGTGTGGCATGGTGCCGTCCCAATGCGCAGGATCATGCGGCAAGAAACGCGCGGCGCCATCGTGCCGCGTCGTTAAATAATGCAAGGACGCGACGCCGTCGCGCTGCGTCGAAGAAAGTTGAAGGCGCCGCGGCCGGAGCGGGGACGCGGGGGAGGAGCGCGGTGCCGTCGCACCGCGCCGGACAACGAAGGCCGCGGTCGGTTCCGGGCCGCGGCGGAATGAGAAGACTGGCGGCCAGCCGGGCCGCCGGTGTCGGAAGCTGGAAGGGGGACCGGCCTTGCCAGTCCCGTTGAGGAAGAATCGGCTGGCCAGGTCGGGCCGGCCGGAAGGGAGAAAAACCGGGGGAAATAATTTCTCCCAGCCAGCCTTAATGGCCCCCCCATTATGAGGGGGGCTGGTTTTACAAAGGGGGGGGGGGGTGCAGGCGGCCCCCCGTTTTCTCGAAGGCAGGCCCCCACGTGAGGGGGGTCGTTTTCCATTAGGCGCGGCAGGTTGCCGTGCCGCCAGCTGTGGAAAGGCGGGGGCTTTGCCCCCCGCGCGCGGCACACGAACGACGCCCAGGCCGCGCCGCCGCGCCGGACCGTGCCGCCGCGCCGGACCGTGCCGCCGCGCCGGACCGTGCCGCCGCGCCGGACCGTGCCGCCGCGCCGGACCGTGCCGCCGCGCCGGACCGTGCCGCCGCGCCGGACCGTGCCGCCGCGCCGGACCGTGCCGCCGTGCCGGACCGTGCCGCCGCGCCGGACCGTGCCGCCGCGCCGGACCGTGCCGCCGCGCCGGACCGTGCCGCCGCGCCGGACCGTGCCGCCGCGCCGGACCGTGCCGCCGCGCCGGACCGTGCCGCCGCGCCGGACCGTGCCGCCGCGCCGGACCGTGCCGCCGCGCCGGACCGTGCCGCCGCGCCGGACCGTGCCGCCGCGCCGGACCGCGCCGCCGCGCCGGACCGCGCCGCCGCGCCGGGCCGGGTTTTCCGAGCCGGGCCGGGTCGTCGGGTCGGGTCGCCGCCCGGGGCGGGTCGACCCGGTTCGGCCGACCCAGGGGGGGGGGGTCGGCCCGGGTCGGCCCGGGCCCAGACCCCCAGTTTCGGACCACATTCGGTCAAATGCCCTTATCTTGGGCTACGAGCCTCCAAACGACTCGCCGTCAGCGGCAACGCGATCCTTGGATCGAGATGGTCGTTTCGGTATACTATATTCAAGGTGCACCATCCTTTTCGAGAGCCTACGTGGTTAAAACTCCATAGTTAAGCGTGCTTGGCCTAGAGTAGTGATCAGGATAGGTGACCTCCTGGGAAGTTTCACAGGGTGGGTGTGAGACGGAAAGGCCAATAACTAACAGACCGGGCGTCCGATTGACGCGACGTCTGTTTCGTTGAATTCCTCTAAGTGAGACGGATCTTTTTGCGTAATCCACTCGAGGTTTGGATGCCGACGGAGTGCGGTCGGGTTGGTTCACTCACAAAATCAATCGGGCCCCTGGAATGAAAAGGCCAATAACTCTCAGACCGGGCGTCCGATTGACGCGCCGTCTGTTGCGTTGATTTCCTGTTGATGATACAGAACTTTTGGCATCCTCCGACCGAGATTTGGATGCATATGGATAGTGTCCGGGTTGGATCGCACCGAAATCCATCCGGGCCCCTGGAACGGAAAAGCTGATACTTTTCTAACAGAACGTCTGTTTGAAAAATCGTCAACAGCGTTGGTGATCTCGTTGAGAAACGGTCCCTATGAGTATACCCTATGAGAGTTCGGGGTACAGTTGAGATACGGCCGGGTTTGGTTTGCTCACGAAACCAACCGGGCCCCTGGGACGAAAAGTCTAATAACTCACAGACCGGGCGTCCGATTGACGCGTCGTCTGTTTCGTTGAGACCCCTATGACGAGGCGGTCCTTTGAGATACTTCTTCGTGGGACTCTGAGATACTTGGAGTATCGACCTGTAGCTCATGGAGCGGACCCTCCCAGTGACGAACGTGCGGATTACGGAGACCGTGTAACTGGCTGAGACCTAACGACTGCTTGACCGACTCGACTTGGAGTGAGTCGACTAGCCCAATGGACGGAGCACTACTTTCTGAGATGCAGACCCATGGCGGACGGAGAACTACCTGTGTGACAGTGCAGACCCGCAGTACTCATCCGGAGAGTACCTCAGCAGGCTACTAGGGGGTGTGCACTACTGTGTTTGGGTGACATACCTCGGCGGGAAGCACTACTGTGTCTGGGTGGCTGACCCGCAGTACTCGACAGGAGGAGTACTTCAGCAGTCTTAGGTTAGTGAGCAGTACCTCAGAGTCGTGACAGGACCACTGTACACTCTAGAGACAGAGCTCTTCAGTAGTTACAGTTTCGATAATGAAAATCCTGGTTTGAGCTGAGACTTTGGACCTTGTGTTTACCTCATGATTGTGATGGGTCACTTGCTAAATTAGGTATATGTAAGGGCATATACCCGGGTAGTGGTTATCCGTTGATTTCACAATCCTTGTGTTTCTTCATGATTGAGATGGGTTACTTGATAACTTAGGTATATGTATGGGCATATACCTAAGTAGAGGTTATCTGTTGAGGTCTTCTTTGTGGTTATCCTTATTGGTTTAGTGAGACCTTGAGGGTCTCAGGGTCCCTACTGAGTATCGTTATACTCACCCATGCACGGGCTATGCCCGCACCTCGTTGTGTTGGTTGCAGACGACGGGCAGTGCTGACGGAGGCCGAGTGTTCGAGGACTGGACGGTACCTGGAGGTGGACTATACGACGAGATGGTACCCGAAGGAGGACCTCACGAAGAGACGGTACCCAGAGGTGGATGTGACGACGAGGCGGTACCCGGAGGTGGACAACTGGGCGGGACATACTCGGAGCGAACAGCGGGACCCGAGGAGCAGAGGAGCTATCTGTACCCACCCTTCTGGTGGGATTTCCAGTGGACAGCTCGGCGTAGCAGCTTTACTTTTCAGTTGTTGTTTTCCCTTTCGAGTTGTACTTTACAGTTGGGCTTGTATTTCCGGCCCCTTTTTACTTTCCGCACTTACTGTTGTACTCAGTTTCTACTTAGTGTTTACTTCTTCCGCTTGTACTCTGTGTGATTGTTTACTTTACAAAGGCAATGCCTTCCCTTTTTATCGGGATTTACGCCTTGGTGCTAGTCGCCAGCCCCTGGCCTATGGAAGGCGGGCTTGGGGTAGTCACGGCATGGGCCCCGAGGATGGGTCGTGACAAGAACTGGCATGAGGTAGTGACTAGATTTTCCCATCTAGTGAGGACACCAGAAGACCGGATGGTGATCCTAGGAGAGATCATTTTTCTGAGTTTTGTGGGATGATAGAAGATTTTAACTATGCAGACTCATGACGAGGATACTCTTTCATGGACAGAGTTTGAGTGGATCTTTAGGGATAATTTCTCTCTAGTTACACTGAGAGTAGTATGTATCCAAAAGCTTCTTCATCTATAGCAGTGCAGTTTAATGGTGGTTGACTATTCATAGAGGTTCACCAACCCAACCTGGTACTTGATAAATATGGTCATGGATCAATACATCAGATCTCGGGCCATTATGTGAGGTCTACGATGGGACATCTGAGACAGTGTCATGCCTCTATTAATTTTGACATATGCTGGAATGCTCGAACGAGATTTGGTGGTCGAGAGCTTCTTAGAAGAGCAGAGACTACCGGGGGCAGTTAGCAGTAGGAAGATGGGTGAAAACACCTCGACAGTAGGGGGATGATGTTAGACAGAGGGATCAGGACATGGGATATATTATAAGAGAACCCATGATAGGGGATTTGTGGTCTAGGGCTCTCAGGATGGATATATTCAGCCTTGGGAGAGTTGATTCTACTCATGCGATATTAGAGGACTTCTTGCTAGGGACTGTCCAACATGTCGAGCTGCTCACAGGGATGTGGTGGATAGACCACTGAGGTGAAGGCGAAGAGTGGATCAGGAAGACCCTCTAAGCGGCTAACATGGAAGAGGATATGGGAGAGATTTAGGTGATGGAAGATGCATTGTTCTAGTTCCACCGCCACCCCCATGAGGTTCCCATCAGGCTCAAGGATCTGGTAGATAGGGTTGGGGACAACTGCATCTAGTCGAGGCATATGACCCATTGACTCAAGGGATTATCCTAGGTACGACCTGTTTTTTTTATTCCATAGATGTCATACTTATAGACATAGGTTCCAGTCATTCCATCCTCGCCGCATGTCTTGGGAGAAACCATCAAATTCTAGTAGTATTGTTTACTTGAACCTTATGCTTGGAGACACCTAATTGACGAGACTTGATGATTTAAAATCATTGCAGACAGTGTGATCTTTACCTTGGTGGTGAGAGTTTTGTTTGGAACCTCTTGAGGGTAGGGTCGAGGCCTTATGGCCTCATTATTAGTATGGATTGGCCATCTTCGGTCCATGACAATATTGAATTCTTTAGGAAAAGAGTGCAGTGTCTCCACATTTATGGAATGAGGTTTTACATTGTTGGTGAAAAGGAAACCCAGGAAGCATAGAATGGGCTCATGTGTAGGAGGGTGTAGCCGATTACTCATGAGTTGGCTAGACATAACCTTAGAGAAGCCTTTGTTGAGATATTTCTATTCCTTGTAGTAGTGGTGGAGTTTGAGGAAACCTTTCTAGAAGATGTTCCATGACTACCTCCCCACTAAGCGATAAACTTCTACAGCGACTTTCACCCTGGGATGGCATTGATATCCTCATTAGCATATCAGATTTCCTATATAGAGATTTATGAGCTAAGGGTGCAGTAAGAGGGTTTTCAAAGTATGGGATTCGTAAGACGTAGTGGTTGACCTTGGACAGCCCCAATTCTGTTTGCTAAAAAGGAATACTGGAGTTCATGGTTGTGCATGGATTACCGGTTCTTGAAATAGGAAATGGTGGAGAACAACTATCCCCTACCGAGGATCGATGACCTCTTCAATCAACTAAGAGGGGAGTTATGGTTCTGGAAAGTTGACATTCGATCGGGTAACCACTAGTTATGAGTATGATATGAGGATATAAAAAAGATGGATTTATGATGTCACTACTGTCTCTATGATTTCTTGGTGATGCATTTCGGTGTGACGAACACCCCCACAGTGTTTATGGGACTTATGATCATGATATTCCATCCATACTTAGACCAATTCCTAGTGGTCTTCAACGGCGATATCCTTGTGTACTTGATGTCAGAGGAGGAGCACGTGAGACATATGCATATGGGTATTTACATACTCCGAGAAAACCAGCTTTGTGGGAAGCTCTCGTAGTGCCAATTATGGATACATGAGGTCTACATTCTGGGACATGTAATCTCAGCAGATGGAGTAGAAGTGGAATTAAACATGGTCGAGGTAGTGTTATCATGGGACCACCTCAGATTTTGATAGAGGTGCATAGATTCTTTGGGATGAAAATATACTACCATATATTTATCCCTAAATTATCCCAAATATTTTCACCGATGATAGCCTTGACATGGAAGGGTAATCCATTTGTATGGACAAAGAAGTGCTAGCAAGAATTCCTATAGTTGAGGACAAGTTTGACGAGTGCACCGATCTTGAGATTGCTAGAAGAGGGTGTCGAGTATCTAGTTTTCTATGATGCATCAGGGACCAGTTGTGCATTTTTTCTGATACACAAGAATGTAGTGATTTCTTATGGTTCATTATAGCTAAGGTTGTATGAGTATAACTATGTGACCCATGATCTTGAGATAGTGGTAGTAGTTTTCACATTGAAGATGTGGTCACAGTACCTGATGGGTGAACGGTTTATTATCCACTCCATCCACAAGAGCCTCAAGTACATATTCTCACAGAAGGATCTAAATCTGAGGTAGAGGTGATGGCTAGAGTTACTCTAGGATTATTACATTTAAATCGTCTATACTCATAGGAATGGGATCATTGTGGCAGATGATCTCAATAGGAGATCGAGTTCATAGCTGTTGAGAAAGGAATCAAAGTAGTTGGCCTCACTACAATTATCCATTGTTGATGGAGAAGATGAATCTTATCTCTAGTCAATGGTTGTCACCCCTCCACTCATAGAGAGATATAGGGAGGCACAACCAGGTTATGTCGTCTTCAAGACATTACGTGCTCAGTTATCCACAAGACATGATCCTTATAGATATTCACAAGGTGGGGAGAATGAATTCCTTTTCAGAGGGTTCACCATTTTAACAGTGGTTTTGTGATAAGAGGTTCTAAGTGAGTTCCATACGTCTCCCTTGGTGGTACATATTGGAGTTGCAAAAATCTACCAGGAACACTAAATTCAGTTCTGGTGGATAGGTATGATGAATGTAGTAGTAGAGTTCATTTTGTGATGTCGTTCCTTGAAAAAGGTTATGGTTGGGTCTTAGGTTTTAGTATAGTTATCTCACACCCTAGAAGTGATGGAGTGGAAGTGGGATATAATATTTATGGAATACGTGATGGGCTTACCACAGATGTCTAGGGGAAGGGATTCCATTTGGGTGATCATTGACCAACTCACCTGGTCAACCAACTTCATAGCTATTAGGGAGAAATGTTCTGTAGAGTGTCTGGGATGCATGTACAAGTAGGATATAGTGTGTCTTCATGTGATCCCTTCGAAAATAGTCTTAGATCACAATGTTGATTTCACATCTTCATTGTGGGAGGGGTTGTTGATGGAATTTGTGACCTAGCTACGCTTGAGCACAACATTCCATCCCAAGAAAGACGGTCATACAGAGAGAACCATCCAGGTTATGGAGTATATGTTGTGGGCCGATATCTTGGATTTCCATTATAGTGAGGCGGACCACCTACCACTGGTGGTGTTCTCATACAAAAATAGCTACTACTCCACCATCAGTATTACCCTGTTTGAGGATTTATATGGGTGGCCCTACTGGTCACAACTTTACTGGACCAACCCCGGGGAGTTAGCCCTCCAAGGCACAAAGTTGTTGCGAGCTTCCACCAAGAAGCCAGAGATCATCTAGGAGTTGGTGAAGACTACATATAGCTGATAGAAGTCTTATGCTGATAGACGAAAGAGACCTCTAGAGTTCAAGGATGGAGACTATGTTATCTTTCGGGTCTCACCTCGTCAAGGGTAATGAATAGTTGGATGGGGGGAAAAGTTGCCTATGAGGTTCATTATCCATTTTTCGATACTTTTTAAAGTTGGTGAGGTGTAATACCTCCTAGATATACCACCATAGTTTCACTAGGTACATGATGTATTCCATATGTCACAATAGTGGAGGTACATGCATGACCCATCACACATCATTGAAGGGGGGTGAGAAAGAAATCGAGTTTGGAGAGACCTTCACAGAGATCCCAATAAAGATCGAGGATCAACATGAGAGTATCCTTCATGGTTTAGAGATTCCCCTGGTGCATGTCCAGTGGTAGTATGAGAATCCTTATGAGAGCATGTCGGAGCAGGAGTCTCAGATTCATACATAGTACCCACATCTGTTTTAGTAGCACTTTTTTTGGATTTTCAGTGATGTAAAGGACCTATGGTGGGAGTAATGTAATTTATTAGATTTTCTGTGTATTAGTTTTAAATATTACATAGAATTATTATGAGACCATTCTTTGTGACGGCGTATGATTCTGTGTCCTGGAGTGCCCGAAATAAAAGTTTGAAACAAATTTTACTCTAAATGGCGTACATTAGTGGTTTTCATGGAAAAATGGAATAAATTTTGAATAGCTTCCCCGATCAGAAAAATGAGGGCACTGTTGAATTTAGATCATCGAATTTACCTTACGTGTGTACTAACATCAACTGGTGCGGGTTAACTGTAAAAGTTAGTTTTTGGAAATTTTAAACGTAATGAAATAAATTAATGATTTATTTTATTATAAACATTTCCTTAACAAAATGGCCTAATCTGCCCCTATTAATAATTGAATATGGAAAACTCACTAGGTTAGCCTCATATCCCTATGAATTGAAAATTTTCATTAGTTATTTGGAGGATAACCCATTGGCGGATGACGACAGAGCTATCGATCGATACATCTCAGATTCGATGAACCTTGCCAACGAACATGACACCGTGATTGTTCTTCAACCATATCGTGGTAGGGGATTTGTTATTTCAATTTTTATTTCCCCATTCTTATATAAAATGACAAGTTCTCATCAACCCATGAATTACTGGATACACGCATCGTGCATTCCTGGGGGAGGGTTATTATTTCCATTTCTTTTGGGGATTTTGATTCTGGGAATTAATTTGTGATAATTAAAATCATTTTATTTGATTCAACCTATTGAAAATATTAATCATAGCAGATCGACACTGTGACAATGGTGTAGGTTCGTTCCTCTTATTGTTTATTGAATTTCTTCCCCCTCCGCTGCACGTTCTTCACGTTTTTCATGGGGAGATGAACAACAAATCCTTCAGAATCTGTTTCACAATGAAACAATCACAAATTGAAGATTTAACATCATAACAACCCCGCAGGGGTGAAAAGATGATGGAAAGAGATCATTCAAAATTGATTTAAGGGAATAATTCATCGACATTTCTTCACCCAGAGGATTGATACATGTTTTTTAGCTGATCATAGGCTCAAAAACAACAGAATATGCTTTGGTATGATGGAATGACCATATATCTTAAGTTTCAAAGGGATCAGAAAACCATATTAAATATGAGAGCTTCACCCAAGGCATGCCAGTGAAGAACACAATTTCTAGAAAATCTCGATCAACACAGTGTGTACTCAGGGTTTCACAGTAAGTGGTACCCACTGGTTGGCGTCTATGGTTTCAAGAGACTGACAAGTGTCACCCTGCCTATGACCCTCGTTACACGACATGCGAACCCTTCCCCAAACTCAGCGTGTATCATGGGTGATACACAGACATTGGGTGGAGTATAAGACATGCGCTCTACCACACAACCAGACCTGGCAAGATACGCGGGCTATCCCGTGTAATGATACACGGTCTGGAACACACGAGTTGAAGCTGTGGATGAGCACATGGAAAACATACATAGACTCTCCCCCAGATAATGGAACATGGTGTGTCACGATCCAACACACCGTGTATACCTTCTTCTACACGACATGCCTTCGACACGGGTTATTGTACATAGGAAATAAATGAGGTCATAGGACATTGTGTGTGACCTTTATACACACTGTGTACCTTAATATACACAACATGATCTTTTTTCCACCATTCCCCAGATGATTTCTATTTGGATTAGTGAACCTTTTTCTCATTCCCCTAAATGTTAGTTACCATTTACAACCACATGAGTATGATCCCTTCAACAAGAATTTTTTGATAGAGTCATAATCCCTCCGAGAGGCCTGAGGATAGATCATATACCCATTCATTAGCCTAGGTAAGGTCTGGTATATGCAAGACAAATCATACAAGATGTCAATCCTCTACATAGAAGGTGAATCCAGATGAGTTGTGGTATCCACCAAGGCCCTGGAAGTGATCCTCATCACTGTATCACAATCTTTTCTCACTCTGGAGTGTATTCTCCCAGAATTAGTGTATATGTTATAACTTCAGATCTATCAGTGCATCTATCTATCCAGTGGAATTTCCCAATGAACTGTAATTTTTGGACATACATAATCAGAGTTATTAGACTCATGGAGTGGGTTCTCCCAGATTAGTGTTTTGTGGAATCTTCAAATTGAATCCCTAGAATAGGTATGCGATCATTGTGACATATCTGTAGACTACGATTTTTGGATTCAAGTATATCTGGATGTGTTTCTCTTGTTTTATGTTCAGAATACATATAATATGTCGAGCTTACTGTACCTTTACTTTTTGGGTAGCTATTATTATATGTTATGTAAACATATACAATGTGAAGCTGACTATACCTTTAAATTGTGTGTTGGTTTGGGGTTTTTGGGGTCCCTTATAGAGTATGGTAATACTCACCCTTGCATGAGCATTTCCAACACTTACCATGTCTTGTGAAGATAATAAGGCTTTGGATAGAGTCTTGGGTGGACTAGGACCAGACTGAGATTTTTGAGTTATTGGCAGGCTAAGGTGTTCATACAGATGCGAGAAGTAGTCCCAATACCTGTTTTCTTACTTACATGTAGGACTTTGATGTTTTCATACTCATTCTTTTTCTGGTCATGTATTGTTGACCATTTTACATCCCACACTTTAATTTTTGTTGTACTATGTTTGTTGGGATTAGTTGTATTCATGCATTTTTTCCCATAACGGTTTTTACTTATTAGTATTTGGGGGTTTGGAGAGGTGTGTGTGTGTGTGTAGAGGTACATAGGAAAGGCCTCCCATGTTAGTAATATGTCTACTCAGGGTTAGTCACCACCCCCTGGGCTATTGGATGTGAGTTTGGGGAGTCGTGACATGAGCCCTACTGGGATAGTTCATGACAATGAATCTTTATTAATAAGATGTGATGTTTGTTATTTCCTTTTATATTCTATAATAAATATTTTGTTTTTATGTCCTATGTTGTTGAATGGGAAAATTGAGGTATATAAACTATCTGATCAAGAGGTATTTGTTAGAAAAGAGTTCATTTTGTATGTGGGTTATCCCATTTAGAGGGATGTGCTAAAAATGTTTTTTTGCTAACCGTTTAAAGGGGTATTTGATATAAATGTCATGTTGTCGTATTTTATTGTATGGTACCAAATTAGGTAGATATTGTCTCTTTTGACCTAACAAATGTATTATTCTAATGTGATGTAATTACATCTTATATCCAATTTTCTTTTTTGAAGGAATATACTTGTATATATCTTACACACTTATATTGAAGGTAATTAGTGTTATGATATTGAGTCTTATACTCATACCATATTCAAGTATTTAGATGCATCATTTATTTCAAGAAAAAGTTTTCTCTAAAGGAAAAAATGTGTGGATGATAACATAGCTAGTTAGGAGGACAATGCGACATTGTATGGTGGATCTGAGGATAGATGTTTTCATCTATTTTTGTTTATCTACATTACTTTTTACACTGATCCAGGATATGTGGGGATCCCTTTTAAAAATTTTATTTACCTGTATAAAATTGAATACAAATATTGTATTTGTTAGAGTATTTTGTTTATACTAATAAAAAAATTAATATTAATTTACACAGAATTTTTTATTTATTTTTATTATTATTTTTTATGTACGGTGATGATTATCAAGTATTGGGGGAATTGTCTACCCACATTCCACATGACCATCATCTCTAGTCAGAAACCTCATACATATGTCGAGGTTCACATGAGGTTGTCTGTATTTCCAGTATTAACTCAACATTTTGGGTTGGTGTGTTACAAAATTAATTTATATAATCAAGAGTTTAAAAAATGAAACAGAAGTGTAAACATAATTTGAAAAATGAACATTTTTTGAATTTTTTCTCAATGAAATATATGGGTTTCTCTTATTATGTAAAATAATAATCATAAATTTTCATTGGAATGTAATAATGTTCAAAATAGATGTTATTAAATTTATAATTATGGGTTAGTTTTTACATGTTTTTATTTATTAATAATAAATGAGGGGTGAATGATTAAACAAATAAACTAATGGGGGACATAAAACACTTATAATTCTTAAATAGTTTTAAGGACCCATAATGTGATAAATGAAATTTGAAATATCCCTTTATAAATAAAAAATAAGAAATATTATTTTTTTAGGAAAGTACCTAACAATATTCTAAAATAAGAAATTGAAACCATTTTGGTATTAATGTTGATGAGAATAGAAGAGAAAAGAATCCAATAATGTGGAAAAGAAATATTTATAATAACATCAAATTTTATGAAATAATAAATTCATCAAATAATAATATCAAAGAATGAAAATTTAATTTACAACATAAAAAATGTAAAAATTTCAATTGAGGAACATGAAATTAATTTATCAGTCATAAAAGGAAATTGTTATAGAAGAAATATTGTAACATAAAAGAATAGATTTAGTTATGAAAAATGAATAAGAAAAATGTGATGTGGGAACTATAAATCCATATGTTTGGAAAGGAAATAATAAATTTATTATAAATGAGTGTAAGAGGGTTTTATATTCATTTAAATATCTATGAATAGGATAAAATATAACATAGAAACACTTTTAGATAATAAAGGCTTGTAAATGAAACTCCAAGAATCAATAAATCCCTGATCTCATGTACTTCAAAAAATCAACCTATGATTTGTCCCAAAATTATTATAACTCAATAGTCATCAATCCAACAATACTACTATTACCAAAAAAAATTATAGATAATATGGATATTTCATTAAACATTATCCTTATACATCAATAGTAAAAGTACATACTAGACAAAAATCTATAGACATATATATAACCATAATAATTCCTGTTCCCAAAAATTTTGTCAATTTTTATGTCAATTTTTTTGATAATGTTTGAAAAAAATCGCATAAAATCCATATATTCTATTTATATAAAATATTTAAAAAAATGAAAAAGTTTTGTTCCTAAAAATAAAAATTATCACTTTATCAACAAATCACTTTTCAATCCACAATATCATGTGTATTTCTCATCTAATGTTACCAAAAATATTTTAGTCAATCTCTAAAATAAAATTAATTATATTGACATGAAATCACATAAGGATCCCCATAGTTATATATAGACCAAACATGAATTCTTCAAAAGACCTAACAAAATAACACTAAACACCTTAAAATCACTTCATATAAGATGTAAAAATTGGAATATAATCCGTTCAATTTATCATCACTATTAAAAATATCAGAAAATGAAGATAACCATAATTATAAAATTATCCTCAACTAATATCATCAAACCCACTAATGGGTTCCGAAAACATTTTGATTCCATCTGATGATACTATGATATTTACTCCCAAATCCACTGTTAAAAACGTATTGATTATAATCACCACTTGATAACAAGTATTAAAAATTGAAAATATCCATCCAAAATTATATGATTTAAAAAAATATTTCATCAATTATATACACAAATAAATTTAGTTTTGTATTTTTACAGAATTATGAAAAAAACATATCTTTTATAGAATATGGATATATTCTCCAAATAATCTAAGAATGAATAATATTAAAATATGGCATCACTATCATCCACAATGATAAAAACCTATGGTATCCTTCTAAACATATCCTATATAATTATCTTATTATATTACCATGTAATTGGGAAAAAAACAAAGGGTTATCTGAAATTCATAATAAGAGTAAAAAAATTATAATAATTAAATATCAGAGATGATAATAAGATTAGAATTTGGGTATAAGAATTTAACTATGGTAAATAAAAATATCATACAAAAATAAAACCCAATAAAACATGGTAGATATGTTCTGAACCATAATATAAGGATTAGAATAATAATTAACAAGACATATGAGTATTGAAACAAGATTAAATAATCCTGACAAATAAAAGCATAACATATTCATAATAATGTGTAATAATATTTTGGAATATAAATTTGTTTATAAAATCCATTCATATGTAAATTCTCATATTTAGTTCTGTCATCTAATAGTGGATTAGGTCCCATAATTGATTAGGTTTACTCCTCACCCCCTTACATTCAACATCATGAGCTATAATGCTTTAGCCAATGCATTAGTGGTATATAAGATTCGGATACCACCTTCCAAATAGTGAAATAACAAATAAATCTTTTCCACCCAAAAGGAAAAATAATAACAGATAATTTTGTAAACATTCATTATCTTTAATAGAAAAGTTAGGATTGAAACATGCCTCTTAATCACTGTTATTCATCAGCATTTCCTTTCATCCTAAAATTGAAAATTTTACAAAATATACCATTCAAATAATAAATGATATGGGCTGAGCATGTATTCCTAATTTGATTGGTTTATTGGATAAAATCTTAATTTTAGTGGAGTTGTTGTATAATAATATAAATCACACATGATATGTAATTACTCCACAAGTGTAATTACAGGGGTAGATTTATTGATCTCCATTGTGTTGGATAAACATTGGAGAGTCAATGGTCCAGGGACTTGATGTTTTATAGGGAATCACTCAGAAGGATTAAATTATTATAGAATATATTGAACTGGAAAAAGACATTTATATTTCATATAATGATAGGGTAATGGGACCTCTTTAGAATGATTATGGAGACCGTATGTTCTTATTGGTTTCCCCTCATTATGGTTAACAAATGTTTCGATGACGAATCATTCTTTGAACATAGTTTATTTTTATTTTCATGGTGTTAGATAATGAAATTAAAGTGTATTATTTGTTATCCCTTCCTAAAGAGATAGATTACATCCATAACAAATTCTATGTTTTGAATCAAATTTATATAATTATGATGATTCTCATGACATTGATTAGGGAGGCTAGGATTTGAAGGATAACACTGTGTTTTGGAGTGGTTGATCATGATTTAAGATCATCCCATGAGAGTGATTTCTAGGTACATTATTCCCTTGATTTTAACCTTCGTAGTCATAGTGTATTGATGCATAGTTTTTCGGAGTAGGAGTTAAAAAATACAACTTAGTATCACATGTTTTTTGAATTATTATTTGATTATGATATTTTTTAGAATATACTAAAATGATTATTTTTGTTCTTTTTTTATGTTTTCTTTGTGTCTAAATAATATATTTACACATTTTTTAGATTTATATTTGGAGGATATTTGTATTTCCAGGTTATTTTATTCATTTTTTTTTAATTTTTTATAGGATTAGAATCATTTTAGAGATATGTAAAATAATGGACTTCAAATTTATGTACCATTAAATTGTGTATTTTAGATTTAAGAGGTTTAAAGTGCTAGTATATAGTTAATTCAATGGTTATACGAGTATTTTTCACATGTTCAATTATAAAAACACCATTTTGGGAAAATTTACTTTATAGCGGATGACGTAGTCAGGTAATGGGCATATTGTGTTAGTGGTTTTAATTGAGATGAGTTGATATGTCCATTATGATATTTGATCATCCCTTTCTTAATAAATTTACTATAATGTTGTTCATTTTAGGAAGCATGTTATGTAGTTATTCTTGGTAAAATAGATATTTAAAATAGGTATTGATGAAATTATCATGTTATTGGGAATGGCGCTTCCACATAAAACTGTCCGATTATTTTTAGAGTGGTTGGTCAAGAAGTGTGCATGAAATGGAGTGGGTGATTCTCATATTCATTACGGGTTATTTTTTGGTATTTGGGTTTGTGTTTTTTATAATCATTTTATTGGAAATCATTATATAGGGATATTCAAACCAATATTTTAAACATAAAAACGATTTGATCTTTTCAGTGATATAACTATTTCTATAGTAATGAATTTTAGAACTGGATTTAACTAAGTCCATAACAAATGTTCTGAAACTCTCCAAAAAATAGTGGATAGTAATGAAAATATTATTTATAAATATTAATAATCATCTTACTTAGGTTTGGACATCCATATACATTCAAGAACCTTAGCTAACTTCTATCAATTTTTGGGGCATTCCATTCAATGCCATAGGATCTAAAACCCCTAGACCACATGAGGATTTCATTTTTTTCCAAGGTTCCAGTTTCTCATGTTTCTCATGATATTTGGTTCTCTATTTTTTCATATGTTAACAAGAGTTGGTTTCATCATTCTTGAGTAGTTTTCTTCTATATTTTCTATTAGTGTTTTCTATGATTTGGACCCATATAGGTTCAGTTCATACATGTTAGCAATTGATCCCGAGTTTTCTCATATTTACCATGTTTCACTATATAGGATCTAATAGGTAAGATATTCAAGATATATATTTATAATTTATTCGTAATTGTGGGATAATCAATATATTATTTCACAAGATTGATAGGTTGAATTTACCTATGGATGATAATGGAATGAGATCCTAAATTGGATAGATATGGTTTGAATCTCATGTAATGTTTATATTTCATGAAATTATCAATATATTACTACTTCTTTATTGATGTAACTAATATTTAAAACTATTATTAATTAAATTATGATATTATTAAAAACCACCATAATTGGTTAGTCACACAATATTTATAACATTTTTTGAATGGATGGGGAATGTTATGATTTAGTGTGGACTACTACAAAAACGGGCAAAGAAAGTGCCCCCTTATATCAGCGCTAAGCAAAACCACTGATAATGGTTACCCTGTATCAGCGCTACAATTTTAGCGCTGATACCGGGAGTCTTTATCATCGTTTTTCTAGCACTGATAAAGAGGCCATATATCAGCTCTAGAAAAGCACTGATAAAGACACCCTATATCAGCGGTAAAATTTTAGCCCTAATATAGTAAGGATTTATCATCGCTTTTTTAGCGCTGATAAAGGGTACTATTATCAGCTCTAAAAACTGCTGATAAAGGACACCGTTATCAGCAATAAAATGTTAGCGCTGATAAATATAGTCTTTATCAGCACTTTTTTAGCGCTGATAAAACCTTAGTGCATTTTTTTATAATGTCGGTCACACAGTGCCCTCGTTTTATCGCGACCTAAAGCTCTCGTGGTACTGGAACCCTGCGACTCCCCTCTGCCGCCCACTGAGATCATGTTTTCAGGCCTCCGCCGCCCTCTCTTCTCATGGCTGGACCACCGCTGCCCGCTGACTTCGCATTGCCGGACCTCCTCCGCCCTCGAGCTTCAGTTTTCTGGACCTCCACCACCTGCAACACTTTCAATCTTCGGTTTTCCAGACCTCCTTTAAGGCATGTTTTCCAAATCATATTTCAATATTGTTCTCTTCTCCCATTTTTATATCATTTTTTTAACATGCTTTTTTGATTCTATGGGTGAGTATTATGGATTGAACGATTGAACAAAATGGACCATACTTGGTGGAAAATGATGTAAAGGGGATGATTCACATGTGTTTACTAATTTTCATTATATTTTTCAAGAACTAGGTGCTTGTTTACTTTTATTGTTGAAAATCATCATTGTTTTTTTTTCGGGGTTGTTTGAGAAGTTCTTTATTAGTTTGGATTTGATAGATTCCATTGGGGGAAAACGTGAGATGGTTGAGGTGGTAAATCGTGCACTGGGGAAGCATCAACCTTTCCATTGTTAAAAAATATAATGAGTGGGTTATTGTGGGGGATGACATCGTTAGTTGATATGGGTTTTCCTTTTAGTTTCCCAGTGACATAGAATATAGTTTTTAATGATGAAATTGAAAAGGGTTTGGTGGGAATTGAAGAACTTCATGGATAAAAATGAAATGGTGGCTATAAAACTATGCTCACCCCCTACGCAATGAGTGTATCGGGTGGTTCCCTCTTCTAAAATTCAAATATATGAGTTCCTTTACCGAGATATAAACCTATGACCACTCTTAATTTAGGAAACATCCAACTCTAGGTGATAATCCTAGGTTTCCTTAGGTGACGAGAATATGAAGTCCCTATGTTATGGGAATATGAGATCTTCTTTATCTCCCAAATAATGTTCCCTTGATTATACCTCATGAGATTATAAATATATTCACTAGGGGATATGCCTATGAATCCCCTAAGTGATGATCATAAGATATCTTATTCAGCTCCTAGGTAATGATCCTAGTATTATACCTCACATGAGGAGCATGAGATTCCTTAGGCGATGTGCCAAAGAATCCCCTATGTGATGAGCATACGATCTCTAAACACGTCCCTTAGTAGATGATCTTATGTTCTTACCTGGTGTGATAAGAACACGATTCATTAGTTGATGAATATATAAATCCTTACGTGCTATGAATATATTTTATGAACCAAATTGGTGTAGATTCCTCACATGAAAAATGTGATCCACCTTGTGTAATGAGCCCAAATATCCAATTCAAATGGGCCTTATTCTATGGGAACCATACATATTAGGATATACTCTAAATGAAAACATTCCCACACATAGAGGACGATATTCACTTAGTGGTCCATACTTCTACTAGTTGAAAAAACCATATACCACATAGATTCATATTTTTTGTGAATCCAAAATACACTCATTAGGCTATATCCCCTTTTAGTTAGACCAAAAATGTATTATCACACATATTTACCATACTAACTTTCGCTTGGTATCATTTGAAAAATCATATATACAACTTGATGTTAAACTATATCAATTATTTATAATTAGAAGTACATTGCACATGGTTGTGATAAATACCCTCAGTGCATTAACTGACCCATGACATATTGGAGGATGGTTTTAGGGGGTCACTAGACTCTAATCTACTAACCAATAGAGGGTTCTAAATGGGTATAGGCCATGAAATAGTGTTATCAAAGAATTGTTTTAGGAGATATGATGGGGTTTGATGTTAGGAACATTTTAGGATTTCAATGGTTTGGTTTAGAAAGTATTTCATTTGAATTCATTGGAATGTTTTGGGTGTACCTTTCCTTAGGTTTAAAATTATGCTCTTAGTGGTTCTTCATGGTTATTGGTTTTAGTCTCTTATTTGGGTGAAGGGATGTGTTCTTAGTATATTTCCATCTTATGATGTTCTTCATAGTTAGTGATTGTAGTCTCTTATTTGGAGATGTATGATGTTCTTGGTGAGGGCCACTATCTAGTTAGTGGTGTCATTGTACATGAGAACGCATCGATGTAGTTGGAGATGTTTGATGTTCTTCATTTGAGCAGACTCATTCAGATTCCAAGTGGGTGTTTCTATACTATATCTTGTTTTGGGATTCATGTGTTTCATGAATTCATATTTTATCCATTTGAAGTTGGTTAGACATGTTTTGATCATTTTGAAGCACAAAATAACCCTATTAATGAAAATAATATATGGAATGGATGGTATCTTATTGTGAGTTAACCTTTTTCATTGAAATAAATTAGGTTTCCTTCTACTGTTGTTGGATTTGATATTATAAATGAAAATCATGGTTTAAAATAAAGATAAGTTGATTCTTTAAATAAAATTACAAATGGTTTGGCATGTGTTTGTTTATTGATTTTTTTTGGGAATGATTCCCAAAATAAATTAAAATGTCATGTTTTTAAATGGTTTATGGTATTGGTATTTTAAAAATTGAGGGGGATTGATTGTCCTTTTGAACAAAATACCTTTGATCCCGACCACCATCCATTGTTTGTTGGGGGTTACTTTAATGCCATTTCCAACCCAAAGGAAAGGAATGGTAGAAGCCGATTCCAGAGGAAGTCCATCATGGAGTTTTTTTAGTTCATGGCTGGGAAGGGCCTCATTGATCTCCGCTTCTCAGGTGACAGTTTCACCTGGTGAAACAACTGTAAGGGCCATCACCGCTTGTGGAGTCTATTGGATAGGTGTCTAGACAACATGAAAACCACTAACCTATTCTCAAATACCTTGTTTTTCCATCTTGTTTGGGGTATTTTGATTCACTCCCCCCTTTTGGTTTCCATTTCTTCTTGGCATGATCATCACGAACAGTTTCACTTCCACCAGCAGTGAGTATTTATGCATGATGAATAAATACTAATGGTTAGGCTCTATTAATCTCCATTTTTATAAGGAAGTGGTTCTCTTCTACTGTATTTGGAATTCTTGTTTTGTGTACATGAACCAGAAATACTAATATTTGAGATTCTAATAGGATGGAGATGATTAAAGATTGGATGGATGATAATCGTTTAACAGTAGAGTACGAGAACAGAGTGAAAGAGTTCATCAAGTTTGAAAAGGATCATGTAAAGGATCCTTCTCAAATCCTTTGTCCGTGTTTATGTTGTTGTTATTATAGACTACTTACACCAGAGGAGTTGGAAGAACATTTGATATGTCACGGAATAGATCGGAGTTATAAATGTTAGAATAAACACGGAGAAAAAGCTAATGTAGCTACTGGAAGGGATAAAACTGCATTTTATGGATCGTCAGATATGAAGACAAATATGGATAATGAATAAAACCGTATGGAGGATGTTATTACAGATGTCAATGATGATGCAGATCTTATTGAGGAAATGACAAAGACAATTCAAGATGAACTCCATGATTGCCGAAAATTGTTTGGCAAGTTAATGAGTTGTGAAAAGACGCCATTGTATGCTACTTGCACTAGGTATACAACATTGTCAGTTGTACTGAAGTTGTATAAATTGAAAACAGGCAACGGATGGAGTGATGTCATTTTTACGGAACTACTTGCTCTCTTGAATGACATGATCCCGGAAGATAATGAGCTCCCAAGCTGGACATATGAAGCTAGAAGAATTCTACGCTCGATGGGAATGATTCCTGAAAGAATACATGCCTGCCCGAAAGACTGTATATTGTTTCGCAAAAAGAACAAATCACTTACAGAATGCCCAAAGGGTGGTGCTTCTCGATACAAGAAAGATAAATCCAATCCTACGAAAGTTGTATTGTAGTTTCCAATCATTACAAGGTTTAGGCGTCTATATGGAAGTGATGAAACTGCAAGACAATTGTCGTGGCATGCAGATAAAAGAAATAAAGATGGGTTATTACGCCATTCGGCCGACACTCCTAAATGGAAGAAAATTGATCATGAGTATCCTGAATTTGGAAAAGATCCGAGAATCCTTCGTCTTGCGTTATCTATAGATGGAGTGAATCCATTTGGTTTTCAAACCAGCACTCATAGTACATGGCCTGTTATGTTGGTATATTATAACCTTCCACCCTAGTTATGCATGAAGCAGTAATTCATCATTTTATCTATGCTTATATCAGGACCAAAACAACTAGGTAACGATATTGATGTTTATCTGGCTCCTTTGATTGAGTATTTGAAGTTATTGTGGGACTCAGGTGTAATGTTGTATGATGCTTATAAAAGTGAATACTTCATGTTGAGAGCGATGTTTTATGGGACAAAAAATGATTTCCCTACTTATGGAAATTTTTCAAGCTATTGCATTAAATTAACTCAATGGTGTCCCATGTGCGAAGAAGATACAGAATCAATTAGGTTGAAACATTCATCATAATTTGTGTTTCTAGGACATCGTAGATTGCTACCTCATCGGCATAAGTATTGATCTTGGATGACATCATTCAAAGAAAGTTCAGAAAAACGTGTTACAACGTCTCCACTAACATGTGATCATCTGTTTGAGAAATTAAAAGATCTATGCACTATATTTGGTAAACCATTTTCAAAAAACCTTACAAAAATCGGTTGGAAAAAGAGATCAGTTTTTTTTAATTATCATACTGGAATTGTTTGTACGTCAGACATTTTGTTGATGTGATGCATGTGGAAAAAAATATATGAGATAGTGTTATCAGAACGTTGCTAAATTCCCCTAGAAAAAAAATATGGAATTAAGGCAATGTTGGACATGGTTGACATGGGAATACGAGAGGAGTTGGATCTTGTGAAGGGTGAAAATCTAATGTTTCTTCCTCCAGCTACTTATACTCTTTCTAGTGTGGAGATATATCGGTTTTGCAACTTTTTCAATGATGTAAAGGTTCCATAGCGGTACTCATCAAATATCAAGAACATTGTGTCAATGGATGATTTGAAGATAAAAGGTTTGAAAACACATGATTTCCATGTTTTGATGCAAGATCTAATTCCTATAGATTTACATTGCATTTTGCCTAAGAATGTTTTTCATACATTGACCAAACATTGTTTCTTTTTCAAAGCTATATGTAGCAAAGTTTTAGACCCGGGGAAATTGCCATCTATGGAAAAAGAAATTGTCATCATTTTAGGTGAATTATAAATGTTCTTCCCGCCAACATTCTTTGATATGATGGTTCATTTAACGATTCACTTGGTGAGAGAGATTCGACTTTGTGGTCCTATGCATTATAGATGAATGTATCTTGTTGAACGGTATATGAAGATTTTGAAAGGGCATGTCAAAAATCGAAGTCGGCCAGAGGGTTGTATAGTGGAGCGATATATTGTTGAGGAAGCCATTGAATTTTGTACTGAATACCTATTTGATGTGGAAAGCATTGGTCTCCCGAAATCTCGTCACACTGGACGCATTGAGGGTGAAGGAATTTCTGGAAGAGAAGTTGTGACAATCAGTATTACAGATCGGGAGCAGGCTCATCTTTATGTTTTTCATGACAGTTGGGATGTTTCTCCATATATTGAAACTCAAAAATAAATTCTTAGGCAGTTGAATCCATCGAGGGCTGAAAAATGGTTATCAGATACACATAATCACCGGTTTATAGGATTGTTTCAAGACCATATTTTTAAGCAGTTGGATGAAAATACAAATTCAATTTCAGAATGTCTTCGATGGCTAGCCGCTGGACCAAGTGTGTATGTATTATCTTATAGTGGTTATGTAATTAATGGTTATACATTCTATACAGATGAATATGATGAAGATAGTACCATACAAAATAGTGGAGTTACACTAGTGGCTGAAGCGATGCATGTTTCTGGTAGTAAGGACAGAAATCCAATTTATGAAAATATGTCAAACTTTGGCATTATAAAACTAATATGGGAGTTGGATTATATGACATTCCAATTGCCAATTTTTCAATGCAAATTGATTGATAACAACAGTGGTGTTAAAATAGATGAATGGGGATTTGTGAAAGTTGATTTTATTAAAGAAGGGTACAAAGATGAACAGTTTATAATGGGATCACAAGCGGTACAAGTTTTTTATGTTCCAGATCCCGCAAACCGAAAGTGGTCGATTGTTCTGTTATCATCCAAAACTACTGAAGGTTCCGATGAAAATTCAGTTGAGGACGATCCTTTTAGTGGCACGTCGCAATCATTTCGGAGTGGTCCCAATGCAGATGATGTTTTGTATGTTAGAGGATACTACAATGAAGGGATTTGGATAGTCGATAGAGGTGTCAAATCCATTCAACCTTTGAAAAAAAGAAAGAGAGTTCAGTAAACATGTTATATTTTTTTTGTAATATAGATCTTGTTATCTCATGTTATTATCTTCTCATTACTAAATTTATGTTATCTGAATTAACTGTTCAACCACTTTTGCAGATAATGAATTCTACACATTCTGATGCTCATAACCTTGAGGCAGAACAAGTCTCTCAAGAAGCTGCTGCTCCTGCAGCTCATGCTGCTACTGCTGTTGATCCTACTACGGCTCCGGTTACTCCTGCTACTCCTCCTGCTGCTCCTCCTGCTTCTCCTGCTACTGCGGCTCCTGATGCTCTCAGTGTTGAGGTCCAACAACCATCAACACATGCCATTGATACCATTCTAGATGGACATATATATGACGTTGATATCGATGAAATGGTCGGGAATGAAGGAGCAGCATTGCAGAAATAACAGGTGCGTCGTAGTTTGATGGTGTTAGCCAAAATTATTAAGGCGAAAAGAAAAGGCATAAAATTTGAAGTCAGATGGAATAAACAAGGCCAATATGTGAATCCCAACAAGGCTATGTTTAGCAGCTATATTGGATTTGTCACATGGAAACGCGTGCCGATTGACATAGATTTATGGCACCATGTTGTGTCCGGGCTGAAGGCTGTGATCTGGGAAGAAATTACGGTAACATTATGAATTTATTTCTTTAATTTACTAGCAAATAAAATAATGAAACATGTTTTACTCTTCTCAATCTCTTGTAGAGTACATTTATAGTAAACGATTCACACAAAGATTATGTACTAAGGCTTGCAGAAAAGATTCATCGAGGTTTTCACACTATTTTAACAAGATGTCACCTTAAAGATTATAAAGGTAAAATAAATCCTCACCCACCCATTGTCTATGCTCACCTGATATCCCAAAAATCATGGGATTCATTTATTTGCCATCGTGGGGATAAGAAGTTTCAGGTACATTGTGAGTGATAATACGTTGTTTCAGGATACATGTATTCATCACTTTGATTGTAAATATTTCATTTATGGAACAGAAACTCTGTACTGAAAATAAGGAATGTGCTTCAAAACCAACATACCCTATCGTAAAGCAAGGATGAGGTACGATTAATTAGAAAAGAAAATGGTATGTATTTTAAATTTACAATAATATTGTTAGGTGCCAATAAACAACATCATAATTATTTTTCTATGTTTATATATAGATTGATGAGTCTAAAACCAAATGCACTTCCATCCCACTTCATGTTCTATGGAAGAAGGCATGTGTGAACAAATATGGGAAGTTAGTAGACGAGAACACACAGAAAGTGGGGGAAATTTGTGTAAGTATGACACAACAATAAAATAATTTGTTTAAAATTTCCTTTACATAAAATAATTAGTTATTTTCCTATATTTGATAGTCATAGGAATCAGCTACTCCTGTACCTGATACAGACCTATTATCGACGGCTTTGAAGCGGCCAAAAAAATACAGTCATGTCAGAGGTGTAGGGTTTGGGGTGACACCCCGAGTATATTTTGAGAACAAGAAAAAAATGGATGATACAGATGAAAATTTGGAACAAAAGAGAGAAAAAATAACATCCCTTGAACATCCCGCCCCACCCCCCACTAGCTTTGAGGCAGGCCATTCACCTCAAAGAACTATCTTAGCCGTGGTAATCAATATTCTAATAATTGTTCCCAGGAAATATGAATCAAAAAAATACTGATAATTTTTCTGTACTTATATTCTACAGGGTGATAATGATTGTGATTCATATCTATCAACACCCACCTATCACCTTGTAGCGAGGGCTACAATGTTCAATATCCCAGATGCCACACTACATAATAGACCACTTCTGAAAGATCATCTGAAATTTATGATTACTGTAGCTCATGTGCCAAAGGAAGACCTATCTATTCCACTTGATGACGATGATATTCATACAGTCGAAAAGGCTATTGGTACTTTCATTGCATGGCCGTCACAACTTGTAAGAGTACATGCGGAAAAATAGGTATTTATTTCCATTTCTTTTCAAGCTAAAACCTTAACAATTAATGAAAAAGAGGTATGAACCAATGATTGTTGTTATAGACGGATAAAGGGAAGGGGGTGAAAAATGTTGGCTCAAAACCATCTAAAGCATCGACCAACTGATCCCAATGAGCTACTGAAAGCACAAAAACACCACCTGTTCTCTTTCAACATTTACTAGCATTGAAGACTCATCTGGATATGAAGCTAAAAGATGGTAATAGTCATATAGTGGTTTTTGAAGAGAATATATACGGAGAGGAAAGTCAAGATTTCGTTGCTGCTGAAAATGTAAATGAAATCCTTGAAAATGGATGGCTAGGCGTCACAGTTGTAAATGTATATATGAGGTATGTTTCCATGAATTGATTTTCCAAAAGCTGGTCTAGCGTGAAAATTATGAATAAATTCATTTTATATTGTTGGCAGGCGCATTTATGAAAAAAATTGAAGTAATTTGACCATGAGCCAAGATTTGGACTGGTTAGTCCTCATATCACATCAACACACCTAACAAAAATAGAGCCATAAAAAAGGGATGAAATAGTGAACGGCTTGCTGAAAACATTTGAACGCAAGATTACAGATGACAGACTTTTCCTAATACCAACCATGCATGGGTAATACTCTAAGATTAAATCATATCAATAATATTTTCACTTCTTTTATTACTTATTCCTTTTTGTGTTTTTAGGAAACATTGGTTGCTAATTGTGGTGAACTTGGATACTCTGAAGATTTATTTTCTGGATTCAAAGCAAGGATATCCATCAAACCGACCACACATGATGGAGTTTGTGAATCTGTAAGACACTACATCTTACATTTTAGGTTTAAACATCAAGTAATATAATTTATATTATATTTTATTTATAGGTCAGTGTATCATTATCTTTTAAAAAAAGTAATGAGGCCAGGGGCTAAGAATAATGAGGCGAGCAATTACTACATCTAAAAAAATATCAGGGAATATATAATAAAATTTCACTATCCAAACACATCTCAACACATGTTACTTATTCTCCTAATGATCAATTTTTTTACAGTGTCCAAAACAAACAAACGATAATGATTGCGATTATTATTTTTGTAAATTTATGAAAGAGATCGTTTTTCATCAGCAAACTAGCATCCCTAAAGAGGTATTTTTAAAAACAACTACTAGTTCATTTAAGTTATTTATTAATTCTTTATTTTTTTATTTTTCAGTACTACTATGACCGCCAAAAAGCCTCATAATCACAAGAAGATATAGATGTGTTCAGAAATGAGTGGTCCACATACCTAATGGAAGATTGTACACAAATACAATGAAGATCTGACTTGAGGACATGTACAATTTGTGGTCATTTTTGAGAGGGGTTAAGGGGATCAAAAGATAAAACATTGTTGTATGTAAATGTTTGTAGGAAAATTTTAATTGTTATTAAATAAAATATCCCTTCCCCAATGAGTCATTTTCCCATTTTAATAGATGATATGCACCAGCAACATGCAAGAATGCTGAACCACTCAAAGGGTCTCTATTTTGTTTAAAATGGACAAGATTTTAAGTAAAAACAACAACTGACCTACAGAAATTGGACCAAATGCATTCGGATTGCATTGATATTTTATAATAACGATCCAAGGGTCCTTGTTGATGTGTACGAGTCAACCCCGCCTCAATCTGAGGCACGGTGTGACCACTATCACTCAAATGGTCTCTATTTTGTTTAAAGTGGACACGATTTTAATTGAAAACAACAACTGACCTACGGAAATCTGACCAACCGCATTCGGATTGACTTGATCTTTTATAAGAACAATCCAAGGGTCCTTGGTGATGTGTAAGAGTCAACCCCGCCTCAATCCAAGGAACTTTGTGGCCGCTAGAACTCAAAGGGTCTCTATTTGTTTAAAATGGACAAGATTTCAAGTGAAAACAACAACTGACCTACGGAAATCCGACCAAAAACATTCGGATTGCATTGATATTTTATAAAAACGAGCCAAGGGTCCTTGGTAACGTGGAAAAGTCAACCCTGACTCAATCCAAGGCATGGTGTGGCCTCTATCACTCAAAGGGTCTATATTTTGCTTAAAATGGACAAGATTTTATGTGGAAACAACAACTGACGTACAGAAATCTGACCAAACGCATTAATATTGCATTAAGCATTTATAAGAACGATCCAAGGGTCCTTGGTGATGTGTACGAGTCATCGCCGCCTCAATCCGAGGCACTGTGTGGCCGCTAGCACTCAAAGGGTCTCTATTTTGTTTAAAATGGACAAGATTTTAAGTGAAAATGACAACTGACCTACAGAAATCTGACCAAACACATTCGGATTGCATTGATATTTTATAAGAACGATCCAAGGGTCCTTGGTGATGTGTACGAGTCAACCCTTCCTCAATCTGAGGCATGGTGTGGCCGCTATCACTCAAAGGGTCTCTATTTTGTTTAAAGTGGACACGATTTTAATTGAAAACAACAACTGACCTATGGAAATCCTACCAAACACATTCATATTACATTAATATTTTATAATAATGATCCAATGGTCCTTGGTGACGAGTAAGAGTCAACCCCGCCTCAATCCGAGGCACGGTGTGGCCGCTATCACTCAAGGGGTCTCTATTTTGTTTAAAATGGACAGGATTTTAAGTGAAAACAACAACTGACCTATGGAAATCCAACCAAACACATTCGGATTGCATTGATCATTTATAAGAACGATCCAAGGGTCCTTAGTGATGTGTAAGAGTCAACCCCGCCTCAATCCGAGGCACGATGTGGCTGTTAGCACTCAAAGGGTCTCTATTTTGTTAAAAATGGACAAGCTTTTAAGTGAAAACAACAACTGACCTACAGAAATACGACCAGACACTTTAGAATTGCATTGATCTTTTGTAAGAACAATACAAAGGTCCTTGGTGATGTGTAAGAGTCAACCCGCCTCAATACAAGGTACGTTGTGGCCGCTAGCACTCAAAGGGTCTCTATTTTGTTTAAAATGGACAAGATTTTAAGTGAAAACAACAACTGACCTACGAAATTCTAACCAAACGCATTCGGATAGCATTGATATTTTGTATGAATGATCCAAGGGTCCATGGTGACATTTATGAGTCAACCTATCCTCAATCGGAGGCACGATGTGGCCGCTAGCACTCAAAGGGTTTCTATTTTTTTAAATGAACATGATTTTAAGTGAAAACAACAACTGACCTAAGGAAATACGACCAAACACATTTGAATTGAATTGATATTTTATAAGAAATATCCAATTTTCCTTGGTGACGTGTACGAGTCAACCCTGCCTCAATCCGAGGCACGGTGTGGCTGCTATTACTCAAAGGGTCTCTATTTTGTTTAAAATGGACAACATTTTAAGTGAAAACAACAACTAGCCTACAGAAATCCGACCAAATGAATTCAGATTGCATTGATCTTTTAAATGGGGGGTCATGAAATGTGATCTATCAGGGGCCTCATTTATTTCATGTCATGGTTGGCCTGGTATAATAGTGTGATCATGTGTTTGGGTCTATGGTACTTATGGGATTATATCTGGATGAAAATACTCCCATTTGGGAGGGTGGATATGCTTATGGGTCTTATTCCTTAAATGAGAATACTCTCATAGGGGAGAGATGTGATGTATATAGGTATTATTCCCCAAATGAGAATACAACCATAGGAGTGGGATGAGATTCTTATTGGGAATATTCATTAAATGAAAATAATCCCATAGGGGAGGGCTGAGGTGATTAAATAGATTATGCCTCAAATGAGAATACACCCATATTGGATGGTTGATATGCTTCTAGGGATTATTATTTGGTTGATAATACTTTCATATGGTAAATAATATATTCTTCTTTGTATTATTCTGTAAATAAGGGTACTCCCATAGTATAGGGATGAGTTCCTTGTAGGTCTTATGCCTCAGAATTGGAAGAACACATATGGGTGGTCTGAAATACTATTGAGGGTATTCCCTGGATGGGAAAACCCCTATAAGTGGATTTCCATGATGGAGTATAAATAAAACTCACATATTGGAGGTTAATGATAATTATTTATATAATGGGGAGAGCATGGTATATTATATGTTTTGTGTGGTTCCTATGATGTACTTAGAGAAACCCTAACATTGGATGAAGTAGGTATGGTTGATCAAGCTTTAATACTTGAGAATCAATGTGTCTTGATGTGGATGGGGTAGGAATTGGTCAAACTATATTTTTATAATGTCGACACGATCCTTGTGAAATTATTGGTAAAAGTTCGGCTCATGGAAAATTAATTTGGGTTTAATCATGGTCACAGATTTGAGGATTAATGATGATTTTTTATTAGTTTTATTCCAGTTCTTTCTCAACTAGGTTGTGCATATTGGTTGATCATGAACTTATAGTAGACTATTAAAGGTTTAATATTGGGGGTTTATTAATGAGATTCACCCCCCCATGTATGTGCACGTCAGTGTGTGTACAAACCTTCTAACTTCTTTGAGGTTGAGAACATGATGCATTGTGGATAGAGAAAAGTCCAAAGATTTATATATTGATAAAACACAATCATGTGGAGCCTTAGGATTGAACTGTAAAGCCCCTCGGACACCCCCTACCCCCCCTTGGACAGCCACCCCAAAACCTTGAACAGCCCCCAAACCCCCTGAATTCTGAATTGATTTCATTAAGTACTTGATTAACTTATAAATTATGTGTTAATGGTGTACGGGTATAATTGTTGTATGGGTATACTTGGTCTAATTTTCTTATTATTTATGAGTTAGTTTTGTATGGGTATACTTGCTTTAATTCGCTTATTGAGATGGTGTTTTTTTTGCAGGTGTTCGGGTGTGCTGCTGCGGATTTATCGGAGCAGCAGAGAGGGAATTTATCAGCACTCTTTTAGTGTTGATAAATCGTACTTTTATCAGCGCAAATAAAGCACTGATAAACTACACATTTATCAGCGCTAAAGAAGCGCTTGTTTAGCGCTGATAAAGGGTTGTTTTTTCAGCGCTTTTTTAGCGCTACTAAAGTAACCCTTTATCATTTCCGAGATTTACAGCGCTTTTTTAGTGCTGTTAAAGCACGTTTTAACGCTGTTAATGCCTGTTTTTGTAGTAGTGGTGGTATTAGATTTATATGAGAGGTAGTGATGGTGAGTTTTTTTGTGTTGAATACTGTGGTAATTATTTTTATTATGAACTCTTACACTTGGAATGTCGGTGACTACAATATTCATTGTATTTTTATATAACTTCTTATTCAACACCACTCAATCTGGTTAAACTAAGAATCCACCATTGGTGGATTGTTTTTCCATGTGTATTTTTTAACATAACGGGCATAGATGGAACGCACTGTAGCCTACTAATTCTTTAACTCTCCTAGATAATATATAGTGCAATCCAGATAGATCAAGGTAGATATATACATGTGATATATGGTGGGAAGTGGTTAAATTATGTACCCCATAGTTGATGTGGTTCATGATTATAATAATTAAGTATTGTGAAGGTCATATATAGTTGGTGGGGGCATGAGGATGATGTTCCTCATAACCATAATTCCCTATATTGGTGAGGATGTGATTTTCTATTTTTATTTATTGATTTTTTATGTGGTTTTGGATATGTGATTTTTTCTATTTCATAGTGTGTGTTAATTTTGAAATATGTAAATATAATGAACTTGAGAGTATTATATATATCATTGGGGTGTGTAAGTGACCATACTAGTGAGTGTTTTAATTTGGGGAACCTTCATGATTTATATCAATTTTATATTATGTTACTATACGTGAACATTGTGTTGGGTGAGTGAAATGGGTTGGGGTTGTGTAATATTTTACTTGGCATTGATGCTTTTTGGTTCTATTATTTACTCTCTATGTCATATATGTAAGTATTAGACCTTTTTAGAGGATTTTTGAAGGAACCTTCTAATTATATAGTTATGCTCACACATATGGATATTAATATAATTTTTAGACTTTTAGGATGGAATTTATGAATGAGGTTAACCATAATATGTCATAGAGAATGTTGTTGGGGGTTATTTTCCATTACTAAGTGATTTCATTTTTGTTGGATCACACGATTAGATTGTATGTAAATACTTAAGATATGGGTGAATGATGAATCATAGTTTTAAAACACCAAACTAATCAAAACCCCATACATTTTAATGTAAAAAATATCGGTCTTAGACTTCGTCTAATGATTTGAGTGAAATAATCAGAATCACAAATGATCTGATTATATCAATGTATTATTTTATTGATATAAAATATTCACTTACGAAACAAATAATATATAAATATAAGTACGAAGAATAAAATAATATTATATTCACATTGAAAAATATTTATAAAAAAAATAAATAAAATATCTATTAAAATTAAGAAATAATTTCATGTTATATTAGAGGTATAGTCTCATTTAATCATAAGAGTAATGGTAATCAATAACCTTAACTAAATGTATCCACATTTTTAAAATTACTATAATGATTGACTTTATTTACCATGAAATCCTTTGATATGATAATTAAAATAAGATCTATCTTCCAATACCTAGAAGGCCTCTATACAATGATTGTCATCTTGATTCCTATCCCTATAAGACCTCAATTTTATAGATCATTTTCACTCTATTCCTATCCCTAAAATATCTTGATCATAAAAATTATCAGAGAAAAATAAAAATGAAACATTTTCTTAAGGAAACAACATTGATAAGGATTCATTAAAATGAATAATCTATAATGTTTTACAATGACTATGATCGAGATGTTCATAAAGATAAAACTTTTGAAGAATAGTTTTGTGAAATTTATCAAATCCAAACTCTTCAAATGACCTGCTATTTATAGGAAATCTTCAATGGTTATATTTCTACATTTATTACATTTGAAACAGACAGTTGGGTATTTAATAGATCACAATGTTACTGAATAACTGAATTTCCATTGTCATTTTGTTTTAGAACCAATATAATGATAAAGCGTATTACTTACAATAGAAACAAGTACATATATTTCCATTATAGTATTTAGATTTTTTTATGGACTACCTAATTATTTTTCAACATGGAAATCATTTTGAGGATTGATAAATGTTATTAATACAAGATTCAATCTGATGGTCTTGAATTTTTCATTATTATGTATAAGACAAAATTCTAATCAGTGGTATGAAAAAGAGTATTTCTAATTAATTGTATACTTAATTAATTAGATGGATTATTTTGAATAATGATTGGTTTTATAATCATAATAAATTTGATCATTTTATATTTATTGTAAAAGTAATTTTTTTCTATAAAAACATAAAAAAATGAATTGGACATGAAAAGATTGAAAAATATGTTTTATGAATGTATTTTTGATTTCCAAAGAAAAAGGAAAAGAAAATTAAGAACTAAGAAAAATTACTCACAAATATCCCATTTTTTTAACGCATAAACAATAATACCAAAATAAGAAATTACCTACAAAACATAAATCTGTATATTATTTTGTGAACATTCATATTATTCATTATAAACCCTCGTGTGTTTTTAACTAATTTTCGATATAATGGAATGAATTAATACATATGTCCTTAAAATACTCATTCCCCCTTAGGATTATATAACCCATTTTTATAAAACATTAGCCCTTTTTATTAATAAATTCTCACCCCTTGTAAAATATTCATTCCCTTTTTTATTTTTAAAATATTAGAAAAATGTATATATTTTTAAAACTTTAGAGTAATAATTACATAAAACTTAATTTTAAAAAATTAAAAAATTATTCATCCATAAAAATAGTGAAATAACATATATAAAATTGAAATTGAAAAACATTCAAGGATAAATAATTTGGAAGAAAATAAAATCATAATATACAACCATTGAAATGTTTTACAAAACATACAATAATATTTCAAATGGAAAAAATCCGTATTTTTCATCATTTTTAAACAAAGGAAATCATTTTTAGGATCTCTTCATTATCCATATAAATCCTTGAAATTCATTCTTTCATTCCTTCTTGTTTATGAAATTGAGTCTGTAAATTTTCAATATCCTCCAAACACTTTTTATAGTATTCCATTATAAATAAATGTTTAGATTCACATGACTTTAGATGAGTAATATCTTTCTCCAATTAATAATTTTTTTATTTCAATAATTTTACTTCCTTGGTCCAGTAATCTTTTTTATCTCCTACCACTTTTATGAAAATTACTCTTTGAGAATAATCTGAGAATAACATGTTGTAGGAATCTACCATTTATAACAAATATTTGTTTAATTTGAAAAATTTACCATCATGTTCTTGAATTTCAATATCCATTTGGTTGGATCATTTCACCATCTGATTGTGTGAAGAAATTTGTGACATAAACTTTTCTTGAAAGACATGAAAATCATCCTCGATCTAGATAACCAAATTCATCAAAACATTTAGTGATTTTGACTTCTCAATAAAAGATTCATGAATCAAACTAAAAATTTCCTATATATTAGGTAGATAATGAATTTCGTAACTCATCATTTTCATAGTACAAAAATATTATCAAAACCATTTTGAGAAATTATATCCTCAAAGTCTGACTGATTTGGCTCAACTTGAGGAGTTTTTGGTATACTAGTTCCGAAAAAAAGTAATTTCCCTTTTTTTAAACTTCATTTGAAAATTTTAATGGGAATTTTTTTGGAACATTTGTTTCTTATGAAACATTGAAAATATCAATATATCTGGATGATTTTACCTTATCATTAAGTTTTTACTTGATAATTGTTCAGGTTATTCTTCCTTAGAGAATAAATTTTCTTCCATTTAAGATGAATATTTTTCTTCTTCTAGACATTTTGAGTTTCCATCCCAACATTATTTTGAAGGTAATGTTCTTGAGGATGATGAAGACTCTGATGATTTCCTATCCATTGAATCTTCTTAAGTGCGAGTCTTTTCCTTTTGAACATATCCCTACTGTTCTTATTCTTCTTACTCAACTTGTTAATCTAATTATTCTTTAACTTATTCATTAATTTCTTCTTATACCTCATTTTTTCCTTATTCTTCAACTTCCACCTCAACTAAATTGACATGATCTTCTTCTAATAGTATAGATGTTCTTAAAACTACCCTTCCAACTAATTTATAAACCTATTCATTCGAATATATGGTAAGAAAAAATTCTCCAACAACTAGTTTTTTCCTTCCATTATATACACCTAATGGGACTACAATAGTAACTACTAATGTTTCTTTAAAAACAATTATGACTTCGGGTAAGACTTGATTGTAATAAGAAATTGGTAAGAAAGGATTATCATAATATATTTCAAAAAATTTCAACTGTGTTTCAAAAATTCATACTTCTTGAAGACTCTTTTTCAATTGTTTGTCTCTTCCTCTTATTATTGTTCAACTACATGATTTTTTAATGACTATTATTCAATAGGATTAATACCAAACTCCAAATACATTGGTTTCTTGTGTTCCTCATGTGACATAAAATTTTTCATTTTACCATTATAAATTAACTTTTCTTTCATTTGATTCACAGGTGTGGAAGATTTAACCTTTTTCATCTTCTTAGCTTCGTAATTTTTATTCAAATTTTGCGATTCTGATGCAGCTCCTTAAACCATTCAATATTTTTTAAAACTTTAGGATCAAAAAACAATTTTATTCTCAAAATTTTATGTTCAACAATGAATAAAATATTTTCTCTTATAGGTTACGTCCTATTCACAACTCTAAAACCATCCATATAATTCATTATCAATTTACTAATGAAGGTTGGGAACATAATAATTTTTGACTTCATTGATGAACCATTAACGTTATACAAAATAATGAAAATAAATTCACTAATTATATTTTCTTAATGATGACCAAGAAATAAAGAAAAATTCATAAAAAGAATTTAGTGTATCCATGGTGATAAGATAACTATGAATCAACAAAGTTATTTCTATGTTGTTAGGTGATTTATTAAAAACATTTCTTACTTTATCATATTATGTAACAAAATAAGATTTCAGATAATCCTTCTAAAAAGATCCATGTTTGACTGGTAATTTTTTTTCAAGGTAAATATTCTTCACCATCAAAAGAGACACCAAAAATATCTGATACTCTCTTGAATGATATATTATATCTACTTTGAAACATTGTGAAAGAAACATTCTCCTTACCTAAATATTTATAAAACTGAAAAAGAATAAAATCGAATAACCATTTTAGGATAGTAATGAATGAAATATTTATATAGTTTCACTACAAAAACACTTTCCCAATTGTATAAACAAATAATCATTTTGATAGTAGTGTCATATTTATAAATACAAGGTATTTCAATGTGTCTTTCTATGAAAACATACAATTTATTGTAATTGTTTTTGGTTTCCATCATATTGATAAATGAGATAGAGATCAAATCAATGAAAAAAGAATTAGAATGACAACTTTAAGGGGTCTAAGAGGTTTAGACTAAAAACCATGAGAACTGATGTGGGATTCATGGTGACCCACATTTATATTGGAATAGGAAAGTGTTAGTTCATATTCCAAATGACTTTCATGGGATTATATTAATCTTTAATAGATCTGATGGCCGAGATTGAATCAAAAATGTGTTAAATGATTATTTGAACTCTTATTGTATTATGAAAAATTATCAGAGTGAAAATAATTATAATTTTAAAATTATTTATATTTTTTGAAAAAAAATGTTATTGAACTAAATAATTAAGTAGTCGACAACTATTACACATTAACATAATAAATTAGTGAAACATTAAAATATTGATACCTTTTGTACTATAGTGTTTCATCCGTATGAATACCTTGATGTAATTTTTTAACATAAACATATTATGACACTTTTATAATATAAACTGATTATGAAAGATCTATTATGGGAAACATATTATGACTATTTTATTATGAATAAATTATTATGATATAAACATAATAATCTATAAAAGTTTGTAATAATTCTTCTGTTTGGAAATTTTATAAAAATATTTTATCCTACAATACAATTTTATAATTATCACTCTGAAAATTTTATAAAACAATGAGTATGGAATATAAATTAGGTTTCAAATATTTGAGAAAAAATAAAAAATTTAGATCTTAAAAGTATTTATAAAACAAACAATATATACTCTCTATTTGAAAGGAATATATTAAATTAAATAGATTTGTAAAAAGAAATTAGATTTGAATAATAACATTATATTCCACATCCAGAGATTTTATTTAATGTATTCAAATATTTTGAAACTATGGGGTTTAATATAAATATCACCAAGTTATTCTTGTATCCTATGAATTGTAAAATTATATCTCTTTTATGTGTGTGATTTTGATGTAAGAACTATCTTATATCTACGTTTTTATCATGTGATCAATGTGATGGGGTTTTACTTAAATAAATGTTACATGTGATATCACAAAGTACTTGAGTTTTTTTAATCTCATTCCATAACCAATGTGTATATGTTGTATCCTCATATTTCTATCTCGATAACTTCCAACAGCTACATATTTTTCTTTAGTGGTGGAAAGTACTTCTGTGTGTTTTTTCTCTTAAGACAAAGAAAATAAAGAGTCTCCTTAAAAATAACAAGTTCCATATTTACTTTTCCAATAAATTTTACATCAACAAATATTAGAATCTAAAATATTTGTATATTCAAAAACATTTCAAGAAGAATAGAATAATCCAAAATTTATAGTTCCCTTAAGATAAACAATATTAATTTAAATATTTATGAAGGTAATTTTTTTATTGTATTCATATCTATGAAAAATTCATACATGAAACATTAAATCCACATGAATAAAGGTTATGTAAAGTAAACTTCCAATAATACCTATAAATATATTTTAATCAACTGCTTTTCTATCATCATGAAGATTTAAATTATTGGAGGTACCAATGGGTGTTCTTATACTCTTAGTATTGTAATACCTGAATTTATTTTGTAAATATTTTATTTACATATGTTGAGATAAAAAAGTACCTTATGGTTATTGGGATTTTTAAAAACAAAGAAAATATTTCAACTCACCTGTGATACCCATTTAGAAATTAGATTTCATAACATCTTCACAGGAATCTGCTATGGATTTTTGAGTTGAACCAAATATAATATCAAAACCATAAACTTACAAAATAATAATATTTTGATTCTATTTTTAATGAAAATAGTTGGTTAAGAAGCTCTCTTAACAAAATTGTATTGTAAAAATAATATAGTTAACCTATCATACCAACCACTTGGTCTTGTTTATTTCAATATGGAGCCTTGGTAAGATTATAAACATGTTATGGAAGTTTTTTATTTTCAAAACCAGTTTTTATTATAGATGACCTTAATCTTTGACGTAACAATTATGAAAATAAACCTTTATATTCATTTGAAATAGTTTGAAATTAATGAATACTGGAAAGGATAAAAGTATTGAAATGGATTCAAATATTCTTATATGGAAATAATAATCTTCAAAATCTATTAGTTATTATTTTATATATTCTTTAGTAACAAGTATTTCATTATTTATTAATATTATACCATTTTTATCACATTTATTCCAATAAATCCATTTTACTCAAATTATAGAAGTCTATATAGATCATTTAACTAATGAACATATTTTCATCCTTTCAAAATAATTGAGATCATCTTGTATAGCCTTAATCTAACACTCTTCACCAAAAGCATCATAAATATTATTATGATCAAATTGACATAAAAATATATAAATATTCAATCTTATTTTTCAAGGAAATTCTCATCCTAACTGATAGATCTACATCAACAATGATACAATCACTCAGATGATTCCAAAGAAACAACTGATTTCCTGGGTTTTCAAAAGTCTACTATTCTATAATAGGTTACAAATATGCATGATGAATAAAATTTTAATCATATTAATGATTTAATTACTAATGAGAAGTATTTTATTCAAGATTTTGAAATTCCATTCTAGAAATAACATATGTGGATGTTGGTTGAGGATGTTGAAAAAACCAAAATACTGGATTCATCAAACATAATATGAAATATATCTTCAAAAATGAGAATTTTTTTATTAAAAACTATATAATCCATACTAGTAGTATAATAACCCAAAAATATTCTTTTATCATATTTGGGTGAAAATATATATAGATTATATTTTGAATTCATAATGATTATTTTTCATCTTAAAACATTGAATTAAGAAACCTTTGGTTTTTTCATGCCTAAAATACATATGAGGATTTATTGAGAAAATTTATAATAAAATCTAGATTTTTAGTATATAATTAAATTCAAACTACTTCATCCCAAAAAATGTTTAGCCATTGACTATTCACTTATAATGGTTCTCGTTATTTCTTGATGATTTTTTTTATTCTTTTTTCCTTCACCATTTTTCTGTGGGATTCTAGGTGATGAAAAGTTTTGTTTAATACCATTCTTACAAAAAAAAATTACAGAACCATAATTTTCAAAATCAGCACCACGTTCACTGTGAATAGTTATCATGAAGAGTATTTTCTCAATTTTAACTCTAGCGATAGAATATATAAAAACCAAAGGATTTAAATTTTTTTGTAAGAATGTAGACCCATGTGTATCTAGTGTAATCATCAACTAAGACACAGTTAATGTATTGTCCACCAGTACTTATAATTATAGAGAGATCAATAATTCCATGTGAACTAATTATAAATCATAAGATGTCAATAATTTATTATTAGATTTAGAACATGACATTTGTTTTTTTACAAAATTGAAATGGATCACAAGCTTTTTTATTATCAAACCTATGTTCTGGTAGATACTTGTCAAGTCCTTTAATAGTAAACCTAGATAAGTTTATAAGTATTCAGTGTCCTAAAAATATATTCTATAACTAATATTGATCATTCATTTCAATAAGGAAAACTAAATCTTGGCTCTCAATGTCTTCTTTTTTTATTTTATTGAAATTGCCATTTCCAATTGGTAGAATGAATAGATTCATCATTTTAAATATATATTATACAGTTTTGATTCCTAAATATCATAAGGAATACTTTATCAAATAATTTACTTATGATTATATGGTTTTGATTTATTCCTTCAAAAAAAATCGAGATTAAATCTTTTGAATGAAATACAGTGTTACTTATAAAAAATATTTATCCTGGTCCATTATCTTTAAAAGATAAATTTACACCATTCATCATGATAAAATTCATAAAGAAATAATTATTTATAGTTATGTTTATAGAATATCCACTATCTATATACCAATTTTATTTGTTTTTGTTGGTACTATATTTCTTTTCTTGAGAACGACATCATTAGTTTTTCAGAACCCAAAACATAGTGGGTCTGGTATTATCAGAAAATAGTATTTCAGATAACAAAAATTTTCAAATTTTATTTTTCTAGGAAAAATAAATTTCCTTTGAGATATAATCTTTATGATTTTATAAATATTAGACTTTTTTGAAGGAATATTTTTTCTTTCAATGTACACCACTTTGGAACATAGTCCAAAAATGTCCACTTTTAGGAACAAAATAATTCTTATGAAAAAAATGTTGATATGGGTAAAAACCGTTATATTATTATAACTATATATTCTAATTTTCATATATATTTTATATAATCTTCTTTTACAAGTGGTAAAATTTGATAAAATATTCATTAAGATATAAATCTCACACGTTGTTTTTATAACTAAATATTTATCCTCATGATTACCAGTATTAGAACAATTTTTTTTCAAAATTAATTTCATAACTATTTTTTTCATAAATAACATTTCCAAAATATTTTTAAATATTTTATTTTTCAACAAATTTCTTATCAGTATCATTACAAATCACTGATATTTCTATATCCAAAAAATTAATTCTTGAATCTTTTAGAACTTTTTTTCTTTATAATAATTAAATTTTTGTACGAACATTAAAATTTTCATTTTCTATTTTTTTAATGAAATCTTGATACGACTTGATAACTATGTTATGTGTTTTCTTCATTATTTGAAAGATATTATTCATCAAAATATGTATTTATTTTTTCATTATTATTTTAGAATAATTTAAATTTAAGATAAATTTTTAAGGGATTCATTAGTGTGCACATTATACTGGAGACATTGATTTACCATAGATAATTTTGAAATAAGTACAATTTTTCTTTATCAGGAACATCCATTATGAGATGAATTTTCTGAATAACCCGCCACTATCACTCCATGTGTCAGAATATTTCCTAAATTTATTCACTTATAACCTATAATAATTTATGGTATTTGTTTTAGAATTTCTTTCCTTTCTATTTGTTCTTTGAGCTTAGGATAATCAGGTCAGATATGTCATACGTTCATGTATTTATAATTTCTAAATTCATAATAATTTCTATCATTTTTATCCTTATAACAATTATTATATCTTTATTTAAGATATTTCTTTCCAACTAAACTATTAATCCTTGTAGAATTATTTTCCGAATCATTTTTAAAATGTTCTGATGTATTATAATAGGATCCAAAAAACAACATTATTCATCATTGAAGGTTTCAAAACGTTATTTGGTGATTAAAATTCAGTAGATACAATAGAAATTGTTGCCAAAAAAACATCACCATTTTAATTTTTAGCTTCCTCCAAGTCTCTCTTCAATATTATGTCATATTTCATAAGAGTTACAATCAAATAATTTCACAAAAAAACCCGTGTCAACATAGAACTAGTAACCCAAGACAACCTATAATATGGCCCGAAGGGCATTCCCGATCCTTACAGGCTGAAAACTAGTGTCAGGCATCAACACTAAATAGTTGGGAATGATTTTCCCTATAAATGAATGATAAATAAATATATAAAACTAAACAATAAAAATGAAAACTAGGAATGATGAAAAAAAGTTATAATGATCTTTAGGTGACCCTATGTGTCAAAACCAACCTCAAACCAGTGTCTCACTATGGTGACTAAATCCAATCAAGGCACAACACCCAAAGCTAAAAAAATGATAAAACTATAGGCTTCAGTATTAAAACACAGTAGGCATTCTAAACTAATATATTCTCATATGAATTTACTTTAAATAAAAGATCCATCAATTATATGTTTGAAATACAATGTAAAAAACTAGGTTTTCGCACATTTTCATCTTAAAAAATCAAGCTCCATTTCACTTTTTCAATTAGAAACTAGATTCCATTTTTAAGAAGAAGGCATTGGAAATTTAAAGGAGGTGGTGTTTACATTAATAAGGAAGGATGTGTAAAATAATTTCAAAACCTTATTCCATAAACACTTGAAATAATTTCATCACATTTAGCAAGAAGCTACACTGCCCAAGGAAACAAGATCAACAAGCATAAAACATGGGAAATGGAGAAACACCTCACAAGAGCAACCAATCGGTATATATAATCTCAATCATCACCTGTAGAATACTACTAAGTACTAAGAAACATGGGAGAACCCAAGATATCATGAATAATCTAGAACATACTATATATGTTACTCATCCTGAAGGTATTCCCTACACAATGATGTCATAACTCTATAACGCATGACGCTCTCCTTAACTCGCATGGTCGAGGGGCCCAATCCCATACCAATAATAACAAAACATCCCCATTCTATAGGACACTATCCTGTGCATAATATAAACCATTTAAATAATCATTCTCGAATAATTCCCTCTATATGTAATGTTTCAATGTTCATACTAAAAATGAGGTGATCCAACAATGTCAAACAACCAATCAAAAGAACATTAATCACACACAATCAATAGACACAACCAACACACACAATGAAGTCACCCCCAGGTCCCCCCAAGGAACAAGTCCCTTGCCTTTCAACTATTTGATCTCAAAGGTGTCTTGTGTGGTGGAACATTAATAATATACATCAAAATCAAATAAAATGTATCAGCCATAGAGAGGATTCATGAAAAATAGTTTTAAAAAAATTACAACCGGGCCTCGCACAATGATTACATGCTAAAACATTTATTAAATAACCACACAAACACCACTTTGAGAACGATAAACACACTTGTAAATCCATTTATGATATGAAAACAAAAATTTCAAATTTTATACAAACTTATAAAGGCCAAATGAGCATTTACTCAAGAACTTGATGTGAAGAAAAAACAATCAATCATTTATTTCAATACATTGCAAGAGAATAACAAATCCAATTTAAGACATAAAATTTTACAAAATTACTATATCAATAATTAATATAAAAACTAGATTTGAAATGCTGGGAATAATCATTCTTAAATTGAGTGTTTTATTCATTGATATCCTACCTCAAATTAGAACCAAACCGAACATTTGCCCCTTAGCACTTTATAACTAAGAGGTCATGTTCCCCCACAGAGCATATATAAATTCACATATATATAAATAAAATTAGCCCCAACATACACACATATATGTCCATGAATGTGTGTAAGGGGATCCTTACATATATACGTATATGCAAATACCCGTATCCACTCACCTACGTATGCATTTATATATATATGCGTAGACACACATATCCTCATACATGTATATTCACTACCATGGATGAATATACACATAACTAGAGAACCTATATATATATACCTACTATACATATGCAAGATAACCTTGGGCCCAGTGACTCGAAAGCACAAATTAGTGACCAACGCACCATACAAAAACTTGGAATCCATAAACATCATAATACATTAAAATACAATTAATCCAAAAAAAGGAACCTGTATATGATTAAAAACCAAAAAAACATTTAAGAAATGAAATGTTAAAACAAAACATGATTTTTAAAGTAAGCAGTTCCAAATGGGCCTTTATGCTTTGCACAACCAAAATGCATTTATCAAAAGCAATTCAAAAACCATTTTCCCAAAAAATATGAAACATCCTCTTCACAAATCATTGGCATGAATCCCACTCTTTTCCACAAATAGGGCACCTTCTATTTTACACACACCAAAACCATTTCACAACACACTTAAACATGACTCACACATTTCATAAATAACCCATTTTGAAGTATCATAAGAAAACACACTATTAAATCCAACAAACTTTCATAAGCCAGGAATGTTTCAAAACCACTCATAAACCACATTCATTTCACAACTTATTTCACATTATTTACTCAGTTATAAAATCGCATTCCCAATTGAACAATAATACAACATGGCCCATATAACTTATTTCATTTGAAAATCATATTTTTATACATTTACACCAAAATTTCACATGAAAACAGACTTCACATTTACCAAAATATTGATAAAATATTTTCAAATAGAACAATAATAAAACACAATCAAAACCTATCCAATATCCCTTATGAAACACATTTTCATTACTAAATCATTACAGAATACTTTGGTAACACATATTTTACCACAAAATTAATCGATAGAACACATTTATAAAGGAACACATGCATATTAAGAACATATAAAAAACTAAGTCATTGAAAGACATACCTATTGGGTGAAAATTGAACAAATCCTCAATAGAAGAGAGGAAAACACACCACAAATGATCCAAAATCCCTAAAACCCCAATAAAACAAGTCACAAATCAACCATGAATTTAGGTTCTGACCAAATTGAATAAAACCAAAAAAATTGATAAAACTAACACATTGGAGGAAGTGGGCACCGAGGAGTGAGTCACAACTAGAGTGGGAAAGACATTGGTGAGGGAAACTCTGACAAGAGAGAAGGTGGTGTTGATGAGGTAGGGGTTGGTAGTCTGAGATGCGTGCACCATAAAGGGAGGTCTGATGGTCATGTGTCAGTGGAGAGAAGGTAAGAGGAGGGATGCACTCTGGTGGAGGGGAGGCTAGAGGAGGGATGCATGCTGGTGGAGGGGAGGTCATAAGCACAATGTGGGGGGGGGGGAGCTGGTTGGGTGGCTATGAGATATAAGGGGAAAGAGGGGGTGGCACTTTTCCATAAAGGGAATGGGGTGGTAACGATTATGGTTCTTTTGTTTTTTTAAACCCTACTAACTTAAATTAAATAATAATAATAATATCAATAACAAATTGATAAAAAAAATTTCTACAATAATATTAATAATAAAAAAATATTAATAACATTAATTTAATTTTTAATAATAATCATAACAACAATAATTTAATAATAATGATATTAACAATAATTTTAATAATAATATTATGATCTACAATAATAATATTAATAAAATTATGCTTTAGACATTTAATTTACTATATTTTCAAAAAAATTATTTATTTTAAGTATTGGGGAGTTGTACACATAGTCACATGGGTCGACCATAGGGTTTCGAATAACCGTGTGGTGGTCATGCACCAATCCCAACCCCACCAAAATTATCAAACATCAGGAATTTTAAACTTGGACCTGAAGAAAAACATCCATAATAGATTCATCTTTTGAAGAAAAAAAATTAAAAACTAGAGAAACTCATGGTTTGGGTGTGAAAATTTCCCTAACACAGACATTTTATACACATTAAAAGTCACCAAGCTAATGGATAACAAAAAACATGAGTCTATACCTAAACAGAACTAAAAGAAACAAGTAATTTTGGAGTGATTATTTATTCCCCAAGTCACACTTGACCAATCTAGAAGGAACTACATCCCAAAAAAAGGGGAGAAAATGAGAGGGTTCTCCCCCCACAATAATTCCACTAAAATAGAAACATTAAAATACGAACACACCACCCCAGTGAGGGGCTAACAAGGGAACTAACAACCCATACTTACCCAAACAATGCCATTACCACAACCGGAAATGAAGGAAAACTTAACCTAAACCCAACCAACATCCTTAATACTTACAGAACAACTCCACTGCTTGGGATTTAACAAGAGGCCTATTTCAAGGAAACCCTTCATACCAGAACAATGTTAAAAGGGAGATCTCATACAAGAACCAAAATCCATATACACAAGGGTGAAAAAAAACACCGCCAAACCCACGAAATGAATCCCAAAAAGGAAAACAAACCAAAAACATCATCCAACCATATCAGAATACCCAAAAATCTCCAAAAAAATATAGCTAAAACAAAAAAAAGACTCATTCATCCTTCGAAAAACACCCATTAAAGAACAATGAACAATTTAGAGATGCCACACCTAGAACAGACACAACTTCTTGGACTGTGATAATGAGTGTTCAACACAACCCTGCAAAAAAACATGAACTTATAATGGTAACAAGACTAAAACAAGTAAATTTCAGATATTTCCAACCCAAAACTAGAAACATAACACAGTCAGAGGTTTCACACATCCTCCGTTACTCCTAATAGTACATGAGCTTCACATAAAGACCTGTTGTTGGGGATATTATGGTTGAAGCATCTTCTACCTCATAGTTAATCACTAGCATCTCTCGATCAAAAATAATTTATTGAACAACGTTTCCTACAGAACTACCCCCAGCGATTTGAACGTTCACAATAATTCCATGAATTCAGAGGGATTATAATAGACATTATGGAATGGATGAATTGTCCATTCCAATGGTACACCAGAAAGATGTATGGGAAACTAGATATTAGAACCAACAAGGCTATAGTCTTATAGATAGGTTCCTTCTTCTTGCGCTCCTCAATAGACGGGTAACCCTTGCGAAATCATTCCACCATTAAATTCACCCCATAAACTGACCGCACTAAAATTTCCCCATCTTCCAACCTCTTGAAATAGGTTTCATATGACAGGATCACCTTTCTTATAATCTATGAGTGAGATATCCACATGAAAAGTGGGACCAACTCTTCAATGTGGTCATCATAGAATTTTACTTACCGTTGGCCCTACTGAACATCCTAAAACTTGACCACCTTCATTAACATCACCTTATAGGGAATTAAGCTTATAGGAATGTGGCCTTGGACATTTCCCATTTCACCCAAAATTCAAATGATGATGAGACATCGAACCTCCACTGGTACAAAACTAGACCCTCAAAAAACCCACGATGACCTGAACATTAACAACATCAGGAGTTCCCGACTACTCAAAGACATGCTCTGATTCCTTCAAAACACTTCACTACCTCTAACGATCTTATATCAATTTGAAGAACAAGAAACACCTGAAAATAACTGAAGATGGGTATGACTCATTCACAATATTAGGGACAATAATGGATGGCATAATCTTAGAAACATGAGGAACACCAAAACTGAAACTGGCATCCAGAAAAAAAAATCTGAATCTGAGACAACTATCCCCAAATCCAAACAAATACTAACACGACCAAAATCCACTTTTTCAAAATAACCATTTTTTTCCTTTCAATTCAAAAAACTACCTTAACATAATCCTATTTTAGAGAAAAAAATTTCATTTCAGAGTCCACTTTCATTTTCAAAAGAACCCTTACACCGACTAGAACCAAAAGAAATACAACTCACAATGGACCACCATAACGATTAACAAGCAGTTACACAAATCCTGATGACATGGTAGTGATCCACACCCCATGTATGTGTAAAAAAATATGAGGTACTTAAACCATGAACATAGACTCCACATGGGTGACTACTCCATGTGATGCCATGACATGAAACCAGATCGCCACCATTATCATTCCTCAATCCAAAATAATAGAAAAAGAACAAAACCCTGAATACCCATGGAAACTCAAGGATCAATGTGGGAAAGAGTTTTCAGCACTCTTCCCAGACCTACCACCTTAGTTCCAATAGTTCTAATATATATCTACCAAAAATACCAAATATATTGAAGCCAGCATTGATGCCATTTTGTCAGGAACCAACCCAGGTATAACCAGAACCAGTCACCGGAACTAGCTCGCAATATGGCATGAAGGGCATTCCCTATACCCACAAGTATGATACTATTTATAGACATCAATATTAAATAGGTGGTAATGATTTAAACCATAAATAAAAAGTAAACTAAATTTGAAAATGAACAATGAAAAAGAAAAGTAGCAAAGAAGAGAAAATGAACTTGTGCATACCTCTATGTGACCATACCGGAAACCAACAACCTCAATCCTACATCAAACTATGGAGTCCAAATCCAAGAAAGGAGAAACATCTAATGAAAACAACGAAAGAAAAAACTATAGGTGTGTTTGATAAAACTCAGTAGGCATGCCCAAACAACATTTACTAGTATGAATTTCATTTAAATAAATGATCCATCACATTCATGTTTGAAATAAAATGTAAAAAACTTTGTTTTCACACATTTTCTTCTTAAAAAACAATGTTATATTTCTCTTTTTCAAAGAAAAACAAAATTCTCTTTTTAAGAAGCATGTATTGGAATTTTAAAGGAGGTGGGGTTTACATTAAAAATGGAGGAAGTATAAAACATTTTTAGAAACATTTTCTATAAACACTTGAAACCATTTTAGCACCTTTAGAAAAAAGATACACTATACAAGGAAACATGATCAACAAGAATACAACATGGGAAATAGAAAAACACCAAGAAAGTGAATCCAATCAGCATATGCATTTCAATCCTCTACCATAGAATACTACTACGTACCAGACATCATGAGAGAACCTAAGAGCTTCTGAATAGTCTAGAAAATACTATACAAGTGACTCTTCTAGAATTCATACACTACAAAAGGATGTCATAATTATCTTACACCTGACTATCACCCAACCTATTCTAGTCGATGGACCAAAACCATAGAAATAACAACAAACATCCCCCCTGCTATGGACCACTATCCCATGAAAAATATAAACTAGTGCATCCATTTTTCATGGATAATTCACTGAATATGCTAGTTTCCCATGTCCAGAATAAAAATTGGGTGATCCAAAAATGTCAAACAATAAGTCAAATTCACATTCATCACCCACCATAACACACACTGCCAAAACACACAACGAAATCATCCCCAAGACACCCCAAGTAAAATGACATTCACCATTCAACTATTGGATCTCATAGGACCCCTATTCGGCCGATCTCCCGCAACATAAAACAAAATCAAGGAAAATGGACCCTCAAAGGATATTTCTCAAGATAACCAGTTTTACAAAAATGCCAACCAGTCCTCACACAACCATTACATACTAAATTGTTTTTTAAATAACCACACACAAACCAATTTGAAAACCAAAAACACACTTGGAAACCCATTTATGAAACTAAAACTTCAATTTTATGTCTATAACACATTTACAATGTTTAAAGGAGAATATCATCAAGCACTTGTTGTGAAAAAAACCATCTTATCCTTTATTGCAATACATTTCAAGATAAAAAACAATCCAATTTAAGACATAGAATTTTACTTATAATACAATATCAATAATTACTATAAAAAATATATGTAAAATTCAGAATGTAATCATTCTTAAAGTAAATTTTAATGCATAGAGATCCTACCTTAGAGTTGAACCAAACAAAAAATTTGTCCCTTAGCGCTTTCTTACTAAGAGATGTTTCTCTCACCCTGAGCATATTTTTCTTCACATACATATAAGGACACATAGCCCCTATGCACCCACCCACAAGACCATGAACTTGTGAAAGGGGATCCTTACATATATTCTTATATGCATATACCCGTTTCCACTCACCTACGTATGAATTTCTATATATATACAAGGCACACCTAACCCCATACATTTATATTCACTGTTATTGATTAATATACACATAAAGAGGGAACACACACATATATATATACACTTACATATGCGTATGTAGGCGAGTCACCTTAGGCTCGATGACTTAAAATCACAAAGCAATGACCAACACACCTTAAAAAACTTAGAATCCATAAATATCATAACATCGTAAAGTAAAATTATGCAAAACAAAAGAACCTAGATATGATTCAAAAACCAAATAAATGATTATGAAAGAAAATGTTAAAATAGAAAAGTTTTTTTAAAGTATATACTTCTGAAGGACCTCTATATTTTTCACACCCCAAATGAATTTACAAAAATGAATTCAAAAAAATCCAAATAATGTGAAATCTCATTTTCCCTAATCATTTTCGAACATCGCACTCTATTCCCCAAACAAAGAACCATAAATTTTACACACAACAAAACCATTTAAAAACACACATCAACATGAAATTCACATTTTATAAAGAACCCATTTATAAATATTATATGAAAACACACAATTAATTTCAACAACTTTTCATAGGCCAAGCATGATTCAAAAGAACTCATAAACCACATTCATTTCACAACATGTTTTGCATTATTTAATCCATTATCAAATTATATTCCAAAGTTAAATACAAGGTTTAAATTCCCTATATAATTCATTTCATTTGAATACCCCATTTTTTATACATTTTCACCAAATGTGACCCTGAAAACACACTTCACATTTACCAAAAAAATTCATAATTTTTTTAAAAAATATGAACTATAAAACATAGTCAAATAAATTCCATTATTATTTATGAAACCCATTTTAATCACTTATGCATGGAAAAATACTTTCGTAATAGATTTTCCACCACAAAATAAAACCATAGAACAAATTTATGAATATTAAGAAAATATAAAAAAATTATGTCAGGGAAACACCTACTGGTTTAGTGGAATTGCAATGAATACTCAACAATGGAGAGAAAAACACCCCAAAAACGATCTGTAATCCCTAAAACCCCAAGAAGATAGGCCACACATCAACCATGGATATAGGTTTTAGTGTAATTCAAGAATGCCAAAAAATTGATAAAACAAACACACTAGAGGATGTGGGAATTTGTGTGGTAGGGGGTTGGTTGTCCAATTTGTGTATACCGGGAAGGGAGGCCGCGGGGCTGCACACTAGTGGATGGGAGGTTGGAGGGCCGTGATCCGATGGAGGGGAGGCTAGAGGAGGGTTGAGTGTTGGTGGAGGGGACGCTGGAGGAGGTCTGTGTATCAGTAGAGGGGAGGTTGTCGGTGTAATATGGGGGAAAGATGGATGGTTAGCTGTGTGGGCAAGGGGAAATAGGGGTGGTGCCATGCCACATAGGGAAAGGGGGAGGTTGAGATTGTGGTTTGTTTTTTAAACCCTAATAACTTAAATAAATTAATAATAACAATATTAATAACAAATTAATAATAATAGTAATAATACGAATAATAATAATCAAAATCATAATATTAATTACATTCATTTCATTTTAAATAATTATATTAATAATAAATGTTTAATAATAATGACATTAACAACAATTTTAATAATAACAATAATAATATCTATAGGAATAATATTATTATAATTATTGTGGAAACATTTTTGTTATTTTATTTTCATAAAATTTATTTCTGGGTATCCGCCGACATGGTCACTTTGGTGTACTACGTGGTTACTTCTAATCATGTTGTGCTCGTGAACTCACCCAAAATCTATTGAAATTATCAAAATTAAAAATGTAAACTGGGACCCAAACCTGAACTTCATCCTTATATCCATCATTGTAATAAAAATTAAAAATAATAGAAACCCATGTTTGGGGTGTGAAAATAATCCAGAGTAAGATTAGTAATATTTTTTATTAATTAACAGTAGTTATTTTACATTACCCCTCATTGGAAATTTTACCAATAATTTTTTAAACCAAAATATCATTATCAAGACAATTTTCTCCCATATACTATGAACTATTAATAATTTTCATAATCCTTTGATGTGTCTTGGAAACTGATTCACCTGGTAAAGAATAAACATATTGGAAAACATCTCTATTAATGTTTATTATTGTTTCAATGCATTTAGATCTACTGAAATGAGTAATGTTGAATTTACTACAAATAATAAATATATATTAGTATGATGATATTTGACAACTGATATTCCTTGTCATAAAACTTGATATTTTTTTCTTTCATTGTAGTTAAAATGATATGCTACCTTCTCTGAAATATTAATAGAATAAACTTCCTTATCAATAATCTTGTACTTACCAATAATCATTATCAAATTATCAACTCCAGTGTTGTTCAAAAAATATTTCATCACGTCTCCCCAATATGAATAGTCATTACTATCATTGATAGGTGGTCAAATAGGATTTAGATTATCATAAGATTCAATATTCATGCCTTTCATCTTAACATAAATAGAAACATTTTTCTAAAAATTAAAATAAGTGTTAAAAAATATATAAACAATGAGATTATGAAAAAACATAATAAAACATGTTATTGATAGAAGGAGAAAAAACTCATCAATATATTTCTGAAGAAACATGCTATGATACCAATTATTGGATCTTAATAGTCTCTTAGATGGGTATACTTATAAGAGGGGTGGCGTGAATTTTAGTTAAAAATATTTAACCTATGAAAATCCCTATGAATGTAAATGTATCAGATTCAAACATCATATTATGATTAGATTGAATAAATATAGAAGTATTTATTTATCATAATGTGAGTTGAACTGATAAAAAAATATTATAGAATGATAAGAATGAATACAAACTTACTATTACATTTATAATTGATAAATAGTTATAAAAAAAATACAATAACTCATAAACGTAACAATGAATTACTTGGTATATTAAAAGAACAAACTCTTTTAACCAGAAGATTAAATGTAGTAAATAACCTTGGATAATGTTATGAATAGTTTTATACATATGATAAGGTTTGTTTTTCCTTATTAGGAAATCCCTTGATATGATGATCTAAAAAAGATCTGTGTTCTAATCCCAAGAAGCCCAAAATATGATGATCGATGTCTATCTTACTACTCCTAAAATACCCCAATTTGATATATTAGATTCAACCTCTTACTATCCTTAGAATACATCGATCGTAATAATATTTAGATAAGAAATAAAAATTCAAAACTTTTTGAAGGAAATAACCCTATCAAGGATACTTTATAATGACAACACTATAAAACATTAAAATAACTAAATAGAATTTTTCTATTCAAAGAAAACATCAGAAGACTTGACTTGGGAAATATATCATCTCGAAACGCTTCAAATGAATTTCTATTTGTATGTTATTCTCCAATTGTAATATTTTAGGGTTTGTTGCAATGGACTTAGATGACTATCTCATTGACATCACACAATGTTATTGCATAACTGAATTTCCGATTTTGTTTTGTTTTAATACTATTATAATGATAAAGGGAATTCATTATGACAGAAACAAGTCTATATATTCTGATTATAATCATAGTATATTCTAATGGAGATCCTTATTGTTTGTAAATATGGTAATCCTTATGCGGATTAGTTCAATGTATCAGTACCTTAATTATTCTGATGGTTATGACTTTTTTCATTATGATGTACAATGAAAAAGTCTAACCACCGATTTGAATAATGATAAGTCTGATTAATCAGATACATACTTTATCAGGTGGATCGTATTAATGAATTATAATTTTATAATAATAATATATCAATGTAATATAAATGTAATGTGTTCTAAAGATAATTACTGAAATACTTGGTACATAATAAATCAGTTAAAATTTATTTAAGAGAGTATTTATTAATTCCAAAACTAAAGGAATGGATAATTAATAAGTAAGACTAATGACTCAAAAAATTTATATTTTACATCTTTTAGATTTTGTTTATGTATGACATTTACATGTATTGTGTTTTAGTTTTTATTTTTTATATATGGATTTGATTAGAGGTATATCTTCAGATATTGGGAATATGAATGTAATGTATCCATTTTTTATATATTATAACATTGGTGCAAATTTGAAACCTATAACTTATAGGGTCAGGGTTTTTAAGGTCACACTCATCTTCTCTACTAAGGCAAGAGGGGTTTTTAGTGTGCGAGGTCTATAATATTGGCCATTTTGACACATAATACAATTAATTATATAGATATAAATTTTTTTCTTATACTAAAATATTTTTAAATTTATTTAAATAATTTCATATATATATATATATAAAAATACTATAGGACTAAAAATATGTAATGATTCATTATGATATAAATATTAAAATTAGGCTCCATCACATTTACATATTATTTCCCATGTCTCTATTGAAATGGATAGATTATTTTAGCATTCATTTTTTTGGGTGAGGGGGCTTATGACATCATCCACTGTATTTCAAAATTTATTGAATACATCATAAAAAATAATAATGATAAAATATTAGATAGTGTTTATTTTAAATTATATGATACAATTTTCTATACAAAAAATTATATCTATGTGATTATATTATGATATTTTATTTAATATTAATAATTAATTAAAATTAAAGTGTATAATTATTATTTTTCAATGGGTATCTTCACACACATCACATCTTAAATGAAGTAATATTCTTATACTGAATCATAAAATCTTAATTAACTTCACCAAAACATCTAACTTTGTTACAGAAAAAATATTTTAATATGTTTCTAAATTATTTAATAAAGAAGAAATAATTTTTTGGAATAATATATATCATCATAGGTATGAAATCGATTTTTTTTAAAAATCAATTATATTATCCTTCCAATTGATTTACTTATATTTTAGAATTCATTTGATGGTGGGTGTTTTTTCCTCATGAAAACACATATTTTTTGTGTTTTACACCATAAAATATGAACCACAAGATAGATTTATTAATGTATAGAAATATTGAATTAAATAATATTTATTTGTAATAATTTTTTCCAAAAAATAGTTTTATTTGAATACTTTAACATCAGAATATAAGTTTTGAAAGAATAATATCAGTATTTTTTCAATATTTAGTGAAAATATCATATATGTTCGTAAAAATTTGAATTTAAATTTATAATTAGTTTTTTAGTAATTTATTAGTATGTATTTTAATTTAAAATGATTTTGTTCTTAGTTTATATTATTTTTTTGAAATTTAGTCATAAAATATTGATATAAAATTCTATAAATTTTGTAGGAAAGAAATAAAACATGAAAAACTAAATATTTTGAACAGATATGTCTCTCTAAATTAATTTAGTTTATTAAATATACAATATTTTATTAATAGAATGACTTTTTTTAAATTTTAACATAATTTTTAAGACACTTAATCACATTTTATTGTTGACATGAATACTCATTTAATTCTATATATGTAATTATTTTTTCTCTCTAACATGTTTTTATTTTGGATCATATTGAAAAATATGAGAATATAAATTTTCACAAGAATTATTATTACAGTTGATGTGAAATAGTGCATCATGTAATATTTTGATTCAATTCCCATTTAAAACAACCTTAAAACGGATTTCTACATCAGTTCAGTAGAGAGAAGAAGTAAAAATAAATATTTAACATTATTTATTTATAAAAATGGATATGTAATATCATATATGGATTTAAAAAAAACAATTTGACATTTTTTTGTGAGTAAGTTTTGTAAAATATATTTTATAACATTATTTTTATCTATTAACTGATATGTAAACAATTTATTTTTATTATGATGTTTTTATAAATTATATTTTAGGCTTGTTTAAATTATGACTATTCTGGTGATTTTTTTTTGTTTTTATAACCAATGTTACAAATTTATATATTTAATCTATAATATTAACATTTATTAATAATTGACATATAAAACTAAAATATTAATGACATGAAACATATAAAAACATACAAGTGATGATTCTATTTATCTTAATGATTTTTATGATTTGATAAAATATTGATATTTTTCAAACGAAACTTGTAATATTGTTTTTTGGTCCATGATTGAAACATACACAACGGTAAAAAGGCATTTAGCGACGGTTTTTTTTTTCATTTCGCGGCAGTTTAAACCGCCTCTAAATCGTGCGTCGGGAAACTATTTCGCGGCGGTTTTCAAAACCGCCGCAGAACGTTTCGCGACGGTTTTTTAGCGGCGATTTTTTTTATTTTTTTTTTATTTTATTTTTAATTTTATATATTTATTTATATATTTATTTATTTATTTATATATTTATTTATTTGTTTATTTATATATTTATTTATATATTTATTTCGTATTTATTTATTTATTTTATTTATTTGTATATTTATTATATTTATTTATATATTTATTTATTTATTTTATTTTATTTATTTATTTATTCATTTATTTTATTTATTTTATTTATTTATTTTATTTATTTATTTATTCATTTTTCGTATTTATTTATTTATTTATTTTTCATATTTATTTATTTTATTTATTTTATTTCGTATTTTTTTTGTTTCGTATTTATTTTATATATTTTATTTTATTTATTTATTTATTTTATTTATTTATTTAATTTCGTATTTATTTATTTTATTTATTTATTTTATTTCATATTTATTTTATTTATTTATTTATTTATTTCGTATTATTTTATTTACATTATTTATCCATGCATGCACATCCCATGCACATGCACATGCACACGCACATGCATACCCATGCAATCTAAAGAAATTCTGCGTTTGGTGAGATTTGAACCCCTAAACCTCTTGCATATTTTCCAAAGACTTTACCACTCCAGCAAGCTCGCCATGTGGTTAATAAACATAATTTAATATACTTATATATATTAATTGAAAAAACAAATAATACATAAATAATAGATATCAACTCAATAATAATAAATAATAAATAATAAATAATAAAAAATAAAAAATAAAAACTAAATAAGGAATAATAAATATAAATAATAAATAATAAATAAATAATAAATAATAAATAATAAATAAATATATATAATAAATAATAAATAAATATAAATAATAAATAAATATAAATAATAAATAAATATATATAAATATAAATAATAAATAATAAATAAATATAAATAATAAATAATAAATAAATATAAATAATAAATAAATAATAAATAAATATAAATAATAAATAAATATAAATAATAAATAAATATAAATAATAAATAAATATAAATAATAAATAAATATAAATAATAAATAAATATAAATAATAAATAAATTTAAAAAATAAATAAATATAAATAATAAATAATAAATAAATAATAAATATTAAATAAATATAAATAATAAATAATAAATAATAAATAATAACTAATAACTAATAAATAATAACTAATAAATAAATATAAATAATAAATAATAAATAATAAATAATAAATAATAAATAATAAATAATAAATAAATAGAAAATAATAAATAATAAATAAATATAAATAATAAATAAATATAAATAATGAATAATGAATAAATATAAATAATAACTAATAACTAATAAATAATAACTAATAAATAGATATAAATAATAAATATTAAATATTAAATATTAAATAATAAATAATAAATAACGAATAAATATAAATAATAAATAATAAATAAATATAAATAATAAATAATAAATAATAAATAATAACTAATAAATAATAACTAATAAATAATAAATAATAAATAAATATAAATAATAAATAAATATAAATATTAAATAATAAATAAATATAAATAATAAATAAATATAAATAATAAATAAATATAAATATAAATAATAAATAATAAATAATAAATAAATATAAATAATAAATAATAAATAATAAATAAATATAAATAATAAATAAATATAAATAATAAATAAATATAAATAATAAATAATAAATAAATAATAAATAAATAAATTTAAATAATAAATAATAAATAATAAATAAATATAAATAATAAATAAATATAAATAATAAGTAAATATAAATAATAAATAATAAATAAATCATAATAAATAATAAATAATAAATAATAAATAATAAATAATAAATAATAAACAATAATTAATAATTAATAATTAATAATTAATAACTAATAAATAATAAATAATAAATAATAAATAATAAATAGTAAATAATAAATAAATAATAACTAAATAATAACTAATAAATAAATATAAATAATAAATAATAAATAATAAATAAAAAATAAAAAATAATAAATAATAAATAATAAATAATAAATAATAAATAATAAATAATAAATAATAAATAATAAATAGTAAATAATAAATAATGAATAATAAATAATAAATAATAAATAATAAATAATAAATAATAAATAAATATAAATAATAAATAATAAATAGAAAATAATAAATAATAAATAAATATAAATAATAAATAATAAATAATAAACAATAAATAAATATAAATAATAAATAATAAATAAATATAAATAATAAATAATAAGTAATAAGTAAATATAAATAATAAATAAATATAAATAAAAAATAATAAATAATAAATAATAAATAATAAGTAAATATAAATAATAAATAATAAATAATAAATAAATATAAATAATAAATAATAAATAATAAATAAATATAAATAATAAATAAATAATAAATAATAAATAACTATAAATAATAAATAATAAATAATCAATAATAAATAATAAATATTATATAATAAATAATAAATAATAAATAATAAATAAATATAAATAATAAATAATAAATAATAAATAATAAATAAATATAAATAGTAAATAAATATAAATAATAAATAATAAATAATAAATAAATATAAATAATAAATAATAAATAATAAATAAATATTAATAATAAATAATAAATAAATATAAATAATAAATAATAAATAAATATAAATAATAAATAAATATAAATAATAAATAATAAATAATAAATAATAAATAAATAAATAATAAAAAAATATAAATAGTAAATAATAAATAAATATAAATAATAAATAAATATAAATAATGAATAATGAATAATAAATAATAAATAATAAATAATAAATAATAAATAATAACTAATAAATAATAACTAATAAATAAATATAAATAATAAATAATAAATAACAAGTTACAAATAATAGATAATAAATAAATTATATTATATTATAAATAATAAATAATAAATAATAAAGGAAACACATGAAAAAGTATGAAAAGATGTGATAAGGGATGAAAAATCATGAAAACACATGAAAAAGGATGGAGAGGCATATAAAGAATGAGGCATTAGAAAAAATAAGAACGCATGAAAACTCGTGACAACTCTAGAAAACTCCTTAATAATTCAACATAATCATCATAATAACCCATAAAAAACCATTGATAAAGATAACAAGTCATGGAAACCCAAATAAACAGTAATAAATGGAGCTACCGTTAAAACCCGTCAAAATGGTCAAAAAGAGACAAAAACATTGGACTCACATTAACGGCGATAACTTATGATCCGAGAGTCCGTTTTAGATCCGCGACCTGTCAAATCAAAGATCCTGAAACGCTCTTCAACCTGAAAGGTGAAAGAGTCTAAATGGACAGACGGATCGGATGTTATGACCATTTAAAAAAACCTGACGGAGAACGGGTGCTAGAAACGAGGCATTGAAAAACATAACAAACCTGATACCCACTAAAAAGGCCATAACATATGATCTAGGAGTGCATGTGGGCGCCGCGACCAGTCAAACTGAATCTCATGGAACGAGCTATGATCTGGCAGGTGGAGGAGGCCGAACTGACACGCGGATCAAATGTTAGGTCTGTTTGAAGACAAGTTCGATGGGACATCGGTGACGGAAACAGGGTTTTGGAGGCCTTCGGAGGTGTTTTTGGGGTTGAAAAACATGACAGAAGCCTTCTTGTGAAAAATTAGTGCGTATCTCTCTTTGCTGGCTTCGATTTGATATGTGGTAGAGCCCAAACGGACACCCGGAGCGAAAGTTATGGCCGTTTGAAGTGGGAGAACTTTTTTCAACTTTCTTATAACTCTAATATCTTCCACACCTTTGACCGTCTCACGGTTTTGATTATATGTGGCTTTAGAGCTCTTCATGAGCTTTTATTTGACTGGCCTTGGCGCTTCAACAGACACCCGGATCAAAAGTTATGGTCATTTTAGTGATTTCGGGGTTTCTCGTGTTTTTTTATTTTTTTCATTTCATTTCGCGGCGGTTTTACTGAAACCGCCGCTAATCCTCGAATAAAATTAAAAAAATTAAAAAAAAATTAAAAAAAAAATTTTTGTGAGTAAGTTTTGTAAAATATATTTTATAACATTATTTTTATCTATTAACTGATATGTAAACAATTTATTTTTATTATGATGTTTTTATAAATTATATTTTAGGCTTGTTTAAATTATGACTATTCTGGTGAATTTTTTTTATTTTTTTTATAACCAATGTTACAAATTTATATATTTAATCTATAATATTAACATTTATTAATAATTGACATATAAAACTAAAATATTAATGACATGAAACATATAAAAACATACAAGTGATGATTCTATTTATCTTAATGATTTTTATGATTTGATAAAATATTGATATTTTTTCAAACGATACTTGTAATATTGTTTTTTGGTCCATGATTGAAACATTATTAATGATACTTATTTAATCTTTGTTTTGATTTTTTTTCATATTTAAAATATTTTGAAATAATATGTAAACTTTATGAACAAATTAACATTATATATTACTTTTTTCATTAATGTAATCATATTTTAGTTATTTATAACATCATCAGGGTGCATTTACATTGATTTAAAAATTAATTCCACAAATTTGGTAGTAAACTCTAAAAATATCTCATATATTGAAGTGTAATTAATTATTTTTTATTTGGGTTATGTGAATATTTTATTTGATATCATTGGAGAGAAATTCATTATGTCATTTATAGTAATTAAGTTATCTATTTTTTATCATATATATGAACTATCTGAAACTTTTCTTATTATTATATATTTTTATAAATTAAATTAATCCATTTATTTATAAGGTAATGAGGGGTGTATTCTTAAAATAATTTATTTTTAAAAATAGATAGGTAATAAAGAACATTATTTTTATATAAAATAAATAATATTTCTAATGTGACTGGTGTAATTTCTAATGTGACTACTATGAAAAATTGGAGATAATGAAGAGAGATGATTAAAAAATCAATGATAAATATAAAGTAATTAAATTTTCATACGCATGTGCATGATAGATTTTTTATATAAAATAAAATAATATATACTAAGAAGAAGAATTATATAAAATTAAAGAAATATATAGAATATTATTTTTCATGGGAGATAAATTGTATTAAATTGAGCATTTGAATGTTCATAGACTTGCATAGATGATTAGAAAATATAATAACATAATGTTGAATTAAAAAATATTCTGATAAAATGGTGTAAAAAGGGATTATATGTACATGATATGAAAAAAATAAGGATGATGGTGATTCATATAGAATACCAGGTGAGTATATATATAACAATAAAAAATGATGGCATGTGGGTGTAGGAATATAGGAATACGTGACTGTGAATCTATGGGAGATCTAATAATTATATCTAAAAATATGATATATTTTTCTCATTGACTAGAAAATAGTAACTGACAACCCACCTAGGATGATAATATTTTAGTGTGATTCCCTAAGCCCGCATCCAATATCTTATGGGTGGGAAAATTACACCAAAAAATATTATCACACCCATGAGAGTCCATATCCTACCAAACCTATATAGAACAACATTTCACTAAAATTGTATATTACCATGAAAAATATATATATAATTATAATTTATAATGAATTATATTCAATATAATCCAACTATGAATAAAATAATGACAAAACTATAAAATATGTTGAAAATAAAAGTGACAACAACATGTGATTATTTGAACCTCAATCATCTAGGAAAGATGTAATTCATACCACACCAACACTAACTCAGTCATCAATGATTACCACCACCACTTTAAGTAATTATAAAAAAAATCCACTGATATCACATCCACTTATATCACCTCTAAACCATAGGTCTTATACAATGTTAAAACATGTGTGAGCATGAGTATGGCATAAGTGTGTGCATAAATAATCCTAATAGGATGAATTAAAAATATTAATGAAGAATATTATAATATATTTCCAAAAAAAATATAAACTAATATATTCTTATAGATGAAAGAGAATAAAATATAAGAAAAATTATTATCAACATTGAGCTGATCATGCAGAGCCTCGCATTGAAGGGAGATTGGAATACCTATATTATCCCCTACTCCAATGAACTTGAACTGTGCACCTTATATATCCTCACATAATAATCATATTATGGGAATTATATCTAACTATGTAAAAAACCTTAGTTGATGTTATATGAACCCCTATAAAGGACATATGCCTTATTGTGTATAATCTGTATTAATAAATCATATTATTTAATTCATATCTAGGGGACCCATTCTCCACAAAAATTCATGGGGTTTACTTACTCCAATATGTATATAGAAAAATAGAGAACAAGAATCGATGCCACCTTGGGTTGAATAATCCCATTTTTTATCCCATTATCTCAGGCACTATCTCTATCATTGTCTCTACCAATATAAGGATTCCATGTCAATAAAATTGTATGAAAAAAAATCTCCTAGGTATGAATAAATATAAAATTTATATTTAATTAGAAAAAATATGGATAGACTATTCATGTGTCTCATACTAAATGTCAAGCATAAAAATTTGAAGAAACATTATAGGATAAAATACTAGATATAAAGAATAGTGGGTAAGGCCATAATATCTTGAGAATCATCTGGGCGGGTAAACCCAGTTTCCATCCATGTTGGGTTAACCTGATTTACATGTAATATGTTTAGATTATCTTGGGATGCACTATAGTGAGAACCAATGTTGTGTCACTGAAGTAAGTCACATGTCTTATAGGCCACATGACATATAGGGAAATGGTTTGTCCAATGTGTATTTTTATACTTGTTTAGGAGAGAGGTCCAGTAATGATGGCATGATAGTATAATTCACACCCCTTGTAGTTTTTTATAACATAGTAGGAAATATATCTCTATGTTGATAATCATATACAGTGTGTGCTTCAGAGCCTACATTCAACGATATCATCAAATTCTACTAGATCTATAGTTTTGTTTTCCCATTATTCCCATATCTAATATCACTAATTTCAAATCCTATGGATTCACCTTTATCATTGACCATGGTCGATGTCCCACTAGGGTTTCCATAACTTCTCACTATAACATCCATTTTTTCTCCATCGACATTTATCTAACTATCACTATTAATTATCATTTTTTAAAATGTGTTTGATTTTTACATGACCTAAGATACACCACCACATCCCAATGTGAATCCACATAACTGATATCCATTCTTCTTTAAACCACCAAGAATCATTGATACTATGGTTTCAATTATTCCCCCATCAATCTCCATTATGAGCAACCTCAGTTAAACTGCAAGACATTGTGAACGACCCAATGATCATGCCTTATGAAGTGGTTCAAATTTGTGGAAGGATAAAAGAGTGTTGGGGAATTTTTTTTCCTTTATTATGAATGATATCAATAACAATGAAAACATAATAGGATATAACTAATGAATAAACATTCACGTTTTGAAATAATAACCATGGGGGAGTGGATAATAAAAAAATAATATTTCAATATTCTATTAACTAATTTTAATTATTATTATATTAATAAATATACATTTAATGTATGTCCAAAAATAGGCTACGATGAAGGAGGTGGAAGAAAAAAAAGTTACACATTATTTAAATATTCTATGTCTAGTAATTGAACTCAAAAAATAAGAATAATTTTCAATAAGATCCTAACATAAGAAAAAATATTGAAGATAATTTTTTAAATTACAGGAAAATTTAATCATTTTAAAACTCTGATATATTTAGGAAATCCATAATGAGAAAAACACAAGTAAAATGAGGTAAAATATGATGATCAACATCTATAAATCAATTTCCCAAAAATCAATAATGGTGAATCCTCTAATGTTCACCAATGATTACTTTTTAATTTCCACTCCACATTTATCACCTTGAAACATTATAGTACAAAACACATTAACGGGTTTCATGCACAATAAAAAAATTGGAAATTTAAATTATATTGTAGAATATTTTTTAGGTGGTTGAATTAATCATGAATCAATAAAATCTTTAATTTTACAAATAAAATTAATTCCATAACTCCTACTATTAATTCTAATTATAAATGTCCCATATAAATAAACCATTAAATTCAACAACATGCCTATTAATGAATGTGAAAATATCATATTCCAAAAAGCATCCTAATATATGCTCATTATTATCAGAAAAATATATCAAAACCCTATCCAAAATCCCAATAAATATGGGTTATATTTATAAATTAGGAAATATTTTATTCAATGTTTTAAATGAGAACAAGTAAATTGTTACTCCTGCATTAAAATGAGTAATATAAAAATTATTCCTCTGATTGGAAAATTCTATAGTTCCAATAAAAATTTATTTTTTGTAATTTTCATACCCTTATTATTTGAGAAGATATTTACTCACTCACATAAACATATCAAAATGTAATTAATCAATAATTTGAATATTTTTCAGAGTTATATGTTTCTACTAAAATTTAACTTACTTTGTTCCCACCTATATAGATCTTATATAAGATTTTCATAAGAGTTTAATGAGAAATTCATGTTATTATATAATACCAAATTTGAAAACATATCATCATTAAAAGAATAAATCTATTGAAATTATGAGATGACTATGATTGAATATGATTCTCGCAATCCAATGAAATCCCATTATGATTCTTATGATTGAATAATATGAACACTAATGGAATAACTTTATCAATATTGATTTTATCCTACTGATCATTTTTTTCAATTTTTATTCAATAATTGTGTTTCTATTCATAATATATAACTCAACCTAGTTGATAATGTGAGATTCATTATGAATATTACACATCAATTGGGATACGTGGATGAAATTATTCACTTTTATTATCAATGGGGGTAACTACAGGTGGTAAACAACATTAACAGTAGTATATATATTTTATAACAACCCAATGAATCATAGAAATAACCTTCCTCAATTAAAAAAAATCATAGAAAGAAGTATAAGAATAAAATTTGGTATAGTTAGTTTCTAACTTCAATATTTAAAGATCTCAATTTAATATCTATGTTGGACTTATAATATTTTTTGGCTACCCCAATATGATTTTGGCTCACTTTTACATTATCCATAATCCAAAATACCAACTCTAGGGAAATAATAAAAAATTACAACCCCTATCCTCTAGTTGGATAACCCTTTAATTATTCTAGAGAGGGGAACAAAAGGTTCCATTATAGTAGTTGAGTAGTTGTTTTTTACGTTTGAAAACTTCAATAATGGTACCTGATCAACCAAACATCTTCCAATATGGACCAAGATAGACCACAACATATCATTTTTAATAATAATGGTTATCCTAATTTTACTATCCATATTGAGGTGGAATGTTATATAGGAATGTAATTATCGCAAAAAACCCTATTAACTTCTCTATAATTAGGGTGTTAATTAAGAACCATAAGTTTTGAAAATCATCAGGGGTACATAATTAAATCTCATAATACCACCTATGTAGAGGTTTCAAAAACATTCTATAAAACGGATCCATTGAAATTAAATTAAATTAAATGTTTTAATATACCCTTAAATGATGAAATAGGTTGAGTCATGGACTATTTATGGTTATGGAAGTCTATATACCAAATTCATTGATTATATTGGTACATACTCAATCGAACATATAGTTTTTTTATTTTACTAAGAGAAACCTAATATACAACCTTAACCCAATAGTAGGAGAGGAACCATTATATGAAATAAAGAATAATCTGATACAATTGTTTCCACCAACACTGAATCATTAAATCTTGGGAAATATTTTTCACATTAGGTTATTCTGCCAATTGGGAAGTCTGAATATTCCTCAATAAATCCTTATAAAGTTCACATTTAATAAATGTTCCACTATATAAGTGAATAAAATGATCTGAAACATCATAAATTTATTAAAGTGTATTAGTTAAGTATAATCAAACTTACAAAATTCCAAATTTAATGTTTCCAACTGGTCCTACCTAACCCCATAACGAATTTTTAGTGCCCCATAATTTAGTAAAGGTAAAAAATGTATCCTTCTTCCTCTAATGATAACTACAGTGAGACTAACAATATACAACTCTTCTAAATAATCTAATTATTGTATTTTCTCTTAAATGAATAAAAAATAACACTTTTATTCACTAGATTGTAGACTCTATCGAATTCATAGTACAAAAATAACTATAAAAAATGCCTCTACCAAAGGTTGAGATCTATTTTTGATAATATATCCCAAAGAATACTATCATCATTTAGGACCCTGAATTGTTCATTGAGAAAAAAATTTACAAAAATAATCAATTAAAATACCCAATCTAAAATATCCAATCACAGGTAACACATATCTTCTTGTGTGATGTTCATCTTCCTAAAGTATAATTAACCAGTTTTTTTCTATTCAACAGCATATAAGCTGTGAAATATGTATAAAATCTAAAAAAAAATGAAATTTATTTTTTCTATTGGAAACCACTAGACATGACACTTAATAATCATGTTATTTAAATTATAAAAAGCTTTTTGATAACATAAAAACCAGATGAAGAAAATAAATTTTCAACTAAGGGACTTCAGAGGTGCCAAAATTTGATAGATATACACTATGAATTTTTTAGCAATATCAGACTAACCAAAGTTAATTATTTAATTTAATAATCACATTAGGTGTCTAACAAGACATAATGACATCATCCATCATGATATTTACGTCATATTCAACTTAGGAGAGGTCATTCCAAAGGTAATAAACTTCTCAAACTAAGAAGATTTAGTTTATGTTATTTCTATATAGATGATACTCATAATGTAAGGCTCAATAAATCCTAAAATACTCAATATTGACTTATATTATTTGGAAATATGTAAGGATTTTATCAATGAATACCATGTTGAATTTCTAAATATACTGAAATAATATATTTTCTATTAATACCCATAATAGTGAAAAAAATATTCATCCCAACATATGCCCATAGTAAGAACTTATTGTGAGTATATATATGTTATAACCTCAAACCCTAACTCTCAGATCCAGTGCTGAAATACATAACATAGCATTTAGAAATATGATTCCAATACTTTTTACCCAATTTGTTTCTATAAATACCTTACAACATCAAATGGAATACATGGATCACATATATTCTGGATGAACTTTTAGTTTAAATGTTTTTGATAATAAAGAAAACTCCAATATAAACTTTACCCAAATAATCAAATGTATATTTCTCTTGACAAACCTAGAATTTATTATTTCCCATTATGTCATCAATATAATTGTTATGAAATCATTTATAGATAAAAATAATTTATCCTCTTTATTTATAACCTCGGGAAAAGGAATCATAAGAAGTGTCAGTTCAAATTCTCAACAAGGGTAAAAATTTCATTTAATAATTGAATTCCATCAAGGATAATAAGACCAACTAAAGGTATGATGACATAATCATTGTACATTTTCATAATATAGGGATATTTTTCATTATAAATACAATGTTTATAAAAAAATTAAAACATAGAATAAGGTATTAAAAAAGAAAAATTCATAAGAATCAATAATCATGTTCCATGGGATATCAATTCTAATCAAAGGAAACATCATAAAACCATAGATATAATATATTGGTTTGATGGAACATAACCTAATTGAAGCATTAAAAAATATAGAACTCTTGCAGAACCCTTAAAAATTTGAATAACCATACTGAAAATTTCCAATATAATTCATTGAACAACATAATCATTACCAAATGAATGAGACCAATATATATGTTCACTCATTGTAAAAGATATAACGGGATCACTCAAAATTATCTTGGAACACACATAATTTTTAATGTTGAAGAACCAATTAATAAATAAAGAATATAAAGAATTAATTTAATCATAACTCATTAAAACAATCTTTTTTCTTTTCAGAACATGACTAAGCATGAAAAGGAAATAGTTTCCACAACGATCCCTTTGAAATATTGTTTACCCATAAAAAATAAATTGGTTCCATAACTATATCCTTAAAACATGATTAACTCATTGAAATGAAATGGGATACCTAATAATCCATTTGAATCATGATTAACAAATAGTGAATAAATGGGTTCTATAAAATTCACATTGAAACATGAATAACCCAAGGAAAAGATATGAGTTCAGTAAAAATATATTTGACACAAGAATGACCCAGGGAAAATAATTGGATTCAATAAAAATATATTTTAATCATGATTAAACTATATAAGAGGAATGGGTTTCATAACAATTTCTTACAATGATGATTAATGTGTGGAAAAAGTAATGGGTACCATAATAATATATGTGAATCAGGATTAATCGAGGGAAAATAAACTAGTTCCATAATAATATCTTCAATACATGATTAACCCATGGGGAAGAAATAGATTTAATAACAACATATTTGAAACTTGATCATCCCATGGAAAAAAAGTGGTTTCATAATAATATTTTTGAAACTTGATTAACCAAAGGAATATAAATGAGGTTCATAAAATTATCTTTTAGTGATGATTAACATGTTGAAGAATAATAGGATCCAATACAATATTACTAAAATATGATTAACTCGAGAAAATTGTAACATTAAATGAAGCATATAATATCATTAAAATGGTTACCTTCATTATATAACATATATAAAGGGTATTATATACACCTCATAATTGATTATTGGTGTATAACACAATAAAAGTCTCAAAGAAGAAATTTTTTAAGCAAATTCAATTACCGCTTTTGTAAAGTTGAAATAGTGAACCTCATGAAGAAGAAGTCCTGAAAAAGATATGTAAAATGCCACAAATTCATGTATATTAATCAAAAAATACATTAATGGGATGTATATACACCAAACAAAAAAGTAAATGAGTTTCTAATATGGAATAAGTCTCATAGAAATAAAATTGAGCCTTGAAATACCCTTACATTTGAAATTCAATTTTTTTATTATACATAAGAAGACACTTTAAATGTAAAGTGAGAAACCCTAGGAGAAACCAAATTTATTAAAGTAAAACTTAATCCTATTAGTATGCTTATCCTTAAGGAGATTCCAAGAGAGAGATATTCCTGGTGTTTCAGGATTATCCTATAAAATTTCTTCAAAGCATCGTGCTAGTCTGTCCCACGCATATATGAAATCCTTATGGTTGATTTTCCCTGAATTAAATCCTCTAACCAAGATTATATTCATCTTGGAAATCCATTAGTCTTATATATATTGTTTTCCACCCAAATTGTCATTAGCATCATCTTGTCACCATCTTTCTTTGAGGCATTAATAACAATGGAGTACACCTCCATAACTTCTATGGAATACAGAAGCTGCTCTAATGGTTGAACAAAATCCACACATGTCTTTTGTAGGACATTCCTATCAAGATCAGCCTCAGATACCACATAATCAGCACTAACAGCATTACCATTATTGTTGGGGGGACCTTCCATTAGTAGGGCCTTCAAATTCCTAGAATATTGAGTCTTCATTGGTGAAAGCAGATAAGAATAGTCCTTTCAGCCATTCTTTCCTCCTCTTCATCCCTTCCTCTTCCTCGGGCAGTAGACATCACTATCTTGGAATTCTTGAGCACTAACTCCTGAAAATTGACTGCATAAGTCATCCTAAGACTCCTCCCAAAGAATCCACTACTTCTTAATAAATATTTCAACCCGGTCTTCCTCCTCAGCGGGCCCTTTGTTCACCAGACTCTCAAAACGATTACTCAGATTCAAAGTTGGTGACACTCTTCTTGATCTTGAAATATTCCCTGGAATTGGCTCAACCTGGGAGACCAATCATTCAGTGTCAGTAATTACAATATGTACGACTTCAACATAGTAAGACTTATGACATGAAGGCCTTTGAGAACACATTCCTCAGTTAATATCAGGGACTTGAACAAGAGAAACATTCTTTGCTGCACCAGATTCAGCCTGTCTAGAAGAACCTTGCACTGTGGGAGATTGAATATCAAAATCAACCCTTAGGTGATTAAAGACATCAGGAACCACGATATTTCATCATGGAGGATCTCATTGAATATCCTTTACCAAGTATGATATAAGACCTTCATATGAACCATCTAGAGTGGAAATGAAAAGAGTTGCAACATCCGGCTTCCCAGAAATAACAGAAGAGAAGAAGCGGTCTCCCCCCTCTATCGCTACTAAATTCACCTGCGAGCCAGGATGGAATGGTCATGCCTCTAAATAAAGGGGAAAATCACTTTTTGGTGGGTTTCTAGTAGAGACCTTTGACTTATCCAAGATTTTAGGTGAATGATAATTAGATTTCCAGAGCTCGAGATGAAAGCACAAACTGCAGAAATCGAAATTTTTTTTGAAGACCACTGGTTGATGAAGACATAGTTCTTCACCAACCTAAAAACAAACAATTTCCACTGGGGGATTTAAAATATACATTTCTACACAGATTTGGTAGCAATTGAATGGCATAGGAAGAGATAGAGCTCATCAAAGGAAAGGATCCTCCCGACAAGGTTACCTCGCATCTGGAGAATAGCAGGATTTTGACATTGGAGAGGGAGATATGGGAAGATTACCCAAATCACTATGAGTGGGGTGTCGCATTTATATTATAACTCATAACTCCATCTGTGCATGAAGAATTGGGAGCCATCACAAGAGAATGGAACATTGGACCATGCCAAAGCTAGATCGTCAGCGCAATCGAAGCGAAGAAGGAAGTGACGAGTGTCCAAAAAGACCAACCACGATGCGGTTCATCATGGGAATTGCGTTGTTGACGAACCAGTCGAAGAGGTTGAGGGACAACCATTGACAACCAAAGAGGGAGATGAGGGACAACCCTTTGAGTGAAGAAGCCTCTGAGAACTCCTGAAGAGAAATCGGAAGCGAAGAAGCACCATTGTAGATGGCAGGGAATTTCAGGAAAAGGGGGATACGAGGAAATTCATGGTGCGAGGCTGGGTCAGTGAAGAGGGAGAACACCGACTAAGGTTTGGTGGTGAGTGTGATATCCATCTCCACCGCCCAAGGGGTAAGTGCATGGCTATGGTTCCATGCGATGGCGGAGATGTCAAATTCCAATTCCACCACCACTCTTCCCCTCACATTGAGTCTGACATCTCATGCTTGTTCATTATCATTATATATAATAAAATTATATTAATAATTTACTTTATTAAGAAATATTTTCATTTTTATTTTTTTACTTATTACCATGTAATGTATAGTAAATCAATTGATTAATTTTATGTTGGATGTTTTGTAAAAATTCAGCTTGTGTGTTAAAAATGACGTAGTTTGGTTGACTATAGTAAAAGTGGTTACAATTTAAACATCTCAAGAATAATAATCATGAAATAATAATAATATTTATAGCTAAATTATTCTTTTAAAACTATTCATGTAACATTTTTATGAAAAATGATCCGACATTAAAATCATGTAGATGGTAAGTCATACACACGAATGAGTAATGTTCTGATATTTTGATGATCATTATGAAAAAAAGGTATGTAACATTTATCTTTACAGAATGAAAATTATATCATAAATTACATGTTATTTAATTATAAATAATTATATATACCATTATTATTATTTCATGTAAAAAATTATAATCACATCACTTTGAGGAGGTGGTAGTCCACACACCCACAAACGACGTTATCGCCGTTTTAGTGTGTTAAAAGTTAAGAAAGAAAGTGATATATTATATTTTAAAAAAAAATTATTTATATAATTAATATAATATATATTTCTTTTATATAACATATTTTTATAAATCTCATATTTAATACATTTTATATAAAGTGTGATAGAATCCCATTGCTTTAGGGAGGCAGTAGTCCACACATCTATATACGATGTTTTTATATTCCCAAAAAAATGGAAATCATAAATTTATGTGTTATATAATAATTCAAGAAGCACAAATAGATCTTAAGAATCACATATATCATTTGAAAATATTATTTCAATCTTTATTACAAACCTTGCGAGGTGGTAATGGAAGATGGAATGACATTATTTCATGAGGTCGTAGTCCACCGTACACAAAAATGAGGATTTTTTATCTGATTTGGGGGATGTTTTTGATGTTTTTGGTTGTAAATATACCATAAAAACATATAATATTTTTTAATATACATTAGTTGTTTTATAATCATTATATATAAACAATTTAATTTTTGGAGAAATAAATTCAACTAAAGTGCTTGTTGAAGAATGTTACCTCTCTTTTGGGTAACTCCTTTTGGTATGCATAGAAGGACATCATTGGTTTCATTTATACCCAAACTGAGTCTTCTAGAATGGTATGATAGATATTTCTATTTTAATTGGTTAAGTTTTGGATGAGGTGAGAGTCTTTATAGTTTTGAATAAGTGAGTGGTTAAGTTCCCTTTAAGAGTGGAGGATTTCTGACATTCTTGTAAATATAAAAGGTAAACATTATTGGAGAGACTATATTGAATCATGTGTTTCCAATAATGATAAAATTATTATAAAAGTGGTTATATTATATAAATATTCACATAAAATGTGGTTTTTTTATGTTTCAGTTTCATTTCTTACCTTATGAATAATTTTTAACTACTAAATAAACTCACTTTTTCCTCATTCTCTGAAATAAATTTTAAATCCTTTAATGAATATTTCTTGTTAAAATTTTCTTTGAACTTAATAGAAATTACAAATAATTTAAACTTTAAATATTGAACACAATTTTCCAAATTAAATTCACCAAAATAGAATAATATAATTTAAAATAAATCTCATTCACAGAATGAGAAAGAGGGTATTGAATAGTCAAAATGATCAAAAGTTTTCTAAATTGACATAACTAAATTCATTATAAAGTAGTTTTAATGAAACAAATTGTATTAATATATGTATAATTGATCTAATATAACTTTAAAAAAATTAAATTCCATTTAAATTATAAATTATTTATATGAAATATCATTTTTCAATTAAAATTTACTATTATTCATTATTCATCAAAATATTAAACATTAAATAAAGAAATTGACCCTAAGTAAATTTTTATATTATGATTCCAAAAATGAATTATATTTTTCAAATAAAATTTATAATTGGGTTGAAAATTAGTTTTAAAATATGTGCTCCACTAAAAGGTGAAAAGAATTCCTTTTAGAAAAAATACATCTTTTTATGCACGAAATTAGATTTATTATTATCTTATTCCTATAAAATGCATTGGATGGATTTAAAAAATAATAAATAACTTATAAAATAGAAATTTCATTAATATATTTCATTAATAAATATTAATTTAAATTATTATGTTAAAATTAATTTTGGGGTATCAAAATAGTTATTTATAAAAACACCTCATTTATAATCAATTGGTTTTTATTTTTATTTGAAATTAATTTATCAAAAAATAAATAAATATATTAACATGTGTCACCATATTTTCAAAATTCATTTAATCCTATTCATTCCAACCACTCGAATAGCTAGGTGATGTCTATCATGTTAAATAATAATAACAATAATAGAACATTATCATCCAGTGATACTCATCCTTGTGTGTAAAACATTTTATAGAGGAAGAATGACACTATGTGAAACATTATATAAACATGGAGTGTCATATAAAAAATTATAAACAATGAATTTCATTTAAAACAAGCTATCAATGAATTTAAATTTATTTTAATGAAGTTATTTCATAAAATCTAAAGTTGTTGCATCCTACTCCCATTTAATTGAATTTCTCCCTTGAAATTCATCTATGTTATCAAATGCTTAACATTTTTAGAATTAATTTACTAAAACACACATCACACAATTTTTTATGGAGAAATCTTATTAAAGGTAATGTTGGAAACATAATGGTCCCTTGAAGATAAGTATATCAAGGGTTCCACATAGAGATAACATAGCCGGGAAAGGGGGGAAAGTGTAAATAATTATAAAGATTGATTAAGTTCATTGATAAAAAAAAGTGAATGATCATTGGAATTTTAAAGGCCTCAGAAATATGAATCTATGATAATTGAAAATACCAACGTTTAAATAAATTTTTAGGTACTAGGATAATATTTATGCAAAATCCATTTCCTAGAGTTAAAAAATTATCTTACCATCTATTACAAGAGAGTAAAAAATGAAATAAACTTACTCATTGAGTATAATTTAAAAATTTATTAAATTTAGAAAAATTTATCATTTCATTCAAATTATGACTAACAAAGATAAATTTTAAATTCCTAAACCACAAAAATAAACTTTTAAAGACCACATAACCATAAAATTTAGAGTCAAGATATTCCACCAGTCTTTAGACATTAACCAAAACTAAAATGATTAGAACATGGTAATATAATTTTCAAATTGAGTAAAACATTGTATTACACATTAATATTAAAAATTAATACCCAAAGTAGAAACTTAATTAATACATAAATATTTATCCTTAAAATTCATCATTATTTTCTTGAATAAGTTTGATTCCCAATTATTATAAGGATTTTATCATATATTCTTCTACAATAAATCACCCATTATTCCTCAAATAAAATACAATATTTTTCTTGAATAAATATAATCTTATCATGAAAACAATTTCATTCAAACTATGAAATCATGTATTCTAGTGTTAGGAAGGAACCACATATCGTTCTTTGGGGATGGGTTCAAGACCACCCCCATGTTAAATCTGATGGGTTATCACCTAAAATACGGGTTTCTCTATGTTTTTATAATGCTGAAAAATTAATCTCCCATAAAATCACTCCTTGTTAATCCTAGGGGTTACAAATACATAACCTCGAAAAAAATATCTCTAAAAATATCATTAATAACCTCAAAAAATTACTACATAAAACAATAAAATAATTTGTAGAGAAGTTTAAACATATAATCATCCTTAATATTATAAGCCTACAAAGTAATACAATAATATTAACATAACATCTCATGACATAATACAAATTTATATAGTTACGTAAACTGACCGTTGACACCTACTTTACCAGCCCTAGAGCCGCACTCCTGGTCCTTTTCTAAAATCCTTAAATTTACATTCCATACTATGATTACAATAATTTTGAACCAATTTGATTACATAAAAACATTGCAACATGAAAAGGAAAACATGGATCACATAAATTTTTAAGGACCTTTTTGTTTAGAGTTTTAGAGGATTATGACAACTCCTATATTAAAAATACTAAAGTCATCAAATGCATATTTATCCCATTTAATCCCACTATTATTATTTCACATTAGGTTATCAACATAATCATTGTAAGATCATTTATAGGCATAAATATTTCAACCACGTTCATTATAATCTAGGAAAATAAAATTTAAGAGAGGCGAGGTCAAATGATCAGTAAGTGTAAACATATGAATTAATAATTTAATGACAACGATGAACATAAGAGTGCATAAGGGTATGCTGAATGAATACAAGTATTTGAGTATAACATACTTGTACTCAATATCATCAATACTTGGATCATCAAAAATGAAATCCTAGCATAAAATTGAAACAATAGAAAATTCATAAGAATAAATAATCATGTTCCATGTGATATTAATCATGATCAAATGAAACATCATGGACCATCATATAAAACATATTGGTATCATGGAACATCAACTCTTTGAACCAATACTGAACCCTTACAATACCTTTTCAAAACCCTTATAATTTGGAATAACCATATGTAGAACTTATAATAAAAATCTTTGAAGAATATAATAATTATCCAAAAAATTGGCATGCTATCTGGATGGACCCATTGTGTAAGATATAATGGGCTCACCCAATGCTATCTACGTTAATAAATCTTTTAAAATGTCCAAGAAACAAATTATAAATAAATGACATAGAAAATTAATTTCATTATAACTCATTGAAACAACCTTTATTATTTTTAAACCATGATTAACCCATGGAATTTAAATGAGTTCAAGATATATCACTTAAAAACATTGTTAACCCATGGAAAATAAATGGGATACATAACAACTGCATTGAAACATAATTCCCCCATGGAACTGAAATGGTTTCTATAAAATTCTCTGTAAAACATGATTAACCAACATAAATAAAATGGGTTCTATAAAAATCTATTTGAAACATGATTAACTTATGGAGAGGAAATGAGTTTGATAACTCTTTATATGAAAAATATTTACCAGTGGAAAAGAAATGGCCTACATAATAATATCTTTTATACAAGATAAACCAATGGAATAGAAGTTGGTTTTATAAAAACCAATTTTAATGATGATTATCCCATTGAAAAGATGCAGGTTTCATAACAATATTTTTAAATCATAAATAACCCATGGAAATAAATGGTTAACTTAAGAATCTATTTGAAACATTATTCAACCATGGAAAAGAATGGGTTCATTAAAAATATATTTCAAGAATTATTAAACCATGTAAATTAAATGGGTTAAATAATAATATTCTTGCAACATGATTAAAACATTTAAGAGAAATGGGTTTCATAAAAACATCTATCAGTGATGAATGACTGGTGAAAAAAAGTTCCATAATAATATCATTGAAACAAAATTATACCATTAGAAGTAATATTAAATGAAACTTATAATATCATGAAAATAAATTTAGTCTTGATATGAAAATTCAAGGGTATTATAAACACCTCATAAAATACGACAGCTTTGTAACAAAACCATTGTCTTAGAGAAGTAATAATGTGATATAAATAAATTACTACTTTTTTATCGTTTGAAACCATAATCCCGAGGAGGTAAAAATCATAAAATAGATAATAATGAACCCATAATTATATTTATAACAATAATAAAGTTAATTAATGAGTAATATATACACCACATAACAAAATAAATGATTTCTAAATACGGAATATCTCTCACAGAAAGAAAAGTTAGACTAGAAATCCCCTTACCTAGAGTGCAACTTATCACGTATGTTATGTATCTTCCTAAATGACAAAAATACATCAATTAAATAATTTATTGAGAAAATTTTTATAACTTATTATTAATTAAGATTCACTTATTACTAGTTTTAAAATAATTTCTTATTTTATTAGGTTTATATCAGATATTTTTACCACATTCGGTATGTGTGTCAAATAATGACGTATGTATGTTGATTATGTTAAAAGTGGGTTTATTTAAAAATATCAAAAATAATAATAACGAAATAATAATAATATTTATACCCCAAATATTATTTTTAAAGAAATCCTAGAATATGGGTTAAAAATGAACCAATGTTACAATCATGGAGACAGGAGGACGTACAAACATATGAGTAAGATTCCCATTTTTGAATTTTTTTATAGAAAAAAGGTAAGTGAAATTTATCTTTTTTATAATTAAAGTTAAAAAAATGTTGCATGTTTTTTATTTATAAATACTTATATATAAAATTCTTGGTATGTCATGCTAAAAAAAGGTTTCACATCACTTTGAGGTTGTGGTAGTATACACATCCATAAAGAACATTATTAATTTTTTAGTGTGTGAAATAGTCGGAAAAAAGTTATATATTTTGTTTTCATAATTAAAATTATGTCATTAATATCATATATATTTCATTTATATCTCATATTTTTATTAAATACATCCTTAAAAAATTCCATTAAAATCATGAATGAATCATGTCACATTGAGTGGATGATAGTCCACTCATCTAGGAATGATCTTATTATATCCGCACAAAATAAAAATCATGAAGTTATGTATTATATAATAATTAATTAATTATAAATAAATCGTAAATATCAAAAATATCATATAAAATAGTATATCCATCACTATTTCAATTCTTTAGAGGTGGTAATGAAAAATTAATGACATTGATACGTGGTGAAGTAGTTTTTCGTACACACAATAAATGATTTCATATGACATTTGATGGAAGTGTATGAATTTAAAGATATTTCCCTAAATATTAAAATATATAAACATATTTAATATACTATTTTTATTACATAATAATGATATAAAAATAATTGAATGTGTGAAGAAGGAAATAAAACAAAAATTCTTGTTGAAAAATGTTACCTATTCTTTGGGAAACTTATTTTAGTTTGCACTAATGGATATCCTTGGTATTCATTATACCCATGTGAGGATTATATGTTTATAGTACAGTTTTTATTAGTTTATTTTGGCATGTATTTTTGGATAAAAAGGATTTGGATGTGTGAATAATTGAGGGGGTGAGTTCCCTTTTATATTAGAGGTGGAATGACATTCTTGTAAATAAAAAATGTTAGACACTATTATGTGGTTTCACCAACATAATGTTCCTCAAATAGTGAACCATTTTATATAAAATATGGGAATATGTCCATATATGTTAAAAAATTGGTTTTCGATGTGTTTATTGGTCGTTTGGAACCTTGGGAATAAATATTAACCACTAAGTAAACTCGTTCTTACCTTAATAACTGTAATCAGTTTTAATTTATTTCCAAAATATTTTTTTGAAAATTAAGTTTAAATTAATATAAATTATAAATAAAATTGATTGAAAATATTAAATCCATTTTTACAAATTAAAATAACATAAATTGTAGAAATTCATTTAAAATTAATCCTATAGACGTCACAAGAAAGAAAGTTTCAAATGTTAAAATTTTCAAAAATTTTAAAATTTTTAATATCTGAATTCAATTTAAAACTGATAACATTGATCAAATTTGGTTTAATATATTTATAATTTATCAAATTTAATAATAAAACCAAATTAAAATGTTATTCAATGATATAAATTATCTAGATGTGTAGTTAATTTTCAATTTAAATTTATTATTATTCACTATTCATTAAAATATGATACCACCCAGAAAAAGACCCCCCCCCCAATGTAAATTTTGACATTCAGATTTAGAAAATGTTGTTTATTTTGTCAAATGAAATTTATAAATAAGTCAACTTTTAGTTTTATTAAAAACAACTCCATTACAAGGACTCAAAATTACCGTTTACAATAAAATACAACATTTTAGCCTTAAAATTGGATTTATTATTATATCAAGCCTATCAAAATTATTGGATGAATTTAAAAAAAATTGAATGATTATATAAAATTATAATTTCTTTAATATATTTCCATTATTATGATCAATTTAATTTATTATGATAAAATGAATTTATAGGCATAAACATAGTCCTTTATAAAAACAAATCATTTATATAGAGTTGGATTTAATTTCCATTTATAATTAATTTTTCAAAAACTGATTATTTATATAAAAAATGTGAAAAAAAATATTTTTGTATTACATTTAATCCCATTCATTCCCACCATACCAACATCTAAGTTATAAATGTGACGTTAAATAATAATATTAATAGTATATTTTTGTCTCGCGAGACTCGGTGTTGCGCGAAACACAAGTTATAAACTAATGTTTATGTTATGGGGAACCAAAGATAATATTGTTGTGTATATTTAATTTTAAACTCTGAATTTTATTTAATTAAACCTATAAAGGAAAGTAAATTAAAAATAAGATATTTCATAAAACCTCATGATGATACAACAAAAACATGAATTTTGTCTTTAATATATCTTACAAAAGAATAACAAGTTATGTAGATATATAACCTATGATCAATAATTTATAGGAAAATATATCATTTTAATCATATAGATATATCTTTGTTAATTAGAATCTATAATTTATTCATGAATATTATAATATCATAGATTTTATATTTAATAGGTATCCTTAATCTTCTATATGTAAAAACATAGAATAGAACAAGAGCTCCCAAAATGGAATCATTGGGTCTAACAATACCTTTTATTAAAAGTTTCTCAAACCTCACATTTAAATTTAATAGGTCTTTTAATGATATCCAATATGTGGTTGAATATATATTAGTTCAGTCATAGGCTGGAAATTAATGATGAAATTGAAAACATGGTATGTGTGAAAGTAACCTCTGAATACCCATAAACCTAAATACGATGATAAAAACACATTCTATACCTACATGATTTAATACCAACTAAATAAAAAATTACTTTAAAAATTAAAATTTCAATATCAAAAATAGAAACACTTAGAGATGCAAGACATTTTTGCATTAGAATATTAGAAAATCCAAAATAAATCTAACAAAAAGCTTTTATTTCTCTAATAAAGGCATGTTTTTCCAATATAATAAGAATATAATATTTCTAAATAAATATTCAAAATCTATCAAATATTTCTCCACACATGATTCTAATCTAGACATATCATACATAATAATTTCTTACTATCCTAAATATTTGGAAATATGATAAGGGTGAGATCAAATTCTCAATAAGGGTGAAAATAATTATTATCCAAATAAGAAGATAATTGTATATTACATGATCATCTGGGTAATATACAGTAATTAAGGTACTTGAACATTGAATAATGAAATCATATGAAATGAAACACGGATCAAAATAATTAGAAAATTAATTTAGAATGTCAAATTCTTTAACAAACATATGTTTCAAATTATTAGATAAAAAATTATATAGACTGATATTTTAATAAAATATAAAATAAAAATATTAATTAGGAAGGTTACATGGGACAAAATATTTATATCCATCATAAAATCACACGTATAATGGGTTAACTTACCCAATTAATTAAAATATCATATCATAATAAAATTGCATAACCCCATAATTCCAAAATCATTACAGTACGGACATAGCTCCTATTAACTCTGTCATCATTGCAAAAAATCTTATGTTATATATGGGGCCTTTTCATCCTCATATATAATTTAAAAAAATATTAACTTTAATAAAATACATATAAGAACTCTCTTTCTTCAAAACACTTATAAAAACCTTCATCATTCCTTCATTTCATAATTAATCAATGAAAAATATGGTAGTTGACAATTTCCCTTAAAATCCTTAATAACCCATATAAATAAATAAGTTATATGGTTTAATTGTATCATATATATTTTAAATTACAAAAATCATTTAATTATATTAATATATATGAAAAATAATTTTATATTTTTTTTAAAATGTAATAGAAATACACTTTTGTTTTGGTAGTAAAAAATCATATTAAAATGGGAAGAATATTTTCATTGAAATAAAATGAAAATCATAATGGAATCCTAATATATAAGAAAAACAAGTATTGTTTGAAAAGGTGATCATGTGGGAAAAGTAAAAAAAATCATTTCGCACTATATTATGAAATACAAAAATTACAGTTACAGAAAACTTATAAAATATTATATTTTAAAAAAATTTAATTCAGAAAAATATTGTTAAAAATGAATATAAGAAACAATATTTGAATAGATAAAATTATTTTAGAAGAAATATGAATAATATAGATAATTAGGGAATATAGTTAAGTGGTCAATTTTATTAGAGGGATGTTTTTAAAGAACAAAAATTAAGGGATATTTAAATAAAAATTTATATAAAGATAAAGAAAAGTAATAATAAATATTATTTAGAAATAATAAAAATGGTCTAATATGTCACTTATGAATTATATACACCATATAGATTAATATAGGTGTGTAATATAAATCATGTCTCATAGATGGAAAATTGATCCAAGAAAACCTTTATTGATATGGTTACCTTTTAATACAACTCAAAGAAGGGAAGAACCATAAAATATACAGTCAATTACATGAATAATAATTTAATAATTATATTGAATAAAAATGGCTTTTTATACACCATATATAAGAAAATAATTACATATTACAAAATATGTCTGGAAGAAAAAAAGTTGAGGCCAATGAATCATTACACAGAACATAAAAAATGATGTAATAATTAATCAATCATGTGATTGTGGGAAGAAATTGTAAATCCATATAAAAAAGTGTTAATATTTAATAAAATAATCATTAGCCATGACTAAAATACAATAGCCAATAGATAAGTTATATTATCAAATGAATAAAATTGAGTTTACAATCTACTTTCCTTTGACACCTTCAAGGTAGGGTGTGATCAAACAACCATATATAATGAATTTATTATATTTTTTAAATTAATAATATCATAATTCAAATTTACATTACCCAATACCTTCAATTTATCATTATTTTTCTTCAAAATATAAAATTCTTATAAAAACCATTAACATTTGGTTATCAACTACTTAATGTCATTTATATGCTTTGTTTTGATAGTTCTAGTCCTTGAAATATATTCTTTATTTCATAACATTTTAAATTTTCTTGATAATTAAATTCATTCGTCTGATATATTTTTTGTTTCAAATATTCATTTCACGAAACATATTTTGATGTTTGTCATGAAACACATAAATTTTTTAGTTTATAATGAATAATAAATTAATAAATTAATTTAAGTGGTAGGTAAATAAAAAACTAAATATTATCACATCATAATTGTAAAAACATAATAATTTTATCATTATAATATCCTATTACCCATACATATGATCTCTTTTGTCTTTATGAGATAAAAATTATAATAATGTTTATGTAGGTGGTAAAATCTATAAAAACTAGAACAAGTTATGACAATTTAATGAATGAGAATGTGCTAATGTTTAATAATAATATCACATTTATGGAATCTTAGGGTTTTTATTTTTTTTAAATAAAATTGATAAAAGAAATTCATTAAGTGGTATTTTATTATTATAATATAAATATAATTTGACAAATTTTTTTCTTTTAATGATTTTCAGTATTTCATTTTTACATGGTTAAATTCAAATATGACTATATATTGCTATTATTATTTATAAATTGATTGATTTATATTTCTAGAATCATAATCATGTTATAAATATCATAATCTATTATTAAATTTATTTTCAAAACCATCTATTTCTTGGGATGATGAAAACAAAATAAAAAAATCATGGAGGCGATAGTCCACACATAAAATAAACAATATTTTTGATTTATATGGGATTAGAGGAACAATGATAATGGTTTTTCCATAATGACAATAGAATCTAAATCTACTTATTCTACTGATTTCATTATATTATATAGTTTACAAAAAATTTGGAGGAGGTGAAAGAATATAAAGATTTAAATTCACTTAGTTAAAAATTTTACTTCTTAAATGGATATCCACATTTATGACTCTTCTTACACCTTTTGTGATTATAATTTCGGAATAACAAAACTTATAGGATGTGAAAATGAATATTTGGAGGGTATTTACAATTTTATTTGTTGATCTATGGTTCTCAAAGTGTGTGTAACATAGATGTGTAAATTGATCATTTTATCAGTGAGAGGAGTGACACTCTTGAAAATACATGATTTTTTAGTATATAATAATTTTCAAACTAAATTCAAGTGGAAATAAAATTTCCACTTTTAAATAATACTATATGGTGGGGTGATAATCCACTCATAAATTAAATAAGATAAATAGTTATGTTTAATACTAGAAGTCTTCTCCTATAATGACCTAGAAATTTCCATGTAGTTTTTTTAATTAAATGGGAATTTTATGAGTCTGCCAAAATTTACGGCACATGATTCCGAGGCCCGGTGTTCCTAGAATCAATTTTTGAAGTTTTGTTCAGTTATGTTCAGTAAACATATGAGCGGGTTTTTATAACTTATGAACCGGTGCTCGAAATTGAAATCTGAGGGAACCATTGAACTTGCAGCATTGGTATTCTCTTAAGGAGACCTTCACCTCGATGACAGTTGGTAGAGAGTGAAAGATGGTTTTTGGGTTTTTCGTGAATGGATAAAATAAAAATAAAGTTGTGTATCTTTAATTTTTATTATTATTTGAAACCACCCATGTGGTTATTTTCATAGATGGGGACAACCTGAACTAAAAACCCCCCATGAGATGTTATGAAGGTGGGGACCACCCTAGCCTAACCTCCCATGAGAGGTTATGCGGGTGGGGACCACCCGAGGCTTAAACCTCCTGAACTCCCCTATTAATTTTGGGGGAGCCTCTTAAACTCCCCCACTTTAAGTGTGCCACCCCATTTTTTATATTATTCCAAAACCACTTGAATTAATGGTGCAATTCAAATTAATTTAATAAAAAATAATTTAATTTATATTTGTCATTCCTTTGTTGGGAGATGGGTTGGAAGAGATCTTGGAGAAAATTATTCTCTCCAATGAAGAATGCTTCTCCCAACGAAGAAAGACCACCAGAGATTGATGAATAAGGAAGCCGGCCCCGAGCCGGATCGGAAGCAGCTTGTGGAGGCAACTAAAGTAGGATGTCTAAAATCGATGATCGTCCTTCCCTTCTCATCGACGTCTGTCTATCCCGAACGACGTCGTCTCCTCCTCATTACCTTCGTCGATGAATCAAATAAGGTAGGGGTTCAAGCTTTGTTAACGGTTGCACGTTATTCGTTTTACTTCAAGGATTATGATTTGAAGCCGCATTCTATCACTCAAACACGAAGGGTGCAGGCTGAACGATCACGGCCCGACCCCTCCGCCTTACTTTGTGGAAATTGACGCTAATCACAGCATGACTCCGGGTTGAGATATTTTCATCAACTATGATTTCAGATCAAAGATGAAATCCCGAGGAGAGCATGTCTACTTCCAGAATGAGAATCGGGCCACTATAACTTGTCCACTGACCTGAAGAAAGTTTGCCGGCAATTGGAATCGATGAACGACGTCGCGTGGACGGTGGCTGCACAACCGCGCCGCCGGAGGAGTAGGTCGCGGAGGACGGGTCGTGGCGGTGCAATGGCAGCCGGTGCAGGGCCAAACATTAGAAGAACCGACGGATTGAGCCGCTGGGTTGCTGAGGAAGGCATGGCGCAGCGTGTACCGCACGGTGGACCAAGGGCCCATGACCTTGGTCACGGCAACAGAGGATGGGCAGTCAGCTATGTCGGTCGCTGGAGGAGGCGCGACACAATCGCGCTGCATGGGAGGCGGCTGGCCGCTAGGCCAGTCGGGAGAAGTAGGACTCGTCGCATGGGTCCTGCGTGAGAAGGACTGGCACCATGTGGTGCCGGTTTTTAACCCCCCCCCCAATAGCTAAGCTCTTTAGGAATCTTGGGGGCGCGGCCTCCCCCCTGGACGTGGCTAGGGCGTACCCCATGGGCCGCCAGACACGGGCCCATGGCGGGTCGAACCCAGCGCGGGCGGGGCCGCCCCTGTGGGCCGGGTCGGACCCCGGTCCAGACTCGGGTCAGGCCGGGTTTGTCCAACAGGGCCAGACCAGACTCAGACCCATTGGACCTATTTTCCCACTCTTTTGCTCGTAACTTGAGCTACGAGCGTCCGATTGACGAACCGTCTACGGCGACAGAAACATTGTAGGAAGACTGTTCTTCTGATAAACACCACATGATTTTTGGACATATTTTGGGTATGTCTGTGTTATATCGAACATAAATCCAACCAGACCCTCAGAAAGGAAATGCCAATAACTCTCAGACCGGGCGTCCGATTGACACTTCGTCTGTTGCATTGGTTATCTTATGGAAGGACAGATCATTTGGATACATCAACTTGAGACTTCATGGAATTTGATGTATCGACACTTGGCTTGAGCAGCAGACCCTCCGAAAATCAAGCGTGCTTTCTACATAAACCATGTGGCTGGCTGCTCTCTGACCACTGTTCCTGGATCACGTGTCGGTTCGACAGATCTGACTACTGTTCCTAGATTCTGTGTGGGTTCGACAACTCTGACTACTATTCTTGGATCCTGTGTGGGTTCGATAGCTCTGACTGCTGTTCATGGATCCTGTGTGGGTTCGACAGCTCTGACTACTATTCCTGGATCATGTGTGGGTTCGACAGCTCTGACTATTGTTCCTGGATCCTATGTGGGTTTAACACGTCTGAATACTATTCCTAGATCCTATGTGGGTTCCATATCTCTGACTACTGTTCCTGGATCTTGTGTGTGTTCGACAACTCTGACTACTATTTTTGGATCCTACGTGGGTTTAACAACTTTTATTTCTGTACAAGATCCTATATGGGTTCGACCGAATAGTTGATTTAGTGGAAACATCTAATCATCTCTTACTCTCTACAAAATTTGTATACCCGTGTGAGATGAGTCAGTAACTTTTTTGTTTTCATCATGATTGAGATAAATTACTAGATAACTTAGGTATATGTATGGGCATATGCCTAAATGGAGTTATCTGTTGATTTCATACATTGTGATTTATCCTCGTTGGATTTTTGTGATACCTTGAGGGTATCAGGGTCCCTACTGAGTATCATTATACTCACCCCTGCATGGGCTATGCCCGCACCACATTGTGTTGGATGTAGACGACAGACAGTGCTAACTAAGGCTGAGAGCACCAGGACCGTATGGTAACCGGAGGTGGAAAATATGGCGTGACGATATACAAAGGAGATAGATGGACATTGAGTGCTAAGGAGGCGATCTGTACCTACCCTTCAGGTAGGAACCTTAGAGGAAGAACCATCGGCATTTTTTCTTTTATTCATTTATACTTTCAGTTTCCTTGTACTTTATAGTTAAGCATGTATTTCTAGCCCCCTTTTACTTTCAGTACACATTGTTATACAGTTTTACTTAGTGTTTCACTGCCATCATGTACTCTGTTGTGTGCGTTTTTTGGTTATAAATGCAATGCCTTACCAGTTTTAGGGATTTACCTCATTGGAGCTAGTCGCTAGCCCCTGGCCTATGGAATGCAGGCTTGGGGTAGTCACGACACGGGCCCCGAGGCATGGGTCGTGACAAATTGGTATCAGTGGCAGTCGGTTCAACCACAGAAAATAGGACTCTAATATTTTCTATGAATCAACAGTGTTAAGGGTACTAATTATAGTTTTTAGTTCAGGAAGTCCAGTGTTGGTACGACGGCCGACGTATCCACACACCAGGACCCTAACTTCTGATGTCGGACTCTATGCACAAAAATACAGATTGCATGTGCGTTTTCAAGATTATTCTTTGTGATATCTTGAGTCAGCTCACCAGGTATAACATATTGACCATGGCGCACCTGTTTCCTTTCAGGATGCCTCCACACAGACAGCCAGCTAGGGTTCCAAGAGTTGTACGCACAGATAGCCCACCGAGCTATGAGGTCTCGGTGCGGGGACTTTTTCCAGTGGAGTCACCAGTAGTACTGCTCCCCGTTGGGCCGCCGATTCCACCATCCCTAGTATTAGAGAGTGCACGCTACCTGAGCACATTGCATGAGTTCCAGCGCCAGAAGCTACCCATGTTTAGGCACGAGACGGACCCACAGGTAGCTGAGGATTGGCTGGAGGTTATGGTGAGAGTCTTTAGACTGGTAGGAACACCACCCGACCTTATGGTGATCCTTTCCGCTAGTCTTCTTCAGGAAACAACAGAAAGGGGTGCTAGAGAGATCCCTCCTGGTGGAGAGTTTCCTTGCTGAGCAGTCTCCAGTAGTGAGATCCACCACCGGTCATCACGTAACGGAGTCTTCTGCAGCTGGAAATAGATAGATATCATAGAGGTCCAAGAGTACCATACCTATATGTGGACGAACTCAGGACATGGGTTAAGTTGTGCGAGACACACGAGACAGAGCCAGTCATATGAGGAAGAGGTATTGTTTCACATGCAGCGGGCAAGGTCACATGGCTCATGATTGTCCAACCTTCCATTAAAATGATCAAAAAATAGTTGAGGGACCTCTTAGGCAGAGTCATAGGTTCGATCGAGGTGGTCCGCAGGGAGTAGGCGGATGTGGCAGAGAAGCTGGACGTGCAGCTGGTTGTGGATGATGTTTTGAGGTGTTACCACCACCACCACCAAGAGGTCCACCCCAACCACATGGAGTAGGTGGCCAGGGTAGAGCTCAACTTCAGGTAGCTGAGGATAACAATCATGTGGCTTCAGAGATGATTCGAGGTATGATCTATGTCTATTCCACCTTAGCTGCAGTTCTTATAGACACTGGTGACAGTCACTCTTTAATTTCCACCTCCCTCGTTTAGAGCTCAGAGAGTCTGATAGAGCGGTTGGCTCGATCCTTAGGACTAGAGACACCAACGAGATCAAATTCAACGATTAGGCACTGGTACTAGCAGTGTGAGATTACTCTAATAGGTTATAGATTCAGTTGGGATATCCTAGTAGCGATGTCGAGGCCTTACGACGTCATCTTGGCTATGGACTGGTTATCTACAGTCCATGCTCAGATAGACTGTATTAGGCACAAAGTGCGGTGTGTCCACATGGATAAGACTTGGTTTACCTTCACTGGCGAGAAGGTAGCCTTTGCAGTACAAGAAGGACTTACCTAGAGGAGGGTGCAATCGATCACTAATCATTTGGCTAGCCATACCCTCAGAGTAGTTGATGTGGAGAGTCTGACTTTTCCTATAGTGGAGGACCAGTACGCAGATGTTTTCCCTGATGATGTCCCAGGTCTACCTCCTTGCAAATAGGTGGACTTATGCATTGAAATGTACCCACGGGATGGCACTGATATCAACACAAGCGTATCGGATGGCTCCCATGGAGCTTCGCGAGATGTGGTAATAGCTAGAGGACTTGCAGGGGAAGGGATTCATCCGGACCAGTGTTTCTCCCTGGGCAGCCCCGATTCTGTTCACCAAGAAGGCGGATGGGAGCTTGAGGATTTTTGTTGACTATCGGCACTTGAACCAGGTGACCGTGAAAAATAAGTACCCACTCCCGAGGATTGAAGACCTATTTGATCAGTTTAAGGGAGCATTGTGGTTATCTAAGATAGAACTCAGATCAGGCTATCACCAACTCAGAGTTTGAGATGAGGATGTGCAGAATATAGCCTTTAGATGTCGGTACGACCACTATGAGTTCTTGGTTATGCCTTTCAGCGTAACCAATGCTCCTGCAGTGTTCATGGGACTCATGAACAAGATTTTATAGCCATACCTCGATCGGTTTGTCGTAGTCTTCATCGACGGCATTCTGATCTACTCTACTACTGATGTGGTGCATGCCTACCATTTATGGGTAGTTATAGACACACTCCGAGAGCAACAGATTTATGGTAAGCTCTTAAAGTGCCAGTTTTGGATCTGAGAGGTTCACTTTCTTGAAAATGTCATCTCGAAGGATGGAGTTGCAGTGGATCCGGTGATGATTGGGTGGTACTTGCTTGGGAGCCACCCAGGAGTGTGAATGAGGTAGGATGTTTCCTAGGATTGGATGGATATTACCAGAGATTCGTACCATATTTCTACAGAGTTGCATCACCACTATTAGCCTTGACTAAGAATGGTTAATCCTTTGTGTTGTCGGAGAGATGCCAGCAGAGCTTTCAAGAGCTGAGTCAGAGGCTGACTGTGACCCCATCATGAGGCTTCTAGAGGAAGGCGTTGGGTACGTAGTCTACTAAGACACATCAGGGACCGTACTCAGATGTGTTTTGATGTAGGAATGAGAAGTGATCATTTATAGTTCACGAAAGATGAGAAAACATGATTAGAACTACGCTACCCATTACCTAGCATTAGCAGCAGTGGACTTCACCTTGATGATGTGGCAACACTACATGATGGGAGAGCGTTATATAGTGTACTCTGATCACAAGAGTCTCGGTATATATTACCTCAAAGGTCCTGAACCTGAGACAATGACGTTGGATTGAGTTCTTCTAGGACTATGACTTTGAGAAAGTCTATACTCTTGAGAACGTGAACGTTGTTGCAGATGCGCTCAGTAGGAGATCTGGAATACCGCTGCTAGGTGAGGCAATAGAGCAGCTGGCCACTTTGCAGATATCCTTTGTGGATAAAGATGGACCGACTTTCCTTTAGTATCTTACAGCCACTGCCCCACTTCTTCAGCGATTCCAGGAGGCACAACATAGGGACACTGACTACGAGACATGACGTGCTTAGATATCCACAAGGAAAGCACCTAATGGATTTTCAAAAGGTGGGGAGCACGTCATCCTCTTTAGAGGACGTACCATGGTACTAGTGTCACTTCAGGAGGATGTTTTGAGGGAGTTCCGTGCATCCCCTCTATATGTACATCCAAGAGTGGCTAATATGTACCAGGACCTCTCATGACAGCACTAGTGGCTGGGAATGAATAAAGAAGTTGCATATTTTTTCTCTTGATGCCTCACTTGTTAGCAAGTGAAGGGGGAGCACCAGGTACTAGAAGGCTTGGTTCATCCATTAGTGGTCTGAGAGTGAAAGTGGGATGGGATATCCATGGACTTCATGATAGGACTTCCATGTACATCCAGGGGTCACGACTCGATTTGGGTGATCGTTGACCGACTCACCAAGTCATCTCACTTCCTATCGATCAGAGAACAGGGTTCAGTAGAGAGCTTGGGACGCCTCTACGTGCAGGAGATTGGGCAGCTACATAGAGTACCTTCGATGCTTATCTTTGATCATGATGCACACATTAATTTTCAGCTATGGAAGGGGTTTTAGGAGGCTTTCGGGACATAGCTTCATCTGAGCACCACCTTCTATCCTCAGATGGATGGTCAGACTGAGCGGACCATTCAGACCCTCGAGGACTTGTTGTGTGCTTGTGTCCTTGAATTTGGTCACAGCTGGGAGGATCAATTACCTTTGGTGGAGTTTTCATACAACAACAACTATCACTCCACCATAGGGATGACACCTTTCGAGGTGTTGTGTGGGCGACCTTGCAGATTACCCATGTGCTGGACTGACCCTGGGAAGTCAGCACTAGTGGGACCAGAGATGGTATGAGCTACCACGGAGAAGGTGCAGATCATCCAAGAGTGGATAAAGACTACATAGAGCATGCAAAATTTGTATGACAATAGGAGACGGAGACCTCTAGAGTTCGAGGATGGCAGCCACGTATTGCTACGGGTCTCACCTCGATAAGGTCTATGGAGATTTGACTGAGGTGGAAAGTTATCTCAGAGATTCATCAGACCTTTTCAGGTCCTCAGAAGAGTTGGAGAGGTGGCATACCTCTTAGCTCTTCCACCTCAGTCGCACCAGGTGCATGGTGTCTTCCATGTATCCCAGCCGAGAAGATACGTGCACGACCCTTGTCACATCATCGAACATGGAGAGCTGGATGTCGACGATGGGGAGACTTTTATGGAGGTTCCAGTGGATATTGAGGATCGACGAGAGTAGGTCCTTCTGGGATGGTCTATACCTCTGGTGCGCATTCGCTGGCAGCACAGGAACATCCATGAGAGTACATGGGAGTGGGAGGCTCAGATGCGTGCTCAGTACCCCCACTTATTTCCTTAGTTGTGAGTTATAGCTTACGAGGACATAGAGACCTGAGGTGGGGAGAATGTAAAGACCCGAAAATTTCCATGTATTGATTTTTAATTAAATGGGAATTTTATGAGTCCGCGAAAATTTACGGCGCATGATTCCGAGGCCTGGAGTGCCCGGAATCAATTTCTAAATTTTTTTTCATGTACGTTTAGTAATCGTACGAGCAAGTTTTTATATCTTTTGAACCGGGGCTCAGAATTGAAATCTGAGGGCACCGTTGAACTTGTAGTTCCGGTATTCTCTTATGGAGACTATCACCTCGACGACAGTTGGTCGAGAGTGAAAGATGGTTTTTGGGTTTTTTGTGAATGAATAAAATAAAAATAAAGTTCTGTAGCTTTAATTTTTATTTTTATTTGAAACCACCCATGTGGTTATATTCACAGGTGGGGACCACCTGAACTAAAAACCTCTCATGAGAGGTTATGGAGGTGGGGACCACCCGAGCCTAACCTTCCATGAGAGGTTATGGTGGGGGGGACCACCCGAGGATTAAACCTCTTCAGCTACCCTCTTATGTGTGGGGGATCCTCTTAAACTCCCCCACATTAATGGAAACACCCCCCCTTTTTATTTATTATGTCAACACCTCTTTAATTAATGGTGCAATTGAAATAAAATTAATAAATCATAATTGAATTTATATTTTTCTTTCCTTTGTTGGGAGAGGGGTTGGAAGATAACTTGGAGAAACTTATTCTCTCCAACGAAGAACGCTTCTCCCAATGAAGAACGACCATCGAAGATCGAAGAACGAGGTATCATACCATGAGTCGGATCGGGAGAACCATGCGAGGCAACTAATGTAGGACGTCTTCAATAGAAGACCGTCCTTCCCTTCTCATCAATGACCGTCTATCCCCAACGACGTCATCTCCTTCCTCCCGACCTCCTTTGACGAATCAAATAAGGTAGGGGTTCAAGCTTTGTTAATAGTTTCATGTTCTTTGTTTTGCTTCATGGATGAAGATTCGAAGCCACATTCTGTCACTCTAACACGGAGGGTGTGGGCCGAACGAACACAGCCCGACCCCTCTGCCTTAATTTGTGGAATATGATGCTAATCGAAGCATGAGTCTGGGTTGGGCGATTTTTATCAACAATGATTGCGGATCGAAGATGACGTCTCGAGGAGAGTGCGACTACTTCCAGAATGAGAATCGGGCCACCGGAACACGTCTGGTGCCCCATGGAAATTTTGACTGTAGTTGGAACCAATGAACGACACCATGTGGACGGCGGCGGTGCAACCGCACCACCAGAGAAGTAGGCTGTAGCCGAGCAGCCGCTACGATGCAGCGGCGGCCGGCCCAAGGCCGACCGTGAGAAGAACCGACGGCTGGAGCTTCCGGGTTGCCGAGGAAGGTGCAACACAGTGCACGTCGCGCAGTGGACAAAGGGGCCATGACCTTGGATACTATGACGGAGGACATGCATCCGTCTCTGCCAGTCATCAGAGGAGGCGCGACGCAACCATGCCACGCGGGATGGTGCTGGCCACTCGGCCAGCTGGGAGAAGCTGGACCCGTCGCGTGAGTCCTGCGTGACACGGACTGGCACCAACTGGCACCGGTTTTGAACCCCCCTAATCGTTAATCCATTCAGTAATCCAAGGTGTAAGGCCTCCCCCCTAAACGCAGCTAGGGCAGACCCCATGTTCCACCAGCCGAGGGCCTCGTGAGGGCCGGACCCAGCACGGGTCGTGCCACCCCCGCGGGCTCGGCCGCCCAAGTGGTCCGTGTAGGATCTGTGGATCGGGTCGGGCCCAGTCCAGACCCGGGTCGGTCCGGGTCGGTCCGACCGGGCCAGACCCTGCTTGGGCTTGGTAGGTCCGACTGGGTCGGGCTGGACCCAAACCCGTATGACCAATTGTTCCACCATTTTTCTCATAACATGAGCTACGGGCGTCCGATTGATGAACTATCAATGTCACCAGAAAACGTGGAGGAAGACAGTTAGTTTGGTATACCTCACTCGAGGTTTGGACATTGTTGGGGTACGGTCGGGTGGGATTGAACGTAAGTGCAACCAGGCCCTCAGAACGGAAATGTCAGCAACTCTTAGATCGGGTGTCCGATTGATGTGTCGTCTGTCGCATTGGGTATCTTATGAAAGGACGGATATTTTGGTTACATAAACATGGGACTTCATGGAAGTTGATTTATCAACACTTGCATTGAGGAGAAGACCCTCCTGGAATCAAGCATGCTTTATGTGGAAACTCTGTGGCTGGATGCTCTCTGACTACTTTTCCTAGATCCTGTGTGGGTTCGAAAGTTTTGACTATTGTTCCTAGATCCTGTGTGGGTTAAATAGCTCTGACAACTGTTCCTAGTTCCTATGTGGATTGGACAGCTTCGACTACTGTTCCCAGATCCTGTGTGGGTTCGACAGCTCTAACTATTGTACGTGGATCCTATGTCTGTTCAAAAGCTCTGGCTACTCTTCTGGGATCCTGTATGGGTTTGATAGCTTTGACTACTGTTCCTGGATCCTATGTATGTTCGACAGATCTGACTACTGTTCTTAGATCCTACATGGGTTTGAAAGCTCTGACAATTGTTCCTAGATCATTAGTGGGTTCGACAACTTTGACTACTAGATCCTACGTGGGTTCGACAGCTTTGATTTATGTACCAGGATCCTATGTGGGTTCAAAAGAATAGATGATTTAGTGGCTATATTCAATCATCTCTAACTCTCTAAATAATTTGTATACTTGTGTGAGCTGAGTTAGTAACTTTTGTGTTGTCCTCGTGATTGAGATAAATTACTTCATATCTTAGGTATAAGAATGGGAATATACCTAAGAGGGGTTATCGGTTGATTTAATACATTGTAATTTATCCTTGTTGGATTTTTGTGAGACTGTGAGGGTCTCGGGGTCCCTACTGAGTATCGTTATACTCACCCCTGCATGGGCTATGCCCGCACCTCGTTTTGTTGGATGCAGACGATAGACAGCGCTGACTGAGGCTGAGAGCACTAGGACTGGACGATACCCAGAGGTGGACCATACGGCGTGATGATACACAGAGGAGATAGATGGACCTGGAGTGCTAAGGAGGCGATCTGTACCTACCCATCAGGTAGGAACCTCAGAGGACGACCCTATGGCAGTTTTTCTTTTCTTCAGTTGTACTTCTTATTTCCTTGTACTTTACATTTGAGCTTGTATTTTCGTCCCCCTTTTACTTTCAGTACACTTTGTTATATATTTTTACTTAGTGTTTTGCTTCCAACTAGTACTCTTTTGTGTTCATTTTCAGGTTATAAAGGCAATGCCTTCCAAGTTTTAGGGATTTATGTCTTTGGTTCTAGTCTTCATCCCCAGGCCTATGGAAGGAGAGCTTGAGGTAGTCACGGAATGGGCCCCGGGGGATGGGTCATGACATTTACCCTTGTTTTATGGCCTTTTTAATCCTTTTATCCTTTACTATGGTGACATTATTTATCCACAATAACTTGTCTATATAAGAAATTATGAAATTGATATTTGAAAAAATTTAATTCTGTTGATTCTAAATGATATTTTTCAAGATAATCATTTTCTATATATAGTAAGATTAATTTTAATATAACTATTCTTAATTAAATTAAACATAGTGAATAGAAGAAAAATTCATTTTTAAAAATAAAAATGAATTTTCCCAAAAATCATTCATGTTATTGATTATTTAGAGAGTTATTAGTTTATATCAATAATGATGAGTGTTATGAGACTTTCAAAAAAATATGAATGTATTATACCTTGTAAATACTTAATAAAAAAAATCCCAACAATAGTTCATTCTTGAAATAAATAAAACTTCTATTCCAAAATGTAATGATTGGGTTTTTAAATCCAACATAATACATTAAATTACATAAATCACATTCATGCATACATTTTAATTTTATAAATAGGTTTTATAATTTTTTATTTATTCTTATATCATGTTAATGTTGTATAAGTCACAATAGTTGGGAAATTTATATGTTCACAATTTCCTTAAATGTAAAGTAAACCAAAAATTACTAAAATCATCAATATATGATTTTTAAAATCATAGAAAAATAATTTTCATATTCTCATATTAATATTCAAAAAATTTAAAAATTTAAATTTAAATAGAACCATTTAATTCATGGGAAAACATCATTTAAAAAAATACTATTAGTTTTCAAAATAAATACCATGAAATTATTTAATATGTTGATAAAATTATTTATCATAATAAAAAAGAATATTATTTTACATGAATAATAGAATTAATAATGAAAATTTTATTTCAATATTTTTAAAATTAGTAATTTTTTTAATGAAATTTACATAACCATTGAATGATGAAACCGCTAAAATATAAAGTAAATATAATAGCATTAAGTTTATTATAATTTTATAATTAATTTTATAATTAATTATAAAATAAATTTTGAGACATAATATATATATATATATATAATTTTTTAATTCATATTATGAAACCATAGAAGAGAAACCTATAAATACATATCTTATCATATGGAAACATTGTGTCCTCTTCAATAAGAACAACCATATAATCCACCAAAATTATTGGTAATTAGGATATCATGGAATTAGTGGTGTATAAATATATTTTCTCTAGCTATCGAGTAATCATATATAATTTTCTAAAGGAGGGCCCTGATCATCCTATATTAGGGTAAAACTCACCATGTATGGTCAAAATTGTCCCCTGTTCTTAATGGAATATCACCCGTCATTCATATAAATATACTGAATCCAAGATTATAGATAGACAATCCATTATAATGATAATTAAATAGGTTATTATCTCTACAATGACAAGATCACAGGAAAAAATCTATCTATCATGTTTAATATTTTTCTAATGGTTGTCAGTGTAGATAAGTTAATTACTTCAAGTAGGAGATTTTTTTTGATGTGGATGGGCTAGAGGTCCAACATTAATATGTATCTAAAAAACATTAATCATAAATAAATGAATTACATACTTCATTGACTATTTTTTTTGGTGTAAGAGTAGTAAAAACATATATGTTACCCTAAACCATGTTTGGTGACACCCAATCATATCCCCCATTACCTATATCAGTTCTCTTCCCTGCACCTAGTGATGGGCATGGTCCCTTTGGAATGAGTTGTTGTATATGTTGATCAGTGTACCCTTTAACCATATATTATCCTTCACCACCGACTCATTTACCATTATCACCTCTATTAGGACCACCCTATCCATTATAGGGAGAACATTGATATCACAACTACATTTTTGAGGGATGCGTATCAATAATCCTACCCGATATATCTTATGAAAAACACATTTTAGGATAGGCACAAGAAATGTATCCTCCACTACCAAAATAATAAAATATTACATCTCTAAGATGACCTAAAAATTACATGAACCCACCTATAGTAACATCTATAATAGGGGTCAAGAATTAATCATCCATTTTTTATGTCCCGACCTAGGTTCTAGTCAACTGATCCCTGATCCTAGATTGACACATGAACTCAAACATGCCCCATGTATTACAGAGGATGCCAGCTTGCATTGAGGGAACATGGTGTATCCTTGGGGATAATATTCCGTCATTCCCAAAGTGTATCACAGATAATATGTAATATCAGGTAAATATAGGAATCAATATAATAAATAAATTAGTATAAGATTAAAGGAATAAATATACAAGAACTAAATAAAAATCAAAAGTTGGAATATGAATCATTTATAAAATGATGATTATACATGTCAAGTCCTTATAAAAAATGGAAAATAGGTTTACATGGTGGTAGCTAATACATGTAATAATAGATAAGAAGAAAGAATCCAAAAACTATAAAAGCTTCCCAAGAACTGTTCCAATCATCTACTACAAATATCTATCCTAATTAATGCCTGCAGGATCATATTTAAAAAGTTATACATCACCCCTTATCAACAACAACATATATATAATCTTCAAGTGAACCATTGGATGCCTATATTTTGTGTGAAATAAATCTCAAAAGGCCACCAATAATGGCGTTTATACCATATAGTTAGTGTAATATAAAATAAAATAGTGTGCAAATGTATATGAAAGTAAATATTTTACAATAATATAAATCCCCTAATACATGATTTAGCCTCATCTCATATCTGAACATGCAATACTTTAATTAATAACATTCTTTTTTATAATAAGTAAGTAGGACGATCCAAAGTATGACCAAGGAATAATTTAGTACTAATAAAAATAATAGAGGATCCAAGGTAATAAACAAGGTATCCTTTATGATGATAATAATGAAAGATGATCTAATGTGGTAACTATGGAATCATTAACATTAGTTATTGATCCAACATAACAATATCTTGTAGCATATCTATAAGGGGTATGAGTCAAATGCATGGATATCCACCAAAGGAATTCAACCATAATATGATTCTAATCATTTCCAAGGATATTGTTCAAGGAAAACATGATAATAATTGATTGAGACCAATGGGTGTATCCACAGTTCCAGATGTTTGAAGATGTCAATATAGATCCAATATTGTATCCATGACACACTAATATTGTAAATATAGTGAATAGATCCCATAATGTCTTATAGGGAATCCACTAATAGAAAAGAAACAGGATCCAAGGTGGGTATATCCCTTTCCAAACAACATCCTTCAATTATAATGGAATCCTATGAGTGATAAAAGAATTCCCTTGGGGATCGAAGGCTATCTCAAGTTTAAACACCCCTAAAAATATGGACATGTCCATATAGAGTATCAAATTATACTCAATTTGGTGGCCAATTTTGTTCATGAAATACTCAGGAATTTCAATTTATCATTTGTTTCATTCTATTTTCCTTCATTAGTATGAAAATATTAAGAAGGTCTTGCAACCATTTAGTAAATTAGTCACATAATCATTAATTAGGTTCGTTCTGCTTCCTTCCGTTAAACATGGAATGAGGTTCTATAGATATAAATCAGGTCAATCAATGACATTGATCTTTTCAAAGTGATAAATATATTATACTTTCCATTTATAGTTGAGAATAATTTATTATATTAAAAAACTTACATTATAACGGTCATGTTACATCTACACATGTGATCCATAATCAATGCATAATTCATTTAATTAAAGAGGGATTCCCATTAGTAAACTTAAGCCACAATCCCAAACAGTTTCATAGGTAAAACCACATGGTTCACCATGGAATAATTAATGAATCATCTTACATGGGGTGTATAGAGTTGTGTTATTACCTCCAATGGTGTGATATGCATGTATAGAATGGGTTTTAAATTATGATCATGATTATTACAAGCAAGGTGTATAAATTAAATAGGAAACGCCCTGTTAAATTAGCAAGATCACAATGAAGATAGTTTATAAAATGATTGACTTGAGGGATGAGTCATATTCAACCTATTATAAACCTATAACTATATCCACATATAGTATCGGCCTTCAGTTAGGCATGGATTAGATGAAAACTCTAGAATAGATCAACTCTATGAAAATAAGCCATATGAGCCTTCATCTAAAGAAATCTACAGATGAAAATAGAAATTTTGAATATGTTATTGTGAATAGAGTTATTAACAATGCATATCCAACATCAAAAAGGTGATTGAATATGATATCAGTTGATTGAATGTGATAAAAAAATCAGGAAGATGGATTTGGGAGCTCAAAATGGGTGAGGAATTTCTCTATTGTCCACTAGAATAAGAGAAGGAATAATATGGGTAAATTTACAAATCATTAATGTAATATTATTCATTTCACCCAAATAATAGGGGTCATGGTTTGGTCCCACATTTGGATAAACCATGTGCCAATAGTGTTTGTCTCACAACTTAATGAAGGTACCCACATAGTTATAGTGCACAGTTTGAGAAACTATGCGCCAACCATGAGAAATATATCTACTAAAAACTGCAGACCATTCCCATGGGTGTTTGTCCCAATTTTCATTGTTTCATCAGACCTTGTAACATCCTACTGCTCATTTTCAAGCCTATCATGGTTATGGGTAAACGTGTGTCCTTCCGAGCGTGGTTTTTCCTAACCGTACAACCAATATAGTTTTCAAAATATTTTCAATCCAATATCTGAACCAGACTCATAAACTCAAGATACACACAATATCATTGCATGAAATTATATTTTTTCTATGATAATGAATTATACTTAAATTTAAAAATATACTTACCTGATATAAATTTCAGGTTCTTACATTCTTCCCCTGTCAAAAGAACTCATCTCGGAGTTCACCTTCCAATGGAGGAAAAAATTCTCCTGAGAATAACTATGACTGATGGGCATATATGTTAGCTAACTGCTCCCATTTATCATCCTATACTTGATCGTTATTCCATAGCACCCATACTAAAGGTAAAAAATAATCCTCACAGATCCATCATGATCTATTAAAAAATTCATATAAGACACTCCTCAAAATTTGAATCAACGTGTAATTGAACCTCCTTAGGATCCAAAGTTTGAGATATATAGTCATGATAATGGTGATGATTTAAAACATGGAAGAATTATTTCTTGTAATGGTCTTTATGAGGTAATAAAAACTAACAGGATATTGGAAGGACACCCTCCATGATCTTAAAAGGCCCAAAAAATCACCATGAAAACTTACATGGCCTCGATATCCATTTATGCCCAAGCATGGGTGATGCCCGTAGGAAAACAAAATCCTCCACCACAAACTCCAAAGGTCATCAATAGTGATCAACATAGGATTTCTTCCTAGATCTAGAATTAGATATTTTCTTCTTGAATTGATGAACCTACCCTAATGTTTTTAGAATGAGATGCGGACCCAATAGAACTACCTCACATTCTTTTAACCATCACATGGGTGAACAGAATGACCTACTGTATAGGGCCTTAAAAGGATCCATCTGAATCATCACGTGATAGTTTTCACTGTAGGAAAACACAATGATAGTTATATTATTCTCCCAATAAATATTGAAATCATTTAATCATTCTTGTTGAATTTCCTATAAAACTGGTATCATTCTTTCTAGTTGGCCACCAGTCTGACGATGAAATGTTGTTCTTAGAAGCACCTATGTACCCATAGATTTCTATATCCCCTACCAAAATTGTGATGGGAAACAAGTGTACCTATCTGATATGATAGTACAAGGGACGTTGTGTAGCTATATATTCTTATATACATTCTATCTTCCTAGGCAACCTATTGATAAATTGTCCCGAATGGGAAGGAAGTGGGATACTTTCATCAGTCTATCAATGACTACACAAACTGTGTCACTGCATCGAGACGACCATGATAATCCAACTAAAAATTCTATAGAAACATATTCCCATTTCCATTGTAGGATTGGAATCAGTTGTAACAACCCATCAAGCCTTTGGTTCTCCATATTCCCCTACGGATAGGTGGAATACCTAGGGATAAAATCTAGTATTTAATGTCATATCCAAGGAAACAAATATTGGCATCACATATGTTAATATATCAGTGAATAATATGATGACATGTCCTTTTAGAATCATGAGACACTCTCATCATATTCTCCCTCATATCTATAGGAACTGAGACGCATCCCTCTATAAATAATATGTCATCTCTTTCCACTAACCAATCCATAGGTGGGCCATTTTTGGACATATTCTCCTAGAGAACAAAGCCTTTAGGATAAAACAATTTCCCTCACTTCACCCTATCAATGATGGAAGAGGTAATAGTCAAGGCTAAGAGATAATATTCCACATGAATCCTATGTAACATTAGATGAATCTCATAAATGGGGGCCATAAATTTCTATTTCCAACTTATATCCTCTATGGAATGTTCTTGATTTTTCCTGAATCAACACATCTTTTACTTTATTTCCCTTTCCAATAATAAAGGAAAGCTCAAAATCAATAGACCAAAGATATTTGACCCATATAATAAGTCTCATATTAAATTGAAATTATGTAATGAAATATTTTAGGATCTTGTGGTTTAAATACACCACAAATCCCTCATCCATTAGATAATTTCTCCAGCAATGTAATGCATGGAAAACTGCTTCTAGTTCAAGATCATATGTTGGGTAATTCCACTTGTAATGTTTCAATAACCATGATCTATATGACAATACATTACCCTAATTCATCATCACTAAAACCTACATGATTCTGGGTGCATCATCGAACATTGTATAGTCTATACAATGCTCTAGAAAAATCAAAATTGTTGTAAGAAAAAGACTTCATTTTACAACCTGAAAGGATTTATCACACACTATTGACCATAAGAACATAACAAAATTAATTTTAATATTAGTAATAGGATCCTAAAGGTTTGATAACTCTTATACGAAACACTTATAATATACATCCAACCCATGAAAATACATATATCAAACAGGTTCATGGTTCATCCTAGGAAAAAATAGCACTCACCTTCTCTAGGTCCAGAAATATTCCTTATTCAGAGATAATAAGTCCCAATAATTTAAAATAGTAATTCCAAAAGTGGAACGTAGAAATATTGAAATAAGGATTATGCTCTCTTAGTGTATTAAAAATGACCTCAATTTGTTGACCTTGACCTATACAAGTGTGGTAATAGACCAAGATGTCATCTAAAATGACATCCAAAAATGAATCAAGATAGATATGGAAAACCCTATTAATAGAATCCCTAAAAATAATGGGAACATTCATTATAATGAACAAATAATGATATACTCAAAAGGACCATATCTACAAAGAAATGATATATGTGATATCTCATAATGTATGATTTTCACATGATAAAAGCTCGATCTCAGGTTGATCTTATAGAATACACTAGATCCTTGGATTTGGTTAAGGAGATCAACTATTTGAAAAGGTGGATACCTTTTCTTAACCATTATCTTGTTCAACCATCTTTAATCATTGCATAAAAAAGGTATAATTTTGTTTCATAGAGAAGATCATGGTCGAAACCCCAATACGATGTATTATGTATGATAAAGACTTTAGACTCTAGATCCTCCAACTATCGCTTGATATCATGGAGCTCAGTAGATTCTATACTCTATGGATGAATGGGTGGTTGAGATATTACAGGAATATGATAAATCATAAAATATTCTTTTATGATGGGTTATTCCCAAAAGAATCATTGTGAAATATGTCCTTGAAATGAACTAATGTGGGAGGATAATCTTATAGGTGTACACCATGATCCCTTTGGAAGATACTAGAAATATGGGAATCCACTCATCCTAGCTAATGATTCTCTAGCATATCTCTTCTATCATATACATCCCACTCAACTTGTGGAGATATATTTTTCCATATGGTGTTGTAAATGATACGCTATGATAATAGTAGTCCAGATAGGCATGATAAGGAACCAGCCAATCCATCCAAAGAATGACATTGAAGCTTTTAATCTCAATAACCAAGAGGATCCGGAAGGAGGGAGAAATACCAACCTCAAGGGGTGGTACTTGCATTAGTGTATTCAAACTAATTAAACTCCTGACATTGTGTCTAGGGTCCTAACACTATATAAATTCAAAATTTTAATATAGAGACTTTTCGCATTCGATTAAGAGACAAAAGAGTGAGAAGAAACTATATTGGATGTGGAGTAAATGATCTTACCCCTGAAGTTGGAGCTACTGAAGAGCCTCTTCCACTGGATATATATATGGAAAGTCTAAAATAAAATTTTAATATTCACCAATCGACCGAAAGAAATGCACTCTAGAAGGTATATATAACACTGAGGTTTTAGATTGACCTATCATAAACACTGAGGAATGATAATATATTTTCCATTATGGATACTCATTCCTCTATAGCTCTGATGAGAATCCCCAAGGGAACAATTCATGCAATTTTATGAACTATAGGATTGACGTGGTAGTGAAACTCTATGCCCAGAATTATCACATTCCCATAGGATTCGATCCGTGATAAGGGCCTAATTCCTCATCTCATAAAATGTAGATATGGAAAATATATTCCCCTGAGTACGTATAGAATACAAGATCCCATCCTCAATATATTTCACCCGTGATAGGTCATTGTTTTCTAGAAGTAGTGAAAATATTTTCAACTCAAAAAAATTGATGTATATTCTATAATAGATTTAGAACCCTGATTTAGACGCATGAACAGCCGAGCTCAGTCAGGTCTCAGCATCTGAAGAATGAAGTGACCATATAAGGCTTCTTAAAAATCACCCCAGACCATGAAATTATAACAACATGAATGGGTAATCACATCCCAATAGTGCATGGATGAATAGAATTTTATATAAGTGGTAAACATGGGCCTATTCTCTAGAGTCGTGTCAAGATGATTGAATATATATAGACTTTTCATCATCTAGGACTCAGTAGCATGTGGACTCCCATCCCTTAAATTGATGGTAGAATGACACTACTGGATATCAAATGCTAGATTAATAATCACAGGTTCATGTCCGGGAGAACCTTTCATGGACTATATCATACATTAAATACCATCAATTACTGAAGCTTTAGTTTATAATTTTGCTATAATAGGTCATGCGTTAGGTGGAAGTACATAAGAAATCACTAGTGGATTAGGACTTACCTCCTCCTGAGTGTGGTTGTTTCCACCATCTAAGTGCACAACATAAGGAACTCATGTTGACAAATATCTAAAAATATTAAGAGCACATCTTCGAATAAGATTTAACAACTCAAAGAAGAACTAGTAGAAGCAAATCACAAGTACAATGGATAACTAACCAAGGTAAAACCTTAAATACCCACATATAAGTATAGGGAATTGGTAGGTGTTTTACTTTTATTTATAGGGTTTTAATAGTTAAATGGTTACCACATTTTTTCAGTTAATTTAATGGAAACCATTTAATTTTATATGTCATGATTTACTTTCAAAATTTTGAAATTTCTTATATAGATATATCAAAGTTTATTAAATGTATCACCATTCCCAGTTAATAAGTTTCTTTAAACCTTATCATAGAAAGTGACACCCCTTTAATCTATATTTACCCACACTAGATTTGTTCTCCAAATTTAATGGGTATTATATGATATCTTGATTATATAAATTACCCATTCTACCCCATGTGGGCCCATAGACCTCATGAATTGAAATTGGGAATCACTCAATTATAGTTGTAGAGTATCTCATGTAAGAAAAGGTACATAGATGATATGGGTAAAAACGTGATATTTAATATTCAACCATCAATATATACAAGAAATACTATTAATATTTATGAAGACACTTTAAATAAACAATTCCCCACCCTATAGAAAATTTTATTAACATAAGGATATGTATCATGCATGGATCACTCAACAATCAACTGAAACACAAGTAATGAAAGAAATGAAATAACCTTATATGGCATTTGATATAAGTGGAATGTGAATTCTAGGTTCCAATTATGATTCAAGTAATGATTATGAATTTCCCTTACACCATCAATCCATGTATAAATATGAATAAGGTGTATCAAAAAACCACAACCCATGTAAATCACCCTATGGATAAAGTATATCAACTATAATAAGAAAAATGCATAACTTGAATTTTCCATTCCCAAGAAAAATTCCATTTACCCCGAACACATGTCAGATACTCCTAGGCACAAATTATTACCAAGATCCATCATGTTATTAAACTTCAATATATATTACAACAAATAAGGGGAAAAATATATGCTACAACATTGTGACATCCGGGCCCAGGATCCAGTCAAAGGTTCCATGAACCTGAATGGTCACATGGCCAAAGGAATACCCCGCCCAATATGACAAAGGTTTCCCACTTGGAGGGAGGTCAAAGGGTGGGTCTATGGGTAGAATATTCCCACATAACCAAAGTGTAGCACAATTTATATGTAATATCAGATAAATATCATTTGCAATAATATAAACTAATAAGAAACAAAATATATGAATAAACATCCATGAAAGAAATGATAATCAAAATATGGAAACTGAATCATATAAAAAATGACGATGATACATTTCATGTCTATAAATGAATTGGGAAATCAGTATAAATTGAGATAGGGAATACATTCTATACAAAAGAAGAAAAAAGAATAGAAAAACACTCCAAGCATCTGAAGAACTCACCCAATCATCTTTTATCAAGATCAATCCTATATAAATAAAGCATGATCATGTGTCTAATGTGGGAAAATTCCCCTTATTAACCCCAACTACATATAATTTTCTCGGTAGCATCAATGAACAAGATAGGGTTTTAGATAAATCCCAGTATTCCACCTCCAACATCGTCTATACCATCCAGATAGTGTAATATAAAGTTAAAATGTTTGAGGGTATATATAAAATTCGAGATGGTACACCAATTAAAATACCTAGATACATAATTCATACAAACCTTATGTCTAAACATGTAATAATTTAATTAATAACGTTCCCTTTTATAGTAAGTAAGTGAGAGGATATAAGGTATGACCAAGGAATCCTATAATACTGATGAAAATAATAGCATAACCCAGAAAATAACCATCTATCCTTTATGATGATAATAATGAAAGAGGATCGAGGGTAGAAATTATATAATCCTTGACCTGAGAGGCTGATACAACTCTATAATAACCTATAGGCTGGCGATAAGAAGACTGATTGTAATCCGAGGGGAACCACCAATGGAATTATATTATAATATTATTCTAATCAATTCAAAGGATCTCATTCAAAGTAAAATGACCTAAGAAATGACTGGGTATAATGGGTGTATCCATTTCTCCACATGCCCAAAAATGTTAAGATAAAAAAAAGGAGTGTATCAAAGGAATCATAAAATTTAACTGATAGTGAAGGGATATTATGGAATCATTCTAGGAATCCACTAGTAGACAGGGCCTAGGTTCCAATGTGGGTATCTCCCTTGGAAACCAAAATACATGAATCATAATATTTTCCTCTTAGATATCAAGTAAATCCCTTGGGAATCCATGGTTGGATAAAGTCTAACCACTGTTAAAAAAATTAAAAGTTTTATACAAAATTGTACATTATAGTCAAATAATTATATAATTTAAGTCATCTAATAAAAATAAACTTTAATAAATCATTTGTTTCAGTCAATTAATGTTTATTGGAATGAAACGGTTAATATGGACGTGGAACCATTTAGTACTTTAGTCACATAATCATTAATTGGGATTACTAAACCTGCTTCCATTAAGCATGATATAGTGTGCTATAAATATGAAAAAAAGTCACTGAGTAACATTCAACTACGCCAAGTAATATAGATATTATACTTTCAATTTACCATTGAAATTAATTTGTTATATTAAAACACCTACCTTAGTAGTTTCATGTGAAAACTATATAAGAGAGTCATCTACAAATAACAATTCATTTAATTAATGAGGTCTTAACATTAATAGGGTTATCTGAAACACGCAAATGATGTCATCAGTTATGCCACATGGGTTACCAAGGGATAATTAAGGGGTCAACCTACATTTGGAGGATGGAATTGAGGTCTTACCTCAAATGGTGTTATATACACGTATAATAAATCCTCAATAATACATGATTGATGATTATAAACAACGTGTGTGAGTTGAATAAGAAACTCCCAATGAAATCGGTATGCGTATAATGATGAAATTTTATAAAATCAAGAGACTTGAGGAATGAGTCATAGACCCCTACCTAAAACCTATAACACTCTCCTCATCTATTATATTACATTAGTTTGTCCAATTTTAGATGAAAAGTGAATAACTGATCAATGCAATCAAATTTGGGAATATGACCATGCATCTAAATAACTTTACTGAGTATAATAGAAATGATAAATTACTTAAGATGAATATATTACAAACTGATTCACATCCAACATGAAAATATGTGATTGAATCAGTCTTAAGATGAAGGAAGATGACACAAAACAAGGAAATAAGGATGTTGGACCTCGTGTTGGGAGAAGAAGGGATCTCATGTCTACTAGAATGAGTTATGGAAGAAGATGAGTAATTTTATAAAACAATAAGGTAATTTTATTGATTTCAACCAAAAAACATGGGCACATGGTTTGGTAACACGTTTTTCCAAACATTGTTCCATCCATGATTTCCACACTTCCTAAGGAAGGTACATACATGATTATGTATCACAGATTGAGAAACCAGGCACCATCTCTGCAAAAGTGATCGAAAAAATTGGAGACCATCCCCTTGGTAATGCGTCTGAATCTGCATGATTTGATCAAACTGTGTAGCCACATGCTTCTCGCTATTAACCCCATCATGGTTAGGGGTAATCGTGCGACCATCCCCACATGGTTTCTCATAATACCGTGCCCAGTATTTTTCCCCAAATAGTTGCTCTCCGAACTCTAAAAAATCCCCAGATACCCTTGATACAGCCATTATCGTATTTAGAAACCATATTAGGTCCAAGATAAAAAAATTAGATAGAAATTTTAATGGATCCATACCAAATATAAAATTCTGGTTCTTATAATCTTCACATATTAAATGGACTTTCCCTTGAGTTAACCTTCTAGGGGGAATTTTTTTTATCTGGATTAACTCTTTCCACTGATCACGTAATCCAGCCTTCTGCTCCCATGTATCATATTTTATATAGATGTAATTCAATTGAAAATTTACTAATGGTATATAACATCATCAGTGATAATTCATGCTTCATTTAATTATGCATGTAGGATACTCCTCAAACAAAGCATAAATGTCACACTCAACCTCCTTGTAACAAAAAGAATGAGATAGGTCGGTATGATAACAGAGAACATATGAAATGTGGAAGATTCTAAGAATATCATGATACCATTTAGGTAATGGTAACATATAGGCTACTTTCATAACTCTCTCTGTAATCTATAAGTCCCAAAAAAGTACATCGACATATTCCATTGGCTCTGTATAATTTTATGACCAACCATAGGTGTTACCAATAAGAATGCAAGATCCATGACTTCATACTCTAGAGATTTTTGGTTGTAAAAAACATAATATTTCTATATTGAATGAGCATTACATATTTACTTACTAACCATTTAATCCAACTATGAAATCTCTTGAATTATAATGGGACCAAGTAACATTTACCCACCTACCTCTAACTAAAATATGGGGGAACAACTCAGCCTACGATATAGGGCCTCAAAAGGGGGCATTTGAATCATCTCTTCAAAACTATTATTGTAAGAAAACATGATGATTAGTATATTATTATACTAGGAACCACTGAAATAAAAGAGAGATGCTCTGAGAATATCCTCTAAAACATGTAACGACCATTATGACCATAGAGACCCGAGCATGGCGTACATGGACACTAAATTTATTTTTTTTGGAAAAAGTAATAAATTACACAACCATATTCCCAAATATTGTATTAGTTTAGTGTATTTTGAAATTTAGAAAATAGTCTTCTAACTTGGTGAGTGATCTTTAATATCTCCTATAAAGATCTTCCCCTTTTTTCCTACCGAAAACTATTCTTCATATCACGGGGAAAAGAAAACATAAAAAGGTCGAGCTCAAATGCTCAGTATGGGTAAACATAGAGGACATATAAAAAACCCTAAACATTTTAAAATAAAAAAATGAACATAATGTTTTAACATCAAAATTTTGAGTCATGAAATAAATCATGGCAGTACGTAAGGCATGGACCATAAAGGAACATTAACCATGATAGAATAGCATTGGCATAAAATATGTAATTGTGGAATACTAATAATCACATAATATGACTTCTATAGTTGCCAAGGATTAGCTACCTAGACCATCATAGTAGAAATAATTCATTACTGAACTGGGTTTACTTGTTGTTCCAGCCATATATTACTCAACCGAATTTACATGTCATTCCGGCCCTACATTACTGAACCAGATTTACTAGCCGTTCCAGTCATGTCTATGTTATGAGATATAAATCATTACCCAAAGAATAAGAGGGAGATATAGGTCCCATATATTTCATAACAAAATCATTCATACATGTTTCAGAAAACATAAATCAATCATTAGAGAATAACCCATGAAATAAAATGGGATTCTTAAACATCATTTCATCATAACATAATCCTTTTAAGATAAATGGACATCATAAAAATAATTACATCACAAAAAAATATAAAAATATAATAATATATATAGAGACATACCCTATTGTAGAGACTCGGTTTTTGGCCCTGTCAGACTTTGGAATTTTCGTATGAATAATTCCAGAGCTAGGCGTGAAGATGACATGCGATTCTGAGGCCCGATGTGAATGGAATTAATTTTATAAAAATATTAATTATTTTTATACTATGCACAAGGAGGGAATGAGTTATATCTTAAACGGTAGCTTGAATCAGAAATTTGAGGGCACAGTTGCATCCGAACAGTGGTATTTACCCAAGGTGGGGTGTAAACATTGCAAGCATGGGCTTGATCTGGAAAAAGTCACCAGGGGCATTTTTGTAAATAAATGGACATGTTTCGTTATGGACGTCGGTTCAAATAACTCTTGAACGGAATCTCAGATCAGAAATCTAAGACTTTCATTGAGTTCGTAGCATTGTGCTTACCCGAGGGGTGAACTCAATTGAGAGGGTGTGGGAGATTCGGATTTCGCGTCTGCTGGCAGTTTTCTATAAATAGGGAGTTAAGAAAATGAGCAGGCAAAGCTCATTTCCCCTCTCAGACGGAGATGCTCTGGACGATGGCGATTTGACATAGAAACAATATTGGATCACGAAGAAATATCAGACCCTAATAGATCAGAGCATAGGGAATGCAACGGCGGATCCGAATTCGAGGTAGGTGACTTCTTTTGGATTATCTATCTCCCCAATTAGGGTTTTTTTTTCATTTTTGATTTGTTTCTGCTTCTGCTGCTTTGCTTGTCTCGCTCGATGGCCAAACCAACATCAACCATCGTCCGATTGAGTTTTTGATTGTGCATTATTCATGTTCTTCGTCTGTTCTTTACGTTCTTCACCCATTAGCTTTTCACAATGGCAAATCATCAATGAATCGAGGAGCAAGGCATATGTGTGCGAAGCTCTCGACCCGAGGAGTCCCAATCTGTGCTCGGGTTAAATTTTCAGGCGTTGGAGGAAGCGCATCGGTGAGCATAAGCGGCGGTTACTTTTTGTGACACTGAAACGATGACAGATCATTCAGCAGAGGCAAGCAATGTAAAGGTGTCGTCCCAAGGATTCCAGATCTAGTCTCGGATCGCGTTGTGGACCATCGGAGTAACAGTGGTGGCCTGTAGAAGTTTTCTTGCAGATTTATAGAGGTTATGATGGTTTTCTGGTGACTCTGGCGGCGGTCCAACATCTCCCGCGGTGGTCTGGCGGTGGCGGATTCCGGTAGGCAGCGGTGGTCCGGTTAGGCAAGCGGTGGTTTCCGGCAACCCTGCGGTGGTCCGACCATAATTTTATGGGGGTTCTTTAAACACCCATAACTCACAAACCATAACTCCAATTTGCGAGCGGTTTGCGGTGACACATTCCTTTCATCGAGATGGACCTTTTTAACTCACTTTGGGAATTTTATGAGTCAGGCCCGTATCCCAAGGCTACGAAACATTGAAATAATAATAATATTTTATTATTTTTCAACTTTGACCCACCATATCTTTTACACGGAGCGTCCGATAGACGTGTTGTTAGAGACATTGTGATCTTGATAGTAAGGTGGTTTTTGAGGATAGTTTCCTGGTTCTAGCATAGAGATCAGTATGTGGGCCCCACGAGGCTGCTTTTGGGCGTTTACGGAGAAACAAAAATTTTCTGCTAAGTGTCCATTTTGGACAAACGAGTAGTCAATCCCATGTTTTTTTCAAGGGGATCATAATGGTGCGATCTTCTTGACGAGCTTCGGGAGCGTGGTGTGGGCCCCACCTAGTTTGTCTTCGGTGAATAGTACCTTCTCCACTATGTGTTCGTTTGGGATGATCGAGTGGTCGATCCCGTTTGGTTTTCTGAGGGGATCATAGTGGTATGATCCACTTGATGAGTTTTGGGATCGTAGTGTGGGCCCCATATGAGATAGCTACAGTGAATAGTGCATTTTCCACCGGTTGTCCGTTTTGGGCGAGTAAATAGCCAATCCTATGTGTTTTTCCGCGTGGATCGTGATGGTGGCCTCGGTATCGGCTTTGGAGGTGCGTGATGTGGTGTTGTGGTGGGTCACTCGGGTTAGCGACGTTTGGACCAAAAGTGGTTGAGGGTACTCCCTTGGTCCATTCCTACGAGGGTTCGCGTGACATCACAACCTTATTATAGGTTTGTGATCCTCTCGATGGGATTTTTAGTCTGTTAGAGTTGGGGCATCCCTCCAGTGGGCTCGGAGTGGGATCCTCTAGCATAATTTCCCTAGATTAGGTTCTTGGTATCACTTTGAATGCTCATCCATGGGCGACGATCACCTATCTAGCAGGTTAACCCTGTAGGGTTTTTGGCATCATTGGGAATGTGATCTCCCATGCAGTGGGTCGTGCTGAGTTGGGTTGTGGCCTCATCAGGTATACGATCCCCTACTCATCATGAGGATTATAGTAGGGTTGCGATATAATTGGTTATACGATCCCCTACTCAGCATGTGGTTTCTGTAGGGTTGCAGCATTGTCACTTTGATCCCCTACAACGCGAGATGTACCAGATAAGGTTTCATTATCGTCCTGAATGTCATGACATGGGGGACGATCCTCTATCTGAGTGAAGTTTTTTTGATGAGCACCGGATTATGTTGTGGTATCCCCCAGCGGATCTAGGAAGTGATCCTCTAATTGTGAGATCTACGAATGCCAGATCAGGTCGTGGTGTCCCCCAGTGGACCCTGGTAGTGATCCCCTATCTCTTAGATCTAAGTATACTGGTGTGGGTTATGGTATCCCCTAGCGAACCCTAGGAGAGATCCTCTATCAGAGGAGTTTGTTGTTTTGTTGTCTCAGTGAGGTTTCCTTAGTGACAATACCTGACGAGCGTGATCCCTCGGGTGAGAATCTAAGATTTTTATGTGGGACCCGATGGAGTGTATCTCTCAGATGAGTGTCATCTGGGATGACACTGATCGTGGAGTGTGCTCTCCTGGTAGTGAACCATTGCTGGTGATGAGGTCGGTACCTCATGTGTCTTGGTGCGTGAGCTGAGTATATCTGGATTGCTCATGGTATTTGTATGGGAATATACATGATCAAATGTTCATAGTTTATGTATGGGAATACACATGAGCTATGCCGACTAGTCATGTTTAGCCAAGGATGATCTCGAGGAAGAGTTTCTCTCTCGTCTGGGTTCCCTTTGGCTGGGATGGGCGGACTGTTGCCTTTGAGTTTCTCTATTGGTTTTGGGTTTTTGGGGTGCCTGCAGAGTATTGTTATAATGAACCTTGCACAGGCTTTTCCCACACATGTTTTTGCCTTGTACATACCACATGCCTATCGACGGAGTCCCAGGAAGACCCAGAGTAGGCAGAGCTGAGTGAGCAGGACTGACCGTGGAGTCTTGTCGGAACTGGGCCGAGGAGTTATTTGGTGGTGCTTTTGGAAGCGTACCACTTCTTCCGAGAAGGATGTATGCCTTCTTATTTTTCTGTTGGTGGGTCTGGTTTTTCCCTTTTCATACTGCTGTTGCACTTTGGTTTGGGATAGTTGTATTCATGCATTTACTTTTCAGTGTTATATATCTTTGCAATGTTGCATGGAGTTGTATGTGGGTGTGTCTGTATAGGTACCTTAGTCTAATTTCTCCCATGTGTGTGGTGGCCTACTCAGCGCTAGTCTCCATCCCCTGGCCTATTGGAGGCGAGCTTGGGGATTCACGACTAGAGCCCCGTTGGGTCGGGTCGTGACAGAGTGGTATCGGAGGAGGTTCCACCTTTGGGATCTCAGAGCATAGTTGGTCTAGTTGTGAGTTTGGTTTGGGTTGCATTGACACAGTTTCAAGATGTTTCAAGTTCGGCTTTCAGGCCAGGGACTCTAGTGTTGGTGCGGTGACCTATGTATCCAATCACTAGGACTCTAATATCCTACATTTCAAATTGGGACATTAGGGAACTATTCATAGGGACATAATGGTACATGCATCATATAGGACTGGGTTTTGGGTTTTCTTTGTTCTTCTTGAGTTATATCCCCAGATATACTCTTTGATTGTGGTGCGTCTTCATTATATTTGAGGATGCATCCACGATGACAGCCAGTGAGGGTTCCGTAGCGGGATTGCGGGGACGATCTGCCCCATGTAGAGGCTGTGGACTAGGGTGCAGGTTCTGAGTCCGGACATCAAGGTGGTCCGCTAGTTGAGCCACCACCTGTCGAGTAACTCATTATGCGGGCAGTGCAAGATGAGGATGCGCACAGGCTGAGTATGCTGCATGAGTTCTAGAGGCAGCGATATCTAAGGTTCCGGGGTGATCCAGACCCCCAGCCAGCTGATGACTTGCTCGAAGCAGTTTCCCAAATTTTCGACATTGTGAGGACACATCCATATCTAATGGTGGTCATAGTGGTGAGACTTCTGCAAGGTTCGGTTGGGCGATGGTGGAGTTTGGTGACACAGTCGCATGATGAGAAGAGGCTCACATGGGAATATTTTGAGCGGCTCTTTAGGGAAAAGTTCAATTCGGTGATGCAGAGTTCAGTGCGGGTTCAGGAGCTACTGCAGCTTCGACAGGAGGGTATGATTGTGTCGGAGTACTTAGTAAGGTTTACATACCTATCGCGCTACTCCCTGGATATGGTTTGAGACTCATTCTTCGGGGCATAGACCTTTGAGCAGGGTCTACATAGGGACATCTGAGCAGGTGTGGTTTCCATGTGCCTACCCACCTACGCTGGAGTACTGGAGCGAGCCTTTGTGGTGGAGAGAGTTCTAGCAGAGCAGATTCACCCTGTCAGTGTTGGGCACATGGAATCTGATACGTCGGCAACTGGTAGCCGATGTTAGGCACAAGGGTCTGGACGTGGCCAACGTTTCAGGAGGTGACCCCAAGATGGAGGATCTGAGGCTCAAGGCTCACAAGGCTCGCAGGCCAGTTTTGGTTAGCCACCGGAGAGGCGGTATTACACTTGCAACGGTCTGGGACATCTCGCTAGAGATTTTCCGACCCATTGTGTAGCTAAGAGGGAGCTGGTCGATAGGCTGCCTTGGCAGCAGAAATGCCTTGAGTTTGGATGTCCGCAGGGTGGCAGACGTGGCGACGGAGCTGGTGCAGCAGTAAAAGGTGGTAGGCGGTATCAGATGCCACCACCACCACCCCCAGGTGGTCCACGCTGAGATCAGGGAGTTGGAGGGTGAGGGAGAGGATAGCTGCATGTGCTTGAGGCTACTGACCCAGAGGTTCCATGGATGGATAAAGGTACGACTTATGTCCTTTCTAATTTCTGCAGTAGTTTTGATAGGCATTATTTAGCGGTACTCTTCACTTTCAGTTTCTTGATCGAGTTTTGTTCAGGGCATTGGTAAGACCTTGTGTCTTTTTTGTTCGGCATTCTTCGAATGTGTGAGGGAGAAGGATCCTTCCCCCACTGAGATTCATTTTTGTGACGTGATCAAAATTGTGCGGACGAGTTAGTGCCACCCAAAGCGGATAGTGTTGAGGTGTGGTGGATGAGTCCCATTGACTTGTGTGTTCAAGAGGGGTGTTTTTTGGAAAACTCTCTAGTATGGGAGAGCCAGTTGAGAGTCAAGTTTCTTTCTTTGTACTTATGGTATTTCGGGAATGAAAATATCTAAGGTGGGGAGGATGTAGTAACTCGGGTTTTGGCTCTATCAGACTTTGAAATATTCCTATGAATATTTCCAGGGCTTGGCTCGAAGAAGGCATGCGATTCTGGGGCCCGGGGTCCCCAGAATTAATTTTATAAAAATATTAAGTATTTTTATACTATGCATGAGGTGGGAGCGAGTAATCTCTTAAACGATAGCTTGAATCAGAAATTGGAGGGCACAGTTGCGTCCGGAGCATGACGTTTACCCTAGGCGGGGTGTAAACTTTGCGGGCGCGGGCCTGCTCTGGAAAAAGCTAGCATTGACATTTTCGTAAATAAATGGACAAGTTTCATTATGGATGTCGGTTCAAATTAATCTTGAATGGAATCTCAGATTGGAAATCTGAGACTGTCGTTGAGTTGGTAGCATTGTGTTTACCTGAGTGGTTACCTCATTTGAAAGGGAGGGGGAGATTCAGATTTCATGTCTGCTAGCAGTTTTCTATAAATAGGGATATAAGGAAATGAGTAGGGTTAGCTCATTTCCCCTCTCGAATGGTGAATATCTTTCCAAAAAAGATTCGACATCCAAAAGATATTGGATCACGATCAAACATTAGATGCTGATAGATCAGCGCATAGGGAATGCAATGGTGGATCCTGATTCGAGGTAGGCGACTTATTTTGGAATATACATCTCCCCGATTGCGGTTTTGTTGTCATTTTTTGATTTGTTTCCTATTCTGCTGCTTTTCTTATCTCTCTCGATGGCCAAACCAACAACAACCATCGTCAGATTGAGTTTTTGATAACGCGTTCTTTGTTTTCTTCGTCTGTTCTTCATGTTCTTCGTCCATTAACTTTTCACCTCACCAAATCATCAACTAATTGAGGAGAAAGGCATATTATTGCGAAGATCTCGACCCGAGGAGTCCCGATCTATGCTTGAGTTCATGTTTCGGGTGCTGGAGGAAGCGCAGCGGCGAGAAGAAGCAGCGGTTACTTTTCGTGACACTGAAACAACGACAGATCGTTGAGCGGAGTCAAGCACTATTAAGGTGTCATCCCAAGGATTCCAAATCTAGTCTCGGATCGTGTTTTGGACCACCGGAGTGACTTTACTGGCCCGCAGAAGTCTTCCGGTTAATTTTCGGCAGTTCCGACGGTTTTCTGATGACTCCGGCGGTGGTCCAGCACCTCCTACGGTGGTCCGGCGGTGGCAAACTTTGGCAGGCAACGGCTGTCTGGTCAGGCAGGCGGTGGTTTCCAGCGATCCTTCAATGGTCCGACCAGATTTTTTTGGGGGTTCTTTTTACACCTGTAACTCACAAACCATAACCTTTTATTGTGAGACATTTCCGGCGACGTGTTCCTTGCATCGAGACAGACCTTTTCAACTCACATTGGGAATTTTATGAGTCGGGTTCGTAGCCTAGGGCTACGAAATGTTGAAATAATAATAATAATATTTTATTATTATTCAACTTCGACCCACCGTAACATTTATAGGGAGCGTCTGATTGACGTGTCATTAACGAAACTGTGATCCTGATAGTAAAGTGCACTTTTCAGGATAGTTTTTGGGTTCTGGGATGGAGATTAGGATGTGAGCCCCATGTGGCTGGTTTTGGGCGTTTACGGAGAAATGTGACTTTTCCACCGGGTGTCCATTTTGGATGAATGAGTAGTCGACCCGTGTTTTTTTTCGATGGGATCCCAATGGTCCGATCTGCTTGGCGAGTTTTGAGAGCGTGGTGTGGGGCCCACCCAATCTGGCTTCGGTGAGTAGTACATTTTTAACCGGGTGTCCGTTTGGGATGATCGAGTAGTCGATCCCGTGTGGTTTTCCAAGGGGATCACAGTGGTATGATCCTCTTGATGAGTTTCGGGATCGTAGTGTGGCCCCCACATAAGCTACCTACGGTGAATAGTACCTTTTCCACTAGTTCTCTGTTTCGAGTGAGTAAATAGCCTATCCTACATGTTATCCTGTGTGGATCGTGATGGTGTCATCAGTATCGGCCTTGGAGGTGTGTGGTGTAGCGTTGTAGGGGTTCGCTCGGGTTAGCGACGTTTGGACTAGTGGTGGTTGATAGTACTCCCTTGTCTCATTCATACAAGGGTTCACACGACATCACAACCTTATTATAGTTTTAAGATCCTCTCGGTGTGATGTTTAATCTGTAAGAGTTGTGGCATCCCTCCAGTGGGACCGAAGCGGGATCCTCTACCATCGTTTCTCTAGATCGGGTTCTTGGTATCGCTGTGGCCGCTTATCCATGGGCAGCGATCCCCTATCTAGAAGGTTAACCCCTTAGGATTTTTGGCATCATAGGGAATATTATCTCATATGTAGTGGGCCATTCTTAGTATGTTTGTGGAATCGTCCGGTATATAATACCCTACTCTTCATGAGGATTATAGTACGGTTGCAGAATCTTTGGTTATACGATCCCCTACTCAACATGTGGTTTTTGTAGGGTTGTGGCATCATCAGTTCGATCCCCTATAACACGAGATGTACCAGATAGGGTTTTGGTATCATCATGAACATCACGACATGGGTGGCGATCCTCTATCCGAGTGATGTGTTTCTGAAAATCGCCAGATCAGTTTGTGTTATCCCCCAGCGGATCTAGGGAGTGATCCCCTATTTGTGAGATCTACGAATTCCAGATCAGGTTGTGGTATCCCCCAGTGTACCCTGGGAGTGATCCCCTATCTATGAGATATTCATATACTGGTGTGGGTTCTAGTATCCCATGGAGGACCCTAGGAGAGATCCCCTATCTGAGGAGTTTGATGTTTGTGTTGTTTCAGTGAGGTTTCCTCAGTGATGATACCTGACGAGCGTGATCTCTCGAGTGAGCCTCTGTGATGTTTGTGAGGGACCTGATGGAGTGTATCTATCGGACGAGTGTCATCTGGGATGATAGTGATCATGGAGTGTGGTCTCCTGTTTGTGAACCATTGCTGGTGATGAGTTCGGTACCTCATGTGGCTTGGTGTGTGAGTTGAGTATATCTGGATTGATCATGGTATATGTATGGGTATAGAACTGAGTGGATGGTCATGGTGTATGTATGGGAATACACTTGAGCTACGCTGACTAGTCTTGTTTAGCCGAGGATGGTCTCGAGGTGGAGTTTCTCTCTCATCTGGGTTCCCTTTGGCTGGGATGAGTGGACTGTTGCCTTTCAGTTTCTCTCTTTTATTTTGGGTTTTTGGGGTGCCTAGTGAGTATTGTTATACTCACCCCTGCACAGGCTTTACCCACACATGTTTGTGTCTTGTACAGATCACATGCCCTTCGACGGTGTCCCAGGAGGTCCCGAAGCAAGCAGAGATCAGTGAGCGGTACTGAGAGTGGAGTCATGCCAGACCTGTGCCGAGGAGCTATCCGGTAGTGCTTTTGGCAGCGTACCACTTCTTCTGAGCAGGTTGGACACCTTTGTAGTTTTTTTTGTGGGACCTGTTTTTCCCCTTTCGTACAACTATTTCACTTTGGTTTGGGATAGTTTTATGCATGTATTTATGTTTCAGTTTTATATATCTCTGCACTATTGCATGTAGGTGTATGTGGGTGCGTGTGTATGGGTACCTTAGGGTAATGCCTCCCATGTGTGTGATATCCTACTCAGTGCTAGTTGCCAGCACCTAGCCTATTGGAGGCGGGATTGGGGAGTCATGGCTCGAGCCACGTTGGGTTGGGTCATGACACCTATTTTATCTTGGATGGAAAATAATTTTGATAAAACACTTGAACTTAATTCTAGAGGAAAATATCCTTTCTTCACCAAAAACGTTTTCTTTTCACAAAATGTAGTACAATTTTCTAAAAAATGAATTTAATTGAAAACATAAATGAAATATTGTAAAGGAATATTCATGGAAATAATGCATTATGAAGGCATAAATTTTTTTTCATGTCGTATAAGTTAATAAAACATTATCCTTGTACTTTTTTCGGAAAATTCAACAAGTACCTCATATGGTAAACAAAATAAAGATTTCTTCCATACCGTGTAGTAAAAATAAAAAATGGGTAGAATAGATTTTAAACATACATAGATGAATAGTAAAAATTTTATGATTTTTTTTAGAAAACATGAACATGGAAGATAAATAAACCCCCATTAAATGCATAGGTATAAGCATTCTCAGATAAAAACGAGATTGGAAAATTATCCCTTTCAATAGTTCTGATTTTTTCCGTATGTGTCTAAAACTACTGTATTGTGGGTTTAAACATATTATTAACTTGTAAAAAAACCATTATAAAATTTATGATTTCATATATGACTCACCAATGACATTATATTACCCATTTGTTTATCAATTCCATGTTAAAACAACATTTTGGGTAACAATCATTTTTTTATCTTACGTGTTTTGAATTTTTATTCTAGATATTGTTACTTATATCATAGTTTAATTACATCTAGACTGTAAACATGATTTATATATTATATATAATCATTAAATAAATATATATATATATATATAAGATAGATAACAATAATGGAATGCACCGTTCATACAGACAATAGGTCGTATGTATGCATGAACGTTGTTTTCGTTTCCTTATTAAATTGAATGGAAGTTAGTGAATCAAATATATATATATATACATAAATACAATATTATTATTAAGTAATATATTTCATGATTATTTATTATATATAATTTATAATCATTATTGAATGGTTAATGTGGAGAAGGAATCTCATCGTCTCATGGAGACGGTAAGCCGTACGTACACACGAGCGACGATATCGTTCCCATAATTGTCGAATGGTATTGAAGTGAATAGTGTATAATATCTCAAAATTAGTATCATGTTATAATAATCATATATAGTTATTATTTCGACCATTATTCCCATCCACGTATGGCGATGGTGAAAACAGATTACACCACGACATGGAGACGGTAGGCCTTACGTACGCACACACATTGATTTCATTTTTCATAAGTTGGATAGAAGGTGAAATAGGGTTGTTTCATATTTATAATAACTTATATGTATAGGAGTGATACTGATGTTATTACTTTATAATGACACTACTGAAGAAGAGGAAGTAGAAGAAGAAATAAATTTGAAAGAATTTGTAGGAGAGATTACCTCTTCTTCAATGTTTCTCCCTTTAAATTCCCACCTATGGCACTAGAGTTGGTATTTTGAGAAGAACAGAATCTCTAGAATGAAACTAAATAAGTTTAATGAGAAATTGGTAGGTTTTGGATGATAATTAAGGCTCAAAATGATGTGATGAGGAGAGGGTGGAGGTTCACTTTTATTAGAGGGGAGAGGGGCACTTTAGGAAAGTCCTCAAATATAAATTTATTATAAATTAAATTTCTATTTAAAATATTCCAAAACTAATTTAATTTGAAGATAATATGATATTGGATCAAATACCCTTCATCCAATAATTTTTAGACAAGATTTGATATTTTTTATCGTTATCTTTTTTTTGTTTAATAAATATTTTACCCTTTTTAATCTTACTGTGATGCCAAGTTATTTGCACATTTTGGGTTAATTTAATTACTTTATCTTTTCAAATGAACTAAAAAAATGTTATTTATGACATATTATAACTTATATTAACCATTTGGAACATTCTTCAATTTTTAGAAATTTAATATCATTTAAGAAACTACTTTATATTTTATGTTCTGAATTATGTCATTTTTGGACACTATTCATACTTGACTTTTTTAATAAAAAATCATAACAACCAGATTACTTCAAAACAAAATGTATTAAGTAATCCCTAATATGTCATTGTCATCCAGAAAATTCACGGATGACATCAAAATATTCAAATTAAATTTATTTTAATATTTATAATTTCGTTTATTTGAATCTTTCATTAATGAGGTAATTACTATATCATAATTGTGTAATTAATTAATATATTTATCTTATGTATAAATATTATAAATAAAATACCACGATGTAGGAAAGTTTTTATCTTTATAATTACTATTTATAGACATATATATCAGTTACATAACCCTATATTAAAATCTATTTAGTAAAAGATATATGATTAAGTTATAATTATCTTTACATTAAATTAATAATGATAAAAAGTCATTTTCACATCCAAGTGAATCCACGTGGTCCCAAAATCAACCCAAGGAAGTCCATAGTCTGAAATATATCATCAAATAGGATTATGACATGTGTTAGGGTAGTTTAATATTATTATAATATTATATATTATCCTTATTTACTGAATTTACCCTTTAACCATGATAAATAAAACAATTACTGATGTTACTATTCATTATGTCCAAAAATGAAAGGTAAATTTTCCAAAAAACAAATTATACCATATGATTCCAAATAAGAAATCCATTATTCCAAATTCAAAAAACAGAAGTTGCAGTGACAAATTTAAAATTAATTATCGTTGTCCAAACTGACAAGCGGGGTTTTAAAAAGTAATAACTATCAAAAGATTGACATGTTTTTATATCCAATTTAAGAGTAAAATTATTTCAAAAACAAAAATTGGATTAAATGATAAAATTTTAATACAAATAAAATTTAAAACCAATTAAAAATAAAATCTAGCTATATAAATAAATTAGATACAAAGGCAGTTTTCAATAAAAATGTGGTATTTTCACTTTTCATTAAAATTTTAATTTTATTAGAATAATATAAAAAATTCTGAAAAATTAAATTTTTATGTCCCTATTCTAAATTAGAAGTTTATTTTTTCAATTTTAACTTATAAAAGTGTAAAAAATTAGATTTAAAATTTGTGCTCTATCAGAAGGCGTTAAAACTGCAATTTTTGAAAAAAGCTATTTTATCCAAAAAATAAATTTTTTTCTCATATTATGCTCTAGAAAATGTGTAATATGAATGATAATGTTATATAAAATTAAATATCTGGTTAATAATAATCATAAATTCTAATTAAATAATATTTTAATAATATATTGTTGTTTAGTGAAACTCGGTATTGCGTACAATGTATACTATCGTGGAAAGTCGCGCTTGCGAGTAACGCAAACCAAGTCAGTGTTGCGCATTGTGAAAGATAATGTTGGTGTAAAATATAACATAATAAAAACTTAGTAAATTAATAAATTGGATAAAATCTATAATTAGTGTTGCGTGAAATGAATTCTATAAAAATAACATGAAATTGTATACAACTATTGGGTCTTGAAAATTCTGTGAAGGAGAAGAAATACCCCCGAGGTCACTTGGAAGAAGAAATTAAGCACTTCAATAAGTATATCAAGGTGATGGGATAAAAATTAATTTGTATTTCATTTAAGAAACTTGAATGAATTCATTCAAATGGACCACGTACCATCACCGGGAAATGTACGAGAAAAAGATGAATCACGAACCGCCAGGTATGCAGAATGATCCGAGAACCACTGGCTCATGATACGATGGAAAAAGAGAAGAGAAAACCATGAACCCCTACAAATGGTGGAATTATTCACAGAATAACATCTGTGTACCATTCTGAAAACCCCCCATTTCACAGATAAAAAGGATGAGCAAGGTTCCACGAACCATTATCGTGAACTAAGGTCTCCGCAAACCATCGCTGACCGAGTCTTTCATGGGTTAGAAATATAATTCATTAGGCCTCCACAAATGGTGTTGCATTCCCAGTATATATGATCACTGTGATTCTCTATAAAATTATCACTATAAAAAGAATAAAGGGGCGAGAGGAGATCAATTTAGGGAAGGATGGGAGACAAAACCTTGAGGGAAGCTCAGAGGTTGGACTCTAGCTTTCGTCTTGTTTCATCAGCGAAGCACGAACTGCGAACCACTTTTTTCACTAGTACAGCCGACCGTGAACCATAAAAATGGGGAATTGAATAATAATAAAAAGAAATGTGAACCCAAATGGTGAAACATGAACTAGAGACTTCTCGCAGATGAATTTCTCATGAAAGGTATTCTCCCAACCCTCCTTCAATATGGCGCTCCACGTAGCGTACAACTACACTAACTGAACCCGGTGCTGTATACCCTATTGGTACATGGATGTAACCCAAATCATCACCGTGAACTGCATACCACTTAGGTATGTGGTAGTCTATACCCATTCCCTTGTACCACATAAGTACGTGCATGGGTATCTTGCCCTCATACCACTATAGTACGTAGAGCCTTCCCCATCTGACATTAGAAACCAGTACGTGGAATGGGGTGTTTTTGGGTATTGTTCTATCCAGTTCTATCCTCACGTCTTTATTAACTTCCAGTCCTTCACAATATCTCTACTAACCAGTTCTACAACACCAAACCAATGCCTTCAGACTCATATGATCAGGCCATCGAGTACACCAGCACGCCCTATTGTGTCTACATACGCATGGTCAGCGGAGTCATGAAGGCCCTCCCAAAAAAAGGTGCAGGCTTCAGGAATGCCTGTAAAGATACATTCCCATGGTAACCCGGATTCCAACCTTGGTATGAATATATAAACCTACCTTTTCTTGGTATTAGTAGTGATCACTTTCTTTTCCATTCAATGATTAATAGTGATCAGTCGAATGGGTTTTATTCGCTCCCCCCTTTAATGAGGAAAAAACTCCCCCCTTCCAACAACATGCTTTTGGGCACTCCCACTGAGGTAAGTCCCAAATCCTATAAGGTTGGGTAGCATGACCTTCAATTTCATTACATGTTGAAAGGTTCATCACTCCACACCCTCCCCCACATTCACCCCGGCCATTTCCGCCACGGGCTCTCCCTCCCCCACTTATAGGGGTGGATGCATGTGCATTGTTGAATCTTTAAAATCCTCTTATTTCTCACCCCGAGCATGAATCACATGGGTTTAAAAGATTGTGAGTATTTCAACATCAACACAACATAAAATTATGAGTACTCTGATTTCTGATCAAATCAGGATACGTAGTACACCTTCCAGAAAACCCGAGCTCAAAAGGGTGCCCCTTCCAAAAGGGTCCACCCAATGAAGTTCCCTGAAATGGGAAGATTCCATGCGTAAGCCCCACACATCATCTGAACTACGAGAACTCTTATTCTTGACCAAATCATGATATGTAGGATGCCTTTTAGACGGCCTGAGATCAAAATGGTTCCCATCCATAGAGGGTCTACCTAATCATGTTCCTCAAATGGGCAGCTTCCATGTGTAAGCCCCACCCAATAAGAACTAAGTGGGTTCTGATTCCTCTCCAAGGAAATGTAGGACTCCATCCTTTTGGGCCCAATCAAAACATCATGTCACCGTCTATCCCCCTACATTACAATAAACTCCAGATCTCCTTAAAATATGGCTAATTCATTGTCACCTCTATGGTGACATACAAACAACTAGATCAGAAACAAATACCTGTTCCAACTAGGGGATGCCAGTCCAAGATGGTTGTTGATCTAGGGCATGCATATATACCTTCCAAAGATCGAGATGATCATCAGTGTATCCCGATGACATCACAGGACCAAATAAGACGCTGACCCATACATGAATCCCATTACCAAGAGCAGATGGCCCTGGTCACCCACAAGAGAGCACCCAAAAATGATAAGCACCAAAGGAAACTGAAAAATTAACAGCACATCCATGATCCTGCTGTACTGGACGTTGTGATTCCTGACGCCCTCAAACTCATATAATCAAATTCTAAAGACCCTATAATTCCATTTCAAAATTATGGATGTGTTAGTAGCTATTGAGAAGGTTCTCACCCTAATATCACTACCAGCAGCTCTGAAGGTCTTCCCTAGAGAACCCTCATGGGCTTACTCTGTGGGTCAAGAATAATTGATCACGAGAGCCTATCAACTGATGTGCATCGGGGTAGCCCTCCCCTCGACCTGAAGACCAGACATCAAAAAGGTCCTCCACTTTTTATCATCCACCCTGATGGTCCTAAACTGGGTATACACTATAGATATGCTTCTCCCTGTAGTCATATATTAATTCATGATGGTATTCCTCACCATGATGATGGTCATTGAGAAGGCCCACCCTACAATGAATGTTGCTGTGAAGGACTTTCCCATAGTAATGCAAAGAAACAAGAAGGTCCTCCCCTAATTTCGGTACACCTTGAAGGTCCTCCTCGGGTTGTACACTGCAAACAATCTCCCTGAATCTAGATGTCAAGTCATGATGGTAGTCTTCTCCATGATGACGATCATTGGGTAGGCCCTCCCCATAATGACAGTGGTTGTGAAGGTCCCCCCATAGTGACGTCAAGCAGCAAGAAGGTCCTCCCATTACTATAGCCTACCCTGAAGGTCCCCCCCAGGGTACATGCCGTTAGGAAAATTTCTACGGTCAGACATCAAGTTGAAATGGTAGTCCTCGTCATCGCAACACCACATTAAGAGGTCATCCTCACAACCAAAATACATTCTTGGAAGAAGGACCTTCCCTTTCCGGAACAAATATGAGAAAGCCCTCCTATAGTGAGGCACGCAGGAAGGTTTCAGACACATCAGGAACCCATTCTATAATGAACGATATTCATTCTCAACCAGAGGATGGCCCAGGGACATGCTAATCTTATGAGCCACCCCCTACGGGGTCCACAAATCAATGATGCCCCCACCATCCTGGTTGCGTGGAATGAAATCATCAAGAATCAGTCGAGTTGGGTATATCAAGTAGAGGAGCCTCCAAAAGATCAACTATAGGATATGTTTCTTGTGATAAGATAACTAGTTTGGGATATCATACCAGTGATTTATTGTCCTATTACCACTTATCACTTTGACAAACTAGGATAATTTTCTGGGTAATGGATGAATGAAATTTGACTAAATATATGGAAAAATCATCAAAAGCTAAAAGAAAAATTCCTACCCTATGAAGGGTACGCGGACAATGTCATTACAATAGGTGGGATTCACTGCCTAATCAACTTAGAATCCCTCCCATCTGCAAGGCATCCATAATCAAAAAAGATGAATGAAAAACCTTGAACATGATTTTCTCCGAGCACTGAATAAATCATGTGGCCTCATAGGCAACACCCTAGCTGGAATTCACATTCAAGGGTGGGAAGAACATGGATCTTTGCACTACACCCCAATTCTTGTCGAGCAGGCCCTAATGGAAATGACATCTTGCAATTTCATGACCCAGAAGCAATAGCCAAATGAAACCCCTACTCAGGAAAGATGGGATACTCAACAAAACCTAGCTTGGAGTAAGTCTCAAAAGCATCAGGGCCAAGGGATCAAGCCATCGAAAAAATTTTGAGTCAGGAGACCAGGAACATCTATCAAGCTTCTCGCCTAAGGGAAGTTAACCAAAAAGCAGTGATCATGTCATCAAAATTCCATAGACCCCGTGCATGCCCATTTTCACACTTGGGTTATGCCCGCATGAGAGTACGTGAAATTGGAAGAGTGGAAATAGCAGAAGCTACCGCTGCGATACTGGAACAACCCCATCTCACAGGGATGGAGGAATTTTTAAATCAAAATGCCCCCGTAAGACCAAAAAATCCAGGTCATAGCACATCGACAAGAGAACAGGAACAGACCCATCCCGCAAGGCAAGGGGACTTTTTACCTCAAATCCGCACATGGAAAATGTTTGTCTTCCACCATCTAGGAAGAACGATGGACATAGGAGTTACCCGTTCTACCCCTACTCATGGTTCGCACCCTCTGAGACAAAGGAACGTTGCGAGGTAAGACTAGGGCTCCCTTAGGGGTCAATATTCTCCAAGAAACCCAAATAATACCATAAAATGGAAAGAGAATGTCCAATAAATGGCACAAGAATCCTTCCTACCATTCGGCACTGTGTACACCACCCCTAAAGGGGGATGCCTCAAGGAACGTGGTGAGAATAAACCCCACAAATCTCACATGAAATACTGAAGGGGGAGAAGACACATAGGAACATAGTTCCATCCCAAAGGCATTCCACACCGAGCATGATGGTGTGTATACCCAAAACCAGATATCGACCCTAAATTTGGGTGCCCCCTCAGTCAATCCAACATTACATCTCCCGCGAAACTCCAAAAAAGAGAAAAATAAATCCAAGGTCGTTTATGACCCACCTGATCCTCACAACGAGAGTGCATCCCTCACTTTTGAGGAATGGTTCTCCCTGAAGGGGAACAAAATGAAAGAGCTCTGACGAATTAATGTCGATCTACATCCAGGGAGTTATCTCACTGGATGTGTTCCCTCTGCGGAACATCAGGAAGTGCTCCGAGAAGAGGTTCCCATACCATAGAAACTCATTTCAGTGAATTAAGCCAAGCATAGAGGATTGTTAATCCAGGCCCTAGAAGGACATCATGACTTCCCCTCATTGTGAAGGGTTCCAGAATATACCTAGGTTAACCCACAAATGATGCCCCCGGCTGGGCATCAACCCCAAATTACAGTTTCACTCGAATTCCCAATCTTGGCCACTATTCCACTAGCTCAATATCAAGAATGACAGGATATGCATCCAGGGATATTAAACACTATCGAGTAGTTTACAAACTGACTAGAATCTAGTTAGTTGTGGCGCACTCCAATACAACTAGAGTGCGAACCCTATCCTAAGTCGGTGAGAAATTTTCTTCCACCACCAAACATTGGGAATCCCGTATTCCTAGTATTCAATGGATCAGGGGGGGCCAGAACAACATTTTACGCACTATTCCTCTTACTTTGACCCCATGATTGGAACTCTAGAGTAGCAAGAAGCTATAAAACTCATGTGTGTCATACGAACCCTGTCGGTCTCTACTTTCGTATGGTATACTAGCTTACCAACTAATTTAATTACAGGATGGGAGAACCTCCTGTGATAGTTTCTCTTCCAATTCAGTTGGATGCTGACCAAGACGATGGTCAGTGATCTCAGGAACTGTAAGAAGCAAGAGAATGAGAGAGTCTCAAAATTCATTTCCAAATGTAAAGTCCTAACATATTCCCTGAATCGGCCACTCCCCATGGATGAGATGCTCTTCCTGTGCATTGATAACCTTCGAGATGAATTGCGAACGCCACTCATCCCTATGAAGTACACCAGTGGGTTTAGAGACTTCTCTTCCATTTCCCAAAGAATAGAAGACTCCTTGAAATGGACCAAAATTAAGTCCTGAGTGGCCCCGACTGCCCCAGGGAAAAGAATGTGAAAATATGAAGCGACATGTGTCACTCTTAAGACACCCCCAGCACCAGCCCCAATCACGAGGCCCCCATCGAACCGTATAGGCCCCCCTGGATGCCAACATCCACCTACACCCTAGAAAAATGAGCAATGAAGTGATAAAAGGAATCAGTTTGAAGAACTATGAAATAGAGTTTACTTGTTCAGAGAGGACCTGGTTCACATCTACTTCATAGATGCCATGAATTGTAATCTGATCCGGCTACCAGAGCCAAAGTGAGCCAATGAAGTGGGTCTCGATGACAGTCCAAATTATTGTGAATATCCCCAAATACTAGGAAACACAATATAGGAATTATTTGTTTTCAAGGATCTCATAAAAAAAGATAGTGGATTCTGGGTATGTCCAGTTGGGCCCTCCGCCAGTACAAGTGGCATATGTTTCCACCACCGAATCAATAGAGGAAGAAGAGTGGAAAAAAGTCAGCAGCAAGAAGGAGAAAAAGTTTGAAAACTGAATGACCTGAAATCCCATTAACTGAGTCCACCAAATTCTCCAATCATAGTTGAAATAACCTACTATGCATCTAAAACCTCCTAAAACAGTACAACCATCCTCCTTTTCCCCACCATCCCCTAAAGGCTAGAATGGTTGATAGAAAGAGAAAAAAGTTGAGCTGTTACCAAATATGAAGTTAGTGTTTACAGTTTCTGACATCATTCCAACAAACTTCGTACAACGGGCACCACCCCCGAAAATGGAACAATGGGAACCGCCCTTCCAAACGGTACCGTCGGAAGGAGGTAGTCCGACATGAACCATATCGGATCAATAACTGATATTCATCTCTATTATTGTTATTAAAATAATGGACCCCTTATCTAATGAAGATTGTGGCCACAAACCAAAATTCTTCATACCCAACTGGTGAGTCATAGGAAGAGACCATTGTGCTCAGAGGTTTCCCAGAATGCATGATCGCGTCATGAGTCAAATTTCTAGCCATGCCATGAGTCAAACCATTAACATTTTGGAAACCCGCAGAAGGACCCTTTGAAAAATGAAACTAGAATTGGAATGCTCCTTTGCCCCCATCGGAGGAAACCCAAGCCCAGTCATCTGTGAATATCCGTCAAGTGAATAACAAGCATCAAACCATAAAAGGAATAAAACCAAACCAGTCCAGTCAAATGTGGAAATGACTCGGATGCCACCGAATCTTACTGCAGAGGCTGAATCACCTACATCCAAAGCTAAATCTCTTAATGTGTCGGTGAATGAGAAACCCCAAGCTATGAAGCGACGACAATTAGAGAAGTAGTATGACATTTTAAAGCAGTTGGCTTCAGTACCAGCAAAATTTATCATCCTAAACGCGTTATGTTTGTTTGCAGATCTTAGGGATGCACTTATTGAAGACTTGATAAGTCCCCGAGAGTTTGAGGCTGAAGTAGCTAGGGATGAAGTCTACCAAGAGAAGACCAGTACTGGAGAATTTCATGTTTTCATCTCCTTCATAGACCGGGATGAAGATGCCATCATGCCAGGGCACATCAAACCCTTATATGTGTCTGGAAAGATAAATGGAATTGATGTTCATAAGATTTTCGTCGACTACAGCTCTGTAGATAACCTCCCACCCCTAAGAATGCTACATCGACTGGGATATGATAAATATAGAATGAAACCTTTCACTAAAACTCTGTTGGGATATGAAAAAAAAGTAGAAGTTGTTGGGAAGAATCAATATTAAAACATGGCTTGAAGATCTCATATCATATTTCGAGTTCCTGGTGGTGCAGAAAGGTACAGACTTCAATGTATTGTTGGGGAGGCTTTGGCTGCATCAACATGCATTAATTTTGTTCTCATACCACCAGTGCATAAAATATTACACCAATTGGAAAAAAGGGATGTTTCGGGCAGATAAATTCCCGTTTGAGTTCTTTGAGTCAAATTACATCACCGTGGAGTTCTATGATTTATATGAAAAAAATATTTCAGATGACGACATTGATTGAATCAATGCCCCTAATGTTTGGGAGATGGCTTCATCAAACCCCTTCCAGCATCTTGGGGAGGAGTATGTACTACCCATCAACCATGTTGAATGCGTAAGTACAATCCCAGATACAATTTTAGTTGTTTTCATGGTCTCTACTATGACCACGAAATCCAAATACATAGATGAACATGCTAAATCACATGTCGTCAGGAAAAACCATCTTGAAGATGATCCCAGCCCATCCTTGGGTCATCAAACCGTGATTGCCTCGCACAGTAAGGAAAACAATGATTTCTTTCCCAATATTGGAGAAGTTATATCAAAAATCATTTCTCCATAAGAATGGGAAGATGATGAAGATGAAGAGGAGGAGGAGGAGGAAGACCTCAAAGATTCTCATCATGCATTCGAAGAAGGTGTTTCCACCACCATCGTTGAACTTAAGAAGATAAATCTGGGCTCTGAAAATGACTAATGACCCAATTTAATTAGGGTGGCCATGCCAGTTGAGAAACAAGAGGATTATACCTCCTTCCTAAGAAATAATGGAGATTTGTTTTCTTGAAATTACACAGAGATGCCAGGACTCGATCCTCAAGTCTCTACCAACCATTTGGGCTTACCAAAAGATCATTAGTGCAATAAACAGGCACCCATAAGGACCCACCCGACACATGCTCCCAAAATAGAGGCTAGAGTCGACAAACTGATCAAATTCAAATTCATATAGGAGGTCAAATATCTGATCTGGATGGCCAAAATAGTCCCTATTAAAAATAATAATGGACATATTAGAATCTACATCGACTTCAGGGACCTTAATCGGTACTGCCCAAAAGACGACTTCCTTGTCCCGAACACAAAATTGTTGATCGATGCAAAAGCTGAATACGATTCCCTCTCCTTCATGGATGACTATTATAGATATAATCAAATCCATATGACCTAAGGAGATTAATAATTTAAAACTTTTGGGACTCCTAATGGAGTGTTCTATTATGAAGTGATGCCATTTGGTCTAAAAATGTCAGCGCCACATATTAGCACACCATGCATCACATCTTCAAGCCCTTCTTGGGAAAATTTTTCGAGTGTTATGTCGACAACCTGGTGGTTAAGTCATGACAGAATTCAAACCACCTAGACGACCTTGAAAATTTCATCACCAAATTGAGACAACATAGTTTAAAGATGAATCCCTTGAAATTTTCCTTTGGAGTTACCTCGGGGAAATTATTCGACTTTTTCATACACCATCATGGAATCATGGTCGACCCCGATAAGAAAAAAACCATTATTTTCATGTCCCCACTTCACAACCTCACTGAGTTGAGATGTCTCCAAGGGAACCTCTCCAACATTTGGTGCTTCATAGTCAACCTTGCAGGTAAATGTTTATCTTCAACCAACATCTCGAAGAAAGGAGTTATGTATGAATGGGATAACGATTCTCAAGAAGAATTTAACAACCTCAACAAATAAATCCTAAGCCCTTCAGTTCTCATGCCACCAGTTGTGTGGAGAACTCTCATTTTATACATAACAGCCCTAGAATGGTCATTATAAGCCTTCCTCACGCAGAAAAATGATTTTGGCATTGAGAAAAACCTATGATACCTTAGTAGGACAATGATAGATGGCTGACTTGGTATTTGAAAATCAAAATGAACTGCCTAGCCCTAATATTTGCAGTTTAGAAGCTCAAGGATTACCTACAGAACTATAAGGCCCACCAGGCCTCCCACTACAACCCGCTCAAGTATATCCTCTATCGTCCCATGCTAAATGGGAGCCTATCACGATGGGCAATCATTCTGTAGCATTTTGACCTATGGTACGTTCCCCAGAAGGCCATCAAAGGCCAGGAATTAGTATAAATCTAGGATGAGCACCTATCATAAGAAAAAACACTATTGGATACCGAACATCCAGATGAATAAGTTTTTTCCGTCCATGAGAACCCCTAGATGTGGGAGATGCACTTCGACGGTGCTTCTTGAATCCTGATAGGGAAAAGGATATAGAATCCTAAGCTCAACAATGTAGGGGTGGGATTTTTACTCATATCTCCCTAAAAGTATATCTTTCATTACTCTTTATTGCTTTCAAAAGGGTGTATGAACAATGAAGCAGGGTATTAGGCCCTCATAGCATGCTCAGAGTTGGCAGTCTAGGTGCAATCCAAACACCTAAAAATAAGGGGTTATTCAGAGCTAGTCATCAAATAGGTCAACAGTGAATATGATACAAGAAAATAATTATTTGTTCCCTAGATGAGCCATTTCTGAGAAATGTTGGTAGAATTACCATCATTACCAAGGTTGAATCATTTCCCTCGATTTGGGAATGATCAAGATGACGCTTTGGAAAATGCACCCATAGCCTTTGCTGATCCCGACTGGGATGAAAAAATCATTGGAAATGCTCACCACTATATGGTCTTGATATTCATCTAGAGAAGTACGAAGGAAATTGATGATATTAGGCCCGTTCCTGATTAGTATGGTCATACCACCGGTTCGATGACACCCATCACATATTACCCCCAAAATGGGGAACTACCACCAGTTTCAGCTTAAAGGGTGCAGGTCCAGAGGCAAGAAATATATTTTACCTTGTATAATGGGGTGATCCATGAAAATTTCATTTACAAACGAGGCCTTGACAGAGTCCTTATCAGGTGAATTGATGATGAAGAGATTTCTACTATCATGAATGAAGTGCATGTTGGAGAATGTGGAGCACACCAGTCAACAACCAATCCCTTTCACCAAATCCAAAGGCTTGGGTATTAATGGACCACCATGATATAGGATTACACCATATTCACTAAGAAGTTTCATTCCTACCATGTTCATGCTATTTTCATTCACAGCCCCCAGATTAGCTTCATGTGGCGAAATACTTCTGGCCATTCGTCACTTGTGGGATGGATGTTGTGGGACCGTATCCTCCCACTACTTCCATAAAATTTAACTTCATACTCACAGTAACTGAATTCTTTTTTAAATGGGATAAATCCATACATCATAAAGATGTAGGGGATAAAAACATCGTCATCTTCTGATGTCCAAAATCATCACCATATTTGGTGTCCCTTATATAATACTGATGGACAATGACACCAACTTCTACTCTGCTGAGCTGGATAAGTTATACCAGGAATATGGAATCAAAGCCAACGAGTAATCCCACTACCACGTGGAAGCCAATGGGCAGATAGAAGTCTTTAACAAGATTCAGTCCAACATACTTCAAGAGATTGTTGACAAGGATAATAAATTGTGCCCAGACAAGGTCCTTCTTTCTTTGTGGGCTTAGCCGATCATGACCCGCACCGCCACTCAGGAAACCCTGTACTCACTTGTATATGGGGAAGAGGTAGTGTTACCTATTAAAGTCCAATTTTCATCACTTCATGTGTCCATTTGAGATCAAATTTCCACAGATGAGTAATCCTAGAGACAGTTTAATGAATTGGAGAAGTTAAACAAAAAAATGCTACACACTCTATACCATTTGGAAATCTTACTAAACCAGATTACACGAGCCTTCAACAAAAAATTTCACCTTCTATCTTTACTCGATGGAGAAATGGTGTTAATCATCATAACCATGATGGTACTAGGGAAGATCCCTTGAATCTTGAACAAAATTAGGATGAACATTATCTCATACATCGGGTCTATTCCAACAGAGCGTATGCCCTGATATCAATGGACGAAAAGCTCATCACAGATCCCAAAAATGCAAAGTTCATGGAGAAATACATCGCATAAAAATACCCCATATCCTGGTCCAAACTCTATTCCATTAAATTATGAGTCATAAAAAAAGGGGTTTCCCATATCATATTCTGAACTCTATGACCCTAAACTATGAGTCATAAAGGATGCCTCCATGATAAGGTACATACTCTAAGACTGTAAACTATGAGGTAAAAAAATGGTCCCATATCCTGGTATGAACTCTACAACCCTAAACTATGATTCATAAATGATTCCCCCATGATAAGGTCCAAACTCTAAGACCATAAACTATGAGGTAAAAAATTCTCCCATGATAAAGTCTAAGTTCTATGACATTAAACTATGAGTCTTAAGAAAAAAAGGGGGTGTCCCATATCATGGTCCAAACTTTACGACCCTAAACTATGAGTCATAAAGGATTCCCCCATGATAAGGTCCAGACTCTAAGACCGTAATCTATGAGGTTAAAAAATGCTCACATGATAACGTCCAAGCTCTACGATGTTAAACTATCAGTCATAAGAATAAAAAGGGGGTGTCTCATATCATGGTCCAAACTATATGAACCTAATCTATGAGTCTTAATGGATTCGATATGATAAGGTCCAAACCCTAAGACCGTAAACTATGAGGTAATAAAATGCTCCCATATCACGGTCAAAACTCTACGATGTTAAACAATGAATCGTAATAAAAAAACGGGGTGTCCCATATCATGGTCGAAACTCTATGACCCCAAACTATGAGTCATAAAGGATGACCCCATGATAATTTCCAAACTGTACGACTGTAAACTATGAGGAAAAAAAATGCTCTGATATCATGGTCCAAACTCTATGACCCTAAGCTATGAGTCATAAAGGATACCCCCATGGTAATGTCCTATCACTAAAACCATAAACTATGAGGTAAACAAAATTCTCCTATATCATGGTCAAAACACTAAAACCCTCAAATATGAGTAAAAATTTCCCCCAATGTCATGGTACAAACACTAATAGCATGAACTATGAGTAACGACAAATCCTCAACGATAAGGTCTGAGCTCTAAGACCTTAAAATATGAGGAACAAAAAATGCCCTCATGCTGCGGTCCAAAATCTAAGACCATAAACTGTGATTCATAGTCCTTTCCACATGACATTACATTGTAAGGAACATGTCTATGTGGTAAGATGTTGAATTACGTAGCATAAAACGTCTTAATTTCATGATAAAAAACTGCATGATTTTTCACAGAACTAAGCACGTCTTGATTCTTTCCCTCACAGTATACGTAGAGACACCTCGATCTTCAATCCTAGCCCATCCCTCATAAAAAAATGCCTACATCACGCCCCCTATCTACCCATATTTTTAAAGTAGACCCGTACTGCTCCTTGTTTTTCACACCGATTATGACTCCTATGAGCATAGAAATGGTGATAGGGATTCTTTTACAAAGGTCAACTATGGGGAAACATGGCGAACTTGACAACCGTGATGGGTGGAATGAAAACACCCATACCTATTAGACCAAGACAAACTGGTACGAGGCACACACAGAACTACGTAATAATTGATTCCTACCCTCGCAAGATACGTAGAGATTCCTCGATCTACGATCCAGGACCAACCCCATTGGGAAATAAAATGAAAAATCCCCCATCATATTCGTTTTCATGTCACACTTTCAAAAGAGACTCTGTAATCACTCCTTGTTTCTCCCAACGAGTATAACTCACATGGCCTTAGGACCAGGGGTAAGGATTCTCTTATGCAAGTAAACCATAGAGGAGTATGGTAGGCTTGGCACCCATACCAAGTAAAGCCAAAATTCCCTCAAGTGTCCCTAACACATAGAACAAAAAATTTTAGGGAACATCCCTAACTATATGTGGTTGGATTCCTGCTCTCGCAGGATACATAGTGATGCTCAGATTCGACATCCTGGCCATCCACCAACAAAAAATTCCACATCCCCCCATGTGTGGACCAGACCTATGTGGAAGCTCCAATAAGGACATGGTTAGTCCGGCTCTGGGTATTCTCACATTCCCAGACATACCTTTCATGTTGGTCACACTCCATACCTTTGGAAGACTTGGATCCTCACAATCATCAAAGTCCCTCTTTGTTGGAATGCTAGTGTCTAGTGGAATCCTTTGATCGACTATGAAAAGCATGCCCTGGTGGCTCTGCATACGTCACCCAAAACAATGGTCATCAATCAAAAGCAAATTCGTCCCTAGTAGTGTCCTCTCCTACCTCAATATGCCCAATCGATTTCAAGCCACATAACATCCCGGCTAATTTAAGTCGCCCCGGGGACTATGGTTTACAACTTCTATCATCACTCACATCTTTGGAACGCTGGAAAAACCTGACTACGATTAACAAAAACCTTTTAAAGACCTTTTCAAGTCCAAAATAATACTCATCGCAGGATGGTAAACTGCATGGCCAAAATCTTCCTCCTCGCACAATGCTAAAATTCAATCCCAAAATATTCCTCACTGCATGACGCTAAACTACAAGGCCAAATTTTTTCTCACTGCACGACCTTAAAATGCAAGGCCAAAATCTTCCTTACCGCAAAATGCTAAACTACAAGGCCAAAATCAATCTCACTATACAACGCTAAACTGTAATGAATTTTATTTAGCCTAAAAATGCCCCCTAATATTGAATTCACTATTCTTATACGGTGACATGAAACCCCTGCGATCCCTTGTTTCTCAAACTGAGCATAGCTCACGTGAGCATAGGGATCTTACTAAGAGATCCACAATGAAATTATAGAAAAGCGGTCTAGGAATTTGGTCCTTGAAGAACGACATTAAAAGTCATGTCATCATCCCCCCCCCCTTGAGAGGAACCCCATGTCCTGGCCATGTGATGTCAAACAACCTGGTATCCCAAAGATAGAACTAATACCTCGCCCTGTGTATGGCTCATATCTACATAAGAAAAACCATTCTATGAGTGAATCACAGACCAAATGTCGCCAATATGTCATGGTATACCCCTTCCAAATTCAATACTATATGATTTATGTGATCTTGAATCCCCATAACCCAACAAATCAATCTTGTATTGATGGCTAGTGTCCTGCAGACATCTTTAATTGACAATGCATATCATGCCCTGGTGGCTCTGCATACGTCACCCACAAAAATAGCCATTAATTAAGGGAAAATTTATCCCCAGTAGGGTCCTCTCATATCTAAGAATTCCAAATAGATTCAAAGACTCGTTCCACCTCTCAAGATTCAGATTCCCTCAAAGTCATGGTCTATATTTTTCCCCTTCCACACATCCTGGATATATCGGAACATATGGGCCTGATTCACCTTTCTTATCTTTTGAGGTTTCTAAAAGATATCGTATCTGCCTACACGAAGTTGATCCATATGAAATGTAAGAGATCCCCCGCTTGTTTCTGGGTTTCATCGAAGAATATCAGCTAAAAAAAGCATCATATTGTGATTAGGGGCACCCCTGTTTGAAGGTCACACACCGTATTCAGAATGTTCCCGATCTCCATGATCCTCAAAGTCCATCGGAGGTGGAAGGCCAGTGTCCTAGGAACACCTTTTCATGAATGTGAATATCATTCCTTGGTGGATCTATATATGTCTCCCACAAAAATGATTTTCAATAAAAGGATAATTCATCCCTATGAGAGTCCTTTCCAGCCTCTGTATGCTCAATGGACATTAACGTCGTGTCACACCCCCAGATTTGGAAAACTTTTGTATGACGGCTGATGTACCTGATTCTTCCCAAGTGCCCCAAACATAGAGAAGACTTTTCACTAAATTGACCACTTTCCAGATCTCCCTCACACAAGAATGAAATGCGTGGGAACAATTCCCACTCAAGGCCGATGGGAATGTTCCCAATGTTCTCAGACATCACTACTCAATCCAACCACATATTTTGGCTACCAACATCAAGATAAATCCAATATGTGGAAAATCCCTTCAGGCCATCAGAGGCAGAAGGACAGTGTGCTAGGGACACCTTTGATTTACTATGCACATCATGCCTCGGTAGCTCTACATACGTCACCCACAAAAATGGCCATCAATCAAAGGAAATTTCATCCCTAATAGAGTTATTTCGGACCTCTATATGCCTAAAGCTTCTCTTGAGCCTCGTGTATTTACAGAATACATAAATCCAAGGTCAATAAAAATCCATAAACCATGTGTGATGGGAACTTGAACATTCCCGACTAAAGGTCCCATGTTGGGGCCTTACCCCATTAAATTTGGTCAATGATGTTTGACCTAAAATGTCAGTAATAAATTTGAATGGTAAAACTATGAACTTCCAGTAATGGAAAAAAAGACGTCACGCTCGCTAGAGGGAAAATCTATCGAAGGAACCTCTGAGTAAAAGTCGATTATTAGTTTTATAAAGACAAAAATACATTGAACCAACAAAAAAAAGAGTAAATATTGTTAGGTTGAGAACCCACAAAGGGAGGCCTAAGAAAAATACTAGTTATACCCACTAATCTAGTATCAATCAGGCTAAAATAAAAATTAAAGACATAATGAAAAAGGCACAAAAGTTCACGAGGTTTTCCCTAAAACCTCAACAACAGTTGAACTATGCTCACTGAGTCCCTTGGATAAAGTTAAAATTAGAGCTCGATTCGGTTATCTCGGTTTACTGATTTCAAATAATTTTTTAAAATTAACGTTTGACTGAAATGATATTGATAAGAAAAGGTGATGAGGGGGAATTGATCAGTATATTAGTCCCATCACAATCCATTAGATATATGGTTGGCATCCACAACTTGGATCCTTTTCTCGAGAAAAAGATAAGATTGTTACAGAATACATTCAGCAGAGTTGTAAAGATGCATCAAGGATTGGTGAGATTCCTCAATGTCTTGGAAAAGATTCAATAAGCTCACAGTCTAAACTTCTTTACTCACTCATAGCGCCTCCGCTTCTCTCATGTATTGAAGGCCGGTTCTCTCTCCCTACAGCATTTACCATCGCCCTTCCTCAATGGCAGCTGCGGCCCGAGCCCACCCCTATTTGAGTCATTCTAGTTTCTATATTTGTTACCCCATTTCCTAGTAAATCTTCTCCATCAGAGACACCTTATTTTTGAGGTTTTTGTTCAACTTTGAAACCGTCCCAACATGAGTGGTATCTTTGTCAATGAGGATTCATTGTGTAGTCGTTAGATAAGTCATCGACTATACCACGGAGAGTAGACACTCAAGTGCACCCATTTCTTATCGAGCAGAAACCACTCACCTTAATATATAATAAATTCCATGATAGTTTAATCCACCAAAACCCAGAACTACAAATTGGATGTGTAACCATGGAAATTTTTCAAGCATCTCTTCTAATGGAGTTCGGGATATTAATACCAGATGTTCCTCCATGCGTTTTTCTGAGTAGGATGAAATTCGGCCAAGCTTTCTTGGTCAGTCTTGGGATCACTCCCTGACGATGAAATATAGTCCAAAACGAATGTCACAAGGGAGGGACTTGGTTCAACAACTATAGAATCACTTAACCCTTTAGTAGACTTGTCTCTGTTAACCATAATAAATGGAAAGGTGGGGACATCCTCTGTAGACAAAGCATGTGGTTGAGATTCTGAGGATGAAAAGGAGATGAAAATACCTCCCACCCTGAAATCAGTATGACTATCCAAAACAGGTGGCGCAACATCTTCAATTATTAACCATGCTACATGGATATGAGAGAGTGCTGAGGACCTGACACCATGACCAGTTGGAAGAACCACCCCCCAAGATGGACCTTAAGAGTTCACTAGTTCGTATATGACTTGTGGGGATAGTCATTTCAAATGAGGATATTGGTCTTGGAATAATGGGGGTAGATAACATAATGCCTCACAGAACTGGAAAAAATGGCACGATTCCCAACTCTATATTATTAGAGAATGGAACGTTGGCCTCCCCAACCGTGACTTTATAAGATCAACCTTAAGAAGGTAGTGTATCCACTATTGAATCAATTCCTTCTAGGATGATATATACTTGACCAATAATATTTGAAGCACGTTTAAAATCCAAGAAAAAACTATGATTCCCATCACTGGATGTAGCCCCCACCACATAGATCACCATGTGCCTCTCTATGGGATTCAGTTCGTTATGATCAAATGAACCCTCGAATTCTGGATGACCTTCCACTTATGGGGAAAAAATTGTTTAAGTCGGGGAGGGCACATCTGAGGGGTCAGTAACACCCTCGGTCTCCTCAAAAGCCCCTACATCACTATTCTGACCAGTTGTAATAGATGACGATTCTTCCTCAACTCTGAAGGGGGTAGAGGGTATATATTCTCGAGAAATTGTCGTTTGATCACCGACAGGCCTTGCATCAAAGTATATATAAGTATCAATAATTAAACAAGGTAAGGATATTAGGTTCAGTAACTAGGTGAGGAGACACATACTAGTGTTCCCCCTTTGAATGTGCTTCGATAGCTGGGATGCTTGCTTGTGTTTACTGGAATGTTGGAGTGATGGATCCTAAATAGAATCGCCAAAAGGAGCTTGAGGAGGAAACAATCTAGAGGGTTTAGAAATCACCACCTCCAAATTCTCTTAGGCTCTGAGAGACCATTCAGTAGTACCCTCTATGAGGGAGGGAACGTACTCCCCAGGTATAGTACCTATGGGGGAATATGTTGAGGAAAAAGATGTCTCCTAAGACCCGAGAACCTCCTGAAAAAAAGCCGAAAATGGGGGAGGATTTTATCATCCTTTGAATAAATTAATTTTAAGAAAAAGGTTTTAGATAAGACCTCTTCTGTCAGCCATGGTAAAACTACCATCAATGCCACACGGTCTGACCAGTAAGGTCTTTCCATAGGTGTGCGAAGGAATTTATCAATTTTAGTCAGGTGAGAAGCCACTTCATCTGGATCTTCATCGGCTGAAATACCAGTAGGAGATATGGCTCCCCAAAAACCTGGAAGATCGATGCATTATCTCTAACGAAGTCTCCAAATATCTTCAATTGAGGTTATATTCCTCAACTCATCCAAAAATCTCCAAGCCTCTAAAAAGACACCTGTGATTTGGATAGCTAATGTCGAGGGGTAACATGAGGAAGTGGGGTAGGCTTCGAAAACCATAAACGTTTCTTGGGTGACTCAGCAAGCTTAGGACCATGAGAAGAGAAGCATTTATGAGATGATGGGGATGAAGAAGAAAACTTTTTCATGGAGACCATAGAAGGTAAGCTGAAAACGTCATCACCATCATCGGTGGTTTCTAGTCGCAGCCTTGCAAGCACCCGATGCGAGTACCTGATGTGACCTCTTTTGGAGTGGATGAGGATCTTGAGGTCCTTAAGGTAATATCCCACCTCATATAGATCCTCCTAAAATGAAACATCATGTGGTGCTGACACAATGACAATATAAGTAGTTGCAACTTCCCTAGTCTAGTGGAGTTACGCTAAATTGCAAGAAGACCGGCCATGAGAAGACTTGTGACCTTTCAAATGGTCACATTGCCTCTAGGCCACTAGAAAATTGTTCTTCGAAGGAATTAATGATGGACTCCCAACAAAAACCCCACCGGCTTGTTCAGCTGCCCGTGGGGTCATAACAATAACTACCACAACTATCATAGGGTGGGAGAAAAGGTACCTTCGAAGAGCATTTCCAGGTCGAGTTTTCTCCCTCAGTTCATATCTCTTCCCCTTTCCCTTCACCTTGGATTCCCTGGGAGTGACCATAGTGGGCACCACGTCGGTCAATAAGCCATCAGGATATGACCTATCCCAGGACTCAGCGTTATACATGGCAAGGAAGGGCATGGAATCCATAGAATCTGGAAGATTTTCCTAGATCTAGGTGTCCTCTCAGGTGGACATTATCCATAATTGGCGATCAATCATAATATTTTTCTCCGGGCGAGCGCGGTTAAGAGCAATAGGACATAACTTCTGAACGCAATTGAATTTCCAGATAAACCTGTAGGGTGCGTAGCTCTCGCAGATGACTTCCCCTCCAATAGGAGAAATCGAACATCTTCTTGCATAGAAAAGAAGTATCCTCAATTTAAAATGTCTTCTGATGCGTTTTACGTAATGGTACTAGTGGGGGAATCATAAGGGTGGTTAGAAAAATGTTTATAAATGATGAGGAATTCCATTAAGTCTTGCTCATTACTTTCGGTCTACACTTCCTAGTTATCCAATGAGGCCCATGCCACCGACATGACCCCTCTAGTTCTCTCAAGGTTTGGTCAATGGGTCGAATGCGAGATTGGTAAGGAATTGATAAAGGAATAACCCCCCATGTGGGCTCCCATCCATCCCCAAAGAAATTTAAAATGTCCAACCATCTGGTAGGGTGATCCCCCTTCGCTGATGCGGCCCAAAAAAAGATATATCTTGGACAACACATGGATAGCCAAATTGATTCATTTACTGGTGGCCAACTGAGCAGCCGTGATAAATGTTGAGGCTCTTACAACACCAGATTCTCACATTGGTAGAAGCCACCTGCTCAGGAACATGTCCAAGAATGTTTCCAGTTGAAATAACTGATGAGTGTGAGGTATGATACCCTATCCCGATTTCCCAAAAACCCCCTCTTCTTCGGTGGCCCAGTATGTAGCTCCTCGCCCGTGGGAGGATTTGGAAGGACAAGCCTTGGGTATTCGTGGACCAGGCTCGAGACTGTAATGCTTATCAAAAGCACCAATTCAGTTGTCAAACAAAACATCTTGTTTTAGGATAGAATCACCATCCTTCAAAACTGTCTTCACTTGGATGATGAGTTCTCTGGCCGGGGGGGGGGGGGGGGTCTTTCCTCATCATCCCAAATAGTGGATGGGGGAGAAATACATCATACATATTCTGAATAATAGAGAATCGCGAAATCAGCTTGATGTACCAAAGGAAGATGCCAACCACCCCATGGGTCAAATGGATGGTTTTGGTATCTGGATGCCACCTTCTTAAAATCTGTGAAATTTGGAATGTATGATGATGGGTATATGATTGAGAAACCCAAGTGGCCTCATAAAGTCCCACAAGCTGTAGCTGGGCTCACAATTCTTCACAACTCTGGAGAACCCAAAAGGGCCACTCCCAATCCAAGACAAATGTGCCTCCAAGGTGAAGATCTCGTCGAGATGACCAACCATGCTGCTCATTCTTCATAGCCTTCCACACGATGATGTGATAACAGTGGGTTGTCTGATTAGGTTTCCACCAATCCCCCTCTAAGGTTTGAGTTGCATAATGCAGTGACGTACCAGAAGAAGTATCTCTTTGGAGGTATATTCCATTAGAAGATATCAATGCCTTCATAATAGATTTGTTTATTATCCAAGAAGAAGGTTGACCAGTTAGGTTTAGCACTGGGATCACTGTGTTGAAAAAAGACCAAACCCATAAGAAGGAAGAATATTTGAGACTGGGTACTCACATAGACCCAATTTAAGCAGATTTGAAAGTGATTTTTGAAATGAAGCAACCAGAGTTTTGTCGTCAACTGAAGCTTCTATATCCCTTGATCTTTCGTCAGTAGCAGAAATAGGGGAAACAATAGTAGCCTCAGAAGAAGCATTGGCATTGTCAGAAACACGAGAATCAGACATTATTGCCTATATTGGATGATCCAAAAGCTGATGAGAAGTCAGTCTGATTAAAATTGTTGGGAAAAGGCTGTGAAAAAATGACTGAGAGACTTAAAACATGTACACAATAAGGGTTATGAGAACTATTCATAAAAGAATTATGTGAAAATAGTAGTCCGCGTACAGTAGAACACGGGGACATTAATCTGTCTATAACTATGGAATATGGATACTATTAACCACGTATAACCATGGTACACAGAATGACCATGAGACGAAGGCCCATAGACCAATGGCCGACGAATAGAATGGTCCACAGAATATAGAAACCGAAAACCCCGACCTCAGTTAAGATTACATTGAGAAGTTGTTGATTAAAATTTAAGTCCATATTAATGGTTTTTGAGGTTCAGTTCATAGATCCAAGTTAGGTATGTGAAAAATTCGGCCATGTATGCTTCTTCTATGAGAAAACTATATTTTGATGTTTAAATTCCACATCCCCATTCGTGGAAACCAAAATTCAGTACGTGAATAAGGAAAATGGCATGGAAATTGGTTCACGAAACATATAGAACAGTTTGCGAACATAGTTTTCGCAAGGAGCATTTTACACGAAAGCGATGGAGGCCGGGAAATTGGGATCACTTCTCATCATGAGAAACGGTAAAAGGAAAATGACATGGGCCCTTATATATAGGTGTGGTTCCCTCCTACCGGGTCTACCTATCCTACCACAAACCAATTCATTTCACGACCGCTTCTACATCAGAATAGTCCCCTTTCTATTCTGAATAGATACCATATTAATGGCGGCAATTTTTAGGGTGTTGAAGATTATTTTTAAGGAGAAGAAATACCTCTATGATCACTTTGAATAAAGAATTCATCACTTTCAAAAGTCTATCAAGGTGAAGGGACTAAAATTGAGTTGTATTTATTTTAAGGAAATTGAAAGAGTTCATGTTTTCGAATGGCCCGAGTACCATCACCCAGAAAGGTACACGAAGAAGATGAATCACGAACTGCCAAGTATATGGGACAGTCCGCAAACCGCTGTCCCATGTGATGATGGTCAGCGAGCAGAGAAAACTGCGAACCACGCCAACGAGAGAAATTTTATGCAGATAAACATCGAGGTATCATGTCGTGAACCCCCACTTTGTAAATATAGTGGACAAGAGGGGTTTTGTGAACAATTATCATGATCCAAGGTCTGCCCAAACCCCGGTTGACCGAGCCTTCCACAGGATAGAAAATTACATCAATCCGCCTCCACAAATGGTGTTGCGTGCCCAGTAGATACAATCACTTTAATGCTCTATAAAAGGAGAACAATAGAAAGGAGAAAAGGGAGAGAGAATATATAAAGAGGGAATGGCGGGTGATGAATGTTTGAGGGAAACGTAGAGGTTGCACTCCATATTCCGTCTTGTTTCAACGGTGAAGCAGAAACCGTGAACCACTTCTTCCGGATGTACAACCGGCCACAAACCATAAAAATGGGAAATAGAATAATTATAATAATAAGTGCGGACCCAACTGGTTAAATGTGAACCAAACTCATCGCAGATGAATTTCCAGTGAATGGTAATTCCCCCAACCCTCCTTCAATATGTAAAACCACATAGCATACCGCTATGTGGACTGAACCCAACGTCGCATACCCAATCAGTAGGCAGATGTAACCCAATGCAGCATGGTGAGCCACATGCCACATCGGTTCGCGGTTGGCAATACTCATGGCCGCGTACCACACCGATACATGAAGGGCTCTCTTTCCAGCATACCTCTGTGCTAGGAGGATCCTTCCCCATCCTGCATGAGAAAGCATCATGCAGAATTGGGTGTGTTCGGGTAATGTTCTCTCTAGTTCTAACCACACCCCTCTATTACCATGTAGTCCTCCACAATCCCTCTGCTAACCAGTTCTTCGGTGCTATGACAAAGACTCCTACACAGCTGTTGGACTCATATGACCAGGTCGTCAGGCGCATCAGTGCGCCCCATTAAGTCTACATACCCACGATAAGAAAAGTCACAAAGGCCCTCCCAACAAAGGTGAGGGCTTCGGGAATGCCTGTAAGGCTACATTCCCACAGTAACCTGGAGTCCAACCTAGGGATGCCGATGTGAACCTCCCCATTCTTGGGATTAGGGGTGATCACTTTCTTTTCCATTCGATGAGGAACAATGATCAGTCCAAGGGGTTATGTTCGCTCCGCCCTTTAATGGGGACGAAACTCCTCCCCTACCAAGAACATGCTACGGGGCCCTCCCACTGAGGTAATTCCCCAATGATCCATGGGCAGGTCATATGACCTTCAATGTCATTACATGTTAAAAGTTTCATTACTATGCACCCTCACCCATAGTCACCCCAACATATTTCTCTACGGGCTCTCCCCCCACCAATAGAGGAGGAGGGATGTTCATTTTCGAATCATTCAAATCCTCTTGTTTCTCACACCAAGCATTACTCACATGAGCTTAGAGTTTTGTGAGGATTAAAACATCATCATACCATTCAAACTAAGAGATAAATAATTACATATCAAATCAGGATATATAAGTCGCCTACAAGAAGGCCCAAGCTCAAAAAGGGTGCTCATTCCAAAAGGGTCCACCCAATCAAGTTCCTTGAAATGGAGATCTTCCATGCGTAAGACCCACGCACCATCTGAACTACGAGAAATATTATTCCTAACAAAATTAGGATATGTAGGACACCTTCCTGAAGGCTTGATCTCAAAAGGGTTCCCATTGATAGAGGGTCCACCAAATCATGTTCCTCAAATGGGAAGCTTCCACGCGTAATCTGCACCCATTCTGAAATATATGGGTTTTGATTCCTCTACCAAGGATACGTAGAAAGCCCTCCTTGTGTGCCTGATCCCAACATCCTGTCACCTTTAATCCCCCTAGATGAAAATAAACTTTAGTACACCATACAATATGGCTAAGTCAACATTACCTCTGTGGCATCAAACATATGCATGATCCTGAAGATCTTGCAAACCAAGGGTAGCCCTTGGACACACTCTTCAGGAATGAACTTGGGATTCATGAACATACGAACATGAATTAAATATATAATAGAGTCCATGAACATTCCACAATCCTCTCCCAGAAGGGTTTGGTGAGCCTGACCTTTCATCCTCTCGACCAATGGAGTCCTCAAGTGTTGTTGGCCAAATCGTCAACCAAAGAGCACCTGCCTTTGGAAAGATGGTCCATGAATCATGTATGACAGGGTTTTTGTGCATTATTCTCTCCACTAATAAACCCGTTAGAAACCATCCAAGGAAGTTATATCCGAGAAGGACTAATTGCATGAGCGATTGACCCCCACCCAATCACCGGCTGGGACCAACAGTTCCCCACAGGTTTAATTCAACCTTCATTAAAAGAATAATGATGTTGAACAGGTTGAAACAAATGAATGGTAAATTAGATGAGAGACCATAACTATGGAAAAAGGGACAGTTGATGATCCTCGTCATTCTATATTAACATCGCCCAAACACGGGCCACCTTGGAGGCGGAACAACACCACAAGCCAAGAATAATGGTGTGTATACTGTAAGCTAATACGATGTTTCATATAGCACAAGCTAATCTTGGTGTAGAGTACAACACAAGACATCAAAAAAATTAAAAATAATTCATCTCATAAATTCTATGGGTGTAACATTATACCCCCTTTAAAATTAATTTCACCCTCATAATTCATCGGGGTTATAATTGGTTTACTACTTGAAAGTTTCATTCATAGAAATCGACATCGTAAAAAGGAATACTAAAAATTCATTTCAAAAAGGAAATTTAGAAACATAACAGTTACCCACATTAAATATTCATTGGGTTTCTACATAGGAGAACATAGGTAGGAAGTGAAAACGTAGATATAGAAGAGAAATCTAACCATCATGTTCTGATGGATAGTGATAGATAATAAGATTTGGAGAAAGTTAACTACCAGAAATCCATATATCAGCGATTATTTAAAGGACCACTTGATTCATCAGATAAAAATGTACATGGATAACATTTTTGGGTTTCGAAATCCTTTTCTTAATGTTGAGGAATTTTTCATGAGAATATATACAAGCTTTATTTTTGTACAATCTCACTTTTGTTCGTTCCTTGAACAATTTCCATTTCATCTCTTAATGAAATAAGATGAATTTTTAATTCATGAAGTGTTAGAAAATCATGAGATAGAATGAGAGGTCATTCCATATGTCTCAATAATAAGGTTTGAACAGGTAATAAAATAATCATAATTCAACCTATTGTGAGATAATACATTAATCTAACAAACATAAAATGGAAAATAACATATACGATCCATAAATGGATAACATTAAAATCCTTTAAATAATATAAAATATAGAATGATTTGAACTAAAATGACATAACATTTATCTCCCACAACTCATAAGGTAGTTATTGTTTTTCACGTTCCAAACATGTAAATGCCTTAATCATGTATGCTCTTGAAACATTAATTACTAAAGAACTATAGTGAAAACATGAATTCTATCAAAAGTTAACTCTTTCCACATACCAAAATCCCAAAAATTCTATATAAACAATCCATGATACCACATTTTCTATATATCATTCATGATCTCATTAATAATATCAAGCATCTCATTATCTCCTTATCCCTTCATTATATTCATATCATGTGCTTTCCAAAAATATTTGAATAACCATTCATGGTTACTAGTACCCTTCAACAAATAAATTCAAATACTTAATGAAAAAACAATAGTGTAACAATCCTTAGATGTTTCATTATTCCATAGTACCATTAAATTAATTATACAAAATTACTCTTGATAAACATGAAATCATTCAACTACCTTCTTAAACCATTGACCAAGCTTCATTGTTTTATTCCATAAGACTTATTTTATATCCCATAAAATTTGTAGTCTCTTCATCGTCAGCAACATAAATAATACCCATACAACCATGAAGATTATACTCATGACATTTTCCATTAGGAAATCAGTTAGGATAATTCCCATACATTCCACATTTAAAAAATTTAACCTTCGTTGATGTCTTAGCAATACTATTATCCTTCTCCATTGTGCTAACTGAAGCTTTTTATTTTCAATTACTGGATTTGTGTCCATCTTTTCCACACCCAAATCATCTTCCAGTTCTTTGATACATTCTCCTAGATGCCTCTTCACACATGATTTACATGGGGTAAATTGAACTTTCATTCCTCTATGATCATCATGAAACTCCATCTTTCTCTTATTATCTAGGTAAGGAAACATAAAAAATTTGAGATTATTGATCATATTATGAAATTGCTAATCAGGAATAGTAACAATGCATCAACTTCAAAATCACATTTCATTTGGTTTCTCATGATGAATATCATTCCACATTCCATCATATTATCAATTAACATGAATCCTCCTGCTTACAGATTTTTTCTAAAACCCCAAAAGAATACTGTGAGAAGAAAAAATCAAACTTGGAAAACAACATAATCAAGAGGGAGTACTTTAATTCACTAACATATTAGGTTTAATCATAGGTTATTCATGATCGTTATCATAATTCTAAGACTATAACCAATAAAAATATTTAACCTTAGGTACATCCCGAGAAATAAATTTGAAAGATCTATAGGGATCTCACTAATGTTTTCACATCCTAATTTCCAAAGGATGACTAAAATTTTCTCTGATACCAACTATAGAGACCCAAGATTGCTGTACATGGAAATTACATTTATTTTCTAGAAAAATTAATACATAACAAAATCAGACGCATAAAGACCATATTATTTTAGTGTCTTTGGAAACATGGAACGTAATCTGTTAACATGGTGAAAGATCTTCAATATATCCCATACAGATCTTCCCCTTTTTTCCTACCTAAAACCTTTCTTTATAACTTGTTGAAAAAAAACATAAAAAGGGTGATATCAAATGACCAGTAAGGGTAAACATGGATGAAATAAAACAAACCATTAACATTTGAACATAAAAAACATGAAAAAAAGGTTTAAACATCAAAATAGTGTGTCATGAGATAAATATTGGCAATACGTAAGGCATAGATCATAAAGGAACATTAACCATGATAGAATAAAATTGTCATAAAACATGTAATTTTGAAAATATAATAAGCACATAATAATATTTTCATAGTATCAAATGCATTAATACCATGATCATCATAGTGGAAATAGTCTGTTACTGAACTGTGTTTACTTGTCATTCCAACCATGTATTACTGAACAAGATTTACCTGTCATTCTAGCCCGGTATTACTAAACCATATTCACTTGTCGTTCCAGTAATGTCTATCTCATGAGATATAAATCTTTACCCAATGAATTATAAAAACAAATAGGTATCATCCATCTCATAATGAAATCATTCTTATATGTCCCACAAAATATAAATCATTAATCATAGAATAACCCCTAAAACAAAAGGGGATTCTTAAACATCATTTCATGATAAAATAATCCATATAAGATAAATGGACATCATAAAAATAAATATATCATAAAAAATAAAATCAAAGTAATAATAGGGATAGAAACACACCCTATTTCATCTTATATGGAAAATAACTTCGATAACATATTTGAACTTAATTCATGGGGATAATATCCTTTCTTCTTTAAAAACATCTTCTTTTATTAAAATGTCATTAAATTTAAAAAGAAACGAATTTAATTGAAAATAAACATGAAATCTTATAAAGGAATCTTAATAGAAATAATCAGTTATGAGATCATAGAAATCTGTTCATACTGTATAAGTTAAAAATACATTTTCCTCGTACTTTTTTCGAAAAAATCAAAAAGTACATCATTTGGTAAACAAAAGAAATATTCCTTTGATACCATGAAGTAAAAGTAAAAAAATGGGTAAAAATAACTCTAAACATACATATATGAATATTAAAAATTTTATGAAAACATATTTATAAAATATTAACATGGATGATAAATATACCCTCATTAAATACTTACATATATACAATCTCAGATAAAAATGAGATTGGAAAATTATCCCATACCTTAGGTCTCATTTCTTCTCTATGTTTCCAAAAATATTATATAGTGGGTTTAAACATATTATTAACTTGTAACAGGTCCATAATAATATTTGTGATATCATATATGATTCAATTACTACTTTATATTACCCATTCATTTTGTCAATTCCATGATAATGCAACGTTTTAGGTAATAATCATTTTACTTATCATACTTGTATTGAATTGTAATTCTTGATATTATTACTTATATCACGATTTAATTAATTCCATAATGTAAAACATGACTTGTATATTATATATATTCAGTATGTAATTATATATATATATATATATATATATAATATACAGATAAAATAAATGGAATACAACGTTCATGGAGATGGTAGGTCGTACGTACTCATGAACGATGTTTTCGTTTCCTTATTAAATTGAATGGAAGTAAGTAAATGACATATATATATATAAATCCAATAAAATTATTTTTCCATATATTTCATGATTATTTTCTATATATAATTTATAATCATTCTTGAATGGTTAACGTGGGGAAGGAATCTCATCGCGTCTTGGAGACGGTAAGCCTTACGTATGCGCGAGCGATGATATCGTTACCAAAATTGTTGAATGGTATTGAAGAGGATGGTGTATAATATCTCAGAATTAGTATCATGTTATAATAATAATATATATTCATTATTTCCACCATTATAACCATCCATGTAAGGTAATGGTGAAAAAAATATTACACCACGGTGTAGAGATGGTAAGCCGTACGTACGCATGCGCGGTGACTTCCTTTTTCGTAGGATAAATAAATGGTGAAATAGGGTTGTTTCATATTTATAATAACATATCAGAATATTATTTATACTGATGTTATTACTTTATAAATAAATTATATAAGAATAAGTAGTATAAGAAGAAATAAATTTGAAAAAATCGGTTGAAGGGATTACCTCTTCCTCGACGTTCCTCCTTTTAAAGTTCCTCTTAGGGCACTAGATTTGGTCTGTTTAGAAGACCCACACATCTAGAATGTAACTAAGGAATTTATAAGATAAATTAGCACGTGTTTTCTGTGATTGAAGGCTCAAAATGGAGTGAAGAGGAGAGGGAGGATTTACTATTTTATAAGTGATGAGAGGGGTAATTTAGAAATTTCTTCACGTATTAATTTATTATAAATTCAATTTCGATTCAAAATGGTCCAAAAATTATTTTAGTTAAAGATAAGATAATTATTATTCAAATACCCATAATACAATTATTTTTAGTTATGTTTTGAAATTTTTTTATCCTTATCGTCATTGTTTTGCCCTTATTTTACCCTTTTTAATCTTACAGTGATATCATGTTATTTACACATTATGAGTTAATGTAATTACCATATCATTTAAAATGACCCAAAAAAAATTATTTGTGACATATTTGGACTTATATTAACCATTTATTAGAATCATATATTTTTATGAATTCAATATCATTTAATGAACTATTTTATGTTTTATGTTATGAATTATTTCAATTTTTAACACTATTCATACTTGACTTTTTTTTTAAAAATCATAACAACCATATTTATTTGAACAAAAGGTATTAAATCTTCTATAATATGTAATTTTCATCCAAATAATTCCTTTATGGAATCAAAATATTCAAATTAAACTTGTTTTAATATTTATAAATTCATTAATTTGAACCTTTCAATAATGAGGTAATCACTACATCATAATTGTGTCATAAATAACTATATTTATCTAATGTCTAAAAATTATAAATAAAATACTATGATGTCGGAAATATTTTTATCTTTATAATGAATTTTTATAGACATAGATATAAGTTTTATAACCTTATATTAAATTTTATTTAGTAAAATATATATGTATAGGTAATAATTATCTTTACTTAAAATTAATTATTATAAAATGTCATTTTCACATCCATGTGAATCCATGAGGTCCTGAAATCGACCCAAGGATTACCATAGTCATAAATATCTCATAAAATAGGATTTGTACACGTGTTAGGGTAGTTATTATTATTATAATATTATTTTTAACCCATATTTACCAGATTTACCTTTTAATCTTGTTAAATAAAATAATTACTGAAGTAACTATTCGTAATGTCCAAAAATAAATGGTACTGATACACAAAATTTGGACTTTAGGATTCAAAATATGGAATCCATTTTCTAAATTTATAACACAAAAGTTTCATTAATTAATTTAAAATTAATTCTCGTTGTCAAAACCGAAGAACAATTTTTTAAGAAGTAATAACTATCAAATGATGGACATGTGTTTATGTACAATTTAAAGGCAAACTTACATCGAATAACCAAAATTGGATTAAATGATAAAAATATAATCCAGTAACACTTTAAAACCAATTAAAAAGGTAATCTCACTATATAAATAAATTAGATAAAAAATTAGTTTCAAATTAAAAATGCAGTATTTTTCACTATTCAATAAAATTTTATTGTTTTTAGAAACATTTCAAAAACTGAAAAAAAGTAAATTTTTATGTCCCAATTCCAAATAAGAAGTTTATTTTGTAAAATTTCACTTATAAAAGTGTCTGAAAATAAATATAAAATGGGCGAGTCATTAAATGGTGGTAAAATTGTATTTTTTTTTAAAAATAGTTCTTTTATCCGAAAAATTGATTTGGTTATCATATAATGCTCTTGAAAATGTGTAACTTGAATTCTAAAGTTATATAAAATTAAAAATTTGATTAATACTGTTCATAATGTCTAGTTATATGATATTTTAATAATATACCGTTGTTTAGTGAAACTTGGTATTGAGTACCACGTCAGCTATCAAGGAAAGTCGCTCTTGCGTGTAACGCAAGCCATGTCAGTGTTACCTATAGTTAATGATTCCTTTGGTGTTATGTATAACATAATCCAAAAATATTTAATTTATACATTGAAAAAAATCTATACTCAACGTTGTGTGAAATGAATTCTATCTAACAAACATGAAATTTTGGGCAACACAAGCCAATAATAATGTTTCTGTATACTGCAACCTAATAAGGTGTTGTGTATAGTGTAGGATAATCTTGGTGTGGGGTATAACACAAGACATCGAAGAAATTAAAAATAATCTATCTCATAAATTTTTAGGGTGTTATAATGACTATGTATCTATCTTAGTGTGAATTGATGTTTTCTGATATAGCTATGTTCCCTTAGATTTCTACAAACCCTACTAGAGCCGTGATGTGAAATTAGAATATTTACTTATTAAGACACTATAAGGGACCTCATGTTTCCATATGGTTTCATAGAAACACATTATTCCATTATCATTAAAATAAAGTCTCCCAGATGGGAAGGAAGTGGGTTATATTTGTCATTCTATCAACGAATACCCAAACAACATCTCTACCTTGAGTAATCCTCGGTAATCCGACTAAAAAATCCATGGAAATATATTTTAATTTCTATTCTGGGACTAAAAGCATATATAACAAGCCATAATTCTCTTGGTTCTCTGCCTTCACCATCCATAAGGTGGAACACATGCTTATAAAACATACTATAAACATTTTATAATAGACCACCAATACTTGTGGGATATAACATGATACATCTTTAAGGTTACTACATGAATAGACCACTAATAAGCATGAGATTATCGCATTAGTTTTTCATTCATATCTATAATAACCTAGAAACATCCATGTATATGAAGGATGTCATCTATGTCCCCAAAACTATCTAGAGGCTAGCCGTATATTGAAATACACTCCTTGATTTGAGATACAAGCATTCAAGATTGGAAAAATTTCTTATATTAACATTATTAAAGAGGGAAGTTGTAACTATCAAGGATTAGAGATATGATAGCTCATGTGTCCCATGATACACTAGATGCAACTCATAGTGGAGGTCCATCAGATTCTATTCATCACTAGCTTCCCCCATGGCATGTCACTGTGTTTTTTAACTCAACAAATCCAATAACACTTTTCTCTTTATAATCATATAAAAAAGCTCAAAATTGAATGATTAAAAATATTTAACCCATATTCATTATCTGAGATTCATGTAATGCTATGTAAAGATATATTTGAGGCTCTTTTGGTTGGTATAAACAACAAATACCTCACCCATCATATATTTTCTCTAGCAATATAAGGCATGGAAATATATGACTAGCGTGAGATCATTCTTTGGGTAATTCCTCTCATGAGGTATTAATTACTGAGATCCATATGAAAAAACACTATTCTACACCATAATCACTACACCTATCCCGATGTATGATGCATCATAGAAAATATTATACCCTCTACTAGGATATTAAATTCGGTTTCAAATCAATCCAACCTTTTATCTCCTTAAAGTATTTATTGCACACTTCAAACCAAATGAACATGACACCCTTCACTTTAAGAAAAATAAGAGGTTTAAAAAGGATTAATAAATCCCGTATGAAATTCATTTAATTCATAAAAGGCCCAATATACTCTATATATGAAATGTTTTATTTTTTCACACTTTGGAAACAATAGAAGTAACCTTCTATAGTCTGAATGATACTCTATATTCTATGATATTATATCCCAAGAAGTGAAAATTTTCAATTCATAAGTAGAACTTATCTATATTGGAATAATGATGATGCTATCTTAGTTCATTTAATATGATATCAATTTGTTTAGAACAATCGATATGTGTATGATAATACACCAATATTTCATCGACAAAGACAAAAAAACAAACTAGATAGTAATGAAAACCCTATTCATCAAAGGCATGAAAATGGCGGGTTCATTCATAAGATTGAACAACATAATGGGATAATCACACATACCATACCTACTAAGAAAATATATGTGTTTTTTGTTTGATGGTATGACTCACACTTGCTGATATCCCAATCATAGGTGGGTATACGAGAATAACCTAGATCCCCAGATCTGGTCAAAGGGATAATATATTATAGGAAATGGATGATGGTTCATCACCATAATCTAGTTCAACCATCAGTAATCTTGACATAAATGAAGGGTCCCATACTCCCTCTTTGAGAAAAGAATGGTTGATCACCAATAAGATGTACTGGGTCTGATAAATCTATTAGATTCCATATTCCTTACTATCACATGAGCTCCTAGATCTCAGTACGATACATCCTGTATGGTGGAATGGACAGTAGAGCTTCTATAAGAACAATATTTACCATAAACCTTACCTCTCTCTTAATGGGTAAGCTAGAAAACAATCAATAAATATGTCCATGAAACAATATAATATGGGAGGATAATCAACTAGGTGTACTCATTGATCCTCTATGAAGAGACTTTCTATTTGAGTGGTCACACCACCAATACTGTGTTTCCCTGATCTAGCTCTACCAACCGAAACATCCCACTCAACATTAAGGAGATACGTTCTCCCCTCTAGTGATGTAAACGAAACCATGAATCTATAACAGTCTATATAGTCATGATATGGAACCATACATTCCATCTCAACAATGAAATCAAATCCCTTCATATCGAGAACAAAGAGGTCCAATATGAAGGGATAACTTCCAACCTCAAGGGGGATGTCCCTACATTGCGTTATTCCCTTTGATCACACTCCTAGTGGTGTATCTAGTGTCAAAAAACCATAGTAATACTAAATTTCTATCTTGATATTTTCCTTAGCTGATAAAAAGATAAATGAGTGAAAATAACCTATATCATATAAAGCATATATAATAGTGCTGGTTACTAGAAAAGTACCTCATACTATAGAATGTTTTGCACTCTCATCCCCAGGTATCAACTGTAACTCCTACAACTAGATTGATCCTAAACCCTATGTTATAGCTTGATTAACCTAATAAGGTCCACTCAATTAATGATTATATCTATAATTCTGCATACCATGAACATTACCTCCTCCTTGAATCGTCATACTAGTAAAAATCTGAATCTGCACCTGATGTGGCATAACAGATCCTTCCCCTATAGGTGGTCTTGGTGTGAAACCCCTTCCATTGGAAACAAATAGTAAACTCTGACAGAGTATATGAAGAGTCGGCATATATCCAAAAGAATAACACAAAATAGGATCCCTATCGAATTAATGCATTATATTCCCATGATGTCCATAATTATGGAATCTAATAGAGGTTCCAGTGTAGATACTACGTATTCCACTACATTGATGAGAAACATTGAGGGAGAACTTCGAACTACTGGATGAAATACTCACATTCCTTAGAAGAAAATCGTTTTTCTTAGAACAATTACCTCCCCTCAAATTTTATGGCCGATAAGAGCATGATTCATGTTCTTAAATTAAGTCAGTATGTGAATGAAATTATTCTGAGTATGGATCGAATACCCAGGACCATCCATAAAAGATCATTCTCACAATAGATCATGACTACATAAAAGTAGTGAAAATAACTACAACTGATAAAAACATATTAAATAGTTCATAATAGACCTAGAACCCACTTATAGATGTATAAACTATCTATATCATTCAGGTATTAGTGTACAAGGAAATAATTGACCAAAAAATTAAAGATTAAATTCATCTCAAAGATTTCCTTGATGAAGACCAGTCTAGTTAATCACATCCCACCAGTGCTTGGATTAATCTTGTATCATATAAAAAAATCATGACCCTCCTCTCTAGAGGTGTCTCCAGATGCCCAAAAATAGATAGAGTGTCCTCCAACTAGGAATCCAAAACCTGTGGACCACCACCCCTCAAAAACATTGGAGGATACTACTATTCTAAATCATATGTCAGATCAACCATCTCAGGTGTAGGTTGTGTAGAACCCTTCTTGGACTAAATCATATATAGAAAACCATCATTATGCATAGTTTTAGTTCCCACTTTGGTTATAACTCTAGGTCCATCAGGTGGAACTACATGAGGTATCATTGGTCGCTTGAGGCCCACCAAGTCTAGAGAATGTTCTACACCACCATCCTGGTGCACAATATAAGGATGTCGTGGTTTCATATCTTTGAAAATTACAAGGACACACCATATAACACGATTTAAGAGGTGATAACATAACTAGTTAGAGAATATCATAAGAATATGGTCTCACTATGTAAGGTACTACCCAAAAATTCCTCATAGAATCCCAAAGTATTGGTAAGTGTTTATGTCTGATTTATAGGGGTTTTATTAGGTGAAGATTAATTCTCATTTATAATCTTAATTTAATGGAAACCATTTGATTTTATAATTCATGATATACATTTGGTTGTTTTCAATTGGTTATAGAGATATATCAATGTTTATTAAATGGATATCTATTCCCTAATGAATAAGGGACCACACATCTTATTAGTGAAATAAACACACATTAAATCATTAATTATCCCCATCTACATTCAGTCTCAGAAAGTGAAAGGAAATATATGATGGATTCACTCAATAAATTTACCATTCAAATCCAAAAAGGCCCACACACCTCATGAAGTGAACTCAAAATCACTCAATCACAACCATATTGTAGCTCATATAACTAGTTGAGACGACATCAAAAGGACATGGATAAAAATTTATGTCTTATAGTTATAATTAATTTAGTATATTATCGATATCATGTTTCAAGGATTCATTTGATTATATAATAATTCATTATGATTCCTTTTTTATTAATAGAATATGGAATCCCATTAACAACGGTTCCCCAAATATCATTATCGAATCCTAAAAATAATTTTAGATCTAAATGGTATTTGTAGTGATAAAGCATTGATACGATTTTGAAATGATGTGACCCATAAGGATACCTCCTAGATCAGTAGTAAGATATGTGTAGAACTCTAAGAACACCTAAAATAGACCAAGGGCTGGAGACAAGCATCAATAATGAATTCCACATTCATGGGAATCCATAGACTATAAAACCATCACAAAAACACTTATATATTGAAAAATATATTAAAATGAAAATATATATATATAATTATAATACAATATTTATGTATTAATTTCAAGAAAAATGAGAGATATATTTGAAACCAATTATTGGTGTCTATGGCTAAGATAAATTGGGATATATAATTGAAACATGAAATGTATGTCCCCTAAATGGTTGTAGAAAAGAGGTAGTACCATGTAAATTATCCATAGGATAATGTAATAATCTTCCTAACTATTTTATGTATCCTAGGAAAACACTACTGAATCTATCAACATACATGGTAGTCCCTTCAGAATATCTACAAATAAGAATCCCTGGATATCATTTACTATAATTGAAATAGAATAAATTTCAGTTATAAATATCTCACTATCTTCCCATATGAAAAGATGATGTTCATGTGGGAAATATTCCCTAAGAAGTGTACTACAATAGATTGTGTTTTTATCATACAGGTAACCTACATTCTACTTGGGACACAAATAGAAGTCAATTGGAGGAGTAAAATAAAAAATAACATGATAAATATATAAAACACTTAAAAGTTACCCATGCCTCACATCTTATACCACCGAAATAAACATACCAGTTCAAAAACATTCATAAAAATTATAAATAAGATGCATAAAAATAATATATACCCTAACATGATCAAAAATCTCCACGGGCTTAATAAATACATATGGATAAATGATTCTATCATACATTTATAAAACCATATCCCATAATGTGTCTACCAAGAAGTAAAAATAGATATTAGGTTGTTATTCCATTTTATAACCCTCTAATACTACATTTAAAATGTTCCTTCAATACCATTTATCAAATCATACTTTGATGTCCAATTTTAAAAATCAACTATTTATAAAAAACATATTTAATGGAAATAAACCATTCTTTGTAGGATTTTCAATCAGTCTAAGAACCCTTTTAGAAAAATCACATTTCTATTTTTAATACATTTCAATCCATAATTATACCCATAGTCTCAAAAAAAATTAATATTTAAGGTGAGAATCATATAATGAATAAAAATTCCTCTAAGCCATAATACACCCATTTTAGTGATAAAACCAATGTGAAATCATCTTAAAAAAATTTAATGAACTATATAATATCAACTGGGAATTTTAACATCAACTTAGAGGGATTCATAGATCTATTAAAATTAATAATCCATTATAAAACCATATAGAGATAATCATGTGTTTAAATAAAATAAAAAAGTATGAAAATTCATTTTCAAGAGGTCAACTTGTTCATGTTCACATGATCTTTTCTTGTGAAACATCATTTCCAAATATGAAATCCATTTTGAATACAATTCAATCCAAATATATAACTCTTATATGAATATAAAATGATTAAAATTAATTTAAAATCATAAATTCAGTTTTAAACTTTCATTAAAATTGAATTCAACTAAAACACCTACCTAATTTCAAGAGGGACACTTTGTAACACATAACCTTTGATAGAGAACACTTCCAACGATCCATGAATCATCCTCCTCTATACTATACCCCTCAAATACAAAAAATTATGATATTACCAAACAAAAATATCAAACCAATCATTGGTTATGGCTCACAGGTGAGAAAAAATCAAGGAGGGAAAGTAGAATAGAAGAGAATGGTAATAATGAAGAAAGTGGGTTTTACTCTTTGGATTCCACATGAAAATGAGAGGTAGAGAGAAAGAAATTCATTGAGTAGTAAGAGGAGGAGCTCCACTACTCCTGACCTAGGAATAAGTGAATTAATGAGGCTAAAAGGGTTACCCAACACATTAATATTTCAAGAGAAAAAGAAAAAAATCAATATATTAATGAAATATGGGTAGGCCACAATGTTTGATCACACAGTTTCCATAATAGTGCACCAACCATGAAATGGAATCTACCTAGACTTTCCAACCTCACATGGTATAACCACATGCTTTTCAACTATTACCCAACTATAAAAAAAACCCTCCATCAAAACTATAGACATGGTCCCACAATTGACCATTGTTTCTAATAACCATTCTCAAGGAATTCACTAGTACCCAAACCAATGGGTTACTCACATGGGTACCCCATATCATAAATTATTTTATAATGAACCTTTTAGTACTCATATATGAAAAATATTTTGAAATAAAAAATTGGTATTGTCCCATTTTAATGGAAGATTCACCATTTCTACTATACCATGCGTGCAAACTGGGCGTGGAGGGAAGATTATATATTTTCAATTTTTCAAACTATAACCTCTGAGAAAAATAAAATTTCACAAATTTAAAAAATATAATATATAATAAAAATTTTATATTTCCTTGATGTTTTTAAAATTATTCCCACTAGTAAACATTCATCTTCCAAAAAATTCCCAAGAAAAAATAAATTTAATGTAAAAATATGGGATCCAACCATTCCACTTTAAGAAGTTAATGGTTTAAAGTTAACTTAATGGATCATAACACCATGAGAATATCAAACAAGATCCAATAAGCAATTTAACAACTAAAATCCTCAATCAACATCAACATCCTCAAATAAAAAAACCCTAGGAATCTAATAAGGAACTCTAATGGAGGGGATACTTAATGTGGGTACCTCCACCATTTATAATTGATCGAAATTATAATGCATGAAATGTCAAATGATGGTTGGGGGAGCCACCAAGGAAACTAAAATTCAATGAATCCAAAAAGAAAAAAACTAGTTTCCACTGAGCACAGACATCCAAAAAAATATCATCTCAAAAAAGGATCCATGAAACTAACAGAGGACCCCAAATATAAAGAACACACATGATCACTAGACGAGGTATCCATAATTGTATACAACAATCATAACAAAAATATTGTTTACTAATGATATAAATTCATTAATAAAGTAAATCATATTCATGCTAACCTTGGATCATATACCAGAAGAATGGGTGATAACTTGGAATTTATACCCAAGATGACCTCAAATGGTAAACCGATCAATATTTGAATAAAAAAATTATGTTCATAATCTCAACATGTGCCTTACCTATCCTAGTAACCTGAAACATCCACCCAATTCCATCCTATGAAAATTCATTGATGCAAAACCCATGCATGGATTCCACTACATGGGAAACAATATTAAAGAATTCATATAAGGAATAAGAATCCAGAAACATGAAAAACCAAATAATCCCCCACTTAAGTAAGTGAAACCATAAAATCACACTAGTATCACTCTAATTGAATCCAAATCAAGGATAAAAATATCTACAATCATCATAAAAAAAAAATACTCAAAACTTATTATCTTCTTAGTACCCTTGGAGATTAGTCCTCTTCAATTCATGAAAAAATATTTCCAAGGCTCATATAGACTAATATGACAAAAGAAAAAATTTCCTAAAACACTAGTACCACACTATAAAAATGTAAAATTATTTTTTCCACCCTACTCATATTCTCGGTAAGATCCCTAAACAACAGAAGAACTACCCATATGGATAAAGACTTTACTTTCACACAAACATTTCTGGGGGAATAATAATATATATATATATTACAAAATATTTTCCCAATATACATATCTTTAAGAAATAAAAACACTCGGTCCCAACCCCCATAGCAGGTAAAAATACAATGAAACCAAGAAAATGAGTCAATTAACTGACCAAAATCGCATTAAATTAAAAACCACCACATTCCTAAGGGAATAAAATCCATTTTCCCAAAAAAACATGGGATTTTGAAAGAACCCGACAAAAGAAAAGAAAAATTATATCATTAAAAACCTTAGTTACTTAAGGTACTTCAAAATCATTATCACTGTATTTTACACTAAAATAACTCCTTTATAAAAATAGAAACACACCAGTGCTTCTCGAATTTATTCCTTCAAAATATTTTCAAAAGATTTATATTTTATTTTTATTAAATATAAAATTAATTTTTCTAAAAAAAGCACCCTATAGGGTCCAAAAAATATTAATAAATATATAATAAATGGGATTTAAAATAAAAATACCTATTTAATCCCAATCCAAATCCACACTATTAAATAAAAAACATCAAATTATTTCGACAAACCTAATTCCATTTTATAAAAACTCATTATGTCTAACACCCAATCGAGAATGAATCTATAAAATTTAAAAAAATCACATAAAGAAGACCAAAGTACACTTTTCAAACAACCATTTTCCTGAAAACCTCCATTAGAATAAACTATTTGAAAATTAATGACTCAAAAAAAGTGGAAAACTATAATTACAAAGAAAACTATTACACAAGATCAATTTATATGAAGAGACACATTAATTCATACCTCGCCTCTATGGATACCTCAAGAGATGTTTATGAAATAACTAAAATGGAATACAGAGCCATAAATGACTTGAACACATGGTTTGATGGTCCAGGGGATTGTCATAAAACAATACATATAATATCATTAATATTGACCTGTTGGACAGATCACTAGTTTATTATGCCATTAAAAACCTCAAACCATCAATCCACAATATGTTCACATCCAAAAACCATATATGACCACCATGTATTCTCACATTATTCCAATGAATATCTACTCATAATCATGGGTAAATACTATAAAATCTTGAATACAAAAAATGAAACACCACTAACCATGGTAACTCAGACACCATTATGAATGATAGTCTTGAGTCATTGACTAATGACTGATAATTGTATTTCCAATGATAATCCCAAAACAATCATACCATAAGAAGATAAATAATCAGATATTGATTCCAGAGCCTCGATCCCTACTAACAAACCACATTATGATTATATTTATTATGAATCGACTCATAATGATCATCTAAAATTGAACTCCATCAATATCTTTACGAGTAGAGAGTGTGTTTACAATATATATATATAAAAACTAGTGCTTTTTTCAATGGAATTGTCCATGAAAATGATTTCATCATCTAATATCAATAGTTAATAAAAAATGGAAATAGAAAAAAAATTCAAGAAGAGAAACAAACACAACAAAAATAAGTACCCAACATAAGGATATATATAAACACCACAAAGCAGAAAGATAATACCATATCCCAAAATAAAATAGCAAATATAAATTGAATCTAAATAGATTTGAATACATAACTATTTATCCCAAGTAAATCAACATATCTCACTAGTCTATCCATGGATGAACGTAATCTATTGAACACAAATAGAGTTGCATACTATGAACCTTAAAAATATCTATATGGGCATGATTTAAACATCATAGAAGGTCTCTAACCATTTAGACTATATAGATCCCTATAATTATAATGCTCATTAAATAATTGTTTTTTATAAGATAAAAATAGGTTTTTAACATCCTTTAAAAAATAATTACAATGACATTCCACTAGAAATTTTATAAAAAATCACCCTTTTATGAAATTAAATAAAGATATTTAAGAATTTTAATTTTTTAATTCATCATCAAGGAAAAGGCTGTTAAATTAATGGAATTGAAATCGCCATTTTTACTATATTCCAAATTTTCATGAAATAATTTTTTATAAGAAATCAGTAGGAAAATATCACTCTTAAAGTAACTATGAAAGAAAACATAAACTATTTTCCCTTCAAAACAAAATTTCATACCATAAAAAAATAAATTACCTAAAATTTAACCAACAAATATGAATTCATTACATATAACACATATAGGGACCCATGTATCAAGGTTGTATAATCTAAAAAAAAACCAAGAAATTGTTTTTATGTTCAAATGGACTAGTATAATACAGTCAAAAAAGGAAATGAAATTCCACAAATGTATCCTAAAAAAGACTTAGCATCATGGGAATCCTCCTTAGTCTTTACAAAAACAACACAAAATAGAAAAATTAACCTAGTATGACAATAATAAATGTATCCACATCCTTATTAGTCCCATTATAATATCTATAAATAAATTTCCATGAAGATAATTTATCGCTATTTGAGGGAATGAAATTTATATCTCTAATAACCTACTATATTATCAAAATAATTGATGGTTTTTAACTATGAAAAATTACCATGGTATCCCATTACTACAACTAGGTCTTTCAGTCATATAGGAAACCAATTGTCTACCTAGGACTCTCATGAAAAGTCAAATGGAGGTGATTAATCAATAATTAAATATGACCTTTTTAAACTATTTGAAAGTAACTATTACCTGAAATCCTACAAACCAATAAAAAATAACCCCATTAACATATAGTCATAAGAATAATAAATAAAAATTTTCAATATAAATCATACTATTATGTGATCACAAAAACCTATGGGGATAATAAACAAAAAAGGCTCAAAGAGGGTCTCAAATATTTATAAAATTGTTTAATGTAACATTCCAATTACGTTTTTATAAATTACCTCAGGAATAAAATCTATTTTGAGACCAATTAATAACCAAATTTCAAATTTTATTTTAAAACATTTTGATAAAACAGACTATGAATGAAAATTTAAAAATTCAAATATTTATATAATATCACATTTGGTAGGAAAACCCCCCTCTTTAATGAAACCAAAATTCTGCCAACAACCCTTTTACATGACAACACATTACAAATTATAAAACATTTGAATCTAGTATGAGAACCATGGTCTCCAAACCATTTAAAATTATTGAAGACAAACTTCCTTTGATATCTAAATCACACATCTTGAAAATACTCAATTTCTTAATGATGAAACTAGTGTCAACACATATTTAAACAGTTAATTACCTTAAAAATACACTCTAACAATTTATAAACCAATTTTCATGTATCCTAGGTCAATTTCAAGAGATTAAAAAAATTTGAAAATATTTTGATGATAATTGTGTGTTTATCATACAAAAAATAGTCAATCAACGATCCATTTTCAAGAGGTACATGCGTTTATTTTCACAATATCATTGCACAAAACACATCTTTTATAATTTAAAAAATCCCATTTTAAATACTTTTTGGTATAATAGTGGTTTATAAAATTAATTAAAAATTACAAGAAATAATTTAAAACCAATCCAGAAATTTATAACATGCATTATAATATAATTACCTAGAAGTAACATCATCTTTTTATGTAAAACCCATCGAAACCCATATTCATTGAAAAAAATATCACAAATAATCCAAGGAATGACATCATATTTCATATAATAGCCACATACTCATGAGTATAATCTTATAAAAACTAAATCTCACCCTAACTAATTGATAGGGTTCATTTGAGTGAGGAATATCTAAGAGAGAAATTAGAATAGGAGATAAGAGAAATGTAGTAGATGAGAGTATTACAACGTAGATTACACATAATGATTATTTGTAGATAACATGTAATATGTGGAGGATTAAGATGATTAAAACCTTCATATACTCCCTAGTATAATACTGATTAGAGGGGGGAATGAGGTTCCCACCACATAATACCGACAATAAGAAGAATGAAAAAATAAACATTTGAATGAAACATAGGCATGCTGCATGAATTGATATAATTATTTAACAATTAATAATAGAGATAAATAGTTCCCGAACAAATACCACATAATGATAAATGATATATAAGTTTTCGATAGGAAAATGAACTCCATCATAAATCAACCATAGAAAAATATACATTTTTAAATAAATGGGTTCCATGAAAATTTCCAAAAGGAATAAATATAGGATCCATAGAATTAATATATATTATTTAATTATAACACATCATTAATTACACGAGAGAATCATTAATGGATACTGACATATTTTAAAATATCATTTGAAGAATTTTAGAAATTCTTATTCAAATTAAAAAGAAATATTCATTTCAAATTGGATACATTTTTAAAAAATTACTTCAGAATGAATTATTTTAATTATAATATAAAGGATAATACAAATTACTTTAACTAGTAATCAACTCATGAAAATTCGGTTTCTTACGAAATAATGAAGTGAATTTAAGGATAAAACAACTCAATGAGAAACAAAATGCGGAATCGATTAAAAAAATTGACAAAAACATATTTAAAACATTTAATACTATTTGAATGAGACTATAAAAATTTAATAATTTATGAAAAGGGTAGATAAAAACATCTTGAAAAAAATTAAAGCATTTAAATAGAAGAAAAATGATACAACTTGAAATATTATGTAAAATAAATACTCTAACAATTTAGTTGTAGGTAACTTTTGATCTAATGAGTGTCTAAAGGGTGGGATGAAAAGTAAACCCTTAAAATAACATGTTAACAAAAGGAAGTCATTATTTTCATAAAATTTAATACTTATTCACGTAGTAGAAATTTAGTAATCAATTATATGGATTTTAATGAAATATTTATGGTGAAAACCATTAAGAATACGTTTAACTAACATGAAAATTCTTTATTCAAATGTACAAAAAACATACCCATATCAGTACATTATTTTATAACCTTATAAAAAACTATTGTCTTGAATATTGTTATTTCCTTATTTGTATACATTAATAATTATTGTTATAAATAATTTTCAACATCATAATTTAATAAATTTAATTATTTTGTAATAGTTTCCTTATGGATAAATTGATCTTCATTTTTTAATAACAAGTTCATGATTTATAGATTATACATGGTAATATATTTATATTATTTAAATTATTTATATAATCCCTTATTAATTTTAAATAATAGATGTGTACTATTTTTATAAAAGGAAGTCATGATGTGTGTGTTTAAGGTGACTTTTTCAATTATATGTGGTACTTTATAATGATAATATGTTTAACTTTAACCTTTTATATACCAGTATCACATCATATATTCATAATTCATATAATATATTATAATAACTTGTTATTTTTTACCCATTTATAATGGAAATGGTGATGATATTATAACGCCATTATAGTAGGTGGTTGAACCGACCCAAACAATAAATTATTATACTAATGAATGGGTATGAGTATATAATTAAATTTGAGTGAGGGAATTTTTTTAATTATCATAATGATGTCAAAATAGCATCATTATTATAGAAAATGAGATTAGAGAAAATTGGATAGAATAAGATTACTAAACAAGTTATGATGATTTTGAAACATATATCGACTCAATCTTTATGGTTACAAGTTCCATAAAAATAAATAATATTTATCTATATTTTTTATAATAAATTATCCAATGAGGGTGAGTAATTAACTAAAAGAAATGATTTATAGGATTAAAATGGAAAAATAATTAGAGAATTAGTTTGTGAAGGGTAAATGATGGGATATTTTAGGGATGATTTTGGATAACAATATTTATCATATTTCACTAATTAATGGTTAACAAATCATTTTTTAAATTATAAGTGTACCATAAGTTTAAAAAAGGATTTTCAAAATCCAAAATTTTCATGGAGTACATAGTTTTTTTCTTTTCGATATATAAATTAAAAATAATACAAATTTTTTGGTTTTTATAGTTTTTTGTTTTCATTCATTGTTCGCATCAATGAATTAATTTTTTACAAAACATAAATTGTCCCTCCTTTATAAGTTCAATTATATTACCCAAAAAATAGTGTTAATTTTAATAAATTAATAATTTGAATATGATAAATTTATCATTTATGTAAATTTATATTATATATTTGAACAATAATGTTTATAATTGACTAAATTCATATATAATAATTTTTTATCTATTTTTTGACATAATTAAGTGTAAATATTTATTTAACATGTCTAATATATGACATACAATATATTATTTCCTTATATAAAAATATTTGATACCCATTATAACATTTTCAAAATACCAATTTTTTAAATGCCTTTCTAACCATCACATGTATTTTTTTAAATCATATAATGATCATATTACCAATTTTCTCTTCTTTTTATAACATTACATTCTTATCTAAAATCAATTTATCCTATTCTTGTAATAATTATTAAAAATTTATGTCATAAGTCTTTTTTTCAATTTCATCCATGGTTATAAATTGTGGAGTGATATACATTTCAGACAATGAATTTATATTATTCTCGTTAATTATATTTATTTATATGGGGTTTTATTCCAATGCTAGTTTTCGTAATGATGTATGATATTTCATTTACATAATGCATTAATATTTATAATATATTATAACATGTTATCCTAATAAAATATTAAATCCATTTATCCATGTTCAGTGTTTCATGTTATATATTCAATTCAACAAGTAATAGGAATAAAAATGAGGTGTCTCACATTCTTCCCTCTAAAAAAAATTTCATCATTTGAATTTAATTTAACAAATTAATGTAGATGATGGTGTGTCATCCTCATTACATCATCAGGTTCCCAGGTTACACCCCAAAGAATAATAGTTCTCTATAGAACCATGATCAATTTATTCGGATAATATTATAGTAATTTATTAGTAAAAATACAAAATATTCTAAGTCAAAATACCATATAAATGATTAAATGAAATATCATTTAATGTAGTAATATAAAAAACAAATGCTATATATAATTTTATATTTTAGATTACTATGAAATACATCCAAAATTTTATAATATGATTAATTTATTTTTATGAATCAAAATTATTAATAATACAGTAATTCTATAGTGACCATTATGATAATTATATATTATGGGTTACATTAAAATATAATTGTCATAGAAGGATGATTTTATAACCTTGAGTAGTATAATATTACCATATGAGACCAATTTATCATATATTCTTAGGGATGTGAAATCACTTCAATTTTTCTATTTCAATGAGTAATTTTAGATTCAACATCTAAAACAAGAGTGAAACCATTTATGTTAGATATCCAAGATCATAGATGTCACCTCACACACAATGTTCTCTATTCTCAACCAAGATATTAACACCATGTCATACATTTATCTTAGAGAATACACTAGTTTAATAAGGGGTTATGCATCTAGATCCTATTAGTATTAATTTTTATATCTTATTTTTAGTAAAATAATTATTTAATTGATAACTTTTATTTTTAATATATATAATATTATACAACGATTTTTATGAAAATATATTTTGGAAATGTGAATAGAAAATTTAATGTTTTACGATATGTAAAGATTCAATTAATAAAATTTATTTTCTAGATCTAATGTTTTTGATATATATGTAATTTTCATGGAATTTTCTAATTAAATAAAATTTATTTAATTATATATTTTAAAAAAATATAATGATGTCCCATATAATTTTCAAATGTGATAGATAGTTGTTTTCATTTAAAAAACAATTATTTTCCAATAAATAGGTATTTATTTAAAAATAAAAATATCAATTTTTGGGAATTATATTTTTACTAAAATTATTATTTTTCAAATTACCATGTTGAAATGATCAGTGGATAAATTTTCCAAATTTTATAAGTTAGTTAAATCATTCGGTAAATATTAAATATATTATAAAGATACAGTATATATTATAGAATCATAATATAAAAAATGTGATTCCACAAATTCTATAAAATTAATTCAATAACAATAACATAATTCCATATTAAAATAATATACTATTGATGTAATTTTTTTAAAATTTTACTAACCTATAATGAATCCTCCATAATATGTGATATATTTAATTAATTTAAATGAAATCACTTATGAACATGAATCACTGCAACATCATGAATGGTATTATTTTAAGGATTTTTTGTTCTTATCATAAAAAATTATTTAAAACGACTCATCTTGGGTTGAACCAATAGGAAAAAACTAAGGTATGATTTTTTGTTTTTATTATTTTATCACAAAGATTTAATAACATAAGTGAATAAATTAATAAATAATTTCCCACTATTTATTATAAATAGCCACCAATTCTCACATTCAACTTCATTAAATTCCAAATAATACTGAATTAATTCTTCATATAAAACTTTAATGTGCTCCCAAGTTGTTCTCAATCCCTTAAGAAGCTCCTTCCAATCTTTTATAATTACCTCCTCTGGGTACTGTAGCAGGCACTGTTCGGTACTGTATCAGCCGGAACTATTCATCCATCTGGGCCTTCGGGCCACTGGTTTGGTTCTCGGGTTCTACAAGGCTTTCGGCCCTCCCAAGGCCTTCGGGCCAATTGATTCTCAAGGCCTTCGAGCCACCTTAAGGCCTTAGGGCCACCCCAAGGCCTTCGGGCCACATGAATGCAGGCCCAGACACACTACAAAAAAGGAGCAGCCTCAGATGAGGATTCAGAGCAGGTACACTCACCAGAGCAGAGCCAAATAGATTGTCAGAATGAGAGGGTATGGCTATGCCATCGGTACCAGCCTGTGCTTGCACAGGAAGCCTAGCTAAAACGGTCATGCAAAGGTGGGGAGCTACTATCAAGATGCAGATGCTGGGGAGGGGCAGTTCCTTGTAGATTGTCTGGTTGAATTCCCTTAAGACCTTTGGGTCATGTAATCTCTTAAGCCTATGGGCCATGTAATCTCTTATCCTATGGGCCTTGTAAGGGTTCCCTCTCATCCCTTGAAATAGGGGTTATCAAAATCAATAAAAAATGAAGGCCTTCGGGCCATTCAGGCAGGTAATTATAGACCACCTTTCAATTTACCCCTTTCTATGACCTTTTTAATATACCCATTATGTTTCAGAAACTCTTACATCATTTTGCTTGCCAATTTTATGTGTTTTAAAATAAATTTTCCCATTTACAGTAATGTGTATTCATCTACACATACAAATCCTTAATTTTTTTTGTGACATTCATGTATGTTACCCATAATCTTTAATCATGTGATGAAATTTGATTAATGTAATTAATCTATCGTTTGATCTATGTAGAAAAAAAATACATGTACATTATATGAATTTGATGGTCGGGGAAGTTACATATCCCATCAATTCATTAGGTAATGTTTTTATATCATGAGAGACGATATGTGGTTCAGGGGATATAATCCTAATCACCCTAAATTTTTGATTTTTTCCCATTAGTAATCCTTGACTAGTGCTTATTATTTCATGATTTATATTTTTGTAACATTTCTATTATGCATTGATGTTTTCATCAAATATCATGCAATGATATTCATGATTATATTTCTCACCAATATATTTCATCATGTTATACCAATTTAATCACTTGAAATACTTTATTTTATAGTATTATATGATTATTTCTTTACTCAGATTTATAACCCACCACATTATTATGTACATCCCTAGGTTATCTTGAGTAATATTAGAAGATGTACTCAATTTAATGGTATTTTATAGAGTATTTAAATAATGGATATCAATCCTTTTTTCATGTTATGTTTGTAAATATTTAATTAACCAAAGGTACAATTACCGTCAATAACTTGGAATTTATTATGTGTATCTTAATGTTATAGATCATGAAATGAAGTGTGAAAAAGATATTGGTTTCCAAAGTATGTATCATATAATGGTCATTTTTCGGGATTATGATTTGAAATCCTTTGTGAATAAAATACATATTGGACTAAAAATAGGAAAGTATTTCTAAATTATAGTAAAGTGTAGGGTGATTGGTTTTCATGAAACAAATTATCTTTCAGGATAATAAAATTTGATGAGGATTTTACATAGATGTACATAGGTATAATGACACAAAAATTTCTTATTAAGTATTAAAATGACCTATTACTATTTTAAATAGAATATTCCATGATAGACACCAAATTGGACACACCATTGGTATTATATTGGGTAAATTCATAATCTATTTACAAACCATCATGGAGGGGAAAAGTGTATATGAAATTTAATATTAGGGAATTGGTCTTAGATAACATAAATTGAAGCACAAAAATTAAAAATTAATGGAATACATTTAATTTATGAGTTATATATTCATTGATCATTGTTTTCCATATATGCGTTTAATAGTCTAAAAACATTCATTCAAAAAATCTCATTTATTGTTGTAAATGGATGGAAATAGAAGGATCCGACTCAAAACACAATGTAGTGGGTAATGTGATTACTTTCCATATGAAATTCTTAACATAATGGAGATATCCTAAGATGCATTATGATTAATCCCAAATAAATACCACAAATTTTGATTAATAACTTCTGCATATTTGAATATAAAAACAGGTGAATATAAAGGATGAAAACATATCATGAAATTTCATGTTATAAAAATGGTAAAGGAAAAAATATTTCATTTTCTACGTGTCAAATATTTGGAAATTGGAACCACAATAAATGTCACAAAAGAACTTGAATATGATTAAAGTGTGGAAAATTTGGGCATAAATTAGTTAATTTATATGGAAATATAAAGAGTTTATTTAACATGATACAGGTAAAACCAATTCAATATAAGGGTCCCTTAATAATTATATTTCATAAATATGTGGATTTGGGAATCATCGAAGACAATTTATTATTTAAATGGATAACAATAATTATTAGCACCAATAATCTCTATGACCAAGGGATCAAGGGATGTACTATGTTATGAAAATCACCAATATTGAGAATGATGATTTAAGTTCACTTATAATTTACATTAGATTGGTTTATATCATATTCTATTTCAATTCAAGATACACAATAATATATATTATGTTTTCAAATATCTCTAAGTCACACTACTAAATTATTTTATATCATCATGGAAAACATATATGATTATTTTATAAGAATTTGATGTTTTTGGAATTCTATTTTGGAAAATTTTATCATTCCCCCTTATCAAAATTAAATTAAATCATTAGTGTGAGTTGAAAATCCTTATTTAAAGAAAATATAAATTTTATTTAGAAGGAAATAACACACCATATTTATAATCTCAAACTGATTATAAGAATACCTAATAGTCACCCCAAAACCCCAAAATATAATGGAAAAACTAAAATGCAATAGTTCTCTCAACCTAGCTAGAGAGAACCAAACCGAGTGAGAAACACTATATCAAACCATCCTAAGCTAAACATGAAAAGTAATATCATTCTATAATGGGCATCAACCCAAACACATGTCAACACAGAAAGGACTCCTAGAATAACTAAAATATACTCATATCATACTCCAAGTATTCTGAGGTAAAGAACTCTTAGACAGTAATAAGGATTCTGTGCAATGCTGTAATTATTGCACAAAACCATGAAAAGACACTACACGTTCTCAACAATCACAGATGAAACCCATCCGATAGGTATAATATATCATGAGAAATTCGACCATTACAAATTGAGTTACCAATAGAACATGCTTCATCAGGAAAAACCTACTAGTTCCAATTATTTTGTATAGTACCTGAGAACATACCACCACTAACCTGCACCATGTGTGAGGTTATACAAAACCCATTTGGAGAGGTACATACCTCCCAACATCACATCATTTTTGGATCACTTCTCTAGACTATTCGTTGTGTAAATCCTTTCTAATGCGTGAGAACGGAGAGATCCATCACCTCACAACTTCTTTATAGTTGAGGGAGTACTATCTTCGAACTAACCTGTGAATCCTTTATCACTCCTTAATGGAGTGGCCCACACCTCATACTGTTTAGGGAGAATTAACTTCTACCTATAAATCTATAATTTCAAGTGGGTAGGCCCTCTAATTGTAACTTTACAAAATAGATGAGGGGGAACTAATTCCAATAGAGGCCTATATCCCCGTAGATACATTCAGATGAGGGAGTAATACTCCACAATTGAGGATGAGCACCCCAGTACAATAGGGGAGTACATCTCAAAGTAAAGAGGAGCCACTCCCATGAGATGGGGAGTACCACTCAATCTCTAGAGGGACCACACCCTAGTACCACATGGGTGTACCAATATACCAGCATGATCATTTTGGGGGACCCAAAATTTGACATGATATGGGAGTTGTGACCATAGGCTAGAGGACTCACACCCAGGTATGACAAGTGAGTACTGAATCAGCCAGAACAACACGTATGGATATCCCACACATGGGAAGGATAGGGGTGTTCCAACCCCATGGACAGAGGACCCTCGCCCTAACATTATATATGAGTACACACTTTATATATATATCTAATATAGATAGACCTCACTCATTCACAATAGTGGAGTACAAAACCGATAAATAGAGGACCGTCATCCTGGTCCATACGGTAGCACCACTCAACTAGGATAAAGATTCTGGGGGACCAACATCTAAAGAAACATTGAAGGGTACCAACCCCAAGATCAACCTAGTGATCCACCACAATCACTCACCAAGGTTATGAACTACTACAAAAACATATTTCTCTAAAAAAATATGTATATCATAGGCTGAAATGGAGGCCACCATACCATTCTATGTGAAAAATTCACAGGATAGGCTACTCAAATGCCTGAATATGAGATCCAGATAAATGGAGGCGCAAGATGGAAGACATCTAAAAGATCTGCAAGGAATACACAACATGCACCGGGGTAACACAGTGTACAATCCCACTCAAGCACCTGGACGTGTATTATGTATACTTGTTTTTTCAAATCATGTAGGGGTAAACATTGTGTTCATCTATTACATGGAACGTCTCACTTCTCTTTAACCCTGGCTATGTTCATACCCTTTCCCATGACCGACCAACAATGTCTCTTACGCACCATGTATCACAAAATACACCACATGTCCATGTACTTCATCTGTGTAGTCTTAGACAACCATATAATATTACATAGTTGACCCCAGAAATATCCTCTGGCCACACAGTTTGGGTCACTACATAGCCTGTAACTAAAGTACATGGCATATAGTCCCCAAAAGTATTCTTCTCCAAATTCAAAGCACTACATGGAATGTCTCACTATACTACACGCAATGTAGAAAATAATTACAGTTAGGAATCACCTTCTAAAACATCCGATATACCCCAAAACTATAAAATCATCTTATAAGGGATCTATAGGAATTTTATTTGGGATCTAAAAGCTTAAATTGATGTGAAATGAAAGGAATCAGTACCAACAATCATAACTACTTTCCTAGAGAGAGAAAAACAATACATCAAGTGTAAGAAGACGCATGGATCAGGCTACTACTCTATATGATGATGATGAGAGTCAAAATATGAGATTGATAGCACCTCATTACATTAAGTAATCTTCATATTCATCTCTCCAAATAATGAGATGATAGGTTTTTTCTCTTGGTGTGGCATACACCCAATGTGAGAGGGGTAGAGGAGAGAATATGTTATGTGAAGTAAAATAAATAATCATCCATTTAATTATTAAATGAACCTCAAAACACCACATCAACATGACTTTAAGAAAATCTCCCGATGCAGACAACTTAATGACATCCCTGGAGTAAACACAACATTTTGAACTCAACCATGACCTCATAAATCTGATTCAATAATCCTTACAATAGTTTTAAACATTTCAAGACAATCCTTATGTGCATGATAGAATATATTTAATATTTCAATATTAACTATGTTGACGCTATCTAGGCCCGAGATTCTAATTCCAACTCAGTGCGTGACTTCATAAATATTATTAGTAATATTAAAAATGATGGATGGTCAAACCCAAGACACTAAATTCTCCACACATTATTTCATTTCATCCTTGAAAATTGAAGGCATATGCATAAGGGATGATGTTAATATCTACCTTGGAACTCCAACACTGGCGAGATAACCAACGGTTATTATGCTTCATCCAATAACGCACTCAGGGAAACCAACAAATCCAAACCTATATCACATACAGTTCCAATGTGGAAAGCATTGATCAATAGAGTGACACGTGGCTACTCTATTGTGATAGGTGGAAAGGAATCAAGCACTGTAGTCCATCCATATTCATAGGGTCTAGCGATAAACCTCCACGCTATCCTGACACATATACTAATGAAACACCACAATTCACATTCACCCCTATATGAACTGCATTATGACCTCCTCAAAATTCTTGTGTTTAGGATTGACCCCGAGAAAATGAGGGTACCAATGAAAAAGAAAGGAGAAAAGGCTCATCAACCCCTGTGAAGCAAGAAATGGAAAGAAAGTGGCATACCTGGTATATCATTGTAGCTCATACAAGGAGTGTAACCCAAACTAGAAACAATTCCACACACACATGTGTAATTATAGTTATGTATTGATGGTAGGTGGCCAATACACACATTAGGAACATCATAGGGTCTAAAACTGCATCTACGAAATTGTTCTATGAAAGGCTCTCCCATTAATAGGGCCCCCAAGAAAAAATGTTCAAGTAGAAAAACCCCAATGGAAAAGACATGACATACTCTGAAACTCCACCACACAACACCTCCTCAAATGCAAAAATTTAAGGAACTTTTCTATAGCACATCAACATTATCCTTTTAGGGTGGCATTGACTCACCTACAGACCTTCAGTCGTATCACAAAAACATTTCTTAATGGGGGAAAGGAATTGTCATTCTCATGAATTGGATGCTACATTGAAAAAAAACAAGCATTGGGAAACACAGACGCACAACATAACCCTTCTTAAACATTGATCGTGTATTGTAATGAAAAGAGTTCATCACAACAGTGTCTAACAATTGTTTCTATAAAAAGTAGAAAGGACACATACGTACCTCTATTCATCCTCAGAGCTTCTAGGTCAAAGGCCTCTATGGTCTTTAGCTATCCTCAATCATGTCCTCTAGCTGCTTGGGCCTAGAATGGACCACTCGTGCGTGGTGGTGGTGGAAATACCTCAAACTGCCTGCCAACCTCTTGCTGATATCTTAACTCTTATGCCTTGTCTGTCATTAGGCAAAACTTCCTACTCAAACGCTTTCTCTGCCAAGGTATTTAATCGATCGACTCCCTCTCAGCTTCATAGAGAGTCAGAGAATCTATAGAAAGATATCATTTGTTGTCGAATGTGTGACACTGCCTCTCCTATGGCTGACCCGATCGTCAGCACTTATCCAATACTTCATGAAAACACACCTCAATTTGGGCATGGGTATGCCTCCAGCCCCACAATATTTTCATCTACCATCTGACAAATATTGTAGATTCCTCAGCCTCATGACACCCACTGTGAGACACATCTATCTTCCCATCCACTAGGAAGCTTTATTCTACTGGATATCACTCCAATACCCCCACATAAGAGGGACGACACAAGTAGACCACACTTTCTCTGTTGTCTCTATCTAGAACCATTTAAATGGTTTGATCTTTGAAGAATGAGTCTCACACAATATTCTAGGAGTAATTGCATAGGTATGTTAACCTCCCTGTGTACTCCACCATAGTCAAACTACACTTCCAATGATATAGTAGGTCTTGGATATGCAGTATCATCCACATGGCTGGGTATAACTATTTGTTAATGATATACCCAAACCCTACCTAGGTGAGCATTTTCCCATCATCAGACATTATAACTAAACTCCACCACCGCCCAACCAAACCATGCATAAGGCATTCCTCTAGGAACACCATCTGATCCAGAGGTTTCCTCATGAGGTAAGAAACACGATTGACTAGCTTGAGACTATCATCAGCCAACAGGGGTTCTGGATTACCTAGAATCCATAGATATTTCGTCCTTTAGAACTTTTGTAGTGAACTCAACCTACGTGAATCCATGTCATGAATTTATAGCATAACTACCAACTCAAAAAGTGAAAGCGCAACCATATAACCACCTAGAGGTAACTCCTCGGAAATGGTTCACTACACTAAAGCCTTTCCATTGATATGATCATCCCCAAAATCCCTCTATGTCACCCAGTATGGCTTTTATTGCAAAGTAATCCTAATATACAATCAAGATGCACCATGGTCAAAGAGTATATCTAGGGATCTGACTCAAGAATTAAATAGAAAAAACCAAAACCGAGTCTGATATGATGCATTAAACTTTATTTCCATGTGATCGGCATCCTAATGTATCAAGTCGAAATGCATGTTATCAGAGTACAGGTGAATGGACACGTTTGCCACTAAACCAATACTGGAACCTTTTTCAGGAGTGTCGACCATGAAACATCCTAACATTGTAGCTATGCAACCAAAACCAAAATCATGACACTATAGTCCCAAAGTGGAACCCACACTATGGGAAAACCGTTATTTCTGAAGGGAATAAATCTTGTCGCTAATAGTCCGTTGAAGAGGTTATTTATGATGGGTTGATCAACCTGTCGCAATTAACTAATTATTTGCAATGGGAAAAGGAGCCCCGTTAAAAAAAACTTATGCACAGATTGGCGTGGTTTGCGCGCCAAACCGTGTGAAAGGGTATTTCTGACGGGTAGGCACCGCCCGTCGCAAATGTCGGGTGGCAGTAAGACCTAGTTGCGATGGAGGATCCCCCGTCGCAACTAGTTTGACCCCTGGAGGATATTTGCGACGGGTTCGGTCACAAATAACTGGCAGTGGTAAAAAGCCATTTGCGAAAGGATGTTTGTCCCGTCACAAATAGTGTGTTGACAGGTTTCTTTTTGTGACGGGCCCCATCACAAATAACCTTTTAAATGAAGAAATTAATTAATACAGCCAAAAGTATTTGCGACAAGTCCCGCCGTAAAAATACTATTAGCGACAGGAATCCCGTCGATAATAGTACTTTTACAACTAATCTATCCTATAAATACCCCTCCATTTTGTCTTCTCTCCTCCTAAATTCCTTTTTCCACTGCTTCTGTAAACTCTAATTTTAGAGTGAAAATTTTTGAGTGTTGGTTTTTTTACGAAGATGTTGTTAAACAACCTACAATTATATGAGATCAAGATTAAAGGTATTTATGTTTTATTTAATTTAATATTTATTTCATTTCCTTATATTAATTTCAATTATTGTTGATTAGTTGAAATTAAGTTAGATTCAAATTATTTGGTCATCAGTATTTATCTATATTAATAAAATTAAATTATTAGTACTACTTCTTAGTAATTTGTAATAATTAATAATTATTAACGAATAATTAGAAATGTATTTAAATAATTAGCGGCAATTAGTAATTAGTAGGTGTATTTTGTAGTAATTAATAGTAATTAACACTAATTACTAATAATTAGAAATAAATAGTAATAATTAGAAAAAACATTAATAAATATGAACTATAAGTAATTTATAGTATTAATTAATAATAATTAGCAATAAATACTAACAAATAGTAATAAATAGTAATAAATACAAATAAATACAAATAAATAATAATAAATAGTAATAAATTGTAATAATTAGTAATAAATACTAATAATCAGTAATAAATACTAATAATTAGTAATAAAAACTAATAATTAGTAATAAATACTAATAATTAGTAATAAAAACAAATAATTAGTAATAAATACTAATAATTAGTAATAAACACTAATAAATCGTAGTAAATACTAATAAATTCTAATAAATACTAATAAATAGTAATAAATACTAAAAAATAGTAATAAATTCTAATAAATAGAAATAAATAATAATAAATAGTATTAATTGGTAACAAATAGTAATAAATAGTAAAAAATTGTAATAAATAATATTAAATAGTATTAAATACTAATAAGTACTAATAAGTAGTAATAAATTGTTATAATTATTAATAATTAGTAATAAACAGTAACAAATACTAAGAAATATTAATAAATAGTAATAGGAAGAAATAAATAGTATTAATTAGAAAGAAATAGTAATAAATATTAATAATTAGTAATAAATTGTAATAAATAGTAATAATTACAAATAAATACTTTTAAATTGTAATAAATTGTAATAATTAGTGATAAATTGTAATAAATAGTAGTAAATAGTAATAATTAGTAATAATTAGTAATAATTAGGTATAATTATTGATAATTAGTAATAATTAGTTATAATTAGTCATAATTAGTAATAATTAGTAATAATTATTAATAATTAGTAAAAAATACAAATAAATACAAATAAATAGTACTAATTATTAATAATTAGTAATAATTAGTAATAAATACTAATAAATAAAAATTAATGCTAATTAATATTAGAAAATACTTATAATTACTATTAAATTGTAATAAATAGTAATAAATAGTAATAAACAGTAATAAATACTAATAAATAGTAATAAATGGGAATAAATAGTAATATGTAATAATAAATAGTAATAAATAGTAATAAATAGTAATAAATAGTAATAAATAGTAATAAATACTAATAAATAGTAATAAATAGTAATAAATAGAGATAAATAGAAATAAATAATAATAAATAAAAATAAATTGTAATAAAAACTAATAAATAGAAATAAATATCATTAAATAGAAATAAATAGTAATAAATAGAAATAAATAAAAATAAATAGAAATAAATAGAATTATATAGAAGTTAAAAGAAATAAATAGTAATAAATAGTAATAAATAGTAATAAATACTAATAATTAATAATAAATAGCAATAAATATACAAAAAATAGAAAAAAATATATCAAAAATCAGCAAAAAATAGCGACAAATAGAAATAAATATAAATAAATAGTAATAAATAACAATAAATAGGAATAAATAGGAATAAATAGCAATAATTAATAATTAATGGTAGTAAATAGAAATAAAGAGCCATAAATAGCAATAAATTGCAATAAATAGCAATAACTAGCTACAATTAGTAATAAATAGTAATAAATAGAAATCAATTGCAATAAGTAGTAATAAATAAGAATTAATTAAAAATAATTAGCAATAATTAGCTATACATAGCAATACTAAGCAATAAATTACAATAATTAGCAATAATTAGCAATAATTAGCAATTATTAGAAATTATTAGCAATTTTTAGCAATAATAAGCAATAAAATCAATTGTAATAAATTGTAATAACTTAGCACAATTTTCAGTGGATTGACGACACTCCTTTTGCTCGATGAATCTTCTCCTTCCAGCTGTCATCGACTCAAAACATTATGAAATGTATGATTCTACGTATGCATATCCTATCTCATATGCACGAGTTTGAATATTCATTCATAGGACCACATTTTTAATAATATTTTTAGGCGGTGACAATTGAAAGAACAAGATTCATCGATGAAAAGGGGGTTCTTTTGTTTGACGTCTCATTTACTTTCATCTTTTTCCCACTGAAATCACATCAATGAATCTTCTCGGAGGTACGCTTATGCATTCTCGTATGCACAAGAATGAATAAGCATACCTCCGAGCGTATTCTTTATTGTGATTTCAGGGTGATAAAGTTGCAAGTAAATGAGGCATCAGACAAAAGGGAAGTCGTCAATCCACTAAAAATTATGTCGCCCGTAATTAATGGTAATTATTAAGAAGTAGTTGTAATTATTTATCTTCTTTTTTGGGACAGTGTTTTTATAATTTCAAATTATTTGTAAATAGTTATGATTTTGTATTTTTTAGAAAAATATGGATCAAGCATGTTGATAACAGTCATTATTAGATTATCGTGCATGGATAAATCAACATAGAAATCCAAATGGTTCTGGTTTAACTCCTGTATATATTGAGGGTGTTAAAGAATTCTTATCATTTTCATCATCAAAAACAGAATTTGTTTCAGAAGGCACAATTAAGTGTCCTTATAAAAAATGTTCTCTGAGAATGTTTGACACATTTGACAGGGTTGGGAGACATATTTTGCGGTTTGGTTTTCAAACAGATTATGTTTTTTGGCATCAAAACGGTTAACACAGTTCCAGAGAATTTAATAATAACTTGATTCCAGATCAATCACAGTTTCAATATTTAGTACATGATGTTGCAGGTCTATCTATTCAACAAATTGAAACTCATGATTCTATTTATTTAACTCATGAATTGGAACCATCCAAATTTTATGAGTTGTTGAGGTATGCTGAGGTTTCATTATATCCTGGTTTCAAGATAAGAAAATTAGAAGTGGTTAAAATATTTATGACTATTAAATCAGATAATGAAATTTCAAAGAACAATTTTGATCAGATATTTTCTTTGGTTAAAACACTATTACCTGAAGGAAATGTGTTGCCTAAAAATTACTATGATAGAAATAGGCTAGTTCATTATCTGGGCCTAATTTATCAGAAGATTGATGCTTGTGAAAATGATTGCATCTCATATTCTAGTGAAAATGAGTCATTGGATAGTTTTCCCATTTGTGGACAATTGAGGTATAAAGAAGGTCAACCAGGGATGTCTGGATCGATTCCTGTCAAACAGTTGAGATATTTCCCCCTTACACCCAGGTTGTAGTTTTTGGTTATGTCTCAGAACACAACATCAATGATGTCATGGCACAAAACCATGATTTCCACATAGAAAAGTTTGAATCATCCATCTGATGGTGATTCATGAAAACATTTTGACCGATTGCCTCCTTCTTTTTCATTACAAACCCGAAACGTGCGATTGGGTCTTTCTGCTTATGGTTTCTGTCTATTTGGTTCTTATGGTAGTCAGTATTCATGTTGTACTATCTTTATAACTCTGTACATTTTACCTCCATGGATGTTGATAAAGGAGCCGTAAATATTTTTGGCATTACTAATCCCCGGACATCTGAAAATATATTTATGTATTATTTGAAACCATTGATTGATGAGTTACATTAAGTTTGGAGTAATGGTATTAGTACATATGATGTTGCTGCGAAAAAAAATTTTATATTGAAAGCTACATTGATGTGGATGATTAGTGACTTCCTGATATATGGAATGTTATCTGGCTGGAGTACACATGGTTTGAAATCACGTCCTGACTGTCAACGCATATTTCTTCCAACTGATCATCTTTTTTAGAAGAACAAATATCATTTTAGAAAATGCACAATAGAAAGGGATGAACCTCCAAAAAAGATCTCAGGTGCAGAGTTAAAATCAGTTTTATTTTCATTACCTCCCATCACATTTGGGCCAATAGTAAACCAATAGAAAATTTAGGGCTTTGGAATAGAGCATAATTGGATAAAACATATCATTTTTTGGGATATTCCATATTGGTCTGATTTTTTGGTCCACAAAATTTTGGATGTCATGCATATTGAGAAGAAATTTTTTGATAATTTATTTAATACAGTTTTGGATACAGCAGGTATGACCAAAGATAATGTAAAGTCATGATTAGATCTTGCCCAAATTTGAAGACGATCAGAACTTGAACTATTTCAAAATGTCAGATCATAGAGGTTAATGAAGCCAAAATAAGCTTATACACTATCCAATGTGATTCAATTATTATTTTGTTAGTGGATTGTATATTTCATACTTCTAGATTTCTATGATTTCAATTTTGGCAGATGTGTTAAGAATAGTCGTACTACCGGATTAAAAAGACATGATTGTCATGTTATAATGGAAAGACTTATGCCAATTGGATTCAGATGTTTGTTGAATTCTGTGATTTGGGATTCGATAATAGACATATCAAATTTTTTTCGAGACATTTTTGTGGAAAAAATACTATGATTCATTAAGTTAAATGGAAGAAGATGTTGTTGTCATTATATGTAAACTAGAGAAAATCATCCCACTGTCTTTTTTTCACTCAATGGAACATCTGATATTACATTGTACACATAAATCTAATTTTAGATGTCTGGTATAGTTTCGATGGATATACCCATTCTAGATATGCATGCATAAATTGAAGGAAAAAGTACATAACAAATAATCAGATGAAGGCTCAATTGCTGAAGCTTATTTTCAAGAAGAAATTTCTTATTTAAACTCTCATTATTTTGAATCTAAATATCCCTCAAAACAAAACCACCTGAGACAAAATGAGGGGAATGTTGATGATGAAATGAACAATCAATTATCAGTTTTTGAATAGCTATAGGTTGGATTCAGTGGAGTTTATGAACGATGGATTTCACATGATGAACATCATAGAGCTCATACATCTGTTATAACAAACTACAATGAAATGACATCATTTGTACTGTGATTTATTCAATAAATTACCATATAATTCCCGTTACAGTGTGTAAACTTATATTATTTGTAGGTTATATGATAATCATAAGAAACAACTTCCACAAATTACAGCAGCTGCTATTGAAGAACGCCGACAGAAAAAAAATTCTCAATGGTTTCAAAAACTGGTAACATAAATTATTGATGGTTTAACATATCAATTCAGTTTATTATTTATTATATTGATATTTGTTTTACAAATTTTCAGGTGACTTAACATGTTGATAAGATTGATAAGTGACTGTGTATATTGAGTAACCCACCATCCAAAATGGTTAAATCGTACAATGCATATGTGGTTAATTGTCTTTGATTTCCTACACGTTCATATGGGGAATCAAAAAAAGACAACGAATATTATAGTTTGTTTGAGAGGATCGCATCATAGGGAAACTAGTGATGACTTTTACGTCATGCTCGATTAAATTATTGACCAGTGTTATCTTGGGAAAAATTACATAACAATGTTTAAATGTCTGTGGTTAGATACTAACAGAGGCTTGCATGTTCATCCAATTCATGGAATCATCGATATTAAATATAAAATTTTTCTTGTAGTAAATGAACCAGTTATACTGGCTCAATTGGCACAAAAAATATATTTCGCAAAGTAATGTGCTATTTCAAGATACCTAAGGGATTGGTGGAGCATAATAAAAATGAAATCTCAGGAAAATCATTTACTCAAACTAAATGTGGTTCCGATGATGTACAAGGAATTGATATTTTTCAAGAGACTACTCAAAATCCATCCATTTCACAAAGATACATGAATATCAATGATGATGCCTCACAATTAAGGGTCAATGGTGATGATGATGTCAACAATGTTACAAATGAATTTGAAATGGAAAGAGATGATGAAACTGAAACTCATATGGATATTGATGATGCTGATGATGAATATGAAGACATTGAAATCATCAGATATGAAGATGATGATGAAGTGAAAATTAACACAATTAAATTATTGTTATAATCATAACTAATATATATCTATATTTAATAGTTATTTTCAACTATATGATAACAACAATCATTTTGTGTTTCTGATGGACCCTGATCTATTTCATGAGTTGGAGGAGGCTGAGCTACCTTTGGATGAGGAAGATTTGGGATCATCTGACCCTGAGGCTACGGGCGGTTCAGGGGGGTATGCGGAGGGGGCATGGTCTTGAGAAACTAATGATTCCTGACCCTATCCCTTAGCGGCATCCACATCTGGGTTTCGATCCATGCATACTAAGGTATGATAGCCTGTGTATTTTAGTTATCATTCATTAATTTATTTATATTCTAATTGTTGTATTATTTGTTCATTTTTCCCAATTTTACGCATGTAATTGTTGGACAGGGGAGCCCTATCATGCACAATTATTTTTCTCAGCCATGGTTCACATGGGAATAGATTCCTGTTAATGTGAGGCTTGTAATGTTAAATCATTGGATTGTACATAAATAAAAAATATTTATTAAGAAATTTATTTCATTAATAACAAGATATTATAAAATATTTGTAGGTTTTATGGTATACCATCGATGATAGCATGCATGACACTATCCATGAGGCATGTGAGGTGTCTATGCATGATGTTTGCCGTTAGTTTTTGCAAAATTTGAGAAAGACAACCATTAAGAAAATAGGAGAGATAATATTTGATGAGTCATGTAGAGCCCACCGAACAAAGGACATTTCATCTCCCGTTTGGGATGGATTTTGTTCACACTGGTTGAGTGGTGGATTTCAGAGGTGATCATAATTGGGTCGGCATAACCAGAGGAGATAGGAGGGGACACATTGAGCTAGTAGCCATACATTCAGTACGCATAGAGAGCATCTGGTAAGAATCTTTTTTGAATATTTTATATAACATTACATATAAATAGTTTATTTTATATTCATATAGGCAGTCGATAATCCTATTAGATGATGTACAATGATCTAGCTACTGGAGAGATTAGAGGTGATCACCAACATCATATTTTGGTAAGTATTATTTCTTATTTTGTTTCGAAATTAACTATTTATAATATTTTCACTATTTCAATTTCAAATTGAAACTGAACGATTCATATGAGATCACGACCTCTCAGTCACGGGATGAGAGTTAGGCCGAGATGGCTGATCAGACCAGTGCCCACCATTTTGATGAGGCAGCATGGATGGAGGTGACCTAATATGCCTTTGAGAAGGGCTGAGTAGTTTATATCAACTTTCATTTGACTCCGGGGACTTATTATGGTACTGCAGCGATATTAGTGTCCAACTCGAGATGTGCTCATGGAGAGGCATCATCTTCTAGCTCATAGTATTAGGAGCAGTTGCGAGCTCAAACTGAGCCTATAGAGAGTTTTTAGAAGTATTAGGAAGAGATGTGTTAGCAGCAGCAACAACAGGAGCATGAGGAGGACATGCGTCGATGGCTGTAGTAGCAGCACGAGCAGATAGAGTACATGTGTCTTCTGACTCGTAGATTAGGGATGAAGTTTCTCCACCATCTCCTCTAGCTCCCCCAGCTCCTCTAGAAGTCACCCCCATGATTTTTTTGTTTAGTTAAAAACATTTTAATTGAAAATTTGTTGTAATATGAACTATTTACATTTTTTGACTTTTATTATGGTGCGAATATTGCATTTTTTTTATTTTTAATATTTTAATATTTTAATATTTATTATTAGTATTATATTTTTTAATGTTTGTTTATTTTACTACTACTAATAATAATAATAATAATCATTTATTATTTATTATTATTCTTTTCTGAATATTGAGAATTATAATATTTTTTATTTTTTTAATAATATTAATATTATATTTTTCATTAATCATAATTTTATTATTATTTTTATTTTTTTAAGTATTTGAAAATATTGAGAATTATAATATTTTTTTTTTATCATTTTAATAATATTAATATTATCTGTTTCATTACTCATAATTTTATTATTTTATTTTATTTTATTCAGAATTTCCAAATATTGAGAATTTTAATATATTTTATTTTTTTATTATTTTAATAATATTAATTTTATTTTTTCATCAATCATAATTATATATATTCATTATTTTATTATGTATTTGTGATGGGGTCTTTTGCAATGGGGGCCCATCGAAAAAAGATTATATATATATATTAAATTTTTTTGCGACGAGTTGCTTTATAGTCGCAAAAACTTTGTTGCGACAGAACCATCACAACAGTTTTAGAACATATAAGCTATTTGTGATGGGCCGACATCCCATCACAAATAATTTTCACAATGGGCCAATCGCGAATGGTTCTTGTATACATTATGTATTTAATTGGACATATATTTGTGACGGACACGTCACAAAAAATATTAGTTGCGATTCCTTTTTATACAGCAGGCTATTTGCGACGGGACCCCTCAGAAAAGGGTTTTTGCGATGGGATCACATCATAAAATGCCGATATTCTAGTAGTGCCAATCTAATACCACTCTATCACAACCTGACCCAATGGGGATTGAGCTACAACTCCCCATGCATGCCTCCAATTTTCCAGGGGCTGGAAGCTAGCACAGATTTTCCATATCACACAGACTGGAGGCCTTTTCCTAACATACTTGCATGCACATACCAAAAAATACCTCAAGGAAACAGTACTAATATATAAAAAGAATGAAATTAAAAATTCATCCATACATCAATCCCAAAAAATTGTAGTTGTTATACTGAAAGCGAAATAGGAAAAACACTTTCCCACCTAATGAAAACTGTAAAAGTTTCCAACCTGTTCAGAAGGAGGGGATCACTATCAAATGAAAATGACAGAATTCTCCTTAACCCACCATCATTAAACACATTGGTCTGTTCAGCTCACAAATCTTTACTATCCTTGCGTCCTACAGGGACTCTGTCGAAAGGCCTATGAACTTCACAAGACACAACAAGGTTGGGAAACACCCATGTAGGGGGGAATATAAAAATACTCCACAAGAACCACTTAAATACCCTAAATTAAATCAAGGAAACATAAATAAAATAGTCCACTCAACCTAGAAATATTGAATCCAATGGAGAAAAAATTCCCATCTTGTTCCATCCTCAAATAAACATAACAAATTAACTCAATCCACAATTGGTGTCAACCCAATCACGTGACAACAACACAATAAATCATAGAATCAACCAGATATATTCGTCTTAGAATCCAAGTCTCTTGATATTCTAAAATCATATCAAATAAAAAAGATTCATTTCAAGGGTCTAAAGGTAACAAAAAATAAAGAGAACACACTCCATGAGATCAACCATCCTAGATGGTATCCATACAATAGGAAAAATCCATCAGGAAGATCATTACCAAACCTAATGGTAATTCTAATTGAACATGATTCATTGGGAACAACCTAAAAGGTGAAAAACTAGTGTCAAGAAATAATTGTCATTCCTTCACTAACATATTACCTATTCAAGGTTATAAGAAACCCATGTGGAGAGGCCTAACCCTCCCAAAATAACGTAGTTGAGGGAGAACTTCCACAGAATATGCACCATGTGCATACAATCTAATGAAATAGAATAGAGGTACCTTCACCTCGCCACTTCCCTAAAATCGAGGGATTACTTTCTCCTAACAAACACACAAACCCTATATCACTAATAAATGGAGTGTACCACACCTTTTTCCATTAAGGGATTACTAACCCCTAACCAGGCTTCAATCATTTATGGAGATTACTACTCCTTAGGCAAGGACCCACACCCTGGTCCTAAAGGATAGTACTACTCAAAGGATATAGGACATGAACTATAATGACCGATACTTTACATACATTTTTAATACATAAAAATTGAAGCATTCTTATTACAACAAAATACAAAACCATGAAAGGACCGTATATGTATATAGTCTTTAGAAACTGGGAAAGACAAACAACTGGTTCATAAATCATCTACACTGTTTCCCTTTTATTTTATCATATCTAGAGTCCCTTTTGGAAAATCATACTTAATATCCTTCTTCCTGACCTGGGGATACGAAAACATATAGAAGGGTGAGCTCAAATGATCAGTAAGGGTAAACAAAAGAAATATTAATCACATCATATTCATAAGAACATATCATTTTGGATATCTTAACCTGCAGAAGAGATCATAATTTCATAACATGGGATAAATCATAGTAGTGAAATGTAATCCCAATAATCATAACATAAAACATGATTCTTTTTGGCATACACACATAATAATAGAAAATCATTTCTTAGTTTTCGAGACTCATTGCCAAGACTATCTTAGCGGACAAAGTCCATTTCTGAACCGAGTTCACTCCTCATTTCAGTCATGTTTCACTGAATCGATTTAACCTGCCATTCCAGCCATGTTTATCTCATGAGATATAAATCTTTACCCAATTCATTGGAGGGAGATATAGGTCCCAACCATCTCATAATTATACCATTCTTATGTGTTCCACAAAATCATAAATCATACATCATAGCATAACCCATGTAATAAAAATGGGATTCTTAATCATCATGCCATCATAACACAATCCATATACGATAAAGCACATCATAAAAATAATTCCATCATAACATAATCAAAACAATGTAAAAATAGGGATAGAAACAGAACCCTATATTATCTTATATGGAAAATAATTTTGATAAAACACATGAACTCCATTCTTGAGGAAAATATCCTTTCTACTTCAAAAACATTTTCCTTTCATAATATGTCATATAATTTTAATCTTAAAGAAGTTGATTAAAAATAAACTTGAAAACTTGTAAAGGAATCTTCATGGAAATAATTTTCTAAAAATCCATTCATGCCATAAAAGTTAAAAAAGCATTCTTCTCATAATTTGGCCGGAAAAGTCAAAAAGTACCTCGTACGAAAAACGACAAAAGATTCTTCTCATATATTTTACTAAAAACTCACCGAAGGGTAAATATGGATTTAAAAAATTATAGGAGGATAGAAATAATGTTACATATTGTTGAAACATGGATGTGAATGATAAATATTCCCCAGTAATTTCTGAAGTAAAAACAATCTCAGATAAAAATTGAGATTGTGATATTTTCCCTTACATTAGGTCCGATTTGCATCGTATGTGTCCGAACCTCCAGTATAATGATTTAAATAATGTCATTGTATTATTCCAGAATCAGACATATTTTTATGATATAATATATGGTCATATTCTTAGCTTCTTATTAGTAATACTTCATTTCTACTTGTTATTCGGGTGTTTATTACTTTTTGTTCTTATGCGTGATTTGTCGAATAAATTCTTATTCTTCTTTTTAGGTTATAGATAACTCATTTCCAGAATGGTATTAGTGTAATATATATCATATTCATTCATTAAATTCATTTATATAATCATTATGCAATGAAGACCATGTAGAATGAGTCGTATCACATCGTGGAGACGGTATTCCGTACGTACGCACGAGCGATGATATCGTTCCCATGATCGTGAAATTGTATTGGAGTGTATGTATACTATTTCAGAATCAATATCACTTTACAATAATAATATATAGTTATTATTTACACCATTATACCCATCCAAGTAAGGTGGTGGTGGAAAATAGATTACACCACAACGTGGAGATGGTATTCTGTACGTATGCACGTGCGATGACTTCGTTTTATGTAGGATGGATAGATAGTGAAATAGGGTTGTTTCATACTTAAAATAACATATCAGTATATGAGTGATACTTATGTTTTTACTTCATAATTAAACAACTAAAGAATAAGAAGTATAAGAAGAAATAAAGTTGAAAGAATCGGTAATGGATATTACCTCTTCTTTGAAGCGCCTTTTCTTAACCTCCTCTTAGGGAATTAAAGATGGTCTTTGAAGAAGAACAGGACCTCTATGATGTTTCTAGGGATGTGTAGAGGAGAAATTGGCAGATTTTGGCTGAGCTTGAAGGCTCAATGTGGTGTGAGGAAGAGAGGGAGGAGGTTCCCTTTTATAAGGGAGGAGAGGGGCACCTTAGGAAAAACTAAAAATATTATTTTATTATAAAGTCATATTCGGTTTTTAGTAGCTCCAAATTGATTTATTTAGAAGCTAAGGTGGGGATGGGTCTAAATAATCTCATCGAATAAAATTTAGACAAGTTTATATTTCTATTTTAACCTTATCATTTAGATTTAACTTTAAGTTAGATAATTTAACTTTTACCAGGTCTTCTTGTTTGTTTACACTATAAGGTTAATAACCTTACTATAACAATAAAAAAGAACCCAAAGTTGTTTATTATTAATATATATAACCTTATCTAAGTAATTTTTCCGAACCTTAGATTTTTAGGAATAAAATAACAATTAATAATATAATATTTGTCTTAAAAACTATTTTATGTCAATTTTGACACTATTTGGTAATAGATTTGTGTGAAAATCATAACAGAAATATTAGTTCTAAAAAAGTTACTTGAATCAATAATAACATGTCATATTAACCTAGAGAAGTATTGGAATTCATAAAAAGTCTCAAATTACATTTATTTGGGTATTTATAACATCAATTATGTCAATATTTCATTAATAAGATAATTACTGCATCATCATTGTGTCATAAATAAATTAAATTATTTAATGTCTAAAAATTACAAATAAAATACCATTATGTAGGAAATATTTTTAGATTTCTAATGAATATTTATAGTCGAGTTTATCTTATGTATAACCCTATATTAAAAATGATTTAGTTATTAAACTTTGATTTTAATCATTTTAACACTTCTTTAAATAAATTAATAATAAATGTCCTAATCTAATCCAAGTGGGCCTAAATGGTCATATTTTATTCCTAAGGTTGTTTTCAGTCGACTTACACTTATACAATAGAATTAAGATATGTTTTAGGGTAATAATAATATCATTTTTACCCTTAATTACCCTATTTACTTTTAACCGTGGTAAAAAAAGTAAAAAGTTACTATTCACCAACAATTATTTTCATCTCATTGAACCAAATTTTAGTCCTTGATATTAACCGTGTCTCTTGGATTTTCGAAATTCCATTCACAGAAGTGGTAAAATTATGTTTTATGTAAATTTGCAAATTCTCCTAGGAGGTGGGTAAAAGACGGTGAAAAGTTCAATAAAATTTTTATATGTCTAAAATTATTATAAAATGACTTCAATGAATTACTTTGAACTTATACAGGTATTATGTATCAATTTTTACCTAAAATAAATTTAGATAATATAAATAATTATTTAAATAAAAAGTCGGTTTTTAAATAGCAACCTAGTGTTTTCACTATTCACCAAAAATTGAAAGTTTTCAGAAAAATACAAAAAATTCACCTTAGGCTAATTTCGATATTATGAATTCAAAAATAAAGTCCATTTTGAATGATGAAATTTAAAAAATGCCAAAAAGTGGGTATTACTATTCATAACGGCTAGTTTTAATAATAGCATATCATTTTTAGTGAAACTCGGTATTGCGTACGACACAAGCTATCGAGGAAGGTCGTGATTGCATGTAAAGCAAGCCAAGCTAGTGTTGTGTGTAGTGAAAGATTCCTCTAATGATTTATATAACATAAAAACAAAATATTTCTCATAAAAATCTCGGATGTTACATTCTACCCCCCTTAAAATGAATTTCGCCCTCAGAATTCGTCACTTTGTAACAAACAGATGAGGATACCTCTCCCACATCATATCCTCAAGCTCCCATGTAGCTTCTTCTAATTGGTGGTTCCTCCATAAAACTTTCACCAAGAAAGTGGTCTTGTTCCGTAGGAATTTTTCACTACGATCCAGAATCTCTATCAGGTGTTCTTCATAAGAAAGATCTTTCTCCAGCGGTACAACTTCTGGGCTGAGTACATGTGAAGGATTAGGTATGTACATTCTCAGGAGAGATACATGGAACACATGGTGAACTTGAGAGATATTTGGTGGAAGAACCAATCGGTAAGTTACCTTCCCAACACGATCCAGTATTTCAAAAGGACCGACATACCTCTGGTTCAGCTTTCCCTTCTTTACAAATCTCATTACTCTCTTCCAAGGAGATATTCGTAAGAACACTTTATCACCCACTTCAAACTCTAGGTATTTTGTTCGGTTTTCGGCATAACTTTTTTGTCGACTTTGAGATGCTCTTATGTGTTGTTGAATAGATTGGACCTTTTCTGTCATCTCATTAACAAGATCACGTCCTAATAGCTTTATTTCCCCAACTTCATCCCAGCAAGTTGGAGTTCAGCATTTTTTTCCATCGAGAGCTTCATAAGGAGCCATCTGAATACTTGAGTGAAAGATAATATTATAAGAAAACTCCACCAAAGGTAGGTGTTGATCCCAACCACCTTTGAAATCCATAGAGCAAGCTCTCAACATGTCTACTAGAGTTTGAATTGTCCTCTCAGACTGACCGTCTATCTGAGGATGGTAAGCAGTGCTGAAACTCAACTTTGTATCTAGGGCATGCTGAAGACTTCACCAGAATTTCGAGGTAAACCTCAGATCCCAATCAGATATAATGGAAAGTGGTACTCGATGCAATATTACCACTTCCTTCACATATATCCTGGCAATCTGATCCAAAGATAAATCCTCTCTAATAGCAATGAAGTGTGCAGACATTGTAAGACGATCAACTATGACCCATATAACATTATTGCCTTTGGATATTTTAGGAAGTCCAGGGACAAAGTCCATAGTTATGTTTTCCCATTTCCATTCGGGTATGGGTAATGGTTGTAACATCCCCTCAGACTTTTGTCTCTCAACTTTAACTTTCTGAAAAACCAAGCATCGAGAGACATATTCAGCAACATCTCTTTTCATGCCATCCCACCAGAAGTACTTTTTCAGGTCCCTATACATCTCCGTGCTTTTCAGATGAATAGATAATGATGAACTATGATCCTCATCCAGCAGCTCCTTCTTTAATTCTGTTATGGGAGGAACACAAACCCGATTCATGAACATTATTATCCCATCACAATCAAGGTAGAATTCAGGAACATTTCTCACCTTCTTTTTTGACTCTACATCTTCTTTCTGTGCATCTTTAATATTCACATATATAGATGGTTGAACATTCATATGAGAAAGACAAGATTTCTCCCCTTCTATTATAATTCCAAGATCGACCCTTTGTAAATCCATAAATGTTGGATCTTTTGTGATCCTCAACATGGATAAGCTAGAATGGTCTTGTCGACTTAATGCATCTGCCACCTTGTTTTCTTTCCCAGGGTGGTAATGAATGGAGCAGTCGTAATCCTTAATCCGCTCAAACCATCTTCATTGGCGCATATTCAGCTCCTTTTGTGTGAAAACATACTTTAAACGTTTATGATTAGTATAAATATCACACCTTTCTCCATAATGATAATGCTTTCAAATAATTAATGCAATGATTACCACAGCTAATTCCAAATCATGAGTTGGGTAATTTTGCTCATGGATTTTCAACTGTCGTGAGGCATAAACTATCACCATATCATTTTGCATAAGAACACACCCCATCCCCTTCTTGGATGCTTCACTGTAGATCACAAACCTTTCTCCACTACAAGGCAGTGTGAGCACAGGTGCACTAGATATCCTTCTTTTTAAATCCTTGAAATTATCTTCACATTCCTATGTCCAAACAAAAATAACTTCTTTCCGAGTCAACCTGGTGAGTGGATTAGATCATCGTGAAAAATCTTTCACAAAACATCGATAACATCCATCCAAACCAAGAAAACATCGGATCTAAGTTACTGTTGTTGGTCTCGACTATCTTTCGATAACCTCTGTTTTTGCTGGATCCACAGATATCCCCTCTTTTGAGATTATGTGACCCAAAAATGCAACTTTTTGAAGCCAAAATTCACACTTGGTAAATTTGGCATAAATCTTCTCCTTTCTCAAGTTCTTCAATACAATTCCCAAGTGATCTCCATGTTCTTCCTTGCGCTTTGAATAGACAAGAATATCGTCTATAAAGACTACCAAAAACAGATCAAGATAGTCTCTAAGAACTCTATTCATCAGATCCATGAAGATAGCAGGGGCATTAGTAAAACCATATGGAATCACTATAAATTGATAGTGTCCATACCTTGTACGGAAAGCCATATTTGGTATATCCTCCCTTTTGACCCTTAATTGATGATACCCTCAACAAAGATCAATCTTGTAAAAGTATTGAGCTCCGCGTAGTTGGTCAAATAAGTCACCAATGCGTGGGAGAGGATACTTTTTCTTGATAGTGATCTTGTTAATTTCTCAATGATCAATGAAGAGTCTCATTGATCCATCTTTCTTCTTAACAAACAGAACAAGTGCTCCCCAATATGATGCACTTGGGCATATGAATCCTTTATCAAGATTCTCTTGGAGTTGCTTCTTCAATTCCTGCAACTCAATTGGGGCCATTCTATAAGGTGTCTTTGAAATAGGCAAAGCACCCGGTACGAGTTCTATTGAAAACACAACTTCACGATTTGGTGGAAGACCTGGAAATTCCTCCAGAAAGACATTGTCAAACTCCTGTACAATGGGTATATTCTAAATCGTGAGTTTCTCACCAACCATTTGAGATAAATAACCTTCATTTAGTGGAATCAAGACCCATAATATGGAAGAAATTTCCACTGGAAGGTTATGTTCATCCTTGCATCGATAGAAGGTCATAGATTGATCTGGAATATGAAATGTGACTTCCCTTCTATGGAAATGGATATGATCTCCATATAATGAAATCCAATCCATTCCAAGAATCACATCAAATTCCACTATAGGAAGGATCACATGATTTGTAGGAAGCACTTTCCCACAAACATCAATCGGAGAAGAATTATAATCTTTTGATGCGACTGTTGTGACATTAGGGGTTGTCACAGATAACTCAAAATCAAATTGTTGATGTAATACGGCGATGCCCTTAGAAAATTCTTCAGATATAAAAGAGTTGGTGGATCCAGAATCAAATAAAACATTTACTACTTTAGAGTGGATGGTAAGTGTACCTTTCACCACTTCGTTATCGTTCTCCACATCGCTGATAGAAATTGCATGTGACTTTCCTTTGTCTTTAGACATAGGAGTTTGTTGATGTCGATCATCATCAACAACCCTTGTATTAGGGAATTGATTGCCATAATTCCCCATTTCCTTGCACTTGTAACATTAAAGTGTAGGAGGTGAACCCTGTGTATCATTTTCTTTGTTCGCATCACTAGACATCTTCTTCCCATCATTGCGGCATTCAAATGCCCGATGACCTTACTTTCCACATTTGAAAAATTTACTTGTCCCTTTAAGACCACTCCCTCCATGTTTCTTTCCACACTTTGAGCATAAGGGAAAAGTCATCTTCTTTTCAGTGTGCTCTTTAGATTTACCTTTGAATTCCATTTTACTCCTCCTAACAAACCCATATGACTGATGGGTTACTCTAATCTCCATCTCAACCTTGACAGCACATCAGACGATTGCCTCGTAGCTATTGAAGTCCCTTATGTCTAACGCCCTTCGAAGACTTGGTTTTAAGCCACTAAAGAATCGATCGATCTTACTCTCAGGTTGGATAATAATACCAGAAGCGTACCTAGAAAGTCTTGTAAAATTTTCTTCATAGGTACCAACAGATCAATCATCATTTTTCTTTAGTTCAAGAAACTTATTCTCCATCTTTTTTCGAAGAATACGAGGGAAGTACTTAGTGAAAAATAAGTTCTTGAACTCGTCCCATTCCATGGATTCAATTTCATCCCTTTGCCTCATATTCTTGATAAGATTCTACCATTGATCAGCGTCACCTTCCAAGTGATAAACTACTAAGATGAATTTATCATGTTCAGAACATTGAAGAACTGAAAATATTTTTTCAGTGGTTCTGATCCATTGTTCAGCCACTAAGGGATCAGTAGACCCACTGAATGAGGGTGGACGCTGCCTCATGAAGGATTCAACAGAATGTTGCTCCTTCCTTTGCTCGTTTGGAAGTCCTGCATGATTCATAACTTGAGAAAGTTGTGTGAGCATGGCTACAAGATTTTTCATTCCAGATCCCATAACTTTTGGTTGCTCAGGGGGACAATCATTGCATTGCCCGTCGCATTCCGCATTAACACGGTTCCTTCGGGTTCTAGCCACTGACTAAAACCAAGAAGAATAGTGTGAGCAACACTAATTGTAATAGGAAACCCACATAATCAAGAATAAAATTTTACACTTAAGGTCTTATCATAGGTTATTCATGGACATTTCTAAAGAACTAAGATTGGGTTCTATGCTTAGACTTATCCTTAGGGTTTTTACTAAGGCTTTCACATCCTAGTTTCCAAAGGTTGACTATACCTTTACTCTGATACCAACTATAACGACCCCTACATTACATACATTGTTAATACATCAAAATGGAATCATGCTTATTATAACATATAACAAAACCATGAAAGGACCATTTAGGTATAGAGTCTTTAGAAACTGGGAAAGATAAAAAACTGGTTCATAAGTCATCTACACTATCTCCCTTTTATTTAATCATATCTAGAGTCCCTTTTGGCATATATTACTTAATATCCTTCTTCCTGACCTGGGGAACTGAAAACATACAGAAGGGTGAGCTCAAATGATCAGTAAGGGTAAACAAATGAAATATCAATCACATCATATTCATAAGAACATATCATATTAGAAATCATAACCTGTAAAAGAGATCAAAATTTCATAACATGGGATAAATCATAGTAGTGAAATGTAATCCCAATAATCATAAAATAAAACATGAAGCTTTGTGGAATACACACATAATCATAGAAAATCATTTCTTAGTAGTCGAGACTCATTTCCAAGACTATCTTAGCGGACAAAGTCCATTTCTGAACCGAGTTCACTCCTCGTTTTAGTCTGGTTTCACTGAACCGGTTTAACCTGCTGTTCCAGCCATGTTTATCCAATGAGATATAAATCTTTACCCAATTCATTGGAGGGAGATATAGGTCCCACCCAACTCATAATGATACCATTCTTATGTGTGCCACAAAATCATAAGTCATACATCATAGCATAACCCATGTAATAAATATGGGATTCTTAATCATCATGCCATCATACAACAATCAATATAAGATAAAAGGACATCATAAAAATAATTCCATAATAACATAATCAAAACAATGTAAAAATAGGGATAGAATCAGAACCCTATATTATCTTTTATGGAAAATAATTTTGATAAAACACACGAACTCCATTCTTGAGGATAATATCCTTTCTACTTCAAAAACATTTTCCTTTCTAACATGTCATATAATTTTAAACTAAAATAATTTGATTAAAAAAATACTTGAAAACTTGTAAAGGAAGCTTCATGGAAATAATTTTCTAAAATTCTATTCATGCCGTAAAGTTTAAAAAAAACATTCTTCTCGTAATTTGGCCAGAAAAGTCAAAAAGTACCTTGTACGAAAAACGACAAAAGATTCCTTTCATATCTTTTACTAAAAACTCACCGAAGGGTAAATATGGATTTAAACAATTTTAGGAGAATATAAATAACATTACATATTGTAGAAACATGGATGTGGATGATAAATATTCCCCAATAATTTCTAAAGTAAAAACAATCTCAGATAAAAATTGAGATTGTGAGATTTTCCCTTACCTTAGGTCCGATTTGCTTCGTAAGTGTCTGAACCTCCTGAATAATGATTTAAATAATGTCATTTACTTATTCCTGAATCATAATTATTTTTATGATATCATATATGGTCATATTCTTAGCTTCTTATTAGTAATATTTCATTGCTACGTGTTGTACGGGTGTTTATTACTTTTTGTTCTTATGCGTGTTTTGTCAAATAAATTCTTATTCTTATTTTTAGGTTATAGATACCTCATTCCAAGAATGGTATTAGTTTAATATATATCATATTAATTCATTAGATTAATTTATATAATCATTATTCAATGAAGATCATGTAGAACGAGTCGCATCACATCGTGGAGACGGTATTCCGTACATACGAACGAGCGATGATATCATTCCCATTATCATGGAATTGTATTGGATTGTATGTATACTATTTAAGAATCAATATAAATTTAAAATAATAGTATATAGTTATTATTTACACCATTATACCCATCCAATTATTGTGGTGGTGGAAAATAGATTACACCACGGTGTGGAGACGGTATTCCGTACGTACGCACGCGCGGTGATTTCGTTTTCCGTAGGATGGATAGATGGTGAAATAGGGTTGTTTCATACTTATAATAACATATCAGTATATGAGTGATGCTGATTTTATTACTTCATAATTAAACAACTAAATAATAAGAAGTAGAAGAAGAAATAATGTTGAAAGAATCGGTAACAAATATTACCTCTTCTTTGAAGCGCCTCTTCTAAACCTCCTCTTAGGGCACTAAAGATGGTCTTTGAAGAAGACCGGGACCTCTAAGATGTTTCTAGGGATGTGGAGAGGAGAAATTTTTAGGGGTTGGTTGATCTTTAAGGCTCAAAGTGGTGTTAGGAAGAGAGGGAGGAGGTGCCCTTTTATAAGGGAGTAGAGGGGCACCTTAGTAAAAACTAAAACTATTATTTTATTATAAAGTCATATTCGGTTTTTAGTAGCTCCAAATTGATTTATTTCGAATATAAGTTGGGGATGGGTCGAAATATTCTCATCCAATATAATTTTTACAAGTTTACGTTTCTATTTTAACGTTATCATTTAGATTTAACTTTAAGTTAGATAATTTACCAATTACCGTGTCTTCTTGTTTTCTTACATTATAAGGTTAATAAACATACTATAACAAGCCAAAATAACCCCAAGTTGTTTATTATTAATATATATAACCTTAGATAAGTCATTTTTACGAACCTTAGATTTTTAGGAATAAAATAACAATAAATAATATAATATTTGTTTTAAAAACTATTTTATGTCATTTTTGACACTATTTGGTAATTGATTTTTGTGAAAATCATAACAGAAGTATTAGTTCGAAAAAAGTTTCTTAAATAAATAATAACATGTCATATTAACCTAGAAACTTATTGTAATTTATAAAAAGTCTCAAATTACATTTATTTGGGTATTTATAACATCAATTATGTCAATATTTCATTAATAAGATAATTACTGCATCATCATTGTGTCATAAATAAATTAAATTATTTAATGTCTAAAAATTAAAAATAAAATACAATTATGTAGGAAACCTTTTTTCCTTTCTAATGAATATTTATAGTCGAATTTATCTTATGTATAACCCTATATTAGAAATGATTTAGTTATTAAACAATGATTTTAACTATTTTAACACTTCTTTAAATAAATTAATAATAAATGTCCTAATCAAATCCAAGTGGGACTAAATGGTCATATTTTATTCCTAAGGTTTTTTTGGTCTACTTAAAATTATCCAATATAATTAGGACATGTGTTACGGTAATAATAATATCATTTTAACCTTAATTACCCTATTTACATTTAACCATGGTAAAAAAAGTAAAAAGTTACTATTCACAAAAAATTATATTCAACTCATTGAACCACATTTTAGTCCTTGATATTAACCGTGTCTCTCATATTTTCGAAATTCCACTCACAGAAGCGGTAAAATTAAGTTGCATGTAAATTTGAAAATTCTCCTAGGAGGTGGGTAAAAGACGGTGAAAAGTTCAATAAAATTTTTATATATCTAAAATTATTATAAAATGAATTCAATGATTTACTTTGAACTTATATAAGTATTATGTATCAATTTTGAACTAAAATAAATTTAAATAAAATAAATATTTATTTAAATAAAAAGTCGGTTTTTAAATAGTAACCCAGTGTTTTCACTATTCATAAAAAATTGAAAGTTTTTAGAAAAATACCAAAATTTCACCCGAGGATAATTTCGTTATTCTGAATCAAAAAATGAAGTCCATTTTGATAGATAAAAATTACAAAATTCCAAAAATTGGGTATTACTATTCATAACGGCATGTTTTAATAATATCATATCGTTGTTTAGTGAAACTCGGTATTGCATACGACGCAAGCTATCGAGGAATGTCGCGATTGAGTGTAAAGCAAGCCAAGCTAGTGTTTTGTGTAGTGGAAGAATCCTTTGATGAATTATATAACATAAAAACAAAATATTTCTCATAAAAATCTCGGATGTTACACTCTACCCCCCTTAAAAGGAATTTCGCCCTCGAAATTCGTCACTTTGTAACAAACAGATGTGGATACCTCTCCCTCATCATATCCTCAAGCTCCCATGTGGCTTCTTATAATTGGTGGTTCCTCCATAAAACTTTCACCAAGCAAGTGGTCTTGTTCCGTAGGACTTTTTCGCTACGATCCAGAATCTCTATCGGTTGTTCTTCAAAAGAAAGATCTTGCTCCAGCGGTACAACTTCTGAGCTGAGTACATGTGAAGGATCAGGTATATACTTTCTCAGGAGAGATACATGGAACACATCATGAACTTGAGAGAGATTCGGTGGAAGTGCCAATCGGTAAGCAACCTTCCCAACACGATCCAGTATTTCAAAAGGGCCGATATACCTAGGGCTCAACTTTCCCTTCTTTCCAAATCTTATTACTCTCTTCCAAGGAGATATTCGTAAGAACACTTTATCAACCACTTCAAACTCTAGGTCTTTTCTTCGGTTGTCGGTATAACTTTTTTTTGACTCTGAGCTGCTCTTATGTGTTGTTGAATAGATCGGACCTTTTCTGCCATCTCATGAACAAGATCAGGTCCTAATAGCTTTCTTTCCCCAACTTCATCCCAGCAAGTTGGAGTTTAACATTTTTTTCAATAGAGAGCTTCATAAGAAGCCATCTGAATACTGGAGTGAAATCTATTATTATAAGAAAACTCCACCAAAGGTAGGTGTTGATCCTAACCACCTTTGAAATCTATAGAGCAAGATCTCAACATGTCTTCTAGAGTTTTAATTGTCCTCTTAGACTGACCGTCTGTCTGAGGATGGTAAGCAGTGCTGAAACTCAACTCTTTATCTAGATCATGCTGAAGACTTCGCCAGAATTTCGAGGTATACCTCAGATCCCGATCAAATATAATAGAAAGTGGTACTCCATGCAATCTTACCACTTCTTTCACATATATCCTGGCAAGCTGATCCAGAGAGAAGTCCTCTCTAATAGCAATGAAGTGTGCAGACTTTGTAAGACGATCAGATATGACCCATATAGAATTATTTCCTTTGGATGTTTTAGGAAGTCAGGTGACAAAGTCCATAGTGATGTTTTCCCATTTCCATTCTTGTATGGGTAATGGTTGTAACATCCTCTTAGACATCTATCTCTCAGCTTTAACTTGCTGACAAACCAAGCATCGAGAGACATATTTAGCAACATCTCTTTTCATGCCATCCCCCTAACTACTTTTTCAGGTCCCTATACATCTTCGTGCTTCTAGGATGAATAGATAATGAATAACTATGAGCCTCATCCAGCATCTCCTTCTTTAATTCTGGGATGGGAGGAACACAAACCCGATTCCTGAACTTTATTATCCCATCACAATCAAGGTTGAATTCAGGAACATTTCTCACCTTCTTTTGTAACTCTATATATTCTTTTCATGCCTCTTTAATCTTCACATGTATAGATGGTTGAACATTCATTTGAGAAAGATAATATTTCTCCCCTTCCATTATAATTCCAAGATCCAGCCTTTATAAATCCATAAATATTGGATCTTTTTGTGATCCTCATCCTGGATAAGCTATCATTTTCTTGTCGACTTAATGCATCTGCCACCTTGTTTGCTTTCCCATGATGGTAATGAATTGAGCAGTCGTAATCCTTAATCTACTCCAACCATCTTCTTTGGCACATACTCACCTCCTTTTGTGTGAAAATATAATTAATCTTTTATAATCAGTATAAATATCACACCTTCCTCCATAAAGATAATGCCTCCAAATCTTTAAGGCAAAGATTACCACAACTAATTCCAAATCATGAGTTGGGTAATTTTTCTCATGGATTTTCAACTATCGTGAGGCATAAGCTATCACCATATCATTTTGCATAAGAACACACCCCATCACCTTCTTGGATGCATCACTGTAGATCACAAACCATTCTACACTACAAGGCAATGTGAGCACAGGTGTACTGGATAACATTATTTTTTAACTCCATGAAATTCTCTTCACATTCCTCTGTCCAAACAAACATAACTCCTTTCCGAGTCAACCTGGTGAGTGGATTAGATAATCGTGAAAAATATTTCAAAAAATGTTTATAATATCCAGCCAAACCAAGAAAATTTCATATCTCAGTTACTGTTGTTGGTCTTGACCATCTTTTGATAACCTTTTTTTTGCTGGATCCACAGATATCCCCTCTTTTGAGATTATGTGACCCAAAAATGCAACTTTTTGAAGCCAAAATTCACACTTGGAAAATTTGGCATAAAGCTTCTCCTTTCTCAGGGTCTTCAATACAATTCTCATGTGATCTTCATGTTCTTCCTTGCCCTTTGAATAGACAAGAATATCGTCTATAAAGACTACTAAAAACTGATCAAGATAGTCTCTAAAGACTCTATTCATCATATCCATGAAGATAACAGTGACATTAGTAAGACCAAATGGCATCACAATAAATTCATAGGATCCATACCTTGTATGGAAAGCCGTATTTGGTATATCCTCCCTTTTGACCCATAATTGATGATACCCTGAACGAAGATCAATCTTGGAAAAGTATTGAGCTCCGCGTATTTGGTCAAATAAGTCATCAATGCGTTGGAGATGATACTTGTTCTTGATAGTGATCTTGTTAAGTTCTCAATAAATAATGTAGAGTCTCATTGATCCATCTTTCTTCTTAACAAATCGAACAGGTGCTCCCCAAGGTGACGCCCTAGGGCGTATGAATCCTTTATCAAGATTCTCTTGGAGTTTCTTCTTCAATTCCTACAACTCAATTGGGGCCATTCTATAAGGTGTCTTTGAAATAGGTAAAGCACCCGGTACGAGTTCTATTGAAAACTCAACTTCACAATTTGGTGGAAGACCCGGAAATTTCTCCGGAAAGACATCGTCAAACTCCCGTACAATGGCATATTCTTAATCGTTAGTTTCTCACCAACCATTTGAGTTAAACAAACTTCATTTAGTGGAATCAAGACCCATAATATGGAATAAATTTCCACTGGAAGGTTATGTTCATCCTTGCATCGATAGATGATCATAGATTGATCTGGAATATGAAATGTGACTTCCCTTCTTTGGAAATTGATATGAGCTACATATAAAGAAATCCAATCCATGCCAAAAATCACATCAAATTATACTATAGGAAGGATCACAATATTTGCAAGAAGCACTTTCCCACAAACCTCAACCGGAGAAGAATTATAAACTTTTGATGCGACTGTTGTGCCATTAGGGGTTGTCACAGCTAACTCAACATCAAATTGTTGAGGTAATATGATGATACCCTTAGAAAATTCTTCTGAAATAAAAGAGTGGGTGGATCAAGAATCAAATAAAACATTTACTACTTTAGAGTGAATGGTATGTGTACCTTTCACCACTTCGTTATCGTACTCCACATCGCTGACAGAAATTTCATGTGACTTTCCTTTTTCTTTAGCCTTAAGAGTTTGTTGACGTTGATCATCATCAACAACCCTTAGATTAGGGCATTGATTGGCATAATGCCCCATTTCCTTGCACTTTTAACATTGAAGTGTAGGAGGTGCACCCTATGTAGCCTTTTCTTTGTTCGCATCACTAGACATCTTCTTCCCATCATTGCGGCATTCAAATTCCCGATGACCTTCCTTTCCACATTTGAAACATTTACTTGTCCCTTTAAGACAACTCCCTCCATGTTTCTTTCCACACTATTAGCATAAAGGGAAACTCATCTTATTTTCAGTGTGCTCTTTATATTTCCCTTTGAATTCCATTTTCCTATTCTTAACAAACCCATACGACTGATGGGTTACACCAATCTCCATCTCAACCTTGAGAGCACATCAGATGATTTCCTCGTAGCTATTGAAGTCCCTTATGGATAACGCCCTTCAAAGACATGGTTTTAAGCCACTAAATAATCGATCTATCTTACTTTCAGGTTGGATAATAATACCAAAAGTGTACCTTGCAAGTCTTTTAAAATTTTCTTCGTAGGTACCAACAGATTCATCATCATTTTTCTTTAGTTCAAGAATCTTCTTCTCCATCTTTGTTCGAAGAATATGAGGGATGTACTTATTGAAAAATAAGTTCCTGAACTCATCCCATTCCATGGATTCAATTTCATCCCTTTGCCTCATATTCTTGATAATATTCCACCATTGATCAGCTTCAACTTCGAAGCGATAAACTGCTAAGATGACTTTACCATGTTCAAAACATTGAAGAACAGAAAATATCTCTCCAGTGGTACTGATCAATTGTTCAGCCACTAATGGATTAGTAGACCCACTGAATGAGGGTGGACGCTGCCTCATGAAGGATTCAACAGAATGTTGCTCCTTCCTTTTCTCATTTGGAAGTTATGCATGATTCATTGCTTGAGAATGTTGTGTGAGCATGGCTAAAAGATTTTCCATTCCAGCTCCCAAAATGTTTGGTTGCTCAGGGGGGCAATAATTGCATTTCCCGTCACATTACGCATTAACACGGTTCCGTCGGGTTCCAGCCATTGACTACAACCAAGAAGAATAGTGTCAGAAACACTAATTATAATAGGAAAACCACATAATCAAGAATAAAATTTACACTTAAGGTCTTATCATAGGTTATTCACGACCATTTCTAAAACACTAAGATTGGGTTCTATGCTTAGACTTATCCTTAGGGTTCTTACTAAGGCTTTCACATCCTAGTTTCCAAAGGTTGACTATACCTTTCCTCTGATACCAACTATAATGACCCATAATTTACATACATTGTTAATAATTCAAAATTGAAGCATGCTTATTACAATATATAACAAAACCATGAAAGGATTGTATAGGTATAGAGTCTTTAGAAACCAGGAAAGATAAACAAATGGTTCATAAATCATCTACACTGTCTCCCTTTTATTTTATCATATCTAGAGTCCCTTTTGGCATATCTTACTTAATATCCTTGTTCCTGACCTGGGGAAATGAAAACATACAGAAGGGTGAGCTCAAATGATCAGTAAGGGTAAACAAATGAAATATAAATCACATCATATTCATAAGAACATATCATATTAGAAATCATAACCTGTAAAAGAGATCAAAATTTCATAACATGGGATAAATCATAGTAGTGAAATGTAATCCCAATAATCATAAAATAAAACATGAAGCTTTGTGGAATACACACATAATCATAGAAAATCATTTCTTAGTAGTCGAGACTCATTTCCAAGACTATCTTAGCGGACAAAGTCCATTTCTGAACTGAGTTCACTCCTCGTTTCAGTCCTATTTCACTAAACCGGTTTAACCTGCCATTCCAGCCATGTTTATCTCATGAGATATAAATATTTAACCAATGTATTGGAGGGAGATATAGTTCCCACCCATCTCATAATGATACCATTCTTATGTGTGCCACAAAATCATAAATCATATATCATAGCATAACCCATTTAATAAAAATGGGATTCTTAATCATCATGCCATCATAACACAATCCATATAAGATAAAAGGAAATCATAAAAATAATTCCATCATAACATAATAAAAACAATGTACAAATAGGGATAGAACCAGAACCCTATATTATCTTAGATGGAAAATAATTTTGATAAAACAATTGAACTCCATTCTTGAGGAAAATATCCTTTCTACATCAAAAACATTTTCCTTTCTTAACATGTCATATAATTTTGAACTAAAAGAAGTTGATTAAAAATAAACTTTAAAACTTGTAACGGAAGCTTCATGTAAATAATGTTCTAAAAATCCATTCATGCTGGAAAAGTTAAAAAAACATTCTTCTCGTACTTTGGCCGGAAAAGTCAAAAAGTACCTCGTATGAAAAATGACAAAAGATTCATTTTATATCTTTTACGAAAAACTCACCGAAGGGTAAATATGGATTTAAAAAAATTTAGGAGGATAGAAATAATATTACATATTGTCGAAACATGGATGTGGATTAAACATATTCCAAGTAATTTCTGAAGTAAAAACAATATCGGATAAAAATTGAGATTACGAGATTTTCCCATACCTTAGGTCTGATTTGCTTCGTTAGTGTCCAAACATCCAGTATAATGATTTAAATAATGTCATTGACTTATTTTAGAATCATAATTATTTTTATGATATCATATATGGTCATATTCTTAGCTTCTTATTAGTAATATTTCATTGCTACTTGTTATTCGGGTGTTTATTACTTTTTGTTCTTATGCGTGTTTTGTTGAATAAATTCTTATTATTCTTTTTAGGTTATAGATACATCATTTCCAGAATGGTATTAGTGTAATATATATCATATTAATTCATTAAATTCATTTATATAATCATTATGCAATGAAGATCATGTAGAACGAGTCGCATCACATCGTGGAGACGGTATTTCGTATGTACGCACGAGCGATGATATCGTTCCCATGATCGTGGAAATGTATTGGAGTGTATGTATACTATTTTATAATCATTATAACTTAAAAATAATCATATATATTTATTTTTTACACCATTATATCCATCCAAGTATGGTGGTGGTGGAAAATAGATTACACCACGGCGTGGAGACGGTATTCCGTACATACGCACGCGTGGTGATTTCATTTTCCGTAGGATGGATAGATGGTGAAATAGGGTTGTTTCATACTTATAATAAAATATAAGTATATGAGTGATACTTATGTTATTACTTAATAATGAAACAACTAAAGAAGAAGAAGTAGAAGAGGAAATAAAGTTGAAAGAATCGATAACAGATATTACCTCTTATTTGAAACGCCTCTTCTTAACCTCATCTTAGGGCACTAAAGATGGTCTTTGAAGAATACCAGGACCTCTAGGATGTTTCTAGGGATGTGAAGAGGAGAAATTTTCAGGGTTTGGCCGAGATTGAAGGCTCAAAGTGGTGTGAGGAAGGGAGAGAGGAGGTGCCCTTTTATAAGGGAGGAGAGGGGCACCATAGAAAAAACTAAAAATATTATTTTATTATAAAGTCATATTAGGTTTTTAGAAGAACCAAATTGATTTATTTTGAATCTAAGGTGGGTATGGGTCGAAATCCTCTCATCCAATAGAATTTATACAAGTTTAGGTTTCTATTTTAACATTATCATTTAGATTTAACTTTAAGTTAGATAATTTAACTTTTATCGTGTCTTCTTGTTTTCTTACACTATAAGGTCAATAAACATACTATAAAAATCTAAAAGAACCCCAAGTTGTTTATTATTTTTATATATAATCATATCTAAGTCATTGGGATGAACCTTAGATTTTTAGGAATAAAATAAAAATTAATAATATAATATTTGTTCTAAAAAATATTTTATGTCAATTTTGACACAATTTGTTAATTGATTTTTGTGAAAATGATAACAGAAAGATTAGTTCTAAAAAATTTACTTAAATCAATAATAACATTTCATATTAACCTAGAAAATTATTATAATTCATTAAAAGTGTCAAATTACATTTATTTGTGTATTTATAACATCAATTATGTCAATATTTCATTAATAAGATAATTACTGTATCATCATTGTGTCATAACTAAATTAAATTATTTAATGTCTAAAAATTAAAAATAAAATACCATTATGTAGGAAATCGTTTTATCTTTCTAATGAATGTTTATAGTCGAATTTTTCTTATGTATAACTCTATTAAAAATTATTTAGTTATTAATCTTTGATTTAAACTATTTAACACTTCTTTAAATAAATTAATAATAAATGTCCTAATCTAATCCAAGTGGGCCTAAATGGTCATATTTTATTCCTAAGATTGTTTTTGGTCGACTTACACTTATCCAATAGAATTAGGACATGTGTTAGGGTAATTATAATATCATTTTTACCCTTAATTACCCTATTTACTTTTTACAGTGATAAAAAAAAGTAAAAAGTTAATATTCACAAAAAATTATTTTCATCTCATTGAACCACATTTTAGTCCTTGATATTAACTGTGTCTCTCAGATTTTTGAAATTCCACTCACAGAAGCGGTAAAATTATGTTTTATGAAAATTTGCAAATTCTCCTAGGAGGTGGGTAAAAGACGGTGAAAAGTTCAATAAAATTTTTATATATCTAAAATTATTATAAAATGAATTCAATGAATTACTTTGAAATTATATAAGTATTATCTATAAATTTTGACATAAAATAAATTTAAATAAAATAAATAATTATTTAAATAAAAATTCGGTTTTTAAATAGTAACCCAGTGTTTTCACTATTCATAAAAAATTGAAAGTTTTCAGAAAAATACCAAAATTTCACCCTAGGATAATTTCGTTATTACGAATCCAAAAATGAAGTCCATTTTGAAAGATAAAATTTACAAAATTCCAAAAAGTGGATATTACTATTCATAACGACTAGTTTTAAAAATAGCATATCGTTTTTTAGTGAAACTCGGTATTGCGTGCGACGCAAGCTATCGAGGAAGGTCGAGATTGCGTGTAAAGAAAGTCAAGATAGTGTTGTGTGTAGTGAAAGATTCCTTTGATGATTTATATAACATAAAAACATAATATTTCTCATAAAAATCTCAGATGTTAAATGAACCAATGATGTTGGGATTACCACTCTATGTCTAGAGGACCTGCACTTTGGTATGATAGTATAGTAACACTCATCCAACTAAATCATTATTAGAGGCCTACACCCTCAAACGATAAGTGAGTTCTGAACCCGATCTAGAGGTCCCGAAACGTGGTATGATAGGTGAGTACCAACTTTGATAGAATACGGAGGATCCACTACCTAGAAGGACATTTGTAGTTTTGACCCCAAGGATAGAGGACTCGAAACCTAACACAATAAGGGAGTACCCACTCTATCTATATATCATATATGGAGGAAATGTTACATGTTATGATAGGGGATTACGTAATCCACTGTTAGAAGAACCTTTCAATTTTTATTTTATGGATCAACACTTTAATGGACTAAAGAGTCTCGGGGACCAAAATCCTAAGGGAAATTAATGGGTACCGACCCCGACATCAACCAAGTGATCCGCCATGATAACCTCACAAGGTTAACAACTCCTAAAGAATATTATTTCTCTAAACACCCCTCATGGTATAGTGTATTCCAAAATAGTGGACACCATCACATACTATGCATATTACTACTTAGGATATTCTATTCATAATCCCAAATCCAAGATCCAGAGAAGGATATACACTAGATGGAAGAACTTATAAAGATCTCCACGGAGTAAATGGTGTGAACTGGGGTCCACACTGCATGTGAGTCCACCCAAGTACCTGGCCATGTATCTTATCTATAAGGTTTTCCAACCCATGTTTGGGTACATGATGTGTACAACCAGTACACGATGTGTCCCACTTCCCCCGACCCTTGGTTGTGTTCTTCCCCTTCCAAACGGCCAGCCATCCGCGTCCCATACACACCATGCATCACATACTACACACCATGGAGAACATTATTTCATGCCTATGGTAAAAACTATAGTTTGAACTCATCTGTGGTCTCATAAATCATATGTGAGACTCCCCCCCAGTGTTGTTCACGTTTTAAAAGAAACTACATGCTTGTGATAAAATATATTTATTATTTTTTGAATCACCAAAATGAGGCTCTGTAGGCCTTGGATTCTAATGCTGACTCAGCACATGGATTCTAAAATACTCTTAGAAATATGGAAATATTTTACAGGTCAAACCCAAGTCACTACAAAGCCTATGTATTGCATGAAATCAAATGTGCATCCCTATATGCTAGTGGTTTCCCACTAAAAACGAGGTTATTGAAGGGAACCATTGTGAGACTATTACCTTATCTAGATTGCATAGTAAAAAAATAAATATCAAAATTATTATAGTAAATATTTAGACTAAGAAGAAACACAATCATTATTCATTCACTAGTAGTATTCCATTCAAGAAAAATAACCAAAACCAATAAAGAAACTAATGTTCAAGTAAGGCTTCTAAAATAAAAGTAGTTGTTGGTGACCCTATTGAACCCTATCTAGAACTTTTTCCATCCTCATGATCCACCATCTCTGCTTTTCACCATAGGCAATTTTTCGATCATCAGATCCTCAATCATGATATCTCAATCACATCTAAATTTACAAGTATGTTGTGATTACAAGACACAATATGACACCTCCAAAAACCATTTACATTACATAAGAAAATATAAAAGTTTCTTTCAGGAATTAAATTAGGTAAAGATATAATAAAAATATATCACACACATACAAACATATTTTGGGTCGTCAAAAACCATACCTACTTACTTCAGCACCATGATGAAAGAAACATGGATCTAACTACTTTATCACCACGTTGTAAGGAACTCTAGTCACTGGTTTCACACATCAAATAGATAGAATGGACCAAAAGGATGTGAAACATTCCACTTGATGAGATAACATATGTACATGTCGATCAATGTCTGGAAAAACCCATTTGAATTAATTTTCTAATAGTATAATCATGCATGCCCTTCCACATAAGATGGAAGAACAATACATATGAAACAAGGTGGAAATGAAATATTAAACATCACATCAAGTCAAAAAATAATAGAATCATCACAATCAATAAGCATGAAAAATAAGAATAGGCCAATGATAGACACATACTCAAAATTATTGTGTTCAATTATTATAAATATGTTTTATGGGATACACCAATAGAACCACAATATTTCCAATAACCCATATAAGATATGCATAAAAGTTAATGAATTCATCCCTTGTGAGAAATGATGTTCCAATGATAAGGATATATAACTGAGCCTAATTTCACCAATAAAGGATGTTTCATTGTGAAAAGAAATCATATATTGGATTTATATCTATCTCCAATAAATAATAAAAGGTGAAAAAATGATAATATCATGACTAAACGAAATACCTCACTACCATAAAGAAAAATAGTTTAATCTCAACTCATTGAGACATACCCAACATCTCAAACGTAATTTCAATATGATCAATATCAATGGATATATCGAACAGATATATTTGGAGATGATAATTAAAAATTATTAACTAGGGGAGGGAGAGAATGAGAGCGGTGCTAGATAATGTGAATTGGAAGGGTGGGGATTTGACCCCAATCAACTACACACACCCCCAACAACCACTTTTTAATGTTTTTTTATTTTCATTCATTAAATATTTTTAATTAAATTTCATCTGATGTTTTCTTCCCCTGTGATTTATGCATGGAGGAAAAAATCTCCCCTTGCTTTCTGTGTAGCACCCATATGGCTGTAATTCAATTATTTTAAAATTTATTTTTTTATTTATTTCTATTAAATCTAATTATCCTTTCAATAAGTATTTATTAAATTTAATCAATAAATATATACACCTCCATATATTCTTATATAAATATATATATAAACATTAACCCAATAATATTGACATTAAATATATACATATTCCAACATATTTATATATTCACCATTATATATATATTAACACCCATACAAAGAAATAAATATATATAAACCATATATATAGACACAAATTTTATGTTATAACCACAAAAAATTTATTTTTCCAAGTTTATAATAGTGAATATTCTAAAAATAATTTTATTATTATTAAATCTCCTCCCTTATTACCATCATATTTTATTACAAAAATTATCAACAAATATAGAATATAAGGTAATAAATATTTATTAATTTCACAATTAAATTTATTTAGCATAATTAATAATATGCACAATATTTCTTTGGCAACCCATTAATATTCAGCCTACGGAAATTTTCACTACAAACCTATTATTAGTTACTTACGTATATTTCCATTTTCCCCCAAATTCCCAACCAAAGTTCAGATATTGATTAATTATTTCAGTTTAAATTTATCAAAATAATTCATTAAAATTCATTTCAATCATCTATTATTCCTTTTAATAAATATCTAAAATTTAAAAAAATAAAACTAGTAACAATGTTAATTAAGAATAGAATGGAAACTATTATATAAAAACATTACTATATGTCGATATTGATCCCATTATACATTAAAATACATTTATTAAGATCTCAATATAAATTCCAGGATTTGAATGGTCATTTCCAACTGAACAGTACTTTAAGGGTGGTATGTTTTTCTGAATATCATCTCTCTATCTAGTCATTTTTCTAAGATACTCTAGAATATTAAGGTAAAACTTGGATCACACACTGATGAAATTTAAATTGGTACTCCATATAAAATAATTACATTGTTTATATAATTACTATTATGTAAATTGAGCGGAAATTATTCTAAAAAAGAAAAATATGTTTTAAAACTTCATAAGGAGACATATTAAGACCCAAATCTTATTATATTTTCTCAATGTTGTGGGATGATTTATGCTGAAATCTCCAGATATGGTCACCATATAAATAAATGTATGAGTAATAGTTTTTTCAACCTCTAAGACTTATAATATTTTTACTTAACTTATTATAAATACAAGCATCATGTTGTGTACTATGAAATAAATTTCATTCTTTTGTTCCACCAAAAATACTCATTGAGACTCATTACATCATTCTGCATCCAAGATAAAAAATGGATGATTATCAATGACCATAGTACATGATCTCATTCTTCAATTCAGGTTCTGAATTTATATATTTATATTTCTTTAATATTATAAAGAAATTACTTTATATATGTTATTATATAACATTTCCCATCTTTTGTTATGGCTTTATATCATCCTTCTTCACATTTTGGATATCCACAAGGATGGATGGTTCTGTAAACATTGTTATTAATCAAATATAACCATCTCATTTAGCTCAAGTTTAACTCCTTGTGTATGAATATTAATATTATTCATTAATGTTCAGTATATATATCACAGTAATATCAAGAAGATAATTTCCCCCATGTATTTAATGCATAAAATACCACTACTATATCTAAATGAAGAATTGTGTGAATTTTATCCAATATCATTAATTAACACATCTTATATGCGAACACCTTATTATTTTGTATAAATAAAAACCCAAAGATACACATTAAAGTATTTATATATAAATAAATCACTTCATTACTAATAGGTAAGAAGAAAAATATTTTAGTTATGAAAATTAACTGAATATTCTTAGAGCTATCTTGACATTCATTTTACATGATGAACATAATCCCTTTCCCTGCTAACACAGTGAGTGATTGTGAGAATCATGATAAATCTCACCAATAGTATCGGTAGTGTCGAGATAATATAATTGAGATATGAATCATTATAATGTGGTTGGTCTGATACATTCTTCAATAACCTATATCATTGAAGGATCCACATATATACATCAATTTTTCCATTACAAAAGCCCTAAAAGAAACTTTATATAACATGAATTTATAGAATATAAATTTGGATTTATATTTCAACTATTATAAATTATTATGAATAAATGCATACTAATATATTAATATTCTTTAAATTATAAATTTATATGAAATGATATTTAGAACATGCAATGTTTGACAAGGCCATTTTTCAATTGAATTAGTTTTTCTTTATATTTAGAATTTAATAAAATAATTGTTTTACAAAATTTAGATTATAAATTATATAATATTAAAATAAATTTTAATTCAAATCTAAAAAAATAATATGAGGTTGAATCTTTATGATTTTTTTGAAATTTATTTCTTTTAGGTGAGTAAACAAATATTGTTTTACTAAAACAATAGCATTTTATAAATATATCAAGATATAAGTAATATATATAAAAATATAAACCAATTTTAATGATAAAATTTTTATTTATGGAGTGATTTTATTGAATTAAAAATACTATGTTGAATTTATAAAATCCATGAACGAAATTTTGAAATGTATTTAATATTTCAGACTAATGAAAACGATTTTTCATTCCTATCATTTAATTGTGTTTTCATATAAAATTATAATATTTTATCATATATTAATATACATAACTCAAATTTGGTTGATTTTTAAACCAAATAATTTTAATGAAATCTAAAACATTGATAACATTATCTAAATAATAATTTTTACATAAAATAAGACAATACAAAACCGGGTTTTATGCTTTATTTGGGTTAATGTTAAAATTGATATTTTTTATAAGACTAAATTTTATTGTGTGAAATGGATTTCATATATGGAAACATTAGGCCCTAATTATTAAATTATTTCCATTTTATAATCATTAATATTAAGTTACTTCGGTAAATGTTTTTTTGATAATAACCAAAAATGGTAAAAGTGAAAATTATGTGTGTAAATGAATTAAAAATAATTTTATTTTTTTGGGAAGTGAATAGTTTATGTATTTATGACTAAAAATTGCCCCCTATATTATTTTTTACTTTAGATCTATATTCTAATGGGTTCTGTCATTAAATTTAAATTTTTTATTTTAATAATTCTTTTCCATTCACCTATTGATGTTTGTCACCTCCATTTGGTTTCTCCGTCAATTATAAATATTTATATAAACTAAAAATAGACCACAGTATATCCCAAAAAATCACTCAATGTCCTAGTATACTTTTTCATTCTAAAAGGCCAATTTTGGATTGTTAAGGTGTTACCCTAAAGGGAACATACAAAGGGAGAGGTAATGTTCTGAACCAAGATCTCTTAATTATTTACTTTTTCTACCCCTAAAAACTATTATAAAAATTAAATTATACTTATATGATTATAACTAATATTTTGATATTTTATTATACTAATAAAATATCATTTTTCTAACTTTCACTAAATCCATTCGACAAATGAAGTGATCATCACACATATGTATGGACTACCATTACCAAGAATAGTGTGATTAGTTTCCATCACCACTATACATGGACGTTTTAAGATATATATTTAGATTATAAATATTATATTATTTATTTTACTTTGTTCATGAATTTAGAATCCTTTCTATATCATCCTACCAATATACAGAAAACAATCACGTCACCCGTGCATATGTGTAGACTACCACATATATAATTTTTTTCACCCAAAAAAGTAATTTTTTTTTAAAATTATCAGAAAACATTATAAAAAAACCATATAAAACATACATTTCAGATCATTTAATTTTGATATTAATAAAAAATAAATCACTTTTCAAACCATACACATCCATAGATTATAAACTCTTCTATTTTGTGTTGGGTGAACCACCTCTAGGTATAATGATATACATTTATATCATGGGTAACTATAAAAAAAATTAGAGGTGAAATTGTAAAATTATTAGTTAATAAATATTTTTATTATTATAGAATGTTAATAATAATATCAAAGAAGTTATTAAGATAGAACTCCTTATTCATGAAAATTTGAAAAACAAACTGAATAGAAAATTCTTCATCTTGAACCCTTACTTAAATACATATGATGTGAAATTAGAAAATTATATTTCAATGTAAATCATTTATTTCATTTATAATAAGGATTTAATAATTAAAAACATTAAATATATAAATAAAAATTGACTTCTCCAATTTGGAACTAGTATTAAACATGATGATTAAAAATAATAAAAATATAGTGATAAACAAATATAACCTAATAATATGTTTTTAAAAAATTATTATGAATTATTTTTGTAGGTATTAATAACGATATGAAATATGTTAAAAAAAATTATATGTTTTTTAATTTGATTAGTAATCTTTAGGCTAAGAATGATTAATGTTAAGGGTTTTGAATTTAAAATTTTCATTATTTATATATGAGAGGTATTCAACTCTTCTTTCAATTTTTGGGTTCATATTATAGAAATGGATTTATTTTTTCATAATTTTTCCAGGAGTTTTAGGGATTTAAAAAAAAATTTCATGTTTAACATTCATGTGTTTTCAATTCAAAAAACAATAATTAGGTAAAAGTTTTTGTTAACTCAAAACCCCTTTATTTGTCTTATAATGTTTCATATTGAAATTATTACTTCTATGATTGGAAAACTACACCCAAATATTTTTTATTATACACAATATGTTTCACTATATAAAATCAAACATTTCATTATAATAAATTTATTCAATAATATTTTTCCCAATAGAAGTATAACATTGTTAAAAAATTACCAGTATTTGTAACAATGATTTTTCTTCTATGTCTGTCAGTTACCTTCCAAAAAATGATATAATTTATTTTTCAAAACCTAATTAACTATTTTCTCATATCAAAATTATATTTTCAAAATATTTATTTTATAAGGATGTCTTAATACTAGTTTTTATAATGTCTGATTTTTAAAAAGTTACTTTAATTTTTATAGTGATTTTTCTTCAATGATTATTTATTTTATCTTCCATTTTTCATTTACATGGGATGAAGGTATTTCTATTTTATATCATTATTATTTAAGGATAATTTTAAAATTTATAAAATTTTAAACGTTTTTACTTCTCATATTTTAAAATATATATTTTCTGTTACCAATAATTTGAAATTTTAATAATAAATTTAAAAATGTTTCAAAATACTTTTTTATTTGTACCTTGTTAATAAAAATATTCACTATTATAAACATTATTTTAATGAATCTTCATTTTCATGGTTTAGGACATGTTTTCCAAAAAAGTCTATACATAATTTATTTAAAATAATATTCTATATATCTTATTATTTTAATTGTGATTTATCTAATGATCTGAAAAATATATTTTTCATTTGTGTTGACTTCCTTAATTCCCCTTATGATAAACAAGGTTTATGGTCATATACTAAAATCTATAATCTTTTATTGGATGAACTATCGAATTTTCATTGATTTTTTAGGCAACTCATCCCTTTTCCTTGGGTTAAGTATGTGATTTTTGATGTTTGATATATTCTATGTTCCAATGTCACATATATTAATGAATTATTATAGTACAATGGGAGATTATTGTATAACCCTCTAATTAATTGGATAATGTGTTAAATATCTTGAGATTGTAATGGGAAATAATTAATGATGCGCAATAAAAAATGAGAAATAGAATGTAATACCTAAGTAACTATGGGAAACAAGAAGTAATTCATGGTCCAATATATGAAATATTAAGTAAATTCTAATCCACTATAGGAAATAGAATGTAATTACTGAATAACTAAAGTAAATTGGTTTTGATGTTAAGTCCACTAAAGGAAACAAGAAGTGAGGTTGGCATCACTATATGATGTTTCCTCTTCTTATTATTTGTGCATGATTATATTCCATATTCCTATGATAATTCTCAATGGATCATATATATTATATCACACTCTTTTTTCATGGAATATGTCCTCTCATTTGAGAATACATGTCCTTTTATTATGAAATGCAGAAAACGATTATTATTACATGATATTTTAAAAATATATATCTCTCATTCTAATGTACCATAAGATGATTATAGTATTACCCTATATGACATGTTGGTTAGGTTTCCCTTATTGAGAATTTGATCATTTACCTTCCATATGTTTCAATTCCCCCAGTTTTAAAGACGAGTATAACTTCTGAAGATCCCATAAGAGATTATAGAATGGTTTAATTGTGGAGGGTTTTTCAGTGGTATCATAAAACAATTTTCTTATTTAGATAATCCTCAATGTCATGAAACATTTATAGTTACGATATCATAAGATTATTATAAGATGTAATGTATATTTTAGGAAAATGAGGTGAAATATAGGTATATTTATCATTGGTAATCTCAGCTTGTATCAAAGCAAGTGTTTAATTTTTTTTATCAAAATATCTAGGAGTATGGGTTAATAGATTCAATGTTTATATCATAGAAGGTTTTAGTTATTTATAAGGATTCATTTAGTAATTTTCGGGAATTATGATGATAAAATTAATGGTAATTCCATTTGAAATTCCCATTATAACGACACTCTCTCACTTGGTAAAATGAAGTTGGTTAGTGGACATCAAGAATGAATCCATGTATTCCATAGGATATATTCTTGTAGTGTGGGTGTAAGGAATATTGTGGGGATAATATCTATATTGTATTGAGTTTTAATAATATTGGTATAAACAATTATCAGAGTAATGAAAAATAGTGAAAAAATAAAACATATATTAGGATTATAATTGATGAACTAAACCAAAAAAATAATAATAAACTACTTAATAATAGGATGAAATGTATCCAAATGACATTCTGAAAGTCATATAGTCAACATAACAAGGTGACACAAATGGAATAAAAATCCAGTATTCCTAAATCCAACATTTACCCTATCGCCAAGATCTATCCCATCAAAAAATAAAAATCAACCACAAGGTCATTTTCCATTGTATATACCGGCATCTATGAATCGTCAATGTTATGTAAAAGTATACAAAATATCATGTGAGTAAAACTATATAATTCAAAAAAAATTGTGTAGAAAAAAATATATTATGATATAAAGAACATGAAATAAATTGATAATAGTGTATTATATAATCAATTAATATGACATATAAAATAATCCTCCCAACAATCAATTCTTATGTTGACACTCAGGGCCAGCCAAAACTTCTTCAATTGCATGCCATATTTCACCATCATACGGCTAATCCTCCAACATCAGATTGGATTTCTTGTACAATGTATCAATAAGAAAAACTATGTGCCAGGGAAATACATATGGGAGAATCACTTACATCATCCCAGGGCGCAGTACAATGCAATGGTGAAAGGGACCATCTCATATTGGATTACATGTGAATTCTCATGTTTGTGTTACTAACATCTATCCATGTAAAAATCCTAGGGGTTCAATATCTGCTCAAATAGTGGGTTATATTATGATGGTATGAACCAGTTTTGCAACATCTAATGATAGAGTGCCTGAATCCCTTAGTAATCCTTTCAGAAAACATATATACAAGAGAAAAATATATTCATTTCATAAAAAAATTTATCACATGAATAGTTGGTTAATTAGTCTCATTATGTTTACCAGGCTTATATTCTCAATTGGTATATCCTCCAACAATAAGACAAGTCATCACAATCAAACACTTCTTTGTTTAAATTTATATTAATTAATTTTCCAAGATGTAATATACTGAAAACTCAATTCACATTCTTGACATAAAACCCAACTTTCATAATTGGTGATTTATTATATGGAAATGATCACTGATCGACTGTTTTTAAGATTGATCTTAATTCCCATAGTTCTATTGGGGTCCAAATGGAGGGTGATGAACATAATTTTTTTTATTATACATTGATTTATTCAATTATTTTGGTTATATACATATTTTTATAGCACATTATCAATTATATCAGATACATAGATAATAATAAATAAACTATAAAAAAAATTTCTGGAACACCTGCCTTAATATAGAGATCAAAGAGGTACCAAAAAAAGGAAAACCCCTTGGATAAATTAAGGTAGAGGGGACCAAAAATAATTTCCTAGATCACACAATCATCAAGATAAAAAATCTGATTCAATGGATGATAGGTGATCACAGTTTCGTAATGGTGGATGGTGGAATGTGGAAGGAAACAAAATCAAAGCAACCCAATGAAGATCAAACTCTATAGTAAGACTTTTTGAAGTTAAGGAATCACCCAACATTCTCTTGGAGTCACCATAGGTTTTGAGAGATGGGTATTCACTGTGAATTAAATTTTTCTCATGTATCACCATATAAACACTCCTTAGACTTGTGTAATTCATGATGTGAATCCTTGATTCAAAATTTGAATATCCCACATGGAATATATGCTTAAAATAGTATAAAATTTTGTTAAGATAACCTCGATATAACTTTTCCTAATGTGAACTAGTTTGATGGTATTTAAACATTTCATGCACAAAATAAATTCATGAAATATTTCTAGAAAGAGGATCAAATCTTGTATACAATTCATGGCATGGAAGTTTCTAGCAGATAAATAAAATCCTAGATTCTACATAAATAACAAAACCCCTTCCAAATCATTATTCACCCATGGTGAACCCATGAAATCCTTTGATGCTTTTATACGTAGAATATTAGAATAAATAAAACATACATCCCCATTATTTAGGTAACATCCTAAAAAAGTATCTCTTTCCCAAAAATACACTCATCCACCAAGTTTTATGCGAATAAAACACCAAATAAAGTGACATAACCAAAAATGAGTCAAAGAGTGAGGATCCAAGAAAAATACTAGATCCTTTGAACTCCCTGCAATATGAAAACTCATCCCTAAGATGCTTCATTTCTCACTATGGAATATCAATGAACATGTATATCCACTATGATCAAATATAAGATCCACCTCCCATGTATCTTCTTGAACATTCCCATGACTGTACTACACTCATACTAGAGGTATAGTGTTTTAACAAAGATAATTCTCACTACAGTCCACAATATATTTTTGACGATCCTAGAAAGATACATCTACTATATTTCTAATACTTAACCCCAGGGCTCACCCACTGTGCATGTGTTGACGCATCCCATGATAGTTACAATGTACCCCAGATTCCTGTTTTCTAAAATCTGGCGACATGCATTGCCTCTTCTATGGTGTCTTCTCCTTGATCAAATCGATAAGATGGTATTTTGGTTCCCCCTTCAATGGATTCCTACTCGGACCTCATACATAATTCTGGTTTCCATCATAGATTAAGACATTTTTTAAATTCATTCCTAGTTCCATTTCTTCATTGATGCTGAATAATTACGCTTCTTCCTCTAGGATATTCTAAAGGGTCAAGTCTGGGAAACAACCCTCGATTAAGATAATATTCAAGTTGAGGAATTTATGGAATGTATTGATGATGAAACACTTGAAAACCTATATTCTTCCTTCTTAGAGGGATTCTCAAGGGTGTGGAAACCCGAGGCATCCCACGACTGTCATATGGTTTATTTTTTCAGACGAATGTCCTTGAGTTTTTTTCGTGGCTTCTCAGGTTTGACACAGGCCATTCCATGAGTTTAATGTATAGCAGTGAAATATTGGATTTATCATAACACTGATAAATGTGGACAAGATAGGTACTTCCCTAGGAGGGTTCACGTATAGGGTTTACTAGATGGATGGATCAAAACACCAAATGAGGTTAGACCATTGGTGATGTGTCCCAAAGTTGGAATATTTCCCACCATTATGGCTAATCAAGACACCACTGAGGGTAGACCAGTGAGGTGGACACTAATTTTGTTGGGAGACCATGGTTACCCATTGGATAAGAGTGAACCTAGTCAAGGATACCTATATATCCCCATGGTAGGGAATGAAAACCCACATAGTTCACATAGATGATTTGGGGCATAGGAACTGAGACAAATCCCAGTGATTTTAGAAGTAGAAATCATATGGGGAATGCATATTATTCACTGAGACAACCCAGGTTTATCTAGAAGAGAAACTAATATAGTTTAATGAGGCTTATCCAATGAGACAAACCATGTGTTTCTAGAAGAAGTAATCATTCGGTGAATGGGGATTACATAATGAGATGACCTATGTGCTGCTAAAAGTAGCAATCATATTGGTGAATATGGATTATGAACTGAGACGGCCCAAGGAATGATGTGAAACCACCATGATAAAGGTGGGGTGATGGGGTAGATGGCCAGGGATTACACATGGTTAGCTAACCATAAAATTTTCATGATCCCATTGGGATGTGGCAGTCCTAGAAAGAACCAGGATGGATGAAGGATGAGTTAATGAAGTTGTAGAGAAGAATTGGGTGAAACTGATGTAAATATAATGGAATTGGGTTTGAAACTTAGGGAGGTTTCCTATGTACCCTTCTTGTTAATCAAGGATCAGATTCAACATTATTCTAATAACGGTGATGAGTTACCTAAGGAGGCATCTCCTGATAATAGACATATGGATGAGACCCGAAGGAAATGGAACCTTTGATTGATTCATGATCTTATTGAAACATAAGGGTTCAAGGGAGAGACAAGGATGAGACATGAATGATGAAATTGAACCTTAGGGAGAATTTCTATGTATCCTCATGGTAGGGAATAGAATACCATGTAGCTCATTATGGGGAATAGAATTGGGGTGTATATAAGGGACAATGACCCAAAGACATGTTTTGGCATACATGTGGTTAGAAGCCCATCAAAAGAGGGATAATTCTCATTGTAAAAGTATGGATTGATTGCAGGGATAATGAATGGTTATCTACGTAGAGGGTTCAGAACACCTCATGGAGGAAAATATAGAAAATGTATCCCAAAAGGGTAGATGTCGCACAAGAGTGTACATCCCTAGGAGGGAGAATGAGGTTTACCATTTAATTGAGGTTATACCTCATGGATGATTCATAAATACACTATATCGAAGACATTGATGAAAACCCCCATAGGTTGATAATATATTTTAATGTCATGCGGAATAATGGTGAATCAACATAATGTGGTCGGAGCTAATTGATGATGAGCATGAAACTCAAGGAGGCATCCTACAAATCCTGCATAGGGGGAAAGATCAATGTTTATGTCATTCAGTGAAAAAGTGGTGTAGGGCTTACATGTGTTTAGAGGCCTATAAGAGGATGTCATGGTAGATAATTACTCTAAGTCCATTTGAGTAATGATCGATGTGAAGAACAAGTGGTATCACCAGACTTGATGACCGTGTCATTATAGGTGAAGCCACGTGGAAAATTGTGTGGGGCTTAAGCAATATGGTGGAACAAGGAGAGGGAGATTGGGACTTGATCCTAGAGGGAATCCCAAGGAGGTTGTCTAGATGTATGAGGATGATATGTCCATCACATTGACATAACCATATCAAGGTGTGTGTTGGGTCATACATTGAGATTTTCCAAAGCACAAACGGAGACAAAGAACAATGGGAATGAAAAGTTTGACTGAAAAGGTAGTAAGAGAATGGCTCCTTGTCTCATCCCCTCTCTGGTCCACTCAGGCCTCCATGCATTTCGAAACTCACAGTTTAACATCATGTGTTAAGGATGAAGGTTATCGATATTTTAACATTTTGTAGGTTATACGATGAAGGCTCACTCCTCCACCCTTGGACATACATAACTTGTACCAACCCACACATGGGGAATGGATAACACAAGTAATGCTCGAGAAGAGTCAGGTGGAGGAGTGACCAACAGAGGGGTCCATGTTATCATGGATATTCAAAGATGAAATTGTCGTTACCATGCCACTGTGAAGAACAATGAAGTAGGGAAACACTGTATGAAACGCCACTTGAGGAACCATGAAATAAATCTGTACGAGCCTAGATGGATGCATGAAATTACGGTTCATGATGAAAAAGGCTTCATAGATACGAGATTCATGATGTTTTAGTGCTTCACGAAGGAAGGGAGCTTCATGAAGGATGGACATCAACATAGTAGGGCTTTACCTAAGCAAAGAGATCAATATTTGGAGAGTACTCCATAATTGATTAATGCTTCCTAGAGCCTTGAAATACCCTAAGGGGATCCTACATTTGTGAAGGGAGATGTTCTTCAAAACGGGAATCCACACCATAGAAAGTGTCCGTAAAGATCCAAAGGCAGCATAACTCACTTAGAATAAGTACCTTTGGTGATCCATATTTGTATTTGCATATAGATTCATGAAATGAGATATGGGAAGGAGAAAGGTCAGAGTAATAATGGTTTGGGGAGGGGTGACCCTTATATTTATAGGAAGTGGATGTTAGTGGTCTTATTGGGTATCGACATAGAGATAAATCGGGCACCACGAAGAAAGAATTATGTCGCAAAGGTCATACATTTGTTAGCTAGTATTAAAATGAAGCTGGAACCATATATGACATAATTCACGAGTTAGTTCGTGAAGGGAGATGGACTCCATGGAGGAGATCAATTTTTGTGTTGGAATGTGAATGGATTTGGATGCTATGGGGGACATCCATTAATGAGGTGGCATGAGAATAGAGATAGACACTGGGGAGGAGATCTGTTTCTGAGCTAGTCCATGATGGTAGTTGCATACCATGGAGGAGATCCATTCATGAGATAGTCTTCGAAGGCTACTGGATTCCACTAAGGAGATCTATTTGTGAGTCGGTCCACGAAGAGAGCTAGATACCATGGAAGAGATCCTTTTAAGATCTCGTCTGTAAATCCTCTTTGTATAGGAGAATTGAGAATCATACTCCATCGATGATATTATCCAAAATTAAATGCCACTCAAGTTTGCATTTGTATTTGAAATAGTCATGAATTTTTTCATACCATCAGGGATTTGAATTTCAGTGCCAAAAAATCCCCCCCATATATATGGGAGCCATGAAAAAGAGGGTAATATCTTGAGGTTAAATAAATAAAGAAAACTCATAATGATTCGCAAAATTAGATAGAAAAGAAGGCAGGGTGCAGTATGTCTTGAAGTTATATCAGCCAATAGTCAACGTGATGCATGGGTGAGTGGTCTTTGTGATGGGAACCATGAAAGGCCATTGCAAAGGGAACTTCTAATGGTTTCCATGAAGGGTGAGTTAGCTCTTTCCCATAAATAGGGCCAAATTCCTCTCTTTTCCTTACCTGGATATTCACAAAAAATTGTGTGGACACTCTCTATTCAAAAAGGGATTTACCCCATGAACGCGCCTACATGAACCGGGTTTATAATTCAGTTATCTACAAATTATTTCCATTGATCCCGTGCATCATAAACCATTTATTCTATGTGACACCATCCATGTGAAAGGATATTCTGCGATTAGTCTCTGTAACTAAACTCCGTGAATGGAACTAAATAAATTTTCTATGTATTGGGACCCATGGCTACTCTTGTGGCTACTCGAGAAGTTCTCACCGATGTCGCCCAGAGGGGAGAAATGGAAGATAATATTAAAATAGAATATTATATTTAGAGTACTTATGATCATGAATGATTGATGACACTGCTATTGAATTATTAAAAGGACTACCCACTATTCATGAGGCTTCCATTGTACAAATTTGTCATTCAGGATGAGGTCTTTATTCCTGAATCAAGCAGAGATGAGCCAACCTACTAGTTTCAGATCATAACAAGACAATATCAGTGGTATAGTGCCACAGATTGCCACATCGAGAGAGAATGTACTCCTATTATAGTGCACCACCTCTACAATCATATCAAAAAAATTATGGTAAGGAGTTGGTAGAAGATATATCCCAACCTCTGTATAATATGTTCATTAAGGTCAAACATGGGAATCAAGATAAGGGATGTATCAATAGATGGGGTCTGCGCTTGGGAAGCGACTTCACTGATGAGTGGGTCAGGGCATACTGGGAAATCACATATTATGTAGAGTTATATCATGTTTTGAGGGGAATAAAAAAGTACAAATCCCCATGGGCTTCTCTATTACATGTTTGTCGACACAAGGAGTTTGTACCAGAACTGCTTGGCTAGTGGTCACCAGATACCAACACATTCCACTTGTATCATGAGGATGTTGGCATCAACCTTCGATATCTTCATCAAATCACTGGAATCCCAATTCCTAGTTGGTTTTATGATGAGTTCCTCTCTAACATGAATGTCTAGGAGGATGTGTAGAAAATTCTTCTTTTGGAGAAGCCATTATTGAACCTTGTGTAGGTCATAGATGATGACCAGTAGAATACCAGAGACGTCCTCTTTATGCAATGGTTTTTCTATTTTATGAACTTTCTGTCGGAGGTAGTAGTAATGGTGTGGAATCTACTGAAAAGGCCCTTACATGTTTGAGGGGATCTCAACGGGGAAATGAAGGTTCTTACTAGAGTATCCTAAAGGATAAAAAGTGGAAACTATGGGGATATATTCTCAAATATGGCTAGTAACCAATAATCAGGATAGGTAGATTCATTTCTGTGCTGATCTTTGGGTGGGTACTACTGGTTAGGGATGCACACATGGGAGAGTATCTGAGTATTTTTATTATGGTGGTGAAACTATCTCGTGGATAAGGCATAAACTTGGGAATGTTGGTGCTATAAAAGTAATATCATTTACTCTAGAACATCAGTTAGGGAAAAAGGTCATTGTGCATGTGTGGGACATTACATTTCTTATACTACTAGATTGTTGTGAACATGGAAGGAAACAAATACCTCAATCCCATTGCTCCACCTAGGATACACTCTCAACCAGTGATTCTGAATATTACGAGGATCCCCCCACTCAAGCATGACATGGAGGCTCTGCTAAGAAAAATTGTGCAAGTCACTCAATTCATCTTCCACCCATTTTACATACTGACCAGAGAATTTAGTGATGATTCATTAGACACTATAGGTAAGAGGTCATATATGTGGTCCCTCTATTGTGGTGAGTTGGTCGCATGGGTGGACTGTAAATTCATATGATTACCATATAATCCACACTGATTCATAGGAAAATTCAGTTGTATGTTTAGGATGACTCCAAAAGTGTACTTGGAGGTGCATCATGAGAAGCACCCAACAGTAATAAGACAACTATGGTTAATTTTCACATAGGAGGATGGAATTATGTGGAATGTTTTTCCAGAACCTACTAGCGTATTCAGATTTATTCATGAATTTGCACTGAGTTTGGAATTTTCTTACCTAGGTAAGATATTGTAGATTCTAACAATCCAAGAAAGTAAAGAGGCAGTTCCCAAGACTAGAAATCGAGGTCATGCGGAAAAAGGAAACATCTTGGGGGTGGTGCTGACATAGTTAATGGTGATGAAATGGTGGAAGTAAGGAAACCGGTCTACAAACAAGCTTCGGCTGAAGGATAGGCAAGGGAGGTATTAGTCCGAGACCCAATTACTATAACCGAGATGACCCTAGAGAGAGGAGAATCAATGAGGGTGTTTCTCAAGGTGTCTCTACTAGATACTAGGAAGCACGTGCATGAAGTAGTGATTCCTTCTAATGATTTATATCTGGTGGTCTAGAAGGACTTGGAATTTTTCAAACAGTTCCTCAACATTGATGACATCTGGATGAACCTAAATAATCCTGGGATATAGATAGGAAATATTTAATGTTCCAGAGATACCTTCAATGCAGCCCTAGTTATGGGAGTAAAATTTTTAAATGAACTAGAAGAACTATTATAGCCTCGAGGAACTACACAACCACCATCAATATGAATAAGGGTTTCATTGAAAAAGACCATCCCCCCGATGTCGTCCGTAGATCAACTGGAAGTGCACATTCCTTTTTCTGACTTAGAGAGTTATTGGGGGAAGAGGTATACACTGAGGACCTTTAGTAAGATAATGAAGAATTGGTTTCCAAGGATGGTTCTCATGAGGAAGGTGAAATCAGGGTTGTAGAGGAGACTCCTCAAGGGGGATTTACTGTAACACTCAAAGTAATCACTAACTCATCTCCTGTTCTATTAACCTTCCCACTATATCTTAGTCCTTCAATTAACATCTACATGTGCAAGAGAAAATCGTGCAGACCACCCCTAACATCAGGGATGAAGATGAGATAATGGGCGTGAATTTCCAAGAACTTAGACTAGCATTCATAGAAAAAACGGCTGTAAAATTGAGTAGTGACGGGGAAGCATGTGAAGTGTCTTTGGAACCTGTATATCCAATCATCTTATTTGGTAGAACATGTCGTATAATTCATTTGATGACAAGACAAATTAGAGACAAAGAGTTTAACTGCAATAAGTATCTTACTCCTTGTAGACACGCCTATTATTTTCCTCAATCGAAATGATTGACACAAACCTTTTCTGAATAATAATTAGAATGGAAGGACCCCAAATGGTAGATATGTTCAATGTACCTGGTACCCCATGATTTATAGGGGTGATAATATGCACGAAATCAAGCACCCAAAATGGCCAAGCTACAGTTCTTGGGGAGAAATTAGTTGTGTAAATAGGTGAAGATGTTGGTGGTGCCAATATTATAGCTGGACGGGCTACCATCATCATGGTAGAGGCAAGTCAGAGATCATTTTTATTTCAACGATAAGTAAACATGGCTCACTGAATGAATGAAATCCCAAATGGAGGAGGCATGGAAGAAATTATCATAGGTGAACCATCAAGTATCTAAACTCCATGAAAAATGGGATAGAATGTAGATCAGTCCTGAAGAGCAACAATCCACAACCACTAATGAGGGGAAGTATCATGAGAAGTAGCATGAAACCCTATAGTCTACATTCTAAAGAGTTTCATAAATAAAGAATTCCATTTATGGGGTATATCTGTAGGGGACGTGTTTTGGGAAAACTAAGATATATTTCCTTCACCCACATTCTCACTTAAAATGAATGATTGGAAATATTTCATGATTGTTTTGATTAAATCATTTCAATAATACCAACGAAACAACTAATAATCAATATCTAACCTCACTTTCGTTATGCTCTGTTTGAGAAATAAGGGATGATCACACAATAACTCACTAGGGATATGACAGCGTTGTCCAGTCACGAAACACTCTGGGTCTAATTGACTACATAGAATTTCAGAATGATTTGATGGGGCTATGAAATAGAGATTAAGGATATTAGAGAATCCCCATTTCCTTTCCAAGCATACTCTGGTGCACGAGCAAGATAACTCTAGGGGAGTTGGAATTAATCCAAACAAAGGGTAACGACAAGTGATAATCACGATACCCAAAATTCATAACACCATGAGGATTTTATGATTATGGAGGATAAATATTGTGCACGTTCACAAAATAGAATCCATATCATGTTATCCAAAAATGGGGACAAGCAAATGCGGTCCAACCACTGACCATGTTTGTAACACATGGCCAAACTCAAGTTTCGTCTGATGTCTTCTAGTATGTTGTCCCAAAATGTTAGGTAATACGTTGTGGTAAGGGAGAAAGCCGTTAAGGGGTCCTTTAAACCTAGAAGAGTATGGGGATATGAATAAAGGGAATGCAAAACATGATTATAGAATTATGGGATATTCGAGTGGATTCCAAAAGTCATGAAATTATGCCACTATGAAGAAAGAACATTGTGGACACATGTCTGTCTGAATTCAGATCAAACCTACTCCCTAATAGGACCACTTTGTCAAGGGCTTAAGATTTCATGATGGTTTACATCATAAAATGATAATGATAGACACACAGTTTAACATCATATGGTAAGGAAAATACATGGAATAATTTATCATCATATGAATAGTACCTTTTATATAGATTATGGTTGTACTACCAAGAACCTAGTAAATATTTTAAAGTCATGATACACTAATTAAGGGCTCTTAGTTTATGGTATTAGTGTTTGCAGTGTGATAGGGTCCAAAGGGACTATGAGGTTATCAAACCTAGGACTAGGATCAGAGAGAATAATGTATGGGTGTTCCTACAAATCCTGTAGGGGCATGAATCAAGACAAATATATTTCTTGAGCAGGCATAGAAGGCAGTCGATATGAAAAATGGGTGATATTCACTAAATCAAGAAAAATCGAGGTTACCAAACATTTTAATGTCATATGTACTAAGGAAGTAAAAATTTTAGTTTAAAGTTGTAGAGTTCATAAAATATATGTTCAATGTGGTGTCAAAATGAAACCCCACATGAATGAGGACCAAAGAGGTCCGCACCATATCATAGATTATCAAGATAACTTATGGGTAGTTTAAAGTCATGTTTCTTGGAATTGGGTACCAAAACTGCTACTTTAAGGTCGTAGAGTTTCATCAATGGTTGTATGCATCCTTCCATGTGGGTATAAATCGTATCAAAACCTCTAATCCCACATGATCCATCCATGGTGTGGGATAAAACGGAAAAAATATATGTAAAACAATTGAAAAAACATAATAAGCGAATAGAGGTGAAGAGGACAAGGATGAATCCATGAGACCAGTTCACCTACTCAATGCGCAAAGGTTCACAGAGGAATAAAATCTAGTGTGTTGAAATTATGTTTGGACATAAGGATGTGAGAAGGAAATTGAATCATGAGACCAACATTTTGGGCATTACTGAGTTGGTGATAATGATGGAGGATAACTACTGATCATGTTCATAACATAGTATCAACATCATGCGACCAGTAATGGGGAAAAAAATTAGGATCAACCACTGAACATGTTCACAACATGGGAGAGGTATCAAATTTTTATTTGAGATCCTCCGGGTCATTGGTAATGAATGGTAGGTGAGCTAAGCTGGCATCAAACCAGGCCATCTAGGGGTCCTTTCGGATGTGAATGATTATGGGGACAAATGAAGGGGCGCGTGAAGTGCGGTGGTTGAATGAAGAAATGTACATGAAGAATAAAAAACTCTATTTCTGATACCATGGTTCATTTAAGGATGTTTATGTGCAATGATAGAGGTCTAGGGGTTCAACTAGGTAGATGACTCAAAAGGATGAGTTAGGAAAAGAGGAAAATGGGCTAGTCAACCTAGGGATGGACCTAAAAAATACGTCTGGGAATTCAAATATAATCCATAAGTTCGTAAATCAAGAAACACAAAGTTCATGATATGCTATGCAGTTTAATGTGATGTGGTAAGGATAGAATAGAGAATATGGTCCCAAAAAATGGGTGTGCATGGAACGATAAAAAACATGATGTGAATGAAGATCAAATAGGCCCTGAACCATACCATGCCTAATCACAAAAGGGAAATCAGGCCAAGGGGACATATGAAAAATAATGTTTCTGTAAAATAGGCCAGGACCCAGAAAAAAAACTTTTAGGAATTCCAACATATCTTATAAAGGCATGAATCAAGCCATATATAGTCCTGAAAATCTACACAGATAAATGTCATGCAGTAGGGACATGGGAATGTGGAGGTTCTTATAAGGAAGGATTACGGAAAGGTTATTGAATACCCAATGTGGATGAGTATGAAATAATCCCACACCACAACACATACTCCCTAGATAATCACTTGGTTGAGAGACGAAGGATGGATGAACTTGGGGTCAGGCGCAATGAAAAAATGAATGGGTGTTTCTATGTATTTATTGAGTGAAGTAATAAGGAAAAATCTAGTTCTTGAAATTCCATGCAGTTTAATGACATGTGGTAAGGTTGGAAGATAATTTTCAAGGTAGTAGATCATTGACCATATGATATATTTACCATTAGCATTTTATCATCATACATGATAATTAAGCTGGATAGTTTTTATTTCCTTTAACCCAGACAGATCGCACTGTTTAACATCATGCGATAAGGATGAAAATATTACTAGTAGAAATACTTCATGATGAATTTGGAATTGGTGGGAGTGGTAACGTGATCACCATCTTTGGTGATAAAAGAGTACGCATCATTGAGTTAATCATTGTGGATGACATTAGACCCTCACATTTGGGCTCCAACTTTGGTGGCTTCCTTCCCGGAATCATTGGCATCCATAGGGCTAACACGATGTCCACATTAAGTAAAGAGTGAAGATGAACTTTTTTATTGAATTATATTGATTTATTATTCTGGTTCCACTCTAGATTCTGCAATGCTCGGAGCCTATTCTCATCGAGGGCTTCATGTTCATCCAAATGAACTTATGCTATTTTTCTTTAATGCCTTCTAATCGTAGAATGTTGTTCTGAGTGATGGAAACTGAATCTCGATGGGTAATACTAGCACTATTATGTACACCATGGAATATGATGTAACATTAGTGGAATTACAAGATGTCATCTGGTAAGCCTCGAGAGAACTTGGGAGCTTTTCTAGCCAATTTTTCCTATTCTGACTAACCATATTATACAAAATGTTTGAAATGGTTTTTTGGAATGCCTCAATCTGTCCATTTTTATGCGAATGATATTGGGAAGTATGGTTGGAGTAGATATTGTTATTGGCATAAAATTTAGTCAGTTTAGATGCTCGAATGTTGGTGACATTATTAGTAAGAATGATGTGGGGGGATCAAAATCAATGAATGGAGTTAGATCTTATGAATTCAATGATAAAATGGGTCTTCAGTTCATTGAGAGGGATAACTTATGACCACTTGGAAAATTACTCTATGGAATTCATGATGAACCTGCATTACCAAGCTTTTTCAGGTGGATATGGTACCACGACATCGAGTCCCTAGACTGTAAAGGGCCAATAGTACATGCTAGTATAAAGAGGTTTCAGTGGCCAATGCATGAAGTTTTCATGGATATGGAACACATGGAACCTCTTTGTGAACTCGATATTGTAATGGAACTTGGTGGGATAGAATTAGCCCAACCTTTAAATTTGGTGAGAAGATTCGGCCCTGTCTGATGAGCTTAGTAGGGACCAAAATGAACTTCTATAATCATCTAGGGAATATATTTTACTTGAATCCAATTGGGGTATCCATTAAAACCATGTCAGTATAGGAATTTCATGGGGCCCATACTTCTCTATAGAGTAATCTGCACTTCACGATGATGGATTCACTCATGTTTGGCTCTTTCTGTCATGAGACAACCAAGATAGAGACAATCAATAATTAGATTCATGCAATAAGGGATATCTTCTACTAGGATATAGGGACCTAGAGGTCCCAATGTGGAGGGACTAGGGATGAGATGACTTAATCAATGGCCATCATCATATTATCGAGTGAAAGTAGTGATGATTCTTTGATGCGATATGTGGATGATCAAATTTCCCAAGTCAAGCTCTGTAAGAGAAGTATCAAGGCTGAAAAAGGTGGTTTCTTGGCCACTCTGTGATTGAGGAATATGAACAAACTCAGGTAGAGAAGGGAAATTTTCTATTATTTGGTGACTGTGCTCTGGGAAGGGTATGAGCTCTGGTGTTCTAATGAAATAATCACCATTAATCTGCTTGATGACTAGCTTGGAGTCCCCCTTAACATGTTGGTAGAGAATATAAATATTGAGGGCCATCTTGAGACCAGTGATGAGGGCCTGTTCGTCTACCTTGTTGTTAGTACAACCTTATAATAACAAGAATGATTGGGGAATGATATCCTGTGTAGTAATGAAGAAGACAATACCCATTACTGCTTTATTGAGTTTGGGATCATTGAGCCTAATACCAATTGGACTCCTAGAAGCACCATCTACGTGCATCTTCCAACATGGAATGACTTTATCCACTGAGATTATCATCTAGGATGTCCAGATCTATGGATTTATTTCTGGGGGATGGATGGGTAGTAAGGATTCCTTCCAATTTCGGAAACATAACAACTTTCTATGATATTTACTTGATTTCGAACTTTTGGATGTTCAATTCCCACCGATCTAGACATACAATCAACATGGGGTGGTTTAGAAAATACTTTAGTAGTTCTACGTGGGACAACAGCTTTATCTCGTGATGCTTCAAATAATGCCACAACTTATGCACTAAAAATTCTAGTGCGATTCATTTCTAATCAATAGAGGTATATCTAGCCTCAGTTTGGAGGAACATATGGCTGAGGTTATATAAACCAGTCTTGCTTCCCTCATTGTTCTTATGTGGGAGAAGTGTTTTGAGGGATCATTCTATGGTGGACACATAAGGGACCATCTTCATGCCGGAAACATGTGGTATTGGGACTAAAGGACAGAGCTGGTACTGCTTAATCTCTTCAAAAGCAGTCTGGCACTCTACGTCCTATTAATATATAGAAACATTTTTCATTAGTCGGGAAAATGGATTAGATATTCATTCTCGATTCACAATGAATTGATTTATATAGGCCTTTTGGCCTTGATATCCTCAAAGATCTTGAATGTTTCTCGGAGGAGGCATCTAATTAATAGATGTGATCTTCTCGGGATTGATCTTGATGACTTTATATCTGATTAATAAGACTAGGAACTTTCTTGAGGTAATCCCAAATGAACCTTTCAAGGGTTTTATATTCATATGGATGGATTAGAGGAAGTGGAACACATTCTCAAGATCACTAAAATGGTCCTGCCACTAGTGGGATTATACCCCTAGGTTATCCATGTAGCATTCCACCAACGTTCTAAGGAACAGCTTAAAGATGCATTCCATGACACACTAATATGTGGATCATGTAATTTTCATACCAAAAGGCATTACCCAGTAATAGAAAGATCATTTTGGTGCCCTAATGGTTGTAGAATCTTCACCTTTAGGGGATATTCAGATCTAGTTGAGTCAGGAATTCCTATCCATGAAAGAGAGATCTTAGAATCCAGCAGTGTCTTCAATCAACATCTCCTTCATAGGAAGGAGAGTGTTGTCCATTGGAAAGTGACGATAAGGATCCTGGAAGTTGATGCAGACTCTGAACTATCTATTCTTCTTTCTAACAGACATGATATAGGATATCTTACTGGGGTAATGGACTTCATTGAAAAATTCATCCTTGATAATCTTTCCAATATCGACATTTGTAATGACCAAAAATTTTGAATAATATTTTTTCATAAGTATGTGTATTATTTTATTTATACTCAACAAAACTATATCCTTTAATTAATTAAGTGATTATAATTAATATAATATCACTGAGTTTTGACGGTTGGTCAATATGACCATTGGAAACAAACATTTAAACGTTATGATTATTGTTTATAAAAACAAGTGATCATTGTTAATTAATACAGAAAAAAGAGTCAATGGAATCATCCAGTAGACTCGGGCCATTAGAATCCCATCTTTCAGAGCTTGGGAAGGAGGCTGCATCACTGGTATTTTCTCTGAACGAAGCTGAAGACAAACTCCAACATGTGAAGCTTGAACAAAATCGCCTACAGATGAAGTTCAAGCTGATAAAAATAACCACTCAGGCAATGTTGTCCTAGCCACCCCAAAATTCTATCACCAAGCACATCTTACAATTAGGTCCTATGAAGGCATATTAAAGAGATATGTAACGAGACCATAGTTATGTTGTGTAATTATTTTGTATAAATAAAATTGTTATTTCTTATTATGTTAAATTTTTGAATATCAAATGTCCGGTTAAATGTAAGATGAAATTCTATATTATTGATGAACTTTGGAAAAAGGGCATGTTAAATTATTTTTTATATACTTTAAATAATTTATAATGTGAAATGATTTTAAAAAATGGTCTTCTACAGTAATGACCAGTAATAAATATTCAGTCTAATAAGATCAACATAATTTTAAGTGAACAGTAATGTACGAATAGTAATATTACCCTTATGAAATGTAATGTGAAAAATGTAATATTAACCTCACTTAAGAAATTATAAATATGATTTAGGCATCTCTAATGGTGATGTGATATAATAGCATAAGTAAATAACTTTTTCCAAAATTATTAGTTATGTATTAGTATTTTTCAGGTAAATATTATTTTTATTAAAAAACTAATATCTCATAATTAAGAAATTATTTTCATAAAATGGAGTTAATTTTTAAATTAAGATCATATATTTTAGGTTAGGGTGAATTTATGATATTTTTATAAAATGTTTTGTTTTTCGGTGAATAGTAAAAATACAGTTTTGAGTTTCTGTGTGATTAATGACATAATTAATGATATAATAATGATGTAATCATTATGATTGAATTTTTAATAGTTAGATAAGTTAGGATCTGTCCCAAGTGGCCAATACCATTGGAAAATACCATGGGCTAACCCATGGTTTTTCAAATACCATCGATGAGGTGTCCCTTGCAAATTAATTAAATATTTCCTCACTTTTTCTATAAATAACAAGTCATTCCCTCATTCCATTCATTCCAAAAACCTCCACAATGAATTTCTGGTCTTTTTAACTTAAATTTATTCATCCCAAGGTTCCCTAAATCCCCCTAAGGTCCCAACATTTTAGCTTTATAAGTGAATCTTCAAGGTAATGCAACTATTCACCATCCTCTTTTAAGTCATGACTTAATTTATGTTGTGTCTCATAGTTTCCATTTCATTATGTGGGGGTATGTTCCTATATAACATTACTTATATCCATTTTATGTTCTAATTATGAGAGACCCTTTCATCTCTCATCAATTATGTTTATGGATTTTTAAGTGATGTCGTTAGGCTGCCAAATGTTTTGTAAAAGAAATCACATTTTCTCTCTTCTTTCAAGTTTCCTTTTCATGTGATATGTAATTAAAATATACAAACCATGACCTTATTTCTATTTTATTCAATCCCTATACTATAAAATTATTCATTTATGGATTTGAGACCCTTGTCCCCGCTTTTTTATTGTTTTATAAAACCCTATTATAGAGCTGTTATGCTGAAGAAATTTTTTCTAAAAATTTCCCTCTCTTTCCCTCAAGAAATTCTCTTATATTATGTATGTGAATACCCAGAACTATTTAATTTCAATGGGTGTTCATAAATACATAATAATTATATTCTTGATTCTGGAATTGACACACATATAACCATCATTCCCTTCCATGGGTTTTAAATGGAATAATGATCATGTTTGTAAACACTTTTTAAAACGCCATGATATTGATATGAAACCAATTTATTTTATTCGATTTGGTTTATTTATGAAATATATGATTATGATCTATGTGTATCACATGAAAATAAATACATATTAAGGGGTCAACCAAATATTTCTTCAATGCATTGGGTTAAAAATTTATTCTCAAGAGTTGACATGTTTCATGATACATTGGTGAATAACCTTGGTAATTTTCAGGACACTTTGGGGATAAACCTTGGTGATATGTTCATGAATGTCTAAATTAAATGTTTTATCCACATATTCATGTTATGATTAATGTTTTTTCAGTATTATATTCCTCTACATACATTTCTCATTTGTTTTCATGAAGTGCTTATTTATATCACAAGTAAACTGATTCCCGTTCTTTCCTTACTGGGCCTTCTGCTCACACATTTCTTTGATGTATGTCTCTAAGTTATGAGATAGAGTAATTGTAAATTGGATGAACTTTTCAAGAGGATTTTCATGGGGATTTAAAGTAGTGTTTTATTTTTTTCATGTATTTTGTTCCTAATTTCTAAGACACCAGACTTTAAAGGTCCTTTGTTAGTAAAATGTAATGAAAAGTTATGTATTAAAAATGCGGGATTCCATAGTTGGTATCAATATATAGTTTAGTTATTACTGGAAATTAGGCTATGAAATATTTAGGAATAACCCTGTAGAAAAGTTTAAATATAGGAGAACTTCTAGGTATTTTGGTGAAATATTATGTAAGTGTTTTCTGAACAAATAAATCTATGTCTGGATACGAACTTGTGGATGTGGCTCTGGAACAGATGTACCTATGAGTGAAAACTCAAACAAGGAGTTTCGGGCATGACCCAGGGTATCCTCGTACATGAAAATGGTCCTTGATGCACTCTTGGTTTGACAATACTGGGGGATATGTTTGGTAAATCTCAAGTTTTTATGAATCATTATGAAGGATTTATAGAGAGATGTAATAGTTTGATCATGAAGTTTTAAGACATAAAATCATATAGTTAAAAGATTCGTAAATGAAATAATCTTATAACTATGGTTTTCTTCTTTTAGAAAATGTAGGGAAATAAGAAAAAATGTGGAAATGGTGACCACAATGGACTATGTGTTGATGGCTCTTTGATGGAATCTGGAATGGAAACATTCATGAGAATGATAAACCAACTGAAAAATGTTATTGGAAATAACATGAATCAAGATGAGAAACTGATCTCACCATGAATGTAACAACATTTTTTTTAGTCCTTTATGATTCAATGAACACCAAACATCAGTGGATCTACCAACCCATTGATTTCTAAACTGTGGATCAACATTATCAAGAAGATATTTTATGTGCATCGCTATTCGGAATAAGAAAAGGTCACCCTGGATGTTTACTACTTAGAGGGAGAAGATGATCAGTGGTGGGAGATAACAAAAAACACAATTCCAAGAGTGGAGGTTGAAGCTATGGAGTGGTAAGAGTTCAGAGAGATCTTCTTCAGTAAGTATTTCCCTCGTTCCATGAGAAAAAATAATGTAGAAGTAGTTTCTCAAGTTGAAGCATAAAGAGAATGAATCTATGGGAATATACAAGATGAACTTCACAAGGATTTCACATTACACCTCTAGCTTCATCCTGGATCCAAACGGTAAGGTTACTAATTTCTTCAGTGGACTGAGATCTCATCTGCGGATGAATCCAGCCAACCAAGACTATGATAGCTATGAGGAGATCGTGAAAAGTGTGATGAAAGTCAAATTGGAGTTTGGTGAGATGCAATGGTATCATAAATCCAATGACAATAAAATATTGATGGAGACAAGATTAGGGTGGACTTTTGATCAGGGAAGAGGATGAAAGCAAGGGCAACATCTCATGTGTAATAAATGTGGGATGAGGCATTCGTGGAACTTTCTTCTTGAGAGTAGGAAGTGCTAAAAGTGTGGAAAGGATGGCCATATCGCAAGAAATTGTCATAGTGAGGTGAAGCCTCAACTCCCAAAAACTAACAACAAAGGGAAGAAGGTGCAGCACCTACCTAATATCCAATGCTATAAGTTTGGAAAACTTGGTCACTTTCCTAATCACTATCCAAATTCGAGGGAGGTGGAGGGGAATCACTATCAGCCTCAAAATAAACCAAGGGGACAAGGTCATACTTTCGTAATCATTATGGATGAGTTGAATCTCTAAATGATGTGGTGGATGGTACTCTTTTTGTTCTCTCAAAGCTATAAAGTACATTGTTTGATTCTGGGTCTATGAATTCCTTTGCTTCCTATATGTTTTAAAATAATTTAGAATCAAACCCTAAATGTCTAAAAGTAGATTTATCAGTCCAAAATTCTGGTGGGATTATCAATGGGTCATCAGTGTTCAGAAACCATAATATTTACTTTAGTGACAATCTTATCGAAAATCTAGTATTCATTCCCATGGTGGAATTCGAAATTATACTAGGGATGGACTGGCTCTTAAAGTATAATTCTAAGATCAAATGTAGAATCAAGGATATCTCAGTAGTCCGGACTGGAAAACCTACAATTATCTTCCAAGGAGAGATATATCAACCAGATCTTTGTCTAGAAGAACCTCCTATATCGACCATTATGGAGTTGATTGTAACATCTCGGTTCCAGAATCCACCCAGAGGTGCCCCATACCCAGTTGGTCACATGACCTCAAGCACATTTCCCCAAATGCCAGAGGATGCCGACTAGTAGCGAGGGCCTTGGGTGTGATAGTGGGGAAACTATGCCCTCATTGGCATAGTACACAGCAGAAGAGAAAAAAATAACAACAATCACGAAAATAGCAGACATCCATACAAGAGTAAACTGCGGAAGACTGATAAATAAACAACTGGAGCAGAAATATATATAAATGATTCATGGTACACATATGTCTAGAAAACATCCAAATAAGTCACAATGCTGAATACAGTACTAAAACAAAGTACAAAATAAAAATAGGTGAGAAACTCATCTGCATCGCAAGCCTCGGCTCGGTCCCATGCTCTCCAGCTCCAGTGAAATCAAGAACCTGAAGTAGAAGGGTGCTTGCCCTTATCTATAACTACAAAAATATTATCAGTTTGGGCCCAAAAGCCGGACCCAAATAGGGTGTCAGTCAAAGTCCCAGTAGGCACCCACCCAAAGATCTATGCCTAACGGTCAGTGAATATATGGTAGGTAAGGTATAGTAAGTAGTGAACAGTAAAAAGTAAACAAGGTAATACACAACAGTAAAAATCCATAGATTCTAGCATACGTTATACAACCATGAAACATCTACTCAAGCAAGTATAACAAAAAGGTAACCTCTGGGTAGTTCTCACAGTCTAACCCCTAAGGTTAAACCTAGAAGTACTAGCAACCCTCTGGGAGGCACAGACAGTCTCACCCCTCTGGTTAAGGTAAAGAATAGACTCTTTGGGGAAGCACTCACCGTCAATTACCCCTATAGTCTTGTATCATACTAAAGGCTCTCTAGGGAAGCAATCAATGTCAATTCCCCCTGTGGCCCGCATCGAAGAACTACAGACTCTCTAAGGAAGCACTCAACATCAATTCCCCCTATTGTCTTGCATCATCATTAAATACACTCTGGAGAAGCCCTTACGTACATTCTCCTTATAGTCCACTACAATAGGTTCTCACATCCCTCTGTAAAATAAACATGCATAGTGTGTGTGTGTCGTCCAAGTAAACCTCAAGAACTACTTGGCTATCATTCTAATGCTCAACAACATAACAGTACAATATTTCCACTATCCTACTACTGGGCATGGCAACTAGAAAAACACCAAACAAGCATAACAAGCATGGAAAAATACCTAGAGTACAGTAAAAACTACCCTATTCACAAGTAATTACCTCTACTCAAGCAATCAAGCAAAGAAGGAAAACAACCAGGGAAAAAGGGGAACACACAATACCCTGTTCAAGAGTATTGGTGGAATTTTCACAAAATATTCAAAGACATTATACAGAAAGGCACAAACCGCCTACCTCAATCCTAGGAGATCGATATATGTTTACCATGACAAAAGATTCTCCTTAGAATGACGAAGATATGAGAAAACATCAAAAACAATCAACCCACAATAACTCGAGAACCAGGAGGAATTGGAAATCAAGGCTCAAGGAGAAGAGAGGACTCACCACATTGATTCCAATGCAATCGACGAAGATCGATTCATAGAACGGACAGAAGAGCGGGGGCTCATCGAAGATCCGCAGATTCCCGGTGCTCTCGGACGAAGAATCTGGAGAAGAAGACCTTTCTATAGATTAGGTGTGACCCGGTCTGTTTAATGAAATAAAATAAAGTACACGATGTGTACTTTTAGAGTACACGGTGTGTACTAGGTTTTTCCGTACTCCACTTTAACAGGCCTCCACCTCACCCCTACACACCGTGTGTGTGGCCCAGACACGGCCAGCACACGGCTTCGAACGAGAAAAGAGTACAGGCCGTGTACTTCAAAAATTTCCAGAAACTCCATTTTTCTTAAAAACTTTAGAAAAAGAAATGACATACTTGAAACAAAGATCCGGTTTCTTACAAACTTCCCCCGTTAAAGAAATTTGTCCCCGAATTTCCCTAACGATGGGGATAAGAAGAATCCCTGAACAGATCCGGCCACTGTGATCGTACATCGGCCTCCCTCTCCCAGGTCTCATCCTGTACCCACCGGTGCTGCCATAGCACCCGTACCAAAGGAACAGATGGCCAATGGAGAACCTTCGTACTGCGATCGACAATCCGGATGGGATGCTCCTCAAATTATGCATCCGCTTCGAGCTCAACTTCCTCAGGCTGAAAGACATGAGAATGGTATGGAAAGTAACGTCAGAGGTGAGAGATGTGGAAGACGTCGTGCATGACCCGATGCCTGTAAGGTAACTGCAACCGATAGGCAACCGGCCCAACTCTCTCCAATACCTCAAATGGCCTGACGTACCGCGGTGAAAGATTACCCTATCTCCGAATTCTATTGTGCCCCAATCTCAGTGTGACACGCAGGAAATCCTGATCCCCAACCTCGAACTCCAGAGGTCTTCTCTGATGATCAACATAATACTTCTGTCGAGATTGTGCTATAGCCATCATCTTCCGAATCAACTCTATCTACTCTGAAGTCTCCGGAATAAGACGAGGTCCCAGTAAAGATTCCTCTCCTGCCTCCAGCCAGCATAAGGGTGATTGGAATGGTCTGCCGTACAAGGACTCGTAAGGTGCCATCTGTATAGTCACCTAAAAACTGTTGTTGTAGGAGAACTCCACCAGAGGAATATGCTTCTCCCAAGAACCACCAAAGTCTAGAATGCAAGCTCGGAGCATATCCTCAAGCACCTGGATAATACGCTCAAACTGGCCATCTGTCTGGGGATGGTATGCCATACTCAGAAGTACCTAGGTACCCAAAGCCTTCTAAAGTCCTTGCCAGAACTAAAAAGTAAAGCGCACATCCGTGTCTGAAACAATGGAGTCTGGAACTCCATGCAGACGCACAATCTCACGTATGTAAAGTTGTCCCAGATCATCGACAATGAAGGTCTCCTTGATCGACAAGAAGTGAGTGACCTTCGTAAGTCTATAGATGACAACCCAAATAGCATCGTTCCCTTGAGGAGACCATGGCTATCCAGTCACGAATTCCATCGTGACATCGTTCCATTTCCACTCTGGAATGGGTAACTGTTGTATAAGGCCTACTGGTCGCTGATGCTCTGCCTTCACCTACTGACAAGTAGAACACCTCAAGATGAAACCAACAACATCCCTCTTCATACCTGGCCACCATTACTGGCGATAAAGATCCTGATACATCTTGGTGACTCCAGGATGAACTGCCCAAATTGAGGAATGAAAATCTCGCATCAGCTCCTCGCGTATGTGTGCTGACACACATACACGTTTCGGGAAATGAAAAATCTCATCCTCACCCATTGTCCATCTAGGAAGATAGTCCTCTCCTGACACACTCTCCCACAGGACTAAGCCTTCTGAGTCTGATAGCTGCCACATCTGTACCCGATCAAGTAGTGTAGAGGTAACAGCTACAGAAGACAGGAAAGTCTATCCCTGTCTATCGTGCACCTCCAAACGCATCTCAGATAACAGATCCATAAGCTTCAACTCACTGCAAGCCTCCTGAACTGCATGAATCTGAGTTCTCCTGCTCAACACATCTGCCACTACATTTCCCTTTCCTGGCATATAGGTAAGCTCTAAATGAAAAGACAGAAGATACTCGACCCACCTGTGCTGCCTCAGATTCAGATCACACTAAGTGAAGATATACTTGAGATTCTTGTGGTCGGTGAACACCACAAAGTGCTCTCCCAGAAGGTAGTGTCTCCAACAACGTAAGGCATGAACAAAAGCTGCCAACTCAGGATCGTGTGTAGGGTAATTACTCCCATGTGGCCTCAAATGCCAAGACCTGTACGCAACGATCCATCTCCCTACATAAGCACAACTCTTAGCTCGATACCTGAAGCATCACAATAGACTGTATAGCTCTTTCCTAGCTCTATAAAAACTAGTATCGATGTCGATGTAAACCTTCCCTTCATCTCTTGAAAGGATGACACACAATAATCTGAGCATAAGAACTTCGCTCCCTTCTTGGTCAGACCTGTCAATGGTGTTGCAACGCATGAAAATTCATTAATGAAGCGTTTTTAGTATCCACCCAGCCCTAGGAAACTACGTACCTCAAAAATGTTCTTCGACTGCTCCTAGGAGACTACAACTCTCAATTTCTCTCAGTCCACAGATACTCCTACCTCTGAGATGACGTGACCCAAGAAGAGAATCTGTTCCATCAAAAAGTGGCACTTCAAGAGTTTAGCATAAAGTCGATGCTCTCTCAGTGTACTCAGAATGATCTCAAGATGTGTGTCATGGTCATGTTGAGTGTGAGAGTACACCAAGATTTCATCCACGAATACCATGATGAAGGAGTCCAAGTATGTATGGAGCACTCGGTTCATCAATGCCATGAAAACTGCAGGCGCATTTGTGAGACTGAACGGCATGACTGTATATTCGTATAGACCATACCTACTCCCAAAGGCTGTCATAGGTATATCTGATGGTCTAACACGTAACTGATGATAACCAAACCTCAAGTCGATCTTTGAGAACACCTGGGCTCCTCGAAGCTGATCAAAGAGTTCATTGATCCTCGGCAAGGGATATCAGTTCTTGACCGTCAACTGGTTCAGCTTCCGATAATCCACACAAAGATGAAGGGTACCGTCTGCCTTCTTTGCAAACAGGTCAGGCGAACTCCAAGGAGAAGTACTGGGTTGGATGAAACCCTTTACCCACAACTCCTCTAACTTCTTCTTGAGCTCCTGCAACTCAGGTGTAGCCATCCTATAAGGAGGAATGGACATCGGTGATGCTCCTAGGATGAGCTCAAAAGAGAAGTCCACCTCATGCTCCGAAGGCAAACCTGAAAAGTCCTCTGGAAATACATCCTTGAAATGACCCACCACTGGAGGAAAGTCCAACATTGAAGTCCCCTAGTCATCCAGATAAAGACTAGAAATATGGGATTTCACCCTTCCTAGCCCATGATGCTCGAGTCCTGCTCGACTCGCCTGAACATCCCATTCACCTCTATGAAGAAAAGATTCACCCTCTGGTGAAACAAAATTCACTCTGCGGTGATAACAGTCGACGACTTCCTGGAAGGGAACCAACTAGTCCATCCCAATGATGACATCATAGCCTGTCATCTCTAGGACATAGAGATCCCATAAGAAACGAAACCCTACAACCGTGAGAGCGCACTCTCTACACTGGCGTACACTAGATGTCCTCGTCCCCAAAAGTGTGTCTAGTGTCAACGAGTAGGTAGAAGAAAGGATACAGAGCCCAAGGCTCTCCACAATAGCAAAAAAGATAAAGCTATGCGTGGCACCAGTATCGAAAAGGGCTGAAGATAAAACTGAGGCAACCAAAATTGTACCTCGAACTGTAGAAGGTCTGGCATCCTTCTCCTGATAGGTCTTCTCTACCACTAAAGTCTGGCCTACCCCGCGACCCTGTGACCCCGCGTGACCACTCTGAGATGAACCTCCCTGTTGGCGCTGATTTACTAGTGACTGACTGCCATGTCCTCAACCTCCACCTCAGCCCGAATGGTCGGAAGAACTCCAGTTCCCCGACTGGTGTGAAACTGTTGGTGCTGCTCCTGAACGAGGAGTTATAGAAGAACCCCTATCACCAGCAACTGGTGAGAAAACCTGGAAGAAACGTTGAAGGTGACCCATCTTGCCACAAGATCGGCACTCCACTGGGTCTCTCTGGCATTGTGGCCTCGTGTGCCCTACCCTTCTACACTGGTATCATATGACCTGACTACCTGAAGATGTATCTCACCTCCTCGGATCACCGTGTGTACGCTCCCTGCGGCGCTTCATGCTGTCAGCTAGAGGAACACTAGCTCTGGATACAGAACTGCACGGGCTTGCATCTCCGGAGTCTCTCAGATTGTGTTCCACAATTTGTGTCTACTTGACGATGGAAGTGATGGAAGTTAACTGGAAGATATTCACCTGCGAGGGGATCTCCCTCTTGATACCATCCTCATAATTCCTTGCTAATAACACCCCACTTCCATCCTAGAGGGGTATGAAACACTGTAGCTCAGTGAAATGAGAGGAATACTTCATGATAGAAAGAGTACCCTGCACTAGACTCATGAACTATTGGGCTCGATCGACCCTCAGGGTCTCCGGGTAGAAGTAGTCGCAGAACATGCACTGGAACTCCTCCAAAGCCATAACCTACTGATGACCCACCTGTGAGAGCACATCCCACCAACTCTTGGTGGAGTCTTGGAGCATGTAGGTACAGAGCTTGACCCTCCTCTCTAGAGGTGTCTCCAGATGCTCGAAGATAGTCAGCATGTATTCCAGCCATGACTCTGCAGCCTGTGGTCCGCATTCCCCCGAGAAAGTAGGAGGATGTTTCTACTGGAAAACTCGCGTCAAGTCTTCCATAGTGTGGGATGGAGGTGGTGCTCCCTGAAAGGTCTGCATCATCCTCATAAAACCCTCCCTGAACTGCACATCAGTGCCTGTAACAAGTTTGACAGCGGGTGCCAAGGTTGGTCCGACTGGAGGATCGGTAGTAAGTCCCTAATCAACCATATCTGGCATTTGATCACTGCCTGACAACTAACGTACAAACAGAGGACGTCTCGGAGGCATAGCTCTGAAAGATCAAAAGCATACCTTAGATTAAGAAAACAAGGACAGAGAACCAAGGAGTACAAAATGAAAACAGGAGAAAGAACCACACAATATTTACAAAATATGACTACACGGCGTGTAAAAACTCTACACAGCGTGTACTTAACTTCACTCCCCTACCCGTGTCTCCTTGCACGGCTAACCCACATGGTCCGACTTAACCCGAGACTACACGGATTGTTCTGAACAAACACAGCGTGTACTAGACAAGGATTTGGTGGCCCATGTTGTTAAATACATGGTCGTCTACATGGCTGAACCTTACACGGCGTGTTCCGAACAAACACAACGTGTATAGGTGAAGGTGACACCATCCCGTGTTGTTTGTGACACGGCCGGGTACCTGAACAAGACTACACGGCGTGTTCCGAAAACAACACAGCGTGTCTAAGAGAATGTATCGTCGACCCGTGTTGTTCGTGACATGGTTGGGTACCTGGAAAGGACTACACGGCGTGTTCCATTACAACATGACGTGTTCTACTCGAGCTTCCCTGACCCATGTTGTTAGTGACATGGCTGGGTACACAGCTCCGAACTACACGGTGTGTACCTACTATACACGGCATGTTCCTGACGTTATTTCTACAACAATGTGTCCATGCTCATAGGTTTAGTGACACAGTTTAAAAACTATACGGCGTGTTGTCAAAAAGTACATGCCGTGTATTCTGGGTTTTTCTGGGCAGTAGCTCAGAAACTGCACAGAAGCCCAAAAAACACAGAAAACAAGTCAAAGAGGTGCCAAATTCCAATTCATGAGGGCCCATACTCCCTGCGAATCAAAACATGGCATTCATTTAAACAAGGTAGAATACAAACAATCCTCTAAAAAGGCAGCAGAGATTCTATCAAGCATCTATCACAATAGCATGCATAATCTACACAAATTCTATCACAATAGCATGCAATCGCTAATGCACCCTAGATGGCATGGCAAGAATACATGGCATGATTTCTACAAGTGCCTATATGATGCATGAGATGTCATACCATCATATCATCAGGTTGCGATAGAAATAGAACCGAAATAGTCTAGACAATAACAACACAAAGCATGTGAATCACTATAGGTGAAATCATATCAACCATAAAATCTCAAAACCAGAAAACTGTAATTAACGAGGTAGTATGGCTTTTACCTATACACGGGTTAGCTACTCCGGAGCACAGCTTAATACCAAGTACAAAATCCGTCCTATCCATGGATAAAGGCTCCAAACAGTAAATCAAGAGAAAAGAAAATCCTTTGAAACCAATTTGTAACGTCCCGGTTCCGGAAGCCACCCAGAGGTGCCCTGTACCTGGTTGGTCTCATGACCTCAAGCGCATTACCCCAAATGCCAGAGGCGGCCGACTCGCAGTGAGGGCCTTGGGTGTAATAGTGGGGAAACTATGCCCTCATTGGCAGAGTGCACAGTGGAAGAGAAAAAAAATAACAACAATCGTGGAAACAGTAGACTTCCATACAAGAGTAAACATCGGAAGACTGATAAATAAAAAACTGAAGCAGAAATATATGTAAATGATGCATGGTAAACATATGTCTAGAAAACAGCCCAAAAAGTCACAATGCTGAATACAATACTAAACCAAAGTACAAAAGAAAAATTGGTGAGAAACTCCTCAGCATCGCAAGCCTCGGATCAGTCCCATGCTCTCCAGCTCCAGTGCAATCAAGAACCTAAAGTAGAAGGGCGCTTGACCTTATCTTTACCTGCAAAAATATAATCTGTTTGGGCCCAAAAGCATGACCCAAACAGGGTGTGAGACAAAGTCCTAGTAGGCAACCACCCAAAGATCTGTGCCTAAGGGTTAGTCAATATATGGCAGGTAAAGTACAGTAAGTAGTGAACAGTAAGTAGTAAACAAGGTAATACATAGTAGTAACAACTTACAGCTTCTAGCATACATTCTACAACCAATATACAGCTACTCAAGGAAGTAGAACAAAAAGGAAACCCCTAGGAAGTTCTCACAGACTAACCCCTAAGGTTCAACCTACAAGTACTAGAAACTCTCTGGGAGGAACACAAAGTCTCACCCTTCTGGTTAAGCTAAAGAATAGTCTCTCTGGGGAATCACTCACCATCAATTCCCCAAATAGTCTCCTATCATACTAAAGGCTCTTTGGGGAAGCAGTAAACGTCAATTCCCCCTGTGGCCCATGTCGAGCAACTATAGACTCTCTGAGGAAGAACTCAACGTCAATTCCCCATGTGGCCTCGCATCATAATTAAAGACACTCTGGGGAAGCCCTTACATCCATTGTATCTATGGTCCACTACACTAGGTTCTCACAGCCTTGTGTAAAATAAACATGCATAGCGCACATGTATCGTCCAAGTAAACCTCAAGAACATCTTGGCTATCATTCTAAGGCTCAACAGCATAATAGTACAACTGTTCCACTATCCTACTACTAGGCATGGAAACTAGAAAAACACCAAACAACATAAAAAGCATGAAAAAATATCTAGAGTACAACAAAAACTACCCTATTCACAAGTAATTACCTCTACTCAAGAAATCAAACAAAGATGGCAAACAACAAGGGAAAAACGGTAACACGCAATACCCCGTTCAAGGGTATTGGTGTAATTTGCACAAAATATTCAAAGACTTTCTACAAAAAGGCACAAACTACCATCCTCGATCCTAGGAGATTGATATATGTGAACCATGATGATAGATTCTTCTTAGAACAATGAAGATCTGAGAAAACGTCAAAAACGATCAACCCACGATAACTCAAGAACCCGGAGGAATTGGAAAACAAGGCTCAAGGAGAAGGGAGAACACACCGCTGTGATTCTAATGCAATTGATGGTGATCAATTCGGAGAACATACGGAAGAGTGGGGGCTTGTCGAAGATCCGTAGATTCTGGGAACTCTTGAATGAAGAAGCTGGAGAAGAAGACCTTTCTATCGATTAGGCGCGACCCCGATCTGTTTAATGAAAAAAAAGAAAGTACACGGCATTTACTTTTAGGTTACAAAACATGTACTTGGTTTTTCTGTACTCCACTTTAAACAGCCTCCACCTCACCCCTACACACCATGTGTGTGGCTCGGACACGGCCAACACACAGCTTCGAGCGGGAAAATAGTACATGACGTGTACTTCAAAAATTTCCAGAAACTCTATTTTTCCTAAAAACTCCATAAAAATGAAAGACATACCTAAAACGTAGATCCGGGTTCTTACATTGATTGGTGAAGAAGAAGAAAGAAATTAGAGTTTACGGATAGAAAATGTCCCCATCGTCCAGGAATACATTGATGTATTTCCTGAGGAATTACCTGGACCTCCCCTAGAAAAAGAGGTAGATTCCTCCATTGAACTCATACCATGATCTCATATGATATGAATGACCCCATCTAGGATGGAAAATGTGGATATGGAGGAATTAAAGAAGAAAATCAAAGTTAGTTTTGAGAAGGGGTTTATTCATCTATGTGTGTCTCCTTGGGGAGAATGTGTTCTCTTTTTCAAGAAGATGGATGAATCAATGAGGCTATACATTGATTATAGAGAACTGAACGAGATCACATTGAAGAACAAATACCATCTCGCAAGATTTGATGACTTATTTAACCAACTTTTTGGGGCTCAATTCTTCTCTAAGATTGATCTTTGATCTGGTTATCATCAACTGAGGGTGAAGAAAGAAGATATTTTAAAAATAGCCTTCTGATCAAGATATGGTGATTATGAGTTTGTTTTTATGATCTTCATATTGACTAATCCACATGCTATTTTTTATGGATTTAATGAATAGATGATTTAAGGACTACCTTGATAACTTTGTTGTAGTTTTTATTGATTATATTCTGATATATTTTAATATTATCAAGGAGCACGTGGATCATGTAAGTATTATTTTTCAAACTCTTCGGAATGAGAGGATTTTTGGAATGTTCAAAAAATGTGAATTTTGGTTACAAGAGGTTTCTTTCTTGGGGCACATTGTTACCAATGACGAAATAATATTTAACCCTACAAAGACAGAAGTTGTAGAGGAGTGGAATCAGCCTACAAAAAAACTGAGATTCATAGTATCCAAGGAATAGTGGGATATTATAGGAGGTTTTTAAAAAACATTTCATGATGTCTTAATAAATTTACAACGTTAACTCTAAATGTGGTAAAGTTTATCTGGACAAAAGAGTGTGAGGAAAGTTTCCATGAGATGAAGAAGAGATTGGTTACTGACCCCATGTTAAATCTACCATCAAGTGGAGAAGGATTCATTATTTTTAGCGATAGATATTTGAAAGGGCTTGGGTGCATCCACATGCCAAATGAAAAGTCATTTCTTATACATCTCAACAGTCGAAGACACATGAGCAGAACTATCCTACACATGATCTAGAGCTGGTTGCAGTCATCTTTTCTATAATGATATAGAGGAACTATTTTTATGGGGATAAATGTGATATATACATAGACCATAAATGTTTGAAGTATATTTTCACAAAAATGGAATTTAACAAGAGACAAATGAGATGGTTGTATCTTCTTAAAGACAAAGAATGTTCCATTCATTATAATCCTGGAAGAGTAAACAAAGTCACTGATGCATTCAGTATAAAAGAACTAGTTGTTATTTCCATGATGAGGATTCAGAGAGATCCTTTGATCAATGACCTACTAAAGCTGTACCAGGGAATTATAAGGGAAGGGACATCATCAACCCTAACCCAAAATGAATTTTTAATCTTACTTACTAAAGAAGATCAAGACATATAAAAAGTAAGATCCTTCGTTAGAGAAGAAGTTTGAGTCTGTGAAGGATGGGATGTTTCCTGAGTTCAACATTGATCAAGAAAGTGTATTGAAATTTCATACAAGACTATGTGTTCCATATATTCTAGAAATAAAGAAGGAGGTGATGGATGATGCTCATAGATATACTTTCTCTATACATCCAGGATGTAAAAATATATATAGTGACCATTGTGATCATTATTGGTGGGATAATATGAAAAGTGAGACTGATGACTACACTTCAAGGTTCCTGCTATGTCTGTAGGCGATGGCAGAGAAAAAACTTTCTAAAGAGGTATTACAACCACTACCCATACCCGCATGGAAGTGGGATAATATCACTATGGACTTTGTCACTGGTCTCTTGAGAACTTATAAAGGAAATAGTGTGATATGGGTTATTGTTTACCGTCTCCCCAAGTAATCCCATTTTATCTCCATTCTGGAATATTTTTCTCTTGATCAACTTTCCAGAATTTACGTGAAGAAAGTGTTAAGGCTACATGGTGTTCCACTTTCTATCATATCTGATCCCGATCCAAGGTTCACATCAAAACTATTGTGCAGTCTTCATCATGATCAGATCACTGAATTGAATTTCAGTATTTTCTATAACCCCAAACTAATAGCCAATATCAAAGCACTATTCAAAAACTCAATGATATGCTGAGAAAATGCTCAATGGAACTAAAAGTGGATAAGATCAACATATTCCTTTAGTTGAATTCTCTTATAGCAACAGCTTACTTATGAGCACTCAAATGGAACCAGTTGAAGCTTTATATGGTAAGCAATGTTGAAATCCTACATGTAGGCATGAATCTGGTGATAGAAAGCTTCTGGGGCCTAATGTAGTGTAAGAGAGGAGGGAAAAAGTCTATCCCATCCAACAACACATTAAGGCTGCTCAAAGATGGAAAAAGAGCTAGGTAGACAACCGTGGAGGGACATGTAGTTTGATGTTGGTGACAAATCCATTCTTCAAATTTAATCTTGGAAGAGAGTGATGAGGTTTGGGAAGAAATGGAAGATTAGCCCTTGGTATATTGGCCCCTATGAAATCATTGATTGTGTAGGAGCAGTGACCTATCGGCTTACACTTCCTCCAAATTTGGCACAAGTTCATGATGTCTTCCATGTATCCTACTGGAATCAGTACATACCTGACCCTTCACTAGTACTAAATAGAGAGGTGGTACAACTGGAACATGACCTCTCTTATGAGGAGCAGTCGGTATAGATCTTGGATCATAGAGACAGGGATCTATGCAACAAGAACACTGAACATGTTAAGGTGTTGTGGAGGAACAAAAAATACGAAGTTTCCACGTGGAAACCAGAGGACTCAATGAGGTAGAAGTACCCACACCTTTTCTCTTCTGAGGGTACGAGATAAAAATTTTTGAACTAAATTTCATAAAGGAGGAAGAATAAAATGACCCAAACTTTTGAATAATATTTGTTTCTTAATTTTGTGTATTATTTTATTTTATACTCAATAAAACTGTATCCCTTAATTAATGAAGTCAATATAATGAAAGTAAAACCACTGGGTTTTGAATGTTATATGACCATTGGTCAATATGAAAGTTGGTCAATATGAGCGTTGGAATCTAAATTCTTAATGTTATGATAATTTTTTATAAATACAAGTTATCCTGGTTAATTAATATAGAAATAAGAGTCTATGGCCACATCCTGTAGACTTGGGACATACTAAGCCCATCTATCAAAGCATGGAAAAAAGTGTGAATCACTGGGCTTTGCTCTGGACCAAGCTGAAGACAAACTCTAACATGGGAAGCTTGAATGGAATCACCTACGTGAGAAGTTCAAGTAAATAGAAATCACTACTCGGTAAAAGTTTTCCGAGCTTCCACAATATTCCATCATCATAGAATATCTTACACTTAGGTCCTATGTAGGTTTTATAAGGGTCTATGTTACGAGACCTTAGTTACGTTGTGTAATATTTTTGTATAAATACAAAATTTATATCTTATTATGTTAAATTTATTGAATTTCAAATGTCCGAATAAATGTAGGATGAAGTTCCATATTATTGATAAATTTTGGAAGAAGGATATTTTAAAATAATTTTTTATACTTTAAATAATTAATAATGTAAAATGATTTTCAAAATATGCTCTTCTACCATTATCACTAACAAGAAATTTAGAGTCTAATAAGATCAACATAATTTTTAGTTAATAGTAAATCTTGAATAGAAATATTACCCATATGAATAGTAATATGAAAATGGAAGAGTAACCTCACTTAAGAAAGTATAAATATGATTTAGACATCTTGAATGGTGATGTGATATAATAGCATAAGTAAAAGAAACTATTTCAGAAATTATTAGTTAAGTATGATTATTTTTTGGGTAAATAGTATTTTTACATACAAATTAAATACCTCATTATTAAAAAATTATGTTCATAAAATGGAGTTCATTTTTTGTTCAGATCATCAATTTTAGGTTAGGGTTAATTTATAATACTTTTTTATAATGTTTTTTTTTGGTAAACAGTAAAAATACAGTTTTGAGTTTCAGTGTGATTAAGGACATAATTAATGATGTAATAACGATGGAATAATGATGTAATCATTATGGTTGACTTGTGAATAGTATGATATGTTATGAGGTGTCCCATGTGGAGAATACCATGGTCTAATACCATGGGAAAGCCCATGTTTTTTCAAATACCACTGATGAGGTGTCCCCTAGAAATTAATTTAATATTCCTTCACTTTTTCTATAAATACCAAGCTATTACCTCCTTCCTTTCATTGAAAAATCATACTCAGTGAAGCTCTGGTCTTTTCAAATTCCACGGATTCATCTTTAGGTTCCCAAAAGCCCCCTAAGGTCCTAACCTTCGATCTTTCAAAGTCACTATTCAAGGTAAAGGAACCTTTCACCCTTCTCTTTTAAGTCATGACTTCCTTTTTGTTATGTATTCTAGATTCCATTTCATTATGGGGGGGAGGGTATGTTCATCTATAAAACTCTTTATGTCCATTTTCATTCCAAATTATGAGAGACCATTTCCCCTTTAACAAATTTATTTTATGGATTTTTAAGTGACTCTGTTATGATGCCAAATTTTTCGTAAAAGAAATCGCATTTTCACTTTTCCTTCAAGTTTCCTTTTCATGTGGTATGTCATTAAAATATCCCAACCATGATCTTATTTATCTTTTATTGTTTACCTATACTGTAAAATGATTCATTTATGGATCTGAGACTCTTGTCACCTCTTTTTTAATGTTTTCTAAAACTATGTTATATAGCTGTTATGCTGATGAGATTTCGTCTCCAAATTTCTCCATCATTCTCTCAAGAAAATATCTTATGTTATTTATGTGAATATATAGAACTATTTCATTTCTATGTGTGTTCATAAATACATAAAAATTATATTCTTGATTCATTAATTGACATACATATAACCCTAATTCCCTTCCATGTGTTATAAATGACATAACTATCGGGTTTTTAAACACGTTTCAAAATGTCATGATGTTGATATGAAACCATTTTCTTTTATTCTCTTTGGGTTATTTTTGAAATGTATGATTATGATCTATGTGACTCACATGAAAATAAATACATATTAAGGGTGTGCTCTGATATCACTCCAAAGCATTGGGTAACGAATTTAATCTCCAGAGATGACAAGTTTCATGATACCTTGGTAAATAACCTTTGAAATTTAATTGAAACATTAGGGATAAACCTTAGTGATATGTTCATGAATGTTTAAATTAAATATTTTAGCCACATATTCATGTTATGTTTGAAGTTATTTTCATTATGATATGCCTCTACTTCAATTTCTCATTTGTTTTTCATCATGTTCTTATAGATATCACAAGTAAACTGATACCCTTGTTTTATTTAATAGGTATTATGCTATCCCTTTTTTTGATGTATGTCTGCAGGTTATGAGATGAAGTAGTTGTACATAGGATGAACTTTTCAAGAGGCTTTTAAAAGGGATTTAAAAGAGTGTTTTATGTTTTAATATATTTGGTTCCTGATTTCCAAGACACTAGACTTTAATGGTCCTATGATTGCAAAATTTAATGAAAAATTATGTATTAAAAATGTAGGATGCCATAGCCTTAACCATCCACCTTGAGAAGGGGGAATTTTACTTAGAGGATTCCTTAACCTATGATAACTTACTGGAAGACTGATATGGTGGATAGAAATTTGAGCAACTAACCTTGGCATCTTGTCATAGTTCCGTGAAAATACATCCAGATGATGCTTTTGGAAATCCACATACTCATGATGTTCCTTAACAGAAATGGTTGTTGTGTTTTTCATATTACCCAAGTCTGCCTCGGTATCGAGATTCACTTGTCCCAACTCATCAATGGTGGTGAAGACACGATCCTCAAATGTGGGAGGAGCATCCTAAAACGTTCAAGGAGCATCCAAAAAAAATTCACCCTCTATAGTGAGAGGATCATTAGATGTGGGAAATTCATCTGAGCTTGATGACTTTGACAAAATGCTAGGCCGTCTGGAGTAGTAGTGGAACCTTCATTAAGAGATTTCTGCACTTCTAAAACCATGTAAATGAATGATGTTGATCCAATCCCATTCATCCTTCCACCTAAGGGGCTACACATAATAATATCAAATTTGTAGTGGCAAATTTTCTTCATTCGGTTCTGCCCAGCTCGAAGAAATAGAAAACTATTGAATATTATTGTTTATATTGGGAAAACATCCCATTATATTATAGGAGTATGATGATTTGGAATTAATAGAGTATGATTAATGTAAGAGTAAAAAGTGATCTTCTGGCCCTACATATATCAAGGAAAATACTTACCCCTAATCCAAGGGATAAAAACAATGCCCAATGTCTGGTGTTGTGGCTTCCTACTGATTGAATGAGAGGATAATGGCATCTTTCAAGTCTGTCCATAGGTTGGCCACAATGGAAGCATCTTCTACCTCATTGGCCTATGCCTGCTTTTCCATACTCTTGTAATAGTCGACATCTAGGTAGTGGTCCTCATAAGAGGAAAATAGAGAAGCTTCACCTTGGAGGACTCCCACTCAACCATTAAGGGAGTACATGAGGCAGTGGTGATACAAGGAAGGAACTACTGCATATAGGTGGAGCTAGGGTCTACGCATTAATGTGTTGTGTGCAGTGTCCTGTGAGACAACCATAAACTCAATGCTAGTGATGAGGCCACCAAATTAGGTCTCTAGATATATTTTTCCAATCATATTCTACTCTTTCATATCATAATCTTTTATATTTATGTCAGATGGATTGAAATATTCTTTATACAACTCCATCTTGTGGATCATTTGGGTTGGGATGAGATTTATCCTTGTTCCTATATCAAAAATATAGTAGCGATCATCCGTGCCATTAATCTTTATAGTGATACTAAACGAGCAGATATTCCCCTTCTAATGAGAACTTTAATCATTTCTACATAATGAAATGATGGTATGACATTATTCATGTTTGACTTCCTCAACATGGAATGATTCTATGGACACTACCTCTATTTGAAACATGAGGGGGGAATTATGAAATCTTATACAATGGATTCACACATATCATCAGATAGTTAGAGATCCTAGATAATTGAGCGAATTCTAAAAATTCTTTAATGCAGCTTAAGTTCATCATAAATCCATGATAGGCTTATAATTTTGCTGACAAGAGGTTGCTCCCTGGAATAAGGGATGATGTGAAATGCTAGACGAACTGGTTGATTCTGGATGGGTATGAGGGTATCCTGATGCTTACTAGTAGAACAATATAATATGAATACCAGTTGATGGATAGATGTGTGAGGTCTATCCAAAACTAAATGTGGCTGGTCGTAGGGAGGTTGTGGCTGCTCTGCCTAGTTGATCAGCACAAACGGAGGTGTGAGCTAATTTGATCAGAAATAATGAGAGGGTTTTGCATTCTAAAATCTACTTTATATTGTCATTGGCATGAACATCTTTGTAAAAATCAATTTTCAATGAATTCTAGCAATTCACATATCCAATATTTTGTCGGTGATTCCACAAAATAGGTATATTATGATTTTTTGTGGTGTTCCTCGTTATTGAGAACCACGTAAGGGCCAACCAACTTGACATAGTTTACTTAGTCATACTCAAGGTCTTCAGTTGAAGAAACTTACAATACATCTTGGATTCTAGTAAAATTTCCCATCTCTATGGGAAGGAAGTCACCGAGTGTATGAGACAACTTTGGCACCGGCGGTGGATTTTCTTTCCATTGCACTATCAGCACCTACCCTTCTCAGAGGGTGAAGGATGAGATGTGGATGTAGCAGTGGAAACTTGGAAAGGTTTAGAGGCCTTGAAAGGTTAAAGATGATTCAAATCTACATAGATGATTCCATAAGCATGAGTGACTACCTTCTGATCCATCATTTTTCATACATCAGAAATCCACAGCTAGAACCCTACTGCCATTCACATTCATTATCATTATAAAGATTTTCATAAATGAACATAAAATATGCTGTGGATAGACCCAATATGAATATATTTTTGTTGATGTGGTCATGAATCCATTCCATGAATAGATAACACTACTTGTGAGTATGTCCACGGATCCTGTTATAAAGGAAATAGTTGGGGAAATTAGTGAGATCTGCCTCTATGGGATTCCTACATACTGGAAACCTAAAAAATTCTCTATTCAAGGTCACTCCAGAAGTATTCGGGGATTTTAGCCTCTTCAAATTAGAATTTCTTGTTATTTCTATCTGGGAATGTGACTATTGGATCCCAGCCTTGATGAGGGGCCTGTTTCTGGAAGGGATTTGGAAATAGATTAGCTTTTCATGGTAGCGGTGGATGAAGGGGTGGTGCCTGTCAATGCTAAGGTGGGCGCTGCTGACCTTGAGGCTAAGACTGAGGCTGCAGCTATTGAAAAGGTTATGGAGGCAGAACTACCAAAAACAATTATCAAAATGGTGGGTATATGAATGTTCAACATCGTTTGTCTCACCCTTTGGCACCCCTTTTAGTAGGAGCATCCAAAGGCAAAGAGATGTGCTTGCCTGTCTTGTTGCAAGGCTTCGGCCAAGCCCTGAGCCTTTTTAGATAAATCCCACAAACCTCTGGGAAAATTCTGACTGGTGAGGTAAGGAACAAATTTAGTCTTCCCATTCTCCATGCACGTTGTTAGAAACTTCTCCTGAGTCAGTGTCATGTCGAGGGAATATGTGAGTCCCTTCCACCTAGTGAAAATGTTTTTGATGCGCTCGTCTGGCCTTTGTTTACACTAGAAGAGGTTGGTAAGACTTGTCTTATGAGTAGTTAAGATAAACTAAAAAAGAAATGTTTGTCTAGATTCTCCACCTAGATAATTGGTTGTACCCAAAGAATGAATTGCCTTCAAGTGTAAGTACGAAGAACTAAAGCTTGGAATCATACATCTATGCTAGGGTCCCTAACATAGGTTTACATCTTGAGATGAAGTGGGGAAACCTATGATAGAGGATCACCCATCTTGTTAAAGGGGGAGAGTTCATGGTTCCCGAAATCTGTGGGCGATGTCATATCAACAACCCATGCCAGAAATAGATTTCCATCAGGTGGGATTATCACCTTATGGGTCTCAAGTGCCTCATGTTAGGCAACAATATTGGCTATTAGATATCCCTGATGGGGATTCCTATCATTATAAAGATTCATAATCACCATCATGTTGGAATTCTCTTCAATGTGATAGGTGGGCCTGGGGAACCATGGAGCTATTGGTGGAACATATAGAGGGGATGGGGATGTCAAAGGTTTGAGCTGTGGAATAGCTAGTGGAAGAACATGTTGATCCTCATGAGGGGATGATGGGGGAACATCTTATAGATCCATAGCCCAGAAAAGGGCCTCATACAACATAGGTGGATTCGGCAATGCATACCATGATCTCTTGCCACAAAGAACTAGAATCCATCATATCTAGTTGGGATGGGTTGTCATGTTCTCCATGAGGTAACTCAATGGGAAGGAGATGTACCTTCCCTTGCAACCGTAGTCGTGGATATCCATAGTCTAGATGTCGCTCTATTGTACTTTCAAGAAGGAAATCATAAAAAAATCCTTTTCTACTCCATGAGATTTTGTTGAAAAGTGGCCTTCTTTGGATCATCCTCCATCTTTACTACTAAAGTAGATGGGTCGGAGGGGTTAACATCTCTGTGGGGGGATTTTCTATTATTGGGGTCTCGATATAAAGGGTATGGATCAGTAGGATTTTCAAGGTTGAGAAAATGTGTCTAGTGTTGGCTAAAAATTCATAGGGGATAAAATAGAAATTGTTCTATCCCAGGGGTAGGTTATGTTCAAGGATCCCCATCTTGGACTCCTTCTCTGGGAGCTCAACCATGATGACCGTGACTATTCCAGATGGCATATCCTAGAAATCACAGGGTGAGTCAGGTTGTCACAGAATCAGGATGAAGTGAAGGGATGCATATTATCCCCAATCACGGAATCACACAATTGGAGACACCTCAACTATAACTTTTCAGATAATATCAAGGCTTATAATACAACGTTTCTAAAGAATCAAGTGATGGCCCGATGATGTAGGGCGTTGGGATATGGGAAGCATAGGCAACTCGACCAGGAAACATTGCTAGCCGATATATTTGTTGTGATCCTAGCTCCTTGGACAAGACAAACGTTGATGGATAAGATATAAATATGTCATTTACAAGTTTTAGAGGCGACACATGACTTCCTTCTGGTTGACGGACTCTAGGATGCAAAATTTGGGAGTTGAAATTGGCCAGAACATCTTAGGGATGTGGTCAATAGTGAGATTTCCCTATAGGCTCCTTCACTGAGAAGCGGGATCTGACATTTTATTACCCCATTCATCAACTAGGGGTGGATAGGGAACCCAAAATTTCATAGATATAGATATCTATGGTGGTTGAATTGTTGGTGTGGATTATGGTGTGTGAGTTGACAAAACACTGCACACTGGTCTGTCTCCAAGGAATTGTACTGACTCCATCACAAAATATCTGTAGGATAGGGAGTTGATCGATGCTTCATGCATAATGGTGGAGATCATGGATAGTGTATTGGGAAGGTGTAAATTATAATTCAAACCCTAGAAAAACACACAATTATTTCTTGTTGATATAGAGAGAGAATCGAGTGATAGTACAAAAGCCTGCACAGTGAGACCCTAGAAAAGAGCCAAATACTCCTGCTCCTATATTTATATATAGGGGAATTCAAGGATCTGTGTATCTCCCTTTCTAGGAGGACAGATATAAAATTATGAGTTCTTTCCCTAGACCCTGACATAGAGGATATGGGTGAAGACTCCACTATTGAGTCATACTCTGCTTCCGAATCCGAGAAGCGGAAGGGATGGATGGCGATCTGGCACATCTCTGGGATCTTGATTCAGTGGTGATGATTCTCCCTCATTCCCTTGGGACTATTCCATGTTGAAAAGGATATCATGAATATGGGGAGTGCCCTTGTGTGGGTTGGTGATAGAGCTAGGAGTACCTCCACCTAGGATGGTTGCGACGTGAGGAGGACCTTCATGCCTGTTGTCATCATAGTGGGATTGACCACTTTTCTAGTAGGATGGGGTGTGAGGACCAGATAAGAATATATCGAATGGAACATGAAGAGGACCTCAAAGTATTTCAACTGTTGCGTAGGGAGGGATTCCGCGAAAGTTAGTAGTGGAGTGAGGAGAGCCTCCGATGGAGATGGTGAGAACATAGGAGGACCTCCATGTTAAAAGATGACAGAGTAGAGATGATCATTGCTTTGATCTACCATAATGAGGACCACTTCTCGAGATGCTAATGGTGCAGGAGGACACTCTCATTGACTTCTAGAATAATTAAAAAAACATCCATACGATGGATCATGGGCATGGGGATGACATTCGTGCTGGGTGTCAACAAGATAGGGAGGACCTCTACTTGGGACAATAGTAGTGGCTTGGGTAGGACCTCCATGCTGAATGTGGGAGTGGGTAGGACATCTAATCTAGCCGGTGACTATATGGGGAGGGCCTCTATACTGTGTCCCATCATCAAGGGTCAACCTTTGATGGTTACCACTCAAATTAGTGATCCGATGTGTCAACCTAGACCGCCCAATGGGTGGAGGCGACCATAATCTTGATCGAGCATATAAGTTCCAGTTACCTATAGTAATGAGGGAGATATAGTGTGTGTGGGTGATGGTATGAACCAGTAAATATATAGAATATGAAACCACTGGACATGCGTCCTCCTATGCCTTTGCCTGACATTGGCGTTGGTTCAGCTGAACTAAGGATGGCTGGGCAGGGTTTTGGACCAACTGCTCCTCAGTTTGTGGGACTAGATGGAAGCGCTGACATGGCCTGGAGGGATCCCTCATTGGTAGTTCCCAAGCTGATGTTTTCACCAGGTTAACTCTAGAATCCCTTCATTTTCCTAAGAGATAAAATCAGAATATAATTCCTAGGTGAGGCTCCTAAAATGGTTGAATGTCGTAGTGGTGAGTAGCGTCTACCTACACATCCCATAGGGGCCATGGAAACACTGATGCATGGAGGCCTCTAGATTTTTGTGGGTCAATTACCTAGTTGGGATGACCCCCACCTATTTATAACGATGAACAAGAGTGTCATTCCAATTTCTATTAATGAACTCCAAGGTTGAAATGGGGCATCCGTGCCCAATATCTATGGCAATATATGATGTCATGGTGGAGGTGGAGCCATGTGAACTTGTCTCATTAGCATTTCCACTTACCCATTGTTTGTGAGTGGGAAGTAACTGGTTTCATGTGGATTCAACTTGGGTCTTAAAAAAATTGAAGATTCATCCATCAATACATATATGTGGAAAATAATTCCCAATGCTCTAGCACCATTTAGTACACCACAATTAGAGATATATCCACACTTATGATGCTATAGACCAGAATGTACAACACTGAACTGGCCAAAATTCTAGTGAGTTTAATCCAGGACTACTATTTTATTGGAGGGACATAGTGCTATATATCTAAATATAGTGACACACTCATCTTCCGATATCCCAAATGCATCTAATATCCATTTTTAGAAGAACGGTTTCATGTTGGGTTCACCATTTTTATTTTTGACTCTTTCTGTCAGGGCATGCCCGTCATGTGTGCATTGATGTGTTCGGTGACAGTCATAATATACCACCAAATTCTTAGATTCCCAAGGTGGGAAACATCCATAGACTATTAAAAAGTGTTCTCTGTTTGATTGAAATGAAATTATGGGATATCAGTTACTCGTTCTGTGGATTCCTCCTCAGAACTCGTCACCTAGTACAAGTATCCCTCATAGATTAAGATGTTGTTCTTGAAAATCATTACCATTTCCATTTCTCCATGGATTTTAGTTAATTATGCTTCTTCCTCCAAAACATTCCAAAGGGTCATGTCGGGGAAGAAACATTCAGTCAGGTGTGTAGTCACATTGAGGAATATGTGGCATGTCTTCATACTAAAACACTGGAACAACTGTAATCTTCATTTCTAGAGGTTATCTTATGGACACAGAATCCTAAGGATTCCCATGATGATCGTAGGGAGTATTATGCTAGTAGAATTACTCTAAGGATTTCATTGGCTTCCCATGTTTGGCAGAAGACATGCAGTTTGTTTAACATCTATAAGAGATGTATCAGACTGATCATAACTCTGGTAAAATTTGACTTGATGATTACATCCCAAGGAGGGAGTAGCTAGAGTGTTTACCAAATGGATGGATAAAAACACCCAAAAAGGAAGTAATTGGGGGGGGTCTTGAACCAAAGAGAGAATATTTCACATAGTGATGTTTGATCAAGAACCAACTAACTTGGAACTGGGAGGTGGACATCAATTTGGAGGGGATAGCACGGTTTACCATTGGATTGGATTGAACCTTGTTGAGGGCTCATATATATCCCTATTGCAGGGGATCAAAACCCACATAGTTCGAATGGATTATCTATGTCTTACGAATTGAGATTGCCCAGGTGCTGCTTGAACTAGCTGTCATATGGTTGAATGGGGTTTATTCATTGAGAACTCCCAGGTGATACTAGAAGTAGTAATCATATGGGTAAATAGGGATTATGAACATAAATGGTCCAAGAGATAATAGAAGTAGAAATCATATGGGTTAATGGGGAGTGCGCACTAAGAAAACCTAGGGAATGACAAGACCCCGCCATGATAAGGTTGGGGTGATAGAGTAGTTGGTCAGGGCTTACACATGTTGAACTTCCTATATGAATGGCATGATACCACATGGATGTGGCAGCCCAAGTAAAAAACATGATAGATGATGGATGATTTAATAAAGTGGATGATATTAATGGGGTGAAACCAAATTAAATATGATGGAGTTGGGAATGAACCTCGGGGTGGTTTCCTACATACCCTACCTGGAAGGTAGGGATCAAAGTCAATGTTTTTATAAGATAGGTGATGAATCATATGGTGAAGCAGCTGATGAGAATGGACTCATGGATGGGACTTAAAAGAAAATGGAACCATGGGATTCGGCATGATCTTCTAGAAACATAGGGGTTCAATAGAGAGACCAGGATAAGACATGAATGATGGGATTGAACCTTAGGGAGGATTCCTTCATATCCCTGTGGTTGGGAATCTATGTCCACGTAGTTCAAGATGGGAAATAGAATTGGGGTGTCCACAAGAGATAGCAACCCAGAGACATGCCAGGTCATGCACATTGTTATAATCCAGTCGCAAGGGGGATACTCTTGTTTGGAGGATTATTAATCGATTATATGGATTATGCATGGTTAGATTCCCTAATGGATCAAAACACCTCATGGAGGTGATTCCAAGAAGTGTGTGCCTAAAATGAGAGATGTTACATCATGAGGGTACATCTCTAGGAGGGGGAAAAAGTCAACCATTTGATCAGGGTTTAACCAAAAGGTGGATTCATATGTACAACCTAGAGAAGGCAACGATCAAAACCCGTATAGTTAGAGAATGTTGATTAACATAATGCATGATGAGGGTGAACTGACATGAAGTAATCGGGGCCGATGGATTATGATCTTGAACCTGAAGGAGGCTTTCTAGGTGCCCTGCCTAGGGGGCATTGATGAATGTCCATGTAGTTAGGTAAAAAAGAGGTATGGGTATTTTGTGTGGTGAGTGGACCATAAGAGGATTTCATGGTTGATACTTACTATAAGCCCACATGAGTCATTCTCGGTTTGAAAAATAAGAGGTATCACTAGAAATAATGATTGTGTCATGAGAGCTGTGACCATGAGGGTTATTATATGGGGATTATTCATTGAGGCAACATGAGTATATGGATATTGGTAATAAATCATATAGGGAATCCTGATGTGGGTGCCCATATGTATGAGGTGGATATGTCCATCGCATAGGGAGAACCCTATCACGGTGTGTGTCGAGGCTTACATGGAGACTACTTGAGGAACACATGGTTACAAAGTGAAAATTGAATGAGAAAAAAGATTGAAATGTTGGGAAGAAAAAGGTTCTCGATCCAATACCCTCCCTAGTCCACTCAGGCATACTACACATTTTTCAACTGATAGTTTAACGTCATGTTTTGAGGATGATGGTGATTGGTAATTTAACTTCTTACTTATTGGATGATGAGGACTCACCTATCACCCCAAGGACATACATAACATGTACCAACCTGCACCCGGGGAAGGGTTGGAACAAGAAATTACTGACGAGAGTGAGGTGGAGGAGTGGTCAACCAAGGGGTCCATGACAACATGGCTATGTTGAGACGTAATAGCCCTTATCATTCCTATGAGACGAAGCATGAGGCATGAAAATGGTGTATGAAACACCACATGAGGGACCATGAAATCACTCGGTATGAGCCTAGAGGGAAACATGAGAGATGTTTTCACAAATCAAAAGGCTTCATAGAGATATTATTTTCAAAGATTTAGCGGTTCAAGAAGAATGATCTTCAGTGGAGTAGGGATTCACCATTGCAAAGAGATTTACATTTAGTGAATTCCCAATGGAGGATTAATTCCCCACGGATCCCTGAGAAACCCAAAGGGGCTCCCTCCATAGAAAAATTAAAGGCATTCGCAATGGAATTCCTACGATATAAAGGGGATATAAATAACCAAATAACCCATAGTTTGCAGAGCCAAAGTACCTTAGGTGATATATATTTTGGATTGTGAATAGATTCCATAAATAAGAGATATGAAATAAAAAGTTTAGAGTAAAAATGTTTTGGGGAGGGGTGAGCCTTCTATTTATAGGAAGCGAATTTTGGAGGGTTTCATGGAGTGGGACATAGAGAAAAAATAGGCACCGTGAAGAAAAATTGACACTGTGAAGGACATACATTCACAAAGAAGTCTTCCAACGAAGATGGATGTTGTAGTGGACATACTTTCATGAGCTGGTAAGTAAACTAAGATAGACCCCACATAGGTCATATATTTGTGAGAAGGTATGTGAAGGGAGCTAGACATCATGGAGAAGATCTATTTTCAAGGTGGTCTGTGAAGGGAGTTGGATGTTGTGGCTGAGATCAATTCTAGAGATTCTCCATGAAGTGAGATGGATACCGAAGAGGAGATACATTCGCAAGATGGTCCACAATGTATGATGGATACCGTAGAGGAAATCCATTTAGGAGATAGTCTGTGAAGGGAGCTGGACACTACATAAGAGATCCATTTGTGACCTGATCTATGAAGCATCTCTATGGAGGAGTATTGGGAAACAAACCCCTTTGATGATTTAAAAAAAATTCATGGCCACTTGGGTGTACATTAGGATTTGAACTAGCTGTGAATTGGTTCATGCCTTTAGGGGAACGAATTTCTATGAAAACAGATACCAAACTAATTGTCATCAACCTATACCACATAAGAAGGGATATGATGATATCTATAAATAATTTAAGGATGAAACACATCATATATAGAACTATAAAATCATAGAATGATATATTAGTATGGAATAATAATTAACCTTTCAACTATATTGAATTGACAAATAAACACGAGAATATACATTCCATGTTTCTTGATATGGAATTTTCCAAACCTAGGAGACACCAAAATGTTAACATGATGATCTTACTCAAACACTAGAGGTCATCTGTGGTGGTGATCATAATATTTTTCCTGATTTTCATGGTCAAAAACACTTCCTGGTCAAAAGAACCTATTGAGATGTCTCTTATAGAAGACTAGGCCCACCGACCACTAACTCACCTAGCTCTCTCAAGAAAAGTGGTGATCATAATGACCTACCATACAAGGCCTAAAAATATTCCATCTATATCATTACTTGGAATATGTTGTCAAAGAATATCCCCATCAGTTACAAATGAAACTCCAATAAACCAACAAAATATAGTACATAGGCCCATATCAAATAATTAATAATTGAAATCGTGTGTTCAAATTGAACAATAGTGTGAGGAAGATAAGTTTTAATAAAAATGAAAAATAATCAAAGGTCCTTATGAAGACCCCTCTAGAATCGAGACATGAAATTAGGATCTATATAAGAAATTATATGCTTCAGAATACTATACAATCGAACTATATCATACATATAAAGACAACCCACATCACCAATTGTGAAGGTCATCCTAATGGGAAAAAATGACATACCATTATCAATAAATCTTTGATAACTTATAAAAATCATTATTCTTATGTTTCTTGGGTAATACGATTATGAAGTCCTTAATGACATCATCAAATTTCCATTCAGGAATGGGTGGAGGATGTAACAATCTAGATATCCTATAGTTCTCTACATTCACCTGATGAAACGTGAAACATCATGCTACAAACTATACTACCTCATTTTTAATTCATAGCCACCAATACTATATTTTGAGATCATGATAATTATTTTTCATCCTCAGATGTAGCACAATCTATAAGCACTAAACACTCTCATCAAATCATAGCACAAGACCATCAGAACCCATTATATACCATAAAAAAATAATTCCACTACTTCCTATATACCATCATGGTAGTGACTCTGCACCATATATACTTTACCTCTGATAAAATCCATATAGTTCAAATAACTACTCGATATTGATATTTTCTAATAGAATGGGTAAAATAGACATTGATTTCAGGTCTATTCATCAAAAGACTCTTGAATATCTAGATTCATTTTTAAAAAGACTGTCATAATATTCTACTCATCACAAGTCTCATTCACTACCTCCATCTATGTCACTCAACTCAAGGAATTAGTAATAACCTTTTTCTTTTTGGGTTTATAGGATAGATCTATTTCAAAAATATATAGATACTCTACCCACATCCTTTACTGAACTTTTAGGTCCTATCATGAAAAGATGTATCTATGGATTTTGTGGTGCATGTACACCACAAAACACTCACCCAAATGATAAACTATCTAGCATCTCAGGGAATGTACCATAATATCTAACTCTAGATTGCATGTAGGGAAATTCCACTCATACAGTCTCAACTATATAAATCAATAAGAAACCACTCAATCCTCCTTCACCACAACTACTATGGATCTAATTAAAATGCATCAAATTATATACTGTATGACTTACCCAATACAGGTAAGTAAATGATTGATTAAGAGGTCATCCTAATATTCATATCCTTAATGAATGTCTCATGTGGTTTTGAACAAACAATCATCACCCATTTCTTGGTATGACCTAACATCGGTACTACAAGATGGAAGATGTCCTGGGTGAAATGATGATAATAAATTTCTAAACCCATAAGTCTCAATATCTCAAAAAACAATTTGGTTACTCTAAATATAGCATGACGATAACCTTTTTTGGGTATACTAACACTCCTTCCATTAAGACTACATGACAAAAGATTTGCACATTATCAATCCATAAGCTGTATTTAGATAGATTTACATAAACATGATGTCGTATCAATATATTCATAATGATATCAATATGTTGGGAATTAGTGTTTATACATTTATCGTACAATAAATTTTGATTGATATAATAAACCACAAAATGATCATGAAAATGATGAATGATCTGATTGATCAAGGACACAAAAACTGCTAGTTCACTCCTCAGATTAAAAAACATCACTATGAAATCATAAAATCCAAAAATTATCCGAAAATAAGTATGTGGTATATATGATGGTATGAATCTCAACTGATGATACCTTAATCTCAAGTTAGTTTTAGATAAAAACATGGAAAATCATAGTTGATTAAATAGATCTTCTATGATTGGGATGGAGTACTGGTTCTTTTTCATATTTAATTTTAATCTTTGATAGTCCACAAATAAGAAAAAAGACCCATCATCCTTCCTAGGAAGAATAATGGGAGAACCCATTGTGATGTACAAGGCCGTATGAATCCATTTACTTTTAGATCATTAATCTAGAATTTACACTCATGATGTAATATTATTTCCAATTTTTTTGGTGGGCTGTAACTGGGTTTGATCCCAATATGAACTCAACTATGAAATCGATATTCTTATTGGGTGTTATGCCAAAACATTCATTATTAAAAAATTCCTAAATATAGTATACCACTAGAGAAAATGTATAATTATACATTCCACCCTCATCTTGATATAGTATTCATATTTGAGCCATCATGAAAATAACCTACACTGAAATTGTCTTTTATAACTAGCCTAAATATCCCTGCCACCCTAGTGAAAATAACTACCTCATTTTGGAGATAGAAAGGTAACTATCATATGGTAATAGACGATGTGATCATGGAATAGAAATGGATAATCAAAAACCAAAAGGAAATTGAATCCGGTCATTTCCAGCATAAAAAGTTCCCAAAAGAAATGGTAATCACTAATTTCTAGACAAAATTATTTTTAAAGTGTCATATTCTCTAACTATAAGTCCAATGGTATATTGATAGTCAAGGTACCATCCAATATTTACAAAACCAATACTTCATTAGAAAAAATAAGACATAAAGGAATGTTATTTTCCTATATCAAACAAAAAATAAGAAAGAGTAGATGATATAAGAATATTACATCTCATGGTAGATGGTCCATCATCCAAACTAGGTAGAGTATTTCTTATAGAATGTATTTGACTTTCCACTATACCTTGGGATCCTGTCAGACTCCCTTACACTACTCCTTCTAAGAGGTACACCAGCTCACTAAATGATTATGTGGTCCCATACCTTAACTTGAATGTCTAGTGGTACTCCACCTACCAATATGATGAGGCGTGGATGATTATTTTACAAAATACGATGGCTATCTAGATCCCATGTCACGTCTCGGTAGCTATAGGATCCTAAAAACTTCTAAAGAGGAACCGTCCTACCCCAAGGATGAAACTTGACAATAGGATCAGGACACTGGTGTTATTTGGGGATTCTCTATCCACACTAAATGTAATCCAAATATAAATGATTCTTAGATGAATTTCAACTCCCTTGACTTCTCTTCTTATAACTGAACTAGCATTAACTATTATAATAGTGCTTCTTGTTTCTAAAACAAGAGCTCCTAGATAGCCTAGCTAACACCACTTGGACACAGCTCGGGGCCTATCTTAGACTTCCCATTTTTAAGAGAGTCGGATTTATAATGTACTCAATGGTATGTAGAAGAAATATGATCACCTATGATGATATCTCATTGTATTTAACTTACAAAAAACATATCATCCTTTACACCTGATAAACTATTACATAGGGGGAAAATACTATAGGTCAGTGAATTTTTTAGTGTATTACATCACTAAAATTCCCTCCTACTTTAGTTAAATGAAATCACCATCCTTCTCTTCCCTCAATGTTTTAGGGTAGATGTTGCTGAAAAACTTTTCCTCAAAGTCCTTGTTGGTTAGATCCTAACACTGATCTACATTCTATATAATGTCCCACCAATGGCTAACCTATCCATGACGTATGTCGGCTGCAAGATTCACCCTCCAATATGTTGGTGTATCAAGGTACTTCCATATTGTCTGGACTGACTCGATCCAAAACTCATATTCCTATGGATGTCTCTCTATAGTGAACATTGGGGGATGTGGTAGATAAAATTATATCGTTATCTTAGTTATAGAAGGTATTATGTGAATAATATCCCTCTCCATAGAACGCATGAAACTCAAGAAGATATCTTTGATATATTATTCTATATGGTTCATAGGATATTCTATAAACATCATCTAAATTGGATTAGGAATGTTCTTATTACCACTCTCCTCATGCTGAAATCAAAGACAACGAGGATACATTTTATCTTTATGACAAACAAACTCCTTCAAACACTGGATATATATCATGTTCAACCACAATAGGTGAAACCAATATCGGAACACTTATATAAAGTTCCCTTATACATGTCATAACAAGTGAATTTTAATAACACATAAATTCATTTATTCCCTTTTTCATCAGATTTAACAGGTATCTCATTTCATAGTTCATATATGCAAATATGAAAAATTCAATAAATATATCCCAGTCATGGTAAATTCATTTCAACACAAACACACACACAAAACACACAAACACACACACATATATATTTCCCTACGATCCTAATATAATTCATTAATACTCATCTCATTCCATACACAACCACATTTATAAATCTATAGAAACAAAAGCATCACACAACATGTGAATCACCTAGGGGTAAATGACATGAACCATAACAGGTGAATTTTAGGAATAAAAATATCATCCCTAGGAACACATATTTTCCCCCATACATGTGTTAGGTACTCTCTATCTCACTATCTTTACCAGGTTTATCCATATTCTTATTCTCCATTATAGATTTCCCAAATTGTAAAACAGACAAAAAAACTTCCACTTTTGTTTAGCTTTGTATGGTCCCCTACACTAACACTCTATCCTGTGGAAAAAATAGGTTGGTTACTAGACCTAAAAACACCTCCTTGTATGCTGGAGGTTTTTGATGAGAAGTGGTGTTGAACAGAATATAGCGGGGAGACTCTACCTCATTTTATTGAGTTGTAATAACAACATTACAAAAAATTTCTGTGGAATAAAAAATAATAGAAATAGTAAAAAATATAAGAACGATAAAGTATGAACCAAAAAAATAATAAACCATCTAATTTTAGGATGATATTTGACTAATTGACATGATTAAAGTTATACAAATAAAATACAAATTTGAAAAAATAATCTCAAAAAAAAACTTGTTCCCAAGTCCCACATCGGCCAAATCTCTAAGCTCCCCTCCATCCAGCAAAGAAAATCAACAATATGGTCCATTCTAATTGTCCATACTAATATCAATGAAACATGCTCGGGTACCCAATGATTACCAAAATTGGGTGTGATTAATAATAAGTAGGTGGACTCACCCACATAAAAAACCGGTCTAATATAAATAACATGAAATAAAGCGATATAAAGAAGTAATCTAATAAATTAATTAAAAACATTAAATATTAATTTCAACCCTCGTGTTCCTGGTTTGATAGTCATGGACAACTAGAACATCATTAGATCCAAGATGGATATGTCTTCCACATGTCTAACTCTCTTACATTAGGGAGGATCACTTGTAAAATGTCTCAAGATGCACAATTAAGATTCAAGTGAATTTCCTTGTCATACTCTCTTACATATTTTTACAGTGAAATAAAATTCCACGGTAAATGTAACAATATCATTATAGACTCTATGTGAACTCCCATGTTTGAGTCACTTAAATCTACCCATGTTCATATCACAAGGGGAGAATCTCATCTCAAATGGTTGGTTCTCCTATGCCCGAATGAACCACTAGTATCATGCCCCATGAGATAGTGACACATGCCCTCATGAATCTAATCAAAAAACATAAATATTAAAAAAAATATAAATTTCATTAACATTCATATAAATTCTCTACTTGGTTACCTTATATGATCCTATAATGGGAATATAATCCCAATTGGAATATCTGTTTTTAATAATAAAAAACACAGAAGTCAAACCATGCCATTTTTCCATTTATCTTAATTCATTTTCCAATATGCAAAAAATATGAAACTCAATTTTTATTTTTAATCCAAAACCCAACATTCATAGTTGACCATTCATTGTAACTTCAAGCGAAGGAACACCCTATGGGTGGCCGTAAGCCCAGTCATAATTCTAATGGCCCAGTAGGGACTAAATAGAGGTTTAAGAAATAATTATTATAAAAAACATTAAATAAATTATTTGGGTTGTGCACATGAAATTACACTTAGTTTAAAATTATTACACATACCAAAATAATTGGAAAAAAACATTTGGGTAATGTTCTAGACCACTTACCTTAATATATTGACTAATGAAACATCCATAATTGTGAACTAACATAAAGAAATAAATGAAAAAGAGACCAAAAGTAAAACATAAATTAAAAATAAAAATCAAGATCAAAAACCAAATCCAATAACTAATTAGAGATCATAGTGAATTAAATGAGGATAACAAAAATAATAAGGAAAGCAAGGGGATGGAAATCAATATCGAAAAAACTATAGACCAAGATGTCCAAAAGGGAAGGAAACAAATAATAATCAATTAGAGGTGCCCTAGGAATTGAGAGAAGAGGTTGTATGATAAATAAAACGTTTTTTATGGCACCATACAGAAATCCTACTGCACCTATGGAATTCTAGAAGAGAATCCATAATATATGATATGAATGTCCTACATGGCATGTAATGCAATAAAGTGTCAAATCAAATAACCCTGATTGATGTTTTCAAATTGAGAATAAATTTTATAGTGTGTAAACATTTCAATACCTAAAGTAGCACACAAAATTATCATGACAATATCTTCATTTCACGTAACCCTCTTATGGTGTGATAGTATACAGATGATAGATCAAAACCAACATGATATAGAAACAACCCGAACCACCTCTGATGCTTTCTAAACCCATAAATAAAATTAAAAATCCTTATATACACTTGTAATCATACACTATTAAATAAAAAAATACAACCTTGAAAATTATTTCATTACATGAAAAATGATCTCCATCCCCTGAAGAAACTCAACCACAAAGGTTTAAGAGAATAAAAACCCAACAAAAGATGCTTAATCCTAAAAATTCAATGATAGTGGTACATAAAAACGTTAGAATGTTATACTCTTATGATATATAAAATGAATAAGTAAATTTATAGGATACAATCTTAAAATTTTTGTGATGTTTTTGTTATATTGGTTTTTTGAATTTACATACACATCTAAATATTTTCAAGTGGACGTCACTATTGAAAAAATGTACCAATGGGTAATCGAACCGAATTGGTCCAGTAGTTTATAACTATATCACCTATAAATTCATGGTGAGTGAACCTATGGCTACCAAAATAGGAAAAAACTATATAGGGGTACAATTGGGTTAATTTACATTATATTTACTAACAATTATGAAGGATTTAAATGGAATTTTACGATGTAATATATAAATATAATACATAATTGGAAAACACCCATGGTAAACAAAGGCTAAATTAAATTTGTGATAGGTTAATCATATTATGTCATCTTGTAACAAAATTTATCATACGTGGAAATAATGTTTTAATTGGATAAGGCATATTTGGATTGTGTTTTATTAATATCATTTATTTTTATTTTGATGGATAATATTATAACATTATTGATTAATTATTTGGTTGGAAATTGGATCATAAAATTGAAGATGTAGAAGGTATGACTCTAAAAACTCCTAAAAAATAGTATCTTGAAAAAAAAAATGATTCATAGTTTTGAAAAATATATTAATGTGGAAATCGTAGTAGAAATAAAATTCAATTTCATATATTTATTATGAAAAATATTATCTATTTACTTTTTTGGGTGAAATTTTAATTATTAGGACTGAATTTAATTAAGGGGGATAGAATCTAACAAGTAGATATTTTCAAATATATTATTCGATATCCTGTTTCAGAAATAATACCAAACTAAAATGAGTTCTGAAAATTAGATGAATACTTTTAATAGTATAATACTAATAAAAAATTCCAAAAATAAAATTTTATTGCTCAACTAATATGTCTTACTTTTGGAGGATATAATTCATATTATCTATTATTTAAAAAGATTTTATACTCTCAATTAATAGTTTAAGGTATCAATAAATTTAATCATCCCATATTAAATTATCATTATATTTACATATAATAATTTAATATATCAAATAATATAATGAGATTCTTAAAATTGGAAATTATTTTGTAGGAATATTTAGAAAAAATAATGTTTGAAATAGATTTTTTCAAAAAAACTAATGATTTATTTATTTTTGGATTTTCCTTTTATAGATAAAATTTTTTAAGATTTTTTTATTTCTAAAATTAAATTTATTTTTTAATAAATCACATAAAAAATACCATGTTGAAAAATTCTGGTATATCTTCGGAAATAATTGATTTTAAGGTGGGTAGTGTAAAATAATGTTTTTACAAAAACAATACTATTTATGGATTTATCAATAAGTAGTTATAACATAAAAACATATAAAAACATTTAATTATCAATAATTTATTTATGATGTAAAATGATTCAAGTAAAAATATTATACGGATCTTTTAAAACACTTTTTTACAATTTTTAATTTTATATATTATTTTATAGTATTAAAAAAATATTTTCATTTATTATCATTAAATTATTTTTTCATAGGGTATAATTATATTTTGGATTACATTTAAATACACACATCTCTTATTTTGCATAATAAGAAGACTATTAATTTCACATAAACCATCTACGTTGATAATTTTATCATAAAAAATTATTATGCATAAGAATACAATTGATCCAAAAATTTATGTTTAAATGTAAAATGAGGTGATTCTATAATTATGTTTTCATACAAATAGAAATTTTACATTATAAAATGGATTTTATAAAAAACCATTTTTTTAATTATTCAAAAAGTCACAATTTTAGTTTTGGTCATTATAAATAAACCATTAAGGTAAAAATTAATTTTCATTGTAAAAACAAATAATTGTAAATGTGAAAATTCTAATTGAAAATGACTTGAAATCATGTTTATAACGTGTGTTAAAATTAACCATTAGTGGTTGATCAGCCCTAACTAATTAGGCACTACATTATTCTAATTTTTTTCCCACAAATCTTTTGAAACATGTTCCCTATGTATATTAAATTTGTTTATTTCTAGAAATGGTATCCCCTTTACCTATAAAAGGATGTCACTAGAAGTCAATTTCTTCACCAATTATAAAGAATTGTCTCAACCAAAATTTTTATTTAGCATCTCATACACACTCTAAGAACATCCTATAATACTTTTTATAGATATGTGTTATTTAATGGAGAACATATGAAGTTAAAGGTAATGTTTTCAACCGATATCTTAATATTATCCTCATATTTAACCCCAACAATCCTATTATATCAATGAAATTGTGATGTATGTTTCATTTATGATATTATTAAATGATAAAATAATAATGGAATATCAATTTTCTACATTACACTAAAACCATTTTAAAAATAAATGTGACATCATTGAAATGTACTGATTATCACCTTCATAAATGGAGTGATTTATTTTTTATCAATGCCACACATGAAAGGTTATATAATATTGTTTAAATAATTAATATGATATTTATAAAATTATTATTATTCATAAATTGGAATACATTCTTAAATCTAGCCTCCATGTATGCAAAATTAACATGTCTTCCATTAATACATGTATATTTAAACATCATGAAATGAAACGTAAATCACTTCTTCACTCTATACTTTTCATTTTTGTCTAACTATCTTAATAAAATTATTAATCACCTTAAAATCATATATATAATATTATAATCAATATTATATAATGATATTATTCCAAATGAATCACTTTATTATTCATAGTTAACCATAAATGACATCTTATTCATGTTTTGGTCGATTTAATCACCTATACAAACTATGCATCAAATTTATTTTGTGTGAAAATAATGATTTTTTTTCTTGAATATGTTTGAAAAAATGTTTCATGTAATTAGTTTTTAGGTTCTTTATTGGTAATATTAATATCTATCCCATTATTAGGATACCATCCATCATTCCTAAAAATAACCAAAATATGCTCATGTTCAACTTCGTCAACACTAATGACAAGTAAAATACATTTTAAATAATATTATAAAATTATAAATCATTAGATACAAAAAATTATAACACACATTATAATATTTTAATAAATAAAATTGAATCTATAAATAATAATTACAACACCAAATATGAAACTTGTACTAAAAAACAATCGAATTTAATTAGCATCCAATAATTAAAATAAAATGTAACATAGATATATTACTAAAAAATGATTATAAAATATGAATATAGGTATCAAAAAGAATATTTAACATGTGATTAAGATATTTATATTTTTTTACACTAGATGTAATAAAAAATTTGGATAATCATAATTAAAGTGAAGGGGGTTTTCATCTTAATGTTCATTTATAGGGATATGATTCATATTCACTACATAATTTATTTTTTTGCGTTATATAGTACATGTATATCTATTATAATAATTCTTCATGAATTATAAAAAATTTAAAAATCTATTTCTCGTTCAACCTCTCATGTGATTTTAATTCAAAACATAAATAGGATGTATAAATTTTATTAACTCTAACTCATACCTTTGAGTCGTAAATTTTTCCTATTGAACTTATTAATTTTTTTCTAGTTTTATACACAAACATGTTTTTTTGATATTTTTCCTTATATTTAGAGAAAATAATTTTTTTTATTCAAGTGATACTCCTCAATGAATTTTGTCCCTATAGAAGTATTCCATTATAAATAATAATTCACATTCAATTTAATGATTATTTAACTTCTATGTCCATATTTACCTTCCCTAATATGTTATCATATATATAAATAAACATAATTATGTTTCATATAATGTATCCTTTTTTATCCCTTATCCGATTTTAAATGGATGTTTTATTATCCCTTTTTATGATGTATTATTTCACCATATCTATTTTATAATTTTAAAATAGTTATTCTTGGAAATTTCTATTATTTTATATTTTTAATTTTGTTTAGATAACATTGATTCCTTATTGAAGGATCTATTATTAAATTTTCTATTTTAATTGCAAATGTTTGCAACATCATTAATTATTCATATTTTACAATGGGTATTTTTATTTACACAACCATCCACCATCTTTCTCTAAATGGATTATGGAATTCTATATGATAGTTTTTCATGAAACATATATCTTTTACATAGGTTAATCATGTGGTGTGGGATGTATAATATATTTTGTCTTCTAATAGAATGTATATGTATGGATTATTATCATGATAATTTTGGGTAATATATTACCATATGATGCATTAGGTATGACATTACACCTCATTATTTAATAACGGGAACAGAGAAACGATTATCAATCAAAAATGAGAAAAATGATGTAATTCTCAATCCACTATTGGAAATAATATGTAATTTATAGTATAGTATGTGAAAAATGAAGTCCAAAATACTACACTTTTAGAAAAATGAATTCATGACTGATCCACTATTGTAAATAGGTTATGATACCTTATCCAGTAATGGAAACATAATTTGATGTGTAATCAACAATCTCATGATTTCGATGATTATTATTATGCAACGTTTCTATGTAATATTAATATAAGTATGCTCAATTTATGATTTTTTTTATATGAAACTCTATTGAAATGAAATATTATTTATAATTTTAGATTATACCCAATTATACTGGATATAGGAGTGTTGGTTATCTGTTATTAATTGGATTTATACATAATAATATAAAATCATATGTTATGTTAAAGATGACTACAGAGACAATCATAACATTGTGAAGAGACATGTGTGATGACACAGTGGAAATGGAAATCATCACATATTCCATAACATAAGTATCATTATATAGTGTATTTATCCAATTCATTAGATAGCTATATAATTCTTTTCCCACCCATGACATGATGATAAACGATCTATAACATTCAATGTGAATTCAATCGCATTCATAAACTATCCACAACTCAAATAACCCAAGAGAAAGAAACATGTTTCTTAAAAATAGCCCCATGTAACAGATAAATCATTATCAGAAATAATTTAGATGGTTTTATTATAAAAAATCCCTTGTGAATCATGACACTCCGGAATGGGTATTGACATTAATGAAAAGAACATACGAAAAATACAGGATAATAATTCTTAAAATGTGAAGAAATAAAAGATAATTTTTTATAAAAAAAATTCCCAAATAACTTATAAAATAATTCTCTAATAAATATTTAAAAAACTAATTAAAATTAAAATTAATAATCAAGAAAATTTGAATATGATACTTTATAGTGATAATCAATGAATAATATGATATAAAAAGGCATAGTATGAAAAATTATAGAATAGATATAAAAAGATTTCACATGGATATTTTTGGAAAATTAATAACAATATAAAATAGAATTTAATAAATCATTAATATAGATTTAAAGATTATTAATATACCCATTATACAAAATATAACTCATATCCATTTAAGAAAAAAAAATCCAACTAAAAAACAAGAGGTAAAAGAAACTCCCTATATAAAAGAAAACTTTACAGAATTATGAATAAATTAATGGGGAAATTATATGATGATATCTAAAAAGTCTAAATAATTATAAAATAATAATATATGTACATTATATTTAAATTTCACACTGATATTCTATATAGAGTCTTAGATCTAAATATTATGAAATAAGAGGAAATATTATGAGTTAAAACTCTTGTATTAACATTAAACATAAAAGAATTTGATTTATACTCAATATAATAAAGATATATATATATGTATATTGAAATTATTATAAAATTGAAATATTGTTTATTAAATTGAATACAATTCATAAATTTGGTTTTATTATATTGATAAAAGTAATATTTACATTATTTTAATTTTTCGATATTAATAGATTTAATTTCTTTGTACTGGTTTTCATATCATGATAGTGTTATTTGTTTACTGAAAATAAGTTCTTCATTATGTGATTATTGAAGTATGTATAATAATTTTTTCACTGATTTATTTTTTATAGTGATCATTTTATTAATGAAGAGGTTAGAATTCACCAGATTTAAATTTATAACGCATTTGTTTCAGGAAACTGGTACAAAATGTATGATACTTCACAATAACAAATAATTTTTGTTTCACCCATACAGTGACACTTTCTTAACATATAACAACCATTAATATAAGATATTAATAAAAAAAATTATTTTATATATAGTTATTATTGAAATTGTGATGGTATTATAATATTTTTTAAATAGTTGGTTGAACCGAACACAACCACGTGATATTCTAATAAATAAGTATGAATTTTGAATTATATTACTCTAATATCATTTCAACTAATGATAATGTCGTTAATATAACATCACTATAGTGGATAATGATATTATAATAGATTGGATATGGTAATATAAACAAAAAAATGTGATGATCATGATACTTTGATGGAATCACTCTTTGTCTTATTGGGTTCCTTCGAAATGGAGGATTTAGTCCGACTTATATGATTGTGATGATAAGAATGGTGGAGTTTAAATTTTAAAAAGGGATGTTTTTTATTAGGTATTTAAGAGGTAATTGAATGATATTTACGTTTTGGTAGATTTGTATGAAGGGTATATTTATATATGTGCTTTATTAGTTTTTTTAAAATTTATCACTGTCTAATGGTTATAAAAGTACATTTTTTCATAAACTTTTTTCATTAGTTGAAAACACATATTATTATCCAAATTCACTTCATTCAAGACAATAAAATTTATGGTTCCTATGTTTTATACATAATTTTCAGTATACACTATATTTTCTCTATTTTTGAAAGTTTCCAATGACATCCACTTTTTAATCAGATAACATATATTTTTCAAATATAATTAAATTAATCTAATTACATAATATAAATGATACGATAATAAAAGTGATTTTGGATTTAATATATGATATAAAATATATTCTTTTATTGCTAAAAAGTACTATAAACTTTTTAAAAATTTACAACATACCCATTTGTCATATGAATTACATATGGTTATATGTTTTTCCAATAATAAATTATGATCATATTACCAATTTTAAAGGATATATAAAACCGTAAACCCTACCCTAAAATTCATTCATATGAAATGTATATTTTTAACTGCAAATTTCTAATCTTTTCTAATATTTTTTATTTTATTATTTATAACTAGTTGTATGGTGTTAAAGGAAAACCATGGGGAAAATATTTCATATTTGTAGTCTTTTGATTTACTAATGGTTTTATTCATTGGATAGTTTTCATTAATTTTTTTTTCAAATTTCAATATAAAAATTCATTATTTTTTATCTAGTATTTTTATATTTCATCAAAATAAAATAATATATTTGTACATTATTGTTATATTTTCAGGTCAAATATTATATTCCAAATATTAATAGACACAATGTGTCATAATTACTACTCCACTAAGTGTAAATTGGACCCACACCCTATCATTATTACAATCTAAGGGGTTAATAACCTTATTCCTATTAGAACCATACTACATATCTATTTTCCATTTTTACATTGAATCAATGGCTTCCTTCTTCTCATAACCCATGAAAAATATTACAAGTTATAAATAAAATATTAACCATTTTTTTATATGTGAGAAACTCTCAAAAAAAATATTTTTGTATCTAATTCTATGACCTATAGGGTATGATATATAATAACCCAAAATAAGAAGCACTAAATGAAATAAATTTTCTTAAACATAACATGTTTGACTCATATAGTTGATAACCATATGCATGTGTTCTACAGTCATTTGTGGTTATCCTACATATAATGATTTGGTTTTGTACATGGTACGATAAAAATATTTGATATGCAGTCATTTACTACCATGCAAATAAATTTTTTGTCATTGATGTTCACGATGTGTGTTATAAGCCACAAAATATATGGGTCCATGGGTTAATAAATTTTTATTCAGGTATATGATGAGGTGCTTTATTTTCTATACATGACCAGATACCCAAAGTCACACCACATTTGATATTTTTAACAATTTGGAAACCATAAAAAATAATGAGATATATAAAAGATGTCTATTTCATAGATTAAACAATGTTTATTTGGGAATGAATTTCTTTTAAAAAAATTCAATTACATGCGGTTTTTATATCCTTTTTCATTGATTTCACTAAAATCAACCATACCTCCATCCTTAATCGATATCAATAATATTATGGTTTATGATCAATAATCATCGAAACATCCCTTATATTGTTTTCAATCACTATATCTTTGACTATTTATAATGCATGAATTTTATAAAGCAAGTTACAATCCCAACCGATCCTGGGATATGCCTCCTTTTTCTGGTGTGAATCCTCACCATTACCTAACATCCTTCATAGTATTTTACCGAACCATAATAATATTAAATGATATTTTTTCCTTATGTATCAATGTATTAAATATACATTAATGAACTGTTGACCATTTAAAAGTATGGTAGTAATCATTTCAATGGAGATGTTAAAATGAGGGGACAAATAAAAGACTTTTGTGGGTGTAGATTTTTTTGATCACCATTTTCTTTGATCAGGATAGATAAAATCTATGATGAACAGGTGATAATAGTTAATTATATAATAAATAATATCATAAATAAATTACTTCCTTGGAATTCAAAATCTGGCTTATTGAAACACTAATAAGAGATTTCATTAAGTCATGCTAATCATCATGTCATAAATACTATATTCACGAGGAAAATTAAAAATATGAAGATGATATATAATACGGAATAAAAATGATCAATGTATAAGATTATACTATTATCAATAGGTTGTGATTTAAACTTCAAAATATTAATAACTATCGATTAAATCATAATCGTTCAATTAACTTGTTAGGGACATATGAATATTAATGTATATTTTTATCATGATAAAACAATAAATGGTTTAGGAAAGAAATAATGGGATTGAGAAAACACATTATGATGAAGGAAAAATATTATAACCATAATCACTACCTTTATTTATTAATGAACACTAAAATTTTATCCTTCTATGTTCATCATTGACCACTCAAATAGTCTCACTCTTCATTCTTCAACTCAAATAACCAAATTGACAAAAACCATGATGAAATAATTCATTGAAGAATTATTGTTGAATATGGAACATGTTTCAATTAGTTTATTTAATATCCTAATATTCAAACCTATAAAATTCCCATAAAATTAATACTATAATTCCGACATTAAATTTTAATTAAAAACCCACCACATAAATACACCTTTAGATCCTATGGAATAATTAGTTTCCCAAATTAAAATATCTAATTCCCTAAATCCCAATAACAGTTCCCTATAATTTTTATAACACTGTAATACTTTTGGGAATATTTTTATTAAATAAATTATTTCTATTCTATAAAATAATGTACAAAAAACACAGAGATCAAACAAAGTGTTATATGCAATGGAATTTTTTTTTTTCAATATGACTATTATTTCCATTCCATTATATTGGAGGGTATGAATAGGGAAAAATAAATGATAAAATATATGTGTACAAAATCATCTTACGTAAAATTTATTGATTAATTTCTTGTACATATGTTCCTAATTTTAAATGATAAAAAATTTATTTTTTAATTTTAAAAGATTATTTTTTAATTTAATTTATTTGTAAATATATTTTGTTCCCTGATCACATATTAAATATTATTCAATGAAAAAAATAATAATTTAAAGTTAATAAATTTATAATTATACATATATTTACTATCAATTGGTTAGAGGTGATTATATTATCATTTTTAATGTAAAAGTGATATTTTCTATAAAAATATTTTTATGGCATGTAATATATTTTATCATAATTAATTGAATTATTCAGTATTAATGAAATATTTTAATTAATGGTGTATATAATATATTAAATAAAATATATAAAATTGTTTTTAATTGATTATACTAGATAATAAATAGAAATAAATTTAGTTTTATACATAAAAAATAATTCTTCTTAAAATGAATGTCCTACATTTTTCACAAATATTAGAAATATAATTCATCCAAAAAAATTTAATACTATTAAATGGAATACATATTTGGAATTTGAATGTTAGAATTAATATATTGTTTCAATATCATTTTTAATTATGGATAAAACCCGAGGTTAATGTTTATTAATATTGTAATGGTTAAAAGGGTTAACATGGGATTAAACTAAAGTGGTAGTAGTAAAAATAGCTTAAAAGATTTTCAATTCATATTGTGTGAAATAATTCTGATACTATACCATCCCATATTTTATGTTTTCCATATTGGGAGAAATTTTCACATGATTATTATCTTTTATCATTAAAATATTATTACTATTTAAAATAGTTTCATAACCCTCGCATATAAAAGGGGGACCCCTCTCTTCTCTTCTCAAAACCACTTGAGCTAATTAACATAACCAATATCTAACAAAATACTCTAAAAAATTATTCTCATATTATAGCTATTTTGGTCTTTATAAAATCCATTTCAATGTTTCTTAAGATAATATATAAAAGCATTTTCCAGATAAGAATAACTTTTGATTCATATGAAGATAGACATGACATTGGAAAGTGGTTATTCATTTCACTTTTATTTCTATGATTTATTTTCAATAGAAAACACTTTTTTTTATATTATGTTGTGTATATACTAATAATGATTTTATTTTGAAAATATTTTGATAACAATTATGGGGATCTTATAATTTATAAAAGGTTTTCTATTTATTTATGTTTATTTAGATATTACCAAAGCTGTAAGTTTTCTTTCACTCGATGTTGTTTAATTGAGGAATTATTCATGATATGAAAATATTTTGGTTTATATGGAATATATAATGATACCTTGATATTTTATACTAAAATTATTTTCATATTTAGAGTATTAAATGTTCTATTTGATGTTATTTCATTCAAAGGGTTTATGATAAAAGTGTTTCAAAATATCTAGTTGTTTATGACACACTCTCATTTCTTATGATTATTTTCTATGATAAATTTATATTGAGTGAAATAATATGATCTATATTCTTTAAAAGCAGTACATTCTCCTCCATTAATTCATGTGATTTTAATATATCTATACCATTTTATTTTCATTGGTATATAAAATGATTGATATTTTTTTTGAAACCACATCTCTATTTTCTCTTTAGTCACTGAAATATTTTATCATTGTACATGTTCAGGAAAATGTTTTTTGAAAGTTTTAACCAATACATAAATTCTTTATAATGTTAATTATTAATACCTTATACTTTTTTAAAATCTTAAATGGAATATTTCTAAATGATGTATCTATATATCAATTTTGACCTTTTTATACAAGTATGAAATGAATTTTCTACTCTAATGTATACAGTATGAACATGTTTTTCCACCATCATTACATACTTTTCATTGGTTTTTAATTCAAAATTTTTCATTCATATTTTATAGGATATTATTTTTCTCATTATTAATAAATATTTATATTTTTAAATATAAAAATATTTATTATCTTATTTTCAAAGACATGCCGGAATGCAGTTTTAAAGTAATTTTTCATATATATAAACATCCTCATAGGATTTTTATGATTCACAGGGTACTTGAACTTATGATATCATCCCATTACATTATCTTAAAGGCATATGATGATGACATTTTAAGTGTAATTTCTATAGCAAATATGAATACTATTTTTAATGTATATTTTAATGGTTTAAGCCCCACAAATTAAAAAATATTATATGGATATAATTGTGTTGGAATTTAGTTATGTTTTGATTTATAAATTGAAAATTTCATAATTATGGGATTTTAACAATTTTAAAAAACTTTATTAATTTAGGAATATCATTTTACTTATTGAAACAAATCTAATAATTTTTTTAATATGCTTATGTTTTTAGGATATAACTTTGTAAACTAGGCCAAGTGTTTGTTCGACCTTCTAGAGGACCAAATAAATAACTCATTATGGAGAACTTTTCTGATTGAAAAAATGGAACCCAAATAATTTAGTGGGAAATAACTCTAGATACAAGTCTCAATATGTGTTTATTACAACTAGAGAAGAAATAAGACTTAATTATGTGAGTTCATGTAGAGTTTTAAGGAAGAATTCACTCATTAAGGCATTATTTGAATGATTCAATATTTAGGAAGTTGAATGGTTATGTGAGTAAGAAAAATATTGATTAACTAATTAATTATTATCCTTTTCACCACACTTCTAAATAATAATAAATTTTTAGGGTCTATAGAGGATTATATTTTTACCAACATTACATAATAATCCTAGAGGGGATTTAGCCTAATTGTGGGATAAAATTTGGGTATCTTCATATGGACATAAATCGAACAGTGCCCCGGACACAACTTATTAATTTATATTCCCAACTCCTCTTTCATTTTAAGCATGGATGGATTTAAGGAGAGAAATGTTCTAGATAATATATTCTATAGGAGATAAGTATTATATTAATTAATCAATGCATGAATTCTTAAACCCTATTAAGTGGTGTATAATGAAAATCTGTTGACATTTCTACCTTTGATTTTATTTTTTCATTATAAACTTTTTAGTTTTAAATTATCCTTGAATTTTTTTCAAGATTAATAGTGCTATCTTTTTATATTGTTTTAATTGTATTTTATTTTGTTCAGTAAGGTTTATAAACTTATTATTTTAATATATTTTTCTTATTAAAAACATATTTTGGTGTGGTCATCCCATTGACCATAATAATGTCAATTATTTTCTATTTCTCAGAAGTATTTGGGTAATCAAATCACATTAATAATAGGATAAACATCCATAATTGATGTATTTTTTTGATTTATAGTAAATATTGAGGAATATATTAAGGTATTTAGTTATAAATTGTACTGTTAAATTAGAATTGAATTGATGATAGTGCTAAAGGGAGTGTTTGAAGATATAATTTTGACCACTGCTTACTTAATTAATTTGTTTATTTATATAGTTTGTTTTTGATTTTAAATAAACAACATAGATTTATATTTTCAATATTTTTTCATTTAATTTAAATTCATTTTACTCACTTAAAATCCCTAATTTTAATTTTAACATTCTGAAAACCAAATTAACAAAGTCACATTTTGATAACATAACTTATAACCTCTACGGGATATAACACCATGGTCACTATAGTACTATATTTATTAAGGGAAATTATTGACTAGTGTTTCACAATAAAATCCCAATTTCAATATGGTTTCATTTATGGTGCGTTTTCCAATGTTTTTCCTAATTTAGTTTTGAATTTATTACATTTGACCACTAATTTGGTGTCTTAATAAACAGAAAAATTTATTTTCTCAATGATTACTCTATACATATCCATATTATCATCAATATCAAGAGCATAGTCATGATATAACTTTCAACTTTGAAAAATGATATGGTGCATAATAAATAAGCTTCAATGATCCATGATATAAGAAAACAAATTGTATTTCACTCTAAATAATTAAAATAATTGAGTGAATGTAAATCCTAAATGTTTCACAAGAAATATAAAATTTAATCTCACCCACATTTTTATTGATGGACCTTTTTGTTGATGAGTTTCATGAATATTTGGAATCCACTTTTTAAAATTTAATGGATGAAGTTGTAATTTACTCACTAATTTATGTGTCATTTTGAAGTCAAATTCCATTGGAAATAATTTTACTAAAATGGTTGAAAATTAAATTCCATGTGAAGCCCAAAATTTTAAAAATAAATGTCAGAAAAGTTTTATTAATAATTGGATAAAGAGGAAGGATAATTTGAGAAATTCATTTTTTAATAGCATATGTAGGAACCTGAGCTGATGTAGACTTGAATTATTTTTTTAAAAAAAATTCAGACAGTGTTAGAAGATGAGAAACCATATATAGGTGTCATAAATTATAATCCTAATATCCTTGATTATTTTTGTAATAATGTTTTAATTGATTCTCCATATAAATATTTAGTTCCATTTCTTATGAGTGGATTGATTTTTCAAATGAAGAGGATGTCAAGGATAAAATATAAGAAAAACTCTTGTGTATGGTTGAAGATAACATTTTTTTACTAGAGGATGATGGTACCGAGATGATTTTTAGAGAGGAAATAATTTTTTAATATGAAATTTAAGATAAACCACATCCTTGAATTAATATTGAAATATTAGTGGAGGTTTTTTATAAGGATGAAGTGTTGCGAAATAACTTATATATTTTTTTCCCTCTTATAATAATTATTTAGAACATCATATTCATAGAGGGTAACCAGAATATTTTTTATGAGATTCTTCACATTATGGAATATTAACAATATTTCATAAAAATAAATTTTCTTGTTCATGGAGATGAAACAATAGCCACCATCATATTTAGAATGATTAGATAGATTTTCCGAACTAGGGGAAATGAAATACAATCACCCACTTAGGGGTTTATATTACATATATTTTAAATTATAATTTTATATTTTTATTTACTTTCATTCCATTAAAATATTATGCTTTGTTTTTTTATGTAGGCTTACAAGTTGAAGCTTTTAGGAGGATATCTCAAGGTTGTAACTGCTCAATAAAAAACTAGTTGTGTCTTTCCTCTCTATTTATTTTTTTCATGTAATATATTTTTGAGTTTCATTTCAATATATGAATTTCTATGAATAATGGGGATATTGTAATAAATAAAAATGGCGAGAAGAGTACCCTTTATTAATAATGTTTTTTTTGTTCCATATTCAATTTTTTTTCAAAATTTTTATCAAATTTTTTGTTTTCTTATCAAATTTTGTGTTATTTATTTAAAATTTTATTTGAAAATAGACATATGATATCCAGAGAAATATCCTTTATGATGTGAATAGTTTTTTGATGAGTGAACCAATTTATCCCTTAAAACAAACCAAAAATTAAAGCTGAAAAGTACATTGTTTATAGTGCAATTTGTTTTGGATATTTCATATAAAGACCTATGATTTTTGTTTCTCATGGAATATTATACTATATTTATCTTTAAAATTCCTTTAATGTGGGGATTCTGAATACTTATGGAAATCATTTTCACTTCCACATCATTTCTTGAGTGCACCTATACATTATTTTTATAACTGGAACTTGATTTATTTTTTTCAAAACATGAGGGTTTAGGTTCTAGTGACAAAATTAGGTGATAGAATAATTTATATTTTGGTTCCCCATTTTCAGGATATTCATTTTTATTATGGACTTTATTTCACATTTGATCACTTTTATCCCTTAGTATCCATGTATATACTCATTGGATTGCCTCATTACAAGAAGATTTTCAAATTTTAACCTACCATCAAAGTAGAAACAAATAATCTGTTTGAAATTAAGTGTGTTTTGAAGATTAATTATGTTGTACCATATCATTTTTTATTTATTTGGGAGGATATTCAAATTTTGAATATGGTTTTTTATACTAGAAAACATTTCATTGAATGATATTCCCTTATTGAGCTTTCAATAAAAATAATTGTGACTATCGGGAGATCACAAAGGAAAAAAGTCGTTCCCATCAAGAGATTTCAATAAAAAAAACTTATGACAAATTTCATTTTTAAGCTGAAATAATTATGGTTTAGGATGAAAAATTGACTCTAAAAGATAGTTAGAATTTTTTTTCATCTATGGTGTGTTAGTAGGAAACCATACTTGATTGAAAATTATAATCATGAATTTGTTTCTTCAAAAAGAATGAAACACTGTTTATTCAGGCTCAAAATTATTCATATTTGAAACCCACCAATCTTATGCCACTGAAAACCTTGAAATGTACTCATGATGATCACATGTTCTTGGATAACATTGGTTAATGATTTAGATACTTATCAATCCTATGGTGATTCTTTCATGAGTCTATATGAGAAACACCTTGTTGAAAATCCATATTTGACTTTTGAAATAAATTTATTTGATGTAAGTGAGTTGTGTAAATAAGAGTAGATATTGAATTAAAATGGATTTAATGATATGAATTGAGATATTGAATATTTTTATGAATATTTATATATTTTATTTCATGGGTATTAGTTAGTGAGCCTCAATTCTAGTTGATTTGAATTTTACTTTATTTATTTTGAATGCTCACATAACCAGGTTTCCATGTGCTAAGTGTGGGGGAATTGACATTGGTAATATTTAAAATATTTTTGATGTCCATTTTATTGATTTAAGACCCTAAAATTTAATAATTTTACCTGAATAGAATTGTTTTATTATTTTACAGAGGTTTTTATCTTATAGTTCAAAAATCCACAATTTTGGAATTTTATATTTATTCGGTCACATCTGTATTTATGAAATATATTTTCTCTTTAATTATCCAAACCATGTAATTTTTATTTTTTTCATTTCTATGTTCATTGGATAAATCCTTTTAAATTGCTACAAATGTTGATTTGACCTTCTAAAGGCCCAAATAAAGCATTCATTGGGGAAAATCTTTATGGGAGACAAGATGGACCCCACCTCATTCAATAAAAAAATAACTCTTACTTCTGGTGTCTGAATGCGTTGATTCAATATTTATTGGAAATAAAATTAAAAGTTGAGAATTATTGTTGATTTTAAATTAAAAAATCATTCACTATGGAATTATTTTAATGATTCAAACTAGATGTTGATTAGTTGTCAGTTCATACAGAAATTGATCACATTTTTATATAATTAATATCATTTTTACCATGTGTCTAAATAATATTATAGTTGGATGATAGGAAGAGGATTCAATTATGATTTTTTAAAATTATCCCGTAGTATATTTAGCTGAAATGTCAGATATAATTAGGATAACTTTGGATGGAAAGAAACTTGAGAACACCCAAAGCACCACCTTTTCATTGTATTCTTAACTCTACAGTCATATCAAGCATGGTTGTATAGAGGGAATAAGATATTATAGAGAAGATATCATAGAGAACAGGATTAATACAAGAATTTATCAATCCCAGAGGGCATAATACCCAAGATGTGGTGGGAATCAAATATCCATGGACATTTTCCCTTATGAGTTTTTTATTTTCATTGAAAACACTTTTCTTATGAATTATCATACATTTTTTTCAATGATTGAAGGTGTTATCTTTATATCCTATCTTAATATTAGTATATTTTTTATATAATATCTATAAAATTATGATTTTAAAACAGATAACTTTTTGATTAATTTTATTTATGATAGGTATCCCCATTTAGCACAACAAGGCCAATTAGTTTAGGTTTCTTGGAGGACTATGGGTAATCAAATAACTTTCATTAGTGGATAAACAAAAGTAATTGAGGTATAATTAAGGTTTCTAGTAAATATACGTGTATATATTGTGGTATTTAGGTATAAATTGGATAATTCTATTAAAAATCAAATGTAGACAATGAAAAATGTTGTCTTTGAAGATTAAAGCTTGTCCACCGCTTCCCTCATCAGTTTTTTCAGTCTGATTTTCTTCTGATATCCAATCAGTAACATAAATTTATAGTTTTAATATGTTTTATCTATTTTATATTATATTAAATCTTTAAAAAAATATATGTTTAGTTTTATCATATACAAAAATAAACTAAAAAGTGATAGTTTTACAACATATCTTGTAACCTCCTCCTGAGACAACACCATGGTCACCACTATATTGAATTTTATGGGGAAAATTATTGACTCATTTTTCATGAAAAATCCCCACCATCAATTTGGAACCCTTTCTGGGTCGTTTTTCGAAAAAAAATCAGAATTTACTTTTCATTTCTAGTAATTTAACCACTAATTTAGGGTCCTAAAACAAAAAAATATATATGTAATTTCACAATGATTACTCATATGCATGACCCGATCATCAACAATATGAAAATCATTTTCATGATGAATTTATAAAATATAAACTTGAAAAAATTATTTAGAGCTTCAAGAACAATATTTTATGATTTAAGAAATATATAGAAAATGGGAATTATTTCCAATGATCTAAAAGGATTGAAATAATTAAATGATCAAAATTATGATCATGAAATTTAAAAAATTATCTAAACTAGTTTTGATATTTATGAAACGTTTTTGTAATGAACCAAGGTTTTATCAATCGAAACTCCCTTATTATAATCATTCTGTAAGGTATAAATACTATTAATTAAGTATTGGTATTTTTGTAAGTTAAAAATATTTAATTACAATTTTAGGATTAATATAATAATTAAAAAAATGTATTTCCATAAAGTGTGTTCACAAATAATTTTTTTATTCCTTATGATTAATATTATTTAATGAGACCTTAGATAATTTTCCAATCTGATATAAAATCTGGTATAATTTGGAAATTTGTATATTTTTAGAAAATTATGATTTTAATTAAAAATTAAAATTTTTATTTTTAGAAAATAATTCATAAAATAGAGTTTATTTTTTAATTATACATGTCAACAAATTGTTTTGGGGAATTTTTGGTATTTTTCTAAAAAACTTGAATATTTGGTGAATTGTAAAATATATTTGTTTACATTATATATACATTATAAGTTTGATAAAATATTATTTGAGTAATGTATAATGTAACAATAGTTGGTTCAAACTCACATGATCTAATTTATATATTTAGTTGCAATAACATTTACTATTTCTTGGATTGAACAAAATATTAAACTAAAGAATTAAATATTGTGAGAACACCCCCTCCTAAACTATAAAAACCACCCCTCACCACCTATTCTCCTCACACCTCTCACACCTTGTGCCTAGTCCATATTCTACCCAATACTCTTCCTAAATGTATCCCACAATTACATGAGATTTTTTTATTATATGAAGACCTAGAAAAATCCCACAAGGAGGCTCTTAAGAAAAAGTAATCATGTGGTAAAACCCTCTTCTGTTTTCTTTTAATTTAATTTCAAGTTTCTTTCATTCCATTTTCTCTCCCCACATACCATATTCTAAATGGATTTAAAACTACATTATCCGGACAATAAATAATTTTTTTATCTTTTTTATATAATTATTCTTCATGAAATCTCTTATCCTATATCTTTTATTTTAAGAATGAAAACATCATTCGTGAGGTGCCAATTTACCACCTTTGTGGACGACGTTCCTTCATCATTCACTTAAATAATCAAGGATGTTCATGAAACAATTTTTATGTTTGAGCCAGATTATAATATATGTATTATATCATATCTAATTTTATAGATTAATTTTTTATACATGATATTAATTTGAAGAAAATAATGAGTTTATTGTGATCGTTAAATGCAATATTAATCTAAAAAATTATCATTGGTGATTTATCTAATGAATAATCCTCACATCTAAAAGAAAATAGTATTTTAATATTATATATATTCATTAATGACATATATGATCAGTTCTTAACAAATATCCTCAGTGTACAAGTTTTTTCATATAGATATACAAGTAATTTGTTCACAAAAACAAAGGAAAATCACACTTCCGAGCAATAAAATTGAATTTCATAACCCACCAAAAGGGAAATAAATGTACCTAATAAAACTATAAAAAAATTTCTGTATGGTTTTGGAATTATTAATTATGGAATCTATTCTAGAAATTATGATCAAGTGCAGAATCGTTTCAGACATTAGGTAACTGATTCTACCCAAACCTCAATTATTCCTTCAGGTTATTCATCCTATGTTTTTACCCAAATGAACCTCTATTTACATTTTATTTACATATTCTAAATTCTGTTTATTTTTTCAAAATTCATGCATCAAGATCTATTCATCATTATTTTTGAGGATATACATGTTTTTATACGGTTCATGATTCTATTATTTTCAATAAGTAAGCTCTATTCATGGGAACTTCATGGTTTCATACCCATTTTCAAGTGTAACCTATATTATATTTTAATCCACCATTATTTACTAATAAATAATGGATTTCATTATGATACAGTTATTGGTCCACCTATGGGTTTATATGAATTATTATTCCATTTTATACATTAAATAATTTGTAATATTTTTAATAAACCACACTAAAATGTTTTATTTATAAAGTTTCTTAAACACTATTTTTTATGATTTCACATATGTTTGACATACCGGCTCATGATATATGCCTATTTTTACTTATGAGTTTCTATGTATGATTTAAATTCATTCTTTCTTGGACATCACTATAATATTTCTTTTTTGATAAGCCCTTTGACATGATTATCATGACAAATTCATTCCATGAGTACAAAACATGTTTAATTGATTATGTAAGAATATTTGTGTAAAAAAAGATTTATTAACATGTTATGATAGGTTCACCCAGATATATCTCTAACGAATTGTTGAATTTCTAGTCTCGAGAGATGTTTTGGGAAATGATATTTGGGGTTGGCCTTGAATCATGCTCTTCTATATGAAACGAGCCTCAGCTCATGCTCTCCTATGAGCAGCGAGCCTTGACTCGTGCTAATTTCATTTCTTAGGATGTTGTAACATTACTAAGATTCCATGATTATATGATCCCATGATATGATTCCTAATGTTTAATCAGGTTCTATTCCTTTTTATATGATTACTTTATGTATTATAACCCATGTTGATTGATTTATTTTAATATTTATTCTTTTACTATGCTTTTTAGATCATCATATTATTCATAAAATCCCCAGATTATCTTATTCAGATATATGGGCTAAAATAATCTAAATAAAATATAATTTATGATGAATAAATATTTTTTCCCATGTTTTCAGTTTTATCTACATAGTCTTCCAAGAAAGTTGACTTTACGATCGTTGACTTCTATATTGATGTTTTATTATTATTTTAATAATTTATTGATATATATAAAAGACTATGATCTCTATATTTTTTTTTCATAATGAAAATTTAGTTACTTTTGGAGACTAGGATTATAACACTATATTAATAACTATGGGTATAATACTATATATGAGAAAGCATACCATAATTGTGGTAAGTACCAAGTAAGATGATTATCAAGAAAATAAATCCATATCTGGATAATACAAGTGGATGTTGTTCTATAAAAGGTATACCTAAGAGTAACAACTCTGACATTGTGTTCTAGGCTAGACATGGGGAAACCTGATACATGATAATGATCCATACTACGCACCTCATTTGAAACTCCGGGGATATATTCATTGGAAAAGTCATTATCTCATTATGAACTATAATATTTGGAACATAATAAATTCCCATAAGATAAAATGTTAGGAAAGGGATCATAGCTAACATTGATTGAAACCTAGGGAATCACAAGTTAGGATAGAATTTTTCATTTAGAATATATCCTTTTTTTTAATTTTCATTTTTGTGATTATTATCTAATTATTCAAGCCCCATAATTGCACCTTATTTTTCATAGTTAATTTTGGGAAATAGGAAAACCTATTCCAAAAATCAATGTGATAGGCAATGTGAGTATTTCCCTAATGATATGAAAAATATGATGGAAATAGGTTCTCAAAACATCATGATAGTAATTGCTCGACTGGATCAAGTTATGAATAATAACATGCATCATGTAGAACTCCATCCTCCTCCAGGGAAATTGAATGTTTCCCTCGAAACCTATATCCAACAAAGGCCTCCCATAGTAGATCATCCAAAACCATCTTTTTGGAATACTATATTAACTCTATTGTAAAGATATTATCTATCATCCAGTGATCATAAGAATAGAATGTTGTAAATGTGGTCTATTGTTTTGATGGAAAATAAGATCAGTTGTGGATAGTGATAAAAAATATGAATTACATGGAGGAAATTGATTCTATAGACAGGGTTGAATTCTAGAAAATTTTTTCCAATAAATTTTTTCCAGGAACCCTCTATCTCAAAATGGAAAGAGAGTTCATATGACTTTCATAGAAGGAAGATAAGTCTAGCAAGGAATACGAATAAAACATTACCAGGTTACTAGATATATAACTATAGTGTTCATGAACACCAAAAAAAGTGGATTACTTCATTAGTGAATTAAATCCGAATCTATGAATAGTATTTTCAATTCGAGACTTCAATAGTAATGAAGAAATAGTGTGTTGTTCCCTCAAAAATGAAATATAGATCAGAGACTCTCTATGGTCTCAGGGGCCTGATGAAAAAAAGTAGAAAATGGTGACTAATTTCGGTGAATCAGTAAATAAATCTCATGATAGAAAATGTCTGAATATCCCATGTGTCAAAATTGTAGGATGAAGCATCATATAAACCGTCTACTGGGAACCTGGATATTCTTAAAATGTAGAAGAATGGGGTACCATAATAATAAATACTGAAGGGATTTGAAGAATCCATCTAAAATGAAAAAAGAAATAAATGTTCATATCAATTCTTATCCAGTAGTGAAGTGTTTCAAATTCAATGAACATATGAATTTTTCAATTCAATTCCCTAATCCCATGGCTTCTGGAGGCAATAAACAACAACCTATAAGGCAACAAGGAAGGGGTTATTCTATCACCACTCTTTATGAGGATCCAGATAACTATGTGGTGATAGTTAAACTTTTTATTCATTCAATAATAATGAACATATTATATGATTATAGTTCTACTCATTCTTTTATATCATTCACATTAATAGAACTATTTAAATTCCACATAAAATTTTGGAGGTTGAGTTACCTATGAGAAAATATAATGGGTAAATTATTATATTCAATGTATATAACCCCTCCTCGGTAAATTTTTTTAGACTGAACCTCCAAACCAATCATTTCTTACTCTATTTGGTAGAGTCGGATGCTTGTTTGGCATATAATTTCTATCTTTATACAAAGACAACATCAACTATCAGGAAATGGAGATCACTCTTCACATCTTAAAGAATCATTCAATTATTAACAGTTTTAAGGAGAAACATGAATCTTTTATAGAATAATTTTCGAACATGTAGATATTACTGCCTTATGAAAAATAATATATCAATAAAATGAATGAGACAAAGGATATGACCATGCTGGAAGATATTCCCATTATGAGGGATAACACTGATGTATTCCGTAAAGAGTTTCATGGTATTCCTCGTGATCACGATGTTGAATTATCATTTGAACTTATTCATTGATCTCCACCTATATTAAATAATCCTTATAGAATGGCCATTTTTGAGATATAAGAACTAAAGAAGTAGTTACACGAGAATCTAGAAAATGGGTTTACACGACTGAGTTCTTCACTATGGGATCTGAAAGTCCTCTTAATCTTGAAGAAGGATGGATCAACCTTCCTCTGCATTAATTATCATGAGTTCAATTAGATCATGATAATGAACAAGTATCCCCTACCATAGATAGAATAATTTTTTGATAGTTACGTGGGGCCAGTTATTTCTCAAAGTTATTCCTTCGGTTGAGATGTAACCAATTAAAGGTGAAGAACGAATAAATTCTCAAGAGAACATATTGAGCACGATATGGATTCTATGAGTCCATAGTGATTACCGTTTGACTCATTAATACTCTAATAATTTACACATATTTAATTAATATAGTCTTTAGAGTTTTCCACAAAAATTTGTGGTATTCTTTATTGATGATATCTTCATATAATCCAAGAGAAAGGAGGAACATAAAGAAAATTTGACTATTGTGTTACAGACAATTTCAAGATAGAAACTCAAAGCCAAGTATAATAAATATGAGTTATGGATGGAGGAAGTACCATTTGTTAGGCATGTTATCACTAGTAAAGGAATATCTATAGACCCTTCAACGACAAATGAAATCGAAGAGTGGAACATGAAAACATCTATAATGGAGATCCATATATTTATTATTCTAGTTGGGTATTATCAATGATTTTTGAAGAACATCTCATGATATTCAACCCAAATAACAAACCTAACATGGAATAGAGTGATGTTTTCATGGACACAAGAATGTGAGAAATGATATAAGGAGATAAAAAAGCGGCTTATCACTGTGCCAATAATCATACTAAAAACAAGTAGAGAACTCATTACTATGTACATAAATGCTTCAAATAAATTATTAGGTTTTGTAATAATTCAAAATGATAAATTGATAGTTTATTCTTTAAGGAAGTTCAAAATTAACTAGTAAACTATCATATGCATGATTTGGAGTAGTCAGTGGTGATCTTCGTAATGAAAATCTGGAAGGAATTATCTATAGGGAGAGAAGTGTGGGATATATCCTGATCACAATTGTATCAAATATATATTCACATAGAAGTTCCTTAACATGTTCCTACAATGATGGTTAGATATCATCAAGGATTATGAATTCTCATTCCTCTACCATTCTGGTAAGGAAAATAAGGTGGCAGAAGATCTAAGTAGAAATGATATTGCATCATTATCAATGATGAGAATTAAGAAAGATCAAATCTTCATAGACTTTAAAATAATGGAAATTAAAATAATTAAGGGGTGAAATCATCAAACCATTCAAAAATGATTCCTCAACCATCCCGTGTGGATAAAATAAATGATGTTATATGAAATGATGTGGAAATTCAGAAAAGGGTGGAATCTATCCAAAATGGAAAATCCTACACATTCAAGATCAGTTAGTATATAGTGGTAATATTTGGGTCACCCTAATTTATACCATTCAATAAAGAGATAACGAATGATCTTATGAATGTCCCATATATCTTAACCTTCTCAATTCACTTAGGGAGAATAATGATGTATCGAGATCTCCAGGGGAACATTTTCTAGGACAATAATAAAAAGGAGATCACTAAATATACACCATAGTGCATGGTATTTCAACATGTTAAGGCTAAAAAGAAACGGTATAAAGGTATGATGCAACCATTACCCATACCAATATAGAAATGGGAAAACATCACCATGGAATTTTTCATTGGACATCTAAATATATCTAATGGAAACAATGTTATATGGGTTATTGTGGATTACCAAAAAAATACCACTCACATTATTTCAATTCAAGTGGACTTCACATTGGAACATCATTCATAGATAAATAAAATAATTATTAAGGATACATAGAGTTCCATTATCGATTGTATTCAACCAATATATGATATTCACGTACAAGTTATAGAAAATTCTCCAACATGATCTAATAACTGAGGAGAAGTTCAATACAACCTATCATCTATAAACTAATGTCTAGTAAGAGTAGAAACTTTAAAAATTGGAAGACATAATGATAGAATGTTCTATGGATAGGAAAGGTGGATTGGAAAAATATATTCCACTAGTTGAATTCTCCTATAACAATTTTTTTTACTTGAGATGCCAAATGGATCTATATGAAGACCATTATGGGAAAAGGTGCAGAACACCGACATGTTGGGGTTAATTTATTAAACATAAGATGTGTAGACCTGAAATTATCAAATAAATGGTGGACACGGTGAAAACCATTCAGCAACACATCAAGGAAACATATATAAAAAAATAGTTATGCAGACAATTGTCAACTGGAGTTGGAGTTTAAGTTGGGATACATGTTATTCCCCCACATATCACTACGGTATTAGATCATGAGATTCATGAAGAAATGGAAGCTATGCCAAAAATACATTGGCCCCTTCGAGATCTTTGATCTTTTAAAAGTTGTGGTTTATCAACTAAAACATCAACAACCCATGTTTGAAGTTCACGATGTATTCCATTTATCAATCTTTAAGAAGTACATACCAGATCCCTCAAATGTAATGACTTTAGAGGTGGTATAGTTGGAGAATGATATTTCTTATGAGGAGTAGCCAGTGAAGATCATGGATCATTCAGATAAAGTTCTATGTAAAATTACTTCTCAACTCATCAAATTATTATGGAGGAACCATATGTACAAAGAGGAAATATGGGAACTGGAGGAATCGATGAAGGAAAACTACCCACATCTATTTTTAACTCATAATGTAAAATGAAATTTTGAGGGAGAAATTTCATAATGGGGGAAGAATGTATCATAAGGACCTGACCATAAACATTAAATAATCTTGAATTAAATAAATAATTTACATTGAAAATCTTTTCAGGTTTATATTTTTAGAGAATTAGGCCATAACTATTACCTTATATATCAAAAATTTAAAAGTATACACTTCTACTCAGTCACCATAATATTCACAGAATAAAAATTCTTGAAAAATAGAGTCAAGTCTGGTTCCATGATTTAGACAACATGGCTTTTCATTGATACCATCCTTGACCATATTCCACTTTTTTCATGTGAAAAACATTTCAAAAACATAAGATGAGCATAAAAAAGATTAGTAATGGATACACAAAAAATAAAAACTGTTAGTTTTTTCAAAACAACAAGTAAACCATGAATACTTTAACATAAGTAATACTTTTACCTTTATAAAGTAGTAAATAATCTTCAATGAATAAAAGGTCATTTCATACCATTTTGTAACCAAAATATTACCATAAAACCCATATAAATAACACATAACATATAAAGGTAACTTGGGACATAAACATACTTAAATTGAATAACCATACGGTCGACTTCCCACATATCACTAAATGGAATATCCATACAACCAACATCCATACCCAATGAATTTGAGGTTATAACCTAACCACCCATCTTGGTTTATCACGGCACCACCCATCATTTGGTTTATCATACAACCACCCGTCAAATGTCCATGTACCATTATAAAATCATAACACATACAAAAAATATAAAGGAAAGAAAACATTCCCAAATTTCAATCACAATATATCACTTAAATATATTGACAAAAACAATCCATTATAAAATCCATTCTCAATACCAAAATACATAAAAAAGTATATGGTATTTATTTTCCTTTTAGAAACATTACAGATTCTTAAGGAAGCTAAAGAGAAAATAATACTCGTAGTGGTGGAAAGGTCGTTGTCACCACTTACGTTAAAAGAAACATTATTTTTGGTCATTTAGAAAAAAAAAATAATAGAAAAGGATTACATTTGAATGAAATGATATTTCAAAGGTTTTTATACTTTGTATAAAATAAAGTCATGTATTAAAACAAAATATGCCTCAATGAAAAGAGATTGAGACGAAGCCCCTTTCCTCGTGTCCGAATTAACTCGTTCGTTCTTTAATCTCTTGAATAATGAACTAAAGTTCATTTATAATTTCTTAATAACCTTTTTCAATTTTATAATTTCATTTAAATTACTTATTATCATTTTATAAACATTATGTAATCATTTATGTTAATAATGGTCGTTTTGTCGATATTGGGTACTTGAGTCGAAAATTAACTTCTTATAATTACAAGTTGTTCAAGTGGTAAATAGTTAGTTATATCCAGAATTATATTCATTATTTATATGTCATATATATAATATATATCCAATATATACATGTATTTGCAATAGTATATAACATTTCGAGATAAGAAATTAAATGCACCGTTCATGGAGATGGTAAGCCGTATGTACGCATGAACGCAAATTACATTTCTATTTTGTATTGTAATGAAATGGAAAATTAATGATACATAACTATATTATAATGATATTATAATATCATATATAATTTTTTTAAGTATACCCTTTATACGTTCGACATAAGGCATGAGCGAGTCATATCACTTTGAGGGGGTAGTAGTCCGCACTTCCTCAAATGAGATTATCGTATTTACCCACTATGGAAACCATAAAGGTATTCTATAAATGAAAAATATAGAAGCATAGAAAAAATTTAAATATAATATATATCATATAGTTCAATCATAATGTCCACCATGAGAGGCAATTGGAGATATTTGAACAATCATTGTTTCGTAAGGTAGTAGTTCTTTGTCCACAAAAACAGTATGTTCTCTACCCATTATACGGAGGTGTGGGTAAGTGTAGTTCGAATATTTCTCATAAAAAAATACTAGTATACTGAGGATATGGGTTTTTTTATAAAATAACGAAATAAAAAGAGTTTAGGGGGTTGGATAAGTAAAATAAATAAAAATAACTTAAGAGAAGATGTTACAATTAAATTGGGTAACTCACTTTGGTTTGAACCAAAAGGGTTTTTTGAAGTGCCTTCGGCATATGTTAAGGCTTCTAGGAGGAGGATAGGGATTTATGGATATTAATTGGGCAGAGGATGGATGAGCCAAGGGTCCTGAGAGGTGTGAATAATGGGTTAGTGGTGGCAGATTTTTATAAGGGGGAGGGGGGCTTTTTAGGAAAGTGTGAAAATATTATTTTATTATATAATGATTATCGGTTTCTAAAAATCCAAAACTATTTATAGTCAAAGATAAGACGAATCGTGGTTGAAATAAAATCATCCAATAATAATTGGATAGGTTTTGGATATTATTTTAATCTTTGTAATCATATTTTATTAAATCATTTTTTAATGAGGTAAACACAACATCTTTATTATGTCATAAATAATTATATTTAATTGATGTATAAAAATTATAAAAAATATCACGATGTAGGAAATATTTTTATCTTTAAAAATAATATTTATAGTCTAAAAAAACATATATAACACTACGTAAAAATTCATTTACTAAAAGATACTTGTTGATGTCATTTTTGTCTTTAAACTAAGTTAATTAAAATACAGTGTCATTATCACTCTTAAGTGGCTCCATGGGGTCCCACAATTGACCCAAGGATGCCCATGGTCGAACATGACTCATAAAATAAGTATTTTAAAGGTGTTAAAGTAATTTATTATTATTATTATCATTTTCTTTTTAATTTGAATTACCCTATTTACCTTTAATCACGGTAAATAAAAGTCAAAAGTTTCTATTAACGAAAAAAATATTTTCATCTTATTAAACCACATTTTACTTACTAATAATAATCATGTATGTCAGATTTTTTGAAATTAAATTCACATAACTGGTAAAATTTCATTTAAGTGAAAACTTAATCTTTTTAATTACTACTTAGTAGTTTCACTATTCATCAAAAAAATTGATGTTTTTCAGAAAAATACCAAAGATTCAGCCTAAGCTATATTTGATGTTATGAATTCAAAAATAATGTATATTTGAAGAAATTAAAATCATAGAAGTTAGATTAATTAATTTATAATTAATTCCCATTGTCAAAACAAAAGACGTGTTTTAAAGAAATAATAACTATCAAAATATTAACACTTGTTTATGTCTAATTCCAAAATGAAATTAATTATCATGACCAAAATTGGATTAAATAGTAAAAAATAATATAATTTTACTTTAAAAACAATTAAAAAATTAATATATCCTCATAAATAAATTATATTAAAAAGCAGTTTTAAATTAAAATATATTATTTTTCACAATTCATTAAAAAATGAATTTTATCAGAAAAATACCAAAAATTCACCCAAAGTAAATTTTAATGTCCCGATTCTAAAGAATAATTTTATTTTGTCAAATAGAACTTGTAAAAGTGACCAAAACTATATTTTAAGAGAGTTCTCTATTAAAAGGTGGTAAGTCAACCATTTAAAGTAAATTATGCTTAAAATTAGAATCATTCATATTTTAAGCCCCCAAATTTTGAGGGATAAATGTAAAAACATTTAACAAACATGTATAATAATAATTTAGTTTGTTCTTCTCATTCCTACCAATACAATGGCAAGGCATTAACAACAATTTAAAATAATAATATTATATTTTTAGTGTGCAACATAAGATTTCAAGGAAATATGTTGTTGCGTATCGGGTACGCCATCGAACATCACAACCCCATTAAAGTAAAATTAAAATTTGATTCAAAAATGTTAATATATATGAGAATGTCATATTTCTTTTTTTACAAGGGATGTTACATGTATTGAGATAATGTTTTATCAATACAAATTCTCTAGTTATAATTTTTTCATATGGTATAAACAAATAGATAACACAATAAGAGATTTATAAATGAAGAATGAATGAAATAAGAGGCATTTCTAGAAGCCAAATAACCTACACCGATAAAATAGGGACTTGACCTTTAGAAAATTAATGTGACATTTATGAATAGTAAAATAGAAAAATGAATAGTAATATCACTAATGAATTTACAATTAATATTTATTCATCTTATAAGTGATAATATGATATAATTATATCATAGTATAAGTGAATAAATATATTTTAAAATTATTAATTATGTTTTGATTTTTTTTGTATGTTAAAAATATTAAATTATATGTTTATGACTAATTTTATAATTTAAAAAAAAATTTATTTTCTTATGGAGTATTCATAAATTAATATTTTCATTTCTAATGATTATAAAATAATTATATGTGACCCTAGCTTAATTTTTAAAGTGATTATAATAGCAGTTATAATTTTAAAATCATTATTTTTCAAGTAAATTGTGAGCTTATTTAAAAATTAAAATTCCCATATTTTGAAAATTATTTTCAAAAAATGGAGTTCATTTTTGAATTATACATGTCGGAAAATGTTTTGAGTGAATTTTTGGTATTTTTCTGAAATGCTTCAATTTTTTGTGAATGGTAAAATATGATAATTTATGGTATATCTATATTTTATATTGAATACACTATTCTCTGCATTACAGATTATGTAATCACGTTAGGGGAGGAAACATACCTAGGGTGTACTTTGTGATAACAATGATCCTTATTCATAAGGTCAAAGATCCTTCCTCTATCTGTCCTTACATGACCATTTGTATGTGCAACATTTCATACTAGGTGTTGGCCAAAAATATATAAGAAGACTTACTCCACTTTTACAGAATATGGTGTTGGAGGACCAACATGGGTTTATTCAGGTAAGGTATATCCAGAGTGTTGTTGGGCTGGCAGAGGTGGTGATGGGTGACATTGACATAAAATCAACGAGCTCTAATATTGTGATTAAATTCAACATGTACAAATCATATGATAGAATTGAATAAATTTCATTATCATTGTGATGTTGAGGATAAGGTTTTTAGAGTGGGTGAATGATCTATATTTCTGATGTTATATCTTAGCGTGGTATTTAGTCATGTTCATGCACATAAATTTTGAGGTTTTTAATGTGGTTTGTGGCCTAAGGCATCATGATCCGTTATATTTAAGAATTTTCCATTCATAGTATTCCCTCAGTAGATACATCACAAAGAGTATAGAGGATGATTCCTTAATTCCCTTTCGTTTCAGACCCAATATCCCTGGTATCTCACATATAATTTTACTGATGATATTATAATCTTTTTAAATGGAAGTTGCAGGTCTATCCACTATCTTAAAATGATATTGTATGAGTATAGAAAGTGGATTGGGAAATTCATCAAAAAACACCGGGGATATGTCATCATTTCTAGGAATTTTCATGAGCAGAGATGTTGGAGAATAGAAAAATCTATTTGTAATTCTAGGAATAACTTCTCGTTGGTATATCTGGGTGCCTCTATTACACTAGGAAAAATTTCCAATCACAATTTTGAAGGACTTATAGATAGAATATAATGTCAAATCAACAATTGGAAAAATCAATTTTTTTCATTGGGAGACCGAATCACACTAATTAATTGGTTCCTTTATTCCAAAAAAATCATATATTTATCACTTTATGTTTTCCCTAGATGATGATTAGATGGATAGAGAAGTAGTTTCTAAAATATTTGTAGGATGCTCATGACGATGGATGGTGTCATTAGGCCATGTGGGAAATGCATTCTAGATAATCAGATGTCGGAGGCATTAATGTGAGGAATGTGGAGGAGAACATGCATTGTGTGCAAGAAAAGAATGTATGGTAGGATCTTGAGATTCGATCTATGTGGGAAAATTTCATTATGTGGATGTATGAGTTGGTGCTAGATGTGTCCACTGACGGGGCTTTGGGGTTGTGGAAAATTCATTTAGGGCATTCCATTGAGCTCCTACCTCAGGCCCATTGGATCGTTTTCCTAGGTGATATCTATTGTTTGAATCATAATTGGGCGGGGTAAATGTCAGGATTTTATGGCTTCCCCACTCCATGTATTTCATTAATGGAGGCTAGCATGTACCCCTTACTTGTTCAATTTACTCTTAATCTGTAGTTGGGCAATTTTTTGGATAGTATCAGTCTTAATTAGGAAAAATACATATAGGTGATCATGTGCTCTTCCTCTAGTTTTCTCAATGTTAAATATATATGAATTCTTCAGAACTTATTGGTTAATAGGTATGAATGGTGGGGATCCTCTGGTATTTGGATATTCCAGCCATGTTTTCTTTCTTTTTTTGTTATATTAGGATTCATTACATTCCCACAGATATAGATATTAAGTGGAAAGACATTCAATTGTATTTTAAATTCCCCTACTACTCAAAAACAATCAAGTATTCCACGAGTTATTTTTTCCATCATGGGGAGTGGTTGATTATTATCTGGAATACCCTGGGTGATTTTTTCAGTTTTGGAGGAAAAAATGGTACCATTGAGTGATTCATTCTTAACAGGTTTAGTTGATCCATTGGTAGAAAACATGAATAGAAGGATCGTTCAATTCTATATTCAATGGGGGTGTGGGACAATATGGAAATCTAGAAAAAACTATTTCATATGGTGTGAAGTGTTCATGGCATACTCTTTTTGGGATGTCGAATAGTATGGTGGTTGAAATTGGACTGATTTTGTGGGACTAGAATAAGGCACCCCTGTAGAGATTTTTTTGCCACCAATTTTTTCTTCTCCCATATACTACGAGTGTAATCCCTAGGTATGTCTGTTAAGTGGATTCTGACTTTGTCCATCCTAATTCTGAACAACAATGGTTCTGGTGTGAATTATTTTTCTCGGGGTGGTGGTGTGATCTGAGATAGTTGGGGTTTGATTATAATGGCGCTTTCTTCCGACTTTGGTCAAGGTGATTCTCTTATAGCAGAGGCTAGGGCCATTCTTAGTGGCATGAAGTGTTGTATGGTAAAAAATATGAAGATTTAGGTTGTGTAGTTAGACTCTCTAATAATATATAAATCCCTTAGCAATTAACATGTTCTCCCCTTAGAGTTAGTTATATGATACATCACATTACTCTCCCTTTGAATCAAGTGCAGGTGAGTCACATGTGGCATGAAGGTAATCAAGTTGCTTTCTTTCTTGATTCATGGACCACGCAGAAGGTACATCCTACTATTTTTAATAGCATGGGGTTCAATTCCTCCCAAATGTGCGAGTACATTTAGAGGTTATACTCTTTGGTTTTACTTTTTTGTCCCCCAAATGTTCCCATTTTTTACTGGTTATTTTTGAAAAATTTTATATAAAATCATACTTTCATACCATTACTTATCTATATTCCTCCCAATACTCTTTGCAGTCCTATCCCCCACATCCTTGAGATTATGGTCATAACAAAATACTAAAACCAATACCCTAAGCAGGCTGTCAAGAAGAATGAATCGAGATGTGACCCCCCCCCCCCCATTTTCTTTTTTTTCAATTTCAATTCAAGTTCCTTTAATTCCTTTTTCTCTCCTCACCAACTCTCATCCAAATGGAATAAAAACTCCAGTATCTTACATATAATAGAAATTGTCAATTTTATTTAATAATTCTTCATCAATGCTGGTCTCCTATCTCTTTTACTTGAAGAATGAAAACATCATCTGTGAGGTGAAGATTTACCTCCTTTGTGGAAGACATGCCTTCGTCTTTTAATTAAATCTTAAAGGATGGTCATGAAACCATTTATATGGTTGAAAAAAAGTATAATTTATGAATTATATATTATGAAATTTTCTGGAATAATTTTGTACATGCGCTAATAATTTAAAAAAATAGTTCTTGGCGATCAGTAAATGGTAAATTTATCTAAATGATTATCATTAATGATTTATCTAATAAATCATCCTCACTTATAAAAAAAATGGTATTTTAATATTCTAAAAGATCATTAATAACATATAAGTTCAGTTCTATAAAACTATCCTCATTATACATGTTTTTTCTAACACAAATACAAGTAATCCCATCATGAAAACAAATGAATCTCATGCTTCTCACAATGAAATTGAATTTCATAACAAACCAAAAGGGATATATATTACCATAATAAAATTATAAAAAATAAAACACATTTATAAATAGTTATGTACTTATTCATTAATGAATCTAAGTTTATTATTTAGGATATTAAAATCATGTTTTTAGTTGTTTCTAACACAAGGTATGGGAATATACCCAAACATCCATTATTACTTTGGGTTACACTTCCTATATTATTACCCAAATGAAATTATCTTTTAAAAATATGTAAATCATATAAATTCAATATATTTTCCAAAATCATGTATCACGTTCCATTCATCCATATTTTCTGGGAAATAATTTTTTTTCTGGTTCCCTACTTGATTCTTCCTGATATTTATGCTCACTTTAGCGGAACTTCCTAAATTATTACATATTTTCAAGTGCACTCTACAATATTTTTTAACACATAATTACATTTTCTAAGACAACCATTTTTATTATTAACGCATTCTTGGTCCAATTCTGAATTTCTGTGAATTATTATGTCCATTTCTACATTAAATACTATTTAATGTTCTCAATAAACCGAATTAAAATTTTTCATATCTAATGTTTCTTAAATATTCTTTTTCAGGATTTGACTTTTGTGTGGAATCCCTCATTCTGAATTATACCTATTTTCCTATTAATGTCCATATATGATTTACATCCATTATTTCATGGATAGTGTTATTGTATCCGACGCTTTCGTCGGGGAGCGCACATCCGTCCGTGGAGGAGGTGGACGCGCTGCACTTTTACCCCGCATTCCTGCTTTCCAAAGGCGGGCGACATTCGCTCCTTATTTAGGGACGTCTGCTCCTTGATCGAAACGAGATGATGGGATGTTGGTTCTTCCTTCCATGGATTCCTCCTTAGAACTCGTCACCTAGTCCGGGTCTCCCTCATAGATTTAATATGTTGTTTGTGAAACTCTTCCTAATGCCATGTTTCCATGGATGCCGGTTAATTACACTGCTTCTGTCGGGACATTCCAAAGGGTCTGATCAGGGCAGCAACCTTCATTCGGGAGAGTAGTCACGTTGAGGCATCAGTAGCGTGTCTGGATGCTGGGGACCTGGCATGTCTATATATTATCCCTGGTCACAGGGCTTCTCAAGGGCATGGAAGCCCGAGGCTTCCCACATCGAGCGTGGGGAATTATATTCCATAGACACAAATCTGAGGTTTTCCTTAGCATCTTATGTTTAACACAGGGTATGTCGCGAGTTTAACGTCTAGCGGAGACGGATCAGCCCGATCAGAGCATTAGCTAGAATGGATCGGATTGAGGGATTTCCCTTAAAGGGGTGCTGATACCGGGACCAGCCCATGGGCGGCTGTGAAGAGGAGCGGACTGACATGGTCTCGGACCGACATGGTATCACCAGGATATGACGGTCCGGGCGAGAATCAGGGTGGATGATGGATAGACGAATGAAGTGGAGGGGGAAATGAAATGGGACCATCGCAGGGGGTGACAGTGAAGTTGGTATTGAGCATTGAAGAGGCTTCCTACGTATCCCTATGGCAGGGAATCAAAGTCCACAAAGTTCGGGATGGTGCCAGTGAACCCGTATTAGGGTGGACCTTGGTCCTATGGGCATCATCAGCGAACTGACGTGAATTTGGAGGACCAGGAGGGTCCTAGTGGTGGTGGGCTTGGACCTCGTGGAGGCTTCCTACGTACCATGTCGTGACATGGATCAAATACAACATTGTTCAGGGGGGGCTTCGTCGGAGAACCGACGTGAAGGTGGACCTTGGTCCGACGGGTGCTGGGCTTGAACCTCTGGAAGGCTTCCTACATACCATGCCTTGGCCTGGATCAAAGTCCTCGTAGTTCGGATGATGGAATTCGTCAGCGAACCGACGTGAAGGAGGACCTTGGTCCGATGAGAGATGGGCTTGAACCTCAGTAAGGCTTCCTACGTACTATACCTTGGCGTGGATCAAAGACCTCGTAGTTCAAAGGGTTTCATCGGTGAACCAACGTGAAAGTAGACCTAGGGGTCCACTAGTGGTGGGATTGAACCTTGGGAAGGTTTCCTACGTACCATGCCTTGACATGGATCAAAGTCCTCGTAGTTCAAAGGATTGATGGAATACAGTTTAATGTCATGCGGGATAGAAGTGAACCCCGACATGAATAAACGACGGGCGGTCGGCTTGAACCTCGTGGAGGCTTCCTACGTACCATGCCTTGACATGGATCAAAGTCCTCGTAGTTCGGGTTGGTCACAATGGCTTGCCGTCAGACTGGAATGCAGTTTAACGTCATGCTGGATGAAGGTAAAAAACGATGTGAATTGGATGACTGGTGGGCTTGAACCTCGTGGAGGCTTCCTACGTACCATGCCTTAACATGGATCAAAGACCTCGTAGTTCAAATGGGTGTGCAGTTTAATGTCATGCGGGAAAAGGGAATACAGTTTAACATCATGCTGGACAAGGGCATGCAGTTTAACATCATGCTAAACGAGGGTGAAACTCGACGTGAATGAACGACCGAGTGGTGTGGCTTGAACCTCATGGATGCTTCCTACGTACCATGCCTTCACACAGATCAAAGTCCTCATAGTTCATTATGCGTGGGGGTCTGGTTCGGTGCTCACTCTAAGCCCACGTGAGTCATGCTCAGTGTGAGAAACAAGAGGTTGCAAGGACCTGACTATCACGTCGCGAAGGATGCGTCTATGATAAGCAAAGAGGGGCTTACGCATTAGGCGGCCCATGGTGCTGGGACTTACTCCAGGATGGAGGCCCGGAGCGCGACAAAGCGCAACGAAAGATGGATTAGGGACCAGTGATGGGAGGTGCCTCGTTCCCTATCACTCCCTCTATTGACCTTGGTAGTGGGGAAGTACGGAGATGCATGGGTGCAACCATCCGTTGGGGAACTAGGGTCACCATTCTCCTGAGAACATACGTAACTCCAATAAAGAGGATATCATCCCTTGTGGAGGGGTGATTCCACTCCTGTGGAGATGAGTGGCGTAAAAAATGTTCGAGCTGGGGGGACCCTTCGTGAGAGGCACGAGGTCAGGTCATAGTATAACATTATGTGTTAAGGACGTGGTGCTTGGCAGTTTGACGTCCTGCATCTCGGACGAGGCGGGTTCACTCCGCACCCCTAGGACTTACATAACTGGTACCCTCTGGTCCTTGGGGGAGGGAAGGTACTGGCTAGGCCATGGTCAAGGGAGGTTGTGGAGCGAACCATCGAGGGGTCCAAATTAGTGTGGCTATGTGAAGAAGCAATAGCCGTTAGCGTGCCTATGCGAAGAATCATTAGGCAAAGAAACGCTATGAGTGGTATTGTCCATGGGACTTTGAAATCACATCGTGCATACCTGGAGGGTCGTACGGGAAGAGGAATTGCCAAGAAAAGGAGTGTGTTTCGCAAATCGGAGTGCCTTGGCCTTAGCATGGGGCATAGGTGTGAGTGGAGGGTGCTTCGCGAAGTGGAACAGTATTCACGGAGCACTGCCTCGCAAAGAAGATGTGACTCACGAAGCAGGCTATTGCGATGCAGTGTGCTTCGCGATGTGTAGCGATCCTGCCTTAGCATAGGGATCACTATTACAGGTTGGGTGTTTTGCGAAGCATAAATGCTCCGCAGCTTCCTGGGTTCCCTTGGGAATCCCCTTCCTTCTCGAATGCCCTTGAGCTTCGCGAAGGGCATCCCTCTCGGAAGAGGGGCTCAAAACGAGACAAAGCAAAGGCGTCACGCGAAGTAGAAGTACCTCGCGGAGCTCATGATTCCTAGGGGCAAAGAGTGCTTTGCAATTCGAGAGAGGATAAGCCGAATGGTCAGATTGTCCATCTTCGAGACTCAGGTGGAGTCTAGTATTTTTAGGCAAGGGGCACCGCGAAGCAGAACACGCGCGCCGCCTTAGGTGCTTCGCGGCGCGCTCGCGAATTTCAGCGTCATTCGCGGAGAGTTACCGCCTCCCGATCTTCGCGGCGGTCTCGCGAACGTCAAACTCGTTCATGGAGAGTTACCGCCTCCAGAGCTTCGCGGTGGTCTCACGAATGTCAAACTGGTTCGCAGAGAGTTACCGCCTCCGGAGCTTCACGGCGGTCTCGTGAACGTAAAAGGCGTTCGCGGAGTGTTACCACCTCTGGAGCTTCACGAGACCGCGATGCTCGGGGTGCTTCGCGTCAGTGCTTCGCGAGGCAGTGGTCCGACCTTCTTTTCCATCCCTTCCTTTTGTACAATATTTTGGCGCCAACAAATTCCCCCCCTCAGACATGGAGCCGCCGAGGGTGAAGGTTCGAAGTCTGAGGGAAAATCTCCAAAATTGTCGGCAGTTTGCAAGGTGACTTCGCGAGAAGGGCCCGCGGTGCTGACTGGGGCCCAAGATCCGGACGCGCCGTAATGCTCTGGGGTCGCTGCCTATAAATAGGGGGGCTGACCTATTTTTTCTTCACGCGACTTCCTTGTCTTTTTGTGCTCTTGATTTCGCGAAGCTCCGCGTACTCCGTGACTGCTCTCCGAGAATCGAGCTTCACGGCGAACCGCGGGTCTCTGACTCCGCGAATGTGCTAAGAGAACTTCTGCTTGCCGACCTAGGTCTGACTCTGTGGCTTGTCCTCGTGACCGACCTTCGCAATCCGGCTTCGCGATCCAGCTTCGCGATCCATTCTGAAAAAATTCTTTTCTGAGTGCCGGAACTGAAATGGCCCATCGAGAAGATGTATTGGGGGTCCTTGCAGATGCCACCCATCGGGATGAGATGGCCAACTGTCCAGGCCTTGGGGAGATGGTTTGAAGCCATTCAGACCATGCCTGACAGATCTACTATTGGAGGGTCAGAAGAATTATCCGTAGTGTAAGAAGATTCCATTGTACGGCTTCGGGTTGAGGGATGACTTCTTCATCCCTGAGGCGAGTAGGGACGAACCAGCTTGCTGTTTCAGGAGCACACCATGTCAGCACCAATGGTTCAGGGCGACGATGGTCATGCGTAGGAGGACTTCACACCCATCACTGCTGACTGTCTCTACAACCATGTGAACGATATTGACGGGAAGCTACTGAAACCAGAGACGTCCCCTCCTCTCTATTGTACCACGCTGAAGACGGATTTACAGGATTCAAAGAAGGGATGGTCTGATGAGTGTGACCTGTGCCAGGGCGGCAACTTTACTGATGACTAGGCCTGGGCCTACTGGGTAGGCGCCTCATGCGAGGAGTTTGGGGCCGAGCTGAGGAGAGTGGGGTTATATGAGACGGCATGGGCCTCCCAATTCCACATTTACCAACCGAAACAACTGATGCCGGAATTACTGAGCAGATGGTCGTCTAGGACCAATACCTTTCACCTGCATCACGGGGAGGTGGGCATCAGCCTGTGGGATGTCCACCGGATTTATAGGGTTCCGATCTTGGGGGCCATGTATGACGAGTTCCTCCCCGTCATGAGAGCGTGGGAGGATACATAGCAAATGTCGCGACTGGCATCAGTGCTGATGGCACTCGTCCCTGGAAAGGACAAGGACGCAGTGAGGGATGCCCACTTTAGGAGATGGTTCAAGTGCTTCCTGAATTTACTAAAGAATCGAGAGTTCCCTCCGAGGCCTCGAACTTGTCCGAGGGTGGCCCAACGGGGTAAGGGGCACTTGTATTGGAGGGTCCTGGAGGACAGCCAATGGAAGACTTGGGGTTTCAGTGTCAGCACTGATCAACAACCAATAGTCAGGATAGCGGCGTTCATCGCGGCTCTCATCTGCGGTTGGATCCTACCGGTGAGGGATACAAGCATGGGGGTTCATCCCATCTCATTTATTATGGCGTCCATGTTGGCCATGGGGCAGCGGATCAATCTGGGGATTCCAATGCTCTCCAAACTGTACAGAATACTGCGGCACATTAGTGAGGGCAAGAAGCCGCCAAGGATATGCGGGCCCTTCCACCTCATGTATGTGTGGATCGTAGCGCACATCAGGGGGATTTATGAGTATCCAAACCCTATTTCGCCACCGGGATCAAACTTCTACCCCTCCATCCAGAATGCAGTCGGGAGATTCCTGTTCAAACTAACCGTGCCGATGGTGCTGAATCGGGTGTGAAGGGCAGATGAGTTTAATTTCAACCCCTTCCCATTGCCGACGGGGATACATACTGATGACGGAAGGGGGACGAAAGAACATCGGGCTTACCTCCTAGCCTTTCGAGGTGGAGTTTTGGTGGCACAAGTAGATCGTGGGCCACTCTGCAAACCGTACACCCTGCATCGGTTTGCGAGGCAGTTCCGGTGCCTCCAGCGGCTGACCCTGCAGGTCTACTGGGAGGTGCATCATGAGGAGCACCTGTGAGTGATGAGGCAGCTGTGGCTCATGTTCACAAGGAAAGATGGGAAGATTTTAATTGCATTGCCTCCATCCACCACCGTTTTCGGATTGGTGAGGGAGTATGCCATTAGTTGGGAAGCTGCTTACCCAGGGGAGATGCTGAAGCAGCCAACTATTCGGGTTGGTGACGGTGGGCCTCCTCTATCTCGAGGTCGGGGTGGGAGGGCTGCTAGGGCCTCTCATGGTGGCGGGGCTTCCATGGCGGCGAGACCCACACCGGCCGAGGGTGTGGCAGCATCGGCGGATCCGGTGATTCCGGAAGAGCATGGCCATCCAGAGGGGCAGCCACCGAGGGGATTTCGTAGGATATCCACTCAGGCTCCGGGGAAGGGCCTGCGTCATATCGACATGGCAGAGGACGCCGTCTTCCCGGAAGCCTGTGACATTTGGGATGTCAATCGGCAGTTCCTCAGCCCACCCGAGATATGGGCCCACCTGAATCGCCTCGGGATGGAATTACTGGGCATAGGCCCAGTCCGGGATGGATTCATGGCATCTCCAGTGGAGGCAGAGCAATACTTGGACGAGCTGGAGGATTACGTCCACTCTAGTGGTGTCCCTCACCCAATGACAGACCGGGTGAGGGTACTGCTGAATCGAACGGTCCCCCCACAGTTATCGGCTGCCGATCTGAGGGAGCGCTTCCCGCTTCCAGAAGAATCAGAGGACTCCTCTTGGGAGGATGAGGCTGGAGGAGGGAGCCCGTTGGAGGAGGGCGAGGTCGGAGATCAAGGCTCGGATTCCGACGATTTCGTAGAGGCTCTTGAGGTAGCATTCCGAACTTCTTTCCTTACGGTCCGTTCTCGGGCCACTATGGACTTCTCACCAATGTTTGATCCATGCAGGAAGAACTTGTTCACAGGCCGCCTTCTCGCCCCTCGGCGGATGATGATGTGGGACCTTCAGAACCTGCCCCTATGGCTACATCTAGTTCCGCGTCTGGTGGGACCAGAGCGCCCGAGGTGGCTCCTCCGGAATCTCCAGACCTTCCAACAGTATACGGAGGTCCTCACCTCGGGTTTCCGTCAGTACCGGCTCAATAGAAGCGCCTGAAGGTCGATCTCTGTAAGTTTCCTCTACCGGTTTCCTTGTCGTCATATGGAGACTATGCCAACTAACGTTTATGTCCCTCTCCGTCGTACATTTCTTCGACTGGCATGGGCTGTTGCGGTAAGACTAGTCGGGATGTCTAGTGGCATCCCTCCTAGGGGCATGTCGGTGATGGTGGAGATAGTCCCCCCATATCCTCAAGCTGCAACACACATCATCACTGGCGGGACCACCTGCAGGGTCGTGCCTGAAGTCATTGAGGTGGACTCCGAGGAAGAGGATCAACCGGTCGGTCCTAGTCCTATCACGCCTGCTTCGGCGCCAGATGTCGTACTAGATTCAACACTAGATGTAGATCCTGCCGAGGATTTCATGCAGGTGTATCCCGCGTAAGAGCCTGCCAATCGCGCAGACTGGGACAAAACGGCCTCCGACGAGGAAGACATTAGCATAGTTCGCCGCTGGTCGTGGAAGCTAATCACGCGCTTCATCAAGGACACCCCCCAAGTGCAATGGCTGGCCGAAATGGACAGACTCCGCTCGCGGTTGTGCGAACTGTGCGCTGGGGGAGTGGATGCCCAACATCCTCACACACTCATCCGAGATCTTATGGCTAAGAAGATCCGGGAGCATGATCGTGGGCTCAGCGTGGGCTGGAAGCGGAGGAAGGCGCCCAACATCAAGAAGCTCCAGGAGGCTGAATGCGAGGTCCGAAAGATACAGACCCGGGAAGATGAGCTTTCATCCTCTATTAATGCACAATCTGAGCTGATCTCACGGTTGAAGGCCCAGATGGCAGAGGCAGAAGAGCATATGAGGCCAGCCTCTAGAAAGATGGATGCTGTTCAAGATGGAGTAGAGAGGGCCAAAGCCAAAGCTGACGAACTGCGCCCTGCCACTGCTGAGGAGGAGCGGGAGCTATGTCAGCGGTAGCAAGCCTTGGATGCCACAAGCCAACGGGTGGCGGAGCTACAACACTATTTTGACGGGGTCAACCCGTCCATGGGGGGAGTCGACCCTCAGGTATTGTAACAAACCAAAAACCTTTTGATGGTACTTTCGTGCTTCAGTTTTTTCTTCCTATGTTTTGAATGCCGTAGCGCCCACGATTTCCACTGTTTGAATCGCCTCGTTACATCCTTACAATGTTTGCGGGACGTTCGGCGATAATTCCCCAAGCCCACGTGGGTCAAGCCCAATGTGAGAAATAGGAGATAGTTGCCTTCTCGTCCCACCTAACATAGGAGTGGAGACCATGCTCCAGGCATCCGGGATTCGGACTACCAGTCCCGATTTCTGGAAGATGGGAGAGGCTTGACCGGATAAGGAACTTTTCAGGACATCCGAATTACTGTTTCATCAACGTGCTCTTATGCACGAATGGTGCTACGCCAAGGGCGCTGAAATCAGTCCAAACAGGTGGAAATGGGAAGTGTGAATCACGATACCCAAGATTCGGAACACTGTGGGGATGGCGTGACAATAAGGGACAAACGTTAACCATGGAGGAGAAGCAGTATCCTTACTGCGTTAGCCTGTAATGGGGACAAAATGAGGGTCAACCATTGACCATGTTTGAAACACGGGACCATGTCACAAATATTGTCGGTCAATCTGTTGGGACATTGACCCAGGACAGTGGGAGGACCATAGGTCAAACATCCATACTGTTAGGGGGTCCTTCCAAACATGACCAGTCTTCCGGAATGTTAGCCCAGGACGGTAGGTGAGCCGATGCGGCATGAGACCAGGCCGTTAGGGGGGTCCCGTGAGACATGAAAGGGGACGAGGGTCCGAATAAGGGGCATGCAAAGCATGGAATATGGAGTGATGGTTTGTCCGAACAGAATCCAACACTTAGGTAGTTACACCACCATGGTGGGAGTACACCATATGGGCGCATTGGTTTGATCATGGATCATTCCTTCTTTCAGACAGGGCCTCTCTGGCGAGGGGATTTACCACTTCCCAATGTAATCTTGGGGCATTCTGAACTTGTTCAGGGTAGAGTCATAGTTACACGGTCCCCTACGAGGGGTCCGACCAGGGGGAGGAACAGGATTTTACGATTCCTGGGGCTGGACCCTAGGTGAAATGCCTGGGTGTCCCTACATATCCCATAAGGATGGGAATCAAGCCATACGTAGTTCTGGAAGCACAGTGAAGTCAAATACCAACACTGGCAAGTGAAATCCTCTTTGATAGAGGCTCTGGTGCATCCCATGATTAACATGTGGCATCCCGAGCTTGTTCAGGGTAGAACCGCAGTTTTGTGTCATGCGTTGAGGACACATGGACTCCTGTAGTTTAATGTCATATGATAGGACGTGGAATAAAATGGAAGATCCTAGGGAGCATGTGGTGCGGTAGATACGAAACCGACGTGAATGAGGACTTGGAGTCCAAATCACACCATGTACCCCCAGAGGAAACTCTTCAGGTCCAGGTACCAAGAGTGAGGATTAGGCTGGGCCCGAAGCAAAGTGGTCGGGCATTCCTACGTGCCCCATGAGGATGGGAATCAAGCCATACATCGTTCTGAAAGCACAGTTTAACGTCATGCGGGACGAGGAGCAGCCCGACTGTGTTGGTACACATCCTGCCAAAACTACTAAGCCCACGTGAGTCATGCTCGGTGTGGGAAACAAGAAGTAGTGGTGGGAATTTCCCGACATAGAAAGGGTAAGGTTAGGACAAAGTGAAGCTCGGTAAATACCAGCCCAATGAAACTAACACGATAATTTAGCTCACCTAGATGCGCGATGAGAAAGAGCCGAGTATGATGGAATTCCACTTGAACATGAGGAAGTGGAAATGTGTGAATCATGGCGCTTGAGATTCAGATCACGATGATGGCGGCTTGACGATGGAGGATAACTGTTGACTATGGCAGAAAACCAGAATCCATATCATGTTATCCTAGAATGGGGACAAACAAATGAGGGTCGACCGTTGACCATGTTCGAAACACGGGACCATGTCACAAATGTTGCCAGAGATCCGTGGGGACGTTGGCCCGAAACAATTGGAGGGCCCTTAGGTCCAGAATTCATGGAGAGCCCTTATGCCTAGTATCCATGTCGTCCGAGGGTCCTTTTTGACGTGGGAGAGGATGAGGATCCATATAGTGAGATCACGAATCATGGTCATGGGATGAAGAGGATGTCCCTATGAAAATCCCACACTTTGGGATCTTTGTCAAAACACATCTGAATAAGACAACGAGACGTATTAGATAGAGGGAACGGATTCCTTTCTCATAGGGAGATCTTAGTTTAGGGTCATAGAATTCGGACCATGGATGGGAGGAGACATAAGAGGCACATGGTGGAGTAACTCGAACACCTGGTGTGAATGGGAATAGGGGGTGTGTGCGGTGTGATGAACAACCCGAAGTGAACAAAGTCACAATCCCATATCACACCGCATGAGCTCCTTAGGATTGGTTTTTGGTCAAGGGACCGAAAGCGAAAGTTAGGCTAGGCCCGGGGGGAAGTTCCATGGTGCTCCTACGTATCTCATGAGGATGAGAATCAAGATGTACGTAGTTCTTCAAAATTTCTTAGTTTAAGGTCTTAGAGCTTGGACCATGAGTGGGTGAGGAGAGAATGGGACACATGCCCGGGTGGTTAAAAAACCTGACATGAATGAGGACCTAATCCCTACTTACCATGTGTTCTCTGGGGAAATGCTCGAGTCGAGGGACCGAACACAAAGGTTAGGCTGGGCCCGCGGGGAAGTGCCCGGGCACTCCTATGTATCTCATGAGGATGAGAATCAAGCCACACATAGTTCTTAAAGGTGACATGGTAAGACACCAGTGCCAGGGGAGAAGGGGAGTGTGGTCATGGCCCTTGCACTAAAAGAAGTGGAATTTGATAAATCTTGTTTGTCCTTTAAGGTGAGTGGTTTTTTTTGTCAAGCGACAGGCCTACAGTAGTAGGTTGTGGTGTCACCACAAGGATCAAGCCGTGATATGCATTGACAAATGGCATGGAACGTGACCAATACCCAACGTGATGTCCTCTACAACGAGGTCACCACAATGCAGTGCCGTTTTTCATCGTGCGGCCAGGACGATAATGTCACAGTTTAGGGTCGTATGATAGGACCAAGCATGCATTTTATCATCATGCAGCGCAGACGTAGCAGAGACGATGAGATGTGGGGAACGTGCGTATAGTTGTAAAACACAATTGATGGAGACATGATCCCACATCATATTGTACACCACTCGGAGAGGGAGACCTTAGGCCGAGGGGCCTATATAGAGGTAAGAGGTGAAACATGGGGGAGAGACTAGCTCCCTAAATGGGTTGTACCCGAAGACAGGACGTCCGGGCGGTATTACGTATCCCAAGAGGATGTAAATAAAGCTGAACGTAGTTCCAGATGGATCTTATTTTATGATCTTAGAGCTCAGACCATGAATGGTAACAACTTCCCAAGTTAGCGCGGACGTCAGCCCGATCCCTAAGCCCACGCGAGTTAAACTCGATGTGGGAAACAAGGTGGGGCATCCATATCGTGATACCTGGGGCGCCCATTGGAGGGGAATTGGTAAAGATCCCCAAAGGACACCTTTCACGTGACTTGTTTCCGCAACGCGTAGACGTGCATGGAGTAAAAGTACCAAGAGTTCCGAGACACTACTTGGACACGGTGAAGTGATGAAGGGTATGTATTGTGTACCCGAAATTTTGTGCTTAATGGATTGGCGTGGCGATAGAGGAAAACTGTTAACCATGGTGGAAACGTAGCGCCCATATCGCATTAGCCTGAGGTGGGAACAACAAACGAGCATCGACCGCTGACCACATTAGCAATGCGGGATTTTATCGATTTGTTGTCCGAAACCCTCGGGGGTGTTGGCCCGTAACGGTAGGAGAGCCCTTGGGGGTAGCATCCGGGACATTCTTGGGGGTCCCTCTAGGTGTGAAAGATGATGGAAGCCCTGATGCCGGGATACACATATCCTGGAAAGTGGGTGCGGACGTGTCCGAGTAAAGCTTGACATTCCAGGTAATAAACCAGAGTACTCTTAGGCACATTGGTGAACCACCAAAAAGGGATCGACGAAACAGCTCAATAGGTAGAGGTACATGGCATGGTCATTACGAGACCGATGTGAATGAGGACATAATCCCACACCACACCATATAATCCTCTCATGGAGGAAGGGTAGGCCAAGGGGCTAAGATGGGATGAAGATTCCCGAGAGATGGGGCTGGACCCGAATCCTAGACATTCGGGTGGTCCTACGTATACCATGAGGATGGGAATCAAGCCGAACGTAGTTCTCTAGATGTAATTTAACGTCATACGAGACGAGGAGGGGAGTAATATACCCCCAAACAAGGGAGGTGTACTGTACGGAGAATAAACTGACGTGAATGAGAAAATAACCTCACGCCACACCATACACTCCTATAAGAGAGGACCTGGGCCGGGGCCTGAAAAGGCCAAGGGGACTGATGGTTAGGCATTGGTTAGGGAGGCCTGACCCGCTTGCAGTTTATCGTCTTGTAGTGACGACGAGGGCTGGGGACCCGAGGAGGCCAAGGGGCCTGAGGCTGGGCCTCATAAGGGAAGGCGTACGACACGGTACATGATCCCCATGTAAATGAGGACATAGTCCCACACCACACCGTACACCCTCAGTTAGAGGTTGGGCGGAGGGGCCCGAGAAGGACAAGGGGCCTAAGGTCAGGCATCAATCAGGAAGGCCTGACGGGTCTGCAGTTTAACGTCTTACATGAGGACGGGGGTCAGGGACCTGAGGAGGCCAAGGGGCCTGAGGCAGGAACTCATAAGGGAAGGCGTACGACATGATACATGATCCCGACGTAAATGAGGACATAGTCCCACACCACACCGTACACCCCTTATAGGGGAATCAGGGCCATGGGCCCGACCGCTAGCACCACCCAGGGGGAAGTTTGTCACTTCGGGATGGGGTAGAACGAATCACTGCACTCGATGTTTGGGACATCTTGGGGTGGACCTGAAGAGCCAGGGCACTGTTGAACATGTTTGAAACACGACGTTTCTATGGTGACCTGGTATGGGAGCAAAAAATGAGTGTCGACCGTTGACCAAATTTGCAACGCGGGACTTGTATCGGCTTGTTGCTTGAAAACCCTCAGGGGTGTTGGCCTGTATCGGTAGGAGAGCCTGTAACGACCCAATCTTTTTGAGTAGTATATTAACTTACTCTTAATGATTTAATAAGATGTTAATGGTCAATGCAGAAAGAGGAGTCGATGGCTTCATCCAGTAGACTCGACCCTTATGAAGCCCACTTATCAGAGCTTGGGAAGGAGGTAGCATCTGTGGGCTTCGCTTTGGACCAATCCCAAGCCGAACTCCAGCGTGTCAAGCTTGAACGGAAACGCCTACAGGAGAAGTTCAAGTTAGTAGAGATTACTACTAGGGAAATGTTATCAGAGCCTCCCCCAGATTATCTCACCATAGCACACCTTACACTTAGGTCTTATGCCGGTGTTATAAGGGGCTATGTGACAAGACCCTAGCTTCCTTGTGTAATCCTCTCGGGTGAATAAATTGAGATATCTTCCTTTAGTGATGTTTGTGGTTTTTCTTTTGTCTGGATAATTTTAGGATATATTTTATTGATGAATTTTTTGAAAAAGGGATATTTTAAAACATTTATGTAAACCCTAAATAACTAATGATGTGTAATGATTTTCAAAAAATGATCTTCTACAAAAGTGTTCAGTAAGGAATTTGGAGTCTAATAAGATCAACTTAATTTTTGATTAATAGTAAATTATGAATAGTGATTTTACGCTTAGGAATAGTAATATGACCAAATGGATTAGTAATTTCACTCAAAGAAAGTTTTAATATAATTTAGACACCTAGATTAAGTAATGTGATTCAATAAAATGGGTAAATAACGGTTTCATAAATCATTAGTCATGTATTAGTTTTTTTGGATGAATAGTGTTTTTTAATTAAAAATAATTAGAAAATTATTTTTATAAAAAGGACTTTATTTTTGAACTCAGAGCATCGATATTATGTTAAGGTAATTTTTGGGGATTTTTCTGAAAAAAATGAATTTTCGATGAATAGTGTTTTTATTTAAAAATTAAATTAAAAATATTTAGAAAATTATTTTTATAAAATGGATTTCATTTTTGAAATCAGAGCATTGATATTTGGTTACGGTGAAATTTTGGGATTTTTCTGAGAAAGTTGAATTTTCAGTGAATAGTAAAAATACAGTTTTAGGATTTCGGTATGTTTAATGACATCATAATTGTGTCATGATGATGTCATGAGATATTTTAAGGGTTGGTCGGCAAAGGGTGATGAATTATTTTTTTGGGGGCCCCATGTGGCCTAACTCCTTGATAAATGCCAAGGGAGAGCACATGGGTTTGAGAAAAGCACATGTGAGGTGTCCCTTGGCCATTATTGCCTTGTCCCCTCACTTTCCCTATAAATACCCACCCTTTCCTCCTTTAGTTTTCACTCCCAACTCTCCCCCAACGAATTTCTGATCTTCTTACCTTCCAAGGAGTCCTCACAAGGTTCCCCCAGGCCCTCAAGATCCAAAACTTTGAGTTTCAAGAGTCACGTTTTAAGGTAAGGGATCCGAGCTCTCTCTTTCTTTTCATGTAATCTCTTTTATGTCATTCCTTTTATGCTACATGTTCTTATGTGAGAGGATGTTCTTTTATATTCCTCTTACTTCCCTTTTCATGTTTATATGATGAGAGATCCACTCTTACTCTCATCATTTCATTTTATGAAAGTTTAAGTGACGCCGTTAGGCTGCCGAATTTTTAAGGGATCCTTTCACCCTTCTCATTTTTCAAGTTCGATTTTCATATCATGTCTTTCAAGTTCCTTTTTTATTATGTTGGGGTATGATCTCTATATCTATCCTACTGATATCTTATGATCATATTATGAGAGACCCTATTTGATCTTGTCAATTCATTTTTATTGAAGTTTAAGTGACGCCGTTAGGCTGCCGAATTTTCATAAGAGAAATCTAATTTTTGTCTTCCTTCCATGTTTTTCATTTCAAATGGTATGTCCTCCAAATTTCATTACCATGTCCATATATCCTTCTTATTCCGTTCCCCTACTGTTTTATGGATCATTTATGAGTGGGTGACCCATGTCCCCTCTCTTTTCAATGTTTTCTAAAACCCCGAAACATAGCCGTTATGCTGCAGAATTTTTGGTCTCAAAATGCCTCTCTCTTTTCTCAAAATTATTTTATGTTATAAAGTGAATACTCAAAGCTCTTATTTCTACAAGGGTATTCAAATATATATCAAAATGTTCTATTTTAAATTCTGGGATTTACATACATGAGACCCGCTTTCCCTTTTCGTGGGTTTAATGTGACGTAAGGATCGTGTCTTTAAAGCAGTTTTTTTAAACGTTATGATTATGAAATGAAACCCATTTATTTTATGCTATATGGGTTATTTATGAAATGTTTGATGATGATATATGTGGCTCACATAATAATAAAGGCAAATTTAAGGGTGCGCCCTGATAGCGCTCCAATGCATTGGGTAATGATGTAACCACTGGAGATTACAATTTTCACGATACCTTGGTGAATAACCTTGGTAATTTTCAAATGACACCTTGGGGATGGACCTTAGTGATATGTTCATGATTTTCTATGTTAAATGATGTAGCCTCATCTTCAAGTTATGAAAAATGTTATTTTTATTATGAAATGCCTCATGATTTCTTTCTCATGCCTTAAAGTTCGTTTCATGTCCTTATTGAAGTATATCAAGTTCACATGTAAAATGTTCCTCTTGTTTCCCTTACTGGGCCTTCTGCTCACCCTTTATTTTGATGTATGTCCCCAGGTTATGAGATGCAGTAATGAACCTAGAATGAACTTAATGAGATGCCTTTCAAGTGTTTAAGAAGAATGTTTTATGTTGTTTTCATGTATTATGTTCCTGGTTTCCAAGACACTAGACCTTAAAGATCCTCAGTTTTGTGTAATGTAATGAAAGTTTATGTTATAAAATGGCAGGATGTTATAGTTGGTATAAAAGGATGGTTTAGTTATTTGTGGAAATTAGGATATAAAAACTTTAGGAAGAACCCTATAGAAAAGTTTAAATATAGGAAAACATCCTGGTATTTTGGTAAGTATTGAGTAAGTGGTTTATCAAACAAATACATCCCTGTCTGGATACGAGCAGGTAAAGGCGGCTCTGGCACAGATGTACATAGGGGTAAAACCCGAAAACACCGCTTTGAGCTAGACTCGAACGGGAACTGGTGTACGATAACGGGCCTTGCTGCACTCTTGGTTACGACACTCCCGGGGGATATGTTTGGTTAATCACAAGCTTTTTATGAATCATTATGAAGGAATTATAGAAAAGTGTAATTGTATAAGCATGAAGTCTTAGTTAAAAGATCCATAAATGAAACAAGTTTATCACTAAGGTTTTATTATTTTAGAAAATGGCAGGAAATAGGAGGAACCGTGCTGATGGTGACCGCAATGCACCATGTGCTGACGGCCCTCCGATGGAAGCCGGAATGGAAAAATTCATGCGAATGATGAACCAACTGACTCAAGTTATGAGTAATAACTTGAATCAAGCTGAGAGGCCAACCTCAAAATGAAGGGAACAACTTTCTGTTGATTCCTTCATGCGTCAACGACCACCAACATTCAGTGGATCTACTGACCCATTGGTTGCGGAACAATGGATAAGCTCCATTGAAAAGATCTTTTCTGTACTTCATTGTTCGGAACAAGAAAAAGTCACCCTTGCTGTTTACCGCCTAGAGGGAGAATATGATCAGTGGTGGTCACTGATCAAAAACACAAAACCACGAGAAGAGATGGAAGCTTTGAGGTGGGAAGAATTTCGTGGAATTTTCTTTAACAAGTATTTCCCTCGTTCCATGATATCGAAAATGGAGAAAGAGTTTCTCGAGCTGAAGCAGAAGGAGAACGAATCTGTCAGAAGCTATGAGATGAACTTCACAAGGCTTTCCCGTTATACCTCAAGCTTTGTCATGGACCCTAATGGGAAGGTTGATAGATTCTTTGGCGGACTATGACCTCATCTACGGAAGAATCTAGCCAACATGGACTATGATAGTTATGATGAAATTGTTCGAAGTGCTATGAAAGTTGAACTAGAGTTTGGGGAGACACAGTGGTCTCACAAATCTAATGAGAAGAAGAGAACTCTAGAACCAAGCCTGGGAAGAAGTTTTTATCAGGAAAGAGGTGGAAAGCATATGAAACATGCCACATGCAATAAATGTGGGAAGAAGCATTCGGGGAACTGCTTGATCGGAAGTGGTAAGTGCTATAGGTGTGGAAAAGAAGGCCATATTTCTCGGAATTGTCATAGTGATGTGAAGCCTCAACTTCCCAACACTAACGACAGAGGAAAGATGGTTCTGGCCCTACCCGAAGTCACATGCTTCAAGTGTGGACATCTTGGGCACTTTGCTAATCAATGTCCAAATCTGAGGGTGGTAGAGGGGAATCACCATCAACCTCAGCAGAGGCCAAGGGAGCAAGGTCGTGCTTTCGCTATCACAACAGCTGAAGTTGAAGTCCCGAACGATGTGGTAGCAGGTACTCTTGTTGTCCTCTCAAAACTAGCAAGTACTTTATTTGATTCTGGCTCTACACATTCCTTTATTTCCTCCAAGTTTGCAAGGAATATAGAATCAATCCCTGAACTGCTAGAGGTAGAGTTGTCAGTCAAGACACCAAGTGGGATTATCATTGCATCAAAAGTATTTAGAGACTCTAGTGTTTACTTTGGTGAGCACAATCTTATCTCAAATCTAGTAGTCATTCCCATGATGGAATTCGACATTATACTAGGGATGGACTAGCTCTCAAAGTATAATGCTAAGATCAAATGCAGAAGTAAGGAAATCTCAGTAGTCTTGAATGAACGACCTATAGTTATCTTCCGAGGAGAGATATCCTGAACTGATCCCTTTATAGAAGCACCTCCTATATCTTTCATTATAGAGTTAATCGGTGATGAGGAAGAAGGGAAAGGGAGCATACAAATTGAAGATGTTCCAATTGTTTAGGAGTACATGGATGTCTTTCCTGAGGAGTTACCTTGACCTCCCCCAGAAAGAGAGGTAGAGTTCTCCATTGAACTCGTACCTGGGTCTCAACCGATATCAAAGACTCCGTATAGAATGGCAAATGTGGAGCTAGAAGAGCTAAAGAAAAAACTGCAAGACTTGTTGGAGAAGGGGTTTATCCGACCGAGTGTGTCTCCTTGGGGAGCACCAGTTCTCTTTGTGAAGAAGAAGGATGGATCAATGCGGCTATGCATTGATTATAGAGAACTGAACGGGATCACAGTGATGAACAAATATCCTCTTCCAAGAATTGATGATTTATTTGACCAACTTCGTGGGGCTCAATTCTTCTCTAAGATTGACCTTCGATCTGGTTATCATCAACTGAGGGTGAAGAAGGAAGATATTCCAAATACTGCCTTCCGATCAAGATATGGGCATTATGAGTTTACTGTTATGCCCTTCGGCTTGACTAATTCTCCTGCTATTTTCATGGATTTGATGAATAGAGTCTTTAAGGACTACCTTGATAACTTTGTGGTAGTTTTTATTGATTATATTTTGATATATTCAAAAAGTCGTGAGGAGCATGAAGATCATGTGAGGGTTATTTTGAAAACTCTACGGAAGGAGAGGCTCTTTGGGAAGTTCAGCAAGTGTGAGTTTTGGTTACAACAAGTGGCTTTCTTGGGGCACATCGTAACCAATGAAGGAATCTCGGTTGACCCTGCAAAGACAATGGTTGTGGAGGAGTGGCCTCAACCCACAAAAGTAACTGAGATTCATAGTTTCCTTGGTTTAGCGGGATATTATAGGAGGTTTGTGAAAAACTTTTCACGACTTTCTAATCCACTAACCAAGTTGACTCGAAAAGGGGTTAAGTTCATCTGGACAAAGGAATGCAAGGAAAGTTTCCAAGAGCTGAAGAAGAGATTGGTTACTGCACCTGTGTTAACACTACCCTCTATCGGAGAAGGATTCGTTATTTTTAGCGATGCATCTCTGAAAGGGCTTGGGTGCGTCCTCATGAAAAATGACAAAGTAATTGCTTATGCATCTCGACAGTTGAAGATTCATGAGCAGAATTATCCTACGCATGATCTAGAGCTGGGGGTAGTTGTTTTTTCTCTAAAGATATGGAGGCACTATCTTTATGGGGAGAAATGCGATATATACACTGACCACCAAAGTCTAAAGTATATTTTCACACAGAAAGAATTGAACATGAGACAAAGGAGATGGTTGGAGCTTATTAAAGACTATGATTGTTCAATTCATTATCACCCTGGAAGAGCAAACAAAGTCGCGGATGCGTTAAGAAGGAAAGATCATGTTGTTCTGGCAACAATGAAGATCCTAGGGGATCCCTTGATTAAAGATCTAGTAAAACTGGACATGAGAATTATAAGGAAAGGGACATCATCAACCCTATCCCAAATGATTTCTCAACCTTCATTACTAGAGAAGATCAAGAAGGCTCAAAAAGAAGATCCTTTGCTGCAGGAGAAGTTCGAGGCTGTAAAGGATGGTAAGTTCCCTGATTTCAATGTTGATCAAGAAGGTGTATTGAAATTTCGTACAAGACTATGTGTTCCATCTATTCCGGAGATAAAGAAAGAACTGATGGATGAAGCTCATATCTCTACTTTCTCTATACATCCGGGAAGCACTAAGATGTATAGAGACCTTCGTGATCATTATTGGTGGGATAACATGAAGAGGGAGATTGCTGATTACACTACAAGGTGCCTGGTGTGTCAGAAAGTAAAGGCAGAACGACAACTTCCTAAGGGGGTATTACAACTGCTACCCATACCAGTATGGAAGTGGGATAATATCACTATGGAATTTGTAACTGGTCTCCCGAAAACATCTAAAGGAAACAATGCGATATGGGTTATTGTGGACCGTCTCACCAAGACAGCCCATTTTATCTCTATTCGGGAAAATTTCTCTCTGGATCAGCTTTCCAAGATATACGTGAAGGAAGTGGTAAGGCTGCATGGGGTACCACTATCCATCGTATCTGATCGTGACCCAAGATTCACATCAAAATTCTGGAGAAGTCTTCAACATGCTCTGAATACTGAATTGAATTTTAGTACGGCCTATCATCCTCTAACTGATGGCCAATCTGGAAGGACTATATAGACACTCGAAGACATGATGAGATTATGCTCAATGGAATTTAAAGGTGGATGGGATCAACACCTCCCATTAGTTGAGTTCTCCTATAACAACAGCTACCATTCGAGTATTCAGATGGCACCCTATGAAGCTCTGTATGGAAAGTGGTGTAGAACTCCTACTTGTTGGGATGAAACTGGTGAGAGGAAGCTTCTTGGGCCTGATCTCATGCAAGAGATGACGGAACAGGTTCATGCCGTCCAACAACACATAAAAGCTGCTCAATGTCGGCAGAAGAGCTATGCTGACAATCGTCGAAGGGACTTGGAGTTTGGTGTTGGCGACAAAGTCTTCCTTCGAATTTCTCTATGGAAGAGAGTCATGCAGTTTGGGAAGAAAGGGAAGCTCAGCCCTAGGTACATTGGCCCCTATGAAATCCTTGATCGCATAGGAGCAGTGGCCTATCGTCTAGTACTTCCACCGAACCTAGTTCAAGTTCATGATGTCTTCCATGTATCTCTCTTGAGGAAGTACATACCCGAGCCTTCACATGTACTGAACCCATAGGTGGTACAACTGGAACATGACCTCTCTTATGAGGAGCAGCCAGTGGAGATCTTGGACCATAGAGACAAGGTCCTACGAAACAAGACTACCCACCTTGTGAAAGTGTTGTGGAGGAATCACAAATATGAAGAAGCGACTCGGGAGCCTGAGGAAACAATGAAGCAAAAGTACCCTCATCTTTTCGACTAGGCCTCAAGTATAAATTTCGGGGACGAAATTTATTAAGGGGGGAAGAATGTAACGACCCAATCTTTTTGAGTAGTATATTAACTTACTCTTAATGATTTAATAAGATGTTAATGGTCAATGCAGAAAGAGGAGTCGATGGCTTCATCTAGTAGACTCGACCCTTATGAAGCCCACTTATCAGAGCTTGGGAAGGAGGTAGCATCTGTGGGCTTCGCTTTGGACCAAGCCCAAGCCGAACTCCGGTGTGTCAAGCTTGAACGGAAACGCCTACAGGAGAAGTTCAAGTTAGTAGAGATTACTACTAGGGCAATGTTATCTGAGCCTCCCTCAGATTCTCTCACCATAGCACACCTTACAGTTAGGTCTTATGCTGGTGTCATAAGGGGATATGTGACGAGATCCTAGCTTCCTTGTGTAATCCTTTCGGGTGAATAAATTGAGATATCATCCTTTAGTGATGTTTGTGGTTTTTCTTTTGTCCGGATAATTTTAGGATATATTTTATTGATGAATTTTTTGAAAAAGGGATATTTTAAAACATTTATGTAAACCCTAAATAACTAATGATGTGTAATGATTTTCAAAAAATGGTCTTCTACAAAAGTGTTCAGTAAGGAATTTGGAGTCTAATAAGATCAACTTAATTTTTGATGAATAGTAAATTATGAATAGTGATTTTACGCTTAGGATTAGTAATATGACCAAATGGATTAGTAATTTCACTCAAAGAAAGTTTTAATATAATTTAGACACCTAGATTAAGTAATGTGATTCAATAAAATGGGTAAATAACGGTTTCATAAATCATTAGCCAAGTATTAGTTTTTTCGGATGAATAGTGTTTTTTAATTAAAAATTTAATTAAAAATAATTAGAAAATTATTTTTATAGAAAGGACTTTATTTTTGAACTCAGAGAATCGATATTATGTTAAGGTAATTTTTGGGGATTTTTCTGAAAAAAATGAAATTTCGATGAATAGTGTTTTTATTTAAAAATTAAATTAAAAATATTTAGAAAATTATTTTTATAAAATGGATTTCATTTTTGAAATCAGAGCATTGATATTTGGTTAAGGTGAAATTTTGGGATTTTTCTGAGAAAGTTGAATTTTCAGTGAATAGTAAAAATACAGTTTTAGTGTTTCGGTATGTTTAATGACATCATAACTGTGTCATGATGATGTCATGAGATCTTTTAAGGGTTGGCCGGCCAAGGGTGATGAATTATTGTTTTGGGGGCCCCATGTGGCCTAACTCCTTGATAAATGCCAAGGGAGAGCACATGGGTTTGAGAAAAGCACATGTGAGGTGTCCCATGGCCATTATTGCCTTGTCCCCTCACTTTCCCTATAAATACCCACCCTTTACTCATTTAGTTTTCACTCCCAACTCTCCCCCAACGAAGTTCGGGTCTTCTTACCTTCCAAGGAGTCCTCCCAAGGTGCCCCCAAGCCCTCAAGGTCCAAAACATTGAGTTTCAAGAGTCACGTTTTAAGGTAAGGGATCCGACCTCTCTCTTTCTTTTCATGTAATCTCTTTTATGTCATTCCTTTTATGCTACATGTTCTTATGTGAGAGGATGTTCTTTTATATTCCTCTTACTGCCCTTTTCATGTTTATATGATGAGAGATTCACTCTTACTCTCATCATTCCATTTTATGAAAGTTTAAGTGATGCCGTTAGGCTGCCGAATTTTTAAGGGATCCTTTCACCCTTCTCATTTTTCAAGTTCGATGTTCATATCAAGTCTTTAAAGTTCCTTTTTTATTATGTTGGGGTATGATCTCTATATCTATCATACTGATCTCTTATGATCATATGATGAGAGACCCTATTTGATCTTGTCAATTCATTTTTATTGAAGTTTAAGTGACGTCGTTAGGCTGCCGAATTTTCATAAGAGAAATCTAATTTTTGTCTTCCTTCCATGTTTTTCATTTCAAATGGTATGTCCTCCAAATTTAATTACCATGTCCATATATCCTTCTTATTCCGTTCCCCTACTGTTTTATGGATCATTTATGAGTGGGTGACCCATGTCCCCTCTCTTTTCAATGTTTTCTAAAACCCCGAAACATAGCCGTTATGCTGCAGAATTTTTGGTCTCAAAATGCCTCTCTCTTTTCTCAAAATTATTTTATGTTATAAAGTGAATACTCAAAGATCTTATTTCTACAAGGGTATTCACATATATATCCACATTTTCTGTTTTAAATTCTGGGATTTACATACATGAGACCCTCTTTCCCTTTCCGTGGGTTTAAAGTGACGTAAGGATCATGTCTTTAAAACAGTTTTTTTAAACGTTATGATTATGAAATGAAACCCATTTATTTTATGCTATATGGGTTATTTATGAAATGTTTTATGATGATATATGTGGCTCACATGATAATAAAGTAAAATTTAAGGGTGCGCCCTGATAGCGCTCCAATGCATTGGGTAATGATGTAACCACTAGAGATTACAATTTTCACGATACCTTGGTGAATAACCTTGGTAATTTTCAGATGACACCTTGGGGATGGACCTTGGTGATATGTTCATGATTGTCTATGTTAAATGATGTAGCCACATCTTCAAGTTATGAAAAATGTTATTTTTATTAAGAAATGCCTCATGATTTCTTTCTCATGCCTTAAAGTTCTTTTCATGTCCTAATTGAAGTATATCAAGTTCACATGTAAAATATTCCTCTTGTTTCCCTTACTGGGCCTTCTGCTCACCCTTTCTTTTGATGTATGTCCCCAGGTTATGAGATGCAGTAATGAACCTAGAATGAACTTAATGAGATGCCTTTCAAGTGTTTAAGAAGAATGTTTTATGTTGTTTTCATGTATTATGTTCCTGGTTTCCAAGACAATAGACCTTAAAGATCCTCATTTTTGTGTAATTTAATGAAAGTTTATGTTATAAAATGGCGGGATGTTATAGAGCCCTTGGGCGTAGTATCCAGGCTGTTCTTGGGGGTCCCTCTGGGTGTGCAAAAATGATGTAATCCCAGTCAAGGGGTGGGTGAAGCATAGCAGTATCTATCCACGAAAAAGGCAAACATCTCCAGGGGTGTGCAGCTGGGTCGAGGCTTGCTCGACGTGAGTTGGGGAAAAAGTGTGCACCCTGCCATATTTCTTGACCCGAGGGGATGATTTTGGCTTTCGGGCTGAGCCAATGGACGAAATGCCTGGGCGTTCCTAAGTATCCCATTAGGATGGGAATCAAGCCATACGTAGTTCTTCAAGGCCATGCAGTTTAGCGTCATGCGATGAGGACGTGGGAGGATAGAAGAATGGCAGTGGGAACATGGGGAGACCCTTACAATCCTTGTGTGAGCGGGGTTGTATGAGCGGGGCTAAGAAAGCCTACTCCCCACTACACAAAGATCCTCCAAGGAAACTATTCCCAGGGGGGATAGTGGAAGAGAAAAGCTTGGGGCTGGGCTCAAGACGAGGCATCCGAGCATTCCTACGTATCTCATGAGGATGAGAATCAAGCCACACATAGTTCTTGAGATGCAGTTTAACGTCATGCGGGATGAGGATGCATCTCATTTGGGGATATGTAAGGTACGACAAGTAATCCGACGTGAATGAGGACGTAGTCCCACACCATACCGTACAATACTGCAAGAGGGTAAGTCGGGGAAAACCAAGGGGCATGAGGCCGGACCGCAGTCAGGGAGACCTGACCAGCTTGCGGTTTAACGTCTCGCGGTGAAGATGGGGTTCGTGGGCCCGAGGAGGCCAAGGGGCCTGAGGCTGAGCCTCGGTCAGGAAGGCCTGACTGTCTTGCAGTTTAACGTCTTGTAGTAAGACGGGGGGCCATGGGCCCGAGGAGGCCAAGGGGCCTGAGGCTGAGCCTCGCTCAGGAAGGCCTAACTTGCTTGCAGTTTAACATCTTGTAGTAAGGACAGGAGGAGATCATAGTTTAAGGTCATAGAGCTCGGACCATTTTGCAGCTTATCGTCTTGGAGGATGAAGATGCAGCTTAAGGTCGTGTAGGACCTTACAGTTTAAGGTCGTGTTAGACCATAACGTGCAGTTTAAGGTCATGCGGGACCATACCAGATCAGGCGATGTACCGCTTGAGGAACCTGGCGTTGGTGGGAGGGGTTATGCACTCTCCATCCATGGTCACCAAGGAGTACGCCCCGTTGGGGTAAACCTTATGGATGATATAAGGCCCTTCCCATTTGGGTTCTAACTTGGTCAGTTTCCTACCGGGAATCATTGGCGCTCGAAGGGCCAGTACTAGGTCGCCCTGTAGAAAAGAATGGAGACGAACCTTCTTGTTGAAGGACTTCACTATCTTATCCTGATGCCTTTCCAGATTATGCAAGGCACGAAGCCGGTTCTCGTCCAGTTCTTCTAATTCAGTTAGACGGATTTTGGCTACCTCATCTAATGTCTGGTGATCATAGACTGCAGTGCGTAACGATGGCAGCTGGATCTCAATGGGTAGGACGACCTCAGCTCCATTTACCAGGGAATATGGGGTCACCTGGGTAGAGTTGTGAGTCGTCATCCGATAAGCCCAGAGGGAATTGGGGAGCTTGTCCAGCTAACTTTTCTTGTTCTGACCAACCGTCTTCTGCAGAATGTTAGAGAGGGTTTTGTTGAACGCCTTGATCTGTCTGTTTTCCTGCGCATGGTAGCGGGAGGTATGGTTCAAACGGATGTCGTACTTGGCGTAGAATTTCTTTAGTTCAGCCGCTCAGAATTTGGTGTTGTTATCGGTGAGGACGACATGAGGTACCCCAAAATGGTGGATAATATTGGAGCTCACAAAGTTGACGAAGGAACGGGCCTTGACCTCTTTGAGCGGAACTGCCTCTGCCCACTTGGAGAAGAAATCTGTAATAGTCAGGATGAACCTACACTGGCGGGCTGTTGCTGGTGGATACGGTCCCACTACATCAAGTCCCCATACCGCAAATGGCCAAGAGTACTTGGGGGGGTGGAGGGGCTCCGGCGACCGATGCAGGAAGTTGGCGTGAACATGGCATGCATGGCATCTCTTGGAATACCCAATAAAATCGAGGATCATAGAGGGCCAGAACTACCCCAACCTCCGGATTTGATGGGACAGCTTCAACCCAGCTTGATGGGCGTCATAGGATCCGGTGTGAACCTCTTGCATAACTTGAGGAATATCTACTCCTTGAATGCAACAGAGGAGGAAACTATCGAAGCTCCACTTATAAAGGATCTGTTCAAGACCGAGGCCTCTCTGGAGGGTAAATTGCAGCGCGCGGCGTCAGATTCGCTCACGCTCAGCTCGGTCGTCCGGGAGGTGACCATTTTGGAGATACTCGACAAAAGGAGCCCTCCAGTCGGGAGTGGCTTCACCCGCTGTGTCTGACGAACCCGGGACCCCTGACGTAGAGGGTCCGGCAGTGAGATGACTTACCCGCAGGCCATCATTGTCCTGTTGGGTGACGGGGGCAATGACTCTTCTGTGTTCCACATGTATGATCAAATCATCTTGCTCGGGTTCTGCGAGCGACGCAGCTAAGCCAACCAAGGAATCTGCTTGACCGTTCTGTGACCGTGGGACATGGGTAATCTCTTGTCGAGAAGAGAACTGGGCCATTAGGCGGAGGGTGTACTCCAGCAACGGTACAAGCTCCGGCTTCCTGATGACGTAGTCGCCATTAACCTGTTTGATTACCAGCTCGGAATTTCCTTTCACATGTAGATGGGGCACATGGATGTCAAGAGCCAACTCGAGGCCGATGGTGAGAGCCTGGTACTCTGCCTCATTGTTCGTACAGCCTTCTGACAACAGGAACGAGTATGGAAGGACATCTTGTTCTGGGTTAATGAAGACAATACCCAGGACCACTCTGTTGAGCTTGGGATCGTTGAGCCGCCTACCGGTGGGGCTCCGGAAGGCACCATCGAAATGCATTTGCCAACACCGGAAGACATGATCGACTGAGAGTATCATCTCATCAGGAAAATCCAGGTCCAGGGATTGATCCGAAGAGGTTGGATGGGCAGCTAAAAATTCTACCAACCCCTGTCCCTTAATGGCCTTCTGAGGTATAAACCTGATATCAAACTGCTAGAGAATCCCCTCCCACCGTGCTAGTCGGCCAGTGAGCATGGGGTTGTTCAGGATATACATCAGTGGGTCTACCCGGGAGACCAATTGCACCTCATGGTGCTGCAGGTAATGTCGCAACTTCTTCACGGCGAAGACGAGCGCAAGGTATCTCTTTTCGATAGGGGAGTATCTAACCTCCGTATCGAGAAGCATGCGGCTGAGATAGTAGAGACTGTTCTCAGTACCCTCGTTATTCTTCTGGGCGAGCAGTGCACCGATGGATCTTTCCAGGGTGGTCACGTAAAGGACCAGCGGCTTTCTGGAGACGTGTGGCATCAAAACCGGAGGTTGGAGCAGATACTTCTTGATTTCCTTGAAGTAGGTCTGACACTCCTCATCCCATTCGTAGGCGGCACCCTTCTTCATGAGCCAGGAAAATGGCTTACACTTTCCGGGCAGATTCGTGATGAATCGGCGTATATAGGCTATGTGGCCTTGGAGGCCTCGAAGTTCCCGAATGTTGCTCGGGGGATGCATTTGGATGATTTCCTTGATCTTCTCTGGGTCGATCTCAATACCTTGGTATCTAACAACAAATCCTAGAAACTTCCCAGAGGTGACCCCGAAGGCACACTTCAATAGGTTCATCTTCAGGTGACGGGAACGGAGGAAACCGAACACCATCTCAAGGTCTTTGAGATGGTCCTGGTGCTGACATGATTTGACCACTAGGTCATCTACGTAACATTCCACCAATGTTCTGAATGGCATAACCTGGTAGAAAAAGATACCTTGGGGATCCCTGAAGGTAGTGGACTCCTCATCCTCGGGGGCTATCCGGATCTGGTTGTACCCGGAATACCCATCCATGAAAGAGAGAGCTTGGAACCCGGTCGTGGCCTCAATCAATAACTCTGTCATCGGGAGTGGGAAGTCATCTTTTGGGCAGTGGCAATTAAGATCGCGGAAGTAGATGCAGACTCTGATCTACCCATTCTTCTTCCAGACTAGCACAATTTTGGCAAGCCACTTGGGGTACTGGACTTCCTTAATGAAGTTGGATTTTATGAACCTGTCAACTTCGGCCTCAACCATATCACCATGAGAAGGGTTCATTTTCCTGGGAGGCTGCTTAAACCCACGATGGTTTGTCGGGAGGCCCAGACAGTGAACGACAACCTGTGGATCTAGTCCAGGCATCTCATTGTAACTCCAGGAAAACACGTCACGGTGTTGTTTGAGGAAGTCTACGTACTGCTGCCACTCCTAGGGGGACATGGCTGCACTGATCAATGTGGGTTTCAGATCCGCCTCACTACCAAGGTTCACCTGTACCAGTTCATCAACCGTGGTAGAGACGCCTTCCTCAAAGGAGGGGGGACCATCCTCCAGGTCTTCCTCTCCACCTGTGGGGGATTTCCCACGATGGGAGATACTTCTGGGCTATCAAATCCTGAGGGGCAGCTGGTGCCGGTGTGGGCAGCAGTGGTCATCATATCAGGAGGCTCACTCGCCATTGAGACCATAGCAATGAAGGCAGTCGAACTTATCCCATCTGGCCTTCGGCCTAAGGGGCCACGTTTGATGATATCAAAGTAGTGGTGACGTTTCACCCTAAGTCGGTGGATTCCAGCCCGGCGGAAGAGACATGTATGGCATACCGCTATTGTCATAAGCTTGACATTCCGGTACCATATAGGGGTAGGATGTTCTGGGATCACCTGATCCTGGTTGATGTAGAAGTACGTGGTGATTTTCCGTCGTCGCTTGGACATTGGAACATTCCTTCCTTGTGTACCCGAGACAACAAAACATTTCCCCATGTCAGGGGTCGTGGCCTCAAATCGATGGATCGTGAGGATGTAGGCGTCATCCACGCTTGCCCAAGGATCACTTGTGACTGGGGCAGGTTCATCCCCACTTACTAGGATTTTCTTATCCTTACTCTTGTAATAATCAGCATCCAGATAGCAGTCCTCACAAGAGGTGAAAGGAGATGCAACTCCTTGAAGCACGCCTACTCGACCGTTGAGTGAGTATTTGAGACACTGGTGATACGATGAAGGGACCACTTCATGCAGATGGAGCCATGGCCTACCCATCAATACGTTGTAGGCAGTGTCCTGAGAGACGACCATGAACTCAGTGCGGGCAAATAAGCCACCAAACTGAGTCTTCAGGCAGATCTTGCCGACTGGGGTTTGCTCGGTCCTATCGTACCTCTGAATTATGAGGTCGGAGGGAGTTAAATCACCTTTAGAGGGGCCCAACTTTCGCAACGTCCGAGTCAGAATAAGATTGATCCCGGAACCCGTGTCAACGAGGAAGCAGCGGAATTCCACACCATTGAAGTGGCCAGTGATGTACAGTGGGCGAATATGCCCCTGTAGATGAGGGTCCTCATCTTCACCGGAGAATGAGATAACAGCCTGACATTCGTCGTTCTCAATTGTCTCGGTATGGAAGGCTTCCACAGCTGCTACCTCTGTCTCAAACTGGAGGGGGATTCTTAGGGCCTCGGCAAGTGCCTCGTGCATTTTGGATGATAGGAAAAGGGCCTTGAGGATAGAAAGCCTTTCCGGAATGCCAGCCAGGTGCTTCAGGACATCATACTTTCATGCCAAACGCGAACCTCTGCCTACAAGAGGTCGTTCGGAAGTTGGAGGCATAGCGGGTCCTGCCGGTTGAACTAGCGGTCGACTAGTACTGGGTACATCCTGCTGCCTACTAGTTGAAGCCTTGAGAGTAGACGCCTGACTAGGATCGGACAGCAGAGGCTAGCCTGTAGCCGGGCAAGACTAATTGTGATACGAATGAGGCAGATCTCCCTGATCTAGTAGCACAAACGACGGTGGAGGTAGATCCGAGGGCGTTAGATGGGGTTGTGCGTGCTGAGCTCTACGTTGAGCCTACTGTCTGGTCTCAGTAGCATGCATGGCTTGGCTGAAAGTGTCCGCTGACGTACCTCGATGACCGGCGCAGTTGCGATTCCACTGATGTTGACGTCAGCTGGAAACATTGGGGAGGTTCGCCTGGCGCTCCCCCTCGTCGGGAGTCATATAGGGCTTTACCACCTCCACGGTGTTAACCAAAGCATACCCCTGGATGTCACTCGAGGAGTAATCCACCACCGGGCGGATTCTAGGAGGAATCCCCATTTCAGGGGGCATAAAGTCACCGAGAGTGCGGGATGACAATGGAACCGGCGGAGCGCATTGCTTCTTCTTACGTCGTCGCTGCTTGCCCTTTTGGGATGAGTTCGGCTGTGAAGACAATGCAGAGGTAACAACTACTTCTTCTGAAGGTTCCCGCTACCTCTGGCACACCTGGATGATACCATGGGCACGGACGACAGTTTTTCGATCCATCTAGTTGTCGTATTTCCAGGATCCATGGCTGGGAACCTGCTGCCACTCGCCTTCGCTGTCGCTACCGATCTCTGGCCCTATAAAGACACCAGCCACTTGTGTTGGTGTTGGGACCAACCTGACTATGTTGTTGTTGACCTGGTCTTGAAGCCAGTCTTTAAACACATAGCATTTCTTGAGGGTGTTCCCCAGAATCTGATGATAAGGACAATAGTTGGGGTGATCGGTGAGATTCTCCTCTACCGGCCTTCTGCGCTCGGGCAGGCGCACAATCCCTTGCTCTAGAGCACTTCGGTACTAGCCAGGGACCTGATTTTCGTTGAATGAATAAGTTTGGTGCCTTCTTTCCAGATAGGGGGCCCTGGGGGCCTGGCCCTGACGAGGGGCTGGAGGGGCCTTCCGAGGAGGCGGCGCCTGATTATCTCACCTAGGTGGAGGTGGCGCATTGCACGGGGGAACCTATCGATTCTGAGGTAGTCGGTGTTGGGAAGGAGCCTGTGATTGAGGTGGAGGACCTCTGTGGGGTTGCGGGGATGGTGCTGGTGGCAGTAATTCCAACTTCCTAGGGGCTTCTATTTGGGCCACCACGGCGGGTTCAGCTCTGGTGGTCCTCCTGACTGGGATCATAGGGGGCAACGAACGTGCCTAACTATCCTGTTGCAGAGCTTCCTCAAGGAGCTGAGCCTTATCATAGAAATATCTGAACCCTCCAGGGTAGTTCTGGGTGATCAGGGAGGGTAACAGCTCCGTTTTGACGTTCCCCACACACATCGTCAGTAATTTATCCTGAGTCGGTGGCATATCGAGAAAATATGTAGGTCCCTTCCACCGGGCAATGAAATCCGCGACTCGCTCATCAGGCCTTTGCTTGCACTTGAAGAGGTCTGCAATGCTAGTCTTCCGCGTGGTGGAGCTGAACTGGTATAGGAACTGCCGACGGAGATCCTCCCAACCGGTCACCGATCCGATAGGGAGCTGGCTGTACCAGACAAATGATGGACCTTCCAATGTCTGTATGAAACATCGGAGCTTGGAGGCTTCTTGCTGAGCCGGGGTCCCCAGCATGGGGCCACACCTGGAAGAAAAATGAGCCAAGTGATGCGGTGGGTCCCCTGTCCCGTTGAAGGGCGAGAAATTGGGGTTCCCAAAACCCGGGGGCGCGGGCATATCATCCACGCACGCGGGATACAGCTTTCCATCCGGTGGGACTGCCACCTGTCGCATTTCCAACGCTTCGAAGCGGGCTGTGCGTGCCGCTATAAGATCATCTGGGTGGGTGTCCCTGTATTGACGGGGATCCATAACCACAAGTGAATTTCCAGGTTCTTCAACACGGTAGATGGCTTCGGCAGCTCGTGGATCAACTGGCGGAACGATTGCGGGGGGACTCGGGGAACCCGAACTGGATTCTTTAGATTGCCCCGTCGTTCGGGGGGTTTGGAGAGATGTATCGTGCCCTCTTGCCGTAAGTTACGACTTCTTCCCTACCTACGGAAGTAGCGTGATCAGGATTTCCCAGAGGCATCTCACCAGGGGGAAATTGGTCCTGCCCCTGCTGCCCCGGCCTGGGATTACCATTGTCGGGTCGCCACTCTGCAGCGCGCTCAGCCAAGAGTTCGTCAACCAGCCTCTTCTGCTCAGCAAGCTGCTGGCGTAACGTGGCCTTCTCGGGATCTTCTTCATTTTTCTGTACAGAGGCAGATAGTCTGGAGTTCTTGACAGTTTTGACGTGCTCCTTACCCTTACCGGTATTTCGACCGAGTACCAGCGACTTGGTGGGTACGGGGAGGCCTAGAAGGTTCCTCTGCTGACAGGTAACCCTCCCTAATGGGTCCAGCAGCGGCGGTACGCCCTCGGGGGGTAAGTCTCCATCAAGAAATTCAAGATCGTCTTCCTTGTCCACTACGTCAGCCATGTGGACCGCGACCCCTCTCGAGGGCACGTCCTCAATGTCGCATAATGAATCGGGCTGCCGTCGGATAGGGTTGAAGAGGACAGCGGCATAGTATCCCCAACCACAGACTTGCACATGGGGGGTATCTTCCCTGACGACTCTGCGGAGTACTTTGAAACTCTGAACACATTTCCATTGAAGGGCGCTATGGCGGCATGGCAACTCAGGGTGCTGGGCCACAAGGAGTGCGGCCAAATCGATCAGGTAAAATTTCTCGCCGATTTCTTCGAAGTGCTCTCATCTTCTGGGGCACACCACCCGCTCGTAACGAAGGGGAAAGTGTGTCGCCCATAGGTTTCGACAAAAGAACCCCACTTCTTCAGGGGTAAGAGACTCTGATGCGCGAAAGTTCAGCTCCGCCGTCAGCTAGAACTTCTCCGGGAAGTAATCCGCTGCGAGAATGCTCCAGAAGATCCTGGGTTCGGACTCAGGGTCTGGCCCTGTATTTCCCCACTCATCAACCAGATGCAGCTGAGGGACCGATAGCGGTACCGAGGCGGACCTCTGGGATAGTAAACTCGGCGGCGGAGAATACGACGAACGAGCTGACTGGCCGCCGAATTATGGGCCATCCTCTAAAGAGTGAGGTGAACTGGCCACGATGTCATGATATGATGGGCTGATAGCCATAGCTTCCGGCACAAAAAGTCGCGGCTACCAGCGATAGGTCACGTCGTCGCTCTGCCACCGTTGGCCCCCAAAATAGCTCTCTGTGATCTCTGGTAGAGGTAGAGGGAACTTCTGGTGACAATGGTGGTGATTACAAGGTCGAGGCCTGCAGAATTTCCACAATTTATTCCTCCTAGATATACCTGTGGAGGGAGGTGGGAATCTGGTGGACCTCATATTCCGGGAGAATGAGGCTAACGCACCTGGTTCCCGTCCTAGTCCTTGATACGGAGGAGTGGGGAGAAGGTTCCATCGCTGAGTTGCATTCCGCTTCAAAATCTGAGAAGCGGGCAGGTTTGATCTCCATCCGGGCCTTCCCATGACTCTTCTTGTGGCGGCGACGACCCGCTCTCCTGCCCCAGGGTGGCTCTTCAGGACAGGGTTGATCCCTAACAGGTAGCCTTGGGGTGGCGATGGGGCCGTGGCGGAGAGGGCCCCTGCTCAAGATAGCCGAGGTGCGAGGGGCACCAGGGAAAATGTCGAAGGGTACATGGGGAGGACCTCTATGGAGAACACCCATGTGGGCGGAGCCTCTGTTGGAATTGGAAGAATCATGGAGGGGACCTCCATGGCCGATGCGGGCGGAGCGAGGCTGACCTTCACTCCCCAAGTTCCAGGGGCGAGGAGGACCTTCGCCTGTTGTAGAGAGGACGTAGGGAGGGCCCCCACGCTGGAAAAGGACTTGATGGACAGTGCCTTCAGATCGGCGGTCGAGGGAAGGAGGATGGACTCCATACCCTGTATAGTGGGCGCAGGAAAGGTTTCCGCACCAATCATCACTGCCGCGGGGCAGGTCTTCCTTCGGGATGGGGGTAGCACGAGGCATACCTCCATGACGAGATTCATAGCGGGGAAGGACCACACTATGTGGAGTAGTGGTATGAGGAGGGCCTCCGCACGGGGGGGACATCACCGCGGGTTAGTTCGCGGCGATCACCACTCGGGGCTGCAACCCAGAGAGTCTACCCAGCCTGCCCGTGGGGCGGTTGGGGTCTCGATCCTGGTTGGGTGAAGGAGTGCCCCTGCTCAGTGTATGCAGGGACTCCATGATGCACGTCGGCAGTGGCTTGGGCCACTGTAGCTGTTGACGTTGATGCATCTTGGCGAGCGTCCTCAGCCCGGGCCCGGCGCTGACGTCATGTCAGATGAGCTGGTGCAGGTGGTGCAGGGGCATGACCTGCCTGCTCTTCCGGAGGAGTCGGACAGCGGCGCTGACGCAGCCGAACGAGATCCCTTTCCTGGTGCCCATGGGTCGGGACCCTGAGCAGGCTGAGCCGGACGGCGCCCGCCTCATCAGCGTAAGGTGAGGAGTCGTCAAGGCGTTCCGGGGACTGGCTCCCGAAACGGTTGAACGTTGGGGTGGGGAGCAAGGGCTCCCTGCACGGCCTGTTAGGGCGGCGTTGACGGCGGGGCCTGGAGGCCTCCAGGTCTAAGTGGGCCATATCCCGAGTTGGGATGACCCCTTCCTCCTCATACCTACGAAAAAGGTTGTTGATCACCCTTCGCTGGATGACCTCTGATGGGGAAAGGGGACGTGGGCGCCCCATATTCCGCGATGTGGTGGCCGTTGTGGCGATAGCGGCACCATGCGGGGTGGTTGTGGCGATGTTGCCCCTGCCCCTGCGTAGGCGAGCGGGCGGTGATCATGTATCTGTAATAGAAACCTGGTTCCTTAGAAACGAAGGGATCAACTCATCAGCACTCCGAGGAAAAGGATTGACAACCAGTGCCCCAGCATCCTTCTATTCTCCACGTCTGTAAGAAGGATCCACGCCAACACACTGCAGAACGGAGTGCCCCATGTTCTACGGCCCCCACATCCGATGAGTTTCAAGACAGGCCTGCTATTTGCTTGGCGGGACCAGGCGCTAGATATCTGGATCCGGTGACACGTCAATCTATTGGTGTCACGAACACTACTAATCTCAACATTGAGGAGAATAATTTCACATCGGGTTCACCATTTCTGTTTTCGACGCTTTCACCAGGGCGCGCGCATCCGTCCGTGGAGGGGGAGGACGCACTGCACTATTTCCCTGCATTCCCGCTTTCCAAAGGCGGGCGTCATTCACTCCTTATTCAGGGACGTCTTCTCCTTGATTGAAATGGGATGATGGGATGTCGGTTCTTCCTTCCCTGGATTCCTCCTCAGAACTCGTCACCTAGTCCGGGTCTCCCTCATAGATTTAATACGTTGTTCGTGAAACTCTTCCCAGTGCCATGTTTCCATGGACACTAGTTAATTACACTTCTTCTATCGGGACATTCCAAAGGGTCCGGTCAGGGCAGCAACCTTCAGTTGGGGGAGTAGTCACGTTGAGGCATCAGTAGCATGTCTGGATGTTGGGGACCTCGCATGTCTGTCTATTATCCCTGGTCACAGGGCTTCTCAAGGGCGTGGAAGCCCGAGGCATCCCACATTGAGCACGGGGAATTATATGTCATAGACACATATCTGAGGTTTTCCTCAGCTTCCTGTGTTTAACAAAGGGTATGTCGCGAGTTTAACATCCAGCGGAGACGGATCATCCCGATCAGAGCATTAGCTAGAATGTATCGGATTGATTGATTTCCCTTGAAGGGGTGCCGATACCGGGACCAGCCCATGGGCGGTTGTGAAGAGGAGCAGACCGACATTGTCTCGGACCGACATGGTCTCACTGGGATATGACGGTCCGGGTGAGAATCAGGGTGGATGATGGATGGACGAATGAAGTGGAGGGGGAAATGAAATGGGACCATTGCAGGGGGCGATAGTGAAGTTGGGCTTGAGCCTTGAAGAGGCTTCCTACGCATCCCAGTGGCAGGGAATCAAAGTCCGCATAGTTCGGGATGGTGCCGGTGAACCGGCATGAGGGTGGACCTTGGTCTGATGGGCTTCATCAGCGAACTGATGTGAATGGGGAGGACCAGGAGGGTCCTAGTGGTGGTGGGCTTGGACCTCGTGGAGGCTTCCTACGTACCATGTCGTGACATGGATCAAAGGACACGTAGTTCAGGGGGGCTTCGTCGACGAACCGACGTGAAGGTGGACCTTCGTCCGACGGGTGGTGGGCTTGAACCTCTGGAAGGCTTCCTACGTACCATGCCTTGGCCTGGATCAAAGTCCTCATAGTTCGGATGATGGAATTCGTCAGCGAACCGACATGAAGGTGGACCTTGGTCTGAAGAGAGATGGGCTTGAACCTCAGAGAGGCTTCATACGTACCATACCTTGGCGTGGATCAAAGACCTCGTAGTTCAAAGGGTTTTATCGGTGAACCGACGTGAAAGTAGACCCGGGGGTCCACTAGTGGTGGGCTTGAACCTTGGGAAGGTTTCCTACGTACCATGCCTTGACATGGATCAAAGTCCTCATAGTTCAAAGGATTGATGGAATACAGTTTAACGTCATGCGGGACGGGAGTGAACCCTGACATGAATAAACGACGGGTGGTGGTCTTGAACCTCGTTGAGGCTTCCTACGTACCATGCCTTGACATGGATCAAAGTCCTCGTAGTTCGGGTTATTCACAATGGCTTGTCGTCGGACTAGAATGCATTTTAACGTCATGATCGACGAAGGTAGAACTCGACGAGCATTAGATGACTGGTGGGCTTGAACCTCGTAGAGGCTTCCTACGTACCATGCCTTAACAAGGATCAAAGACCATGTAGTTAAAATGGGTGTGCAGTTTAATGTCATGCGGGACAAGGGAATACAGTTTAACGTCATGCTGGACGAGGGCATGTAGTTTAACATCATGATGGACGAGGGTGAAACTCGACGTGAATGAACGACTGAGTGGTGTGGCTTGAACCTCATGGAGGATTCCTACGTACCATGCCTTCACACAGATCAAAGTCCTCGTAGTTCGCTATGGGTGGGGGTCAGGGTCGATGCTCACTCTAAGCCCACGTGAGTCATGCTCGATGTGAGAAACAAGAGGTTGTAGGGACCTGACGATCACGTCGCGAAGGATGCGTCCGTGAGAAGCAAAGAGGGGCTTACGCATTAGGCGGCCCATGGTGCTGGGACTTCCTCCAGGGTGGAGGCCCGGAGTGCAACAAAGCGCATCGAAAGAGGGATTTGGGACCAATGATGGGAGGTGCCTCGTTCCCTATCACGCCCTCCACTGACCTTGGTAGTGGGGATGTACGGAGATGCAGGGGTACAACCATCCGTTGGGGAACTAGGGACGCCCTTCTCCTGAGAACATACCCCACTCCAATAAGGAGGATATCATCCCTTGTGCAGGGGTGATTCCACTCCTGTGGAGACGAGTGGCGTAAAAAAATTTCAAGCTGGGGGGACCCTTCGTGAGAGGCACGAGTTCGGCTCACAGTTTAACGTCATGTGTTAAGGACGTGGTGCTTGGAAGTTTAACGTCCTGTAGCTCGGACGAGGCGGGTTCACTCCACACCCCTAGGACTTACATAACTGGTACCCTCTGGTTCTTGGGGGAGGGAAGGTACTGGTTAGGCCATGGTCAAGGGAGGTTGTGGAGCGAACCGTCGAGGGGTCCACGTTAGCGTGGCTATGCGAATAATCAATAGCCATTAGTGTGCATATGCGAAGAAGCATTAGGCGAAGCAACACTATGAGTGGTATTTTCCATGGGACTTTGAAATCACATCGTGCATACCTGGAGGGTCGCACAGTAAGAGGAATTGCCAAGAAAAGGAGTGTGCTTCACGAAGCGGAGTGCCTTGGCCTTAGCATGGGGCATAAGTGTGAGTGGAGGGTGCTTCGCAAAGTGGAACAATATTCACGGAGCACTACCTCGCGAAGAAGAGGTGCCTCGCGAAGTAGGGTGATGCGAAGCAGTGTGCTTTGCGATGTGTAGCTATCCTGCCTTAGCATAGGGATCACTAGTACAGGTTGGGTGTTTCGCAAAGCATAAACGCTCTGTGGCTGCCCGGGTTCCCTTGGGAATCCCCTTCCTTCGCGAATGCCCTTGAGCATCGCGAAGGGAATCCCTCTTAGAAGAGGGGCTCAAAACGAGACAAAGCAAAGGAATCACACGAAGTAGAAGTACCTCGCGGAGCTCATGATTCCCGGGGGAAAAGAGTGCTTCATGTTTCGAGAGAGGAGAAGCTGAAAGTTCAGATTGTCTTTCTTCGGGACTTAGGGGGAGTCCAGTATTTATAGGCAAGGGGCACCGTGAAGCAGAACTCGCGCGCTGCCTCAGGTGCTTCACGGCGCGCTCGTGAACGTCAGCGTCGTTCGCGGAGAGTTACCGCCTCCCGAGCTTCACGTCGGTCTCTCAAACGTCAAAATCGTTCGCGGAGAGTTACCACCTCTGGAGCTTCGCGACGGTCTCGCGAACGTCAAACTCGTTTTCGGAGAGTTGCCGCCTCCGAATCTTCGCGGTGGTCTCGCGAATGTCAAAGGCGTTCACAGAGAGTTACCGCCTCTGGAGTTTCGCGAGACCGCGATGCTCGGGGTGCTTTGCGTCGGTGCTTCGCGAGGCAGCGGGCCGACCTTCTTTTTCGTCCCTTCCTTTCTTGCAATATTTTGGCGCCAACAATTATGATATTTCTTTTTTATAAGACTACAGATATGATTATGATACCAAATTATTTCAATGGTTAAACAGATTGTTGGATTGCTTATGTAGGATTAATTATGTGAAAAACATATTCATGAACATGTTATGGTATGCGAGATAAGGTATAACTCCAATTAATTAGGTAATGTTTAGTATCATGAGATGATATATGGAATCTCCTTGGTGGATAGCCTTGACTCGTGTCCCTCAGTGTGGAATAAGCCTTGACTCATTCTCCCCTATGTTAAATGAGCACTGAATTGTTTAATGTCACGTTATACATTTCTTAAAAATTAAAATTATTCCATTATTAAATGATACCATATTATGATTCCTTATGTTTAATCATGTTCCAATCCTTTTTATGTCATTATGTTATGCCTTATAACACATGTTCTTAGATTTTTTTAATGTTTATTCCCTTAATGGGAATTTTAGCTCATCCCTTGGTTCAGTTTATCCCTAGGTTATCCAATTAATATGTAATGTATTAATGTAATTTAGGAGAATATAATGGATAATTATTAATGGAATGTTTTATTTATTCCAATTTTTTCAGTTTTACGTATATAGTCATCAAAGAAACTAGACTTTATGATCCTTGGCTTGTAATTTTATGTTTAATTATGCTTAAAATTATGTATTGATATGTGTAAAATACTAGGATTTCAATATTTGTTGGATAAGTTTAAAAATTACTGGGAATAAAAAAAATTATATTTAAAGTATGAAATTTTCATTGATTCACTAATTGATCTGCCTTTTGTAAATAAAATTCCTTTGAAAAGTTATTTTTCTCAATTGGGTGAAAATGAAATTTCATGTGATACCCAAAATTTTGAAATTGATAATTCAAATCCTTTGTATGAATCTAGATATAAAGAGAAAGAGAAACTTGAGACATTTATTTATGAAAATAATATAAAGAAACCTCAGTTGATGCACACTTTTAATTCAATTTTTTTCAAATCTCAGACAAATATGGAGTCTGAGAAGACACATGAATTAATTTTTTTAAAATAAATTTTATTCTAAGAAACCAATAATTGTTTAATGTATTAAATGTGAGAAAATTGGGAATTATCCCTATTAATTTCATTATCAAATGCATACCTCTTAGACTAAGAGAATGTGGAAGGAACTATGATATGTGAATCAATGATGTAAAGGAACCCTTATCCTCCACTCTAGAGTGGGGGTTGTAATAGTGATGTTTATTAAAATATGTTGCATGAAAATATTAGTATTATTCCTTTGGTGTAATTTAATATGATTTTTTAGAATTAATTATATCTATTTATATAGATACCATATCAATTACTATAGAATGAAAATCTCATTTTATATGTGATTCATCCTATGATCATCTATTGGTGTGAGGATAAACATGAACTTCTTTTGGAAATTACAATCAACATATAAGAATTACTATCTATTCATGAAGTGTAATCACATAAAATAGTTGGGGAGAAAACCAAATTTGATAATATAGAGGTAATATCTATATGGTTAATGGATTCTTATATACAATATTCACAAAATCCTACAGAATATATTCACATTGAAATAGTCTATTATGTGCTAAAGGAGGTTATTTGAGTTGATAAAATATTTTGATTCTTAGTAAACTACTATACTAAGAAGGTGAACAAGGTTGATGATGGTTTCAGTCAAAAGGACCATGATACTCTTCCTTGATAATGATTGAAGAATATCTATCATTTATTTATTTTTATAATACCAAACATAAAATATTTTGAAAAGGTATAAATTACATCATTATTAGATGAATGTTAGACCATACATCCATGTGAGAATAAAGAGTCACAAATTAGAGATTTCGAACTATTGTTGAAGGTGAAAAAATTTCCTAACATAAAACAAGATTATGATGGAATGATAATTTTAATTAATTTAGTATATAACCCGTCAATATCATATTTTATAAAGGAGATGTTGGATAAATCTTATTGTTTATAATTCTCTATTCATCGTGGATATTTAATGATTAATATAGATCTAATATAATTTTCATGGATGGAAAACATGAAATTGTAAATTATAGAGAATGTGTATTACTGTTTGGTATGTTACCTATTTAATTATGAATGGAATTATCCAAGGGTCTATTTTTACCATTTTAGATACTAGAATTGAATTGGAAAATATTTACCACAAATTTCATTATTAGAATACCCAAAACACGAAAGGGACATAATAATGTTTGGGTGGTATTTCATCACCTTACAAAGTCAACATATTCCAATACTAGAAGAGTTTATTTTTTACTTGATTCAAATTCCGTGAAATGGATCATGGATATTGTAAGGTTTCCTAGGGTACTAAATTCAAATGTATTGGATCAGGATCTACTGTTTACAATAATGTTCTAGAGAAGCCTTCAATAGGTGTTGAATATAGGATTGAGAATTATCGTAAAATATCATCTTAAAATAGATGGTCTATCTGAAAGGAACATTTATCCCTAGAAAGATACATTGAATTATTTTTATGTGGTTTTCGAAGGTTCTTGTGATCAACACCTTCCTATGAATGATATTTCTTACCGCAATAACTTCACAACATAATTCAGATGGATCCATGTGATACCATATATTGTATGAATTATAGAACACCAATGAGTTGCAATAAAATAGGAAAATAAAGGATAAATGTATATAATCTCGATGTGTAAGTGAAATATAAGATAAGATCCATTCAAAAACACATAAATGATGGTCAATCTCAAAATAAAATTTATTGATATAATATTCGGTGAGATCTAGAGTTTAATGATTGAGATAATGTATTCATAATATTTCCTCTACGGTAGATAGATATGATATTTAGAATGAAGGGAATGTAAATTCTATGATATACCCATCTTTTTGATGTTCTTTATTGTATAATGATTGTATCTTATCTATTGTAACTTCCATTGAACCTCTCTCAAGTACATGATGCACTCCATGTATCTCTTTTAAGGAATTACATTCATGACCCTTAATATATACTGATCTCAAAGGATGTAATACTAACACATGAAGTTTCTTTATGAGAAAAATTGGTGCAAATCATTGATCATAGGAAAAATTTTATATATAACAACACTATTGACATAGTTAAATCTCCCAATTGGAATCATAAATTTGAGGAATTTATGTTAGAACCAAAGATATGTTGTTGCAGAAATATCCTTTTTTTTATTTTTCTCAGATTAAATGGATTCCCAGAAATAAATAATTAGAATGAGAAAAAATGTAACACGAATGTATATTATTGTGTATTTTATTTTAATTATATATTATGTTTTTTATTTCATTGTTTTAACTCAAATCCAAGCTTGAAAATGATGATACACTGTTGGAATATAAATAAAAAACGTGACTATTGTTTCCTAGTTATTGGTTTGGATGGTATGAATAAGGATATATAAATTATGAAATGTATTTATACATGTTTTTACAAGTTAAAATTTATATATTACATCCTATGAAATAAGTAAATTTTATATATTTTGAAAATAATATAATTTTATATTAAAAGAAAAACATTTCAATATACTCCGTATTTCATTCTATTAATTGTCTTCATAAAAAAATAATGAGTAATTTAATAAAATATATTGATTTTTAGTGTAGTCAAATTAATTAATATTAATGTATTTATTTTAAATTATAGAGATATGTAGAAAAAATAATTTGATAATAAAAAGTGCTATATTTTTTTGATTTTTTGGTTGCACAATATATTTTTTTATAAATTTAATTAATCGGTATAAATAAATATTTTCAATAAAATTTGTTGATAATATATTTAATCATATAATTTAACATTTAGATAATGGTTTTCACTTTGAATTATATAATAATAAATTCATCATTATGAATAAAAACACATTTCTCTAAAACAATTTTTATTGTGTTTTATACACTTATTTTAAAATGAATTTATACCACTAATATAAATTGATTATAACAAAATGGTTTCCTTAATTGGAATCAGTATTTACAAAATTATGAATGTGATCAATTTCAATTTTTTCATTATTCTTATCAACTGAGGTAAGAACTCATTTCAATGGTAAATATTAAAATAGTTAATGAGGAGTTAAACTAATGAGATTAGAGTTACAATGATCTAAAAACTTGTCCAAATAATACTATATAAATGGATTTATATCTTATATCATACCTTATTTGAGCATAAACCAGTTTTGAGCCACCATAACATGACATTAACTTTGTTATTTTTTTAAATATTCTTAATTATTTAATGTATTCCACTCCCCTCACTTATAAAAGGGAATCCCCTCTTATATCCTCCCCACACCATTTGAACCTTTTTTCTTGACCATGATCAACCCAAATGCTTGACCAAAATCCATCCCCACATCCTAGAGGATTTTGTATGCATAAAATACCACTTCAACATGTTTTAAGGTGCATCAAAAAGTAGGTTTCCTAAAAAATAGGATGTTTAAATGCGTATGATGGAATACAAAACATAAGGTAAGGACTTATAATCACACATATATTTCATTAAGACATAGTATATATTCAATAATTTTTCATTTTACGTGGTTTATATTCATCCCATGAATTTATTTTATATTAATTTATTGGAGAAATATTGTTATATAAATAATTTATTTTTTCTCTTTCATGTTGTTTTTAATCATAGATTTTCAAAACTATAAGGGTTATCAATCTAAATATTATTTCACTAAGACTTATTTCATGACTGGAACCTAATTGTTTTTGTGTATATAGTGTATGTAATTCCATATTGATAAATAATACAATAAATATATTTATGTTTATTGTGTTTTATGTTTTATAATATTTTATTTATTTAACGATGTTTATTATTCAAAATTTTTGAATATGTATGGGTTTATGTTAAAATATCATATTTTTTAAGATTTTCCATGATAAATTTACATTGAGGGAAATTATATGATCTATATCTTTTGTACCGCATAAATGTTATGATTATTTGGTAATTACTAAGGTTTTCAATTATTAGTAAAATTTTACTCGTTTTTTTATTTACAATAATTAAGAAAATGTTTTCATGAAATTTTTACCTTATATCATATTTGATCGACATAAATTTTGTTCTATGCCCATTTTCAATAAATTTATTTATAAATGATATTGTCTATACACTAATTTTTTTGAATGATTTATATTATTACATTTTATTTTCTTAATATATGATTAAAAGAAGTCATTTCAAATGTATTGAATATAACTAAATATTAAAATTGTAAAAAAGTTTGAAACTAAGGTTCTCTTTCAACATATATAAACATTCCCACTATCATAGATGTTATTTGATTTTAATCATACATTACACGTTTCCGTGGTTATTTTCAAAGAAAATATATTTTCTGAAATATTCATGGAATTTATATTTTTTAATTATACTAAATGAAAAGGATATTTTACCTTTTTTGAAATAAATGTAAAAATATGATTTTAAAGATATGTTTCAGCCTTTTCAACATCCATTATAGTTTTTTTCTTCACTTGGTGTTTGATATTATGATATCAATATAATTATTTCCCTAGATAGCTTATAATGATAATCATTCAAGGATGATTCTATAAAACATGTTACAATCCAATGGTTTAATCACATATGGATAGAAAAAAAATATTTTTATGATACCATAAACTAATATCTATATATTTATTATTATTATATAATGATTAAATTATTATTAATCCCATTTAATTTTTTTCATGGGTTATTAAATGATAATTAACTATTTTATGATATTTTTTCACACTTATCTGTAATTTTTTTATGTGATGGGTGGTCCATGAATTACACATACCTCCAATGTATTCGAAGAATATTGATAACTAAAGAGATAATATATTCTAGAATAAGGATTAAACCCATTTCATTTAGGGTGATTGTCATGACCCATCCTCAGGGCCCGTGCCGTGACTACCCCAAGCCCGCCTTCCATAGGCCAGGGACTGGCGACTAGCACCAAGGTGTAATTCCCAGTAAAAAGGGAAGGCATTGCCTTTGTAATGTAAACAAACACCACCAAGCAAGCAAGAAAAAGTAAACACTAAGTAAAAACTGGGTACAACAGTATATGCGGAAAAGTAAGTGGGCCAGAATACAGACCCAAACATAAAGTAAAATTCAACTGAAAAAGAGAGTACAACAACTGAAAAGTAAAGCCGCAGCCTCGAGCCGTCCATTGAAAGTACCACCTGAAGGGTGGGTACAGATAGCCTACACAGCTCCTCGGGTCCAGTCATCTACTCCGAGTACGTCCTGCCCAGTGGTCCACCTTCAGGTACCGACTGCTCCACAAGTCTCAACCACGATCAGCGCTGTCCGTCATCTGCAACCAACACAATGTAGTGCGGGCATAGCCCGTGTAGGGGTGAGTATAAGCTACTCAGTAGGGACCCCGAGACCCCCAATGGTCTCCCAGAATCCATGAAGGATAATCCACAAAGGAAAGATACAATCACGAAGTAAAATCCAACACCACTTAGGTATATTCCCATATATATACCTAAGTCATCAATTATCGTTCGGCTCCAACATCTTAGCTCAAATACAACCCAGTCCACACAGGAAATCACAACACAGTCTACATAGGAAAGCAAGTCAGTCATATCGAAGATAATGATTGAAAGTCAAGACTTAGCTCACACAGGTATACTTCTTCATAGGACGATAGAAATGATCAGACGTAGCCACTAATTCATCTAAGCCGTTGGACCCACACTGGATCGATAGGTACTAACCCCCATAATGACCCACACAAAATCGATAGGTAACTAACCCCCGCAATGACCCACACAGGATCAGACCCACACAGGATCTGTAGGCACTTGCCCACATAGGACCGTTGAGCACTGAACCACACAGGATCTGACCCACACAGGATCGATAGAACTGATCCACATAGGATCGCTGAGTACTGTAGTCATCGCCGTCGAATCCACAGATGATTCCTGCAATGTCGTCATCGTCGTCACAGTCGCAACCAGCTCTAGGGTTCCTGCACACAACAAGCTCGTTCGGGAGGGTCTGCACCACGATCCGAGGGGATGATACATCAACTGACACATAGTCCGGAGTTGATATATCCAAAAGTTCTGTATCATCAACAGGAACTCAACGTCACAGACGACGCGTCAATCGGACGCCCGGTCTGAGAGTTATTGGCTTTTTCGTCCCAAGGGCCCGGTTGGTTTTTACGTCAAAATGAACCCGACCATACTCCAACTATGTCCAAACCTCGAGCAGAGTAATCCAAAAGGCCCGTCTCACTAAGGGGAATCCAACAAAGTCGAAGACACGTCAATCGGACGTCTGGAGCTCAAGTTATAAGCGTTTCCGCTCCGAAGTCCAGGTTGGTTTTGTGTACGAACCAACCCGACTGAACCCAAAGTTCTCCGAAACCTTGAGTGTAATATACCGAAACGACCATCTTGATCCAAGGATCACATCGCAGATAACAGTGCATCGATCGGAGGTCCACAGCCAATGTTATGGGAAAAAGACCGTGAGGGGTTCGGAAGTGGGGGTTTCGGGCCCGGACCGACCCGACCCAAGACCCCATGGGTCCACCCAAACCGGGCCGACCCAACCCGGGACCGGGTACGACCCGCTTGGGCACGGCCCGGTCGCCCGGTGCCTCATCCGTTTTGGCCGAGCGGATGGGGGGGGGGGGCGCTACCCCCCTATCTCGTAACCGCGGCCCCCATGGGGCCGCTCCTTGCCAACGGACGCGGCCGAGCACCGCGTCCACCTCCCTCGGTCCCGTGCGGTCGCGGGACCAGCGGCGGCACTTCCCGGCGGCGCGCTGGGCGCCGCTGCCTCCTCCGGCCGCCGGCGCCGACTGATTTTTCCGCATACCACCGGACGCGCTCCGGTGGTCCGTTTTGCCTGTCGTTTCCACCCCCGGTCCTTCTGGGACCGACTCTTCACTGCGAAGACCTCAAAATGCCCATGCGGCCTGCTTCGTCATCGCCCGCCGATCCGCACACCAATAACGATGAAACGGTGGGTTCATATTTGTTCGTTGGTCCGTACACATCGTGTTAGTGGTTTAAACGGCTTCCGAAAAATTTTAAACACATGCTGAGGATATAAATCACATATATTTAATTGAACCAAACCCCCTACCTCGTCGAATTCATTGAGCGAGGGTTCGTCACGGAAGAAGGCATCGCGGAATTGATCGCCACAGAAGAAGTTAGATCATCGCATCGCGGAGGAACAAAGTCTCCCTTTCTTTGACGCGGAAAGGAAGAATGAGGTGATGCACTTTGGGTCGTCAATCTCCGAGGAAGGCATCTCTCACTGTCGTCCGTCGTCAGAGGTCGGTGTTCTTCGCGTTCTTCGTCGAGGAGGAAGAACTTCAAGAACCTGAGCGAAATCTCCCAAACCCCTCACAACCCAACAACTTTAATAAAATAAGAGTTGTCTTATTTTATTAACACACAAGCCAACGATTTGAAATTCAAAAAAAGAAACAACCAATTAATTAAATTAATTGCGGAGTTTAAACCGCCCAATTAATGAGGCGTTTATTATCCAAAATAAAGGCAAGGGTTGACTTCATTAAATGGGGGGTGCGGGTGCGTTACTTGATTAAAGGAGGGGGGTTGAAATAGTTGAAAGAAATGGTGGGGATCATGTGGGACCCACCTCAAAATTATCCTACCTAGTGGGTAGGATATTGTGGGTCCCACTTCATCCACATAGCTTAGGTTAAACAAAAATAAAATAAAATTGGTTGCTCCACTTTTATTTTATTTCTTTACTTATCCCCAAAAATTAAAAAACACACCCGACCAAACACAGCTCTGGAAAAGGTGTTTCTAAGAAATTACCGGCGATGCAATTCCATCGGTGCCCTTAGAATTCGATTCCGAGCACCGGTTCAAAAGTTAGAAAAACACGCTCGTTCGTTCACTGAACGTACCCGAGCTATCCTTCGGAAAATGATTCTGGGCACACCGGGCCTCATAATCAGGTGCCGTTAGAAACTGCGTTCTTGTAAAATCCCAAAGAAAATTAAGAAAAAAATTTCCTTGAATTTTATGGGTCTTTAAATTACTCCCACCTCAGGGATTTACGTCCCCGTAACGATACATCATAAACTAGGGAAACAAAAGTGGGTACTGAGCACGCATCTGAGCCTCCCACCCCCAAGTGCTCTCCTGGAGGTTCCCGTGATGCCATCTGATGCGCACTAGAGGAATCGACCATCCACGTAGGACCCGCTCCTGTCGATCCTCGATCTCTACTGGGACCTCTACAAAATTCACCCCATCATCTACGTCCAACTCCCCATGGTCAATGATATGCGTCAGGTCATGAACGTATCTCCTCAGCTGAGATACATGGAAGACGTCGTGCACCCGGTTCAACTGAAGTGGTAGAGCTAGAAGATAAGCCACCTTGCCAATCCTGCTGAGGACCTGGAATGGTCCTATGAAGCATGGAGACAACTTTCCACCTCGTCCAAATCTCCGTAATCCATGTCGAGGTGAGACCTATAAGAAGACGTGATCTCCATCCTCGAACTTCAGTGGCCTCCGCCTCCTGTCAGCATAAGACTTCTGCCAGCTCTGAGTTATCCTCATCCACTCCTGGATGACATGCACCTTCTCTGTCATGGCCTGGACCATCTCTGGTCCCACAAGTGCTGACTCACCAGGGTCTGTCCAGCATAGCGGTGATCTGCAAGGTCAGCCATACAATGCCTCGTATGGTGCCATCCCGATGGTGGAGTGGTAGCAGTTTTTGTACGCGAACTCCACCATGGGAAGGTGGTCCTCCCAGCTATGACAAAAGTTGAGGACACATGCACGGAGCATGTCCTCAAGAGTCTGAATGGTCCTCTCTGTCTGACCATCCGTCTGAGGGTGAAAGGTGGTGCTCAGATGTAGCTGCGTCCCGAACGCCTCCTACAACCCCTTCCAAAGCCAGGATGTAAAGCGAGCATCTCGATCGGAGACAATAGATGATAAAACACCATGAATCCGTACAACCTCCTGAATGTAAAGACGTCCCAAGCTCTCCACTGAGCCCTGCTCTCTGATTGGTAAGAAGTGAGCCGACATGGTGAGTTGGTCGAAAATCACCCAAATGGGGTCGTGACCTCTAGAAGTGCGTGGAAGTCCAGTCATGAAGTCAATACATATCCCACCCCACTTCCACTCTGGGACCTCCAAGGGCTTCACTAAGCCTGCTGGTACCTGGTGCTCTACCTTCACCTGCTGGAAGGTGAGGTATCGAGAAACGAACTCTTCCACAACCTTCTTTATGCCCGGCCACCAGTGTTGTCGTCTGAGATCCTGGTACATCTTTGCCACTCCAGGATGTACCGCCAAAGGAGAAGTATGAAACTCTCTCAGAACCTCCTCTCGTAGTGAAACTGGTACGAAGGTACTTCCTCTGAAAAGGACGTCGTGCTCTCCTCCTACAGAGAAACCATCATGTGCCTATTCTGAGGATATCTGCGCACGCCACGTCTCACAGTCGGCGTCCCCACGATGTGCCTCTCTGAACCACTGCAGTAGTGGAGGAGTGACTGTGAGTGACTGAAGGAAGGCTTCTCCATCTCTATCCATGAAGGATATCTGCAAAGCGGCTAGCTGCTATGTCGCCTCCCCAAGTAGCTGAATGTTCATCCTCCTACTGAGTGCATCGGCTACTACGTTCCCCTTTCCAGGAGTATAGACTATCTCAAAGTCATAGTCCTGGAAGAACTCGAGCCATCTCCGCTATCTCAGGTTCAGGTCCTTCTGCGAGAAGATGTACCTGAGACTCTGATGGCCAGAATAGACTGTAAAGCACTCACCCATCAGATAGTGTAGCCACATCTTTAGAGCGAAGACCAATGCTGGTAACTCCAGGTCATGGGTAGCATAGTTTTGCTCATACTGCCTCAACTGACGTGATCCATAAGCGATCACGGCCCGCTCCTTCATTAGGACACATCCGAGTTTGGTCCCTGATGCATCACAGTAAACTACGTACCCAACTCCCTCCTCTGGTAGCCTCAAGATAGGCGTGATGGTCAATCTTTGTCTCATCTCCTGGAAGCTCTGTTGACATCTGTATGACCACACAAAGGGTTTCCCCCTCTTTGTCAAAGCTGAGAGTGGTTCCGCAACTCTGGAGAAGTCTGGCACAAATCTTCGATAGTACCCAGCTAGACCCAAGAAACTCCGCACCTCTGTCATGCTCCTATGTGGCTCTCAAGCTAGTACGGCCTCGATCTTTACAGGATCCACTGCAACTCCCACCTCAGAGATGACGTGTCCCAAGAAGTGGAAGTCGCATATCCAGAACTGACACTTCGAGAGCATACCATAAAGCTGGTGCTCTCGGAGTGTGTCCAGTACAACCCGCAAGTGGTAGGCGTGCTCCTCCTCAGTGGTCGAGTATATCAAAATGTCGTCAATGAAGACCACGACAAATCGATCGAGGTATGGCTGAAAGATCCTGTTCATGAGGCCCATGAACTCTAATGGAGCATTGTTTACATCGAATGGCATAACCAAGAACTCATAGTGGCCATACCGACATCTGAAGGTCGTCTTCTGCACGTCCTCATCTCGAACTCTGAGCTGATGATAGCCTGCCCTAAGGTCTATCTTTGAGAACCACCGTGCTCCCTTGAGCTGATCGAAGAGGTCAATCCTTGGTAGCAGATACTTTTTCCTCACTGTCACCTGGTTCAGGCGACGATAGTCGACACAAAGTCGCAATCTCCCGTCCACCTTCTTGGCGAACAATATCGGGGAAGCCCAGGGTGAAACACTGGGTCAGATGAATCCCTTGCATTGCAAGTCATCCAACTGTACCCGCAGCTCTCGATGCTCAGTGGGGGCCATCCGATACACTGGAGTGGATATCAGGGTTGTCCCGGGGTACATGACAATATAAAATTCTACCTCTCTGTGAGGAGGTTGTTCTAGAACGTCGTCAGAAAAAACGTCCGCATAATGATCCACCACTGTAGGAAAAACTTGACTCCACACGTCAACTACTCCTAGGATGGGACTAGAAAACTGATGAGTGATGGGCTATACTCTCCTTAGCGAGAGTCGATCCTGTGATGCGAAGGCTCCCTTCTTGCTGGTGAAGGTGAACATGCTCCCATCGGTGCGTACACTCCGCACCTTGTGCCTAATACAGTCAATCTGAGCATAGACTGTAGATAACCAATCCATTCCCAAGATGACATCATAAGGCCTCGACACCGCTACAAGAAGATCCCAGCCGAAGCCCTCGCCTCCTAGAGTAATCTCACACTATCGGCACCAGTGCGTAATCATCGAGTCTGCTCTCGTAGGGGTCTCTAGCCATAAGGATCGAGCCAACGGCTCTGTCAGAATCTCCGAGCTATGAACAAGGGCAACAGCTATGAAAGAAAGACTTGCTCTTGTGTCTATAAGAACTGCAGTAAGGGTGGAATAGACACAGATAGTACCTCAAAGCATCTCGGGTGCTCTGTGGTCATAGGCCTCCACTACCTGAAGCTGTGCCTATTTCTGCCCACCAGATCCCTATGGTCGGGGTGGACCTCCTGAGGGTGGTGTTGGTAGAGCCTCAAAGCATCGACCACCACCTGCTGCTCGGAAAGATCCTCTGCCTCGTCCGCCTGCTCCCTGCAGACCGCCATGGTCCACCCTCTGCCTCTGCCTGGGTGGTCCCTCAACTTTCTGCTGCTCCTCGGCACAGCGGGTCGGGAAGTCACGAGCCATGTGGACCTGCCCGTCGCATGCGTAGCACTGTCTTCCTCTCGAAAGACTGGATCCGCGCTGTGTTCCCCGCACCACTGAGCCAGTGTCCTGAGGTCATCTGCCTGAGGGTCTTGTCTGCCTGGACTCATGAGTCATCCGTCGACTGCCAGCTACAGAAGACTCTGCTACGTGCCGCCCTACGGTAGGTCTCGCTGCTAATGTATAGTCAGCAAGGAAGCTCTCGATCAGAAGGGCTCGATCCAGTACCCCTGCCTGTGTCAGAATGATGAGGGAGATCAACGATGCCCTAATCTCATGCCTCAATCCCTGATCAAAGGTCCGGGCCCGAAAGAATGGGTCTCGTACCATGTCCATCGAATAGCGTGAGAGATCTGTAAATCCCGCCGAGTACTGGGAGACCGTCAAGCTGCCCTGCCGCTGTTTTAAAAGCTCCTGGATGTGCACCGCACAGAGGGTGGCTGGGACGAACTCTGAGCGGAAGAGGATATCAAAGTCCTTCTAGAGTAGAGATGACTCATCGTGCACCTGGAGCATCAAGATCCACCATCTGCCTACTACCACTCGCACAACTGCCTCCAGCCCATCCTTGGCTACCTGAGGGTCCGTCTCCTTGAGGAACCTGGGCAGTCGCTAACGTTGAAACTCACGCAGGGCACTAAGGCGACGTGCATCGTCAGCGGCTGGTGCTGGTAGCATCGGTGGCTCGGCGGGTAGACGTACCCCCAGTTCCTCTGCTATCAAAGGGCCCTGTACCGAGGCCTCGTCGCTCGGTGGGCTGTCGTCATGCACAACGCTCAGAACCCTAGCTGGTTGCCATCATGGGGACATCGTGAAAAGAAACAGGTGCGCCACGGTCAAACAATATACCTGGTGAGATGACACAAAGTAATCACAAAGAAAACTTGAAACACACATGCAATCAATGTTTTCATGCATTAAGTCAGAAATCAGAAGTCAGGGTCCTGGTGTACGGATACGTCGGCCGCCACACCAACACTGGAATCCCTGGACTGATATCTACACTCAATACTCTTAACACTATTGCTTCACAAAGAAAAAGATCAGAGTACAGAGTTTTGCGGTAGAACCGAACTCCTCTGATACCAATTTGTGACGACCCGTCCTCAGGGCCCGTGCCGTGACTACCCCAAGCCCACCTTCCACAGGCCAGGGGCTGGTGACTACCACCAAGGTGTAATTCCCGATAAAAAGGGAAGGCATTGAATTTGTAAAGTAAACAAAAACCACTGAGAAAGCATACCGAAGTAAACACTATGTAAAAAATGGGTACAACAGTAAGTGAAAAAAAGTAAGTGGGCCAGAATACAAACCCAAACTAAAAGTAAAGTACAACTGAAAAAGAGAGTACAACAACTAAAAAGTAAAGCTACAGTCTCGAGCCGTCCACTAGAAGCCCCACCTGAAGGGTGGGTACAGATAGCCTCCACAGCTCCTCGGGTCCTGTCGTCTGCTCCGAGTATGTCCCGCCCAGTGGTCCACCTCCAGGTACCGACTGCTCCGCAAGTATCAACCACGATCAGCGCTATCCATCGTCTGCAACCAACACAACGTAGTGCGGGCATAACCCGTACAGGGTTGAGTATAAGCTACTCAGTAGGGACCCCGAGACCCCCGAAGGTCTCCCAGAATCCAAGAAGGATAATCCACAAAGGAAAGATACAATCACAAAGTAACATCCAAAACTACTTAGGTATATTCCCATACATATACCTAAGTCATCAATTCTCGTTGGATCCAACATCCGATCTCAAATACAACCCAGTCCACAGAGGAAATAACAACCCAATCCAAACAGGAAAGCAAGTCATTCATATCAAAGATAATGATTGAAAGTCAAGACTCAGCTCACACATGTATACTTCTTCATAGGAAGATAGAGATGATCAGATGTTGCCACTAATTCATCTAAGCCGTTGGACCCACACAAGATCGATAGGTACTAACCCCCGTAATGACCCAAAAGGGATCGATAGGTAACTAACCCCTGCAATGATCCACACAGGATCAGACTCACACAGGATATGTAGGCGATGGCCCACAAAGGACCGCTGAGTGCTGACCTATAAAAGATCTGACCCACACAGGATCGGTAGCACTGATCCACATAGGATCGCTGAGTGCTGTAGTCGTCCCCGTTGAATCCACGGGGGATTCCTGCACAATCGTCATCGTCGTCACAGTCGCAGCCAGCTCCAGGGTTCCCGCACACAACCAGCTTGTTCGGGAGGGTCCGCTCCACGAACCGAGGGGCTGATACATCAATTAACACATAGTACCAAGTTGATGTATTCAAATGTTCCCAATTGTCAACAGGAACTCAACGTCATAGACGATGCGTCAATCAGACGCCCGGTCTGAGAGTTATTGGCTTTTTCGTCCCAGAGGCCCGGTTGGTTTTTAAGTCAAAACCAACCTGACCGTACTCCAATTGCATCCAAACATCGAGTAGAGTAATCTAGAAGGTCCATCTCACTATGAAGAATCCAACAAAGTCGACGGCATGTCAATTGGACGTCCGGAGCTCAAGTTATAAGCATTTCCTCTCCGAAGGCCCGGTTGGTTTCGTGTACGAACCAATCTGACTGAACCCAAAGTTCTCCGAAACCTTGAGTGTAATATACCAAAATGACTGCCTCGATCCAAGGTTGACATCGCAGATAATGGTGTGTCGATCGGAGTTCTGCAGCCAATGTTATCGGAAAAAGACCGTGAGGGGTCTGGAAGTGGGGGTTTCGGGTCCGGACCGACCCGGCCCGAGACAGCCTGGGTCGGCCCAAACCGGGTCGACCCGACCTGGGTCCGGGTCTGGCGCGCTTGGGCACGGCCCAACATGGCTGGCGTGGCTCGGCCCAGTTGGCGCGGCCCCGCCCGGCCGGGGCATGGCGCGGCCCGGTCGCCAGGTGGCTCGGCCGTTTCGGCCGAGCGGATGGGGGGGGGGGGGGGGGGGGCGCTGCCCCCCTGTCTCGTAACCGCAGCCCCCATGGGGTCGCTCCTTGCCAACGGACGCGGCCGAGCAATGAATCCCGCCTCCCTCGGTACCGCGTAGTCGTAGGAACAGCGGCCTGCCGCGGCGGCGGCCCTTCCCGGCGGCGCGTCGGGCACCGCCGGCGCCGACAGAGTTTTTTGCGGACCACCGGACGCGCTCCGGTGGTCCATTTTGCCTGCCGTTTCCACCCGCGGTCCTCCCGGGACCGACTCTTCACTTAGAAGACCTCAAAATTCCCTTGCGGCCTGCTTCGTCATTGCCCGCCGATCCGCACACCAAGAACGAAGAAACGGTGGGTTCGGACTTTTTCGTTGGTCTGCACCCACCGTGTTAGCGGTTTAAACGGCTTTAGACAAATTTTAAACACATGTCGACGATATAAATCACATAGATTTAATTGAACCAAAACCCCTACCTCATCGAATTCGTTGAACGGGGGTTCCTCACGGAAGAAGGCGTCACCGAAGTGATCGCCGCGGAAGAATGCGGATCGTCGCGTCGCGGAGGAACATAATCTCCCTTTCTTTGACGCAGAAAGAAAGAACTAGGTGACACGTGTCGGGTCTTCGATCTCCGAGGAAGGCGTCTCTCACTGTCGTCCGTCGTCGGAGGTCGGTGTTCTTCACGTTCTTCGTCGGGGAGGAAGAACTTCAAGAACCTGAGTGAAATCTCCCAGGCCTCTCACAACACAACAACTTTAATAAAATAAGAGTTGTCTTATTTTATTAACACACACGCCAATGATTTGAAATTCAAAAAAAAAAGAAACAACCAATTAATTAAATTAATTATGGAGTTTAAACCGCCCAATTAATGAGGAATTTATTATCCAAAATAAATGCAAGGGTTGAATTCATTAAAAGGGGGGTGCAGGTGCGTTACTTAATTAAAGGAGGGGGGTTGAAAAAGTTGAAAGAAATAGTGGGGCTTATGTGGGCCCCACCTCACAATTATCCTACCTAGTGGGTAGGATATTGTGGGTCCCACTTGATCCACTTAGCTTAGGTTAAACAAAAATAAAATAAAATTGGTTGCACCTCTTTTATTTTATTTCCTTACTTAACCCCAGAAATTAAAAACCACACCCGAGAAAACGCAACTCCGGAAAAGGTGTTTCTAAGCAATTATCGATGCTGCGATTCCATCGGTGCCCTCAGAATTCTATTCTGAGCACCGGTTCAAAAGTTAGAAAAACCCACTCGTTCATTCACTGAATATACCTGAGCTAATCTTCGGAAAATGATTCCGGGCACACCGGGCCTCAGAATCAGGTGCCGTCAGTAACTGCGTTCTTGTAAAACCCCAAAGAAAATTAATAAAAAAAATTCCCTGAATTTTATGGGTATTTACAGTGATTGTCCTACGTTCAAATCTTGAATAATGAAATGATGGGATCTGGATTGAACACATTCAATGAATTCATTTTTGTAGGGGTAGTAAACCCAATCCAATAATTAAAATAGAATTGGGAGTGAACCAATTATATAATTGAAAATAATTTGGGGAATGAATCCATTAAACTATAGTAATTTACCATATGGTTTTCCTGGTATAGAACCTTGACTAAGGAAATGATGTGGTATTCTTATATTTCTCAAATGAAGGTGATGTCTTATACATGTATATTGTCTAATGAATCATGTTTTATTATTGATTTTCTAACACACTTATGATTGATGTTATTTTTATAAATAAATACTATGGCATGATGAAAAATTACTTTTCTTTAACTAATAAGGTTTGAATTTTGAAAGATATTATATTCTTCTCATAACATTATACTTATCTTATGTTCCCTAATGTTTATGGATTGACATATTTCATGTTTAATCTCCTAGGAAATCTAAAAAAACCCTCCATTTGATTATATTTCTTCATATTAGAATGAATTGTATTATTTATATTATGTTAATAATGTGTACTTCGTGGGAAGCATATTGTATGATATCTCAATGATATTTCATGAAATATGTTATTATGTATAAAAAATCTAACTAAATTAAACATTTAGGATTCCAATAGAAATATTATTATAAGATTTATTGAATATTCATCTAAAAAATGTAATATTTATGTATGTAAATTATAGGCCACATTAATTTCCACTATCCTATATCACTAAATTTAAAAAATACAATTTATACTTATGAAAAAGAATTATGATATTTAGTTTTTAAATAGAATCATGTTATTTCCCAACCCATGTTCCAAATTCTGCCCATGATAATTATATAGAACCTTATCAATGAAACATGACTTTTTCATAACCATATTTTTATAATTTCCATATAGGGATCAATTTAAGAGATGTTAGTTTATTAACATACCCATATCCGAAAATTTTGTATTTAATATTTTTAGAAAATTTAATTATAGCTACTAATAATAATAAAACATCAAAACCACCATCATAAATAGTATTATATATATTTAAAGGTTTTAAATGAAAATTCTTCCCTAATAAAAAAGTAAATTATGATGTGATATAATATGGAATGTGTGATTAATTTTATAGAAAATTCTGAAAAGTGATATATGGATGAAAATTGGCAGTAGGACTAGTATGAAAGATAAATATTTGGGAATATGTGGTAATAATTAATATGATTATAATATCTTGAGAAACAAAAGGGAGTTTTTAATAGACTTTAGTTTAAAAATATAATGTTAGGGGTGAAGTAAAATTAAAATATTTTAGTAGAGAATGAAAATGGCCAATAAAAGTTAAAATTAATATTGATAATGGGAAAAATATAAAATTGATAGAATGATGTTAACTATAAATAAGAAAATTTCCCCCATTTTGAATACTTATAAAGGGAATGAATATTTTATCAAGGTTTGTGATTTCAAAATTTTTATGATAAATTTAATATAAATTACAAGTAGTGTTTTTATAACGACCCATACATTACATACATTATTATTACTTCAGAATAGAAGCATACTTATTACAATATAGATCAAAAACATGGTAGGATCGTATAAGTATAGTATCTTTAGAAACTGGGAAATATAAACAACTGGTTCATAAAGCAGCTACATTGTCTCCAATTTATTTCATCATATCTAGAGTCCCTTTTGGCATATAATTCTTAGTACCCTTCTTCCTGGCCTAGGGAAAAGAAAACATACAAAAGGGTGAGCTCAAATGCTCCTTAAGGGTAAACAAAAGAAATATCAATCATATCATATTCATATGAACATATCATTTTGAAAATCATAACCTGCAAAAGAGATCATAATATCATAACATGGGACAAATCATAGTAGTGAAATGTAATCCCATTAATCTTAATGTAAAAAATGAAACATTTTGGAATACACACATAATCAAAGAAAATCATTTCATATTAGTCTATACTAATTGCTAAGACTATCATAGCGGACAAAGTCCATTTCTAAACTGAGTTCACTCCCCGTTCCAGTCCTGTATCACTGAACCAGATTAACATGCCGTTCCAGCCATGTCTATCTCATGAGATATAAATATTTACCCAATTCATTGGAGGGAGATATAGTTCCCACCCATCTCATAATGAAACCATTATTATGTGTGCCAGAAAATCATAAATCATACATCATAGCATAACCCATGTAATTAAAATGGGATTCTTAAACATTGTGGCATAAAAAACAACTCATATAAGATAAAGGACTTCATAAAAATAATTCCATCCCAATATAATCAAATCAATGTAATAATAGGTATAGAAACAGAACCCTATATTATCTTAGATGGAAAATAATTTTGATAAAACACTTGAACTCCATTCTTGAGGAAAATATCCTTTCTAATTCAATTTTTTTTCCTTTATTAACATGTCATAACATTTTAAACTAAAAGAAGTTAATTAAAAATAAACTTCAAAATTTGAAAATGAAGATTCATGGAAATAATTTTTATGGAATAATAAAAAACCATTCATGCTGTATAAGTTAAAGAAAACATTCTTCTCGTACTTTGGCCGAAAAAGTCAAAAAGTTTCTCGTGTTGAAAATGAAAAAAGAATCCTTTCATATCTTTTACTAAAAATTATCCAATTGGTAAAATTGGATTTAAACAATTGTTGGAGGATATAAATAATATTTCATATTGAGTAAAAATGAATTTGGATGATAAATATTCCCCAGTAAATTCTGAAGTATAAACAATCTCGGATAAAAATGAGATTGTGATATTTTTCCTTTACCTTAGGTCCGATATGCTCTGTGTGTATCCGAACCTCCTGTATAATAATTTAAATAATTTCATTGACTTATTACAGAATAATATTCATTGTTATGATATTATATATGATCATATTCTTATCTTCTTATTAGTAATATTTCATTGCTACTTGTTATTCGGGTGTTCATTGCTTTATATTCTTATGCATGTTTTGTCGAATAAATTCTTATTCCTCTTTTTAGGTTATAAATAAATACTTTAAATAATGTTATTAATGTAATATATATCATATTTATTCATTAAATTAATTTATATAATCATTATTCAATGATGATCAGGTAGAATGAGTCGTATCACATCGTGGAGACGGTAGGCCGTACGTACGCACGAGCGAATATATCGTTCCCAATATCGTGGAATTATATTTAAGAGTATGTATACTATTTAAGAATAAATATCACTTTACAATAATCATATATATTTATTCTTTACACCATTATACCCATCCAAGAAAGGTGGTGGTGGAAAACAGATTACACCACGGCGTGGTGACGGTATTCCGTACGTACGCACCCGCGATTATTTCATTTTACATAGGATGGATAGAAGGTGAAATAGGGTTGTTTCATATTTATAATAACATATCATTATATGATTTATACTTATGTTATTACTTCATAATGAAACAACTAATGAATAGGAAGTAGACGAATAAATAAATTTGAAATAATCGGTAACAGATATTACATCTTCTTCGACAGTACTCTTTGAAACCTCCTCTTATGGCACTAAAATTGGTCTTTGAAGAAGACCATGACCTCTAGTATGTTGCTAAAGAAGTTGAGAGGGGAAATTTGAAGGGTTTGGCCGAGAATGAAGGCTCCAAATGGTGTGAGTAGGAGATGGAGGATGTGTCCTGTTATAAGGGAGGAGAGGGGCACCTTTGGAATTATAAGAAATATTAATTTATTATAAATTCAAACCCCACATAAAAACCTCCACAAATTACTCAAATACAAATATTAGATGATATAGGGTTGTAATATCTTCAAAAAATAAAATTTAGACTTGTTTGGAATTTATTTTAAACATTATCATCTTGGATTATCCTTTTATAATCTATTTAATTTGATTTGTGGTAATAATATTATAAATTTTAAATAATTATTAATAATTACTTATATGTTTTTAATTGACCATAATTGTATACATTATTAAATTTTAGACAATATAAATTTTAATTTATAATTTTTAAATATTTTTGGGATTTTTAAAAAATTTTATAATACGTAATTTTTATAAAATAACAATAGTGTCAATTTTGACGCTATTCATTTATTTGAATTTAAATAAAATATAAAAAGAAGATATTTTTGTAATAAAATATTTAATAGATTCATAACATGTCATATTTACCTAGAAAATTAGTGGAACACATTAAATAGTTCATATAATATTTATTTTAATACTTTTAAAATCATTTATTTGATATTTCAATCAATAGAATAATTTCAACATCACTATTGTGTCATAATGAATGATAATAATTTAATCCCTAAAAATTATAAAGAAATTTATATGATGTATATAATTTTATTATATTTCTATGGAATATTTATATACGAAGTTTTATGATGTTTATCACTAAATTAAAATTATTACACTTATAATATTTAAGAGAGTGACATGTTGTCACTTTCTTTGGTTTTAATAATAATTTTATTATTTAATGGTCAAAAGTACATGAAATGAATCTAGTCCGACCCTTAGGTGATATTGGTCTACTTTTATTCATCCAGTAGTATTTTTTCAGGTTTTATGGTAATTTTATAATCTTATTTGTACCCTTAATTACCATATTTACCTTTAACTTTATTAAATAAAAATTACCGTAGTTACTATTCGTAATATCCAAATAATAAAAGTAACCTATTAACAACATTTGGACCAACTGAATTCAAATATGGAATTTATTTTTCAAAATTCAAAACACAGAGGTTGCAATAATTAATTTAAAATTAATCCCGTTGTTAAGAAAACGGGTTTTAAAAGTGAAAACATTGCTAAGGATTGAAATGTTTTTACCTATGAATTCAATTTAAAAATAAGGGTAATGACATAAAATATATTAAATGGTAAAAATATAATATATTTTTACTTTAAAACCATTTAATATTATAATTTAACAATATAAATTATTGTGATGAAAAAATTTGTGTTCAATTAAAATATAGCGTGTTTTTACTATTCGTTAAAATATGAAAGTTATCAGAATAATATGAAAAATTTATCCAAAGTAAATTTTTATATACTGATTCCAAAGAAGAATTAATTTTGTCAAATTGACCTTATAAACATGTCAAAAACTAGATTTAATGTTGGTGCGCTATCAAAAGGTGGAAAAACTGCATTTTTTGAAAAATACTTATTTTGCCCGAATAATTTATTTTGTTCACATACCATGTTTTAGAAAATGTGTTAGACGAGTAACAATGTTATAAAATTAAAAATGAAATTAATACTATTCATAACAGCTACTCTATAATAATATTATATCAATATATTGTTTTTTAGTGAAACTCGATATTGCGTACAACACACGCTATCGAGGAAGGTTTTTTTTGCGTATAATGCAAGCCAAGATAGTGTTGTTCGTAGTGAAAGATTCCTTTGATGTTGCGTATAACATAAGACATAAAAAATATATTTCTCATAAAATATCAGGGTGTTACAATTTTCATTTATATATATAGAACATCTATATATCTTTCTATACATATTATATATTTAACTCATGCAATAATTTTTTAATGATTGTGAAATTCTGATTTTCCTATAATGATAAATTTTTTCTTGGTTTTTCCTTTAGAAATTATTTTCTTAATTTTCTATATAAGATATTATTTTTATTCCATTGATGTTGTGATTTTCCCTTGTTTCAGAATTAATTTGTTAAAAAATTTATCCACAAAACATGAAATACAAATAATTGAAATTTTAATAAATATTATTTTCTAAACAATAGACTTTATTGAACAATAATTATTGTAATAAAAATTAGAGAAGACATTAAAATTATATCAATGTTTTATTCGATAAGTAAATGTGATTAATAATGTTGTGATGTTTAATTATTTATAGTTTGTAACACTTATTTGATTTTTTTCCTATAAACATATACCAATTACTTTATCTATTTATTTTTATAACTTTCAAAACAATGAAATTTACATTGGAAACCTTATATTATAGAATCCCACTATTCTCGATATTTTAAACAAAATAGATAGTTACATTATGGATTTAGACAATAATTTATAAAATTATGATAATACCATTAATATTTGTTTAATAATAATTTTTAAATATAAAATAATTATTAATATTTTCATCATCATTAATTATTCGCGATCAATATGCAACACCACTTTTCAATTTCTAGTAAGAACTCATATAGTCAAACTAATGAATAGTGGGGCATTCTCAGGCCCAATGATCCAATATAGACAATATGTCCACCACCATTCAAGGTAAATTTTAGGGTCAAAATAGAGAATATGGTATGTTTTTTTGGTGGGGATAGACCCCTTATAACACACGATATTTGTATTTGTAGTAGTATTTCATCTTTAATGGTGTGATATGAATTTATAATTTTAAATGAAGATGATGAAAAATAACATTGGTTATAAGTTCAATATTGGGGGATGGTATCTTATATAACCTTTGAGTGTTGGAAAACGGATTTAATTAAAGCATTTCATAGGAATATAACACAAGGGTAAACGATTTATTACATATCTGATCAAATATTATTAGATAAGGTGACTGAAACTATCTCGTTATATACATAATAAAAAAATGATATAGAGTTTTGTAATATATAATTGTGAGATCTACAAGGAGTATATTCATTATAGAATACGTTATGTGATATTAATTAATCTAGGCATGAGGCATTGTGGATCAGTGAAAGTACCATTTCTAATGAATCATGTTTATAAGGCCATATTTCAAGGACTTGAATTATGTAATTGCACATGTTGTGTAGAAATTATACTACTCCATATGGGTGATTACTATGTGGATGAAAATAGTTCACAATATTATTTATCCGTGATTCTATAATGATGTATGGTCGATGATATCATATAAGTACCCATCATAAAACATTACATAATGTTGAGTTTTATATCATGAATTCATTTTCATACATTTAAAGATATTTTTATGATATATAATTTTAAATAATTATTCCATCACCCTTACAGAAATAAATATTACATCATAATGTGGAACCTTATTCTTACTATACATTTTTTACAAAATACAAATCATTTATAGTATACCATGTTTAAATTTCATGAAATATCATTAAAATTGTAACCATGAAATCAAAATTCAGCATACAGATCCTTAATACCATATGAAAAAATTTCTAAAAGCGGGATGAGAACAAAGATATCGGTAAGGGGAATATAAAAATAAATAATGCATATTTTCAGTTCATTAGTACTTCTACAAGATTTATCTTTTTTAAAATTACTCTTTGATTTAGAATTTTTTTATTACCCATAGACTAAAGTTTCTATCCAAATGTTTTTTAAGACATTTAATAATAATTCCTAAATGAAAAATAAAATTTATAATGCATCCTTTTTAATTAAGAAAAAATTATGAATCCTTTTTCAAAAAAGTTACAAATTACACCATTATAAAGGGTCATATATGTTTCATTAAATTATTATCACGAGTAATCACATGGGTAAATAACCTAAATTACATGGAAAGAAAATATTATTTAAATATAATAAATGTTAAAGTAACACAAAACATGGTGTAATGATACGTCAAGGGCATATTCTAGGGGAAAATAATAGGGTTGAAGAATTCCCATAATAGAATTGGTTAACTAAGGAATTCCATATATATATAATGTATCATGGACCAAAAAATTTAAACAATTAATTAGTGTTATATATATAAAAAACCTTCCAAACATGATATTTATTTTGAGAAACATAAAAAGGATATCTATTACAAGTCAAAAACATAAGAATTTCCCATAGATATAAAATGAGAAACATACTATTTCCTAATATCATAAACAAATGAGATTTCATAAAAAATAAATTTCATAGGTTACCATAAAGAATTTATTACCAATTAAATTTAAGGTATAATAATATAGGTATATATTTATGGGATATATATAGATTATTTAGAATCATTCCATAACATTAAAGATGTATAGAAACTCTTATGAGCTCATATGAAAAACATGTTTTGAATATGGAAATACTATTTCCTTTAAAAAACTAATTTGTAAACAAATGTTCTCAAAAAAAGGGTATCTATTTGAAAATAAAATAATAGAATATGGTAATGGAATAGAAAAATCATATTATGTTTTTAGTACTGGGAAAATTTGTTGAATCCGTATACATTAATATTGAACATGCCTTTTTAATTTTTGCAAAAAAAAAGAAAAACCATTTCGTAAAAAGATTCACTTTTAAATCTATATAATGAATTTAAAAATATAAATAAAATTTATTGTATATTTCTTTTAAATATATGTAAATAAATTAGTATGATTTTCTTAATACTATGCACACATAAGAACAATTTTTTGATGAGAAACTTTAAAAGAGAATTTTTAAAATAAAGACCCATACCATGAGCCTGAATCACCATGTACGTTATTTTTCATCATGAATAATATAATTATGTCAATCATTTAAATTTTTAATAATCTATATCCATATTATTTTAATTTTTTAATTTATTTATTATCATTTTTCATTCGATTACAGAATCATTTATTTTCACCTTTTACGTTTCGATGATATTATTCTCATATGTTCAAAATGACATAAATTTGTTAGATATGGAAAATTATGTCATAATTAAATATTATAAAGAATAATAGTGATGAAATAATTATAATTTTTATATTATAATTATATTTTTAATAACTCAAATGAAATTTGGTTTTGAGAATTAAAGTAAAATATAATTATAAAGATGGTAGGTCATACGTACACACGAGTAACGTTTCTCTTTTTCAAAGATAATTATGGAAAGAAGTAATGTTTTAGTTTATTTTTCTATAATGTTAATTATAACATATATACCATATTATTTGTTTAAATACATTTATTTATACCATACACATAATTCAGTAATGAAAATAGAATCACATCACTTTGTAGAGGTGATGACTAACCCATGTAGAAGAACAGATCTATCATCATTCAATGAATGTAAAGGAAAAAAATATATGATATATTATAATTACATAATTTTATATTTTTATTTAATATAAAATATAAAAATTAAATCAATCATCATAAAAAATCATATAGAATTTAGGGAAGATAATTACATTGATTCACGTGACATTACTCCACAATGTACATGGACGATGGTTTCATTTCCCATTTATTATATAAAAAAACATATTACCATCCTGACTAGTATTTTTTAAAAACATGTCATGGTTTTCACTTTTTCTTGACTTAGTAGGGATAAGAAGGATTTCAAAGGATATCTATAATTGTGAAGTCAGATATTTGTTGGATTCTTAGCAAAAAAATTCTTTTTCTGCTGTCTCCTAGGAATTTACATATCACTTAATATGGTTACATGATGTATACATTATAAAATAACAATAAATACATTTGTATCAAAAGTTGATCGGGTATTCAGGTATTTTGGGATTTCTTATGATAAGACATCTAATTAAGTTACACATCATGTAATGTGTTGATGATTTTTTAAATTAAACCTAGCTTATTTTTTTCATCCTCTCAATTTTTTATTTCCCTCTACAAAAGATCCTTTATCATGTGATTTTTATTCCCTCAAACCCGTCTGATTTTTTTATAATAGATTACTCATCATTTATGATGGAGTGTGACTCCCTGGGTATGTAGTCTCCCTTTCTCTTTGTCTCCTTATCCTTCCTTACTTTGGGTTTGATAGATCATATAGGGATTGATAGATCTAAACTCTTTTTACTCAGATATTTTGTTTAGATTAAATTTCTAGATCTCATACACCTTTGTTCTTGTTGGAATATTCCTTTTTGAGCCTTGTGTTTCCATGATAAATGTAGGCAGTTCTATTATTATGATTAAATTTAATTATCTTTGAATTAGTAGATTTAAATTTGATTATTCACGAAACAAACATATTTCCATGTTCACCTTTGAGTGTTGGAGGATCACGTATCCTGGAATAATCATAATTTGCTTTTCAGATGACCATGTGTCTCTCTTGTTTATCTATAAGGTTCAAATGTTCACTAATTCTTGTTAACTTTTTTTCATTCCTAATGAATTTATATAAACTATTATATATAATTTTTTTGAATCCAATTGATGAAATTATTTCCATAATTTGAATGGTAATGAATGATTTCTTTTAATTATGATGTGAACTACTATACTAGTTTATTTGAACCTAAAAGATTTCATTTGTTAATTAAATGTTGGAAAATACCATTGAATCCATGTTGATACCGTAATGTAAATTTAGCTCACACCATTCCTATGACATTATGTTTTTTAATATTTTCTTATTCTTGGGTAAATAAAGGCTAATACTCACTTTTTTTTATCATAGATATTGAACCTTTGGGATTGGAGAGTTTCATCCAATGGTAATTTTGTAGTTATCCTATAATTATGGTATATTATTTTGTAATTTTGGATTTCCTACCTATTTGACATCGAGTACACTATTCAAAGTGGAAATTTCAATTTGAATGAATATTGAATTGATTATCTACTTATGCAATCTATTTCAAAAAAATCATTCACACTGTCGTTTTGTATATTTCTAGGTGATAGTCTCCAAACTATGGGGATTGAGAATGAACTTCATCCTATTTTAGGACTAAATCAATTATTAGGTTACCAGAGTACCTAATCTAGATCAGGATGAAGCTGTATCAGAGGTGATAAATTTTGTTTCTTGTATTGAAGTAACTATGAATATTTGTATTCTTGTTGGGAATTAGGTGGTAGTTTTGATTTACTATATAGATAGATCAAACCATAATAATCATTATGTCACTCGGTGTGGTTTTTCAAAAAAATAATGAGGATTGGTTCATATCTTTATCCCTTATTTTGATTTATATGGATTGAAATCCAAATATTAAGATTTCAACTGTTGGGATCATTTCTAGTGTTTATCTTTTTTAATGATAATATGATGTCTTCAATGTTTTTTTCTGATGTTGTGTAACATCATGCCTTTGAGAATACCTGAAAAATAGATCTATCAGAATGATTTTTATGAGTTACATTAATAAAATCCTCTTATGTTACCGCGATTAGTCAAAGTGATCATGCATAGTATCCATGCCCTTGGATAGGCACCTACACATGTTCTCGTTCAGGCTCTAGTTGTTAAAAATAGATGGATGTTATCCAGAATAATTCTCAAAAGTTTCTTTTCTATAATACACTAGCATTAAAAGTCTGCAATTATCTACAATGGGATGATGAATGTTTTATCAGGATGAAAGGATTGTATGAATTTTTGGAGATAGCTATAATGATTAAGGCGAAGTGTTCCATATTCGTGCTTGAGGTGTTGGAAAAGAGATGGTCCTAATGGCGATGAAGAAGAAACACGAGGTCTTATATTTTAGGTACATAATTTATATTTTCATAGACCAATTTTATACAGATTTTAATCTATTAAAAAATAAGTTGAGTTTTTAAAAATTGAGAAGACAAAAAAAAACAATGATAGAATATGTGAACTATTTTTTGGAGCTAGTGCAATTTTCAACGGATGTAGTATCAAATGTGAATGTGGAAAATCAATGATTTGTGTTTTGAATTCAAGATGATATCCATTATCATATATTCTTATTGAATCTACCTTCTTTTACTAATGTTCTAGATATCACATAGATTGTTATAATGGACATGGCTGGAAAATTAGTGTTGATGGGAGTTTCTTATCTTATTAGGGTAAATGTGTTTTCCTCTATGGGAAATTGGAAGTGTGATGATTCCCATGATTTCAATCTATCGTAGTGGTTTTTAAATTCTCTTACAATTATCTATAGAGGCCCATTTATTTTATATCAGTGGGAAATCATGGTATTCTAAGAGGGTTAGCACCGATGCACCCAATATATCTGGCTCCTACAGACACTCCTTTTAGTTGAATAAGTTGTTAAATATTATTTGAATATATGTAGTGGTAATGTATCATAAGAACCTACTAAAACTATGGAATAGTCATATGCTATATGAGAAAAGGGGTTCCATCCATAGGTATCCCAAATGAAACTTCTTCAGGCAGGGGATGATTCTTCAATGGAAGCAAATATGGGTCCAATGACAATGAGATTTATAGTCACTATATCTTCACCATTAATGGATTACTTAGTCAATAATTATGCATCTAATTAATCTATTTTAACATGTATTTGTAATATTTTAAAACATCCTATTGAGATTTTTTCTTATGTGATGGATATTACTACATGCCTTAGAATAAAGAGAGAGTAGGGTTTCTATAGTCCATCTTCTTCTTTATCCTTATCTACTGTCAAGATTTCCTGGAGATTTCTAGTTCTCAACATGAATACACTTTACATCAAATTCGGAATATATCGGGTCATTCTCAATAAAGATGAAGTTGATTTTTATCTATGATGGGTCTCTTTTATTACATCTAATAGCATGACTTATTTCATGAAAGGGGAATGTGACCTAAGGTCGAGTAGATGCAAACCATCATATCAATATTTAGGTAATGTAATGTAAATGTTTTATTTTGATCAATAGTAATAATCTTTGAGTGGTGATATCCATTAAGTTTTCATTGAGTTTCCTGACGTGTTTCCTTCTTACTTCTCCAGTTTTCCACTAGTAAGGGAGAACGAGTTTTCAATTGTTTTAGTAATTGGTACTGAAACAGTTTCAACATTTTCTTACCAAATGTCACCATGTTAAAGTGATGAGTTAATGATTTAGTTGGAAAATCTTATACATAATTTACTTATACACCCAAGTGTTGTCACCATGGGTGGCTCCAGTTCTCCTCTCCTTACAATATGGTGGTTCTCATCACCTTTTTGTTGATTGCTAAAAACTCTACTGATTTATTATGAATAACAAGTATCTATCTCTATGAATTGATGATATTTTTATCCATTTAAAGGGGCTTAATAGTTCTCAAAGATTGATCTTTAATATAGTTACCATCAGTTGAGAAAAAATGAATATGACATTCAAAAAAACGACCTTAAGAGAAGTTCATACCTTATTTGTACCATTTCATCCCAATTGGTTTTACCAATTCTCATACAAATTTTCTGGATTTAATGAACATTAATTTCAAGGAAAACTATTATTCTTTCATGGTAGTATTTGTGGATGACATCCACGTCCACTCTATATCTACTGAAAATCATGTGTCTCAACAATGATAATTGATAGAATTGTTGATAAATCATCAACTATTCTCCACGATTTTGAAATGTTATTTGTGGATTTGAGAAGTGAAATTCTTAGGACACGAGGTTTTAGCACATGGAATTTCAGTTGGTCCAGAAAATGTGAAGTCTATTATGACGTTGTATAAACTACATATTTTTTGGCATCTAAAGCTTCTTGAGTCTAGCAAATTATTTTCAATCATTCCTTAAGGAAATCAAAAAAAATTGATTCACTGAGGACTACACTAAATTGAAAGGGTGTATTGTTTTCTTGGGTTCAAATAGGACATAATTATATTTTTGAGCTGAAACTTCTTTTGAATACTACATCAGTGTAGAATATTTTCATATGTTAGGCATGGTTATGTGGTCTTCCGTGGTGCATCAGTTTCGGGTTATGGATTCATTATTATAAAAGGTGTCCATTTTGTTTCATATGGATTTCATCATCTTCTTACAAATGAGAAGAATTATCTAACCCTATACCTTGAACATGCTACAATGATGCACACACTTAAGATATTGTGGCATTATCTTTATAAAGAAAGGTTTATAGTGTTTTCATATTATAAGATCCTGAGTTTTATCTTATCTAAAAAATATTTTAATATCATCCTGAGGTATTGGGTGGATTACATTAAACATTTTGACTTCAAAATCGCTTATTATATGAGGAATGAGAATATAGTTATAGATTATTTATGTAGGAAACACCTGAATCAAGCCATGAAAGAATCTTCAGAATTTTGGAACTTGATATCTCTCTTTGAACTGTTGTATATTGGAGTCTATGAATTAGGGAATGAGTTTTCTTTGTCTAGTTTTTAGTTGAAATATTCTCTTCTCAAGATGATTTTTTATTAATAAACTACATGATGAGTTCTATATAATTAGAGACTCTCTTTATGGTGGGGATATTTTTTTGGGTGGAAACGATTAAAAGAGGGCATTCCATTCTATCAACATTTCATTTATGCGCATCTAGTCGTAAGAAAATATATTATGATGGATTTACATAACTCTTTATGAGGAGTTCATCCAAGAACCATGAATATTTTCTATGACATAATATGTAAATATTGGTGTCTAGGTGGGAGATGGGGAATTTTTTGAATTTCTCTCTCATTGTTATACATGCCAGTAGGTCAAGGTCGTGTACCAAAATCCAGCTAGTTTTCATCAAAAACTTTCAGTCCCTAATTATGGATGGGAAGGGATATCAATTTATTTTTTGGTTGGGTTTCTATATACCTATAGGATGAATAATGATATATGGGTTGTGATTTATTGTCTAACTACATAGGCTATCATTATACCCATTTTTGATACCACCAAATTTTTTGAATCATAAAATATATATATGAATGAGATTGTTTGATTTTATGGAGTTCCATATGCTATAGTCTAAGACCTGGATCCTTGGTTCAATTATAAAATTTTTAATAGTTCTTCAGGAAGAACTAGGATCTCTGGTCCATTTGAGTGTGGTGCACCATTTTTAGTTAGATGGATATACAGAAATAGATATACAGATTCTTGAGGTTATTTTCCTTAATTGTGTTACGAACATTGTGGGTGCTTGGGGATGATCATCTAGGACAGTTCATTTTTTTATAACAATAGTTTCCAGTCTTTAATATGAATGGATCCTCTTGAGGACATGTAAAGCCTACCTATCATAGCTCTGTCGTGATGGTCGAATATTAGTGAACATTACTAGTTTGGGATAGGCTTGGTTAATGAGTTGAAAAAAGATTCAGTTTATTCATCAGATAATGTTGACTGTATTGTGCTGATATAAATCTTATGTTTATCATCATCATAGGACATTTGAATTTTTAGTTGGTGATCACGTGTTGCTAAAATTTTCACCTTTTTTGGGTCATAGATGGATTGGGTTGTAATGGAACCTTGATCATTATTTTTGGGATCTGTTGAGGTTGTTGAGATGGTGTGGAATGTTTCCTACCATTTAGAACGTTCACCATATCAGACATCGATACATATTTAGTTCCATGTATCTCCAAAATTAAAGTATCTATCTAATCTATTTCATGTTCTAAGCAAGAGTGATCTTAATATTGAACATGATTTATCCATAACTAAATGACTATTCTTGATAGTTTATTATAAAAATAAAGTAATTAATGGGAGGGAAATACATTTGGTTTGTTTTATATGTCGTCAGTGTTCCGATTTTCATGATACATGGGAGAATGAGGAACAAATGAGAGAACAATAGCCTCACCATTTTGACATGGAGGATTCTTTATAGGCTTTCTTGGGGAATAACACTTTTATATAGTGGATATTTTAACATATATTTACCATCCTAATATGTATAGTTTTTAAAAAAACTCATGGTTTTCCTTTTTTTTTGACTGGGTATGATCGAGATGAAATTGGTAGGAAACCTATAATGAAGAAGTCATTGATTAGTAGTATTCTCAATAAAAACCTAATTGTTCTACTATCTACTATGGAATTACACATCATGGAATACAGTTACATGACTAGTAAATTCTAAAATTATTATAAATATGATTTTATTAAAATGAAATGGGTTTTTTGTGATTTTTGGAATTTTCCAATTACACAACATATAATATAGTTACATGTCTTGTAAATTTCTGATAGAATTTTTGTAAAATAATTATAGAAAAATTTTCTTTTCAACCTCTTATATTTTCATTTATCTCTACCAAAGATCCATTTCCATGTGATTTTTTAGCCCTCAATAATTTTTAGATTATATAGATTGGTAATTGATAATTGTTGTCGTTGCGGTGTGACTCACTAGGTAAGAATTATCCCGATATATTTTTCACATTCTCTTTAAATCCTTGGTGTTTAATAGATCATCTATACATTGATGCTTCTAAACTATCTGATATCAAATCTTGTCTCTAGGTAGAGTTCCCATATCTTATGCGCCTTCGTTCATATTGGTATGTTCCATTGGAGGCATTGTGTTTCCATGTGAAAGGTAAGTTATTCTGATATGATGGATAAATTTGATTATCCATGAATTTCGTGATTTAAATTGAATAGTTTGATTTAATTTCAATTATTTGATTTATTTCAATTGGTTTATTTAAAACAAAATTCCATTGAATTGTGGAATATTAATGTGAATGTGTTTTTTTGGAATTAAATTGGGGAAGGACCTCACTTACATTTAATTTTATTGTGTTTGAGAAATTCATTGAAACCTATAAAATATAAATTTTTTAATTTTCGTTATAATATTAATTTTTTGAAATTAATTTCAGTGATGTATTATAGAAGATGTCTTGAAATTGTTCTTTATTGAAACCTAACAGCTTTATCATGAAAAAAGGCATCTTTTGATTAAAACTAATGTTTTGGTACTAAAATAACTAATTGTAATATTTGAAATGTTGGAATGAAATGTATGTTATGTTAAATTGATTTAAAATAAATATTCCATCTTTAGTAGAAATAGATAACATAAAAGCCTTGGTAGTTAGTGAGTAATTTGGATTTCACTCTTTTGAATCCTTACAACTGAAACAAACATACTACATTATGTGTTTTCCTTAATGCGATGGTGATGATTCTCTAATGGATAGTGTTAGAAGGACATGTGTATGCACAAATTACAATGATCACCATTGATTTTGTGAGGATCACATATTAAGGAACTACCATACATTTTGGCAGATGACCATGTTGATCGAATTTTTATGTATTAGATAAAAATGTTTTCAAATGTTTCCAATCTATTTTATATGACTAATGAACTTATATAAACTATTTTTTAATCCACTTGTTTAACATATTTCTATTATTTAAAATTTAAATCATTAATTGTTCTAATTATTCTCTTAGCTACCATACATATATATTTGAACTAGAATATTTAATTGGTTAATTTAATGTTTTTATCTATTATGGTGTCTTTGGTGAGACCCTACTAGGATTTTAACTAACACCCTAATTGTGCCTTCAGGTGTTTGTATATTATCTTTTTTCAGGTTCATGTAAGGGTAAGGCACCACATACTGGTCATAACGGTTTACCTTAGGGGATTTTAAAGTTTCATCTCTAGGGAAATGGGCAGTTATCCTATTCTTTTGGTACATTATTGTAGTACTTTTTGGTTGTTTACCTATTTAAATTTGGGCACACTACTCCCCATTATGTTTTACATTTGTATTCCTATTTAACTTTTTTATGATTAGATATTGTATGAGGAAAGAATAATTCCCACAATCATTTTATTCGATGATAGGTGCAAGTCACCGACCCATGGGGAATGAGAACACCCGTTGGGCCATGTCAAAACCAGCTCGGTTATCATGTTTCCAATGTACTGTGGCTAGTTAATGATAATAAAAATTGTGATTAAAATATATTATAATATTAACATAAAAAAAATTTAGTATATAAATATTATTATTTTTTCATTAATTCATGGATTAATAAGATTTAAGGATGTGTAAGGATATATAAAATGAAAACACTTGGTTAAGAATGAAAACACTTCTTCAGAAAACCTATTTAGGTTTATAGTAAAATCATTCCTAGGTGGGCATTCTAATTGATAAAAGGCCTTTAGTATATTGGAAGTGATTTAAGTAATTGATTTTGTTAGGGATATTATAAACCTAAATAATTTATAAGTTTATATAATAGAGGAGTTTAGGTTACCATTTATAATTGAGTGGTGGGGAAATTTATTTATTTCATTTAATATTAAGTTAATATAAATTAATTATGATGGAAAAGCTCAACTATATGTAATTGGATGATTGGATGACTATGTGCTGAAATAAAAACATCCAATAAAGTTTAGGAAATCTTGGATTATGGTTTTATCCATATCTCTTTGTTTTAATTTTTCTAAACCATTTTTTTCAATTACTATAATAATAATGTTTTTACACTTTTAGGGACATGATAGTTACTATAAAAAGAAAATTTGAAAATAAATAGAACATGATTTATATTTCAAATAATATTTCAATCACATCACTAGAGATAAAATTATTATAATTTAAAAATAATTTATAAAAATATTATTTATCATAAAATAACATTTATTTAATTTTTTTGCAACTATGTATTTAATTTTATTTTTAAAATAATATGATGAATATGGAATTAGAATATAAAAATTTTCTATTTAAAAATCACTTATCTTTGAAATGAATATTTATTACCCTCATATGTTTATTTATACCATTCACAAAAAAATTAGATTCATTAAATAGAACAATGCGAATTTTTTTTTTATCCTTTATATTAATAATATAAAGGTCTAAATAAATGAAATATAGAACCAAGTGGTCGTATATTCAAGAAATGGTGGGAAATAGATATAATAAACTCAAAAAATATGATTACTACATGTCTTATCTTCAATAACTGTTACTTATCGTATTATTTTTATCTTTATTTACTAGATTTTCACTTTCTATAGTGATAATTAATTACGATAGTTATTATTCATGATAAAAAAAGGAGATTATTTACTAAATTTTAAAATTATGAATCTAAATATTGTATGAAATTTTCATGTTTCAATTCAATATAGTGGATTAATATAATTTAAGATTATACATAAAAAATCATAAAAATAGTTTTTCAGAAAAATGAATTTTTATGCCAAAAAAATGTTATGTGAAAATATGTTTTAAAGATAATTTAAATATTATTTATTGGATTACATATAACTAAATAATACTTATGTTAATTTTAAATCAAATTTAAACCACATTTGAACTTTTAAATTATTTAATTTATTTATAATAAATGATATTTCTTCAAAAATAACTATTTTGAATACTCACTAGAAAATAACATTTTCAAAAAACAAATCCATGAATTACACTATAAGAGATTTTTTTTAAAATTTTAAACATTCAATCATTATTTATCAATTAATATTTCAAATATTTATAGATTGTAATTAAAATATTTGTTCATGAATATAAATAAAATCTATATTAGAAGAAAAAATAATTTTTAAGAAAAAGATGACTTTCCAAAATAATTAGATCATTTTACTAATTATTTTTTTATTACATTTATATTGAGTATAAAAAATTTTATATATCTCACAAATAAATTAATCATATTCATAACTATAAATTTAATATAATGTTTATAATAGGCCTTTTTATATAATAATATTTCATTGTTCATTTTGGATTAGTGATATGTTTCATTTATGATATCAATCATAGTTATTTCTAAAAAATATTAGGGTGTTACATTCACCTCCCTTTAAAAAATTTTGTCTTTATAATCTGAACATGATCTTAGTATACAATAGTTTGGAATATTTAAATCACTATTTAAAACAAATGGTTGTAAACACATTTTCAAAATTATTATCTGTGAAAATAACCTCTAAATATTATAAAATATTATTAAAAACATTGATCTGTGAGGATATAAGGAAATTATTCACATGCCAAGTATAGTAAAATAAATATTTTATTCACAATTTCAGAAAATTAAAAACATGATTTTTGAAATCACATAAATTAACTGTTAATTTTATTATGTAAAGAGTCAAAATGAGTCAAAAATTACATGAATAAGTTAGTTGTAAAAGTTTAAAAATATTTTCAATAACATTTTTTGGAAAAAATGTTTTTGAAGAGAATATATTTTCAACTAATGAGAGAAATGAGTTCAAATTTTCATAATAACATATTCTCTATAATCTTGTGTACCAAATATTAAAAAAATTGTAATATTACATTAATAAAGAATGAAATATTATATTAGGAGAATAATGAATAGGGTACTTGGATAATTATCAAATAATTTCCTTTGATAAAAAATCAAGACTAAACTATCTCGATTACAAATAAATTGTTTAAAAAACCCCTTACAAAGATCATATAGTTTAGGTGATATATAATAAATGAATAAATTAGGTTTATAAATTATAAATACATATAAAAAATGTGGAGATAAACCATAAGATAATAAATATTCATTAATGTGAAATAATTATAACATTAAAGAAAATTTGGAAGTAATACATCTCAATGAAGAGAAATTGATTTATAAAATTCTTTATTAGTTGGTAAATTTTATGGAAAATCCTACTAGAGTAAATAATTCAAATTGAAAATTAAAATAAATTGTATTACTAATAAATAATTATATTAGATGTAAAAGGGTTATTATATACACCATATAATATAAATTAGGTATACAACGTTATATTATTTGTTAATGAAGGTAAATTGAGACGAAGTCCTTTATCATGATTATGATTCATCATGTACGTCCTTTATTTCTGAGGATAAAAAACTCATCTTAATTTTTAAACAAATTTATAAAAATTTTAAATTTTATTAATCATTATATTTAAATTATTATAATTTAATGTATAATTACTTAATCCATTTATATGACATCAAGTGTTTTGATGATATTCAGAATCTGTATAAAAAATAACTTCATTAGGTTGACTATTGGTCTAAGAAATAAATATTTCAACATATCCAAAATAAAAATTATAAAATAGTTTATATATAAACATTACATTTAATACCAATAATGAAGGATATTTTTTGAGAAATTATTAATGTTACGATCACAAAGATGGTATGTTGTACGTATGAATGGGTAACATTCCATTTTTTATCGATCATTATCGAAAGAGGGTAATTAATATTTCATAATTAAATAATGTTCATAATATAATTAATACCTTATTATTTCATTAAATAGACATATGTATGTCATCCATGTGGTGTGATGGTGAAAAGAGAGTGGCATATCTTCAGGAAGTCGGTAGTCCACATGTACATGATGAACATTATCATCATCCACAGAGTGAAAAGGAATGAAATAGATTGATAATTAATCTTTTAAAAAATTTAAATATGTTATTAATTTCATAATTATATTCTTTATATAACATATATTAATTAAATTCATCATTATTATCTTCCATGTAATATGTCAGTGAAAAATGAATCCCATCACTTCACAATAAGGTAGCCTTCTAAACACAGGGGTGAAAGTATCATATCCCATACGATATGGAATGTAATAAAGGGATATATGGTATAAGTACTGCAAAAGTTTAATTATGTTATAAATATCATAAATATAATTTATATACATAATCATACCCATCTTTGAGAGGTGTTGACGGAAGGCGTATCACATTGGTTCGTGAGACCAAAGTCCACTGTACACACTAGCGATGTTATAATTCCCCATTTGAGGAAACATGGGATATATATCAGTAATTAACATAATATAATAACATATATTTACTTGGGATATAATTTTGTAATTTTGTAATAATTAATTAATAAAATTTCTCAGTGGGGGAATAGGACACAAAATAAAAAAATACTTAGGATTTTTACCTCTTCTCAGACAACCTATTTATGATTATAACTTGTGTATTCATAGAGTGGATTTATAAAAAATCATGGAATCTAGGATGATGGGATGGACATTTTTATTTTACTTTGGTTGTCTTTTTAATTACCTAAATGGTTTAAATTTTGAATAAGAGATGTTTGGGGGTTTATAAGTAAGGTAACCGAACAACAAGAAATATTTGAAAAAAAGATGTACTAATGTATTTCCCTTATAAAAGTGTCAAAAATGGATTATTATAAATACATAGACATGTTATGGAATAAATATTTTCATAACATATATTTTATAAATATTTTATGACATTTTAACACTTATCATTTTAGATTAACAACAGATAAATCATTATTACATTAACCATGGTAATAAATTTTTACTGTTTTCATTACTCATTATGGTAAAAATCAATATTAACTTAAAAGGAAAATTAAAATTATAATGATTACAAAAATTTAAAACATTTTCCCAAGACCATTTTATAAAAGTTGGAAAATAAAATTTAAAACAAAACCCGTAGATACAATGAAAAGGTCGGGATTTAAGATAAAAAATACCAAAAGTATTGAGGGATTGAATATAAAAATTCAATATAAAATTGATTTCAATGAATTAATTTTCGTTTATTATAATATAATTTTATTAATTTTACTTTTGAATTGTGATATTATAATTTATCATTCTAAATAATTTAAATGAAAAGACGATTTTCAAATAAAAATCTTTTTTACTATTCATTAACAGTTGAATAATTTCATTAAAATCCCAATAACTAAACCTAAAAAAATTCGGATATTATTATTTAAAAATGAAGTTAAATGTGTCCAATAAATTTCTAAATTTTGGTACAAATTAATGAAAATTTATGAGTTGATATATGGATAAAAATTCTTTTTGAAAAACAATATTATTCAGTACACATTTAATTTTATATTAAATTAGTATTATATTATTTATAATCAATATATAAACAATGATTTTTTTCTAAATTGATAACCCTTATAAGTTTAATTATTATTTTTATTATTATTTATCACCACCAATTTAATACTTGGTTATATTGGTATACAATATTACACTTCATTTGGACTTAGTGTTGTGTGTTCCTCAAGCTATTGAAGATATAATATTTAATGAAATATATTTCATCTGTTTTTTAATCTTAGTATTATGTGCTGAATAATATAAGTAATACAATGATATTATTTTATAATTTTAGGATGTCACATTCTTCACACCATAAATAATATTTTGCCCCGCAATTTTATCTTATGCTAAGATAATATGGGTTTGATATTTGAATATTCCATTATTGAGAACCCATATAAAAAAGGTTAATAAAATATCCTCTTTAGAATAGATAAAATAAGTAAAAATGTTGTATGTAATAACCCATAACTAGGTTTTTATTTAGATGATCATTGGTTTCATGTGAAGATATATACCTGGAATAAAAGAATAAATAATTATAGAGAATAGAGGTCATTCATTATAAGAAAGTGAAAAATAAATGGATTGTTAAGGACCTAAAAACAATAGATATATGTTAATTTAAAATACCATTTGAATCAAAAAATATAGGGTAATTTTATGACATAATTGAATCATTAATGTTTTCCTAATGTTGAGTAATTATTTTACATTCAATACATCTAATGAAATATACTTACATGATACATTTATATTTTCTAAGACCAATTTCTTATTTTTCGGTGCTTTGATAAATTTATAACTCATCACTTAATCTATGAAATCAAAATCCCAAAATTAATTTTCTATGCATGAATCACTAAAATTCACTATTAACATATCATAAGATCCATAATAGTGTGACAAATATTTCAATCTATATCTAATTATTTTGAAATAAACGTTTTGTTATAACATGTTATCCAATGTTATACATTAACCTATAAAGCTAATCATCAACACCATTGGATCATCATTAATATTAATCATCAAATCATCTAACTAAAAATAATTACATATTAACCATAAAATCATGTAATTTAGTGGAAGGTTCTAATCCATTATTTTCCTTCGGTTGTGGATTCAAGCCCTATAGACTTCACCAGATGTTATGGGTTTTCACCCATTATGTTGGTTATAATTTTTATAAAACTCTAGTAACCTAATTCCTACAACATTCTTAAATTTTCTTGATGCTAATATGTCAGAAAATCAGAAAGAATAAAACAATTGGTTACAAATACCTTGAATAATTAGTAAAAAAATCTAAAGGCATTCTCTTTTAAATAACTATCTCATTTAAGAAACTAATGGGTTTTATTCTCATTAATATTTTCCAAAAATATCCTTAATATGTGAAAATTACAATCATATAATACCTAAAAAGGGATGATTTAGATTTGTAACTTTTAATAAATTTTAAACCCATAACCCATTATATTGTATATAAAACTTATATTAATGAAGACGCGTTATATTTTAAAATTTGGTAGTATCATTAGATGATTAATAATTACTATAAAAAATCTCATTGGTAAAAAAACTTATTCAATTTTATTATTTGATTCTAATAAATAAAGAGTTATTATATTTTATTTCCACATAGTTACTTCCTTGGTCTAGGTGTTAACCATTAGAATATAACATTGTGCCAAATAATTTCCAGGTTCCCCACATTTACGATTATAAATTATGATAGGATCCCTCAGGTTGTATTTATTTCATTCAATCATACACATTATTTTTCAATGAAAAATATTTTTTGTAAGCTACTATATTTTATGCATAAAAATATTTATATTCATTTGATTAAAATTACATAGTGTCTCATTACACATTTTTTACATTAAAAAAATCATTGATTCATTTTTCCAGGGTCTCCCCCACTTGATCTCTTAGCAAACTTCTTCCTACTCTTCTTTGGTGAGTTTGAGATTTGGTTAATATATAGGTTCATAATCATATTTATAGATAAATGATTATGAATAATCATGATAAAATTCTCTTTATTAATTATCCCATACAGTCTCTCATCGTCACCAAAATTTTTTTCATGCTTAATGTTAACACAACTCATTTGAGTAGTATCCATGAATAAAACAAAAAACTATAGTTTGGGGAAAACTAATCTTAGTTCGAAATGACTTAGTCATATACAATACTTTTTTGGATATTAAAAGCATGAGAAAAAAAATTCAATATAAGATACCATCGGTTTAACCTAGGTATTCATTGTAATCTTATGTTTAAATAATTCATAATTATAGGTAAATACAATTAGAACTATCCAAATAATATCCATAGGAGTCTAAATCCAGTCAGGTAGTAAGTCCCTTTGTGATGCACTAGTTGATTATTGTGTCATGAACAATAAAATATTGAAATTTATTACTCCTAGGTACATATATGCAAGAACCATATCCCCTTGTAGTATATAGGAATAAATGTGTTGATCGGAAAAACCAAAAAATTTGTTCCTTACAAAAACATTAGGGTCTTTCTGTAGACATATATTCAAATTATTATGAATGGGTGGTTGTCTGTAATATAGGTTTTCATAAATCTAGATCCCAAGGTTTTCACTAAACTTCATATGATGCCAACTGTAACAACCCCAGATAGAGTACCATTGATCTTTTGACTTACTTTATTAAAATATCATAAGATAAAATAAATCACATCCTGAATGAATGAATAGTTTATATATATTGGTAGAATAGATACATAAAATATTCTTATATTATATTTTATTAGAAAAATTAAAATATATTTTCTTTGATAATAAATTATTTTATCTATCATATCATTTCATATCAATCATAATTCACATTATGGATTCTTGGGAAAAGAAACAAAATAAATGTGAAATCGAAAACTTAGTAAGGGTATAGTTAAATGAAAGATATCATGAATCAATAATTTTAATCTACATGGAAGGGTAAATAACTAAAATCACAGTATATGTAAGTAAATTTACTATTATAATGAATATGTATTTTTAAAGAATATAAAAAACCAACCATTTAATCAATATCATGACTATCGTTAGTAGAATATGAAAATTAAATATGGTGAGATTAATATATGAAAACAATTTTTATTTAATCAAAACTAAAATATTGAAATGCATCGAGAGATAATATAAGTGTAAAAATATCATGTATAATAATAACTAAATTCTCAAAGAAGGAAATTCATAATTATTATACGTTATGTGATTAGTGACATGATTCCTTTACCATCGGGACCTTTCACAAGGAATTTTTAAGAAATAGTTATAAATACAATGAATTATAGATTACCAATATACTCCTGAGATTACTAAAGTGTCGAGGGAATATATTATTTTAGGCCCCACCCATCAGAACTTGTCAATGCATTCCTATTATATTTGAAAATCAATTTATTTCATGATCAATTCACCTTATTATCAATTGTGTATATTGAGTAAAGAATTAGAATTTATTAATATTTACCTAGTTAAAAAATGACATTTAATTATTTGGATATTTATTGTAAACTTAATGTCATATTGTCACAGGAAAGTGAATATTTCATTGAAATGTTAAAAACATCAAAAGTAAATAATGAATGCGAATATAAATACATTACATGGTCAAAATTATGATAAAAATTATTATAAATAATAAGAACGGTATTGATACACCATATTCCCAGTGGTGTATAAGAAAAAATAAAGGTTTTTTTGTTGATGAATATAAATAGGATAAAAAATCATAAAACAAATTATTGACGAAAATAACATTTTCACTTTGAAAATCACCATTTTAAACTAATCGATCACAATATATTTTTAAAATAACATTAAAATCCCATAAAATAATCTTTATAAAATTTAGTTGACATGATGACCGAAAATTCAGTACATGTTGAGTATATTTAAATAAATATTCCATTTCCATTTTCTATAAAATCATAATGGGGCTTAATTTAAAAATGACAAGAATATCAAAATGACTTTTTTTAAAGTTAAAATGGGTAAAAATATCATTCATAAAACCTTTTGAAAAGGATTACACTATTATTGAAATCAATTTTTGAAAACATTGTTTTTTAAGGAAACATATTTATAACAGAAGTGATTAATTATGTTAGATTTTATTAAAAAAACATTCTCAATAAGTTTAAATAGAAAAGAGTATAAAATTGTACTATTACCGGGAAATATCATGAAAAAATAGAATATGTTAAACTAATTATTTATTATAAAATTAACATACAATTTCATTCAACTAAATGTCATGAATAATCATTATTTATTTGAATGAGATTGTGAAATATACCCTATAATGATCATAATATTGATGGATGAATTACTAAATAGATTGATAATGTGTATCAACTATAAAAACACATAATATAAATGTAAATGAAACATAATATAATAAATATTCATTAGATACACAGTCATATAACATTAAAGATTGTGAAGAAGTAATATAAACCAATAAAAAGTAACTGAGTTATGAAAACCATTAACACTAGTTAATATTTATGTCAAATCTCCATGGATGAAATAATTTATATTGAAACATAAATATCATGAATTATTAAGAATCATGATATTATATGTAAAAGTCATATTATTTACACAATAAAAGTGAAATTAGGTGTATAACATTATAATATGCCCCAATTAAGATAAATTTAGATTAAGTCCCTTAAATTAGAGTTGAAATTGTTATGTACATTCTTTATCTTCATTAATAATAAACTTATGATAATTTTTTTACTTTATTAAAAAACATTTTACTCCATTTTGTTTTATAAATTTTAATTTTTCATTTTATAATTAATTAATCAATTATGTTTAAATTGGGGTTTTCAATGATATTTGATTATGTGTCAAAAATGACTTTGGTTGGTTTACTATATACTTTAGATGTTATAATTTTAACATCTCTATAATATTAATCATGAAATAATTACCATATTTAGACATCAATTTTTCATTTATAACTGATCACGAAATATGGTTTGATAAAATGATATTCAATACAATCATGGAGAGAGTAGTTCATACACACACATGAGTACCATTTTTATTTTTCAAGGAACCTTATGAAAATGAGGTAATTAATATTTTATCCTTTGAGAATGATCATAGTTTTAAACATGGAACAACCTGAGCGTTTATGATTTTTTTGAATAAGTAAAATTTATTTGATATCCGATGCCACATGAAACCTAAAGTTAATATTTCATTTCATGCCACCCCAAGTTATGCATTCACTACGCACAACAATTTTTTAGCTTACGTTACACGCGACAATGAGTTTTATCATATCACTATATATTATTAATATGTTTATTTAAACATGATCGTTAAAACCATAAAATTAAAAATAGTCATATAAATAGTAATATCTACTTTTAAAATATTAATTATAATTGTTCTATATAAATATAATATATTGATAATAAAATGAATAATTTTTGTTAAAGTCATTATATGTTTTAAAAATACTATTTTCTAAAACAAATGTTCTTATGTATTATAGTGAATTTAAGCACAATTTTTTTTTACAATTTTATAAAAAAAAATTTATAAATGAATCTACATTTTTTACTCATAATTTAAAAAATAGGTAAGGGTAATTATTTTGGGATTTTTCTAAAAAGATTCATTTTTTGATAAATAGTTAAAAATACTGAATTTTAATTGAAAAATATCGTTTCAATTAAATTATTTATAATGTGAAAATATATTAAATTTTTTTATTGTATAAATAGTTTAGTTATACTTATATTAATCAAATTTACATCCTTATAAATAAATTTATATTTAATTTCAATATAAATTTGTTGTAAATGTAGTGCATTTTCTCTTCAAAAACTCGATTTCTCATAACATCTATAAGAATAATTTCTAATTAAATAATAATAATTCAATAATTGGAATTTTAAAAATGTATTATATAATTGGAATAAAAAAATTAATATTCTCTAATAATTACAATTTTATTTTTGACCACAATTAATAAGAAAAATAGTAAAATTTGTTTAATACGATTAAGGTAAAAATAATTTTACCAGTGGCTAAACTAAAAAGATAAAGATTAAAAATATCCAAATGATTTAAAAATCACTTTCAAGACCTATCCTGTGATGCCTGTGTTGTACTATCCCATGATCGTGTTCCATAGCCCATGGGTTGGTGACTAGCACCGGAAAGGTATAACCCCAAAAGGGATGGCATTTCCTTTAATCCAGTGCACACATACACTTGGTACACAATAAATTCAATCCAAAAAGTATAAATGATGATAGTAAAAGTGTGAACCGAAAGTAAAATAGGGCTAGTATATAAACCCAACTGAAAAGAAAGTACAACAAAAAGGAAAAAATGTGCACCGAAGGTTTTCCACTAAGGATCCTACCAGAAGGGTAAGTACTTATCATCGTCTGTCATCACTTCCACTCACCACGGCTATCAATCACCTCTAAGCACCATCTAGGACCTAATCCTAATTTCTCAATCAAGGTGTCTATCATATGCACAAAACACAACAATGTGTGGTTGGAGCTCATACATGGATCAGTATATCAATACCCAGTAGGGACCCCAAGACCCCTGAAGGTCTCCCATAATTCCTCAATGGAAAAACCAAATATCATGATCTCAATCATAAAGAAAAAAGTATAAGAAAGCTCACACCATGTATAAACTTAAAGAATAGGAATAATTATGATTCGTCTTCAGCTCAATCATTTTATTCTGTGGAGGGGTTCAGATGCTGATCCATAAAGGGTCACTACACTTCTGATCCACAAATGGTAACTCCACTACTGATCCACAGAGGGTCGCACTATGACCAATCCACAAAGGTTCACACTACTGCTGATCCACGAAGGGTTTCTCACATGAAAATCCACAGAGGGTCACTATATTGCTAATTCACAGAGGGTATCACTACTACCAATCCACATAGGGTCTCTCTAAGGCCGATCTATGGAGGTTCGCTCTTCACTTAACAACTAACCATTGGATTTCCGCACATTGTGTGCTTGAGATCCAGATGTTCTTCCCCTCATACTCTCGGTCATACATAAGTCACCATGAAGTCCCACAAAGAAGTAACCTATCGGACTGCCTTGTACTAAGGGTTCCTACGCTATAGAAGGCACATCAATTGGATGCACAATCTATAAGAAATAAGCAAAATAGTAAATAAGGCATAGTTGGATTCGATTCCGATCCAACCCACCCATAGTCCAGAATCTTTGAAAGCTCAAGTGGACTATCTTAAAAGGACTTCCTCATCGCTAGGGTCCTCATGCCAGAGATGGTGCGTCAATCAGATGGTCGGTATGCAAGTTATGTTAGATTTAGTGAAACGAGACCAGTCGGGTCTAGCCTAACTGGAGGGTGCGACTGCCTGGAAACCCCAACCCACACGGATGCAAGCCAGTTTTTCTGGACCGGACATGGTGTGTTAGTTTCACCCAACTGGCGGCACCACCCTCCTTCCTGAAATGGTCGACCGGAGTCAGCCTTTGTGCCTGCCGAGTGGCCCGAGTTAACCACTCCTCCCCTACGTGGTGCGCCAGCGTCATGACTCCACCAGCCACGGTCTTTCGTCCGCAGATCATGGATCTATGATACCTGTGGGTGTCACCATCTCTGTGCGGCCACCATGGGCTAGTCATCATCGCTGTGATAGTTGGTCATCTGTAGCTGCTTTCACGGGCTACCCAAGATGCTCCGGTGGTCTGTTTTCCTTCCTCTCTGCATCTAAGGGACTCCCAAGTCACTGATATCACTCAGAAGCCCACATAAATTCCCTTCCCACTTATTTATAAGTCATCCCCCAAAAAAAAGAACTGAAATCAGGAGAAGTTGAGGGTTCATGCATTATTTGGATTGGCATGAGCCCTCCGCATTAGCATTTTATCTGGGGGTGATAGAAATCAACATACATGATAAAAAATCCCCACATCAAGACCCAAAAATAACCTCCTACAAGAATGAAAGATACACATATCAACCAGTTAGTTATTTGATCTATGTTCTTTGTATCTTCAAGAATGATAATGTGGAATCAGTTTACACAAAAAACAATTAAACCCCCTATCTAGATTTGGTGGAAACTATTATGGACAAATAAATTAATCCATGTTCAAAGTCATTCCTTTTCCCCCATCACTAATCCCCTAATCAATTCAACCATCGATCGTCATTAGTTCAACATTCTCCCTTGAAGAGGAATGTCATTAGTGCTTCGTTAGAGGTTTTTCCACAATTTCCAATCTGTTTTCTAATAGATTTATTAAATAAAAATGAAACCACTCCACATTGCATTCATTAATGTGGTTCATTAAGGAACTGTAATTAATGAACCAATTAATCACATGAGCTTTGCGGTTACACAACCAAAGAAATGATTCATTAATTATTCTTTATTTAATGACCATTTTTACACTACGGTTCCACCCACTGTCGCTCAGTGGTAGAAGAAGAATATAAAATAACTTATAGTTATTTTTTTCTAAAAGTACTCAAATTTCAATTTTCATCCGACCCTTCCATGTCTATGTTAAGCTTTTCCAAAGAGAATATCAGCACTTTGAATTCAATAGTGCCCTTGGATTTTCAATTCGAGCACTGGTTCAAAAATATAGATAAATACACTCGCATGTTTATTAAATGTACCTTAAAAAAGGTCAAATTTTCATTTTAGGATCGTCAGGCCTCGGAATCATGTGTCGTTGACTTTCGTAGTCTTTTAATAATTCCATATAAAAAAAATTATACATAATTTTCACATCTTTACATTCTCATCCCATTAGGGATTTATATCTCTGAAATCCATAACAAAATCTAATAAAATAGATGAGGGTACTGAGCATGAATCTGAGCCTCCTGCTACCATGTGCACTCTGGGATGATCTTGTGCTGCCACCAAACTCACCCAAGAGGAGTCAACTATCCATGAAGGAATCGCTTATGTAGATCCCCTATCTCCACCATGAATTCCGTATAAGTCTCCCAATCATCAATGTACAGCTCTCCCCTGTCGATGACGTGTGGTGGATCAAACAAAAATCTCCTCAGCTGTGACACATGGAAAATGTCGTGCACATGATGTATATGTGAGAGAAGATCTAGGTGGTATGCCACCTCTCCAAACCTTGTAAGAATCTGGAATGGTCTAATGAACCTCATAACTAACTTGAAGCACTATCCAAATCTCTGCAATCCTCATCGGGGTGTGACCCGTAGGATTACATGGTCTTCCTCCTTGAACTCCATGGGTCTCAATCTCTAGCCGGCATAAGACATATGCCATATCGGTGCTGTCTTCATCTTCTATTGGAAGATCTTTTCCTTTTCAATGGTAACCTGTACCAACTATGGACCCATAAGTGCTAACTCCCCTAGTTCTATCTAGTACATAGGTGATCTACAAGGTCACCCGTACAAGGCCACAAATGGTGCCATTCTGATGGTGGAGTGATATATGTTACTGTATGAAAACTCCACCAGTGGAAAGTGGCGCTCCCAAATGAGGCCAAAATCAAAGATGCAAGCAGGAAGCATGTCTTCATGTTTCTATGTGGTCTTCTCCATCTGACGATTTTTCTGATAGTGAAAGGCGGTGCTCAAGCGTAGCTAAGTCCCGAACACCTAGAGTAATCACTTCCACAACCAGAATGTAAAAATTGTGTCACGATCAATGACGATCGTCGATGGTATCTTACTAATCCATAAAATCGTCAGGATGTAGAGGCATTTCAATACCTCTACTGATCCCTTCTCTCAGATGGGTCATCAATGGGATGACTTGGTGAGTCAGTTAATGGTCACCCAGATAGAGTCGTGGCCCCGGGTCGTGTGTGGTAGCGTAGTCATGACATCCCTGGAGATATCATCCCACTTCCATTTTGGCACCTCTCGTGGTTATCTTATTTATGCAGGAACATGATGCCCAACCCCCACTTTCTGAAAAGTGAGGCATCATGAAATGACCTACTCCACTTTCTTATTCATCCCAAACCACATAGTCCCATCCTCGCGAACACACAACAATTTTTGCCTAAAATAGTCGATGAGGGAATGGAATTTGGATAACCATTCCATCCCTAAGATGACATTTTAAGGCCTCAACATTGATACTAGGAGATCACAGCCAATGATCTCACCTCATAGAGTACTCTAACACTAACATAACCAGTGCGTAATCATCAAATCCTCTCCTGTTGGAGTTTCTAATCGTAATGATCAAGCCAACGACTCCACCAGAATCTCTAATCTCTGATTAAGAGCCATGAAAATAAAAGTAACTGGAACCTATCTCTATAAGAACTATAACTATGATGGAGTAGACACAGATCATACCTTGAATCATCTTTAGAGATCATTGGTCATAATCCATTGACTCCTGATGCTGAGTTTATCCCTGTCCAACTAATCCCTGAGGTCGTGGTGGAATGCCTGGGGGTGGTGGCGGTAGTACCTCATAATGTCACCCTCAACCAACTAAATGACATGATCCTCTCCCATGTATGCCACCCTATGGACCTCCTTGCTTAAACCTCTTCTTTTTCCTCAGTGGTCCCTCGTCCATATGTTGATCATTAGTATGGTGTGTTGGGAAATCGCGAGCCATTTGACCCTTCCTGCCGCACGAGTAGCATACTCTACTCCCCTACTTACAACCTCTGCCAAGGGAGCTCTTCACCACTGACCTTATATCTTGGGGTCGTTCTCTGGAATGTTTAGCCTACATGGGCCTCTGTGTCATATACCTACTGCATACAGAAGATGACTCGGCTTCCAGTCATCGAATGGTGGCTCTCACCATCAGTGCCTACTCAGTTAGGAAGCTCTCCACCAATAGTGCTCACTCTAGCACTCCAGCCTGCATGAGGATGTTGACATATATCATCAATGCTCTGATCTCCTATCAGAGTCCATGCACAAAGGTTTGGTCCCTGATTATAAGGTCTCATACCATGTCAGTGGAGTATCAAGAGAGGATAGTGAACCTCGACATGTACTGGGACATTGTCAGGTATCCCTACAGTATGGGTAGTAGCTCCTGAATACGCACAGATCATATAGTCAATAGTATGAACTCCACCCTCAAGAGTCACTCAATGTCCAACCAGTAATGATCCATCTCCGAATGTTTCTGGAGTGTCAGGATCCACCTCATCCCTTCTTTTCCATGAAAGAGTCTAGAATCTAGGATCACCATCTGGTCTATTGGTGTCTTAACCAAGTGGAAATACTATGCCACAGCCTCCATCAAGTCCTCAGCTGCCTATGGATCTGCCTTGCCTCAAAACCTTGGAGAATTATATCTCTGGAAATCATGAAACAAACTCCTTAAACATGAACATTCTACTAGTGGGCATGGTGGAAACTGTTTCCTTACAGGTGGTGGTACTGCTGGTACGCCACTCAAAGGTGAAATCGCTTTAAGAGGCCACTACACCGATGACTTATGGCTCTGTGGTCCATCATTGTGATCTATCACTAGAATCCGGGATGGCAATCTATGTGGAGGCATTATGTAAAAGAACGATGTTCCACGGTCAATAAGTTATACCTGGTGAGGTGACTCAAAAGAGATCAATAGAAAAACATTTTCAAAATAGATGAAAACAATGTTTTAGTGTATCGAGTCAGAAATTAGAACTCAAGGTCCTAGTGTATGGATATGTCAGCTGACATACCAACACTGGACTCCACAAGATGTAATCCATACCCAAGACACTTAACATTATTGCTCCATTGAAAACAAATACAATTAGTTTTTATGTTTGATCCTACCCCATTGATACCACTTTGTCATGACCCATCCATCGGGGATCATGAAGTTACTACCCCAGGCTCTGCTTCTATAGGCTAGGGGTTGGATGCTAGGACCAAAAAGGCATATCCCAAAAAGGGAATGCATTGTGTTTAATCCTGTACACACAGAGTAGGTACATAAAAAACCACAACGTAGAAATGATGATAGTAAAAGTGTGAAGAGAAAGTAAAATATGGCTAGTATACAAACTCAAATGAAATGAAAGTAAAAAAAAAAGTAAAAAACTTGCTCTGACGATGTTCCACTAAGGATCCTACCTGAAGGGTAGGTACAACACATCGTCTATCATAAATACCACTCACCATGTCCATCAATCATCTCTGAGCACCGTCTAGTCATGCCTCCCCATTACCCATTCAAGCTATCCATCTTCTACACAAAACACAACACGGTGCATGAAAATCTCATGCATGGGTGAGTATATTAATACCCAGAGAGGACCATGAGACCTATAAATGTCTCCCAGAATTCCTAAAAAAAATAGAAAGCACGATCTCACACAAAAATAATAAGATAAACAACATCTCACATTAGTTAATCAACTTATAGAATATGAATAAAGAAGATTAGTCTTGAGCTACATCATTTTATTCTCTTGAGAGGCTTTACTGCAAATCTATGAAGGGTATCTGTAGTAATTATCCACAATGAGTATCTCTACTACAGATCCACATAGGGTCGCACTACTGTCGATCCATAGAGGATCACATTGTTGCCGATCCATGGAGGGTTTCTCTCATGCTGATCCAGAAAGGTTCTTTCTATTACCGATCCATGGAGGTTTGCACTGCTGTCGATCCACAGAGGGTCACTCCCTTTTCGATCCACGTAGGGTCTCTCTTCTCTTGACAACCAGCCACATGATTTATATACTTGGTGCACATTAGTTCCAGAGGTTCTGATCGTTATACTATCAGTCATACCTCAACTTCCATAAAGTCCCACATGGAAGTAACCCAATAGACCACATTTTTGTAAGGGTTCCATTGTGACAGACGATGCATCAATCAGAAACCTTTCCTATAAGATATAAGGAAAATGGAAAATAGGGCCCAATTAGATTTGAGTGTGATCTAACCTAGCCATACTCCAACATCCACCAAAACTCAGTTGGAGTATCTCAAAATTACTGGCTCATCACAAGGGTCCTCAATCAATAAAATATGTGTTAAGTGGATGCCTAGATTGCGAGTAACATTAAAATTAGTGAAACATGATCAGTCATGTCCGGGTCCAGCCCAGCTGGCGGGTTTGGCCTGCCTAGAAAACTCAGTCCATACGAATGTGGTCTGATATTTTCTGGACTGAACATATTACATGTGGTTCACCCAGCTAGTGTCATGATCAGGGAAGCACCCCACCTCCCGAAATGGATAGTTGGAGAGAGCCATTGCACCAGCCGAGCAGCCCGAGCGGGTCGCTCCTCTCCCCCATGGCACGCCAGCGCTGCCTCTCTACCCGACGTAGCTGTTCGGCTGGAGATCATGCCACCCTGGAACCTATTGGCCCCAACCTCTCCAAATTCCCAACAAGGGATGGCCTCGACCACCAGTCGCTAGCACAATAATGCTGGCAGAGTCGCGACGGTGACGACTTCCGTGGTCCACCAGAGATGCTCAGGTGGTCCATTTTCCTTCCCGACTTCACCGAAAGGCCTCCTGGGTCGCCGCCTTCACCGCGAAGCCCACATAATCACCTTGCCAGCATTTTTCTTGGTTTACCATGAATAATGCACAAAAATAATGTTTGAATGGGGGTCTGGGTGTTGTTTGGATTGGATCGTTCCCTCCGCGTCAGCATGTTACATTGGGCAATAACAATCATTATAGAGGATAATGAAAACCCCAAATCAGGACCCAAAAACAACCTCCTATAAGATTTAACGAGTCCTAGATCAACCTATTACTCTGTTGATCCATGTTCATTGTATTTTTAGGAATTGGAAAGTGGAATAATTTTACCAATAAAACAATTAAACCCCCTACCCAGATTCAGTGGAAACTATTGTATATGAAGGAAGGAATCCGCATTCGAAGTCGTACCTCGTTCGTCGCCACTCATTGATCCCCAGATCAATTACTCCAATGATCTTCGTTCGTTCACCATTATCTGTTGAAGTGGAAATTCATCAGCGCTACGTCAGAGGTTTCTCACCAATTTCCAATCCGTTCAATAAACGGATTGGTTAAATAAAAATAAACCACTCCATGTTGCATTAATTAATGAGGTTAATTAATTAACCTTAATTAATGAAACAATTAATCACACAAGTGTTGCGGTTACACAACAAAATAAATGAGTCCTTAATTTTTATTAATTTAATAACCTTCGTTACACTGCGGTTCTACCATGTGTCGTTCAACGGTGGAAGAAAAGTATAAAATAATTTATAGTTATTATTTTTTTGAACGTCCCAAAATTATCATTGTCATACAACCATTTCTAGTCAATGTTAAGATTATACTAAGAGAATCTATGTATGGTGAATTCAATGATTACCTTTGATTTTTATTCTAAGAAGTAGTTTAAAAGATTGAGAAAACCACTCGCACATTTACTGAATGTACCTCAAAAAAATTTCAAAATTTTGTTCCGTGCTCTCCGAGCCTCAGAATCGTGTTCTGTCAATTTTTGAAGTCTCATAATAATTCCATATAATTAAAAAATAATACAAAATTTATGGGTCATTACAATAACAAATTAATTTAATTATTTAAACCTTAGTTCTTCTAGTATCTTGAATGGTCCATTATTTTAGCCACTTCAAAATAAAATAATGGGGGGATTCATTCTTTCAAAAATTTACAAGTGTGCTAATCACATCACATATAAAATGACAAACTTTCTCCTCTCTACATAATGTGTTCAAATAATTTTTGTTTGGTGAAAATCTTATAAGATCAGTTAAAAACCTCATCCATTCATCCGAGAATCCATATTTGGGTTTGAAATATATCTTAGAAATCCCTTTGATGTAAACATAAAAAGGATACCCAAAGAAGTGGTAATGTTCATGAAGGATCATTTTTTATTTCTTCCTCATCATCTTCCACATTCTATTATAACATGATAATTATATTAACATCACTATATTACATATAATATTTTTTATGTTATGGGAATAAACTACAACCTTATCCCCTTCCATCGAATGAGTTATGAAATAATCATCAAGTGTAAAGAGGACTTACTAATCGCGCACCAATGTCATTACGTTTTTCATTAACTCCAATAATGGATGGTAATAATGTTTAATATATAATTTTTATATGATTTTTATTATTTTATTATTTTTATGGATGTATTATATCATAGATACCATCATAATCTACATTTTAGGGGAGTAAGATAACACCACTCTTGTGTACGATAGACTACACTATCACCAATAAATATGATCCATTAACGCTGTAAATAGAATTTATGAAGTATGGGTTTAAAAAATTGATATATTAGACATTAAAATTATTCTCTAATGATAGTATATATCATATACGTTATTTCGTTATCTGTTTTATGAAAATGGAATCAATATCCATGCTTACGTTTGACCTGCCGCAACAATGAATGATTATGCCCATTTGATATCTTAAAATATTATGGATTACTATAAATAAATACACGATGAATAACTTTCATTATTATATCATGATAAAAATTATATAGATGATGAAACCATGATAAAAGTAATCGGGCCAAAAAATAATAAATTAAAATATATATGAGAACAATGCAGTTATTTTCCAAAACACGACTTTAACATGAAATTGATAAAAAGAGGGTAATATAGGGTAATTATTAAATTCTACATGGAATGAAATATATTAATGTGGTTCTATATTAGATTTTTAATAATCTTATACATATTATATAGGATTTTTGAGTTTGTATAATGGAATTCATGACATAAGGGTTTGGATTTTTGTTTATCTTTTTACTTCAATGAGACACAAGACATAATCACCATCAAAATATTTTTTATAGTGTAATTAATTCCCATGAATGTATATTTTATAATTTCCAAAAATTTATTTTAGAATAAATATTTCACTGGCTTTATAGTTTCAATGTTACCAAATATGAATATTATACTTTTCCAAATTTCATGTTATTGAGATGTTGGAAATATTAGGAACCTATATTCATTCACAAGGTGTATATACAAATTAATTGACATTTAATATCATTGATATAGTTATACTAATGATATTTTGAGTTTCATGTTATGTTATTCCTTAATGCGGCTTGAATTCATTGTTTTCAAAATCGTACCAATTATATGTTACAATCTTATCATTAAATTGTAATATATATGATTATATTTTTGATGATAAAATATTATTATCCATATTTAAATAAAATCATAATAATTATATCCATTTGGTATTCATGAAATAAAAAAACCATTTTTTAGTCCAATGGGCACAATTTAATGGAATTTCATTTTCATGAAGATATGACAATATTACGCTCATCGATTGGAAATATGTTTTTTTAAAAAACAATTTTTTCAAAAAAAAATTAAAAATATTATTTATTATACTATTATTTTTAAATTATATTTTTACACATGCTTAAAATTTATAATTTTTTTAATTGAATCTGTATGTCATTTCTAATTAATGTGTGTTTGTTTTGGTGCAAAAATGTTCATGTAATCATTGTTTTAATGTGTATAGAAATAAAAGAGGTGTTCCATCATCATGAGTACTACATTCAATCAAGATTAATTTAAAAAAAATTTTGTTTAATTTTAAATTAAAAATATATTCAAATTGATTTATGTTTTGGAATGTGTATTTTAAATAATAAAGGACATTTTCCTTATGAAATGTTTTAGATGATTCATCAAAATCATTTTCAATCTAAAATGGCCTCTATTGATGTAACTTATGACTTTATGGGGATATAATCTATGTATACCTTTTTTATTATTTCTCTAAAATGTTTGTGTTTATGATTTCATGATGTTTAGGAATCTCATTTATCTTCCACATGTTATACAATGATAATATTATTATTAAACCAACTTCTTTTGTCTTGGGTTATGGATTGAATAAATAATTAAATGATTATGAAACATATCCCTATTTTATAGGTTTGGATATAATGAATTATCTATTAGAACCCCTTCATTACATGGATCTGGATATGATTAATGTTTTATGATTTTATGGGGAACATAAACTATGGGGTTCATTTTGATATGGGTGGGAACTGTATCTACATCCAGTGAATTTTTTGAATACATATATGTCATGAGAGAGATCGAATGGGAATGGGGAGTGGACTCAATTCATTAGAGGCATTTTTCTTCTATGATTGCATTGGGAGTTAACCATAACAATAATGATGTTTTGTGGAGTGAACCCTATTCACTATAATATCCTTAACACTATTCCTTGGATAATATAGAAATGATTTTCATTGATTTTATGTATGCCACAGATACCATGTCATCAATCAATGTTATTATCCCATGGATGATCTTCCCAGATTTCATAATTATTCATGTCTTATGAACTAACACACATTATGACAAGATTCAGGATTATGAAATTTTATTTTCAGGGCGTGGTTTCCAACTATTACTCTCATACTTGTGTAGCTTTATTCTCATATAATTCATTGTATCTCTATTTTTTACCATTACTGAGCATCTGAGAACACCCATTTTAAATTTCATTTACTTCAATTATGAAGAAATATATTTTGTATGATATGTCTATGAAGGTTATTAGTCTTGATTATCCTAGTAGGATATGATGTTGTATACATATGGACCAGTTCTTGGTGTTTCAATGTTCCCAATGATATTAAATTATTATGGTACTCATATGTGTATTTTTATTAATATTATTAATATTAAAAAAAATCAGGTAATATATTTGTATGAAAAGCCTAGGTCACTATATTTCGTTTCAGAGGAGATTTTTAGAAAACTCTTGAAAACTAGGATTAGAAAACCTTAGTGAGATACATAGGGACATGATTATGGATAATTATATGGATGATTCAAGGTATAAAAAAATGGCCGGGAAGATTGATAATCGATAGAGGGAGTTTTTTCTTGGATATTACATCCTTATTAATACACTAAATTGAATTTGGATCTATCATATTGGTTTATAGGGGTAATAAGTCTAATTTTTTGGAATTAAAATGGAATTACTCATCACATGGTGCATGACAACAAGACTTATAGAAGGTCTGGTTTGAGACTTCCGAGCGATATACATCGGAAACTCACGGTTACATTACAAACCATCTTGATGGATTTAAAATATGATTATAAGTGACCTACATGAAACCCAATGTTTCTTATATTAAATAAGGTGTCATTATTTAGAGACCTTATAGGTTTTTTATTGAATCTGATGTTCCACATTAGGATAATTTTTTCTTATGCTATTATTTTTTGTTTTTAGACAATGGATGAAACCCAAAAGAACCACATTAATGTTGACTGTGATAGAAAATTCAATGGTCATACTCTTGAGAATCCAAATGATGTAGGAGATAAAATATAAAAATCCGGTTACTATGATAATAACGCTTTATCAATTTATGATTCATGGTGGACATCTAAATAAAAAAATAAGGGAATGTGATTCTGTTATGCCCTTTATGAGGTATTGTCTAACTATTTTTAGTGGAACCACTAATACGTTACTTGTTGAGAAATTGATCAATAACACTAAAAATATTATTTCTATTTATGGTGTCTGGGGGTAAAATAATTCATTTTAAATGCCAATTGTTTTGAAGGTGAAGTCGATCAATGGTTGAATCTTATCAGTAATTTGAGGAATGAAGTTGAAATTGAATCCATGGATTGGGATGAGTTCATTAAAATATTTTCCATTATGTAGTTTCCTCATAATCTCAATATGGTGGTGGATAAGGAGTAAAATTATATAAATATAAAAGATGAGGATTCCATAGGTATCAATTAAGTAAATATTATGTGACCTTCTATAAATTCTTGAGGTACTATCATCCGACCTAAAAGTAAGGTTCATTTTTAATTGAGTGACTTAAAACCTATTATTTGAATAGAATAATCAATGAGAGACTTTAGTGGCTATGAAAAGGTTTTATGATTGTGCTATCAAGGTGGAATTAGAGGATGTAGTTACATTCCAATATCATGGTTTTGATAATAATATAAAAAATAATCCAGAAGAATATCTAAGATCCATGGAGTGGAGAATATGATATTTCATTTATTCTCTATGTGCGGGAAGAAGAATTGAGGAAATTTTTATAACGGTACTAGTAAATGTGTTAACTATGGAAGGAAAATTAATCAGAAATTTAATTACTAATGTGGTGAATAGAAGTTATCTACCGATGTTAATTGGAAGAAAGTTTCATATAATGAACCATCCATACCCTAGGTTTTCAAATTCATGGTGTATAGGAATAAATACATCATGATCCAAAATCTGAATATTAATTATGGTGATCGATGTAAACTCCCACTTAAGACATAGGAAAAGGTGAAATATCATGTGATCACTATTTCTAATTATGGGTGAGATAATTATGTGGTGACATGTACACTTACCATCCAATATATAACTGACAGTGTATTATTTGACTCTAGATATAACCATTCACTCACATCTGTATAATTTTCTATAGGTATTAAGATACCACAACAATGATAAGATGTATAATTAAGGGTGAAAAACATTATAGGTATGATGATTTCATATTAATTATATCATTCTTATTTGGTTTATTTTTACTGGGAATATTCATTCTCAAAATCATTTCATTATATATCTGCTGAAATTTGAATTCATCTTAGGCATAAATTTTATTTTGAAAAATTAATTCCCATTAAATTGTTATGGAAGTGAAGTAATGATTGAAATTAAAAACCAACCTAAGAACATCTATCAATGTGGTTATAAGTATGATTTTATGATTTATGTCACATCAATTTTATGGGACTTAATTACTAATTAGGAGGGGTGTTTATCCAAAATGGTTAGCAAGAAACCATACGTCAATGATATTCATATTGTGTGGGAATGTTTTGATGTATTTTTGGAAGATTATTTTAGACATTCAACAAAATTTAAAGTTCTGTACTCTATAGGACACTTTCTGGGTGCCACACCAAATTCGTAGACTCCCAGTAGAATAAACATGATTGAGATGAAAGAATTGAAAATGAAAGATAAGGAAAACATTGTAAATGGATTTATTCAAACAAGTGTGTCACCTTGGGGTTCACTAATTATTTTTGTTAAAAATAAATTTGGATCAGTCTAACTCTTCATTGATCATCATGCGATAAAAAATAACAATTAAGAACAAGTATCCACTTACCTATATTGACTAATTGTATGATCCAATGCACATACCTCATTAATTTTTCATGATTTATATTCATTTTAGATATCATAAATTGAGAGGCAAGAAGAAGGATATAACCAAAATGGAATTCTATAAATGCTATAAAAACTATGAATATATAGTGATGAAGTTATGTCTTACTAATTCCCAATTATCATTGTGGATTTAATTAATAGAGTCTTTATTGATTACCTTGATCAGTTCATGGTTTTATTTAGAGATGATATTCATATATGTTTTAAGTGAAAATAAGTTCATAAAGACCACTTGGGAATTTTACTAAATAACCTAATCAAAGAGAAACTATATGAAAAATGTGTGAATTTAGGATGGAAAAGGTTTCATTTTTGGGTCATATAATCTCAAGAGTGGGAATATCAGTAGATCCATAAAAAAGATGTCATTGAATGTTGGCCCAGACCAACCATGGTGATTGAGTTTTTTATTTTTAATTGTTTATCTCAGAATTAATTGATAGTTTTTATAGAATTTATCATGATGGTATATTTTATTATTCAAGTTAACTCAGAAGGGATCTGTGTTACTCAAGACATTTGAATGTGGGGAATATTTCATGGAACTAAAGAGAATATTATTCAGCACACCTATGCTTAAATTAGCCTATATTGAAAAGGTTTTTTTAATATATATTAATGCATTAACGAAATAATTAGGATACATTAATTTGGAAAACTATATGGTTGCATATTATTCATGAGTAAAATTACCCAGCTCATGACTAGTAGTTATGTTAAATAAATTTTTAATTAAAATAATGGTGGAATTATCTTTATGGAGAAAAGTGTGATAAATATACTGATAACAAATAATTATTATATATGCTCCCATAGAGGGAGTTGAAAATGAACCAGAGAAGATTTTCATTTGTGATTAAACATTATCACAACTCAATTTATTACCACCCTGGGTAAGAGAAAAAGTGGCTGATTATTTGAGTTGATAAGATCATTCTATATAATCCATGATGAGGATTAAAAAAGATCAAATATTTTTGGATTTACAAAGGAGGGATATTTAAATCCTGATGGAAGAAAATATATATTATCTTTATCAATTTAATATTAAAACATAAATCCATGTTGTGATTAAAAATATGTAACATGAGGATGCGTAGCTACAAAATATGGTTATAAATGTTCTCAAGTAAACCCTTCATCATCAAAATATTATAAGGTTTAGGAACCATGTGTGTGTTCTCCCCATACCATATCTGAAGAAGGATTTGTTAGGGGATGCCCAATGCTAATCAATATCTATTCATATTTTATGTGATAAGATTTACATCATTTTAAAAGAATATAACTGGTAGGATGGGATGAATAGACACATTGGAGAGTTCATCCTTCAAGTCTTGGTATTTTAGCATGTTAAGAATGAATGATAAATGTATAAGGTGATATTTTACCCATTACCTATACCATAAGGGAAATGATAAAAATTCAACCTATATTTTTCATTGGACACCCAAAAATGTCTAAATTGAATAATTATATATGATTTATAATCGACCACCTTAATACTTAATGAACACTTCACTGCTATCAAAGAGGACTTCTCTTGGGATCTTCTTTCTAGGTTATACATTAAGGAATAGGTATGGTTGCATGGGATACCATATTTAATTATGTCTAATCGAGACTTGAGAATTTCCTCAATATTTTTATGAAGTCTATCATAGTATCCTAATATATAGTTTAGTTTTAGAACAACGTATCATCCTTAGACATGTGTTCAGTGAGAGATAGTAATTCAAACCCTAGATGAAGTTTTGTGATCTTTTTCATTAGATTTCAATGGTCGTTGGTATAAAAAATCATTGGTTGATATTTTATTCAATAGTATAATTTAATCAAGTTGTCTTATGGGTACTTATGAAGCCATATATAAAATGGATTATAAATATCTAACATGCTATAATTATGATGAAAAAAGAAAGATATTGGGGCCTGAGATAGCTTATAAAATTTAATAGAAGGATGGATCCATTTAACAACACATATAGGAGGCAGTGATTTAGTATAAAATATATATTGATAGTCAATGTTTTGGTCATGAATTTAATGTTTCAGGTAAGGTGTTTATAGGAATACCTCCATGGAAGAAGGTTCTGCGATTCAGGGAAAATGGGAAAATAAATCGTAGGAATAGATGTCCCTCTAAAATTATTGATTGGTTTAGGATGGTGGCATATTGGTGGTTGATTCCAATAAAAATCTCTCAGGTATATGATGTTTTCCATGTATCTCACATGAGGAGTTACATACCATACCATTCACATGTACTAATATTATAGGTCACACCATTAGAGAAATAAATATATTATGGGGAACAACAGATGGAGATTATTGATATTATAGAAATAGGTGTACATAACAATATAACTAACATGATCAACGTGTTGTTGGAAAACTATGAGTTTGTGGAGGTCACATGGGAACTTGGGGATATGATGAGGCATAAAAATACTCAATTTTTGTATCATAGTGATGAATTCCATGGGTGAAATTCATTTTAAGGGGCATAGAATGAAAACCCTGCGTTTTTATGAATTAATATATTTTGAAAAAATAAATTTGATTTGATTTTTTACACATATCAAAAGTTATGGTTTTTCTAAATGAACCACTTTATCAACGTGTGTTACACAAAATAATGTTTTTTATGAAAACCAAGATAATATTAATATTTTCTTAAACATAAAATTTATAACATAGCCATTAAATTTATCTATATGAATATTAATATCTACATTTATATTATTACCTATTGTGATTTTTTATAAATAAAACATATTTATAATAAAATATATATGTTTTAGGAAAGTCTTTTTAGGTTTCAAGAATACAATATTCTCAAAAAAATTTGAGATATATTTTTTATAAACTATAATAAACTAAAATTTTTATAATTTTATAATATTAATTTTCTAAAAATAAAAAATAATTTTTTAAATATTAATGTCAAAACTTTCTTCCGGGGGAATTTTTGGGATTTTTTTAAAAGGATCATTTTTTTAGGAATACTGAAAGATACTAAATTTTAATTGAAATATTTCTATTCAATAAAAATATTTATAAAGATAATTTTTTTAAATTGTTTCTTAATGTATAATTAGTTTAATTCCAAATAATTCATCCAATTTGGGTCATTTTAACCAATTTTATTTTGAAATTCACTATATAAATATTGTAATCATTTGGACATTTTGTTTTCAAAAACCCTCTTCGTTGTCACGTCAACATAAATACATTTAAATTAAAATTTCAATACTATATGAGTTGAATTTGGAACATTTAATTCAATATTTATAATAAGTGTATATATATATAATATGTTCAAGTAAAATTCTAACCAAAATTCATATAAAAAACAATAAAAAGTATTTACCGTATTTACAGTAAAAATGGTTTTATTAGGGTTTTAAAAAATAGATAATGGTAAAAAATAGTCCAAAACATGTAAAACATTAAACGTTTATCCATTTTAGACCTTATATATATTATAATATAAATAATTGTCCATTAATGTGGCCCTGTGACATGAAAAAACGTGGTGGAATTCATTCCATTCAATAATGACAAGTGTTCCACTCGCCTAACATATAAAAGGATACCACATCAAATATCTTCATTAAAACATAAAAACCATTTAGATTGAATGATAATTAAAATAATAACTTCAAAACATCCCTAATATCATTCTATAATCTTCATTTTGGACATAAATACACTCTTGAAAGAATGTTTGTGTAGACCTGAGGAGGATACCAAAAATAAGAAGTGCCATTCATCAAAATATTTTTTTAAATTCATCCTCCAACTCCATAAATTATTATTATACCATTACAATATAATAACCTCATTATATCATATAAATTTAAATGTTTTTATTTTAATTACATGACCAACAACCACATCCACATCCATCAAATGGGATACAAAATCCTTGTTTGTGTGTATGGTGAACCACTGCCACATGAACCCAGGTGATTAATTTTCCTATTACCACCTCTCAAGTATAGTCATAATGATGGATATATTTTTTATATATTATAATTATTATGTTATTATAATTCATGAATTATTTTATCACACATACCATCATACAATATATTTTCATGGAATACAATTGTGTCGCTCGTGTGTATAGTGGAATGTTGCCTCGTGAAACTATGTGACACATTAATTCTTTACATGGATCTTATTAAATATGAGTTTAATTAAAATATGTGATATATATTAAAGAAATGTCATTCTAGGTGGATAATATATATTATTTAATTTTCTTTCATTCAATCCAACATGAAAATGGAAACATCATTCTCACATACAAATGAGGCACCGACACCATGACCGATGAATTTAAATTTTTTTATCTCAAATTAGATAGAATAATATAAATAAATGTGTGATGAATATAAATATCAGTTTCAAAATTTATAATGTGATAAGACCATGATCAATACAATAGGAAAAAAAACCAATCAATGCATATATGAATAAAAAACCACTTATTTCTCGAAACATGACTTTACAATGTATTTTTTAATAAATAGGTAATAAAATGTCATAATAAATTAAAACATGATATAATATATATATATGAATATTGTTTTGTAATTGATATATTATAAATTAGTATTTATTTTCTTAGAGGTTTGAACTTGTACGACCAAAGTCTAAATTTAAGGTTTGAGATTTTTGTCTCAATTTTTTCCTTTATGGGAGACATGCCATACTCACTACCTATTTATTTCAGGTGGAATATATAATTAACAATAATGTATTTTATGAATTTTATCATTAAAATTATAGGGACATAGACATCCAATTGATGATAACTATTTGATGGGGTTTAAGTTACCATGTTACCAAAGTGGCAAGAAATTGTTGTCTCTATTTTCCTTCTTTGAGACGTATGATATATTATAAAAATATATTCCTTGATTTGATGTATATAAATCCAAATTTACAAGTAATTTTAATAATTTATTTTTACTCGTTCCATTTTGAATTCCATTTTATTTTTTTCTTCAATGGGTCTTACAATTCAATGTTACCAATGTGGTAATGATTTTATGTTACAATATCGTCATTTATATGTATTGTTTATGTTTATGGTTCCAAAGATAAAATATTATGATCTATATGTCAACAAACCAATGAATATTATTATAAAATTGTTATTCATGTTATTAATAGTACCATTCTTTCACAATGAAGTACATAAAATTTTGAGAATATGTATTTAAAAAAGTCCAACATTATTTCTACCTTCGGTGGAAAATGTATTTTCATCAAAAACAAATATTTCTTAACAAAATAAACAGTTTTTTATTGTAATATGATTTTTAGAACACATTATTCCCATTTTTTTAATTTTTTTTAAAATAATTAAAAGGATTCATCATGTGGTTTTACAAATAATTCAAGTATGTATTTTTCTAAAAAAGTGAAAGGAATATTTGTTTTAACGTGAAAAAACATGTGAAAAACCAATTCATCATAAACATAAATTTATTCAAATCATCTATAATAAATTTTTATGATTATTTTCAATAAAATAATATCAATTTTTTTTTGTTTTGAAAATTATTTTTCAAAATGGAGTGGATATTTTCGCAATGAAATGTTTTGATTGAACAGTAAATATCATTTTCTGTCTAAGATGGCATCCATTGACGTCAAATATGACTTAATAGGGATATAATCCAAGGATATCATTCCTATTATTTTATTTAATGGTTTGTGTCGGTGATGTAATGTTATTTTTGATACCTTTTTTATCTTCGACATGTTATGAAATGATTAAATTCTCATAATAATATATTCTTTTCCCATGGGTTATGCTATGATGAAATGATGAATCTATTATGAAACTTATCTTTTGTCTATAGATTATTATATGGTGAAATACTTATGAAACCCATATAATTTAATGTGTTATCATATGATTATGTTTTTATGATATTATGGTACACATAAATATGTATTTCATTATGATATGGGTGAGATCTTTATCTCCCTATAATAAATTTTGTTTTGTTTTAATTCTCATGACATAGATTAGAGTGGAATGGGGAGTGAACTCGGTTTAATAATAAAAAGTATCCACCATGATATTATCTGGAGCTAACCTTGAATATTAATATTTAGTGTGGAGTGATACTATTACACTATGATATCCTTGTATGTGATCCTCAGATAATATGGAAATGAATTTATATTCTTATGTGTATGCCACAAATTCCTTATCTAATGGGGAATTTTTTCTTCTTCTCATTGATTATGTTATTTTATTTCATTATAAATCATGTATTCTGATCTATAAATATTTATACTATCATCTAATTGTATAATTTTGGATATGAAGGGTATAATATTCAAATCTTATTCTCATGTCCTTATCCATTGCGCTCGTGGTAAGCTTACGTATCACCATTGTTTACCATCATTGATCATCTAATCTCAACCATTATTAAATTTACCTTAATAATGTTTTGATGAAACTTATTAAGTATTATATGTCTAAGGAGTGTGTTATTCTTGAATATATTATAGGGAGACGATGTTGTTCACATATGGACTATTTTTTTGTTTCCATGTCTCCAAATACAGTAATCTATTATAGTCCCCATGCATGTATTTGTATAGTGTAATGAATTTTCATAAAAAATAATGAAATATATATATATATATTATATTCTCATGTCATAATAATAAATATTTTATTCTATTTTAATATTCATATATATTTCATACATGTGGTATGGTGGGGAAAATAGACTCACGTCACTCTGTAAAGGTGGCAACACACTGTTACATGAATGATGTTTTCATAATTGTATGAGTTAATGTTTGGAAATTAAAAGATATATTATATTTTAATAATGATAAATTTTTTACTAATATCAAAAAAAATTCATGTATATCATATATATACATGAAAATAATTCTTATTATCCTTTATGTAAGGTATCAATGAAAATTGAATCACATCGCTTCATAATGTGGAAGTCTTCTATACATAGGAGGAATGTTATAACGCCCCATAATAAATGGAAAGTAAAAAAGGTATATAGGATATAACAAATCAAGTGGTCTAATTATTTTATAAATATAATATACGTATTTTATATTAATAATCTTACCCAACCCTAATAGTTTTGATGCAAAGCATGTCACATATATTTGTGAGGTGATAGTTCAATGTACACATGGTGCAAATTATTGATTACCATTTAAGGGAAGAGGTGATGGAAATATGTTATGACAATAATATAATACCTAAATAGTGTATTTGATATAATATTGATATTATATATGTATAACTAAAAAATATTAAAGGAGGTAGAAGACAAAATATTACAAAGATGCATAGTTGTGAATTTTACCTCTTTTCAGACCACCTCTTTTGGATTTTACCTAAAATATTCGAATAATTATTTTTTGACAATATAAAGATTCTAGAATGAGGGGTTAGAAATTTATAAGTCATTGGGTCAAGATTGGATGAAACCCATGTTTTTTAATGTGTGAAGAAAATAGGATAGGGTGTACTCTAATAAGTATGGTCAGTGGAAAATTGGTAATATTTGAAAATAAAAAGGTGTACTCGCATTTCTCATAAAAAATGATATAAATTGACTATTATATATAACTTAAATTATAATGTCTACATATTCCATAAAATAGATCCTAGTCATGTTTTGGGTCATTTTAACCCTTTATCTTTTTTAGTTTATCCCAAGGTAAACCCAATTTGACTTTAACTAGGAGAAGTAATTCTTAGTATTTTCAATATTCATTATGGTTATAAGTAATTTTTACTTGATATAAAATATAAATAATTATTATTACAAATATATAATTTATTTATTTAAATTAAACTTACAAAAATGGAAAAAATAAATTTAAAATAAAACCCAAATTAGTGACGAAAAGAATGGTTTCAAAAAGATACATATCCTATGAATAAAATGCTATAATTTCAATTTTCAATATAAAGTTGATTTCAATAAACTAAAATGTAATTATAAAATACTAATTGAACAAATTTTACATTAATGAAGATTTAAAATATTGTTTATCATAGTAAATAATTTAAATGATTATGCAGTTTTCAAATGAAATTCAGTATTTTTCAAAATTAATTGAAACAGTAAACATTCCAAAAAAATCCCTAAAAATGACATTAAGGTAATTTTTTAAATTATTATTTCAAAAATTATGTTCATTTTATCAAATAAATTTCATAAAAGTGCTAAAAATAAATTTTAATTTTTTTTCCAAGAGCGACTAAACCGTTTTTTATAACTAGTAATTCATACAAATTTAATGGCTAGCTTATAACAATATACTATATTAAAGTTCATTTAAGCCCGGGGGTGTATGTTTTGCTACATATCGATGAGATTATAATTTGAGAAATATATTTCATTGGTTTTATAATAATTTTTTTTCTTGTCACATACACTATGTAATAAAAAAATTCATTTGAGAAGCGTGGGTTCTTACATTCAAGATAATGATTGAAACCCAACGATTAGATTGATTTGATCACATATTCATCCAAGATAAATTTAAAATTTATAAAAGAATAATATAAATCACTCTTAATGTCACATTAAAAAAATATATATGAACAAATATTATAGTATCCAAGGTATGAAATGTATTTCCACAAATTACAAGAGTTAACGTAAGGCAACATTAAAATCAAATATTATTCCAAAATAAAATTCAACAATTATTATAATGACTCTAATATTTTGATATTATAAATTAGAATATTGTATTGATTATTTATGGAGTTTGGTGTTGATATTTCATGAGATTCTATGGCCCAGTGTTCCTATAATATATTTTTTAAATATATTAAATATATTATTTATCACGAGTGCACAATTTTCTAGAGAAACTGGAACAACTTTGAAAAGAAAACTCCGATCAGATATTTTAGTTCTCGGTTGAGTTCAATGAAAGGATTTTATAATTAGAATGATATAACCATATAGTGGATAAAATGTTCAAGTGGATGACAACCAAAAAACTGACTAATAAATAAATAAAATGATATATTTATATTATTTAATTAATTTCCATAACCTGTTTTTTGTCAATAAATAAACTACAATGAAAAAATACCAAGCTTAGTCGAATTACTCAAGAGATTTAAGAAAATAAGTGTTTTAGGTGAATTAATTAGTGAGAGATGAGTATATCATGGATAATAAATCAGTGTTCACTGGAACTCTAGGATATTTCCAATTGAAAATACACAAATTATTTATTGACCATAAAATGATCAAAATTAGGATATGATGGTTTTTTATTTTGATCTATCCCCATTTATTTATTTCTTTGTAGAAAACAAATAAATCAACTAATGAATTAATTCATATATTGTATCTGTTTTAGGTATGAGGAATATATTATTTAGGATTATGAATTTATTTATTTATTATATTATCATATATTCATTTTTAGTTCTAAAAATAACTGATCGAGGCTAACAAAAACATCGGTTGATGTTCACTCCTCATGTTTGTGTGTTTTTAATTTTATCCCCCATTATTCATTCATCGTGGGAAATTCCTTTGGCCCAAATTTCAACAAATTGTAGAAAAAAAAATCATTGGGAACCCATTTCATGGATCAATCAATTTTTATCATTGATATGTGTTTAGATCAAATTTGGGAACAATATATGATGACAGATGATCGATCTGAGATGGTTTTAGGGATTATTATTATTTATATCCTTAGTTCAGGATTATAGTGAGGATCTATGGATGTGCTTTGGTATGATATAAGCATGATATCCCAGGAGTTGGAAATGAAATGAATCATTTTTAACATATACCTGTTCTTCGGGTGACATCTCTGGTGGTACAAATAGGAATGAATGCATCAGTGACCATAGAGGAAGAATCTGGAATTATGGAAAATTTCAGGTTATACATCATGTCATTTAGAATCACACACCACATGGGACCCCTTGTGTGGTGCTAGGTTTTCACTAAGAATATAAATATCACATGGGGTTATAGATATCATAGGGAATGTCACCATTTATCTAGAGATTCGGCATATACTATGTAGGTTACATGGAAATGACTATGGGTATATGGGCTTTGAAAATCGATGTAATCTAGATAAAATGTAGTGATAGGGACACATATAGGTCAAGAGTAGATCGGCTGGAACACTATGTGTACTAAAACATGCACACAATAATGGGTTGGGATATATGGGTAGGACTGGGTGTTGAAGGATTACACCATATACTTCAATTACATACCATGTTCCCCTTTAGTTATGGATTATATCCCTTGTAATCGTTATCTTAGAAAATTTTCTTAAGATTGTGTTCCCTTAATCCAGTTACATAATTATTTTTAGTATGTAATCTTATCCTATACCATGGGTATTAATCCCTTCAAAGAGACTAACGTAATGGATACGGTTGTCGGAATCCTTCCACGAGGCCCCGAGTGAGATCCTTTATCATCATCTTTTTTCCAGGTGGAGTTCTTGGTATCTTCATGACCAACACTATGGGGGAATTTTCCCTATACATTGCAGGTTAATCCAAAATTAGTTTTTTGTAAACCCGATGGAAATTGGATTAATCCCCATTTTTGAATCACTCTCTTTAGACTTTAGCATGAAAAAAATATTGGGAGACTCGATGAGAATGAAAAATCAAATAGACACCATCAATGCTATCTGAATAATGGGTTGGGTTCTATTTGATGACTACTATGTGTTTCCTTCATGTTGAAGTCATAGAATCACATTTCTCTTTTGTGTTTACCTTGATACTATGTTTCTATATTGAGTATATTAAGATATTCTTGTCATATGTGATGTTGACACATACTTCCGATCTATTAACTATTATTGTTCATAATGATACATTCTAAGTAATTTTGGAGGGTTATGCTGTGTGTTTTGATAATCACCCTTGAATGGTATTTTCCTTCATATGTATTGTCTTATATAGACAACTAACAAATTGGTGGAGTCCAAGAGGGACCAGGACCCGGTGGAGCTTAATGAGCCAAACATACCCAAGTGTGTCTCTGTGGTCTATTTAATAGCACCCTTGAACCACTTTAATGGTTTTATTTTTTTGATTTTATTTTTGGTTAAATTATATTTTGATATTTTTCTTTCTAGTACAAGTTTTCACACTATGATGGTGGTATTTAGATTTAGTCATCCATGTGTATTGTATTTTTTTCATTTCATCATTATATGTGTTTAGAGATGTGTGCATGTGTACATGTACATTAGGCTAAGGCCTATCATGTGTGTGATATGACTACTCAGTGCTAGTATATATCCCATGGCCTATTGTATGTAGTATTTGGTTAGTCATGGTCTGGGCCCCATTGTGATGGGTTGAGATAGAATGGCATCAAAAAAGTTGGTTCTAGCTTAGGAGTAGAATATGTGAGATTGGTTTGAAGATATTGTGTTAAATGTTAGGTGTATAGATTTTAGGCTTAGGACTCTTGTGTCTGTGTGGTAGCCGAAGTATCTGCACAATAAGAATATGATATCCTGAATCTTGACTTGGTATATGTAGGAACTTGTTTTTGGAAATAATTTTTACATTTATCATACATGAATGAGTTGTGGTTTCCATGGATTTCTTAGGTCAACTCTACCTGAATAATAATTGACTGATGTACATATTTTCTATGTTAGGATTTCACCATGAGTTTTTTTAGATAGTATTTAGTATCAAGATCATGAGAATATTCCCCAATGTGGTAATGATTTGATGTAGGTACCTACTTATGAGGATTACCTCTAGGTGGTTCACCACCCATATAACCATCTATTCAGTAGTATATGAAAACAGTGGCACCTTAGGATGAGGTAAACAAGTTGAATGACATTCACGAGTTGATGTGATAGTGACCTATTAGGTTATTAGGATATCACAACACATATGGGGATGGGGATTGGCTTGATGGGGTGGTATGAGTATTTTAATTTTTGTAAAACTAATAAATTAATGTTGGGCCTCATAATGAAAAGTCTATATTGGTCTACCGGACAATGGTGGGGTGTAGTGACCCATTCATGTGATGAAGAAAATATGAAATTGTTATAGTTAGAGTTCCTTTTTAGGGATAAGTTTTATCTAACTATTTTGAGAGATATACACATCATGGTGCTTTTGAAACATCATGAGTGAATTACAACTGTGGTTAATAATTCCACGAGGTTCATCAACCTCTTTCAGTACTAGATGGATATAATGCATGATTAGTTATTTTGGCCTCTTACCCTCGAGTGAGGACTACTTAGGGTCATCCACAATGTAATGATAACTATATTCATTCCAATCAATGATGGGGTGATAGAGCCTTTATTGGTTGAGAGTTTGTTAGCTAAGAAGACTCTAATAATTTGAGGAGGTAGTGGCCATAATGGAGATGATTCTATGGCAACATGTATCTGAATATAGACTCAATGAACAAGATGTGAAGGATGTTTTAAGAATAAATCCCATGGTCTTGAGTCTATTCTTCATGGATTATTGGATGGATTTTTTCATCTTTGAGAGAGTTGGTACTACACTTTTTATGGTTAGAGAAATCATCAATGAGATTGTCTAACACATTGTATGGTCGATAGAGAAGAAGTGGATGGGTTTCCTAGTCTCAGGTATAGTTAGGTTCACGAAATTTCAGAGTGCATCAGATGTGTAAGAGGATATGGGAGAGGACATGGAGGTGGAATACATTATGAATTGTTCCCACCACCAACCCCAGGTGGTCCATTCTAGGCTTAGGGAGGTGGGGTACATGGATGAAATATACTATAGGCAGTCGAGACATAAGATCTAGAGGCTCTCGGGATGATTTGAGGTATGGTATGTGTCTCTTCTACCTTATATATAGTATTGATAGACACATGTGTTATTCATTCTATTATATCCTCTTATCTAGTTTGAGACATAGAGATTCATGTTCAACCTTTGGCTAGAACCTTAAGCAAGGAGACTCTTACTGGAGGTGACTTAGAAATCACCCACATAGGTCAATTACATGAACCGAATCTTGGAGGTGAGAGTTTCATTTTGGATCTATTTTTATTATCAACAAGGCCTTATGATTTACCCTTAGGTATGGGATAGTTTTTCAGATTACAAACCTTGATAGGCAGTTTCAGAAGGATGTGGTGTGTTCCCAATGATGAGAAGATGCTTTGTTTTGCAATAGAAAAGGAAATTCAAGTAGATAAAGAAGAACTCATTTGTTGGAGGGTACATCCTAGTACATAAAAGTTGGCTAGAAAGTCCCTTGGTGTAGTAGAGGCTATGAGACATCAGTTTTCAATAGTTGGTTTAGAGTACAAGGTCTTATTTTTTAAGGGAATTCCATTCATACTTCCCCACCGATTGATAGAATTATGCATTGAACTACGCCTTGTGAAGATAATGTTATCTTCACAAATGTATCAGATGAATCTCTTAGACCTTCACAATATAAAGGCACATTTGGGGTACTTTCATAGAAATGTATTTATTAGACTCAGTGTTTTACCCTAGGCATACCCAAATTTGTTCACCAATAATGTGAATGAGAGATTGAGGTTGTGTGAGTAATACCATCACCTCAATGAAGATACTGTAAACAAGATGTATATAGTACCATTGAACAACAACCTCTTTGACTATTTTATAGGGGCATGATTGTTCTTGAAGATTGAACTCGAATAAGGATATAATCAATTTCAATTATGGAATTAGGATATACTAAATATGAATTTTGATGTCATATAGTTACTAGGAGTACATGGTGGTGTAATTTTGTGTGAAGAATTTCCTAATGGTGTTTATGGGACTCATGAACTAGATCCTTGAGCCTTTCCTAGACTGGTACACAACAGTATCAAGTAATGATATCCAAGATTACACAAAATCAGAATAGGAGCACTCATGGAAAATTAGAATGGTGATGAACATACTCAAAGAGCACAATCTATAAAAGAAACTCTCAAAAGTGCCCATTATGGATTCTTTAGGCCACTTTATGGGACACTTTATATCAATAGATGGTGTATTATTGGAATCAACAAAGGTCAAGGTAGAGTCAACTTGGGTTCTACCCAAGTGTGTGACAGAGTTGTAGAGAATTCCTGGGTCGTAAGAATACACCCAGAATTTGGTACAAGATTTTTTAAAATATAATCCCACATTAAATATTCTACCTAAATGGTTGATCCTTCCATGAAGAAAGAGAGGTGGTATCATGCTTTCTAGGAGTTGAGTCAGATATTGGAGATCCCTCCCACCACGAGTTTTCTGGAGAAGGGTTTCATGTTTGTAGTGTTCTATGATGATTGAATGAGTGGGCTTCATTATGTTATGATGGTGAGGAAGGTAGGGATTTATTATGGTTAAATTCAATTAAGTCCAAAAAAGTATAAATATAAGACCCAAAATCATGAGTTAATAATGGCAGTCAAGGCACTGAAGAATTATTACACTACCTGATGGTCAAGCAGTTTATCATATGTTCTTACCATATGATTATCTATTGTATCTTACCACATAAGGATCATAACTTGAGAGATAGTTGATGGATAGAGTTCCTCCGAGATCATAACATCACAATTTTCAATATCATAAGAAGTTTAAAGTGTTGAAAAATTTCCTCATAATGAGATATTGTTTCCAGTTATTGAGTGAGGCATTAGAGTAGTTATTCTCATTTCAGTTATCCTTTATGTATGGAGATGGAGTAGATTACCTACAGTTGATGATTTCTTCCCCTCTAATTTTTCATCAATTCCGAGAGTCACAACATGTGGATATTAACTATGATACCCTATGTACACATGTATCAACATGACATTATCCTGATGTGTTTTATAAAGGTGGTAGAATAGAGATATTTTTAAAGGATTTACAATGGTACTAGTAACATTGTCAGATGAGGTTCTGAGAGATTCTCATACATTTCCCTCGGAGGTACACCTAGGAGTCAAGATTAAGTACTAGGACCTATGAAATTATTTTTATTAATTAGGGATGATTAAGGGAGTTTTAGAATTTTTATTTGGATTCAATAATTTTTTGTATTTAAAAGTTGAGATTTATGTTTTTAAAGGATTATCTCAATTCTATATGGTTCCATAGTTGAATTAATCCATATTTAGGTGTCCCACATCCCACTGTTGGACTTTGTGTACAATGAAATATACTATTTTACCACTGGTATAGAAATATTTGAGGCCTTTTATGGGAGACCCATCATTTATCCACCGTGTTGCACCGACCTAAGAGGGGCAGTGCTTATGGATTCATAAATGGTTCATTCCACTACCAATATGGTTCATATCATCTAGTATAAAATGAGGATTACAAAAAACATTCATAAGTTCTATGTATGCCAATGAAGAAGGCCATTAGAGTTCAATGAGGGAGACCATGAGTTCCAATGGTATGAAATTGATGTGGATTACCAATATTTAAATGGGTTTAAAGAAATCTATTAAATTCGTTGGCACTTCCCAGATATTTTGTAGAGTTTGTGAGGTGGCGTACCACTTAGACCTACTAAGGTAGTCCGACTGGGATCATGATATCTTCCAGATGTAATAGGTTAGGAGGAACGTGAAAAACCCATCACATGTTATTGACTTGGGTAATTTGTACATCCAAAATTGAGCTACCATTACTATGTACCTGGTAGAGATCAAGCATTTTAGGAGAGGTCCTTCACGGGTGATTGATTCCCATATTTCATATCATTTGGTAGCACTAGATTCTATATCACAACACCTAAGAGTATGAGACAAAAATTTATGATCAATACCAACATATCATTATATATCCTTTTATTTTGGAGTTTTAGTAAATAAATCCCTATGTTATTAAGAATGTAATGACTAAAAATTATTCACAATATAATTTATAATATTTAGTGGATTATTTATAGAGCTAAGTGCTAATACTTTGTGAGATTATGAGGTTAAATTTCTTGAAATTGATTTTTGAAACATATTAAATATACAAATTATCATTCTTGTTGAGTTTTCCTGATAAATTATAATTCCTCTTAAAAGGATTCTCATATATGAAATCAATGTGTTTCAGTGAGTTTTGTGTGTTGTATTTACCATAGGCTTTACATAAACTTATAGTGCATCATAGGATGTGGTTAATTGTAGTCCCACACAAATTAATAAACAACTAAAATGATATTTATTTTATATAATTAATTACAATGTCCAAATATTAGTCTATAAATACTATATTATGAACCAATACTAGGGTTATCTATGAAACCCTGGTGTTTATTAAGAGAGATCATTAGTGGAGCTTCAATTAGTGAGTGATGAAATACTCATAGACCACTGATTGGTGTGTGACTAAACATAAGGATCTCACCAATGATAATGAAACAAAATACTCATTCAATAGTGATTGACACAAATTGAGGTTTGATTTTTCGTTATTTGTATTTAACCGATTTATTTATTCCAATGATTAATGAGACTCAATCTACTAATAAATTTATTTTCATATTTTGTGTATTATGGGTATGCGATATATTTATTTTTTTTTTGATTGGGCTTTTCATTTTTTATTATTGTATAATAGATTTTAATTTCATTATAATTGAAATTAACTGATTCTAAAAAGAAAAATTGATGAGGATTTTTTCTCATGTTTCTATGATGTTCATTTCTTCTCCTATTATTCCTTCATCATGTGAAATTCCATTATCCTATAGTTCCCAAAATATTGGATAAAAAATCATCACACTCCTCTTTAATGGAACAATGGATTGTTATCGAATATCCATTTTGGAATCGATGACAAGATCGATCTATGAATATAGATGGTCTATTTAGGATGGATATAAGGATACATGTTCTTTATATACTTCATGTGTACTGATAGTGAATCTCAAAGGATGGGGTTTGAGGGGATCAAAGTGTGATCTCCGGTGAGCATATGACAATGGGGATTAGTTGGGCCCAATCTTCTATCTCGGTGAGACATTGGTAGTGGAACCAAAGTGATTGGTGGTTCGGGTGAATGGGCAGAATAATGTTGAATTATGGAAAAACTATAGAATATATGGCATGTTCTCCAACATCGCACGATGTGTGGGACCCCTATGCGGAGCGAAGTTTATCTGGAGAAGACAAATATCACATGTTGTGTCATATATTTCACATGACATGTGACCATTTACTTGGGGGATTTTCATGTAACTCAGTAGGTACAATGACACAGTTAGAAGTACACTAGCTCAGAAATGCCATGTACTATGTCAAAGACAAGAGGAGAGAGACACAATTAGAGTGAAGAGTACACGACCTCAGACACTCTATATACTTAGACATAGACATGGGAATGAGATATGATACATGGTTATGAACCAATGTCGAATGAACATTCCATGTAATACTAGTACATTCCATTTACCCCATAAATGATGAATTAAAGCCCTTGTCTCTTCAACATTGAAATTTTTAGGTTATATTCTATTGATCCATTTCCTTGGGGGGATTTTGTATGTAATCACATCCTATACGTCATATGGTGAACCCCTCATAGGGAATTTATTATTAGAGAGAGTTTATAGAATCCTCCTGTGAGTCCCAGATTGATATACTCTGTGATCATAATTTCTCTGATTGGAGTTCTTAGTATCAACGTGACCAAAAATACATGTTCACCGATCATATACATAGAGGGTTCTCCAAATTTATTTTTTCGTATACACCATGGCATTGGTTGTATCCCCCTTCTTTGTGTCATTCTCTTTAGACATATGTGTGTACTTATTATGTAGTGGCCCGATTAGTATGATAGATTAGACATCCTCCATCAATGTTATCTGACTCATAGAGTGTTTTCTTTTAGATTTTTTTGTGTGGAACCTTCACACAGTAATCCTATGATATAATTATGGATGTAACTTTTACATAAGAATGTGTGTCTATGTTAAAAAAATATTTATATTCTTGTTATTTGTGCATTTGAAATATACTTATGATGAGGCGAAAATTATTTTTCATTATTCAATAAGATTAGAAAATTTAAGGTGATATACAAGGTATTTCTATAATCACACATGCATGGGATTTTCCACAATGTTTATAGTCTTATAAAGATGATCAACCATTTGACTGAGTCATAGAGAGACCAAGACCAAGAAAAGGATAGTGAGAAAAAAAAACTGAAGTGTATTCCTCTGGTTACATTAATATTATTCCACACACACATTATAGTAAGGACTTGATTTTAGTTTCATTATGGTTTGATTATATTTTTCCATTATCCATTATAGTACATATTTTAAAACTATAATGGTGGTATATCGATTTAGTCATTCATGGTTATAAGTAGTTTTACATTTAACCACTGGGAGGTCATGGATATTAGGGCATGTGTTTACATACATTATGCTAAGGCCTCCCTTGTGTGTGACATGCCTACTCAACACTGTTCACCATCGCCTGACCTATTTGAGGAGGGCTTCAAGTAGTCATGAAATCAGACCTATTGGGATGAGTCTTTACATTTATTCTTCCAATAAAATCCTATAATACTCGGATTACCATAATCATATAATTTTCCAAATATAGAGAACCTTTTATGAAATAAAATTAATCCCCTAACCACCCAATAAAATTGAATCCCATTATTAACCCTACGATTAAATATATGTTTCATAAATTAAAGTGATTATCATATATCCCATTATGAATTAAAATAAAATTTGAAAAAAGTAATGACCTCATGTAGGTTAGTGTTTAGAGCTTCACCATTTTCTCTATCTAGTTGTGGGTTAAATCCCCAGCACATTTTTAATTGTGACATATTTTCTTTTTTAATAAAAATACATTAAAATAATTATTATAAAACCCCATATAAATAACCTTTATCATCAATGACTATATAACCATAAAATTTTATAAAACCCTATATAATTATTTAAAGAGAATTAATCCCCAAAAAATACTTCATATTTAACCTTAGGGTTACATATAACTTTACCCAATAAAAGGCTTACCAAAATTTCATTAAATGCATTAAAATATCTTCAATTGAAACTTGAAATGTGATGTATATGAAATTGAACTTATGATGAAATTTGAATTCTTAAACCCATGATGTTATCCATAACTCTTATTTTTATGTCAATTGAAAAAATCTCAATCTTCAAAGTTATCTAAGTCATTCCTATAATACCAACAACAATGACCCAACATCAAACCACACATAATGTTGAGGTTTATGTCAAGAACCCATTTTAGTTCATTTTAGGATATTTAAAATTTATATTATCACATAAATGGGCCATCACCATGTCATAAATAAACATTACAACTCAATGTGGACACTTTATCATAGTATCCATTTTTAATTTAAAAAAACAATTATGTTATAAAAATTTGTATTTTAATTAAATATATTCACAATTTTAATCTTTAAAACTTACATGTCACTCATAATCCAAAAAACCATATCATTTTTTATTAATATGTGATATTAGAACAAAAATATCTATAAGGGATATATTAAAATAAATAACAATAAATTTTTTCCCTGAATACTCACACATGTTTTTTATATTTGAAAATTAAAATTTGGGCTAAAAATTAACATTTTAATACCCAAGAAATATAATTTATATAAAAATAGTTTCAAAAAACATTCTATATTAAATACTATATCAAAAATAAAAATGAAAAAAGTTTTTTTGAAATCAAGAAAAACTTATGAAAACATTTTCAATCGATATTACATATTTTAGCCTTATAATGTATCATATAGTTTCCATTAAATATAATAACATGAGTATTCACATGGAAGAATAACTAAAATGATTTTGTATAAAAATATCATGGAAACATAAGAAATGATAAAGCAACATAAGATATGATATAATCATAATCAATGAAAACATCTAAGATAATGTCAAATGATTGACATTGTTTAATAGTGGATTATGTTTACTATCCAATACCATTAATAGAAACTATATTGAGAAACCATTACCAAATAAATTTGAGAAATATCATGTTCCACCAATCTTTCCATAATCATAATTGTTTTTTTCTAAAAATGGAAATCAACCATATGAAAGAAACAAAATATTTTCCCACTGAAATAATATAGGTTTTGTAATCACTCCTCATATCATAATAAAAAAATATTTCTTAAAGAATTCATTTGAAAAATTATGATAATGGATATATTACCTAAAAAATGTAATATGGAATAATATGGGTTTATTTTAAATAGATACATATAGATAATTTATAATAATTCCATAATATTAATCATAGATAAGAACTCTTTTTGATATCATATGAAAAAAAATTTGGATATCAAAATACTCATTACCTTCAAAAACCTACATAACAAAAAAATACTCAAAATAGTGAGGTTCTATTTGAAAAAAACATGGAATATTTCAATGTAATAAATAATAATAAAAATTTATTTAGTAATAGTAGAAATATTTGTTTTATTATAAGTTTAAATAGAATATTCCTTTTTCTTTTTTTAAGAAATTTAAAACATTCCATAAAAATACTCTTTCTGAAAACCATTAAAATAAAGTTTAAAATTTATATAAAATCTCAATTATAATTATTTTACATATATATTAACACATTAATATGATATGATTAAAAATATATACATTAATTGTATGGTTTTGGAATGAAAACATTGAAACATGATTTTTTTTCAAATGTCCCTTTTCTTCTTTTCAACTCATCACATTTGTTGTTTTCATATGAAATAATAAAATCATATTAATTATTTACTTCATTAATAGAAGTTTAAAACATTATTATCCTTTTATTTTATTTATTATCCTTGTATATTTAGTTATTTAATCATTCAAAGATAATATCAGATGTTTGGATGATTTTTATATAATCCATCCAAATTGACTTCAGCAGATTGACTATGTTCAATGAGGTCATTATCTAATAATATAAAAAATAAAAATAAATAAAAAATTATAATTTCTTACATCAATAATACATTTAAACCCAACATTGAAATATGTATATGAAATATGAGCTGCCTTAAAATTACGGAGATGTTTGGTCATACATACGCATGAGTATCATTTACTTTTTTGAATCATCATGATGAAAAGAATTAAAGTGTTATTTTATATTTCACTAATTATAATTATATCATAAAAATCAAATTTTTTCTTAAATACAATTATTTATATCTTCGATGTGATTTGGAATGTAAGAAAGAAACACATCGCTTTGCAGAGGTGGTAATGCACACATATGCATGAAATACAACAACATCATTCAATAAAATTAAAGGTAAGAAAATATTTTCTATAATAATTTAAAATAATGTTAAATATTTTTTGAATATTTATATATATATACATATCATCCCCATAATTATAAATAACTATTCAAGGAGATGAAGGGAAAAATTTATAGGATCACGAAGAGGTAGTCCACCGTACACAAGAAATCCAATTTCATTTACAATTTGATAGAAGATGATTTGGATATCAGTTTTAAAATTATATTATTATATCATCATGATTGAATAATATTTAATGGAGGATAAATAATAAAGAAAATTGAAATTTATGGTTAGAAATTATTCACCTTCTTTGGAAAATATTCTATAGTTTTACAAAAAAACCTCAATAGGAGGGTTTTCTACTAAATAATATGCTATAAGGATTTGGAATGGTTTGTATAAAATTTATTCATATATGTATTGTTATAAACAATATTATTTTATAATGTGGAGAAAGGAGTATATGAAGTTCCCTATTATAGGTGAGGGGACGTGAACTTTTGGATTTTCAAAATATAGTATATTAATATAGAATAATTTGCAATGAAAAGATGATCCAAATTGATATAATTATATGATAGGATATTATGTATTTCAATAGTTTCATCCAATAATATTTTTAGAAGATTAGACATGGTTGTTAACTTTATCTATTTATTTTATCATAGGTTTCCTATTGTTGACAATATCTTTGATTGCACAGTTATTACTCTCTAAGGGTGAAGATAGTTACTATAAAAAGAAAATTCTAAAATAAATTGATAATTGAAGATTTATTAAATCATATCCCAATAACTTGGATTAATATATGAATTGTATGAATTTTACTTCATTAAAAATTTATTATTTATTATAAAATATCATTAATGACATTTTTTAACTATTAATTTAATTTTACATTGAAACAAATATGGTAAAAATCATTTATATTTAAAATTAATAGAAACTAAAAAAATTAATATAAAAAAATTATATTTAAAATTAATATTTATAAAATAAATTTTTTGTTTTTATCACCATCATAAAATAGCATATTTATTAGAATAAAGAACAGGAAATTTGTGTCTATGTTTTTCACAAATATTATAAATATAAAAATAAAGAAATATGAAACAATATGGACATATATTATATAATTGGATTCAATTGGATGTAATTAAATAATATTATAGGATATAGTAATGTTCTTTAATCAATAGTTTTCCATTATAATATTATTTTTAACTTTAATTAAATGATTAACCCTTGTTGTGGTGATAGTTATTTAATATCATTATTATTCATAATGAATTAAATTAAAAGGGTCCTATATAAAAAATTTAGACATTTTTATTAAAAATATTTAATAAATATCTCATATTAAATTAAAATAAGTCTAAGAATTTAATTTAACAATATACCACTCAGATGAGAAGAAAAACAATTTTTTTCTGATAATGCATTTTTATGCCGCAAAATGAACATAAACACAAATATTATATAAATCTAATTAAAAGGTAATAAATCTGATTATATATAATTAATTAATATTATATTAATTTTAATTAAAACTAAAATTATAACAGGGTTGTTAAAATACTTAATTTAACAAAAAAATGAGGTTTTTACAAAGAAGGCATTTTCAATATTCACTAAGAAATCATTTTTTTTTTTAAAAATCCAAAATTTGATCCAATGGTAATTTTATAAGAATATTTAAATAGTGATATACCTATAAAAAATTTAAATTTCAAAATTTGATAGAAATTATTTATTATATTTTCTCATGAAAATCACTAAAAGCAATTTTTAACGAAAACCTAATTTTGAAAAGCAAACTGACATTACTAATAATTTAGTGATTATATAAAATTAATTTATCAATAACTTTTAATTTAGAAGTAAATATATATATATATATATATCATAATATTGTTATTCATATTCATACTCACCAATTTAATCACTAGATTACAATGGTAATATTTAAATAATAATATTTTGATTATATATTTATGATCAACTTTGCATGTAAAATATCCTATTAAACCTATTATTTTTGAATAAATCTTTTATTTTTACATCTTATTTGTTGATTTTATTTCTTCCCATATAACTATGTTGATATGATATTATCATAATGAGTTCTGATAGCATCACAAAGTGTACTATCCGCTTCTATTATAAATGGAAAATAGAATTTTAATGATTCTTAAATAAGATACATAGAAAAAATAATTATAATTACCCTTTAAATTTAATGATAAGTTAGTATTTACTCATGTTATTGGAATGTAACAAGGATATAGTGTTTTTTATACCTGATTTGGTAAGTGATTTCGATGAAGCGAGATAATGTGGAGATCCAATGGTGGATGGATAAGTAGATAATCCATCCCTATAATTAAAATAATGTTGGTTACAATATATATTATTTTTAAACTCTTGGAGGAGTGTTTGATAACGTTGGATATGGTTTAAAGGGGTCTAAAACCTTATTTTCTGAAAAATATACAAAATACAAAAGTCTTAATGTTTGTGTAAGAATCATCCAAATGTTGTTCAACATTCATGTCGATATTATTTAAGCATCATCATGTGTGGTATATGAATGTTGTACACCATCCATAACCATCACAATTGCTGTGTATACATAAATATTCTACAAAAAATGAACTTATTAACTATGTAACCATTTCCAACTGAAGCATTATGTTTGAAAGAATACTTTAGTGATCTACATAATCACGAATCATGATCATCATAATAATCACTTTAGATGCCCTATTTGAATAATCTTAATGCACCTAAATCAATGTATAGATGAATATATACTTGTAACCATAAAGAAAAAATTAAAATATAAAAAATATTAAATTCAAATAATATGTTCCCATGATTAATACATGAATAAGAAATGTATGTTTTGATGTTGTGATTTACATTCAGTATTATTTAAAATATCACAACGGTATTGAAATCCAATGACCAAACCTAAGATAAGTGAAATTGAATGAGAATAAAATAATAAACACAATATACAATTTATTAACTTTTAAGAACAATTTATACAATGAAAGAGATATTGATTGAAGTATTTTACTATTAATCAATTATCACAAATTAGTAGACTTTCAAGAAATCCATTAATGAAATTTTCTTCTCTGTATAAATTGTAATATTATGATGAAAAAAATAGATCTAATCCTATCAGAGAGTGTTCTAGTCCATAAGAACATATCACCTAGTATTTTATAAATTCATGGAGAATATTTAAATATTTGGTTATAAAATATAATAATTCGAGAAAAAATGAATTCGGGCTACTATAGAAAATATCAGGATGTTTTATTTAGGTGTGTTTTTTAATTGTGGAAATTGATAACATTTGGACAATCCATGTGTGGGGGTTATCAAATGATATTTTTATAATCAAGAAGATCATATAAAATTTTCAACTATATTTGAGGTGAATTTTTATATTTTCATGCATGTAATACATTATTTTTGTTTATAAAAATATGGGATGAAACAAAAATAATGTAGTGGTAGAATCTACAACAATATGTTCATAAGTTTATTGAGACACATGAAGTGATATTTTTTTAAAATAAAATATACATCTCAATAGAAAAGATAGTTTATAGATAGATAATATGATCTAACAATATGTATTATCGATATTGATTAATAATATGATTTTGATTTCATTTAGAATCTCTTATGAGTATAAGAAGAAGTATAAAACAAAAAAATATACTATATATTTTATGGTATGGAGAATGTGGAAAGTATAAATACCTCACACATTCCATATTATTCCATTGTGAGAAACAATGTAAAGGTGAGGTGATAATAAATACGATATGGAATGTTGGGTAGAATGAGAACATAGTTAACTTCCATTTATTTTTGAAGAAGTCGAAAAAATATTTATAGGAGTAATTCCAGAGGAGCATGTGAGAATTAACATAATTAGTGGGGAATATACAATTGTATCCACAAGACCCATGGTCAAATTGGGGTGGATGGATATTTTTGGGCTACTATTTAATTACTAGAGCAGGTAACATTTGATATTTTAGAAGTCAGAAGTATTCATTCAGTTTTGCCCATGAGTCCTTCAAGCCTTCGGTCCACCGAGTCCTTTGGGTCAGTAAGGTATTCCAGCTAACTTATGTCCTTTAGGACACATCAAGACCTTTGAGACACCTCAAGGCCTTCGGGTCACATGTTTTCCATAAGTACCAGACATACTCTATGTGAAATAGGCTCCTGATGATAATTCAGAGAAGCACATTCACCAGAGTATAGATAAACAATTTTGACGAATGAGAGGGTATAGAAATTTCCATCGGAACCAGGAATGTTAATCTCTTCATAGAAAAACCTTCCAAACATCTATGTGAATTTGGAGACATGTCATCATGATGTTCACATATTTCAGGGGTAGTTCTATATATTCATAATCTAGTATAAATTCATTTATGTCCTTCAGGTCATGTAATGTGATAAAGCCTACAAGTAATGTATGGGTTTCCATTAAACCCATAAAAGGGGGATTATCAAAAATGAATAAAAATATAAGGAAGTCAATTTATTAAAGAAATTCGATAGGACAATTGAAATGAATATTATGAGGTATTATTAATATCTTACCATGAGGTGTGGAGAAGCTTTTCAAGAGATATATTTAACTACTAGGATCCATTTTAATGAACCCACATAGAGGTGTCTACTACGATCACTAAAAGAAATTAAATTTCATGATATTTTATAATAGGCACTTCAGGAGAAAATCCCACATGTTTATTGGAAAAAAACTTGTAACAACAGTCAATATTTTTTCAATTAAATAAAATATATGTTATAAAATAACATAAATCTAGGAAGGAGTATGTTTTATAGGAATTCTTTTTCAAATACCTGTATTATGTTATTTATTTGGAGATGTGGTATAGTAGAAGTGTGGAATGAATGATAAAGTCGTAAATAATTTTTAACTAAAGGTTATGTTAATACAAAGATAATTGGATAACAGATTATCCCTTCCACCTCTTAGTGATCTCACCAAACATTGAAAAAACAATAATTATAAAAGAGAATATATGATTCCGGTAAATGATATTTATTGAAGTATAAATGATCATAATCCTATAAATAAATGAGCATTACATAATATTTATTGATAGAATATTCATGGGTAAAGGAATAGAATTACTTCCATTCTATGATTGCAAGTAATTAAGGTATGTTATTTTGTATCAATTATTCTTTTTTTATGGAGTTGATAATATATTGAATTTTAAAAAAAATAATCTTGACTTTTATGGGAAGAAAATAAATTCAATTCCATCATTTTTATTCCTAATGTTTGTAGAATAGTACTGAGACTTAAAATATCCAATGATATTTGAGGAAAAACAGAATATATATAAGAATTAACTTAAATGATTAAATGGGATAAACATTACATTTTGGAGGAAATGGTAGGAGGCATTAGAATAGATGATGATGTGTGTATAAATTATAATATTACTTTGTTTAATTAGTATTTTATTATATTTAAGGGTTTGGATATATTTTTGAGATTTAATAATTATATAGAAGTCAATGAGGTATTTCTATGATAGATTTTACTAAATGTATTTTTCTCTACAGAAGACATGTTACCTATACATTGATTAAATACAAAACACTATCTGAATATATGAATTGATGAAATCACATGTTTTTTAAATGTATGTGAAAGAGGATAAGGATTTAAATTCCAGGATGAAACAAATGATCAATAAAAATAAGGCTAAATATATTTTAGGATCTCAAAGTGATGATAATCACATTGTGGGGGATTTGAAATCCATGACATTTTTCTATAAGAATGTCATAAGAGGGAATAGAAAATGAAAATATATTCTCCCTTTTAAATATTTTAATATTAGTGGAATTAAAAAAAAATTCTACTCATTTTCAAAATATAAAATAGAATGAAAACGAATGTGCTAATTAAAATGAATTGTTTTATAATGGATTTTATGGAAAGGTTTTAAAGGGGGATTTTATAAGAATAGAAAATACTTCAAGAAAAACTACATGGAATTTGATGAGAAAAGAATAATGCGATGACTCGACATCATATTTTAGTGAGTAAGATGGTGTAACTAATCACTCTGAAATCCATCATTCAAATTATATTGGGGAAGAATACAAATCAAAAAAAGATGAATTGTTTAGAAATGTTTTATATATGTTGATATTTAAATTTGAAACATTCCTTGAGAGGAAATTAATACTTAAAAAGATATTTAATATATTGGAAAAATAGAATTAATGTGAGGAAGTGAAATAGAGTGATTTCATATAAGAGATAAAAACTTCCAACATGAAAATTGAGAAATAAGAAAATAAAGTGGACGATGTCAAGGAAAACATGGATGTGAATGAAGAAGAGTTACAAGAGGTAAAATAAAAATAATGTAGATATAAAAATAACATTAATACTATGAGATAATTCTATGATATTCTTATAAGGATTCATGTAGAATAAATGAATTCTGAAATAATAAGCTAATAGGATATGGTATAATCTCTTACTAAGGTTTCTCGTTAAATTGTGTTTAGTATCCTCAGAATTAATTATATTAAAACTCAAAATTGAGGTGATTCAGGTGAGGATAATCATAATAAATATTCTACTCTAATTTCAATAAATGAGTACTAGTTATAATATTATAATAACTTAATGGGAAGTAAATTTTTTATAGGATGATTATGCAGATTTATGGAAATAGATTCATAAATAAATTGAATTTAAAATTATCAAATGATTCAATTGTTGATGATTATGATTCAAGAAAAAAACCTATAATTTCATTTTAATAATGTATATTCCTAGGAACTACTATCAATAAATTTGGGGAATTAGAAAAAAATGGAGTATGTATATTAGAAGAAGAAATTATATAGGAATTCATGAATTTATAATTGATAATTTATAAAATAATTCATTATATACTACCAAAGATAAGAATATTTCTATATAGATATTGAGACATGAATAATACAGTACTATCCAAAGTTTAAATTAGTTGGAGGTAGAATAATTTACTAATAATGAAGGGAAACTAGTTGTTTAGAGAAGTTGTGTGGGGGTTATAAAATACATGGTTTTGTGGAAAACTATGATAATTATATAATAAATCATGAAATGATAATGTTTAATGATCTTATATCTGTTGATGAAAATTCATTCAATGATCCCAATAATGTGTATCCACATATGTATTTTATTGAGAAAATTGAAAATGTCATATATTCCATGAAGAGTGGTGTTATATAATTTTGAAGAGGATGCATGAAGAGATCATGTGGAGTTAAAACTATAATGAAAAGGAAATCTTGGTTGAATGGAATCGTTCTAAAATGATACTTTTATTAAGTAATATTTAATAATACCACCCTATTCAATTAATAATTTTTTTACTAGTATTAACATGAAGGTAATTGATGAGTGTAATTCAACAGGGGTTGATGAAGCTATTCATGTAGCATGTATATTTTTCATTGACTTATAAAACCTTCATTTTTCAGATTAATTATGTTGTTATGACATGATATTAATGACAAAAAAAGACACAATGGTTTTGGGCGTGTCTAAGGCTCGTATAAATCATAGAACCGTACTTTTTAAGTGAAAGATGCGGTCTGTATGGTTTGTAGATACAACACATGCAATTACACATATTTTGGTTGGTTATATATTATTGACTAGTGTATGAATTACATTGTAATAAATGATATGGAAATTATAATAACATAACATAAATCACATTGCTTAATTTTAGGCCCCAATACTTTCTTCCATTATTTGAATTTCTTGAATTAAATCAATTGGATAATTTTTTTAAATTATTGTTGGTATTTTGTGCATTACTATTAACCACAAACATTATTTCTCGTTCTGAAAAGGGTTATACAGGTGTCATGATATAATTATTCATTTACGGGCTAATCATTATTTATATTTAGATACTATAAACGATTGTAAATATCTGGAGAGTGATACATGGATCCTTTTAATAGATGTCCTTGGAAGGTCTCACATGGTGCTTAACTTACTTACCCAGGTGATATACCAGTTCCATAGTAGAGATACCTTGGATGGGTTCTCGTGGCCATATCGGTACACTACCCACTAGTAATACTTGGTCCCTTAGGTGGTTCTCCTGGGATGGTCTAATAGGGTCATGAATTACACAATTCCAATAGTGATTCATGGGATTCCATTATGGATCCCCTTGTGTGGTCTCTTATGGAAGAAGGTTTTAGTTTTTCTTTTAGGGAAATACATGTGTTCCCTTATGCGGTTCACCTCGTATAGGCCCAGGATACCACCATAATAACATTTTAGAGACTCCTCCTATGTAATTCTAGGAATTTTATATTATCAATCCTATGGACGCATCCTCAAAGAAAAATAACATACTTGGGTTCATTCTATACATGATCATTTCCATATTAGAAGGCCCAATTATTCTTCCTCAGGTAAATTCTAATTATGTGCTGATACAACCATATTATATTGGTATAGGTTATATTCCATTAATATATAAGAAGATTATAATTAAACAAGTATTTTCGATCGAGTATCTGTGATGAACCAATTATAAGGTGATTTATATGCTTAATTATTTCCTTACATTTATTATTCACCGTTACGGTCCTAAATTTATATGAACAAACTAGATTTTTCAAGACACCATTGGTGATGGCCTAATAATTATATATCACACCATGTTTGGGCCACCTATGGTACATGAACCAACATCATGTCTATAGGTATAGACAAGGTGAAGTGTCTCGTAGCAAATGTTTTACCTTTGTTTTTTGTAAGGAGTTCGAAAGTAGATGTCCAACACCATGCATGTGGTGCTAGTAATGATAGTTTTTTTTAATCTTTTTTTTAATATTTTTTATCATGTTTTATATGCATGGTTCCCCTATTTCTTGTGTAATATGTTTTGGTATACATACATGACATGATCATAATAATTTTTGTACATATTTATGATTAATATTCTACCTATTATATATATTGAATTATATATTATTCTTATTCTTATTTTTATTATTTATTTCTATTTCCGCTATATACCATCTATTATTTTTTGTTGAGGCATACTCTGATTAATGTGGGAATTATCTTAACACTAAGAAACACTAGTCTTTTTTGCTAGTCTTTATCCTTCACTTCATATTGTGTAGTGCTTGAGGTTATGTAGCAAACTATCATGGGGAAACTCTTAGTGGAGTTCATGGAAGGACACTAAAAATTGTCATACAAGGTCCATATTCCTTTTTAATTAATATATGTGTATTATAAATTAGAGTGGGATGCATTATAATTTAGTAACGATCATTTTATTTAGAGTAGCATCCCCACATATAGGGGAAACTAAAAATTCATAGGATGTGCTATTGATATTTTGGTTTGTACCTGTTATAGTTATACTAATTTCACCATTGGAAGACACACATGTTTTTTTAACATTGTAAGTATTTCACTTATTATTATGGAAATAATTTTTCCTTAGCATGGTATGGCATCAAGGAATCATATCATACATCATATTATCCACTAATGCATTTTAATGTCATTCATTATTCCAGACAATATTTGTATTACAATGTGAATTGTCTATGATTCTTCTGAGATTCTAATTTTTTATTTTCAGATAAGTCCTAATTTTTCTTGATGAGATACTGTAATTATATTAATTAAAGTGTATTTATTCTTTTAAATTGTGTATTAACATATATTTTTTTGGTTCCAAAATTAATTTTTTTTAATATTTTTACTATGAACCACTGGTTTTATATACTGAAATGCTAGTTTATATTATTACATGAATCCCAATTAAAATTTATGGAGTAGTAATTTTGAAAATTGGGAATGGTGGTTCATCTAATGAAATCATACTACATAAATTATTACCTAAAGATACTGAATGTAAAGGTCAAGTCATTGTGTCTTGAAATACCAATTTAATTTTATAAATAGTATGGTTGTTTAGAAATTGGTAATGGTGACATAAAAAATTTGACTATAATATCTATGAGAATAAAAATTAGTATGAATTCACACATATTTAATTTTTTTAAAAGTAAATGGTTTTTACTGAATTAGGATCTCATTAGAAAACTAGATGGTTTTTTCACTCTAACATTAAATTGAAACTCCATAGATCAGAATATATACTGTGAGATGTGATACCTTAATCATAACATGACCATTTTCATGGGAAGTAAACTTTGTAACTTATAATCCATTATTATAATTTTATCATCTAGAAATGGAATTATGAGAAATAATAGAGGTATGAATCATAATTGGCAGTCATTTTCCTTTCCTTTTCTGTTATATTGATTCCTATGAGTTGTTAAATATTATCCGAGGCTTATATTTGGAAATAATTGGTATATTCAACCATGAATTGTTAAATTAATACACCATGAGGGAGGCAAAGACCATGCTCTAGCCGTGGTGGGCCCTGAGACACCAGTAAAAACTCTAATAATTTCATAATAGGAACTATCAATTCTTCCTCCATCAGGTGCTTATGATTATTTTAATGAACACATCCTTCCCATCGTACAGAACGTACTGGGAGATCCACAACATACCCCTACTATGGTAGTGTTGATAAGAAAATTCAGTAGAAAAATACTCCCACATTCTTGGGGGATGTAACTACTCATATTGTTTGGTCATGGATAATGAACATGTTATTTATCATTGAGAATATAGAGATTACTATAAATGTTTGGTCTGGAATGGAACCTATATGCTTCATGAAACCACCAATAATCGGTTGGATGTTATCTCCCAAGATGATTTCCATCATGATATATTTTTAGAAGATATATTGATTATCTTATATGACAAATTATTTATGTATACATTGAGATTAGGCTACACCAAAGAGTAAATAAACCTCTAATGTGGTTCTATGTCCATTATGTATTACTCATATCATTTCAACCAGCCTTAATGTTTTTATCCCACATTGACTGATGATGAGTTGAAAACTACAAAAAAATTTCAGTAAGGGATTTCATACACCATCTGATCATAAGTAAACGTTTTTCCACAAAACCCTATTTCTATGTTATTTATCCAGACACTTACCATAGAGTTGTACGTGATGGAAACTAGAAGTTTGAGGTGGAGTGATTTATCTTTAAGATAGGGAGACATTTTTACTTGGGGTACAGACCATGATTTCAATGTTTCGTGTAGAGCATATGCTAACCAGATGGCATTAATAGACTATTATGAAGTGTGCCACCAGTGTGGTAGGACATTCCATAAGAATCCATAAGGTATGAGGATTGAAAGAATTCTCTATGATTTATTTGTGGTCCGGATACAATTAGGTGTGTGTGAGAGAATCATAAATATCATGTATAGAATTTTATAGTAGATGTGACATTTATAAGTATTTGGTTATGTCATTCGACCATGATAATATTCCATCAATATTTTTTGAATTCATGAATTGGGGTTTCCCCTTATATCTAAATTCATTTTTTCTATCCCATATGATGAACATATTAGAGAATTATCACACCAAAAATAATCATGAGAGTTATCTTGAGATCACACTAAATATATTGAGATAACATTAACTATATGAAAAACCCACCAAATTACACTTTTGGATCCATTTGTTTCACATTATTTTCTACATCATCACATTGGATAGTGTGTCTATTGACCCAGATATGGTTATAAATATAGTTACATAGGAGTATCCTAAGAATTTATTTGACTTACAATGTTTCTTAGTGCTGGATATCTATTATAGTTTATTAATTGGTGACTTATCATACTGAAAATTTCATTTTATGAGCTTCATGTAAATGGATGTGATGTTTTCTAGGTATATACCCTATCAAAAATTGTATTAGTAGTAATAAGGGAGACGTAATTTGACACTGATCCTAATTCATCACGATCTTGGAAAAATATAAATAGTTAATTATGATGCTTCATGAAGCAAGCTATGTCCAATTCTGATGTAGAGAGATTGAGTTGTATATTAAGGGTCCCAACATATGATACCTCATGTATGGAATTAACCAACACTTGAACATGATCTAGAATTAGGGTAATATGACTTAAACTATTCAAGTCATTATCATTTGGGTGATCAACTCATTGTTTGAAAAGATATCAAAAGTATCAAATATATTTCCACACATCATGAAAAGAATATTATGTTTCACTAAAGGGTAGAATACATGAGGTTGTTTTATTTTTTAGCCTACATATACACCCATTAATGGAAAATAAATGAGGTGGCTCCCTGATCCATAAGACTCATAGATTGGCCATCCAAGAGGCTGGTAGTGAGTGGATGTTCATGGGCATGATTTTTGAAATAAACCTTAAGGTACATGAATATCAATAAAATATTGTTTATTAATATTTTGAAGTTAAATACTAGTTTTATTGTGTGAAATAAGGGGATACATTTTGATCAAAATGGATTATCGCTATGGGATAATATCTCAAGAGAGGACCCACCACCTGGTTGGGTCATCTATTAGGATGAGATCATATATATTCGTGTTACTATCTAGGTATCTATAGAGATATGAGAATAGTTAATGTGGGAACCTCATGCCTCTATTTTGTTAATTCACCCTGGACATACAACGTTATACTAAAAAATACATTTTCAGTATTAGTGGCCTCGTATGAAGAGAAGAAGTGAATGTTTTATCACTTAGTGCCCCACCTTTTAGTATGTGATGGTTGAGAACCATCAGACTATAGGGAATATAAAATATATTTCCTTTTATGAGTGTAAATGGGGTGACATCACTATATATATTGTGATGGTTTTGCTGAGATCACAATGTGATAGTGATTTAGTGAGGGTGTTCACTAAGAGGATTAAAAATGTCACACACTTTCTCTTTATTCAATCGACCTTCTCACTTGATGAGAACTGGAGTATTTATATTTGGAAAATTATACACCATCAAAGAGTTCCCAATTCTATTGTATCATAGAGAGATTCTTATTTTTTTTGTCACATTTCTTGAAGTGCTTGTAGAAGGAATAATGTTTACCGGTGATTCTGATTATAGTAAATCACATTAAGATTAACACAAAGTTTGAGGGTATTATTTTTGTGTTAGAGGAAAAGCTATGAAAATGCATGCCTGATTTTACAGTCTCGTGGAAGGAAAATTTAAATATCATTGAATTTTCATACAATAATTGTTTCTAGTAATATATTTTGATGGATATCTACAAGGCACTTTATAGTTGTCCATTTCATGTACCTCAGTTTTGGTTAGAGGCATGAGAGAATTCAATACTGGGGGCTCATCAAATTTTGGAGACTTTATATCATGAAAGAATAATTTTTAAATGTATGGAAATAGACCAGTCAACGAAAAATTCATATACTAGTCATCATCATCAAACATTTGATTATGAGGTGGCGTAATATGTATTTCTATGAGTTAATCCTATTTTTGGGTCATAGATGGATTCAAAGATAGGGAAATATAAAACCTCATTATTTCAATCATTTTGAGATTAAGGAATGATTCACTCGGGTAGACTATTAGATTGCTCTACCTCAGAGGTATGGATCTATACATGGATTCCTAAATTTATAATTGCTTCACCACTATCATTTTGAAACTTGTCATTCAACTGATCTTGATTATATTGAGATAGAGTTATATACATCATTTGAGGAGCACCAAATATGAATTATTTATTGGAGCACATAGTCCCATTGAGGAAGGTCGGTTTTAGTGGTCCAAGTGATTGGGTATCACAATAATGTACAAGAAGAGAGTTTGCGAATGGAGGACAACATCCATGCTCAGTGGATAGATCTTTTATTATATGATTCTTTTTATACATATAAAAGGTAACATAGAGATGATATATTTTAAGGAGGACATGTTATAACATCTTGGATTTTTCATTGAGGTATTTTTTTTTGTTTTTAGGTTATTTCCATTTTCATGACTTTTTTGTGAATGAATAATGATGTCACTATGGTTTTAGGGGGTTTCTAGGGCTTGTACAAATCCGAGATCACTTGTTATTAGTAGATACATGTGAGTCGTAGGGTTATTAAAAATAGTTCCATCCATTCTTCATATTTTTGTTAAACCACGTAGTGTAGTCTAGTGCTTTTTTGGGGGGTCATACTTTGTGTTGTAACTATGTAGAATTGGCCTCATTTGACATGACCTATCCCTCAGGGTCCATGTCGTGAGTATCCCAAGCTTGTCTCTCATATGCCATGGGTTGGAGACTAGTGCTGAGTAGGCTTATCCAAAACAAATAATTGGAATTTTCATAAGTACAAGTACAAACATACACCACACCATACCACAAATGTTGTTAAGTTAAAACATGAAGTAAACAAACACAAGGTACGATAGTAAAAAATTGATGTTAAACGATTCTAGAATAGAAGCCCAACAAAAAGAAAAATTAAAGGTACAAGTCTCTAGAACTCCTCTGCTGAAAAACCTACCTAAAGGGTTGGTACAAAAATAGTTGTATGGATCCTCTGAAGCACACCTCATCTATTGAGTCACACTTAACACCGCCTGGACCTAGTCCTCCAAGGAATCCATTAAAGCATCGATTGTCATATAATACATTACATGTGTGAGAAAAACCCATGAACGAGTGAGTAAAACAATATTAAATAGGAAACCATTAAACACAATGTAAAAGAACACAAAGTAAACCCAACTAATAATATTTAGTCATGTCATCAAAAGTATATGTAAAAAACACATATAAAAAATCAATGTATACTCAAAAATTATTCCAAGATGAAAGAACTCATCCACTACCAGCAATATGGTTCTTCTCGTATCATACTCGATTCTAGGAGATCATACTCCCTGGGTTATCTGATTGTACGAACATAGAATAAGACTAAAAAAAGTATCTGATAGGACATCTAGTATCAATACGTCATGAATTTTACCTGAGATTATTGGTCTCTCTAAGTCATAGAGTTTAATTTTAACATCCAATATTTCATCATGAGATTATGCTCAAGGCATGCTCATTTTGGTAGAACTCATTCCTAGAGCTTTGAAGTCATCAGATTCACTCGCCAAGAGTTTCCACTAATATGGGCCCACCCAAAGAGAACACAATGGGAACTACCCAAAGCACACTGGTAAGGTCTGTCCATGAAGGAATGAATCTAATCTCAATACATATATAAGGGGTCCTATTCCCAAGGCTCATTGGGGGAAATCCTATCACTACTGGAATCATCATACTTGATAGGGGATTGGTGTCAGTGTAAATATTACTCACACCATGTCTACAAACCCTATTTATGGTGGACAAAGTGATTTGAGGATTTATTGGGCATCTCAGTGTGATACATGGTCTAGATCGCTTAGTCACTATAAATCTATGCATGAGACAACCCAATGTAGATCACAGGTCATCCTCTATGATAGGAATGATATCCTTCATCAAACCCACATAGATAAGTCCACGACTACAATCTCAAACTCTATTTTCACCCAATATGATTGGATCAAGTTCCTACATTAATCCCTCACGGAATGTCAGAGAGAATCCTACCAACCACTACTAGTCCAACTAAAAACCCAGGAAGACAACTCAAAATGACTTCCTCATCGGGAGGGTCCCAAAACAATTAACGTCTTATCAAAAGGAAAAAATGATTGAGAGTTACATGTCTTTTTGGGAAAATGGGAATGTTGCGTCCGACTCTGGTCCAGGCCGGTCGGACCGACCCGACCCGAACCAACCCGGGGTCCAATGTGTCACACTGACCCACTGAGCCTAGCCCATTATATGGGCCTGGTCCACAGCTAGACCGACCTACTCTCTCAATTCTGGACCACTCGAAAGCGGCCAGGTTCGGCCCAACGAGACACGGTAGCTACCACATCACTACCAAGTCAACGCGGCCAACCGTCAATCTCATCTCCCGTCCCGCACACTATCCCCAAACTGCATGACAGCTAGTTTGCTGTGGTTCACTTCTAAGTCACCGGTCCAAACCACTATGGACAAACCTATACATTTATTCACATTTCCACTCGTGGATATGCTACTAGGGGTCCCTCCGCCACTGGTCATCGAGTCGGCGGTCGCCAGCAACTGGGTGGCTCCACCGGCACACGTCACTAAAGGCAAAGCAGCGCGCCACCACCAATGGATCCCCTTCATGGATCCGCTCCCATCATCCTTCTCTATAGGTTTTTTTGATAGATCTATATTTTTTATCCTTGTGATTCTAAATTCATTGTCATTGGCTTGAGTCCATGCTATGACCAATCCTGGTGCAAAATTAGTCAAGCGGTGATATCTTCCACACTACATCGATCCATTCATGACCACTTTCATCATACATATGTCATTCCATGTCCATCCTAGATACACAATATCAGAACACTGCACTATGACTCAAGAGTTCAACAATCATTTGAATGTAAATTGTCTAGCTGTGCACCAAAGGAAGAATGTCTATGATGAATAGATCATGGGGCCTCAGAATCACACGCCATCATAGTACATGGAATCAAAAGATTCAAAATTAATTTCTAAAAAAAATCTAGGCATACTTGAGTCATTAAAACATTACCATGAATGTGCTATTGAACTTTTAATACATGAGTTATTCATGGGTTTCACATGGTTAGTCAAAAAATGTGGCTAATCCATGTGATGGATTTCCTTGGCCATTATATAGAAAATGGTTGGGGCATGGCTTTGCCAACTGTTTGTCCAAACCATCTGGCCTCTTAAAAATGGGTAAAATAATATTTTTCCCATTACATACCTTATTTTTGAATAATCCCCCCTTCCCTCACAAGAACTCCTCCTACATGAATTTTATCCAATATTGCTCTTTTAGTCTTTGGATGTGTCTCATAATTTGATCTATATTTTGTTCATCATCGTGTGTGTTTGATTCTTCTATGTATTCAATTGACTAATATTTATTCCTTCAACTATTTAAAAATATTTATTCCATATTATCTTGGTGGGAGATAATATTCTATATTTTCAGGGATATCGTATATTTCTCAGATTTATACAATTTTATCTTTATTCAAGGGATGATACTAGATTATAAGAGATTTAAAAACCTAATTCATGTCATCTTGTTATGTTCCCTTAATATATACTTTTATATTATCATGTTTCATTATACCATATTCCAAAAAACTAGGCGTCACCTCTATAATGTTCAATTAATTAAAATAAGGGCAATTTTTATGTGCAACGAGTCCCTAAATATCTACAAATAAATGTCATGCGGTGTTTACCTCGATATGATCCACCCATGTGGGTGATCCCAAATTTAAATTATTAAGATCCATATTTTTTGGTAGTGATTTTTCTCTTAACAATTTGGATGTATGAATTACCATGTAATAAATGTGATGTAAATGAAAATTTCTTAATACAAATGATAAGCCATGTTCTTTTTCCCCAATGATTTATAACATATTTTTTAATTTCCTAAAATAAAATAATTTCATAACCATTTATCCATTATTTTTTGTATGGAATGATTTATTATTAACCATAACCTACCGTTAACTTTAAGATAATGGTGATATAGGTGTCCCGCCTTAAGGACACCATGGGTGGGCTTGTATTGCAATTATAATTTGGAACTATAAATGATTTTAAATATTTCATGTGAAATACATGGATCCTTTTTATGGATTTTCCTATACAGACTCACTGAGAAGGTAACATACTTAGTCATGGGCATCATAGGTTACATAGGGGAGATACCTTAGATGAGCTTAGGGGGGTGATATTGTTACACCATCCTTGAGATATACTAGGCCCTTTATGTGGTACAAATTTGATAGGACCAAATGGTTATTCTTTACACCATACAGAGCGTGATACTTGGGATGAATTTATGGATCAAAATGAATGGGTTCTTATGGAATTACATATTTTTAGTGCTCCTAGTGTGCTACTTGGTTTCCTTTATATGGTTCTTTATAAAAAGACCTAGGTTTCATCATTCATAAAATTCTATAGAATCCTTTTATATAATTCCAAGGATGATAAATTATTAAATAATAGGATTTTTCCACCAAGGAAATTGACTTTATTGGGTTAATTCTATACTTGATACATGCCCAGTTTACTGGTCTAGTTATCATTCCTTTCATAAATTATAGAGTCATTTTATGAAACCATATTATATGTGAAATGTTTCCATCTATATATATATGAATGAATTAGGAAGAAGTAGCTTGTGCCATTCAAGTATCCTTGTAATACCCATTCTGACGTGATTTTTTTGTTTTATATTTATTATTCACCTCCAAACATCCCATTTTATATGAACCCACTCAATTGTTTTTAACACAATTTGTGGTTTACTACTAAGTATATCTCACATCGTGTTCGACCAATGATGGTACCCAAACATACTTCATTTCTATAGGTATAGAAAATGCTAAGTAGCTTGCATATGATGTTTTCTCTATGGTGTCAGGATGGAGTTCGGGACAATAAGACTAAGCCTATGATCACGACTCTAGTAAAGGCATATTTTGGTATTTTCATATTTTTCTTTAGTATGTGGGATTTTCATGTTTCTCTAATATATCATCTCATTCAATTTTTTATATCTACAATCCATATTCATCATTATTTTGGTATCTATTCATTATTTTTCATCCATCTATTGGGTACATTGAATGATTTATTATTCTTATTATGAAGATGCTTATTTATTTCAATTTCAACTGGTCACTATCTATTATTTACCTTTGTGACCTACTCTGATTCACGAGGGAATAATCCCCCCCCCCCCTCCGATCACACTATAGGCCCTTAATTCTATTCATTATCTTCTAGATTATGGGGATATATGCTTGAGGTCATGTGGCCAACCATATCGGGGAAACCCAAAGGGGATTTTGGGATGATATGGAACAATACATGTCATACAAGACAAAGGGATGGATGAACATCATGGTAATTACATAAAATCATGATAAATGATAAGTTTGTACACCTAATACGAGTAAAATCCATAAATAGAGATATCAAAATCTAATTTTTCCCTAATTCATGAATTCAATAAAATATTATTATAATTCAACTCAGGGAAAGAAATCAAAATATTTACCATGGATTTGAATCTGAAAAATATATTTATAAATTGTGGGTGAGGTTATTTTTTATGTGTGTAGAAGAAGAATTTTTTTGGAAAAACTTTTTCATAAGGTTAATAAAGAATTATTACATTAGTTGTAACCGAAATATTTCCATTTTATTTATTTAAAATTACATGGAAGAAAATAATTGTAAATACACATATTGATAAAGTGGTTAATAGGTATCATAAGTAAATTCAATGTTGTGGGGGATTGAAGATCCCATGTGTTGAATAATTTTTTTTCATGGTTATTGTGATGAATTTAGGTTATTATTATGTATTGTAAATGTCTTAAAAGAGTACCCCATAAGTCCTAATGATATTACAATAATTATTTTACTATAAAATATAATATGTTTTATATTGTTCCCAATATGAATATATCAATGAAAACAGACAATTTTTTTTAATTTAAAATAAAATAACCATTGAAAATTAACGAATAATTGATATATATAAATTCCAATAAATAAACTATGATATATATATAATTGTAACACCCCGAGCTTCCACGATACGCTTCTCATTCAATAATGCAATAGCTTGCATTGTACGCAACTTCGAGTTCTAAAACATCGCGACAAATCAAAGTAGCCGTTATGAATAGTAATAACCACTTTTTAAAATTATAGAGATTTTATATTTCAAAATGGACTTCATTTTTGTATTCCTAATATTGAAATTAGCCTATGTTGAATTTTTTGTAATTTTCTGAGAACTTCAAAATTTTTATGAATAGTGAAAAATACTTAAAACAACTTTTTTAATAAAAATAATTTATAGTGATAAATTATAATATTTGGTGGTTTTAAAGTATAATTAGAATATATTTTTACCATTTTATCCAATGGTGGTCATTAGAATTAATTTAACATTGAAATTGGACATAAACAATTGCCAATCTTTTGATATAAATTGTTTCTAAAAAACACGCTATTTGTTGTGACAGCGGGAATTAATTATAAAATTAATTAATGCAACTAATATGTTTGGAATTTTGTAAAATAGACATCATTTTTGAATTCGGAATATCAATTATAGCTTAGGGTGAAATTTTGGCCTTATTCTGAAAAACTTCAATTTTTGATGAATAGTGAAACCACTAAGTGGTTGTTAAATAACTGATTTTTCGTTTAAATGAAATATTACCACTTCTGTGATTTGATTTTCAAAAATCCGACATACATGGTTGTCATTAAGAAGTAAAATGTGGTTCAATGGGATAAAAATAATTTTTTGGTGAATAGTAACTTATTAAGTTCTTAATCGCGATTAGTGGTAATTAGGGTAGTTTAAGGTATAAATAATACTTTAATAATATTAAATGACCTAGACACATGTCCCAACCTCATTGGTTGTGTCATGGCCGACCAAGACAAGCCATGGCCTAACTTGGGGACCCCATGGATCCACTTTTGTTGGGAAATAACATAAATTACTTTTTATTTAATGTTAAAGTGAAAATGACACAAACATAATATGTTTTACGAAAACAATTTTTAAGTAGGGTTATACAAGTCCAAATTTTGATTATAAATAGTCATTGGAAAGATAAAAAGATTTCCTATACCATAGTATTTGTTTTATAATTTTTAGACATTAAATAAATTTAATTATTTATGACATAATAATGATGCAGCGATGACATCATTATCTAACGATTTAAATAAAATGGAAAGTTAATATAAAATCTATGAACTACACATGGCCAAAACCTATTGGATGAGTGGATTTCGATGCCTTATCACCTTATCCACGAATTATATCAATGTGGGACCTTTTAAAACCGAAACACATTTTCAAATAATGTAATGTTCCTTTACTTTCCAAAAGTGCCCCTCCTCTCCTCTTATAAAAGGCCCCCACCTCTACCTCATTTCACACACTCTTCAAGCCATTGGCTCGGCCAACCCCTGCCCATTTGCTCTCTCCACATCCCTCTCCTCATCCTAGAGGATTCCCTTTGGGCAGAATCCTTTCAAAGGAAGCCTTTAGGCTCAACTCAAAAGGAGTTACACTTTTTAAGGTAATTCATTCTCTCATGTTCTTTTGTTTTATTTTGCTTCTCCAACCCCCTAAACTCTTTTTATTTACTTCTTTTGTAACAACACCAGTATCTTCAATATACTAGGATGTTGTTATAAGATTTATTTGAGCTACACTTCCACACAACTACATCAAATGGTTAAAGAACATAAGGTTTCCGTGGATGGCGAAATTCTGCCTCCCGAAACGATGATTGTTCAACACTCATTTAACACCTTCAAAGGTGGCCATTATGATGTCACTATTTTTATATATGATATATAATATGTTTATGTTTTCCTTAAGCTTCTGTTTTTTTCATTTTGGGCATACCTTTATGGTTTCCATTATGGGTAAAACACGATATCTTCATTTTAGGAAGCGCGGACTACCGCCCCCTGAAAGTGATTTGATTCGTTAATACCATATGTGGGATGTGTGAAGGATAAAGTTAATGATATTATATATGTTATTATACTGGAATTATAATATACTCTCATATCATTATGATTCCATTCCAGAAAATATGAAATAGAAATGGAAGTAGCGTTCATGCGTACGTACGGCTTACCGTCTCCATGAACGGTGCATTTCATTTCTTACCTCTAAATGTGATGTAATATTATAAATGAATGTATGTACTGGATATATATGACATATATGATATCTACATCATGAATACCATTCTGGATATAATGAACCTTTGACCAAATTAACAACATGTAAGTGTAAGAAGCCTATTTTTGACTTAAGAACCAAATACCGACAAAACGACCGTTATTAACTTAAATAATTACATAATGATCATATCATTGTAATAAGTGATATAATAAGGATAATGAAATTGAGAATGGTTCTTAATAAGGTATATATTAACTCTAGTTTATTATTCAGGAGGTTAAAGAACGGTTGAGTCAAGTCGGACACAAGGTAAGGGAACTTCTTAACCCAACTTCCATTCTTTGGGTTAATCTCCTACTTTCAAATTATGTCATGATATTATTATGTCCTATCTTGTATTTTTACATTCTTTATGTGTACCTATAGTGAATACACATAATATATATATTTTATTTAAAAATTATCTTTTAAAGTACTTCGTCTCAATCTCCTTTCATTGAGGCATATTTGGTTTTATACACAATTTTCATTTATACGGTGTATAAACCCCTTTGACTTTTACGTTTGTACAAAAGGAATCTTTTTATACGAAGCGTTTTGCTAAACGACAAAAGGGAATGTTTTTCTTTCCGTACTTATGCGGCGACAATGACTTCTCCGCCGCCGTGACCATTATTTGAGTTTCGGCTTCCTTTACAATCCATCACTTTTTTTTATGAAAAATAAATACAAAGTTTTAACATTCTTTTATTTTGGTATTGAAAATGGTTTTGAAAGAATTTTTACTATATCAATGTGTTGTATTGATATCTTGTGATTGAAATGTGGAAATGTTATGGTTCCTTTATGCATGTTTTATGTGATATGATTATGTTATGGTTTATGATATGTTTAAACCTATTCATATGAGGAATGCATTGGACTTAATAAGTGACGGGTGGAGCCCGCTATAGCTCCTCGATGCATCGGCAGGTCTCATGAGACAAACTAGTGTCTTGGCACAAGGCCTTGACAAAATATTATTTGTGGTCTTGGCACGAGGCCTTGACTACGTGGTTAAGATAGTCTGGCATTATGCATTCCATCATTATGAAAGTGGTTATTGATATTGCATGTGATTATTCGACCAGTAGAATATCCATGTGAAGAAGTATATGGCATTATCTCATTCTACTTTTTCCATATTATGTTGATGTTCAAGTTTAAAAGGCTTTTGTTTTAGTTATACATTGCCTTAAATGTTTATATTTATTTATGAAAGCTTCCGCATCATTGTTATCCTTACTGAGCATCTGAGCTCACCCCTTTCAATGTTTTAATATTTTCCAGGATGTGAAGAAGTATTTTATGAATGACCTGCAGGGATTGTCAGAAGGAGATATGAGTGTGGACTATGGAGACTTTGTTATTGTAGTTTTTCACTTTATGATGTAATGTAACGTTTACGAATGTATCTAGTGTTTCCAAGGCTACTAAACTAATCGGTCTTTCGAGACTTGATCTTTCGTGATCATGCCAATGTTACGAAGTAATGCACCGACTCTGGGTAGCTGGGGTCGGGGCGTTACAGTTGGTATCAGAGGCAGTTTAGTACTAACCTTGGAAGCTAGATGTAGATAAACTCTGATTAGAACGCATAGCCCAAAGATAGGCTTCGAGGATTAGTATAAAAGAACTTCCTAGAATTTTGGTATTATAGAGATGATATGAGTTTTCCGAGCAATACATCCCTGTCTGGATACGAGCAGGTAGAGGCGGCTCTGGCACAGATGTACCTAGGGGTAAAACCCGAAAACACCGCTTTGAGCTAGACTCGAACGGGAACTGGTGCACGACAACGGGCCTTGCTGCACTCTTGGTTACGACACTCCCGGGGGATACGCTTAGGATAATTCTCATTTTACTTACAAACCACTATGAAGGGTTATGAGTACATACTTCCTCAAAGAAAACATTTCTTTTTATGATTATGGATTATATCCATAAATAGTTCAATTTATGTAAAGTGTTTTACAAGTATGGAATTATGTATTTTGATTCATAAACTAACCTAGTTTATGCCGTTGTATAGAAATGGCGCCCAGTAGAAGGAATGTGAACTCCAGCGGTACGTATGATCCAAAGAGTAAGAAGGATAGTATCTTTCACGGTATTAAGCCAACATTTCGAAGGGAAATAGTCTCCCATGTGTTCTCAACATATGAAGAAATAGTATCATGTGTTAATAGGATAAGTAAAGAATTCTCTGAGTCCTATGGCTTTGAAGCGAAGCAAGAGATGAAAGGGATGGAAGAGAGAATGATGGATAAAGGGATGAGGGGAAAGAAGAATTTTCCAATATGTGGTAATTGTGGGAAGAAACATCATGGAACTTGCCTAAAGGGAATGGGAGTTGGTTATAAGTGTAGAGAAAAAGGACACAAAGTGCGTGACTGCAAGGGTAAGAAAATGGTTTCAAATGTACAATGCTTCTTCTGCAAGGATTGGGGACACTACGCAAACCAATGTCCAAATCATCAGAGCATGCCCCAAATGATGTTATTGGATAATAATCAAGTTATGATACTACCACAGATGAGGAGTAATGATTAGAGTTCTTATGTTGTTATTAAAGATTTTTTTTAATTTGAGTGTTGTATCAATGATGTACTGGTTATAATAATTATGGAGTATATAAGGATTGTACTGCAGTACTATTTCATCAAGGACTTGAGATTGTGTGGAACCAAGAAAAGTGACTCCACAGTAGGTTAAATTTTTGGAAAATATATGGTTGAGAGAAAGATAAACCATAATATGGTTTTGATGCTGAGATTGTGATTTTGGAATAAGACGTGATTGATTTGGATAAATTATATTGGATATACTTAACTTCCTTGAAACTGATTGATGTTTTGTATACATTTTTGGATAGAAGGAGTATATCTAGTATTCTATAAGGAATAAGGGATCATGTTAATTCAGTATGTTTAAAAAGAATACATGATGAAGGTGCTCACATGTTGTTACGTGGGATAAAGGATCTTCATTATGTTTACCTTCCTTATAAAATTTGGACTGTGAGTTGGACAGATGTATTTTGGATAACTATTAAGGTTGGAATGGATTAAGTTGAACCATGGATAGTATTGTTTAAGGTTAAAAAATTTATGAAGATTATTTTTGGAATATTATGATACTATAGTTTTAGGAAAAGGACAACCTGCAGGGTGGGGCATAACCCGTCGCGTCGGACAAAGCTGCAGGAATCGAACCCACAATCATAGTGCGACAGGCCTTTATTTCCTACCACTAGCCTACAGGAAGTCCCCGGTTATTACAAAATAATTTTACTAATCTAAATGGTATGTGTTAACATTTGGAACCTTATACAATTAGGATAAGTATAATATTTTTGAGTTCTATTATCTTTTGAGTGAAAGATGAGTTGAAGGTTGAAACTCTAATGTCAAACACATATATATATATATACCTATCTCTTATTCAATGAATAAATTAATTCTTAAACTTTAGTAAAGGGATATTAAAACAAAAAAAAATGTGTTATCCTAATAACTTATGAACTGATGATATTTTAAATCAACATAGATTGAAGGCTTTGAGGCCCTCAATTTGACAGTTGATTGTGATTGATGACCTCAATCAATCCCTACAAATATTTACGTTTTTCCTCAAATTATATGTCTCTAATTGCCACCAATGTTCTCCTTATCGAGATCATGATTTGGTGGTGACTTTCTTATTTCCATTTCCCTCTTATTAAGACTAAATTCTATTAACCTTATTTCCGATGTGGGTTTTCCACAAAGGTATTTTCTATTTTCAACCTTTTATTTTCCAAGAAAAATTTCAAATTGCGAGGACGCAATTTATTGAAGGAGGGGAGAATGTAACACCCCGAGCTTCCACGATACGCTTCTCATTCAATAATGCAATAGCTTGCATTGTACGCAACTTCGAGTTCTAAAACATCGCGACAAATCAAAGTAGCCGTTATGAATAGTAATAACCACTTTTTAAAATTATAGAGATTTTATATTTCAAAATGGACTTCATTTTTGTATTCCTAATATTGAAATTAGCCTATGTTGAATTTTTTGTAATTTTCTGAGAACTTCAAAATTTTTATGAATAGTGAAAAATACTTAAAACAACTTTTTTAATAAAAATAATTTATAGTGATAAATTATAATATTTGGTGGTTTTAAAGTATAATTAGAATATATTTTTACCATTTTATCCAATGGTGGTCATTAGAATTAATTTAACATTGAAATTGGACATAAACAATTGCCAATCTTTTGATATAAATTGTTTCTAAAAAACACGCTATTTGTTGTGACAGCGGGAATTAATTATAAAATTAATTAATGCAACTAATATGTTTGGAATTTTGTAAAATAGACATCATTTTTGAATTCGGAATATCAATTATAGCTTAGGGTGAAATTTTGGCCTTATTCTGAAAAACTTCAATTTTTGATGAATAGTGAAACCACTAAGTGGTTGTTAAATAACTGATTTTTCGTTTAAATGAAATATTACCACTTCTGTGATTTGATTTTCAAAAATCCGACATACATGGTTGTCATTAAGAAGTAAAATGTGGTTCAATGGGATAAAAATAATTTTTTGGTGAATAGTAACTTATTAAGTTCTTAATCGCGATTAGTGGTAATTAGGGTAGTTTAAGGTATAAATAATACTTTAATAATATTAAATGACCTAGACACATGTCCCAACCTCATTGGTTGTGTCATGGCCGACCAAGACAAGCCATGGCCTAACTTGGGGACCCCATGGATCCACTTTTGTTGGGAAATAACATAAATTACTTTTTATTTAATGTTAAAGTGAAAATGACACAAACATAATATGTTTTACGAAAACAATTTTTAAGTAGGGTTATACAAGTCCAAATTTTGATTATAAATAGTCATTGGAAAGATAAAAAGATTTCCTATACCATAGTATTTGTTTTATAATTTTTAGACATTAAATAAATTTAATTATTTATGACATAATAATGATGCAGCGATGACATCATTATCTAACGATTTAAATAAAATGGAAAGTTAATATAAAATCTATGAACTACACATGGCCAAAACCTATTGGATGAGTGGATTTCGATGCCTTATCACCTTATCCACGAATTCTATCAATGTGGGACCTTTTAAAACCGAAACACATTTTCAAATAATGTAATGTTCCTTTACTTTCCAAAAGTGCCCCTCCTCTCCTCTTATAAAAGGCCCCCACCTCTACCTCATTTCACACACTCTTCAAGCCATTGGCTCGGCCAACCCCTGCCCATTTGCTCTCTCCACATCCCTCTCCTCATCCTAGAGGATTCCCTTTGGGCAGAATCCTTTCAAAGGAAGCCTTTAGGCTCAACTCAAAAGGAGTTACACTTTTTAAGGTAATTCATTCTCTCATGTTCTTTTGTTTTATTTTGCTTCTCCAACCCCCTAAACTCTTTTTATTTACTTCTTTTGTAACAACACCAGTATCTTCAATATACTAGGATGTTGTTATAAGATTTATTTGAGCTACACTTCCACACAACTACATCAAATGGTTAAAGAACATAAGGTTTCCGTGGATGGCGAAATTCTGCCTCCCGAAACGATGATTGTTCAACACTCATTTAACACCTTCAAAGGTGGCCATTATGATGTCACTATTTTTATATATGATATATAATATGTTTATGTTTTCCTTAAGCTTCTGTTTTTTTCATTTTGGGCATACCTTTATGGTTTCCATTATGGGTAAAACACGATATCTTCATTTTAGGAAGCGCGGACTACCGCCCCCTGAAAGTGATTTGATTCGTTAATACCATATGTGGGATGTGTGAAGGATAAAGTTAATGATATTATATATGTTATTATACTGGAATTATAATATACTCTCATATCATTATGATTCCATTCCAGAAAATATGAAATAGAAATGGAAGTAGCGTTCATGCGTACGTACGGCTTACCGTCTCCATGAACGGTGCATTTCATTTCTTACCTCTAAATGTGATGTAATATTATAAATGAATGTATGTACTGGATATATATGACATATATGATATCTACATCATGAATACCATTCTGGATATAATGAACCTTTGACCAAATTAACAACATGTAAGTGTAAGAAGCCTATTTTTGACTTAAGAACCAAATACCGACAAAACGACCGTTATTAACTTAAATAATTACATAATGATCATATCATTGTAATAAGTGATATAATAAGGATAATGAAATTGAGAATGGTTCTTAATAAGGTATATATTAACTCTAGTTTATTATTCAGGAGGTTAAAGAACGGTTGAGTCAAGTCGGACACAAGGTAAGGGAACTTCTTAACCCAACTTCCATTCTTTGGGTTAATCTCCTACTTTCAAATTATGTCATGATATTATTATGTCCTATCTTGTATTTTTACATTCTTTATGTGTACCTATAGTGAATACACATAATATATATATTTTATTTAAAAATTATCTTTTAAAGTACTTCGTCTCAATCTCCTTTCATTGAGGCATATTTGGTTTTATACACAATTTTCATTTATACGGTGTATAAACCCCTTTGACTTTTACGTTTGTACAAAAGGAATCTTTTTATACGAAGCGTTTTGCTAAACGACAAAAGGGAATGTTTTTCTTTCCGTACTTATGCGGCGACAATGACTTCTCCGCCGCCGTGACCATTATTTGAGTTTCGGCTTCCTTTACAATCCATCACTTTTTTTTATGAAAAATAAATACAAAGTTTTAACATTCTTTTATTTTGGTATTGAAAATGGTTTTGAAAGAATTTTTACTATATCAATGTGTTGTATTGATATCTTGTGATTGAAATGTGGAAATGTTATGGTTCCTTTATGCATGTTTTATGTGATATGATTATGTTATGGTTTATGATATGTTTAAACCTATTCATATGAGGAATGCATTGGACTTAATAAGTGACGGGTGGAGCCCGCTATAGCTCCTCGATGCATCGGCAGGTCTCATGAGACAAACTAGTGTCTTGGCACAAGGCCTTGACAAAATATTATTTGTGGTCTTGGCACGAGGCCTTGACTACGTGGTTAAGATAGTCTGGCATTATGCATTCCATCATTATGAAAGTGGTTATTGATATTGCATGTGATTATTCGACCAGTAGAATATCCATGTGAAGAAGTATATGGCATTATCTCATTCTACTTTTGCCATATTATGTTGATGTTCAAGTTTAAAAGGCTTTTGTTTTAGTTATACATTGCCTTAAATGTTTATATTTATTTATGAAAGCTTCCGCATCATTGTTATCCTTACTGAGCATCTGAGCTCACCCCTTTCAATGTTTTAATATTTTCCAGGATGTGAAGAAGTATTTTATGAATGACCTGCAGGGATTGTCAGAAGGAGATATGAGTGTGGACTATGGAGACTTTGTTATTGTAGTTTTTCACTTTATGATGTAATGTAACGTTTACGAATGTATCTAGTGTTTCCAAGGCTACTAAACTAATCGGTCTTTCGAGACTTGATCTTTCGTGATCATGCCAATGTTACGAAGTAATGCACCGACTCTGGGTAGCTGGGGTCGGGGCGTTACAATAATGATTAATAATGGTAATGAACATATAAAATTCAACCACAATAGATAACAAATTCTAGAATTATTTTATATTAAAACATATATTTTAGAAAAAATTTCATTTTTTTACTCTTTGGATTATAATATTATTGTAATATAATGAAATACCTTGATAATATCGATACTAAACACTTTTTAAAATCATACAATTGTTCTTTAAAGACAAATAATTAATTATTCAATGTTTAGATGATGACTTTTTTCATAGATTATTTTTTGTTAGACACAATTATATTAAAATAATTTTTTTCTAAAAATGTAGAAATTTAATCTAATAAAATTATTTCTATATTTTTAATCAGAATTATAACTTTATGTTAAGGGTACTATTTTTTTTTTGGAATAAAAATATGTTACTATGGTAAAACTGCCAATTTTTTAGGTATTTTATTATTATAAATAATTTTTATTGTTAAATAAATAAATATATTTTGAAAAGAGGACTATAATATGATAATTAAACTTATATAAAAATAATGTAACACTCATTAAATTTAAATCAATGTCACATAATATAATGTTCATATAATTCTTAAAATTATATTTTTATAATGGAAACATATTTCTGATACATTATATATATTAATTTAAATAGAGGATGGATTAGTTTTAATTGAGTCCAGATATAGATTAATCCTTTTGAAATTTCCCTATATTATTCATCATATATTTTTAGTAATAAAATTATTTCAATAAAACAAATATTAATAATATGTGTTAAAATGGGTTACATAATATTTTGTGAATATTACTGAATCAAATTGACCCATAGAACATTTGAAATTCTATTTTTTTTTTCAAAATTCATAGCTACGTGTCACACCAACATTTCTCCAATAAACTCACCAAAAAATCATGTAATTAAATTCCCACCTTTTACATAAAATTATTTTCCAATTTTTTCCCCTCACATTCACCTATAATTTGAGATAAATAAAGCTGACATCACGACACGTGTATATTTAGAAATTACAATGTAGCAAAATACATTTTAATTCCCATATATACCTTTTACACGTTTGGAATCCCCTAGTCTGAAAAAATAGCACCAAGTCCCCCCTTTATGAAGGATACTTAATGTGAAGATCCAAACTGTGAATTTGATCAATACATACCCTTTAACATCCTTTCATTATACTTCTCATCCACTATACCCAAAAACATTCCTTACCTTATGTATCTAATAACATGATTTTAAACAATATTCTATAAATTTCATCATATAAATGGTATAAACATTATATATTTTCCTCCCATTGAATCAAGAATGATAATATTTCCCTTGTGCATGGGATGTCTCTTAACTCTAGGAATGATACATTACATTTTTCATCCCCTCATTTCAAGAATGGTTCTAAAAATAGATTTTATTAAATAATTCAATATTCATTTCAGGATTTATATTATTTAAATATAAATTATTATTTATATAGTTTTTATTAGGAATGCATGGTCATTATACAATTAATTACCTAAAATTATCATATAAAGAGGAAACATGTTTTATTAATATAATAACATTTTCAAGTAACCATATTAATTTTGATCTTCCCATCTATTATTAGTAACATTAATAAAATATTAATAAATAAATTATAATTTTTCATTAAATTTATTTTAATAAAAAAATCTCTTACATAGTCATTCTCACACATAGACTGTATTGTGTTCTTATTTACGTTGGTTTTGTCCACCAATATAAATCACGGTATAAATTTCTATCAATGATGAATATGGAAATTAAATATTGATAATATTATATATTATTAAGTAAATAATGGTGTTTGCTTTCTAAAATAGTTAAATTGAATTTTTTGTTCTTTAATTGTTATATAATCGTTCTTTCATTAAAAAACATTGAAATAAGTTCATAAAAAATAACTTCATCCCAAAATGTTACTAAAACTCATAGGAAATGATATTAGAAATTTATATATGATTATTGATCATATATTGTTGTACCATTAATGATATATTAATGATTAAATTTATAATAAGAATGAAACTTTCCACCATTACAATAAAATAATTACAAAACCATTATAATTACTAACAACCGTTGTGATAATAGACTATAAATGACTATTATTCAACTAATGTGACATTATAAATGAATATTATAAAGGTTAGAAGGTGAAAATTTGTTTATTAAATATGTTATAATGTTATATATAATTTTTAATGGATATTAGATAATATTTCTAAAAGTAGCTAACAAAGGGAAGTGTTTCTTCATCTAAATTTGTAGTTTTTGAGACATGTTATAATTTTTGTGGAATTTTACATTATATACAGTTTAATTTTCATTTAAATCCCTATAAATTTTTTTCAATGTTTTCTACGTAAATCATGGGATATACTATGACAAATACTGTTAATATATTTATTTATAATTCCTTTCAAGATTTACCCAATCCAGAAGGTGTTATTTATCTCACACTTGATTTACATGGCATGATTCTACCATGTGTTCATAATCAGTTATTTACTTTCTAAATGATTCCCTTATTATGAGTCACTATCCTTCCCTCTCATTAAACCCATTCCAAAATCCATTTATTAATACCCATTATGTTACCAAAATCACTCTTTAATTTTTCATGTCATATTTTGATGTTTTTATTAACAAAAAATAACATTAAAAAATGGTATCCATATAGATATAATATTATTTTATTTGTTAGGAACATCCATTAATGATATTCATACTCCCTACTAATGGTATAAGATTATTATTTCTTATGATCTTTGGTTTTTGTGGAACAGATATTGATGGGGGTGCCCTGATAATGCTCAACTACATTTGGTATAATATTAATCTCTAGAGATGACATGATTATGATGATTTTAAATAATTCCACAATATTTATTTATGTACCTTTTTAAACAACCTTTGTAATATTCATTACAAAACATTATTAATGAAATTTGGTGAGATTTTTATAATTGTATCATATTGATATTACAACAAAACTTCCATGGTATAAATCATGTTGTTATATTTTCATTTAAATTATTAGAATCATATTTTACATATGATTCCACTATCCTATGATATCTATTTATTTATTATAAAATCCTCACCCAATAATTATTTTCATATGAGTCCATGTTTTGTAGGTCATGAATCCATTATGGAATGTTCATTTTCTGTGATTCTTTTTCAAATATTTATGTTCATTTTGTACTAAATTATGATCATTTATTTTTTTTTCTTATACATTACCCTGTATAGTTTTCCTGATCACTCATTATTATCCTTACATTTCTAATGTTATGATGGAAATTAATTCTTAATATATTTCCAGAAGATTTTATTTTTCAAACAAGTTATCAAAGAATTTGAAGGAATATTTTTTATTCAACACCACTTATTATAACAGAAAAAGATTCCCAATATATAAGATGGCCATAGAATTTATTAGTCAATTATTTTTTCGTAACACTCTAAAACTATATACCTAAAAGGTATTATATATTTATGTAATGAAATATTTTCAAAAAATAATTTAATTATGGAAAATGTTTGTTTGGGCTTTCATATTTGAGGTGAGACCATAACAAATAGGAAATGAAATTAAATTAACTCTTGGATAACATAGATGGAAATAATCAATGTACTTTTCCAATACCATTGATTATTGATGATATTTTACCCTTGTAAATAATGGGAACTAAGTCTATAAAGTACTATCTATATTATTTGTTAATTTATTTAGAAAGTGCAATCTAGTTTGATATTTATAAGCTAGATTAATAAGTTTAGATCACATACATAAATTTTATATCCTGCTTTGATGATTATTGAGTGTTTTGAAAATATGTCATGAATTTTATATAATCTAAGATATAGTTAAACTAGGTTTTGGGCCTATTTTCCTAAAATTAAGAACATACCAGCATTTTCTAGAAATTTGTGTATCATCCAACAACTACCTAAGTATTTTCCTCTTCATACTCAAGAATTGTGTAAAATTCATCTTTATACACATCAAAATTCATAGTGACGATTTTTACTATAAACAAAAAAATCCTTTATGGAAATTAGAACTTCTATATCCTAAAATAATTAATTTCTAGATTTAATATCTTAAGAAGAATTTTTTAATGCTTTAGTTATTCAATAATGTCTAAAAAATCACGATTATATTAAAAAACACGATCCAAGATAGATATCTGAAAACCAAATTATACTAATTTGAGAATATCAATTTACATGTAATTGATTTAGTTGAATAATGTTGAAATTGAAGTATTTTGATATCATTATATTCTCTAGTGATTAAAAATTTAACAAAAAATGTGTAGTGACTGATCATATGATACTAAGTCAAGATATTTACAATGTAATGAATAAAAACATTATGAGAAAGAAGCATCTCTCACGATATAAGAGAGAGTACCCCAACATAGGTAGTGGTTTATGTGTATTATATACAATGGTAAAAAATATTTAAATTTTTATCTATATGGTGAATAATTTAAGAGGAAATAAATCAAGTATACCATACATAATATATCCAATATTTTTAGATATATCTTAAACATTATAAATGGGAGAATGATGATTCCAACCTCAAAAGGTAGTTTATATATTTGTTCCTAAAGATATTAAGGAATGTTTAAAATGTACTATTTTACATTATTTGACTTCCAATTCCTGCACACATATACTGAGTAATTTCTCTTTATATAAATATGAGATTCTCCAAAAATGAATATGAAGAACACAGAAAAATATTATTTCTTGATTCCTGATAGAACTAAAGTTAGATGTTCTAAATTAAAAAAATATATATGAATAAAGGGAAAGAAGAGTTTTTAGATAAGGGAGATAATAGAAACAAAATTACCCTCATTATAGTTAATGAAAAATTTCACGACTACATTTATGATATCTAGAAGGAAAAATATTAGGAATAAAAAATATATTGTTGTAGAATTTTAGTTACAGAGAAAGTGAGATAAAGGAGTACCTTTTTCATTTGGATATATTAATACATCTATAGAATTATTGACAACAGTAACATAATCTTCATGAATAGAGGATATACAAATTTGAAGGTGATCAAGGCTAAAATTCATTAATTTAAGACAAGTTAAAAGGGACATTCTCAAGATGAGTTCTATAGGACACCTAAGGAGTAGTACTAATGAATTATATTAATCTAACTATGAATTTGTAAAAATATTTTTATTGTATATATTAAACTATAATAATCAAGTATAAATAGCCCACATAAAAGTGAATTCTATGTTCTCTTAATGACTGTACATTTCAAGAGATTGTTATCTATTATTTTGGGATATTATCAATCAATATTTTTCTTATATATAGTTTAATTATATTAATTTGATTCAATGTGGATGAAGCAAGGTCTTAAATAATAATGTTATAATTGAAAGTAATAATGTTTCATAGAATAGCCATGTAAATCATTATATTTTATGCCTTTAAATTTCTACATTATTATGGAGAGGATATGGTAAATATGAAGATTTAATTATAGAAATAATTGGTTTAAAAATATTACAATAATGTATGTGTTTGGAAAAAGAATAATGTATCCATAATCCACCCCTCCCCACATCATTTATATCAACAGACATTGGAATATAATTTATAAATACACATATTTAAGATACCAAAATGGAATCACTAAGTGATTATTTGATGTTGATGAATACTAAATTTTATAAAATTTCCAATTAGTGATGTTTTAAATTAAATTTCATATAATTTATGATTCCTTTTAATAATTATACATATTTTCTAAAATCATTAGTGGTATAATATCTTGTAAATATTCAATGTATATCACTTCCATATTTTCTAAATTAGAACATGATAATATCCTTTTGTAGTGAATTTAGACATCCTGACACATTGTGTGAAGAGATAATATTTTTGTTGTAGATGTGTGGTATGCGTATTCTTATGATTATTACAGTGAAAAAAAATATAATTAAATACATGTGGGTCCCAATAGGTAAAGAACAATCACATAGTTCTTTTGTGATAATAAATGAAATGCAATGTAATAATTTGATAACATAATTGAACATTATTCTATTATTACTGGTTAATTTTTACAAAGGGTGGCTATAATATATGAGGGATCTATATCATTGACATACCATGTCACTGAGTTAACATGTAGAACAAATATATTTATTTCGTATCTATTGTCTTCATATTGGTAGATAATTACTTATAGGAAATGACAACCCAATTTTTTCATCCAAAAGTCATATTGATTATAACATGGTTAATATTTGACCTCATTGAGGGTTTATTAATGTTTAAATGGTTATGATAAATTATAATTTCAACATAATTTCTCTATATATATCCCAAAATTCTATGATTTGGTGAGTAGAATAAATTTTTAGACACCTTGTTACTATGTTGTTTTATAATTCTCTTGTACAATATTCAAGTTAGACAGTGCATAATCCTCCATAAAATAACATGGGGAGTTAGGTTTGACATAGGTAGTTAAGTATTAATCCAAATGACATTATGGATAGTAGATTTTGATCACTATTGATATATATATGATTTGTTTTTGTTTTTTTTAATTTAATCCATTAAATTGCCAAGGTTATTTTCATAGGGAAAAGGGAATGCTTTGGGAGCCCCTTTTTAGTATGTGTGTCTAATAAAGCCATATTATTTATATATTTATTCATAAAATGAATATGGTAATGAATATTATCTATGAATTTATTGAATTAAACTTATCTTTCAGGACATTTATGGGAGACATTCAGCTAAATAAAAACAATATGCTATGATGTATTTTACATTGATAATAATATTTATAGAATCATCTCCTTAACATATGATATAACTTGGGATGAATTATTAAGTTTATTTACTAACTCTTTAATATACACTTTTTTGAGATGGTTTTAAGTTGTGTATTTTATTAAAATTTCATTTATATTCAAATTATTTCATTTCCATACTCACTATGAATATGAAATTCTATTTTATGAATAATTATTGTAGTGAGACAATATATAGATTGATTTATAGGGGACCAACATAGTGAATGAATGTAGGAGGACCAAATATTCATTACTATATAGATAATTATGGATAACTAGGACTTGAACTGGTATTAGGGGTAATTACCCAAAATTATGGAATAATGATTCCCTTATAAGAAGGATAAGAATTCCAGTTAGATGAAGGCAAATCATGAGTTTTAGTCTAAGTTAATACCCTTATTTTTGGAGTAATCTATAATAATAGATAAATTGGAATGGGGGTGTTATGGTGAATATAGTATTCAACCATTGGTGGGAATAAATATTGTGGATGAAGGGGGTGGGGATGATTATTTCCCTTTTATATATATGTTTCCTGTGAATCATTTCTCTCCATAGTCTTATGGTTGCCTCTATAACATGGTAAAATAATTAGATACTTTTTTAACAGTATGAATACTTAAAAAATATATGGATAATTAATGACTAGGTGTTTTATGATCCATGATATTGTAATCACATAATCGACAATTATTCAATGAGATTAATTCACTTGAATAAGTTCATAAATCCCATGGTTAATAATAATATTCTTACAGATCCAATATTTGTCTGATTTCATAGGATAAAATATTTAGTTGGAGTTATATTCATTTGTCTTCTCATAAGACTAGTTGTTATAAAATTGGATTTCAATATAAAAATATGACATATTTTAATAATATATTAAATTTTAATTTTTAATATGCGTCCTCTAATGACTCAAAATATTTCCACTATACATACAAAAAATAATACATTTCTTTTATAGAGTATACTAGAGAGATTTTTATATAACGGTGGACACCATTATAAAATGAATTGATGTAAAAATATAAATAAATTTGAATTTTATTAATGAAAAAAATTTATAAAAAAATTTTTAATCATATATTTTTGTAACTCCCTAACCATAGAAGCCTGGAGATGGTGCATTATTTTATTTAATTAGAATGATTACAATGAATTAAATCTTGAAGGACTAGTAAGTTTTGTAGTTTAATAAATATAGATTACATATATTACACCAATAATATATTGGGAAATAGAAAATAAAAACATGATACATTATTGAATGAAATAAAATACATAATTAATCACATAATCAAATATTTTTCATCATAACCTAAGTAAAAGAAACATAATATGTGTGAGATAAAATGATTAGTAAGGGTATGTGAGGCCAAATTAATAATGAATCAATGAGATTAAATTAAAATGGGAAGTTAAATTATTAACAACACATTCCATAAAAATTATTATATTTGAAAATATCAACATGGAAATGTAATAAGATAAAACAGATTCCATTTAATCATTGAAATTAAAATTTAATGCAACCATAGATATGCTAATGAAAAATATCATGGATAAATAATAATAAATCAGTTCTTAATAAAAGAAATTATTAATTATAAGATGTCATGTTTCTAAATGACATTATACCTTTACTATTTTGAGATAGTTTAAAATATTTTTCAAACTAATTCATCTCTTTAGGCTACTGATGAATCAAGGGTCTTGCATTAACCTATCCCCAACCCACAGGGATTGCCTTAAATGGTCCTCATCCCATGTGCTACATGTCCATATAATTCCTCATATATTGAATAAAAAAATTGACTTATCAAATAAATAAATGGAATAAATAATATTTCTTTAACAATAACACCTCAATGAGGATAAGTAATAATATAGGATGTTGACATTAAAGCATTCTTGAGGATAATAATCCTTAAACATTCAAAAGAGTCTTAGACCACTTCAAATCATTTAAATAATAATTACTCATGAATTAAATGAATCTATGAATATTATAATAATAATAAAATTCATGGTATAGCATGTCAAGGGAATTATATTCAACATATAAAAGTGAGTTGGTTCTTAACAATATACAAGTCTTTATGGAATGTAAATTGAGATGAAATCCTTTAACATAACCTTAATTATTGTGTGTCGTCATTATCCACCTGTATATTGGCTTAAAATATTTTTAATAACTTATTCCAAAACCAAAATAATATTTATAATATCATATATTAAATTATTATAATATTTTAAAACCCTTTCGTTAACACTCTTTCATTATTTTAACTATTTTGGCTGTTAATTGCATAGTTTTCTCAAATATGTTTTGAATTTTTACATGTTGTTACTATTTCATAGATCATGATTTAATCATATATAGAATATAATACATGACTTAATTATCTTATATATTCAGTATATATTTATTTATAATTATCCTTCATATTTGGAGATTAAAAATTAAGTGCACTATTCATAGAGGTGGTAGATCGTACACATGCATGAATGTTACAGTCATTTTTTTCACATTAAGAGAACAAAAAATAAATTATATTTATGTATATTTTAATTTTCGTATCATATCTATTTTATATGTGGTACATAGGTTTAATAAAATAATCTTTCATATGGTCCATGTATACTGTGAATGAATCACATCTCTTTGAGGGGGTGGTAGCACACACTTTCTCAAACGATGTTATAGAATTAATGAAAAACAAGGTACATTAAGTATAAGTGTTATAAAATTATTAAATAAGTATAAAGGCCTAATAAATATCATATATATCATATATAAATTGATTTTCCATCATAATGGCCACAATGATAGGTGGTAATGGAAAAATGAACAATCATTATTTGGTGAGGTAGTAGTTCATCGTACAAAGGAATAGTTTGTTTGTTACTCATAAAATGATGGTGTGTGTATGTTTAGGTAGAAATAATAAAATTACAATATACTAGAATATTCAGGATACTTTTTTTAAATGTAATCTGGGAATAAGAAAAAGATATGGAGTGGAGAAGAAATTAAATGAAAAGAGATCATTGGAAAATATTACCTTAAAAATGGTTACTTCTTGTAGTTTTTACCAAAGGTAATACATTAAAGGATTATATCCAATGGGAGGATCAAACTTATATGGTAGTTAATTTAGAAAGCTATTTTGTAGGATTTTGGTCAAACCTAAGTGGTTTGACAGGTGTGACTAGGGGGTAGATTGCTTTCCTTTTTACAGTGGAGGGGGAGTGATGCTCTTATAAATACAAAAAGGTATTAATTATTGGATCGTATAAATTATCTAATTTTCATCCAAAAGTGGAAATATAATAGATTAAATGGGAATAATATTCTATTTAAACCTACACAACACAATAAAATGTGCATTTTAATAAATTTATTTTGTAACTTCTACGATTCCCCAATTTTATCATCATGGTTTTTATTTAAGCATCTAATTTTATATCCTAGGTATTTTAACCATTAAAAATAAATTAATGATAGATTTATTAGATAATATTTAAAAATTTAATTATTAATATTATATTTATTTTTTAAAAATAAATATCTCTAATTTTTTGAAAAGTAATTTAAAAATAAGCACCTATAAAGCACTAAAACCCAAATTAAACCTAGTCAATGTAAACAATGTTTTTAAAATATACGGTTCAATATGTTAGTTATAAAAGATAAATTGTTCCATAAATAGAGCATATTCTATATTTATTAAAACACAAATACCGCTTTTATGAATAATTTTTTTTATTAATTTTAAAACAATTAATAAAATATCATTTTTCATGTAACCATAATAATGTCACTTTTAACATAATTTAATCAATTTTAATTTTATATTATAAATAAAATATTATTATTCAAAAATATTATGATTCAAATTTTTTTCATGATATACTCATCTAAAAACTAAATAATGGAAATAATTCAAACAATTAACTTCACTTTTAATATTTATAATATCATTTATTTTAGTAGATTCCTACCTAAATATTCATGACGTTGGTGTTTCACAAGAATTTTAAGTAACTAAAAAATTTAAAAAAATTATTGATAAGTTAGTATGATAACAATAAACAATTTATCATTAAAAAGGATATTTATTTCTGAATATATGATTTTTTTTACATATGCCAAAGTTTTTTGAGTGTTAAAGGTAAGGAAGGTTCCTTTTTTCCTTTTTCATTACATAAGTTTTTTTATAGGGAACATCAATTTCATAATATACCAATAACCCATTAAATTTGAACCAAAAGTGGATATGGTAAAATTATTGGTAGAAAATGGATTTTTGACAAGTTTCTAGGTCATTTTTCTTTCATAATATTAAGGTTTAGTCCCTAATATTGCTTAATTTTACCATAATTATTAAAATTAATTTTAATCACATTCACTATTATTTTTGGTCAGAAAATTATTTTTGTCCTATTAGACCATAAATATTATATTGATTAAAAAATTATATATCTTTTTTTCTAAATTCAAATCATGGTAGAGATAAAATTAAGATTAACTGTAATTCCACACACGTGTCGTAAAAGAGGGGTTTTGACGTAAAAACGTTCAATAGATCAATAATTTGATATATCTAATTTCAATATAAAAATGATTCCAACGACCAACATTGGATTAATAAATCCATAATTTTACTAATTTTACTTTATAAAAATTTAAACTATAATTTATCACTAATAATTATTTAAATGAAAAGGATGTTTTAAATTAATTGATGTATTTTTCAGTATTCATAAAAATGATGTTTCTATGAAATTACTAAAAAATCACCCTAAAATAATTTAAAAATTCAGAATTCAAAATTAATTTTTATTTTTAAAAATAAAATTCTTAAAATTTTGAAAATTAATTTTAAAATAGGTTCTCTACTAAAAGGTGTCTTAAATATGTCTTGCATACAAAGTAATCCCAGGTTTAAAATAGTACAATCTTAACATGGTGTTGTGTATAAAGATAGATTGAAAAAAAATTATTCTAAAATTAAAATATTGTAATTTCATGGGTTGTTACATTCTCCCCAACTTATTTAAATTTCAAACATACAATTTAAACATTATCCCATTAATCATGGGATTGATATTTTAAAATATACTATTGTTGAAAAATCCACAACAAAAAATATGGTTAATAACACATCTTTTTAATAAGTGACAAAGGAAGGTACGATGGTAACATAACTAGGTTCCATAAAAAGATAACATAGGTGAGAAATGGAATCATTGTTATGGAATAACAATATTATAATCATGTTCTTATGGAGAGTGATAGATAACATGATTATAAGAATGATAACAATCATGAAGCCCGGAATTGGTGATGATCTAAGGGATATTTGACACATTAGAAAAAAATTTAGTCGGAAATTATTTTTGGTTCCAGAAACTTTTTATTGTAGTTGAGTAATTCTTTCACTCGATAATAATATTTGTAAATATAATTATTTGGTACATTTTTATAAGAAAGTTCTTATCTTTTGGTATTACCTTGAACTCTTTTTACATTATCTATTAGAATAAGATTCATTGCCTAGTAGTGTAATTTAATAGTCTGTAAAAAATACAAAGTGAAACATAACCAATTTGAAAAATGGTTAACAATTCCAAATTATTATGATTAAACACATTATACAGATGGTCACTTCCTTTTTAAAATGAAAATATAATTATCCCTTAATCAAGATAATGCAGTTCAAAATTTTCACATTCCAAACATGTGAATAACTTCATCATGTATCCTCTTAAAAAATATTAAAAACTCGTATCACCATAAAACCTTAATGGAACCAGGAATTATTACTTATTCTATTTGTAAGACACATGTTACTGGATATATTAAATAAATCCAATGTTTTTTATAGATCACTTGTCTAAAAGTCATTAATCAGTTCCAAGGTAGTCAAAACTTTTCCAAATCAATCAAATTTTCCTAATTGTCCCCACATAATGAACATATTAAGGGATGGATTTCATCAAATAATGTGTGTTTTGAAACATTTAACATTACAATGAATAACCATTCTTACTACCATTTAGAATATGATCTCAAATACTTAAGGAAAATGTAGAGTAGTACAACCATCATATATTCCATAAATCATATAAAAAATACATTGCTAATAAAATATTCAAATTATATTATTATTTAATAGAAATATTATTCATTCCAATTCATCTATGGTAGTTTCATAACCTAATAATTACCCAATAGTATCATATAGATTATACTCGTTGGACACTTTAGAGATAGAATCTTATTTTGTCCCATATCTTTGTATTTGAAGCAATGTACATTGGAAATATTTTCCTTATCATTTTAGTCACAACCATAATCCCCATTCATTCCAAACGTGTATAAAACTCCAATTCCTTTTAATAAAGTACCATGGGGTTTCTTTCCTCAATTATCACATTTGATAATGTACTTATCTCCCTTCTTCCTATCATCCCATTTTTTCTCAATATTCCTCTTCTTTTTTTTGTATCCATTAAATTTCATAGAACTGGGGGAATTCATTTCCTATATTGTATGAACTTGATTCTATTTCCACCATATGGTGAGAATACTTCAGAGACTATTTCTCTACAAATATTTTACATATGACCCTGAATGATATGATCTTTTTAACTAATTGGATCACGTGTATTGGTGGATTTCACATTCGTTCTAGTATATTCCATTTCAAAAGAGTGTCTAACACAATATTATGTCATAAAATAATGTGTATTCTCGAAACTAGTTGGAAATTTAACATAAATTGATAAATTTATTCCTAGATAATCTCATAATTTTAAACTTGGTTTCTTTGGGTATATCATTACTTTAAAATCATTCATAATGGTATTAAAAAAACCTGTTAATTATCCTAATCCTATCCCTTAGGTGTGTCAAACAAGGTGTGTAGTAATCCATGTTGTCATGGACTATGTTACCCCACGTCAAACCCAGAAAATCTTCTTAGAGTTGATACCCCTATGTACATCTCTACCAGAACTACATCCACATGTACTACTCAGATATAGATGTATTTCTTAGAATACCCACATAATCACTACCTTAACAAAATTATATGATGTTCTTGTATATTTATCCTCAATTTTTATATTAGGGTTGTTATCCCTTATTTATGTTTTATAAATCTTGTTTCCAAAGACTCTATTAATCACAATTTGAAACAAACTATAATTCCCCGACCCAGAAGCTGGATCCTGTGAAATATTTTATTAAATTGGCATGATTACAATAAATCAAATTCCCAAGGACCAATCGGTTTACCAGCATTGGGAAGCCATATTACATAAATGATACCAAAAATAAATTTTTAAATAGATAATACTAACATTATACATATTGAAATGAAATATAATGCATCCTTCATCATCAATTCAATGATTTCATTTTCCTAACCTGGGGAAAGGAAACATAATAAGGGTGAGCTCAAATGAACATAAGGGAATGTAAAGAAGAAAAAAAAATGAATAAATGACATTAAATTAATATGGAAAGATAAATAATTGAAAAAACATTCCATATAAATAACTATATAATGAAATATTAACATGAAAAGGTAATAAGTTGAAACACATTCTATTTAATCAGTGAACTGCAAATAAAATGCATCTATAGATATGGCAACACAAAATATCATGGATAAATAAGAATAAAACCATTATCAATAAAGTAAATTATTAATTTTAGAACATCCTATTTCCTAGGAACATGCTTTCAAGATACAGTTTTAAATATTTTGAAAACTAATTCATCTCATGAGTCTGTAATTCATCTAGGGGCTTGCATTAACCGATCCCCTACTCACAGGTCTTACCTGAAATGGTCCCCCAAGAATATATTTAATTTACAAATAATTCCTCATATTCTTAATAAAAATTTTCCATATAATTATCCATATGTAATGAAGAATATGAATTTATGAATGATACCTCACTAGGGGATAAGTAACAACAAGGATTTTTTACAATAAACCATTATTGGAAGTAATAATCATTAAACATTCCATGGTGTCCCATAACACATTAAAAATCTAAATCACAATTACATGTGAATTAAATAAAACATAGTATATTATGAGAATAATAATATTCACCATATAACTTTTCAAGGGTATTATATAAATCATATAAAAGTTGTTTGGTTCATAATAACAAATTATTGTCAATGAAAAGTAAATTTTGATGAAATCACTTACCATAACCTTAATTTTTTTGGATGGTATTTATCCTCTTATATAGTGATTTAAAATATGATACTAACTTATATAATAACAATAATCATGTTTATAATATCATAAATTTACATGTTACAATATTTAATTATTCTTTTGTCATCACTCTTTCATTATTTTATCAATTTTAGGTTTTAATTTCCTAGTTTTCTCACGTATTTTTGACTTTTTACTTGTTATACTGATTTATTAGATCTTAATTTCATCATCTAATTAATTTAATACATGAATTAATTATCTTAAATGTTCAGTACATATGTATTTATAATTTCCCATTGTACATGGAGATAAGAAATGAAGGGCACCGTTCACGGAGATGGTAGGTCTTACGTAAACATGAATGGTACTTTCATTTCCTAGTTGTATTAAAACAATGAAAATTAAATTATGAATATTTATGTTATAATTACTATATATTATTTATTTTATATATGTTACATTGGTTTATTAAAACCATCCTTAATATATTCTATGTATAGCGCTAATGAATCACATTGCTTCGAGTGGGCGGTAGTCCACAATTCCTCAAACAATGCTACTGTATTAATGGAAAATGGGAAGTATTAAGGGGATATGTTATATAAGGTTTTAAAAATTATAAATAAATAATAAATATAATATATATATAATATATATAAATAATGTTCCCGTCATACTGGCCACCATTTAAGTTAGTAAAAGAAAAATGAACAATCATAATTTTGTGACACAGTAGTTCGTCGTACACAGAAACAATATGTTCATTAGCCAATCAATGGAGGTGTGTGTAAGTGTTTCAATAAATTATAACTCAATAAAATAATATTAAATTTAGGATACTATTTTTTATATAATCATGAAATAAGAACAGTATAGGGAGTGGAGAATCAAATGAGTGAAAAGAGATTGGTAGGGAAAAGTTAACTTAATATCATATAACTCCATTGGGATTTTACCAAATGGTTTCCATGGAAAGAATTATTCACAAAGATATGGTTCATGCCTATGTTTCAGTTTTTTGGGAACCCAATGTGGATGATCTTGGCCGAACCTAAGTGTTTTGAGGGGTTTGATATTGGTGTAGAGTGCATTTCTTTTTATAGTGGAGAGGGAGTGGAATTTCTATAAATACTAAATGGTATTCATTAATTGGAGGGATAACATAAATTATTTTCCAAAAAAAATTAAATATAATTGATTAAATTGGAGGAATTGTCAATTTAAACCTCCCCCATAAAAAAATATTTTCATTTTAATAATTTTGTTCCTTAACTTCTATGATTCCCTAATTATATAATTTTCGTTTTTGTTAAAGCATATAGTTTCTTATCCTTTGAAATTAATAATAGTATGAATTAAATAGAGTGAGATTTATTAGAAAATATAGTTACACAAAATTATAAATATTATATATGATTTATTAAACAATAATCTTAGGGGTTTTTAAAATTAATTTTAAAACAAGCACATGTGACACTCTAAAATACTACTTAAACCAAGGTCTTGTTAACACCATTTTTAGAATATATGGGTTAATACGTTAATTATAAAATCTTAATTGGTCCATTGATAGGAAATGATTTTTATTTATTAAAAATTAAAAATTCCTTGATATAATAATGGGTTTTTATAAATATTGAATCATTTAATAAAATATCATTTTTTATAAAATGAAAATAATGTCAATTTTGACATTATTTATTCAATGTTAATTTTATAAAATCAAGAAAAATATTATAATTCACATATATTATCTTTAAATTTTTGTAACATGATATATTGACCATAATGAATAAATGAAAAAAATATTTCAATCATTTCCTATCACTTTTAATAATACTAGTAGCATTTATTTTTTTGGTTGTCAACTATATAATAACTACATTTTCATTTCATAAGAACTTTAAGTATCCTAACCATCTATAAAATTTATTTATAAATTATTATGAAATAAATAACACATTTATATTTTAAAATGATATTTATACCCAAATATATGCCATTTTTTACATGTCTCAATGTTTTATAAATTTTAAAGGCAAGGAATGTTCCCCTTTTTTCTTTTTTTATATTTAACCTTTTATATAGGGAAATTCCATTTAATAATATACCCATATCCCATATAATTGGAACCAAGTGGAAATATGGCCAATGTATTGGAATCCAATTGGTTTTTTACATGTGTCAATTTCATTTTAGACCCTATGATTTTGTTTTAGTCCAATATTTATCTTAATCTCACTTTAATCATCTTAATTAATTTCAATCACAGTCACTTATATTTTTTGTAATAAAATTATGTTGATCTTATTAGAAAAAAAACAATGTACAGATTACAATAGTTTGTTTCTATTTTTCGAAATTGAAATCATAGAAGTGGGAAAATTAATATTAATCTTAATCCATCACACATGGTGAGAATCATGTTTTTAATGTAGAAACGTTCAAAAGATCATTATGTTTTTAAATCTAATTTAAATAAAAAAAATCAATGACAGAAATTGTATTAATATATGAAAAAATTTACAATGGTCACCTTAATAACTAATTTAAATTTTAATTTAACAATAATCATTATTTAAATGAAAATAATTTTTTTAACTAAATTACATCAATTTTCATTATTCTTCAAAAAAATGACATTTCCTTGAAAAAGACGAAAAAATCACCCCAATCTAATAAAGAAAATAGGAGTTTTATTTTTTTATTTATAAATAAAAAATTCATAAAATTTTAAACATTTAGTTTGAAAATATGTTCTCCATTAAAAGGTTGTTATACATGGTCATGCGTATAAGATAATCACGTGTTCTATGTAAAATAATCTTAACATGGTGTTGCATATAAAGATAGATATCAACAAAAATAATTTCATTTTAAAATTAAATTATTTTAATGTCTTGGGGGTCGAAAAGTATCATACAAATATTGAAAAATTTATGAACTTTACAACTTCAAGACGTCCCACTTTGATCATCTTGAATCATAAAAATTATGAAGGAAGCCTCTTCATCTAGACTAGATAGGTGGGAAAAGTACATTTCATATTTGTATGGTAAGATAATTAAGAGACATAAAAAATAGAAAAATTAAATTTCATATCCTAATATTCGATGCATCATTCATAGATATACTATAAGAGGAAATACATTGAACACAAAAAAAATGTATACATCCTACTACATTAATGAATCTGTGGAAAAGGAATCATCATTATTTTTACAATTCCTTTGAAAGAATCATTTTTACTCATTAAAAGTAAATATTTAAATAAAAATGTATCCTAAATATAAATATCATTCTATTATAGAAAATGGGATATAATTATAGCCTCTTCTTTTATTTTATATGACGAGGAAAAAATAATGTATAAATATATATTTGTAAAAACACTTTTGAATCATATATCATTCTTCATAGTCTAGGATAAGATATATAACAACACTAAAAATGTAATCTTATGAACCAAAATATAAAATATATCATATAGTAATAAGATAATTAATTATTCTGGTATCAAAAACTATAAATATTTCAAAACCCAATATTTAATAATTATTACTTTTTCCAATATAAAAGTTCAATTATTAGTAATATATTCATTCAAAAAATATCTTAAATAATTATTTAATATTACACTCTCTAAAAATAATCTATTCATTTCCCTACATTTTAAATAATTAATACTGATGAGAATAATTACATAACTATATAAAACCCATTTATCATTATATGAAATAACAATTTCATTCCCTAGAGATGAGATAAAATATATCTTTTCATTAGGCCCATAATTCTTCCCTTTTTTGTCATTTATTACCATTTAACATATATAAATCATAAACCTATCAATAAAATAAATTATAAAAAATGTATATGTTTGCGGTCACCCAATATAATAAATTTTGATGTCTTTTTTATGATATCACACTCCATATTAAGAAATTCGAGAACATATAAATTAAACATTAATAGTATGATAAATATTTTCGTTTAGATCAACAACCACATATATATACTCCAAATTAAAGGTGAATATAGTATAGTACCGTAGATTTAGTGCAACACCCCAAATATTTTGTGAATAATTTTTTTTTCAAATAATTTAATTTTTCTATTACCTTTCATTAAACAAAATTAACTATTGTTGGGAACGACACTGAGTTTATCTTTAATTACGCATAACTGCAAGTGTGTGTTGTGTTACAAAAAACACCAAGTTTACATGAAACATGAAATACTATAAAAATATTATTATTTAATATGATAGTTATCACCAATTCATCAGAATATATGGTATGAATAAGGGTAAAAAAATTAATAAAACACATGGTTCATAGAAGTATATAAATTTATTTCTTTTATGACCAATTGATTAGATATGGAAATTCAAAAAAAAATGACGGAAATCATTTTAAAAAAAACTAGGGTTATACAATGAAATGTGTTCTACTTCAATAAAATAAAAATTTCACACATTGTGAATTATTTTAATTAAATTTATATAATATATATTAAATAAAATGTATAACCTTTATCTTATGTGTTTTCAAGAAAATAAACTATCATAAATCTATCTTTTCACTTAAGAATGAATTTTTCTAAAAAGTATTTTCATCACCTAATGGACACTTATTTCTATAATAAAAATTCCACATTAATATAATTAATTTTAAAAAACAAAATTATGTTTTTATGTATAATTTCGTAATTCTCTATAGGTAAATGTCTAAAAAGTTTCTAAAAAGATAAATTTTTTAAATCAATATTAAAACATAATTGGTTTTATTAGGAATTTCCATTTTCAATGATTTTTAAAACATTTTAAAACATTAATTGTTTTTAATAAGGATATTAAATTACAATTAGTTCAATTGTATAAAAATTAATTTAATTAATTTAATATTAATGTTATTCATATTTTTTTATTTAATTATTATTTTAATTGTGGAAAAAAATTTATTTTCCAAATCTCTTCTTCATCACTTATGTGGGTTTAATTTTAAATTATATTTATAAAAATATTTGAATAGAATTTGAAAAATTAATTCCATGTCTGGAATCATAATAGTTTATATTATATAATAATTTCAAGCTAATTTTTTTACCATTTTTAATAGTCAAGTTAGTGAAAATTAATTAGCACATTTAGGGTCAAAATTTGTCTATTGGTGGTAAACTAAAAATATAAGGATTAAAAATGACCACAAACTTGTAGAATAACAATTTAATGTAAATTTGTAGATATTATATCTCATATTATCATAAATTGATCATAATTTTTCCCTATGTCATGTGAAAAATTTGGTTACACCATTTTATTTTAAAAAATGACATGTATGCCACTCACCATGCTTATAAAAGTCCCCTAATATCATCTCCAATTCACAACATAAAAAACATTTTTCATCATTTTCCTTACAAATCACTTCATTTATTCCCCTAAATATTCTAATATGTGTTATTTTGGTTGTAAATCCAAAATAATAATTCATTTGGTGCAAATCCAAAGATGAGGTCTCAAAAAGAGGTAACCTCCATAACTGACTATTTTATTTTGTTTCTTCTTCCACTTCTTTAAATTATTATTAAACCATGATGATATAGTAAAATTGTTGGACTCATCATATTTTAATCATGTTTTAATGATCACAAATCTTTCTACAGTTAATAAATCTAAATAATAATTACACATCATGTTTTAATGATAGAAAATCATATTGATGTTAATTAATCTCTCTAGTAATTACAAATCTTATGCATGATCAAAAATCTCACTTATCTTGTCATACATTTGTATTTATGTTTCAAGTTATCTTAATTTCTAATGGTTATGCTTAATTCATATTCTGCATATTACTGTTTAAGTCTAAATACAGATATTTGCCTAAGTATCAAGACACCGTGAAGGACACACCGTGACCCAGACACTGTGAAGGACACACCGTGACCCAGACACCGTGAAAAACACACCATGACTGAGACACCTTGAGCAACACACCGTGAAGGTTACCCCGTGAAGGACACTGTGAGCAACACACCGTGATGGGTACACCATGAAGGACATAGCGTGAGCCACATACCTTGAAGCACATACCGTGAAGAAGACACCGGTTCAAAGTGACACTGTTTGTACAACAACTATGACACTATTTCTTTACCTTTTTATCAATATTATTTAAATAATATTAACGGTCATATTTGATGTTTTTAAGGAAATTAATTTTATTTAATGATAGTTTTTGGTGTGTTAGGAAACCGTACCTCGTATCTATGAAAAGGAAATCATTCCTATTGCCGGAGCTTGTGGAATATAAAGAATATTGAGCTGCAGTAGAGGAAACATGCGTGCTTGACAAGTCTCAACGCACATACTACAATACATGCATGCTTTGTACTGAATAGAAGAACAATCCTAAGCACAACTATGAAGAACACATTGCACGATCCTCAAAGAGGGTCAATACATGCAATTATACATTACTGAAGAACACACGAAGTAATCTGGAGTCAAGAGAACATCTTCTCACTCATGAAGGACACAAGCTGAACCATGACACTCTGTTTTTTCCACACAAAACTAGAGAAAGGAATCAGAAGCATTTATGTATAATCCAACGAGTCCAGAGTTGCGCTGCCAATCACTAGAGCTTTCTAAACTTTCATATACTTTCTCTAAGTGATTAATTATTTACTTTCGGGCAGTGTGTGTATCCTATTTATTTTACACATAAACTGTCTCCTGTGATGAACTGGAGGATATCACAATCCGCATACAAAAAATCCTTACTATTGTTTACCCATGCCAACTGTGGAAGAGGTCCTTGTGTGGCCTGGTCTTTATTTTCATTTCCCACGAAGAACAGTGGTAGAGGTCCCTGTGTGGCCTGAACAGTCTTGTACTGTTGTTAACCCCGATCCAGGGTGTGGATAACTTTTATATATAAAACTTTGAGAGGACTAAGTCTTGGCTTGAGACTGAACCTCTTGGTTATATTTTCTGTGCATTTTTAGTTTAAGTTCAAAATATACAATATCTAATTTATATATTGCTGATTATTACTTTGAAATACAAATCTGTTTTAAAGTAACTTTGATAGTTAATCTAGCAAGTGTTTGTATCTATTGTAAATTAGTAGGTCTGTTTCGTAAGCTAATTTAATCTTCAGATTAGATTAACTGAGAACTAATCAATCTTTTGAGAATCTAATTGATCCTTTACAGTTTTAAAAATTCACAACAGTTTAACTTGTTTTATAAATTGGGAGATTTTAATAGAAAAATATTTTAATAGAAATTTTAATTAGAACTCAATTCACCCCCCCCCCCCCCCTCTTGAGTATCCACTCTGACCAACATTTGGTATCATAGGCTTGCTTGTATTAATACAAGTTTTCAAAACACTCTTTTTCCAACTGTGGTTTTAGTTTCATCCTTAAATATATTGAATTTATATTAGTTTTAAATTTTATCTCTTTAACATTACTTTCTAAAATCTTGCTATGGACAATAGAATAGAGGGTTCTGCTACTAACCGGCCACCTCTTTTTAATGGTACAAACTATGCATAGTGGAAACTTAAAATGAAAATTCATTTGGAAAGTATGGGTTTTGATATCTGGACTGCTATAGAGTCTCAATATAAAATTCCAGAATCTGAAAGAACAACTTGGGATGAACCTACTAAATTAGCTTACAATAATAACTGTAAATCTATGAATTCTTTGTATTGTGCATTAGGAGATGAGGAATTTAACATAATATCTTCTTGAAAACATGCTTATGAAATTTGGGATACTTTGGGTGTTTCTCATGAAGGAACAACTTATGTTAGAGAAATGAGAATAAATACTTATACTATTAAATATGATAATTTTAAAATGAAGACTGATGAACCTATTTATGATATGTATCTCAGGTTTAATGAGATATTCAATACAGTGTGTTCACTTGGTAAATCTATTCCAGTAAATGAACAAATTATGAGGATAGTGAGATGTCTACCAGACCGATGGAGAGGCACATCTGTTTCAATTAGAGAATCATGTGGCATTGGAGATCTGCCTGTCAAAGAGCTTATTGGTAAATTAATGATGTATGAGGAAGTACTCAAAGTGAATAAGAAGGAAGATGATGAACCAAAAAGAAATTATGTAGCTTTTAAATCTACTACTTCTAAGAAAAAGGAAAAAGACAAAGTTCAAATACAAACTGAAAGCTCAACCAGTAAAGATTCGGATTCAGACAGTGATTTTGAAATTGATCAAATAGCCAGAAGATTCAAGAAGTTTTATAGGAAGAAAAAATTATTTAGAAAATAAAATTACAACGGAAATTATGACAGTAAAGGTCATTATAAAAAGGACTGGAAGAAATATGATAAAAATGATGTTGTTGTCTGCTATGAATGCAAAATAAAAGGTCAAATAAAAGCAGACTGTCCAAAACTGAAGTTTAAAAAGAAACATGACTATAAGGAAAGTAAGTACAAGAAAGCAATGAAAGCAACCTGGAGTGCTTCAAAAGGCATCACAAGTGAATCTGAAGTTTCTGATTCTGAAATGAATCGTCCCAACATGTGTTTCTTGACTAATACATCGGAGGTAACCTTAGATACTCCTGTTTTAAATTCTTATTATTCTGGGGATGGTGTAGAATCTAATTCTGACTCTGAAGATATGACTAAAGCTGAACTATCGGAATATTGTAACATGCTAGAAGAAACATGCAATGAACTTAAGGAAAAATATAAGTCATTAAAGGAATAGCATGATCTTACTGCAAATGTTAAATCCACCCTTGATATAGAAAAATAAAAGCATGCTCAACTGTTAAAGGAAAATACAGAACTGAAAATGTCTAATGAACAACTTAGAATGGAAATAGAAAAGATCACAAATGGAAAGGATAAACATACTCAAATGATAGGAAATCAAGTGGCAATGAAATACACTACTTGAATAGGATACCAACCTATACAGAGACAGATTACTAAGAATAGATTCATTCCAAAATCTGGACAGAATACTGTTAGTTCCAGTTCTGAAAATTCACATGCTTCAACTAGTTATTCACATAGTTATAGATCAAATATAGTTTATCTTTCAAAAATATATTGACTCTGTAAAATGTATGAGACCCATAAGACAACTTTGGGTACCCAAATCATTGATTTCTAACCTATCTGGACCCAAGAAGATCTAGGTACCAATGTCATTTCCTATCTAAATCTGTTTTGTAGGAAAATTATTTGAAGTGTTCCCACAAGAAGACATGGTATTTGGACATTGGTTGTTCAAGACATATGTCTGGGGATTAATCATGCTTCAAGAGCCTAATCAAGGTTGATGGAGGCCATGTCACCTTTGGTGAAAATTCTAAGGGAAAAATCATCAGCCTAGGCCAAATTTGTAACACTAACTCCGTTTTAATTTCTAAAGTTTTATTTGTTAATGGATTGAAATATAATATGTTAAGTATATCTCAATTATGTGATGATGGATTTAATGTTAAATTTGAAAATGATTCTTGCAATGTTTTTAATTCTAAAAATGATTTAGTATTTTCTGCTTTGAGAAATGAAAATGTTTATGCTGTTGATTTAAATTATTTAGCAAAGCAAAATGTTACTTGCCTAAATGCTTTTCATAAAGAATCTAGGTTATGGTATAAGAGATTAGGACACTACAACATCCGCTCACTTAGAAAAATATCTAGGAAGAACTTAGTTAGAGACTTACCCAAACTTGAGTTTCCAAATAACAACGTTTGTAATCCCTATCAAAAGGGAAAGAAACAAAAAATATCTTTCAAACCAAAGAAAGAAGTGTCAACATCTAAACCACTCGAGTTGGTTCACATGGACTTGTTTGGACCTTCTAGAGTTTCTAGCTTAAATGGGAAGCACTATGTTTATGTCCTAGTAGATGACTTTTCTAGATATACATGGGTATATTTCTTAGCTCACAAAAGTGAAGCTTGTTCTTATTTTGTTAAATACTCCAAGTCTGTAGAAAACCATAGTGGACTTAAGATTAAGACCTTGAGAAGTGACCTTGGCCATGAGTTTGAAAATCAAGGGTTTCAATCTTATTGCTCACACAATGTCTATAGTCACAAATTTTCTGCCCCTAGGACACCTCAACAGAATTGTGTAGTAGAAAGAAGAAATAAAAACATTCAAGAAAGTTCTAGAACCATGCTTAATGAGTATGACCTACCAATTTATTTTTGGGCTAAAGCTGTGAATACAGCTTGTTATATTATTAATAGAGTCTTGATAAGACCAGTTCTTAAGAAGACCCCTTATGAACTATGGAATAATAGAAATCCTAAAGTAGATTACTTTAGAGTATTTGGATGTAATGTATTTATTATTAATACAAAGGATAATTTGGACAATTTTTCCACTAAGATTGATGAAGGAATCTTTTTAGGACATTCTATAACTAGAAAAGCCTATAGAGTTTTCAATAAGAGAACCAAGTGTGAGGAGGAATATGTTCACATCAAATTTGATGAAACTGATCCACATGAACCTAAGTAATATCTTGAAAAACTTGAAGAATATTTATGTGTTCTGAACCTTAATGATAAAATCAATGAACCTGCTGTAAAGACAACTGGTTCTGGAAATAGTTCAGAATCTGCTCTTAATGAACCCGATCCTTGAGAAGAACCTGAAATCTCTAGCCCTACCTTTTCTAAAACAACTAGAATTATAAAGAATCATCCATTAGATGTTGTTGTTGGTAATCTTGATAGAGGGACACATACTTGAGATTCTATTAGAAATCAGGTTGAACATCAATCTTTCTTGTTAGATATTGAACCTAAAAACATTGATGATGCTATTAATGATGAATTTTGGGTAATTTCTATGCAATAAGAACTCAATCAGTTTGAAAGAAATAATGTTTTGAAACTAGTAGAAAGACCTAAGGACACTTTCACCATAGTCACTAAATGGGTGCTTAGAAATAAAGTAGATGAATCTGGAAATATAGTTAGAAACACAGCTAGATTAGTTGCACAAGGCTATAGTCAAGAAGAAGGAATTTACTATGAGGAGAATTTTTCTCCAGTAGCCAGATTAGAAGCCATTAGGATCTTACTAGCTTATGCTGCACATCTAAATTTCAAACTATATCAAATGGATGCCAAGAGTGCATTCATAAATGGGTATATACCTGATGATATTTTTGTTGAACAACCACCTGGATTAACAAACCCTCATTTTCCAAATCATATTTTCAAATTATAAAAAGCTTTATATGGTTTAAAACAATCTCCAAGAGCTTGGTACGAAAGATTAAGTACCTTTCTGATTTCTAAAGATTTTACAAAAGGAATAGTTGATCCTACTCTTTTTATAAAACGAATTTCTAAAGATGTTTTAGTTGTAAAAATTTATGTAGATGACATTATTTTTGGATCCTCAAGAAATTCCATATGCTCGGATATTTCTAAAATGACGCAAAACGAATTTGAAATGAATCTAATGGGTGAACTTATATTCTATCATGGATTTCAAATCGTTCAAAACGATGATGTAATTATTTTAACTCAGAGTAAATATACTAGAGATATTTTAAAAAAATTTGGATTGGATAGCACAAAAAGTAGTGACACTCCCATGAGTACCACCTATAAGTTGGATCTTGATGAACATGGAAAATTTGTTGATCAAACCACTTATAGAATAATGATTTGAAGTCTGCTCTACATGACTACTGTTCGTCCAGATATTATGTTTAGTGTGTGTATGTGTGCTCGTTTTCAATAAAAACTTAAAGAGTCACATTTAAATGTTGTAAAGATAATTTTCAAATACCTCAAGAGGAACTAGCTCCTGTTGAGAAAGAAAGTACTGATGTCCCTACTGATGTTCCTGCTAAAATACCTCTTAGAGAGGAAGTTGTTGATGTTTTTAAAGAAGAAGAAGCTCCTTCTTCTAGAGATGATGTTGATCAAGAAGTTTAGACCAAGGCTGCACGAGATCTGATTATCCCTGATTTAGACCAGCATGTCATGGAAGAAGCTGATCAAGGAGAAATACCTGCTAGGGAAAATGTTAATCGAGAGGATCTCCCTGTTGAAAAAGAAGAAAGTCTTGAATCACAACCAGTGGAACAATATGTTCCTGAGTACATACCCTCTACTGAATAGGGGATGGAAATTTCCTTTCAGTTGGCAAGGAAAGAATTTAGAGATGATCATGTGGATCTTGATCATGCATCTGTGCCTCAAGGACCTGAAATGGAAGCACATTTTGAGGGGGAGGAACATCAAATCCTTGAGATTGAAGAAGATGGATCTGCTGAAACATCTCAACAAATTTTCACACATTCTATGTACACTCGGTATGAGTTTCCAAGTTTCTATGATGTGAGTGAATCACAGAATGTGACTGCAATAGGTATAGATCTCTCTTCTTTTTTTCAACTGAAGTCAATAGCTCACCAAGAACCAGAACCTGAGCCTCAACCTTCATCTGAATTTGAAACTAATTCTGAGTCGCAACCAAAATTTGCATCAAAACATGTACCACTACCTTCACCTACACTCTTAATTGAGAAATAATCCTTTGTAACTAGGAATGATTTGAAAGTCTTTGGAGAGACTATCTTGGCTAGTGTTGAGAAGATTTTATTCACTCAACCTCGACCAGTGACTCAACTAAGTCAAGAAGATGCATCGATTCTTTTGGAAAATATTATTCTGCATATTCAACCAAGGATGACTCGAGAAATACAAGAAGTTAGAGTTAAAAATAGGATGTTTAGTGATGATGTTGCTAATTTGAATGTTTTTTTGGGAAACCTGCAAACAAAATTGTCTTCAAGACCAGAGCCTGTTCCTGCTCTTGTTTCTGCTCTTGCACCTGTTTTTGCTTCTCATGAGCTAGATGTTTCCAACCTTTCTCGAGAGATTGTGTCTCATGTGCAACATTATCTGCTACCTTTTGATTAGAATATTGGATCAAGACACACCAAGATGCTGCAACGCATGAGAGAGCTTGTAGAAAATCTGAATAAGCTAACAGATGAGTACACTGATTGTCTGCAAAAAGTTTTGAAACAGTTCAAAGTTTTAACCGAAGCTATCAAGGATTCTCCTCCTTCTGGTCAGACCTCCACACCTTATTTGGATGATTCCTTTCTTAGGTCCATAATCAATGAAGAACTTCAGAATTCCCATAGTGGTTTCGATCTATCTCCTATTTGTGAAGTTATGAAGGATAGTGATAGAGCACTTGATCTTGTTCAGATCCATTCTAAGATTGAAAATGATGCTCAACATGAGATCACCAAGAAGATAGACTTTTATCTCACCTAGATTTTCTCTAAATGTGACATGGCAAATCACATTAAGTATCTTGTGGAGAACTTGAAAATCCATCCAGTGACTCAAGCTTTTAAAGAACAAGTTCATAAGCATACGGTGTTCACCAGATTGTTGGACAAGTTCCAGGAGAATAAGGACGATTTTGAAAAGTCTATGAAATTTGGTGGAGAAATCATTACTGATTTCATCAAACATTTTAAGTCGTATCATCATGTGAGGAGAACTTTTATCGTTACTCCAGCCGGTGCACCCCTCAGACCTGGTCTACCTATCATAACCTCATCCGCCATGTCAGTCAGCCAAGCCCTTTCTCAGATCCATCAAATCATTCTTGACCAACCACAGACCAAATCTTCTAGTGCTCCGACTTTTGCTACATCTATTTTTGACGGTCTAACCTTACCATCTTTGCCTACCACATCTATGCCTTCTTCTACATCAGCATCAGCTCCTGCTGATGATAAAGTCAAGGCAAAGGCTGACCCCTGAAGAGTCAAGTTACTATATTCTTTTTTTATGGGATGTATTTAGCTTCTTACTGTTTGTATTTCTACTGTATCATGTATTCTAGACGTTTTTTATGACAAATGCATTGTTTCACTCCATTCTTATTGTTTCACTTTTTGATAATCCCAAAAGGGGGAGAAAGAGTACAAGTATTTGTATTCTAAAAAGATATGTTAATGTAGAATCTATTATTCTCTAAATCTATTATTCTGTGTGTTATTTTCTCTAACGTTTCATTTCATTTATATTTTACATATACATGACTTGTGATCATTAAAAAGGAGGAGATTTGTTGGACTCCTCATGTTTTAATCATGTTTTAATGATCACAAATCTTACTACTGTCAATATAACTCAATAATAATTACACATCATGTTTTAATGATAGAAAATATTATTGATGGTAATTAATCTCTCTATTATTTACAAATAATATGCATGATCAAAAATCTCACTTATCTTATCAAACCTTTGTATTTATATTTCATGTTCTCTTAATTTCTAATGGTTATGCTTAATTAATATTCTGCATATTACTATTTAATTCTAAATATAGATATTTTCCTAAGTATCATGACGCTGTGAAGGACACACCGTGACCCAGACACCGTGAGACACATCGTGACCCAAACACCGTGAAGGACACACCGTGACTGAGACACCTTGAGAAACACACCGTGAAGGTTACACTGTGATGGATATCGTGAGAAACACACCGTGAAGGTTACACCATGAAGGACATATCGTGAGCCACATACCGTGAAGCACATACCATGAAGAAGACACTGGTTCAAAGAGACATGGTTTGCACAACTACTGTGACACGATTTCATAACCTTTTTGTCAATATTAATTAAATAATACTAATGGTCATATTTGATGTTTTTAATGCAATTAATGTTATTTAATGATAGTTGTTGGTCTTTCAGGAAATCGTACCTCGTATCTATGGAAAGGAAATCATTCCTATTTCTGGATATCATGGAATATAAAGATGATTGAGCTGTAGTAGAGGACACACACACACTTGAAACGTCTCGACGCACATACTACAATACATGCAAGATCTGTACTGAACAGAAGAACAACCCTGAGAACAACTGTGAAGAACACATTTTATGATCCTCAATGAAGTTCCATACATGAAATCCTACATTACTGAAGAACACATGAAGTACTCTGGATTCAAGAGAACATCTTCTCACTCATGAAGAACACAAGATGAACCACGACACTCTTATTTTTCCACACAAAACCAGAAAAAGGACTCAGAATCATTTCTGCTGAATCCAACAAGTCCAGAGCTGCACTTCCAATCACTAGAGATTTCTAAACTTTCATATAGTTTCTCTAAGGGATTTATTATGTACTTTTGAGTAGTGTGTTTATCCTATTTATTTTACACATACACTGTCTCCTGTGCTGAACTGGAGGACATCACAATCCTCATACCAAAACTCCTTACTCTTGTTTACCCACGCCAACTGTAGAAGAGGTCTTTGTGTGGCCTGGTCTTTATTTTCATTTCCCATGAAGAACAGTGGTAGAGGTCCCTGCGTGGCCGGAACAGTCCTGTACTGATGTTAACCCCGATCCAGGGTGTGGATCACTTTTATATATATAAATTTGAGAGGACTATGTCTCGGCTTGAGATTGAACCTCTTGGTTATATTTTTTGTGCATTTTTAGTTTAAGTTCAAAATATACAGTCTCTAATTTATATACCTATGCTTATTACATTGAAATAAAAATCTATTTTAATGTTACTTTGATAGTTAATCTAGAATGTGTTTGTATCTATTTTAAATCACTAGGTTAGTTTCAAAAGATAATTTAATCTTCTTATTAGAATAACTGAGAACTAATTAGTCTTTTGAGAATCTAATTGAACCTTTACAATTTTAAAAATTCACTACAGTTTAACTTGTTTTATAAATTGGGGGATTTTAATAGAAAATATTTTAACAGAAATTTTAATTGGAACTCAATTCACCCCCCTCTTGAGTATCCACTCCGACCAACAAAAATAATTATCATCCATATAAAAATATTTTATTACGATAACATAACAACCCAAACTCTTCTCATCTTCGATGTAATGGGTTATGAAATCATTATTCATATATATTACATACTACTACCTCATGAATCGGTGCCTTTCACATTCAATCACCACATCTCATAGATTGATATAGTGACTAATGTATTATTTATATACTATATTTATGATATTATTATCTTTCTGTAATAGGTATGTCACATGTTTCTTATTACATTACATTCCATGTGAATATGAAAATGTAGTTTGTGTGCCTGGAAGCATACAACCTTGTAAAGAGATGTGATTCATTCACTCATTACAATGAAGACAATAAAGATAATTTTAATGATTATATCCAATATATATAACATTAAAATTATTCATAAATATTAATATATTAATTTTATTTCTTTCTTTGTCTCCTTCTGGAAAAATGAAATAGTGTTCATGCATACGTATGACTAACCTTATCCATGAACGACACATTTCATTTTTATCCTGAAATTTTATAGATTACCATAAATTCCTATATACTATATATATATATCATATTTATATTATGGTTAAAATTCTTGAGTATATGGAACCATGATCAAAATAATATAACCAAATATTCCAAACAAAAACATACATGAAAACAGATGTTCATATTACCAAACATGTAATTTTAACAATGATATGATTAAATTTTTATGAAAGACAATTTTTTACCATGGTTTATTCATTGATGAAATGATGAAATAATTATTTAAAAAATTCCTATGTTATGTAGTGATTAAATGTTTATAAAACCCATTTTATTTCATGGGTCTGATCTGATGAATGTTATATGATCATGTGGAACACATATGTATGATTTTCATTATTTTATAGTGGTTACATTATGACAAAAGATGGTGGTTACATTATAAGAAAGGAAGGTAATCATGTTATACCCAATATTATATGGGTATATAATTTTCTCTAATAAATTGGGTAATGTATAATATCTTATAAGATAAATCATTCTGGAATGGATAGTGAACTAAGTTCAGTAAGGGAATCTATCAATTATGATAGTCTTGGGAATAAAAATTGACTACTATGACATTTTGGGGAGCAAAAACTTCTACTATAATATCTTTGGAAATGAGGATTGACGAATAAGAAAAACATTTTCAATGAGTAGTTGTTTTCCACAATTAGGTGTCATATTTCAATGTTAGGCTATCATGTCCCATGTGCATTGATTTTCATATGATTTATATTTTATGAAATGAAAATTTTCATGAAATTATTCAGTATGTTGAAATTTCTTATGTAGTATATTTTTTCATATGTCATGATTATGTTCTCATACCCTTATGATCAAATAATGTTTATGTATTTTTCCTTGATTTTCTTTATTGAGAATCTGTTCTCAGGATTTCTTAAGATTCCTTCTTACAGGTTATGAGGAATGTATTTAGTTAGGGTATTCCCATGAAAAGTACACAATGGTATGATATTTGTAAAAAAATATTTAATATAATTTACTAAAAAATAAAATTGTGTACTTACTCACCATAGGAATTAACCATTATGATCGTATGGTGCTTTCTTGTGCAATGTGATGAATATTAATCACAATGATTTAATATATGCGAATGATATGTTTTGGTAACTAGAGTTTTCATCAAAGGGAAGGTTTAGTTACTTTTTCAAAATATAGATGAAAAAATAGGTGAAATATTTAATGGTATCTCTAGGGTTATGTATAAGGATAATTCTAATTATGAGTCAATGTATTGGAAAATTTACACAAATTTTGGTAAAAGATAACGATTTTTCCCCGATTTATATCTATTTTTATATACTTGAATTGGATGTTCCTTTGGGACATATAAATCCAGGTTTCATGAACCCTTCCCACCAAATATGATGTCATTAAAGGATAGAGAAGATAAACCCCATGTACCGCCCTAGTATGTCCTATGTTGGTTACTAACACTATGTGTAATGAACTCTATATATGAATCCTAGAGATGATGCCCCAATTTATTATATTATCACAGATATATGTTAGAATTTCAAAGGAACAATTAGATTAGTAGTTTTGGAAGACATATTATATTCATTATTTTTAAGAAACTATTTAAAACATAAAATACAACATATCAAAATCTTAGGGAGAACCATTGTTGGCATTTATGAACCTGAAATATCAGTAATAATACACTTTCTGGTATCCATGATAAAATAAAACAATATAAATGAATGAGCTTAGATGCTCAGTAATGGTAATAATACAATTAAGTATACGAGAAAATTTGCATAAACAAGTTGTCAAGGTAAATATCTGATACAATTTCTATTTAAATAATAACATGATCTAAGAAACATATCCCTGGAAATTCTATGTAAATAGATAATAACATAGAATACTAATAATTATTTAATGAATAATGTTGGATGTCAGAACTATCACTATCTATCAATAAATTAATTAATATCAGGAGCTATCATCATGACAGTTTAGGTTTGTGGGTAGAAACCAGTCTGATTTGTGTCAAGGTCTATCCTCCTGACAGTTTAAAATTTCTTAGAAACAAACAAAAAGGGTTTGCAACCAAATTATTTCAACTGAAGAGTCGACCAATGAATCTAGGGGCATAATTTAAATGGTCCCAACATGTTTTCTAACTGTCCAAATCATTCCTGTTATAAATAAACAATATGATGAAATCAATATGCCTTATCAAAATTAATCAGTAGTCGTATGTTATATCTATACATCCACAATTTAACTGAGTATATAAAATGTATAAATGTACGAAAGATGTTATCATAATGGATAATCCTTATTTTAGTACAATATTTAAAAAAGGATATTCAAATAGATGAAAATACTTTAAATTATTTCATAGAAAATTTGTTGAAGAAAAGTCATATTAAACCAATACGAATAACACTTTCATATAAAAGTAATGTTTTCCTTAACCACCCCTTTCCAATACCAAAACACCATTTTCTTTGAAAACCCAGTTTTGATAACAAAATACACCAATGGAAAAATACAGTTTTTCATCATAGCAAACATGAAATAATTAAAAGGGAGACACAAAAAATATAATTTTCATAGTGGTGGAAAAGTCATTGTCTCTATATAAGTTACGAATAAATAATTTAATCTATCATTTTCCCAAATGTTCGGCATAAATCATGTAACAATATTAATTTCATAATGCCTTGGAATGAAATTCAAAATATATAGAAAATGTACTCTATTATACTTTTATACAAATATACAAAATATTAAAAAAATATTAAAATAAATAAAACTATTTTTTAATTAAATATTTAAACATTCAAGGATTCCCTTACCATAATTAATATTTAAATCCAAATCCCTATGATGGAATAACATTGAGAAAACATTAAATAACATGATAATAACTAAATTAATTACATGATAAGACAAAGAGTATGTGTATACACCTCATAAAATATTATGGGTTTATAAATTCAAACTATTCCCCATTGAAATGATATTTATAGGAATCCCCTTAAATTATGTTTCCTTTACCTGTGAATATCCCCCAACCTCCACCTCTTTGGGTAACTCCTTTTGGTTTGCACCAAAAAGAATTCTTTGATATCATTCATCCCAATGGTAGGATTCTAATATAAAGAGAGGTAATTTGGGAGATTATTTGGGTAGGGGTTGGTCGACATAGAAGGCTCAATGTGGTGTGTGTAAGTGAGTAAGAGGTGCCATTTTATAATTGGGGTGAGGTGTACTTTTGGACACTCTAAAACTATTAAATTAATAAAATTTATTTTCTGTTTATAATGGAATCAAATTGATTAACATCGATGATAATTTGAGGATGGTTTGAAATTCTTTATACTAATAATTTTTAGACAATTTACCTCACATTATTAAACATATCGTTTGGATTTAACCCTTAGATAAAACCATTATCTCTTTCCATGATAACTTCTATTTTTTTCTTATTGAAGAGTTAATAGATATATAAAATTTAAAATGAGACATTAATGGACCATTGGTGACTTATTCAATTTTCTAAAAATAATTTGTCTGATTTTTATATTTTTATTAATGTTATATCATTTTATAAAATATATTTATTATTACAATATCATTACTATCAATTTTAACACTATTCGTTACAGTATATTTTAATAATGTCATAAAAATGTGATATATTAGAGGTTATATTTTATACCATCCCTAATATGTAAATGTTATCTATAAAATTCTGTGATGAAATTAATTATATCAAGTAATATTTAATTAAAAAATCAACATTTATTTGATATGTCTATTAATCAATCAATTATTTCATCAACATTTTCCAATATATTAATTTAATTAATTATTCACTAAAAATTAAAAATAAATTATCATGATGTATACGAACATTTTATATTTAACATTAATATTTATAATAAAATAAATCTCATAAATAACCATATGTAAAAAAATATAATACTTATTATAAACAAGAGTGTGACATATTGGGATTTTCATAGAATAAAGTACAATAAAATGATTAAATTCATATAAGTGTCTCAAAGAGGCAATAAAATTGTACCATGTATGATTTTGGTCTTACATATAATCTAATTAAATTAGGACCTGTTTTAGGGTAAATTTATTTTATTGTTTTTACCAGTAACTAATTTATTTTCACATAACTATGGAAATTAAAATATTACTAAATTTACTATTGATATGAACAAAATTAAAAGAATCCTATTTTCATAATTTGGTTAAAATTATTCCACATATTAAATATATTTTTAATAATTGAAAAGATATAATTTTTAGTAATTAATATATAATTAATCTCATTGATGGAATAATAAAACAAATTTTAAAGGGAAAACATTCAAAAGATTGAATTTTTTTTATAAAATTTAAATTTCAAATTGATTATATTTACACAAATTGGATGAAATAATAATAAAATTATAATTACTATTTAAATCCAATAAAATTTAGAATTTATCCCCAAACATTTTTTTATAATTTTTTTTCAATTAAAATCAGTACTCTTCACTATTAATCAAAACCTCCATCTTCTCATTAAAAGAACAATAAAATAACTAAATTAAATTTTTATATTGTACTTTTAAACATGTTGTTTATTTTTTCAATAGTAACATATAAAATCATCAATATTTGGATTTAAGATAGGTTATCCATTAAAAGGTGGTAAAACTGCCTTTAAACAAATATAGGTTTTTATGCATAAAATTCTGTTTATTCAAATACCAAGACTATAAAATATATTATATGAATATCAAAATTATATTATTGTATATATAATAAATATATTTCATTAAAATCATTTATTAATTTTAATGAATTTCGTTTCATTAGGTAAAATTAAATCTTGAGCTTAAAAATAGTTTTTATAAAAACATATTCATTATATTTTATTGGTTCTTATATTAATTTCTAATTAATTTGTATACAATTAATTCAAACATATATTTTCATAAATAATTTAAATTAATTCGTTACCTCAAATAGTATGACTAGGTTGAAACTTATTATATTAAATAATAACCTTTTAATAATATTTTATTGTTTTTTAAAACACAGACATTCATGTAATGGAAGACAACACATATCATTGTGTACTGTAATATTAAACTGGTGTTGAATATGAATTAATCTAGAATAAAAATTAAATTTATTCAACAAGGAAAATATGTTAATTTCTGGGGGTATTACATTATACCATCCTTCAATAAATTGCATCCTCACAATTTGATATTTCAATATAAAAATTAAAAGTTGATACCTAAAAATTCATCTGTGGGAGACCCAGATCAAAAATAGGATTAATAAAAAATACTCTTTATAATATTGAATAATAAATGTGAAGTTCCCCACATAAGTTTTCTTTCAAATAGGGTAGCATTGGTTCGAAGTGAAAACCAGGACATGGGTGAGAAATATAACCATCAATTTCCGACGAATAGTGATGGAGAACATTGTAATAAAAAATTAGATCATCACAAACACATAAATATTTGATGGGTTAAAATACCATTAATATATCAAAAATAAAAGTCAATGGTTAATTTTTTTTCCCAAATAATTTTCTAAATGTTGTGGGATTATTTTACTATCTTAATAAATAACTATGGAAAAATCACAGAATTTATTTCCATGACCTAAAGTTATTATTTGGATATGCTTAGATATATTTTCACTTAATTATTTACACCTAGAGATGGGTATTTAAAATCATTTTTTCTCCTTAATCACATGTTAAAAATCATAAGGTCTGTAATTATTTACTTAATCGACATAAATGTTTACTTCAAACCAAAAAGGTTATCACAAACTATCAAATAAATCATACATTAATCTCAAAAAAATAATATAAATTGTGCAACATAACATAATCCATCCTTAAGACATATCAAAAATATATCTCTCTAAATTCACTATCCAAAACGTATCTAAATTTAAAAAATCAATATGAACATGAGTTTCTTCAAATAATATAATGTAGTTATTATTGTCACATACCAAATATTTTATCAATTTAAAACCGTAAGGAAGTCATTAATTCTTCCAAATAAAAAAATATAACATATTATAGTAAAATCATTAAATATGTAATGATTTTTTTATCCAGATAACTATTTATAAAATAATTCTTAAATCCAAATACACAAGAGATTTAATTATTATGTATCATTCTTATACAATTAAGTACGATTCATCATCTTATTTATTAATGAATCATTAATTTTATTTTTCTTTGGTAGTCTCTTCACCATTAATAGAATAACCACTACATGTATAACCTTGCTGATTTTAACCATTGACCAAAAACAAAGGAAAAATTTGAGGAACTTTAATCATAGTGATATATAAATGAAGAATCATTTATGGGATGCCTAAATCATGAAATATTTTTCTCAATATATTTGTTCATAGGTTCAACCTACGTTATCCCTGATATTAAAAAAATATGTAGGATGATATCATATTATTTTAATTAGCCTCACTGTCAGTAAAATTGATTTTTATTCTAACCCATGATTTCCGAATTAAAATTCCAAACGTTTCTACTAAACATCCTCTCATAAAAAATTTAATGACCCTGACCAAAGAAACCTGGAGCTTATGCCTCCCTTTATTACACTTTCATTAATACAAGTGTTGAATCCTAAAGTACCGATCCATTTATTAGTTATAAAATCTAGATTACGTTCATGATCCATACATTTATATTTTATACATAAATTACAGCATATAAAATCCTTTTAAAATTCCATTACTATACTATCCTAACCATGTATATCATTCATAATTAAAAAAATTTCATCTTTAGAAAAATAAATCAGAAGAAAGGGATGAGATCAAATTCTACATAGGGGTATGTATATAGTGGAAGATATGGATAAATATGGAATAAAAAATAGGATAGGGAAATAACTCATACAAATTTTATTTAAATAATCACATGTTTTAGGAAACATAACTGTTGAAATTCTAACTAATCAAATAATCACATGGAATACAAATTATGAAGAAGTACACAATATTGGATGTATTCACTATCAAGATCCATCCTCAAGATAGTTACTATCAATATCTATCCTAATAAAGTTTAGTTTTGTGGATAGAAACCAATCTTTTTTGTGTCAACATATATCATCTGTAAAATTTAAAACTGCATGGAAACAAATGTGAAGGGTTTGTCACCCACTTATTTTTGACTCAATAGACATCTAATGCATCAGGTGGATTACATTAAAACATCCCCAAACTATGTATTAATTTTACAAAAACATTCATAATATAAGTAAATAAAATAACATAATCAATATTTTAAAAAAAACCAATAAATAGTAATATGGAATATTAATACTTTCCTAGTAAAACTAAACACAAACCATTTACTAAATAATGAAATATTATATCATAAGAGTTAATCCTCAATGATGTAAAAGATTAAACAAATGATATTTAAATAGATGAAAATATATTTCATGATATCATTGAAATAATATTAAGGAGAAACTCTTATTTAACCCAATTGAAAAACACTTTGATATAGAAACACACTCTTATTTTAATAACCCATTATCCATACTAGAACACCATTTTATTTGAGAGTCTTATTTCTATACCGAAGTAACCAAAAATAATTTTTTCATTTAAGGAACCATGAATTCTTGAAAAGGAAGTGGAAAATAAAATAAGGGCCAAGACGTTGTAATAATCACTACCGTAATATATGGTATTAATAGAACATTTCATTTTCTATTTTTAAAAATGTTTTGTATAAAACACGAAAAGATTCCGTTTACGGAACATTGGAATGGAATTTAAAATAGACATAAAATTTAATTTATAATATTTTTTTAAATATATATAATAATATAAAAAATTTTATATAGAGAAAAATATTTTATAATTAAATATTTCAAATTCAAGGAGTCTCATACCAGTTTGAATAGTTAAATCATAATTCACATGATTGAATAGCATTTAATAGAACATATAATATTAAGATAATAAAATAATTAATTAAATGAAATGTCAAAGGGTATGTATATAAACCTCATAAATTAATGTTTGTGTATAACATCTAACTATTCCTCAATGAAAGGATATTGAGATGATGTCTTTTACTTTGTGTTTCCTTTATTTTTTGAATATCATTTAACCTCTACTTCTTTGGGTAACTCCTTTTGGATCGCATCAAATGGATTCCATGGATGGATTTATAACCAAAGGAGTTATTATAGGATTAATAGAGGTATTTTGGGAGATTATTCGGGTCAGGGTTTGTTGATCTAGAAGGCTCAATGTGGTGTGTGGAAGTAAGGGAGGGGTGCCTTTTATAATTGAGGTGAGGGGTAATTTCACAAACTCTTAAAAAATTAAATTAATATACATTAATTATAGGTTTCAAATAGATCTTAATGGAGTTATTTATTTGATAAGATCATTATGGTTTAAAAATCTCTCAACCAAAAAATTTTAAACAAGTTTAGGTTACATTATTACGCTTCTCTTTTCTCATTAAACCTTATTTAAACCCTTTAACTCTTACCACGACAATATGGATTTTTAGTCATTAAGGGTTAATATATTTATTATAATATTTTAAAAGATCCATAAATTTTCCTTTTATGACATTTTTAACTTTATCAAAAATAGTTTTTGGAATTTAAGATTTTTTTGAATTTTATATCGCTTAACAAAATATTATTTATTTTAAAACATCTTTTGTGTCAATTTTGACAATATTCATTTTGTTAATTTTTAAGATTTTATAACTACATGATATCTTTAAAAAAAACTCTTTTTAATCATCCCTAATATGAAAAAATAATCTGTAAAATTTGTGTTTTTCATTAATTACATAAAACTATATTTATTATAATATTTACAAGACCATTTACTAGATATGTCCATTAATAAAAAAAAATCACAACATCGTCATTGTGTAAGCATATAATTTAATTATTTTTCCATAAAAATAAAAAAATATAATATAATGTTGAATTTTATCATTTTTTATTTAAAATTACTATTTATAGTTGAATATGTCTTATGGGTAATCATATATAAAAAATATAATACTTATTATAAATAAGAGTGTGATGTATTAGACATTCCACAGAATAAAATAATATTAAAAGAATAAAGTCATCCAAGTGGCTCCTAGAGTTTATAAAATCATCCCAAGGATGATTTTTGTTGAAAATATCTCATCCAATAACAATTTTAAATATGATAAGGAAATTTTATAATAGCATTTTTACCCATAATTACACGATTTGTCCTTAATAATAGTAATTGAAATATTACTAAATTTGCTATTCATAGAGCCAAAAATAAAAGAAACCTATTTAGAAAATTTGAACGAAATTATTCCATATATAAAATACATTTATCAAAATTCAATAACATATGTTGCAGTAATTCATAAAAAATTAATCATATTGATGGAATGAGAAAATGAGTCATAAAAGTGAAAAAATAAAATGATTGAAATTTTTTCATATTAAAATTAAAAGTGAAATTTATTAATATATAAGAATAATTTCTAATTATACATTAAAAAAATTAAAATTATAATTTAACATTATGATTTTTTTATTAAAAATTTGTTTTAAATTAATATTTTATATTATTCACTATTCATCCAAACAATAAACTTATCATAAAAATAGAACATTAATCCATATAAATCATTATATGTTTATTTATAATATAAAGTTTATTTTTTCCAATAGAATATATACAAGATTAATTTTCTTTAAAAAAAAATAGGATCTCGATTAAAAGGCTGTAAAACTACCTTTAGAGAAATATAGGTTTTAATACGTAAAATTGAATTTGTTCATATATTACGCCAAAAGAATCAATTGGATGAATATAATTTTTTGATGAATATATAACACACATATATATATTTAATATGATTTAATAATTTTAATTAATTTAATTTATTAGGATAAAATTCTTTTGTGAGCATAAAAATTGTTTTTATAAAAAATCCTCATTATTTTCAATTGGTTCTTATATTCAATTATAATTAATTTTAATAAATGATATCAAACATATATTTCAATAATTATTTACTATTTTTATAATATCAAACTTAATGTCTAGTTTATATCTTATTAAATTAAGTAATAATATTTTAATAACATGTTTCTTCTTTATAAATCTCATTATGGCATGTAATGTAATACAACTAAATGTTATATATAGATTAATATTATCATCATGAGGCACATAAAAAATTGTGGAAAAATTACTATATTTTTTTAAAAATGAAAATTTGGTAATGTCTTGGGGTGTTTCACTAAGGGTATAAAAATCTCACGACATGGGTGGGATTTACCACTATAATTAAAACATGATGGGAAGATAAGATAAAAAGACACTAAAAACACTATAAGGCAATCTAAATGTAAACAAAAAACCATCCCATAAATCATGAATGAATTAAACTGATACATATAAAAGTATCCAAAGAAAATACCAAAAAGGAACATCATTTGAAAAATATCAATAAAAACTCTAACCCAGATAGTAATGTCAACCTCTATCCCCAAAGTCCTTATGGAATCCTAAAAATAGCTTATATAAAAAGGGTGTGCATAATAGGTATACTCATTTGGGACATTACCACGTCCTCTAGTGTATATGTGAAAAAGGAATGATTATTTTCTAGTGATAAAATAGAACAAAAAAGAACTCATAGCTATCATCTAACAAACCCAGCCTCACCAGGGATTAGTCACTAAATCACACATCAATATAATAATACCACATCAAAATAATATTTATGAAAGGATCCTCACTGCATATTTTCAATGAATTTTCTGATCTCATGGATTAATGTCGATCTTACTATACTCCAATGTCATGAAAACAGAACAGATCACCTCAAATTTCATCCCACACATAGACAAAAAGGCTATCCATAACATCACATCACATCCATCCCATGAACACATAAGACTCTCATCCAAAATGGATCAAGAATAATTGTGTATGAAGAACATGAAGGTCATAAAAATCATTCTCTAATTCTACCATGCATGATACCCACCATATATCACATCACATCATATAACATATCACTTGATAACACATAGGCTAATAAATCACATATCTCCACTACCAAAAAACTGTGTTTCCACAGTTCCATCCTTTATCAGGGCTATAAAAAGAACTGATAAGGGGGGGGGGGGGGCTTAACAGCGCATAAAAAAGTGCTCATAAAGGTTCTTTTTAAAAGTGCTATAAATCACTATTAAAAGGGTCCCTTCATCATTACTTTTTTATGAACTGATAAAGGCCCCCTTTATCATTGATTTTTTTGCACTGTTAAAGGGGTCCCCTTTATGTGAACTTTTTTTAGTAGCACTGATAAAAGGAGGCTTTATCGGCACTTTTTCCTAGCGCTTATATATTGTTATAAAAAAATTCAGGAAAATTATTATTATTTTATATATGTATATTTATATTTATATAAATATAATATGTATTTTTTAAATATGTTTTATATATGTATAAACAGACTATTACATTTAGTACAAAATAAATTTAGTGAAAATGGATTTAAAATATTTTAAAAAAAATTATTAATTAATAATTTTCTAATTATCATCGATTAATAAATATTTAATAAAAATATGATGACACAAAAAATTAAAAACAATAATAATAAAAGATCTAAAAATAAGTTGAAAATGTAACTCTAACTTCAAAGGAACATAAATTTTGATTTGGGGGTCCATTTTATCTCTAAAGCATATCACATCAAATTTTGTGATGATCTCTACATGCTAGTGACTGAAGGGAACCTTCTGTCACATTTTTTGAGGCCCAAAAGGCCCATAAGTCCTCTAAAACTGACTTTTTATTTGGGATACCCCTATTTTATTAATTCAAACAGGTATAACTTCTGATTCAGATGTCCACAAGGCCTTTACCACATATCACATAAAATATTGTTTCAACATCATAGATTTGAATGGTTGTGGAATTGAATCCGACTTCCGGATTAGAAGTTATAGTCGTTTTCACATTGTAAGGCTTTTCAGATACACACATATATGTATTTATTCGTATATATATATATGTGTGTGTGTGTGTGTGTGTGTCTATGTCTATGTGTGTCTGTGTGTGTTTATATGTGTGTGTTTTGTATATATGTATGTATTTATTTATTTATTTATCTATAAAGACACATAGAAAACAAATTTTATAAATGTATTTAAAACTAATCTTATAAATATATATTAATATACAAATAACTATATAGATAAAAAATTATAACAAAATATATATATATATATATGTGTGTGTATATAAATAGATATAAATATATATTAGTATAACAATAACTATATATATATATATTAATATATGAAGAAATATAAATGTATTAATATAACTTAATATATTTATATTAATATGGATCCATATTAATATATGAATAAATATAACTACATAAATAAATAAATAAATAAATATACCATTAAATTTTGAAATAACTAAATTGATTAGTGGTAAAGGTGTATCCGGGTAAGGGGGAGGTCTTAGGATTGAGTTCGCGTAGAAGTAAAGGGTGCGCGGGTGAAAGTGGGAGGGGGTAGCGTGGGCAATGGTAGCATTTAGTGAGGGGGAGGGGGCTCCGCCTAGCACTGTAAATGGGGGGGGGAGGTTAAGCTCTGTTGAAAGCTACCCCTCCACATTATATATATATTTTATTATTTTAATTTTTTTTTGACTTTTATCTGTGCTTAAAAAAAAGCACAGATAAAAGGGGTCTTTTATCTTCTCTAAAAAAGCACTGATAAATGACCTTTTTATCAGCCTTTTTTTAGCGCTGATAAAGGACATCTTTTATCACCTCTTTTTTAATCAGTGATAAAAGTCCTTTTTATTAGTGCTTTTTTAGCGCTAATAAAGGACCCCTTTTATCAGAGCTTTTTTAAGCACTGATAAAACAAAGCATTATTTGTGATTTTTAAAGAGCTGATAAAAGGGACCCCCTTTATCTTCACATCTATTTACAAAGACTTATTAGCATTTTTAATGCCCTTTTCTAGCGCTGATAAAGGCCATATCTGTAGTATTTCCCCCACAGGAACCTAGGACAAAAAATCAGAACATGCCAAAATAAACCTGTTCCACCAGATCACATTTCCATATTCATTTGTAACAACACATCATTATTGACGGAAGAGTGAGGAGACCTTTTAGGTAGCCATCCATATCACTAAAATCCTAGATTTTGTGGGAGAGCACCTAATTCAAAGAACATATGAGTGTTTATAAGGTCATTCAACTTGTCTTGGATAAACATAAAATAATATATATACATACTAAATATAGAAAAATAACACAATAACCATCCTAAGGGTTCACATAAACAACAAAATCTCACACCAAATCACCACCATGTGCAACACATCAACATTCTCAACCGCCACCACCATTATATTCAACACATCAAAAAACAACCACACATTCCTTGAAACAATTTCCACTTCTATCTTACTAGAATAACCACATATATTAATAAATATATTTTTCACACATAAACATTAATCCCATTATATTCAATTACAATCCAATTAATTTATTCAGTTTATTCATCTTCAAAATTTATTCCACACCTACCAAGGAAAATAGTATAACAAACGACACTACTGGCCTAACACACATAACCACCACTATAACCACACACATATACAATCATTATCACTTCACAATTCTCACACTATATCACAACACAAAAAAACATATCATAATTCAGACAATCACAACTTACATGTACCACAACCATAACACCCAACCACTACGACATAACCACTATGTGACAACCACTACAACACAACCACTGTGTATCCCATCACAAAACTACCCACAACTCATCCATGCCAACCAACTACCACACCTCTACCATGATTACTAAATTACCAATCTGATTACTAAGATTGCTGAACAACAACCTAAACCATAGAAATCCTCACAACAAGAACATCCACAAACAACAACGACAAAACTCATCTTTACACATGTTCAATGGAATTATCAAATATCTTCTTCATTTAGCATGGGTATTATCACAAAAACCAAGAATCCAAGGGAAACAAATTAATATCGATATATATATTCACGATCCTTTTATTTAGGGTGATATCACAATAAAATACTAAAATAATCATAAAAAATAACAACTATCGCATAAAAAATGCTCCCTTTATCGGTTATTTTCTTAGTAGTAAAAGAGAATGCATAATAACATCAAAAACATATATCAAATCCATATAGAATGAGATAAATCCCTATATCAATCCATTTTAGACGTAATAATTAATTATACAATTATTCAAAGACTTACTATCGACCTAAAGGTACGAAAAGAATGCATATCCGACATATAGCATGTAAAAGGGTGTGAATGAGGATTATCTGCCTCCAAAATTATTTATGATCTCACTGTGCCCTTTAGAGGGAATAAGAAACTCCATAAAACTCCAACTACACCATAAGAAACCATGGAAAACCCTACACAACACCAATGAACCATTAAAATGAATCCCAAATCACACTCAATTCCAATACCACTCCACCATAGTATATTCCAGAAAGAAGAGCCTATGAAAAACATATTATAATGTACCATGGATTGAGAATCAACAACCACCAAAACCAATGGATCAAATCAGAATAAAGGGGGATAAAATATCTTATTGGGGTGTGTAGGGTTCATCCAAAATGAGAGAGCAGAGGTTTCAAATTAATTAATTAATGTTCGTTTGAGAAAAGAACATAAAACATGGAATTATTGTAGACTCATGTCTCATAACAATTAAATGATGTGTAATCATTATGTTTCCAAAAAAAAATCTTTCAAAAAAAATCTAGTCACATCAACCCTTATTTGATACACATAGCATATTCCACTTATACAATGTGAATCTCTCTCATAGTTTCCAGTCCATTGATTTATATATCATGAACCAGTTGAATACACAAGTCATGAACCATCATTTCACATTGTGTCAACAGTACTCAGTGTGTAATCACTATAGAAGCTCTTCATTACCTCCATCCTCCACCAAAATCTCCTAAAACCTTCATAAGCCACCTACAGACCACCTCCAACACGTAAAATGAAAAAGTAACAGACTAGGGGTGGGGTTGGTCATAAGCTCTTATATAATACATGTATTAAATGATTATCTCCCATAATAATCCAAAACCAATCCTAGATAAAAATGGGTCCAATAAACCACAACGTGAGATGCATCGTATGGATATCATTACTAATCAATGATATCCCATCAAAACATGTCAAACTAAATGAACACAAAACAACTCCCAAAACCTCATCACTACAAAAATAGATCACCTAAACATATGATACTAGATAAAATCCGCTACACAACGCACATCCAACTAAAAAAATATCCAACCTCCATACATCCCAAAATAACAACCATCAAAAACAATGAACCACACTACCCTTAATGTAATAATAAATGAATTCCATCCTCTATGTCCTGATACTATTCATTATGCGTATCAATGACTCACCTTTGGGGGTTTAGTCAAATCAATGTTAATGCATATCAAATATAAATCATGTCTTCCACCTTCCATATGTCATGTGGTTTGTTACACATCACACATTATGATAATTGGCTTGTAAATAGATTTATCACTCCCAATTACTCTCATCCAGGATTCCATACCTCCATAACATGTGAAATAAGGGAATGGTGCAACCCCACCATATATCCCTTTGATTATACGGGATCTCAAATGGTTGATCCACATAAATCATGTCATCCTGGATATCTAACTATCCCCTATAAATAATGTTGGATTCATCATAAATATATCATAGAATTTGGTATAAATAGAAGACATCAAGGATCTTCTCGAGTCGCGGTTGTAATTCCAATCAATACATCACGTTTCCAACTTTCCAAAACACCTCAAATAGTTCAACATGTATGTCAGAAAATTTAATACATATTCTAGACCTATGCTTCCCATTATGAGTGGAGACTCTTAGAGACAAGTAGTCTATAATATTTAACTATAGGGACTAAAAATATGATCATCATTAGAATTTTGATTGTCCTAGACTACATGAATCCATTAAAACCCAACTCAGTCTTCTTATTATTCCTCTACACCAATTCAAGACCAAGAAAAGAAGACTCTCCAACCTCCATCTAACTCAAAAGTTAAAAAAACATTCATATATATTATTTATTTCAAAGATCCATACTAGTGGAAGAGTAATAACTATTGTTTTATGAAAACATGACCAATGGTAGGTGTCATACCCAATATCCTCTAGAGTCCATGAAAAATGTACTCAACATACCCTCTAGTATATGGATGATCTTTTAATTCTTGTCATCTATCTATGGGTGGAATGGAGTTCTAATGTGAAACTAGGATCCAAAAGAATGCTATAATACTCAATAGACATGAAAGGTAAATTAGTGATCTTAGTCAGAGACTATAGTCCTTAGTACAACATGAAGTCTAACGACTTCATCCATGAACCACATATCTAATTAATATACAACACTTGACTCAAAGATCTCTTGAATGTGAGACAGTTTTATTACCTTGTCCAATATCACCCAAACAACATCACAACATCCCTAAGATTGTGCTAACCATGTGATGAAATTCATCAATATATCCTCCCATTTCTACCCGAGAACATTCAAGGACTTCAATAACCCCCCCCCCCCAAATCACGGTGATCTACTTTATCCTTCTAGAAAATTACACATCCTACTATAAACTCTACTAATGACTGTTTCACCACCATCAACCAAAGTTTTCTTCAAAATCCACGATACATAATTATCATGCGAGATATATTGATTAAAAATATATATTAATCACATGGAAAAATACCTCCCACATCAATTATGGGAGAAAGATATTCAACTAGAATAACACCTAGTTGAGACCACCCTATAACCATCCATCTGGAGCATCACCAAGCCCAACATGATCAAACATCACCTCTATCTATGAGTCTAACCACTAAGACTCATCCGAACTCTATGTCAAGGTTGATTGAATTATCATCTGATAAATAAAAACTCAAAAAATACTCTCTACAACCTCTAAAAGAATCAATGTAAGCTCCTAAATTACATTACAAACAAACAAAGACACCCAAGCCATATATTCTTGGGACTTATAACTCAATGTATTGGAAAATGCATTACCCTTCATTGGGATGTACGAGATCTCAAAATCATTATCCTGAAGAAACTCCATCCACCTATATTGGCATAGATTCATATAATGCCGAGAGAAAACATTTATCATTCTATTTTGATCCATGAAAACATAAAAACACACATTTATGAGGTTATATCAGCACATCATTAATGCAAACACAACTCTTGCAACAACAAAATAGAAGTCGAATTTATATAACCATGGGGATGTAATTTTATAAACCCATTATACATCACTATACTCTGTCAAATCATCCCACACCTTATTCCATGATGGGACACATCATTAAAACCCTAAAAAACACACCCTCTTGAGATAACTAAATCACCAGATCACTAGCCGAATTCTCCTTCAACTAACCCTATAATTCTGGGAACTGATCTATTTATACATGGTCTTGGACCTTCATTGTAAACATTATCAATATGGATATAACTCAATAAAAAATTTGTAAAACCCACATATAAAGGACTGTAAAACCAATTAAACTACAGAACATGGAAAAATTGTTGGGGGATTCCAAAGAAACAACCTCTTCCAGCTTTCTATATTATACTTCCAAACCTTACTAAGGCACTATATATCCAGGGAAATGAACCTATTGCATATATAACATAAACATGTAAAACATACCCAAATTATGGGGGTGATAAAGGACCTTTATGAAAACTATGAGATGCTCATCATCTATTCCTATTGCCATGAGTAGACTTAGATATCATTGGTGGATACAATGGAAAACTGATCTAGGAACTCATGGAACATGTAGTAAAATTCTTCATGACCATAGATGATGAATTTGTAAAACCGAACAACATGACCACAAACTCGATGTTCTTATACCAGTATTAGAAGAAATACTTATGTGTATCCTCGTAATTCACCCTCAACTGGGGGTATTCATAGAAAATACTGACAATGAACAGCCAACTATCTCCCAAAACTAGTCAAATAGATCACCGATCCTCAGAAGATGTTAATGATTATTGATCATTACCTAGTTCAGCCACTATTTGTCTATAAAAAACCCCAAACTACCATATCTCTTCTTGGTGAACAAATGTGTATCACCCCACAGTTACACATTGGATCATATGAGACACTTGTAAATCAGATCATCTAATTGTAGGATCAACTCATGTAACTATATGGGAACCATCCAAAAGGGAGTGATTAAAATTAGAGACACACCCAGCTGCAACCATATCCAATGCTCGACATTAAGTCAATAAGGTAGTGTTGTATATTTTTTTGTAAAAAACATCCATTAAATTTTCCACAATTCTAGGGGAATTACCAACCTAATATTCTAATGAAAATTCATATAACTTTGACAAATGAGGCTCTACTTTCATACCACCAAACCGATAAAATTTATTACAAAGGGATTCCACTCGTTGGCCATCCACATAAAGAAACATGAATCTTATTTTAATGTAGATGATTACTTAATGAATGGAATATATCTACTACATAATAAGGATAACTTTGTATTAATGTATCTTCAATAATAATATGTCCCCCACTGGATGGTCCTATCACACCACCCATTATCCTTCCCTATACACATCAAACTAGGATACTTGTCCTCCAACCAGTGTAGATAATACCAACGTAATTAGAACCCTATCCACGTATAGTCCCAAAAAATTATCCAAGGGTAAAAATGGATTAGAGGATCCTAAATGAATCAAATAACAAACAAGGGTAGAATATAACCTAATCATACCTTGAATAACTCTTATAACTATTGGTATTTCTACCACTATCGTTTGCATGTAGCCACTCCCATCTCCTCTACCACTCCAATTTCTTCCTCTATGATTATGCTCTAGCCAGGGTATCTATAAAAAACAACCATACTAATGATTCTATATAGAAATATTTCCTACTTTAGTCTACTGAACCACAACATGTGTTCCCTGTCATCAGAACTCTCTTGGAGGAAATTGCTGCCATTGAAAAGGGGGTTAACCATCCATATGAAACTAGACACCCTATGATAATGTACACTGATTGTTGTAGTTCCCATATATGTTTAAGATATTGAACTCAAAAATAAAAACATCAAATGGAACTCAAAAACCACATATCCATTATTGTTAAGAAAGAAACATCTAAAATTGTCTCACCACTGAACAAAATATTCACTTCCTAAACACATGCGGGCCTTTTCCTGAATCTCTACTCCAAGAAAACACTATTTACTAAATTATTGAGGATAAAATCCCAAGGAAATAATTATCAACATAAACCCATCATTTTTCATCACATTTGGAAACCTCAGGATCACAAATAGAGGGACCACATACATTATCAATGGATTCAGACCATCCTCCAGACATTGCGCTCTGGACAAATAATCTGAGAAAACATCTGGAGAAAAGTGTAGAAGATCCTTGAACTTGATTCCAAGATCCTAAATGCTCATAATACCTATATTAAGGGGCATAAGATCCCATATATTTTCTTTTAACCTCATCAACAATAAAAACATTGACAAAAAATTCCTCTAAAAGTTAGGCCACAACATAGCTACCTCTTTGTGGTCACCAAGAAACTATAACGACCCATACTTTACATACATTGTTATTACTTAATAATTGAAGCATACTTATTACAACATATAACAAAACCATGGTATGAACGTATAGGTATAGTGTCGTTAGAAACTGGGAAATATAAACAACCGGTTCATAAAGCTTCTATATTGTCTCCCATTTATTTCATCATATCTAGAGTCTATTTTGGCATATCCTACTTAGTACCCTTCTTCCTAACCAGTGAAAAATAAAACATACAAAAGGGTGAGCTCAAATGCTCCGTAAGGATAAAGAAAAGAAATATCAATCATATCATATTCATATGAACATAACATTTTGAAAATATTATCCTGCAAAAGAGATCATAATATCATAACATGGGATAAATCATAGTAGTTAAATGTAATCCCATTAATCATAAATTAAAACAAGAAACATTGTGTCATACACAAATAATCTTAGAAAATAATTTCATATTAGTCAAGACTCATTGCCAAGATTATCATAGCAGACAAAGTCCATTACTGAACTGAGTTCACTTCTCGTTCCAGTCCTGTATCACTGAACCGGATTAACCTGCCATTCCAGCCATGTCTATCTAATGATATATAAATATTTACCCAATTAATTGGAGGGAGATATAGGTCCCACCCATCTCATAATGAAACCATTCTTATTTGTGCCAAAAAATCATAAGTCATACATCATAGCATAACCCATGTAATAAAAATGGGATTCTTAAACATCATGACATCATAATATAATTCATATAAGGTAATGGATTTCAAAACAATAATTACATCACAACATAATAAAATCAATGTAATAATAAGGATAGAAATATAACCCTATATTATCTTATATGGAAAATAATTTTGATAAAACACTTGAACTCCATTCTTGAGGAAAATATCCTTTCTACTTCAAAAACATTTTTCCTTTCTTAACATGTCATAACATTTTAAACTAAAAGAATTTAATTAAAAATAAACTTCAAAATTTGTAAGGAAAGCTTCATGGAAATAATGTTCTATGGAATCATAAAAATCCTTTCACGCCGTATAAGTTAAAAAATATTCTTCTCGTACATTGGCCGATCAAGTCAAAAAGTATCTCGTACTGAAAATGACAAAAGAATCCTTTCATATATTTTAATAAAAATTCAAGAATAGGTAAAATTGGATTTAAAAAATTGTAGGAGGACAGAAATAATATTACATATTTAGAAAATATGGATCTGGATGATATATATGCCACCATAAATTCTGAAGTATAAACAATCTCAGATAAAAATGAGATTGTGAGATCTTCCCTTACCTTTGGTTTGATTTGCTTCGTACGTATCTGAAAGTCCTGTATAATGATTTAAATAATGTCATTGAATTATTAAAGAATAATATTCATTGGTATGATATCATATATGGTCATATTATTATCTTCTTATTAGTAATATTTCATTGCTACTTGTTATTCGGGTGTTCATTGCTTTATATTCTTATGCATGTTTTGTCGAATACATTCTTATTATTCTTTTTAGGTTATAGATAACTAGTTTCCAGAATGTTATTAGTGTAATATATATCATATTTATTCATTCAATTCATTTATATAATCATTATTCAATGAATATCATGTAGAACGAGTCGCATCACATCGTAGAGATGGTAGGCCGTACGTACGCACGAGCGATGATATCATTCCCATGATCGTGGAATTGTATTGAATTGTATGTATACTATTTCAAAATCAATATCACTTTAAAATAATAATATATAGTTGTTCTTTACACCATTATAACCATCCAAGTAAGGAGGTGGTGGAAAACAGATTACACCACGACGTGGAGACGGTACTCCGTACGTACGCACACGCGGTGATTTCATTTTCTGTAGGATGGATAGAAGGTTAAACGAGGTTGTTTCATATTTATAAAAAAATATAATTATATTATTGATACTGATTTTATTACTTTATAATGAAACAAATAAAGAAGAGGAAGTAGAAGAAGAAAGAAATTTGAATGAATCGGTAATAGATATTACCACTTCTTCGACACGCCTCTTTGAAACCTCCTCTTAGGGCACTAAAATTAGTCTTTGAAGAAGACCAGGACCTCTAGTATGTTTCTAGAGAAGTTGAGAAGGTAAATGGGTAGGGTTTGGCCGAGATTGAAGGCTAAAAATGGTGTAATGAGGAGAGGGAGGAGGTTCCCTTTTATAAGGGAGGAGAGGGGAACCTTTGGAATTATAAGAAATATTAATTTATAATAAATTCTAAACCCACTTCAAAACCTCCAAAAATGACTCAAATTCAATGATTAGATGAGATAGGGTTGCAATATCCTCAACCAATAAAATTTAGACAAGTTGGTAATTTATTTTAAACATTATCAACTTGATTTATCCTTATATAATCTATATAATTTTATTTGTGGTAATAATATTCTAAATTTTAAATCATTATAAAGTATTACTTATAAGTTTTTAATTGTCCATAAATGTATATGTTATTACATTTTTGACCACATAAATGTGATTTTATAATTTTTAAATATTTTTGTGATTTTTAAACAATTTTATAATATGTAATTTTTATAAATTAACTATAGTGTCAATTTTGACACTATTCATTTGTTTGAATTTAAATAAAATATACACAGAAGATATGTTCTAAGAAAAAATTTTAATAGATTCATAACATTTCATATTTATCTATAAAATTAGTGGAGCACATTAAATAGTTCATATAATATTCATTTTAATACTTTTAAAATCATTTATTTGATATTTCAATCAATAAAATAATTTCAACATCACTATTGTGTCATAATTAATGATAATCATTTAATCACTAAAAATTTTAAATAAGTTCATATGATGTCTATAATCATATTAGCTTTCTAGGGACTATTTGTATCTGACGTTTTATGATGTTTATCACTAAATAAAAATTATTACACTTATAATATTTGAGGGAGTGACATGGTGTCACTTTCTTTGGTTTTAATAATAATTATATTATTTCATGGTCAAAAGTCCATGAAATGAATCTAGTGAAAAACTTATGTGATATGGGTCGACTTTTATTCATCCAATAGGATTTTGGAAAGTGTTAGGGTAATTTTATAATCTTATTTGTACCCTAAATTACCAGATTTACCTTTAACTGTAGTAAATAAAAATTACCGTAGTTACTATTCATAATATCAAAAAAATAAAAGTAACATATTAACATAATTTGGACCCACTGAATTCAAATATGGAATCCATTTTTCAAAAGTCAAAACACAGAAGTTTCAGTAATTAATTTAAAATTAATCCCATTGTTCGGAAAATGGGTTTTAAAAGTTAAAACATTGCCAAAGATTGAAATGTTTTTACCTATGAATTCAATTTAAAATTAATGGTAATGACATGTCGACAGAGTATGATCCCCCCTACACATCGGAGGGGGGAGATTCATGTTCTGCCTTTTCTGAGAAGGTTATGCACTCTCCATATTCGTGCGCTTTCCCTCCTCCCATCCTGAGAATCCGGCTTTCCCCGAAGGTCCCAGGTCTGTTTTGCGTAGTACCCATTTTGCCTCTTCTTCCGGGGGAGATCAATAATACCTAGGATCTATGTCATCTCACCCTGGTGGCCCTTTTCTGGCTCAATTTTCCATCGGAAGTTGAGTTTGATCAGTTCGTCAATACTGAGTGGAATTTGCGTCAACGCACGGTTGTTGGTTTGATCAACCAAAAGCATTTTATGGTCCGATTTGGTTTGGAATAAGATCTAATCATTGCCTGGTCTAGGGAAACCAGACGATGCATTGGATCCCCGTTCTACCTTTTCCGATGGAGATTCAAATTTCACATGAGGCGTGACCCTTCGACGATTGCGACATGGGTAAGCTTTCCTGGCTTACCCCTATCTTTTCAGAACCCTTCAATTTTGTGTGCAATTGGGAATTTGGTAGGGCGGTTCTTGTTTGCTGATCATCATACTGAGGTTGTGAGTCATCCAATTTGTCTATGCATTTGTGTCGAGGTTGATGTTGTGAGACCTTCGGTGAACTATTTTTTGATCACTGACGGTAAAGAGTTTTGTTGGAGGTAAGAAGTTTTGTTTTAATTATGGATGTAGTACTGCACGAACTGTTTTTGGTTTGGTCATTTGGAGTCGGTCTGCTTTCATGGGAAGCTGAGTCGAAGCCCGCTGGAGGGTCTTGGGGGCTGTGTGGTCTCTAGTCCAGGTTGTCTAGTGATGGAGGGTATCAAGGTGGATGTCTGTATGGGAGTGGATCTAAATAGTTTTGCAGTTGTTGCAGAACCTTCGGCTCCAGTGGGGATGTAGGAGCGGTGGCAGGGGGATCCACCAGAGGAGCCTGCGAGTGGTTGTGGAATGAAGGAGGTGCAGGGGTCTGAAAACCCGACAGTGAAGCATGTTTTTGACAGATTGATGAGTGACCTTGGGATTGGGAAGATGCCCGAGATGGAGAATTTTATTGATTGCTCTAATTTGAGCTTGAGGATTAGGATAAATAACAATTTCAACATTGAGGATCGTGAAAAGTGTGGAGTGAAAATTCATAGTAGGGAAGGCAATAAGTTTGCCTGCTTAGAGAATGAGGAGGTTCCTGTGGTGGCTAAGGGACAGCAAGTAGTTGATGTTATGCAGATTTATCCCAGTAGTCAAGTGGGAATTGGTATAAAAGAGAATGAAATAGAGCTACATGATGGTCGTGGAAATGTGGTGATTAATAATGTTCTTGCACTGATTGATCTTAATAAGCAATCTGATCTAAGGGATGGTGTTAATAAAGCTCCCTTTGTGGAAAGTGCAGGAAAATGGGGAAGTTTTTCTAACATAGACATTGAAAATAGAAAATTTGTCAGGCTATCTTACGGTGACAAAGTTCAAGGTAGGAGATGAAAGGTGTCTGATATTGATGGAAGGAGGACTCTGCCTCAAAGGTGGAAACCAAGGAAAGATTACTCTTACCTCCAAAGCCAATGGCCACCAGGTCTTTAGCAAAGAGAGAGAGAGGGGGGATTCTTGTTTTTAAAAAAGGTCTAGGAAAACCGAATGAAGAGTGGTTATCATTGGAACAATTGATGATAAGAGAGAAGTACCTCAATCTGTTGAAGCAATATGAAATGAATTCAGAGTGGGAATCAGCTACTGTATAGGAATATCATGACTATGGAGGTGGTGAAGGATTTGAATATTATGATATGTAACCGTCTCATTTCTGTTGGATCTGATGGTTGGATGTGGGAAAGATGTTCTCTCGCATCCTTTTCTTTTTCTACTGTACTTCTTATTTCTTGTAATAAATGTTCAGGGGTCTTTCACCTCTGGTTCACTTACCCGGGTATAGCGTGTTTTTACTATTCATTAAAATACGAAAGATATCAGAATAATATGACAAATTTATCCAAAGTAATTTTTTACATCCTGATTCCAAAGAAGAATTTTATTTTGTCAAATTGACCATATAAACATGTCAAAAACTATATTTAATGTTGGTGCACCATCAAAAGGAGGAAAAACTGCAATTTTTGAAAAATACTTTTTTTTCCTGAAAAAATTATTTTGGTCACATACCATGTTTTAGAAAATGTGTAAGATGAATAATAATGTTATAAAATTAAAAATGTAGTTAATACTATTCATAACGGCTAGTCCATAATAATATTATAACAATATATCTTTTTTTAGTGAAACCTGATATTGAGTACAACACACGCTATCGGGGAAGGTTGCTCTTGCGTATAACACAAGCCAAGCTAGTGTTGTGTGTAGTGAAAGATTCCTTTGATGTTACGTATAACATAAGAAATATAAAAAATATTTCTCATAAAATATCAGGGTGTTACGTTCTACCCCCATTAAAATGAATTTCTCCTTCGAAATTTGTCACTTACTAACAAACAGATGAGGATACCTCTCCCCCATCATATCCTCAAGCTCCCATATATCTTCTTCTAATTGGTGGTTCCTCCATAAAACTTTCACCAAGAAAGTCATCTTGTTCCGTAGAACTTTTTCACTACGATCCAAAATCTCTATCGGATGTTCTTCATAAGAAAGATCTTACTCCAGCGGTACAACTTCTAAGCTTAGTACATGTGAAGGATAGGGTATGTATTTTCTCAAGAGAGATACATGGAACACATCGTGATCTTGAGAGAGATTCGGTGGAAGTTACAATCAGTAAGCCACCTTCCCAACACGATCCAGTATTTCAAAAGGACTGATATACCTAGGGCTCAACTTGCCCTGCCTTCCAAATCTCATTACTCTCTTCTATGGAGATATTCGTAAGAACACTTTATCACCCACATCAAACTCTAGGTCTTTACTTTGGTTATCGACATAACTTTTTTGTTGACTCTGAGCTACTCTTATGTTTTGTTGAATATATCGGACCTTTTCTACCATCTCATCAACAAGATCAGGTCCTAATAGCTTTCTTTCCCCAAATTCATCCCATCAAGTTGGAGTTCGGTATTTCTTTCCATAGAGAGCTTCATAAGGAGCCATCTGAATATTGGAGTGAAAGATATTATTATAAGAAAATTCCACCAAAGGTAGGTGTTGATCCCAACCACATTTTAAATCCATAGAGTATGCTCTTAACATGGCTTATAGAGTTTGAATTGTTCTCTGAGACTGAACATCTATCTGAGGATGATAAGCTATGCTGAAACTCAACTCTGTATCTAGAGTATGTTGAAGACTTCCCCAAAACATTAAGGTAAACCTCGGATCCCGATCAGATATAATGGAATGTGGTACTCCATGCAATCTTACCACTTCATTTACATATATCATGGCAAGTTGATCCAGAGAAAAATCTTCTCAAATAGAAATGATGTGTGCCGACCTCATAAGTCGATCAACTATGACCCAGATAACATTATTTCCTTTGGATGTTTTAGGAAGTCCGGTGAAAAAGTCCATAGTGATGCTTTCCCATTTCCATTCGGGTATGGGTAGTGGTTGTAACATCCCCTTAGACATTTGTCTCTCATCTTTAACTTGCTGAAAACCCAAGAATCAAGAGACATATTCAGCAACATCTCTTTTCATGACATCCCACCAGAAGTACTCTCTCAGGTCCCTATACATCTCCGTGATTCCAGGATGAATAGAAAATGAAGAACTATGAGCCTCATCCAGCAGCTCCTTATTTAATTATGGGATGGGAGGAACACAAAACTGATTCCTGAACCTTATTATTTCATCACAATCAAGGTTGATTTCAGAAACATTTCTCACCTTATTTTGTAACTCTACATCTTCTTTCTATGCCTCTTTAATCCTCACATGAATAGATGGTTGAACACTCATTTGAGAAAGATAAGAATTTTCCCATTCCATTATAATCCCAAGATCCTTCCTTTTTAAATCCATAAATATTGGATCTTTTGTGATCCTCATAATGGATAAGCTAGCATGGTCTTGTCGACTTAATGCATATGCCACCTTGTTTGCTTTCCCAGGGTGATATAGAATTGAGAAGTCGTAATCCTTAATCAGCTCCAACCATCTTTTTTGGGGCATATTTAGCTCCTTTTGGGTGAAAATATACTTTAAACATTTATGATCAGTATAAATATCAAACTTTTCAACATTAAGATAATGCATCCAAATTTTTTAATGCAATGATTACCACGGCTAACAAAAATCATGAGTTGGGTAATTTTTCTCATGGATTTTCAACTGTCATGAGGCATAAGCTATCAAAATATCATTGTTCATGAGAACACACCACAGTCCCTTCTTGTATGCATCATTGTAGATCAGAAACCTTTCTTCACTACACAGTAGTGTGAGCATAGGTTCACTAGATAACCTTCATTTTAACTCTTTGAAATTCTCTTCACACTCCTCCATCCACACGAACATAACTCTTTTTTGAGTTAACCTACTGAGTGGATTAGATAACCTTGAAAAATCATTCAAAAACGTCGATAATATCCAGGCAAGGTAAGAAAACTTCGGATCTTAGTTACTGTTGTTGGTCTCGAGCATCATTCGATAACCTCTGTTTTTTCTGGATCCACAGATATCCCCTCTTTTGAGATTATGTGACCCAAAAATGAATCTTTTTGAAGCCAAAATTCACACTTGGTAAATTTCGAATAAAGCTTTTCCTTGCTTAGGGTCTTTAATATAATTCTCTAGTGATCTTCATGTTCTTCCTTATTCATTGAATTGACAAGAATATCGTCTATAAAGACTACCACAAACTGATCAGGATAGTCTCTAAAGACTCTATTGATTAGATCCATGATGGTAGTAGGGAAATTAGTAATACCAAATGGTGGAAGACTTGGAAATTCCTCTAGAAAGACATCATCAAACTTTCATACAATGGGAATATTCTTAATCATGAGTTTCTCACCAACCATTTGAGGTAAATAACCTTCATTTAGTAAAATCAAGTCCCATAAGATGAAATAAATTTCTACTAGAAGGTCATGATCATCATTCCATCGATAGAAAATCATAGATTGATCTGGAATATGAAATGTGACTTCCCTTCTTTGGAAATTGATATGAGCTCCATATAAAGAAAGCCAATCCATTCCAAGAATCGCAGCAAATTCCACTATAGGAAGGATCACAAGATTTGTAGGAACCACTTTCCCACAAACTTCAATAAGACAAGAATTATAAACTTTTGATGTGACCGTTGTGACATTGGGTGTTTTCATAGCTAACTCAACATCTAATTGTTAAGGTAATACAATGATACCCTTAGAAAATTGTTCAGAAATAAAAGAGTGGGTGGATCGAGAATCAAATAAAACATATGCTACTTTAGAGTGGATGGTAAGTGTACCTTTCACCACTTCGTTATCATACTCCATGTCACTGATTGTAATTGGATGTGACTTTCCTTTGTCTTTGGCCTTAAGATTTTGTTGACGTCGATCATCATCAACAATCCTTGGATTTAGGCATTGATTGGCATAATTCCCCATCTCCTTGCACTTGAAACATTGATGTGTTGGAGGTGAATTCTGTGTATCCCTTTCTTTGTTCTCATCATTAGACATCATCTTCCCAATATTTTGACATTCAGCTGCCCGATGACCTTCTTTTCCACACTTAAAACATTTTCTTGTCCCTTTAAGACAATTCCCTCCATGTTTCTTTCCACAATTTGATCATAAAGGAAAAGTCATCTTCTTTTCTGTGTGGTCTTTAGATTTTCCTTTGAATTCCATTTTCCTCTTCTTATCAAACCCATATGACTGATGGGTTACTCCAATCTCCATATCAACCTGGAGAGCACATCAATCAATTTCCTCATAGCTATTGAAGTCCCTTATGGCTAACACCCTTCGAAGGCTTGGTTTTAAGCCACTAAAGAATTGATCGATCATACTCTTAGGTTGGATAACAATTCCAGAAGCGTACCTTGCAAGTCTTGTAACATTTTCTTTGTATGTACCAACTGATTCAACATCCTTTTGCTTCAGTTCAAGAAACTCCTTATCCATCTTTTCTGAAAGAATACGAGGGAAGTACTTATTGAAAAATAAGTTCTTGAACTCGTCACATTCCATGGACTCAATTTCATCCCTTTTCCTCGTATTCTTGATAATATTCAACCATTGATCAGCATCACCTTCCAAACGATACACTGATAAGATGAATTTATCATTGTCAGAACATTGTAGAACTGAAAATATCTTTTCAGTGGAACTGATCCATTGTTCAGCCACTAATGGATCAAATGACCCACTAAATAAAGGTGGACGCTGCCTCTTGAAGAATTCAACAGACTGTTGCTCCTTCCTTTGCTCGTTTGGAAGTCTAGCATGATTCATGGTTTGAGAAAGTTGTGTGAGGATGGATACAATATTTTTCATTCCAGCTCCCATAACGTTTGGTTGCTCAGGGGGACAATCATTGCATTGTCCGTTTCATTCAGCATTAACATGGTTCCTTCGGGTTCTGGCCATTGACTAAAACCAAGAAGCATAATGTGAGAAACACTAATTACAGTAGGAAAACCGCATAATCTGTAACAAAATTCCACACTTTAGGTATTATCATAGGTTATTCATGGACATTTCTAGAATACTAGGATTATGTTCTATGTTTAGACATATCCTTAGACATATCCTTAGGGTTCTTACTAAGGCTTTCACATCCTAGTTTCAAAAGGTTCACTATACCTTTCCTCTGATACCAACTATAACGACCCATACTTTACATACATTGTTGTTACTTTAGAATTGAAGCATACTTATTACAACATATAACAAAACCATGGTAGGACCGTATAGGTATAGTGTCTTTAGAAACTGGGAAATATAAACAACTAGTTCATAAAGCATCTACATTGTCTCCCATTGATTTCATCATATCTATAGTCACTTTTGGAATATCCTACTTAGTACCCTTCTTCCTGAACTGGGGAAAAGAAAACATACAAAAGGGTGATCTCAAATGCTCCGTAAGGGTGAACAAAAGAAATATCAATCATATCATATTCATAAGAATATAACATTTTGAAAATCTTAACCTGCAAAAGAGATCATAATATAATAACATGGGATAAATCTTTGTAGTAAAATATAATCCCATTAATAATAACATAAAACATGAAACATTGTGGAATACACACATAATCATATAAAATCATTTCATATTAGTTAAGACTCATTTTCAAGACTATCATAGTGGACAAAGTCCATTTCTGAAGCCAGTTCACTCCTCGTTCCAGTCCTGTATCACTGAACCGAATTAACCTTCAGTTCCAGCCATGTCCATCTCATGAGATATAAATCTTTAACCAATGCATTCGAGGGATATATAGGTCCCACCCATCTCATAATTAAACCATTCTTATGTGTTCCACAAAATCATAAATCATACATCATAACATAACCCATGTAATAAAAATGGGATTCTTAAACATCGTGATATCATAAAACAATTCATATAAGATAAAGGACTTCATAAAAATAATTCCATCACAACAAAATCAAATCAATGTAACAATAGGGATAGAAATAGAACCCTATATTATCTTAGATGGAAAATAATTTTTATAAAACACTTGAACTCCATTCTTTAGAAAATATCCTTTCTACATCAAAATGTTTTTTACTTTCGTAACATGTCATAACATTTTAAACTAAAAGAAGTTAATTAAAAATAAACATGAAAATTTGTAAAGGAATATTCATGGAAATAATGTTCTATGGAATCATAAAAATCCATTCATGCCGTATAAGTTAAAAAAACATTCTTCTCGTACCTTGGCCGAACAAGTCCAAAAGTATCTCGTACTAAAAATGACAAATGATTGATTTCATATATTTTCATAAAAATTATACAATAGGTTAAATTGGATTTAAACAATTTTAGGAGGATAGAAATAATATTACATATTGAGGAAATATGGATGTGGATGATAAATATTCCATAGTAAATTCTGAAGTATAAACAATCTCGGATAAAAATGAGACTGTGAGATCTTCCCTTACCTTAGGTCCGATTTTCTTCGTACGTATCCGAACCTCCTGTATAATGATTTAAATAGTGTCATTGACTTGTTAATGAATCATATTCATTGTTATGATATTATATATGGTCATATTCTTATCTTCTTATTAGTAATATTTCATTGCTACTTGTTATTCGGGTGTTCATTGCTTTATATTCTTATGCATGTTTTGTCGAATAAATTATTATTCTTCTTTTTAGGTTATTGATACCTCGTTTACAGAATGGTATTAGTGTAATATATATCAAATTTATTCATTCAATTCATTTATATAATTATTATTCAATGAATATCATATTGAACGAGTCGCATCACATCGTGGGGATAGTAGGTCGTACGCACGCACGAGCGATGATATCATTCCCATGATCGTGGGATTGTATTGAAGTGTATGTATAATATTTCAGAATCAATATAACTTTACAATAATAATATATAGTTTTTCTTTACACCATTATACCCATCCAAGTATGGTGGTGGTGGAAAATAGATTACACCATGACGTGGAGACGGTATTCCGTACGTACGCACACGTGGTGATTTAGTTTTCCGTAGGATGGATAGAAGGTGAAATGAGGTTGTTTCATATTTATAATAACATATCAGTATATTATTGATACTGATTTTATTACTTTATAATGAAAAAACTAATTAAGAGGAAGTAGAATAAGAAATAAATTTGAATGAATCGGTAACAGATATTACCTCTTCTTCGACACGCCTCTTTGAAACCTCCTCTTAGGGCACTAAAATTGGTCATTGAAGAATACCAGGAACTCATGTATGTTTCTAGGGAAGTTTAGAAGGGAAATTGGAAGGGTTTGGCCGAGATTTAAGGCTCAAAATGGTGTGAGGAGTAGAGGGAGGAGGTTCCCTTTTATAAGGGAGGAGAGGGGAACCTTTGGAATTATAACAAATATTAATTTATAATAAATTCCATCCCCAGTTAAAAACCTCCAAAAATGACTCAAATACTAATATTAGATGATATAGGGTATTAATCTCATCAAACAATAAAATTTAGGCAAGTTGGGAATTTATTTTAAACATTATCAACTTTATTTATCCTTATATAATCTATTTAATTTTATTTGTGGTAATAATATTTTATATTTTAAATCATTTAAAATAATTAATTATTTATTTTAAATTGTCCATAATTGTATAATTTATTACATTTTCGACCACATAAATTTTAATTTATAATTTTTAAATATTTTTGTGATTTTTAAACAATTTTATAATATTTAATTTTTATAAAATAACAATAGTGTCAATTTTGACACTATTAATTTATTTGAATTTAAATAAAATATACACAGAAGATATGTTCGAACTAAAAGATTTAATATATTCATAACATGTCATATTTTTCTATAAAATTAGTGGAGCACATTAAATAGTTCATATAATATTTATTTTAATACTTTTAAAATCATTTATTTGATATTTTAATCAATAAAATAATTTCAACATCACTATTGTGTCATAATTAATGATAATTATTTAGTCCCTAAAATTTATAAATAAATTCATATGATGTGTATTATTTCATTATATTTTTAGGGACTATTTATATCAGAAGTTTTATGATTTTTATCACTAAATGAAAATTATTACACTTATAAGATTCAAGAGAGTGACATGTTGTCACTTTCTTTGGTTTTAATAATAATTATATTATTTCTGGGTCAAAAGTCCATGAAATAAATATATTGTGACACTTAGGTGATATGGGTCGAATTTTATTCATCAAATAGGATTTTGGAAAGTGTTAGGGTAATTTAATAATCTTATTTGTACCCTTAATTACCAGCTTTACCTTTAACTGTAGTAAATAAAAATTATCATAGTTACTATTCATAATATCAAAAAATGAAAAGAAACCTATTAACATAATTTAGACACACTGAATTCAAATATGGAATCCATTTTTTAGAATAAAAACCATAGAAGTTGCAGTAATTAATTTAAAATTAATCTCGTTGTTAAGAAAAAGAGTTTTAAAAGTGAAAACATTGCCAAAGATTGAAATGTTTTTACCTATGAATTCAATTTAAAATTAATTGTAATGACATACATTATATTAAATGGTAAAAACATATTCTATTTATACTTTAAAACCATTTAATATTATAATTTAACTATATAAATTATGGTGATGAAAAAATTTGTTTTCAATTAAAATATAGCATGTTTTTACTATTCATTAAAGTATGGAAGATATAAAAATAATATGAAACATTTATCCAAAGTAAATTTTTATATCCTGATCCCAAAAAAGAATTTTATTTTGTCAAATTGACCTTATAAACATTTCAGAAACTATATTTAATGTTTGTGCGCCATCAAAAGGCGGAAAAAATGTATTTTTTTAAAAATAATTATTTTCCCCGAAAATTTTATTTTGTCCACATACCATGTTTTAGAAAATGTGTAAGATGAATAATAATGATATAAAATTGAAAATGTAGTTAATACTATTCATAACGGCTAGTCCATAAAAATATTATAACAATATATCATTGTTTAGTGAAACTCGATATTGCATACAACACACGCTATCGAGGAAGGTTGCTCTTGCGTATAACGCAAGCCAAGCTAGTGTTGTGTGTATTGAAAGATTCTTTTGATGTTGTGTATAACATAAGACATAAAAAAAATATTTCTCATAAAATATCAGGGTGTTACAGAAACATTGTCCACCATTGATGCAGAACTCCTCATATATGACTAACTACTAATTATATAAAAATCGTAGCTCATTTTAAGAGTAGACCAAGAAATATCTTATGATCATATATAAAGTTCTATGTCTCTAGATATGAGAAACTCAACTCGAATATATAAGAAATGAAAATAAAAATCTTTATCATTTTTCAGACTAGTAGATAAATATATTTCCAAAAAAATGAGAGACGGTTTTTAGCGGTACTTTTAAAAGGAACCTCTAAATGTGTTTTTATGTTTTTTTTAATTTTAAAATTAAATTTATTTGTTACGTCCATTTTTTAAAATTCAATGAGCAATATATTTGTTTTAAAAAAATTCACATATAAATTAATGGAAAAATAAAAAATTATTTAAATTTAATTAAGGTTTATGAATTATGATTTATGATTTATGATGTATTGTTATCTATGATATATTATTAAATAATTACAATTTCACTTAATTATAATGTTTATTTAATAAATATTTTTAAATAATATTTACTAAAAATATTAAACTCAAATAAATTCTTGAACCCTAGTTCTTTTCTTTGGTTTTCAGTATAAAATTTCTAGCGACATTGAGTAGCTCTTATGTGTTGTTGAATAGATCAAACATTTTTACCATTTCATCTACAAGATCAGTTCCTAATAGCTTTCATTCCCCAACTTCATTCAAAAAAGTTGGAGTTCTGACCTTATTTCCATAGAGGGCTTCATAAAGATCCATCTGAATATTGAAGTGAAAGATATTATTATATGAAAATTCCACCAATGATTGGTGTTGATCACAATGAACTTTTAAATCCATAGAGGATGCTCTCAACACATATTAAAGAGTTTTAATTTTTTTTCTTAGAGAGAACATCTGTCTTAGGATGAGAAGTAGTGTTGAAACATAAATCTATATCCAGAGTATACTGAAGACTTTTCTATAATATTGACGTAATCCTCAGATCCTGATAAGATATAATAGAAATTTATACTCCATGAAATCTTACCACTTCCTTTACATATATCTGAGAAAGTATACCAAGATATAAATTCTCTCTAATAATAATGAAGTGTTCTGACTTCATAAGACGTTCAACTATAACCCATATAGAATTATTACCATTGGATGTTTTGGGATGTCCGATGACATAATCTATAGTGATGTTTTCTCATTTTAATTCTGGTATGGGTAATGGTTGTGACATCCCCTTATACTTTTGCCTCTCAAACTTACCATTTTTACAAACGAAGAACAGATAGACATATTCTACAACATCTCTTTTCATGGAATCCCACCAGAAGTACTCTATCCAGTCCCTATACGTATTTGTGCTTCCTGGGTGAATAGATAATGAAGAACTACGATCCTAATCAAATAGATCCTTCATTAATTATATCATGGGAGGAATAAAATCCTGGTTTCATCACAATAAAGGTTGAATTCACGAAAATTTCTCACCCTCTATTGTAACTCTTGATCTTGCTTCTTGCGCATTTTTAATCTTCAATTGTATTGATGATTGAACACTCATTTGAGAAAGAGAAAATTTCTCCCCTTCCATTAAAATTTCATGATCTATCTTTATAAAATCAATAAATAATGGATATTTTATGATCCTCATCTGGGATAAGCTAGTATGGTCTTGTCGACTTAATGCATCTGCCACCTCATTTTCTTTCCTAGGGTGGTAATTTATTGAGTAGTTGTAATATTCAATATTCTCTATCCATATTCTTTGGGGAATATTAATACCCCTTTTTGTGAAAGTATACTTTAAAATTTTATGATCAGTATAAATATCACACCTTTTAGTATAAAGAAAATCCTTCAATATATTTAATGCAATGATTACCACAACTAACTCCAAATCCTGAGTTGGGTAATTTTTCTCTTGGATTTCCAACAACTGTGAGGCAAAATCTATCACCATATCATTTTTTTTTGAGAACTCACCCCAGAACCTTCATGGATTCATCATTGTTGTTCACAAACCTTTATCTACTATAAGGCCATGTGAGCACAGGTGCACTAGTAAACCTTCTTTTTATCTCATTGAAATTCTCTTCACATTCATCCCTCCAAAATAACTCAACTCCTTTCCAAGTCAACTTGGATATTCGATTAAATAATCATCATAAATCATTCAAAAAAACTTCTATAATATATATCCAAAAAAATATAACATCGTATCTCAGTTACTATTGTTGGTCTTGACCATGTTTCAATAACCTATATTTTTGTGGGATCCACATATATCTCCACTATTAAGATTAGTTGGCCAAAAATGAAACTCTCTGAAGCCCAAATTCTCACTGGGTAAATTTGGCATAATTATTCTCCTTTCTCTGGGTATTTAGTAAAATTATCAAGTGATTTTATTATTATTTCTTTCACTTTGAATATAAAATAATATCCTCTATAAATACTAAAACAAACTAATCACGCTAATCTATATAGACTCTATTTATTTTAACCATGAAGATAGTGGGGGAGTTAGTAAGAACAGAAGGCATCACTATAAATTCATAGTGTCCATACCTTTGTAAAAAATTCTGTCTTTGGTATATCCTCCTTTTGACCCTTAATTAATGATATCCTAAACAAAGATCAATCCTGGAAAAGTATTAAGATCCTTTTATTTAGTCAAATAATTCATCAAATCATGGAATATAATATTTTTTCTTGATAATGATCTTGTTATGTTCTCGATAACAAATACAGAGTCTCATTGATCTATCATTCTTGTTAACAAACAGAATAGGTTCTACCTAAGGTGATGCACTAGGGAGTGTGAATACTTTATCATGATTCTCTTTGAGTTTCTTCTCTAATTCAGGCAAATAAATTGGGGACAATATATATGGTGTCTTTGATATAGGGATAGCACATGGTGTGAGTTCTATTAAAAAATGAATTTCACAATTTGGTTGAGGAATTGGAAATTACTCTATAAAGACATCATCAAAGTCCCCTAAAATTGGTGTATTTTTAATCGTGTGCTTCTCCGCAACCATTTGAGATAAATAACATTTATTAATTGGAATCATGACTCATAAGGTGGATGAAATTTCTACAGGAAGGTTATATTCATCCTTGCATCAAAAGATAATCATAGATTTATCTGGAATATGAAATGTGACTTCCCTTGGAAAATGATATGATATCCATATAATGAAATCCAACCCATTCCAAGAATCCCATACAATTCAACTGTAGGAAGGATCACAAGATTTATAGGAATCACTTTCTCACAAATATCAACTGGAGTGGAATTATAAACATTTTATTGGACTGTTGTTTCGAATAGGAGTTTCCACTGGTAACTCAACCTATAATTAATGATATAATATTGTTATACCCTTAGATAATTATTTAGAAATAAAATTTTGGGTGGATCCAAAACCAAATTAAACATTTTCTCATTTATATTGGATTATATTGGTACCTTTCAACACTATATTATTGTACTCCACATCACTGATAGAGGCTGCATGTGACATTCCTTGGACTTTTGGCCTCAAGAGATTGTTGACATCTATCATCATCAATAACCCTTGGAATAGGGAATGAATTGGAATAATGCCACATTTCCTTGCACTTGTAACATTGAAGTGAAGGAGGTGCAACCTGTGTAGCATTTTATTTTTTCGCATCATTAGACATCTTTTTCCCATCACATCAGCATTCAATTTCCCTATTACATTCTTTTCCAAACATCAAACATTTACTATTCCCTTTAAGACAATTCCCTCCACGTTTTTTCCACACTTTGAACATAAGGGATAAATAATCATCTTTTTATTGTTGTCTTTAGATTTTCCATTGAATTCCATTTTTATCATCATATAAAACCCATATGATATGTGGGGTACTCCAATCTCCATACCAACCTTGAGATCACATCAACCAACTTCCTTGTTGTTGTCGAAGTCCCTTGTAGATAATTCCCTTTTGAGACATGGTTTTATGCCACTAAAGAATCAATAAATTTTACTTGTTGGTTGGATAATAATTCCAGGAGCATACCTTGCATGTCTTGTAAAATTTTCTACATGGGTACCAAAAAATTTATCATCCTTTATCTTATGTTCATGGAACTCCTTCTCTGTCTTTGTATTAATAATATGATGAAATTACTTATTGAAAATTAAGTTCATGAACTCATCCCATTCGACAGACTCGATTTAATATATTTTCATCATATTATTTATAATATTACACCATTGATTAGCTTCACCTTACAAAAGATTTACGTATAAGATGACTTTATAATGTTCAGAACATTGTAGAACTGAAAATATATTTTCAGTGGTACTGATCCATTTTTCCGCCACTAATGGATTATATGTCCTGCTGAATGAATGTGAACACTACCTCATGAAGGATTCAACAGAATCTTTCTCCCTCTCTTTCTCATTTGGATGTTCGGTATGATTCAAATCTTGAGAAATTTGTGTGTTCATAGCTACAAGATTTTTCATTCCACTCCCATAACATTTGTTTAAATAAGAGGAAATTTATTGGATTTCCCATCACATTTAGCATTAACATGTTTCCTTCGGCTTCCAGCCATTAAATAAAACCAAGAAGAATAGTGTGAGAAACATTAATCATAATAGGGAAACCAAAAAATCATGAATAAAATTTCAATTTATGACACATTAGGTTTCATCCGAGGTTATTAATGAACATCTCTAAAACACTAGGATTGGATTGTAACCATTACATACACATATCCATAAGGTTATTACTAAGGTTCTCTCATCCCACTTTACCAAGGTTAACTATACCATTCTATTGATACCAACTATAAAGACCCATACTTTAAATAAATTTATATTACTTCATAATTAAAGTATATTCATTACAACATATAACAAAACCATAATAGGACTGTATATGTATACTGTCTTTATAAACTGGGAAACATAAAAAACTAGTTCATAGAACATTTATATTGTATCTCGTTTATTTCTCATAAATATACTCTATTTTGGAATATCATACTTAATACCCCTTATTCATGACCTGGGGAAAATACAAATTTGTAAGGGTTAGCTAAAATTATCAGTAAGGGTAAAAAATGGAGATATCAATCATATCATATTCGTGAGAACATCACATTTGAAAATCTTATCCTACATATAAAACATCATAATACCATATCATGGGATAAATAAAAAATTGAAATTAAATCCCAATAGTAATAAAATAAGACATGAAATTTTGTGTCATACATACATAATAATAGAGAATCATTTCGCATTAGTCATGGATCATTTCCAATACCATCATAGCTGCTAAAAGTTCATTACTGAACTGAGTTCACTCCTAATTCCAGCCCTATATTGCTGAACCAAATTTACATTCCATTCCAGTCAGGTCTATTTCATGTGATATAAAAAATTACCCAATGAATTTGAGTGAGATGTAGGTCCCACACATATCTTAATGAAATTATTATTACATGTTCCACAAAAACATAATAACATTCACCATAGCATAACCCATGAAATCAAATGTGTTTCTTAAACATCATTCAATCATAACTTATATAAAACAAAAGGATTTCATAAATAACATTACATAAAAATCAGAATCAAATAAAATTATAACAATATTATAAATATAACTCTCTTTAAATAGTGTCATCATATATGGAAAATAATTTCAAGAAAACACTTGAAATTAATTCTTGAAGAAAATATACTTTCTTCTTCAAAAACGTCTTCCTTTCTCAAAATGACACAAAGTTTTTGAAGAAAAACTATTATGTAAAAATTTCCTTGTATGATTGTTGGAGAAGATTCAAGTAAATAAGGCATTATGAAAGTGTATAAATTCATTCATACCATAAATTTTTTAAAAAACATTCTTCTCGTACTTTTTCTAGAAAATTCAAAAATTACCTCGTACTGAACATGAAAAAAGATTCCATTCATAAAATTTAGTAAAAATATACCAATGGGTAAAATTGACTTTTAACCATTGTTAAAGGATAAAAATAATATTTTAAAATATATATTTTGGAAACATGGACGTGGATGATAATAATACCACACGAACTACTTATTAATCAACAATCTTAGATAAAAACGTTATTTGTAATGTTAGCCCTTACCTTAGGTTTGATATGCTTCGTATTTATCCGAACATCATGTATAATGATTTAAATAATATTACTGATTTATTATAGAAACATAATAACTTTTATTATAACAATTATGATCATATTTTCATCTATTTGTTACTGACATTTCATTATTACTCTTTATTCAGTTATAAACTACTTTTGGTTCTTATGGCTGTTTTTTCGGATATGTTATTATTCAAATTTTTAGGTTATAGTTATATCATTTAATACATGGTATTATTATAATAAATATCATATTAATTTATTCAATTCATTTAAAAAAGTCATGATTTAATGAAGATTATGTAGAATGAATAGCATCGTACCGTGGAGTCGGTAAATCGTACATACGCACGAGCGACAATATCGTTACCATAATTATTGAATGGTATTGATGTGGATGGTGTATATTATCTCATAATTAGTATAATTTTATAATAATCATATATAGTTATTATTTACACCTTTATACCCATCTAGGTATGTTGGTGGTGAAAAAAGATTATACCACGACGTGGAGACGGTAAGCCGTACGTACGCACACACAGTGATTTCGTTTTTTGTAGGATGGATAAAAGGTGAAATAGGGTTGTTTAATATTTATAATGAAAATTTAGTATATTAATGACACCGATGTTATTAATTAATAATGAAACAACTAATGAAGGGGGTGTATAAGAAGAATGAAATTTAAATGAATCGGAAGAAGAGATTACCTCTTCCTCTGCGCCTCTTTAAGTGTCCTTTTAGAGCACTAGAGTAGGTCTTTGAAGAATTCCAGATCCCCAATAATACAAAATCGAAGTTTATACCGAAATATGGTAGGGGTTAGCCATACATGAAAGCTAAAAATTAGGTGCAGATGTTAGGGAGGAAGTGCCCTTTTATAATTGAGGTGAGGGACACTTTTGGAAACCTCAAAACTATTAAATTATAATAAAATAAAACTACATATTAAATCCTTTAAAAAGTTCCAATTCCTAATAGGAGATGATATAGGGTAGTAATATAATAAAACAATATATTTTAGACATGTTTTTATGTCAATTAAAGAATTATCATTTTAATTAACATGTAGTTATTCTATTTAATTATAATTTTAGTGATAACATTCTAAATATTTAATGGTTATAAATATTTACTAATATGGTGTTAATTGGCCATAAATGGATATTTTATGTAATTTTATAAATTTTAATTATCACTTTGTAATTATTAAATATTTTTATGATTTTTAAAAAATTTATTAAAATGTTAGTTTTATAAAATGTCAATAGACACTATTCATTTATTTGACTATAAAGAAAATTCACAAAAAAGATAAATTTGATCCACAATATTTAATAGACTCCTGAAATGTCATTTTACCATATAAAATTCTTGGAATATATTAATTAGTTCTTTTTATATTTATTTTAATATTTTTAAAACATTTTATTTGATATTTCTATTAATAAAATAATTTCTACATCACTATTGTGATATAATTAATGGTGAGTATTCAATCTCAAAAAATTATAAATAAATTTCTATGATGTATTTAATTCCTTAATATTTATTTTTATTATCTATAGTCGATATTATCCCTTAGTTATCCATATATTAAAATTAATATACTTATATAAAATGAGATTCTGACATTTTGTCAAAGTCATTAGTTTTTATTACAATCATGTCATATTTATAGGTAAGAGGCAATAAAGTGATTGAATTTCAAAAAATAGATGAAAATGGTAAAATTTGGTCGTCTAATAGGATTTTTATATGTGTTATGGTAATTTTATAATATTATTTTCAACCTTAATTAGCTGATTTACCTTTAACCATGTTTATAAAAAATAATTACAAAAGATACTATTCAAAATTCAAAAAATAAAAGTATACTATTAACATAATTTATACATACTGCTTCCAAATATTTAATCCATTTTTTAAATTACAAAAATATATGTTTCGTTAATTAGTTTAATATTTACCCTGTTGTTCAAAAAAAAAATTTAAAAGTTAAAACATTATAGAAGACTGAAATTTTTAAACCCATGAATTCAATGTAAAATTAATTATAATTACATAAATTATATTGAATGATAAAAATATATTATATTTATACTTTAAAACCATTAAAAATTATAATTTATCCAAATAATTTATCTTGGTGAAAAATTTTGTTTTTAATTAAAATTTAATATATTTTTACTATTCATCAAAACTTGAATGTTATCTGAAAAATATCTGAAAATTTTCCAACGTAGATTTTCATATATCACTTAAATATAACATGTTTGTGTTTTCATATTAAAATTATTAATGTGTAAGAATCTTAATTGAAAATTAATTCTACATTGAATGGTGTAAAATATAGGTTTCTATACAAAAAATAGGGTTTTATTCATACCCTATGACTAAAATATCCATTGGATGAAGATAAAAAATATTTTATTTAATTTCCAAAATTAATTCTCTAAAAAATAAAAAAAAAATTAATTTATTTAAATTTTTAATAAATAAATTATAGCTAAAAAATCACAATTCATTTTCTTAGGTTAGTTATAATCATTTCTGCTAACTAAACAGCTACGCTATAACGATAATTTTACAATAAGGGCACATCGCTGTTTATTTACACTCATGATTGACTAAAAAGAAAGATACTAAAGAAGAAAAACTATTTAATAAAAATATATAATAAAAAGATCTGGGTGTTACAAAAGTACTCGGCCTTTTGAGATGCATCTTAATTGTTTATATTCCAATGTAATAAAATAATGCACCAACTCTGATCAACTAGTGTTGGGTCATTAAATTTTTTCTAAGTGTGGATGGGGGATAAAAAAAGATATCTAGTTTTTGGGAACTATATCCTATGATCAGAATAGATTCTTGGTGTGTGTGAATATTTATTTGAGTCCTTCAAGAAGTAAAATGCATTATGAAAAGGTTTTCTCTTTAGAGTGAAAGGTTAAAATATCTACCATGGGATATGTTAGATGAGACTAATGTGTGTGTCTTTGGAAGTTTTTAAGGACTTTTCACTCTGATTCCAAGTGGTTCTTTGGAAGGGAATTGGACATTGCCTACTAAATTTAGGGGTATATAGAGTTTATACAATGTGGTTTAATAATGTAGTGGAAGACATAAGATGGTATAGGTGATTAGGATCGCAAACATGATTGAATGAACCTATTGGATCCCATGATTGGTGGCTTAATACATGGTTATAGGTATGACAATAGGTCTCATGTGACTGAATCCTAGATTGTGAGAAATTATCTTCTGTGATGGGCTACATGTTTGACAAGTGATTGACGAGAGGGTGATAAATTATAGCATGAGTGAAATGGATCTCAGTGAAATTCCCCACAATGAGTAATATGACACATGATACACATTGATGAGTGAGATACAGTGATAATTGTGTATAAATTATTAACTGGTTGTAACGGGAAAGATGTGGATTGAAACTATTTGGATTCATATCGAATGACTAGTTGTTCCTGTATACATTTCCATTCATGATATGGATTTATTTATGAATAATATGTGACATAAGTCCCTACATTTAGTGTAAAGGATGTATCCAAAAATATATGAGTTATATGGGATCGAGGTTTTTATGTTACACAATATTCTATAACGAACCCTAACTTGAGTGATAATATTTTATCTAAGATGAACGAAAATAATGAGTGAGATGTTTTTTCTTTTTTGGGTACAGATAATGAATGACCTCCCTTGAGTGATAAGTAAAGGTCATACATATAAAAATGGATCAGTCATAATGTATACATGGATTATCTATCAGGGATGCAAGTTCATATCTTTCCATATTAGGTAGATTTCAGGACTTGGAATGTACCATAACATGTTCAATTGAGAATGAGATGATAGATTAGATGGATCCCTACAATGAGTCTTCATTTATGGTCCATATTTCATTAAATAAAATATTTTTATTATAACATCGAATTGATCAAAATATGTTCTAACATCATAGTGTACTAGATAGAACATGTTGAGATGATAATAAACTATTTTCCATCAGCTGTCATGGTGAAAATGATATCCCATAAGGGCTGAGTGAGATGATTTTTTAATTTACTCTTATATTATCACATATACAACATTGTATATTATCCTTTCATTGTGAGAACCTATTGAGTAATATGATCAGACCTTTCATGGTCCCACTAATTCACATATAAACATTAAATATATCCTTTATGTTGGAGTACATGTTTTGTAGTGTTTTAGGACAAGGAAAATAGGTGGGTTCTTATATATTGAATTGAGTTGAAACTTGGGGGTGGAATTAGGGTGTTTATATTCATTTCTATTAATAACCTAAAATTGTGGTTCAACGAGTAATAAGATCTATTTCCTTCTTAACATTTACCACCAATTATTATATGAATTTAGATGTATAATAATTTTTTTTAAAAAACATGATCATTACAACCTAGAAATTATATTCCTTCGTGATGAATTGGAGAAGACGTTTTAAAAAAAATTATAAATGTTTTATATGAAGTGGGAATAATTTTTGTAATTTCATTATATTTTTTACACATATTTTTTAATCAAAAATGTTTTTTATTTATTTATGTTAATAAGTAATGTAATTCATTTGTTCCATTATTTTTAAATTTATTTGAAAATTTTGAATTACAATTGAAATAATCATTTCCGAATTATCTTATATTAAATTTTCTATAATATTTTTAATAAATATAGTTTTTTATAAATAAAGAATATATTGACCTGTTATTGAAAACATTTTTTTCATTTAAAGAATTTACATAGTTCGATTTTTTCTTAAATTCTATAAATCCTAAAATTAATCCATTTATATTTTTAGAAATCTAAATATGGAAATTTTTATTATTACAATGTTGGGTTTCAATAAAATTAATTTTAAACTATAGATAACTATTTTTCAAGAAAATGAGTTTTCATCTCATTTGGACGGTCTAATATTAAATTAAATTTTACCACTTTTTCTAATTGAGTAATTAAAAATAGATTCCATATTTAGTATCATGAGGTTTAAACTTTTTAAATAAGTCGATTTTATTTTTTATCCTTATAAACAGAGACTATGATAAATATTTTTCACCTTAGTAAGTGTAAAATGTAAAAACATGGTTAAAACTACTGGATAATATATCACAATTATTCCAATAACTTCTTTTATTTCATAATATGGGAGTAAATTTACAATATGAATTAAAAATTCAAATATATGTTATTTAGGTCTTATAAATCATTGATAATGGTATTTATATTATTTTATGTAATGATAATTAAAAAATGTCACTCCCTAAACACTGATATCTCTAAAAATATTACATGTTCATAAGAAGTGGTAATTGCAAGGATAAATGTTAAATCGAGAGAGAAATAAATTTTATTTACCATGGTAATTTATTTATTAATTTTTTTTGACTGAATAATTACCTTAAATGGTTATGAAACCCTGACACAATATATATCGATTTAATAGATAAAATATAATAAATGATTTTAAAAATAAAAAAATCAATACAATTTGGATTTATTAATATTATAAAAAAATTATATAGATAATTATAATATATTTGGTCTCCTTTAATGTTTAATACTCAACTTCTATAACTATCTTGATGACAATAAGGTTAAGGTAAATGAATAATTCCAAAAATGAAATTAATTTTCATTTATAATAATTAATATTTTATGAAATAATTTAAATTTTCTTAAAAAATTGAATCCATCCTCATGAATGTTATATGGTTGAAAATTTAAACCATTAATAATTTATGATAAAATTTTCATTTTATAGAGACATTCATGGATGTTAAATTATGTAAACAGTTGATATTATAGTAATTATCAAAAAGAGTAGTGGGTTAAAATTAATATGTAATGGATAAAACATAACATAATATTGTATAAATTTTATTATATGATATTATTTAGAATTATAATAATCCCATTTTCTAAATTGGTTTATTTAGATTCAGTTTTTATATGTCAATTTTTAATAATTTAATAAATTATGTACTTCCAAAAGTTACCCTTCCCTCGCTTATGAAAGGGAACATCTCATCCTTTCATCATCACATAATTTTTTCCATATAAATCATACAATACCTACTATAGTACCTTTCTCACATACTTAACCCCATAATTTAACATATTATACTTCCAAAAGACAATCTCTTCAGGGCCTAATTTGTGGGAAAAGATAGTTTTCTCAACAAAGTGGTATAACTCTTAACCATGCATTATCAATTTTATTTATTTTTATAAAACATATAAATAAAAGGAATAAATTATAAAATAATTAATTAGTTAACTTAAATATACATAATTATTATTATGATTATGTAAAAATCAAGTTACACCTCTATTACATCAAACTGAATGTGAGAACATTGCTCAAGTGTATGTGTGGATTATCAACTCCACTTAGCATTGTAACTCATTTTCATCACAAAATTTATTAGATGGTATTATATATTTAAATAATTGGTACATATGTTATTATTGAAAATTATTTTTATCAAAATATGATATCTAATTTTACTTCTTCACTTTCAATCAATTGGAAAATGATGATGTCACTCTTACATACATGCGAACTATCACCTATATGAAGCGGTGCCATTAATTTTTCATTTAAGCTTTATAAAGTTGGTAATAAATATATAGTCAATGGATATAAGAAAATTATATGATATAATATTGATTATATAATTGTGAATTTTTATTTACCATTAATTTTTCCTTCTTATGAATAGTTCAAATACCGTTCATAAAAACTTATGGCCTACCATCTCCATGAAATAATTTAATCATTATTCTGTCTCAAACGCTAAAGAATGATTTTAAAAATGTATCTAATTAATATTTATTATATTTTTAAAATTAATATCATTCAAAATTTAATGAAAAAATACACTATAAATAAAAACCATGACATTTGTGGTGAAACATGCATGGAAAAACTTTGAAGTTAACTATAAAAAAGGATAATTGTAAAATATTATTGATGAATGTGGCATAAAATTCCAAAAGTATATCATATATGATATTATAAAAATGATTATGGTTTCATTAAAATAAAATAGGTTTCACATAATTATAAAGGAAATTAAATCATGTTCAGCAAAACAATTCATAAGGTAAGGGTTTTCTTAAATCTATTTCTATTCATTGGATTAGTATTCTACGTCATGGCCTATGTTATTCCATGATTATACTATAAATGAACCATAATTTTATAAAATTTTATTTTTGACTTTTTTTGGAATTTTATTTTTCATACATAATCACATAACTGATTAATTCCCACTTCAATAATGTTATTTTGTAAGGGTTTTCCCCAATCTCATCATTATTAGGAATTGTTTATGTTTATCTATCCATTAAGGGAATTATTTTATCCTTATATCATAAAAATATATAATTTAATATCCTATAATCATTTAATTATATTAATTTTTTTATTTTATTTTATACTCATAATGCTCTAAAGAGGCAAAGAATTATTTTTTTAACGAAAATTAACATTATATCTCTCTTCAACAAAAATAAGATTTCTTAGAGATCAATTTGTTATAGAAAGGAACTAAAAATGTTTCTAATGTTTTTTTATAAATTTTTAGACTCATTTATATGAATAATAGAATTTATAAATTTTATAAAATAAAATATTAATTTTATTTTCTCAACAAGTTACAATTGAATTTTTGTTGAAATTATGAAAGAAATATTTCACTTAACAATAATAAAAGAAGAAAAATTTCACACTACCATGAAAAATAAATTATTCTAATCATATTTTACAATATTCCATAGTAATATTAAAATAAAATATTCTTCTTTAATATGTTGGAAGTTCTGATCTTTACAAATTCATATTCTGTCATAAAATATTATTTTCCTGAATAATGTTTTTAATTATATATACTAATTATTTCTATTTATCATAAATGAAAAAATATATATTTTACTCAATGTAAAAAATAGATATATTATAATGATACAACAATTATCCATTCTCAACCTGGTTTATAATTAGTTTGACTTGGGAAATTATTGATATTATGTATGCTAGTTCTTCCAATTTCTTTAGTTTTTGAATATTAAGTACTGTTAGTTAATTTTTATTGTTTAGTTATATAATGATTGAATTTGACTTATTAAGTTACATGTGGAGATTTAAATTACTTAGCCTGTGATGTATTGGTCAACCTAATGAGGCAAAATAGGTAGGGTATTGGGCTGAGGTCTTACCCATTAACATTAGAAATCATGGAATGAGGCCTCAATGGAATGTTCATTATTTATGAATTATTTCATTCTCTCTTTTTTTATATGTTATTTTTTCCATGTTATTATATTAATAGTGATAGTATTAATGGATATGTTTTCATCTCCTGAGATAATTTATATGAAATTATTTTATCATCATTTAATCCTTAAATATTATTATACATGATCATGTTATTAATTAAATGGAAGGTGTTTTCATTTGATTACCTTCTCGTATTTATAATTATTTAATTAGTGAAGACATATTCCAGTTTACTTAACCCTTATTGACAATTTGAGGTCGCCCTTATTTTTTCACTTTCTAGGGAAATAGAGAATTAATCTCTGAATGTGTTAGAAATACAAAATATTTACATTTATTATTATTTTTTATTTTGGTTCCAATGTATTGTGATTGTAATGTATATATGTAGTTAAAATGTACTAAAAAAATAAATTATTTCATTGGGATGATATCACTTGTATATAATTATAATGTAAAATAGTAACCACAAACTTTGAGATTCTAGGGTTAGGGATTTTAATATTTACTAGAATATTTATGAACATGATTTAAGAGAAAATAGACTTGGGAACAAAACCCTATATAATAATTTGAGATTATTCCTTGTATATAATAACATCCTATTATTTTTTAAGTTAGATAGTATGTAGTTTTCAAATAAAAACCACCTTAGAGGCATGTTAAAAGTGGAAATAGTTTTGGAATACATGAATCTATGGGTAATAAACATTAAAATAGTTTGTTGAGTATATCTCTAATTTATTTCTAGTGGATGTTGATTGTGATCTTACTAACCTACTATTTTTTCACTCCTATGTGATATTCTTATGTTAATGCCCATTTTCATTCTGAACCACTATGATGAATGAGACAATATATCCTATTGAAACATATCATATTCAGTAGGGATCATGTATTTACTTAAAATGTATTGTGTTGATAAATATATAGTAGATCATAATTTTAATGTTGTAGATACCCCTTTTGATGTTTTATGTGGTATTTGATTTACATTATTTTGAGATATTTTTGGAAGATGGTTAGGGGAATAATAACATTGGTATAATATATGATTTATTGAAATGTTTATTTATTAGAATAAGGATATTTTATTTTTTGGACATAAAGTTAATGTTATTGATATACTTTAGATTTAATATGATAATTGATTTTTAGGTAATTATTTTTTATTTGGATGAAAGAGGTAGTACATATTGAGAATATATCACGTATATAACCACGAGATTAAGAAGATATTTGGTGACTATATGAATATTTTTATTTTTTAATAATATCTATATAATAAGAATATCATATTAATAAGGTAAGAAAATTTTTAGTACTGAATATTGTGTAAATTTATAGAAACATCAAAAAAAATTGTGGGTCTTTGGTTATTTAAAATATTTATGGAAACCATTAGTCTATATTAAGGATTATATGTCTAGGGTATATAAATTGTTAGTAAATAAACTTTTTAGAGATTGATATTATTTAGAAATAATAATTTTTTTATCATAAAAAAATGTGATCAACTCTTTCTAATATTTGGATTTTGAATTTGGGGAGGCATATTTTGGACTGTTTCTCTGGATAACTACTTATGGAATGGTTTGAGATGGACTTTTTGTAATTTTGATTGAGAATAAAGTATGATTTATCCATATTGGACAACATATAAACATTATTTTTGTTTCGTTTTATAATTAGGGATATAAGAAGTGACATGTAAATATTATATGGATCTTATTTTCGGCTAAAAGTTAATTTTAGTTTATTGTTCATGGAAAATCATCTTCATTATTTATATGACGGAGTAAGAGATAATGTGAAATTTCAACAAATCATAACAAGGTGTTGTTATTTTGAAAATTAAATTGAATGAATTCAATAAATTATAGTTTCTTGTGATATTGATTATAATTGTGAATGAATCCCTCAATTTTTATAAATGTATCATGAAATAAATAATATATAATTTTGGATTCCTTTTTGATGAATTGATGGTATTTTCACCCCTAATTGATTTATTATTATTTTTCACTATATTTCTCATGAACATACTCTACATCACTAGGTATTGGACCATATATCATAGATTTATCCTCAATGTCTATATTTTCACTTACCATAAATGTTAATCTTATATGAGGACCTAATTTTGTGTTATTTTAGTGAATGTTTTCCTTCCCAAATCCCCTTCTAAAAAGATGTTTTATTATCCCACTTTAATATTTAGATTTTTCAAAATATGACGAATCTTCAGTGGATAAGATAAAATTAAGGGGGTGTAATTTATTTAATGTGGTATAATGTAACACTTGAAAAAATTATTTTAAAATAATAATAAGATTGATAACTTTATTGACACACAACACCGAGCATTAGGTGAATTTAGATACATCATAAAAATAATATTACTTAAATGTTATATTTATAATCTAGCCATTATATTTGAGTAATTTATAGGGGTACCAACATTTTTTTTAAAATTATAATGGTTTTCCATGAAAAAAAATATATATATTTTTTAAATCCATTACACGCTTGAAAAAAATAGCCTCAATTTTTTTTCTGATTCTATGAATCAATTATATAAATAATTCCTACCACTTTTAAAAAATTTATTTTAAAAAAAATCATTTTTGAAATCATCTTGTATTTTTGTGATGCCCACTATATTGGAATTAAAAAATTCACTATGGGAGAAATACCTAAATATGGGTATTAATTTACTCACAAAGTAAAGGAAGAATATGGTGGATAAGACTTACAAACTGTGTAACCCTATTAAGTATAAAAAATATCCTCAAATTAATATGATCGTTATAGATTTCACTCATAATGATCAATCTGATAAAAGTACTCATAGATCCCATTTATTAACTTTTAGGCTCTTGCGAAGGCATCAATGGCACTAATGGATCAGGGGGAGACAACCTAATGAGTTTCATCAGATCAAATGACATGTTAATTAGTGTACCCCTAAAAAGACACCCAAAAATAATTCAAAAATACAAAACCAATCCAAATGGTAGGAACCTATTGCGGTTGTAAATATCATGGGAAGCACCCCAAAAATTTAGAAGACATCATAATTCTTGAATGATATATCCACCTTATCATGAAATATCCTCATAGAATTATCACCATCATATATGGAGGTATTCAAACATGTCTTGGTAGCCAAATTCCCCTGCTTCTAGCATCAATGAAAAACATAAGGGTTTACAATGGTAATTTATCAAGCAACACAATATCACCCTTTTTAGTCATGTGATGCATCATCGATATGGAGAGAAATTGTCATGGAAAACACTTGCACAAACTCATGATATCCTCTATCCTTTGAAAAATAATGAATAAAAAATTGAAATTATTGTAGCTACTTATGAGGGGAATATTTGGTAATCTCATTCAAATAGTATCATATGCCCCGAGACACCATCCTCGATCACAATATCCCCCATGAAAAGCTAGCTCGATCAAATGAATTCCTCCTTACAGGACACATTTGACTTGTGAAACGAACCAGCAGAGAATCGTAGATGACAGGAAGGACATTAAATAGGCATCCTTATCTCATGATAGTCCCATTACATGTTGGTCTAACAATTTTTTAATCCCCTTGTAATGACCACATAATTTGGAAACAACCCTTTTGTTTGCTAAAATCTAATAAATGGGTTGATAAAGTTGTGTTTTTATGGTCATTTAAACTCATGCAAAACCTACAAAGAGATTTTTAAAAACACACAACACCTCATTCTTCCACCACATACATCCTGAATTCGGGATATATGCGCTGCACATTGTGTTGTAGGATGAGGGAGGTGATACCTCTAAAACAATTTTCCCATCCTCCAAAAAGTATTTTTCAATGATCCCTCACATGAAGAACCTCATTGTGAATTTCTCTGAGAAATAGATCAAGAGATAATAAAAGTATCCATCTTGGTACGATTTCTGGAATTACTCCAAGGATTATAAAATATGCATAGGAACCTCACATGATTACTTGAGATCACAAAATGAACTTCTCACATGTCGGTAGGATTTTGTGAAAGATATATTGCATATCAGTAGGGTTGAGAAAAACCTAAAACATCATTAACACTTATCAAATATATGTTACATTGAAAATAAAATCTATAACAAAAAATAAATTATGGGAAATTATGCAAAGATATGAAAACTGATCCTAAATCTCTTCACATGACTAATTGGTATCATGCAACAACACCCAATCATATTTCTCATAACTTAAGACATTCTCCTAAAATAACAATTGGATCATGTGATCTCTTCTGGACACATATTGAATGTCACATGTTTCTTTACATGAATTCCCCCCAAGTGTAATGAATCCATCTAGGGTTTCCATCCCGATTATTTGACGTCCCCTCGAAATGTTACCCAAATTATGCAGTGACACCAGTGCATTTTAATAAAGTATATTGAATCCCCTAAGGCTCACAATCTTAATCTAGTAGTACCCTCCAAGCATGTCGGCTAGGTTGTTTGATGCCCCTTGGAAATGATAATTTTTTCTCATGAATCGCTTTTGGATCACTACGGGGAAAGTGGGTATTTGCGATGGGATCCCGTCGCAAATGGCCTTTTGCGACGGGGGCCCGTCGCAAATCGCCCGTTGCGGAAAACGCCGTCGCAACAACAATTATTTGCGACGGGCCCATCGCTGAAGCTATTATTTTCGACAGGGATCCTTCCCGTCGCAAATAATACTCCGTATATTTGTAAAATCTTTTAAAAAAAATTAAAACTATTATTAAATTATTTTAATGGATATAATAATAATACTATTTGTGACGGGTATAGTATCCCGTCGCAAATACTATAAAAAAATATAAAAAATTATTAAAAAATTATTTTAAATAATATAATAATAATCAAATTATAATTCAAAAATAAAAAATAATAAATTATTAATAAATTATTTTAATTAATATAATAATAGAATTATAATTCACAAATAAAAATAATAAATTATTAATAAATTATTTTAATTTATATAATAATAATTGAATTATAATTCAATAATAAAAAATAATAGAATATTAATAAATGATTTAATTAATATAATAATATTAGAATAATAATTCATAAATAAAAAAAAATATTAATAAGTTATTTGAATTAATATAAAAATAATAGAATTATTTTACATTCAAATATTAAAATAATTCAAATATTACAAAAAAAATATAATTAAATTATAATATTATAAAATTTTAATATATATATAAAATTTAATATTGTAAAATATAAATAATATTATTATTCATATTAATATTGTTATTTCAAAATATAATATTATTAATATTTTATAATGAGACAGAAACTACGAATAGAAAAAAAAATTCATATTTTGATTTAACAAACTTTATAACATAAAAACAAACTCTAATCTGAAGGAGGGGGGAGGGGGTGTAACGCCCCGACCCCAGCTACCCAGAGTCGGTGCATTACTTCGTAACATTGGCATGATCACAAAAGATCAAGTCTCGAAAGACCGATTAGTTTAGTAGCCTTGGAAACACTAGATACATTCATAAGTCTTTCATTACATCAAAAAGTAAAGAAAACTACAATAACATGGTCTTCATAGTCCACACTCCTATCCTCACTGACTATTCTTGCAAGTCAGTCATAATAAACTTCTTCACATCCTGGAAAATATTAAAACATTGAAAGGGGTGAGCTCAGATGCTCAGTAAGGATAACAATATTGCGGAATCTTTCATAAATAACCATAAAAATTTAAGGCAATGTATAACTAAAACAAAAGCCTTTCAAACTTGAACTTCAACATAATATGGCAAAAGTAAAATGAGATAATGCCATTCACTTCTTCATATGGATATTCTACTAGTCGAATAATCACATGCAATATCAATAACCACTTTCATAATGAGGGAATGTATAATGCCAGACATTCTGAAACATTTTGTCAAGGCCTCGGCCAAGACGTCTAAAATGATTAAGGCCTCGGCCAAAACCATAAATCAAATTGGGAAAGGGCCTCGGCCAATTCCACGTCTAGTTGTCTCATGAGACCTACCGATGCATTTTTTTTAGAAGATACTTACATTTAAAATTGCTCAAATATACTCCAGTGTTTTTATGAAAACAATAAGCAATCTTCTGAAAACAAAATTACTAATTCTGAGACTGCTCGACTAATTACAGGCCATGATGGGTCCACGCCCAATCCCTTCCTGTCTACCACACTCGAGAGTCTGGTTTTATGAAACATTTTTAAGCTTGCGTTAAATACGTATACATTTGCACTGGATTTTCATATATTGGAGAGAAATATCATTTTTTTAAATCATTTAAAAATCACATAATTATAAAATAAAACCTTTTAAATAAACGTAAAAGTCAAAGGGGTTTATACACCGTATAAAAGAAATTTGTGTATAAAACAAAATATGCCTCAATGAATGGAGATTGAGACGAAGTCCCTTAAAAAGATCATTTTTAAATAAAATATATCTATAATGTGTATTCACTATATGTACACATAAAGAAAGTATAAATACAATATACGACATAATAATATCATGACATAATTTGAAAGTAGGAGATTAACCCAAAGAATGGAAGTTGGGTTATGAAATTCCCTTACCTTGTGTCCGACTTGACTCAACCGTTCTTTAACCTCCTGAATAATAAACTAGAGTTAATATCTACCTTATTAAGAACCATTTTAAGTTTCATTATCCTTTTTATATCACTTATTACAATGTTATGAACATTATGTAATTATTTATGTTAATAACGGTCGTTTTGTCGATCTTTGGTAACTTGAGTCAACAATAAACTTCTTATAATTACAAGTTGTTCATGTGGTAGAATATCCATTATATCCAGAATTATATTCATGATTTAGATGTCATATATATCTTATATATCCAGTATATACATTCATTTATAATATTACGTAACGTTTAGAGGTAAGAAATGAAATGCACCATTCATGGAGACGGTAAGCCGTACGTACGCATGAACGCTACTTTCATTTCAATTTCATATTTAATGGAACTAAATCATAGTGATATAAATGTATAATATAATTCCAGTATAATATAGTGTATAATACCATTTTCTTCATCCTTTATACATCCCACATATGGCATTAACGATTCAAATCACTTTGAGGGGGCGGTAGTCCGCACTTCCTAAAATGAAATTATCGCGTTTTACCCATAATGGAAATCATAAAGTATGCCATAAATGATAAATACAGAAGCATAAGTAAAACATAAACATATTATATATCATATATAAAAATAGTGACATCTTAATGGCCACCTTTGGAGGCGTTATATGTGTGTTGAACAATCATCGTTTCGTGAGGCAGAAATTCGCCATCCACGGAAACCGTATGTTCTTTAACCATTAGATGTAGGTGTGTGTAAGTGTAGCTCGAATACTTATTATAACAAAATCTTAGTATATTGAGGATACTGGAGTTGTTACAAAATAAATTAATAAAAAGAGTTTAGGGGGTTGGAGAAGAAAAAAAAACAAAACTACATTAGAGAAGACATTACCTCAAAATCGGGTAACTCTTTTTGATTTGAGACAAAGGCTTCTTTGGGAAGAGTTCTGCCCAAAGTAAGGCTTCTAGGAGTAATAGGGGGAAGTTGGGAGAGTATTTGGGCAGAGGTTGGCCGAGCCAAATGGCTTGAAAGTGTAAATGAGGTGGGAGAGGTGGGGGCCTTTTATAAGTGGAGAGGAGGGGCACTTTTGGAAAGATTGAAATGTTACATTATTTCACAATGCGTTTCAGATTCTAAAGGTGCCACACTTATATAATTCTAGGCTAATGTGATAAGGTTTCTAAATCTCCTCATCCAATAGGCTTTGGACAAGTGTAAGCCTTGGATTTTGCATTATCTTCTCATTTTATTTAAATCGTTAAATAATGAGGTCATCGCTGCATCATAATGATGTCATAAATAATTTAATTTATTTAATGTCTAATAATTATAAAAAAAATACTATGATGTAGGAAATCTTTTTAGCTTTCTAATTAATATTTATAGTAAAGATTTGGACTTGTGTAACCCCACTTAAAAATTGTTTTAGTAAAATAACTCATGTTTGTGTCAATTTAATTTTAACATTAAATAAATATATATTAATGTCATTTTCCAACTAAAGTGGCTCCATGGGGTCCCCAAGTTGACCCATGGGTTGTCTTGGTCGGCCATGACTCATCCAATAGGAGTAGGACAAGTTTCATGCTCATCTCATATTATTAAAACATTATTTGTACCTTAAACTACACTAATTACCACTAATCGCGATTAAGAACTTAAAAGTTACTATTCACCAAAAAATTATTTTAATCTCATTGAACCACATTTTACTTCTTAATTACAACCATGTATGTCGGATTTTTGAAAATCAAATCACAGAAGTGGTAATATTTCATTTAAACGAAAAATCAGTTATTTAACTACCACTTAGTGGTTTCACTATTCATCAAAAATTGAATTTTTTCAGAACAAAGCCAAAATTTCACCCTAAGATATAATTGATATTCCGAATTCAAAAATGATGTCTATTTTACAAAATTCCAAACATATAAGTTGCATTAATTAATTTTATAATTAATTCCCGCTGTCACAACAAATAGCGTGTTTTTAAGAAACAATTTATATCAAAAGATTGGCAATTGTTTATGTCCAATTTCAATGTTAAATTAATTCTAATGACCACCATTGGATAAAATGGTAAAAATATATTATAATTATACTTTAAAACCACTAAATAGTATAATTTATCACTATAGATTATTTTTATTAAAAAAGTTGTTTTTAAGTATTTTTCACTATTCATAAAAAATTAGAAGTTCTTAGAAAAATACCAAAAATTCAACATAGGCTAATTTCGATATTACGAATACAAAAATGAAGTCCATTTTGAAATATAAAATTTCTATAATTTTAAAAAGTGGCTATTACTATTCATAACGGCTACTTTGATTAGTCGCGGTGTTTTAGAACTCGAAGTTGCGTACAATGAAAGCTATTGCATTATTGAATGAGAAGCGTACCGTGGAAGCTCGGGGTGTTACATTCTCCCCTCCTTCAATAAATTGCGTCCTCGCAATTTGATATTTTTCTTTGAAAATAAGAGGTTGAAAATAGAAAATACCTTTGTGGAAAACCCACATCGGAAATAAGGTTAATAAAATTTATCCTTAATAAGAAGGAAAGGGAAATGAAAAAGTCACCACCCAATTATGACCTCGATTAGAAGAACATTGGTGGAAATTAGAGACATATAATTGGAGGAAAAACGTAAATATTCGTAGGGAGTGATTGAGGTCATCAATCACAATCAACTGTCAAATTGAGGGCCTCAAAGCCTTCAATCTATATTGATTTAAAACATCATCAGTTCAACAAGACATAAGGTTTTAGGATAACACATTTTTTTGTTTTAATATCCCTTTACTAAAGTTTAAGAATTAATTTATTCGTTGAATAACAGATAGGTATATATATATTTATGCCTGACAATTAGAGTTTCAACCTTCAACTCACCTTTTACTCAAGAAGATAATAGAACTCAAAAATATTATACTTATCCTAATTGTATAAGGTTCCAAATGTTAACACATACCATTTAGATTAGTAAAATTATTTTGTAATAACCAAGGACTTCCTGTAGGCTAGTGGTAGAAAATAAAGGCTTGTCGCACCATGATTTTGGGTTCGATTCCTGCAGCTTTGTCCGACGCGACGGGTTATGCCCCACCCTGCAGGTTGTCCTTTTCCTAAAAATATAGTACTATACTATTCCAAAAATAATCTTCATAAATTTTTTAACCTTAAAAAATAATATCCAAAGTTCAACTTAATCCATTCCAACCATTATAGTTATCCAAAATACCTCTGTCCAGACTTTCTCTAAAAGGTCTCTAAATTCCAAAATCAATTGTAACATCAAATTCCCCAAACAAATTAATGTTTCTCTTTTGTCACATACTAAAAATATGATTACCTTCATCATATTAAAACCTTACTGAAATCAACAAGTACTGCAGTACAATCCTTATATATATATCACATTATTCTAATAACCAGAATATAATCCTTGAGTCCAAAAGCACCAATACATTAATTATTCCGCTTCAACTGTAGTCACAACATAAGATTGGCCTTGATCCCTTGGCCTCTTCTGAGGTAAGATCCCCTGATGCTTAGGACATTCATTTTCATAATGCCCCATTTCCCTACAATTGTAGCATTCAACTTTGACAGCCTCTTTCTTTCCCTTGCAATCACGAGCCTGGTGACCCTTTTCTCCACATTTATAACAAACTCCCATTCCTTTTAGGCACGTACCAGGGCGATTCTTCCGACAATTATCACATAATGGAAAATCCTTCTTTCCCTTTTTCCCTTTATCTGTCTCTTGTTCCACCGTTCTCTTCTTCTCTTGCTTTACTTTGTTGTCATAAGACTTAGAGAATTCCTTTTCTGTCTTGATAGCACATGAGACAATATCTTCGTATGATGAGAAGGATTGTGATACTAAAGCTCGATGGAGAAATGGTTTTAACCCATCAAAGAAACAATCAATCTTACTCTTTGGGTTACGTATATAATCGCCAGCATGCCTCGCTAACCTTGTAAGTTAGCCTCATACTTTGCGACATTCTCATCCTACTTCTGCCTCAAACTCAGAAATTGCCTTTCCATATCTGCTCGATGGTCACGAGGAAAGTATTTTTCTAAGAAAATCTCTTTTAACTCCCTCCATTCCATATTCGATACGTCATCATCTTCCTTTGTGTTTTGAATCAGCGACCACCACTGATCGGCATCTCCAGTGAGGCGGTAAACTGCCATGACAGCCTTCTCCCTTTCTCTACTCCCAAGGCATGGAATATTTTCTCTAAGTAGTTTATCCATTGCTCAGCTACTAACGGATTTTTACCCCCATTAAATGTTGGTGGTTGTTTCCTCATGAAGCGGTCTAACATTGATCCTCCACGTTGTGGATCAGGGTGATCCATACGAGTAAGGTTATTATTCATAACTTGAGTGAGTTGTCCCAGTATGGTAATAAGTTGATCAGCACCAGTTGTATCTCCAGATCCACAATAATTATCTTGATCAGGAGGGAAATCTCTACACGGAGTGCGTGCATTGATACGGTTTCCATTCCTTCCACTAGGCTCCATTTCTAAACAATGGCATAAACTAGATTAGTTTATGAATCAAAATACATAATTCCATACTTGTAAAATACTTAACATAAATTGACCTATTTATGGATATAATCCATAATCATTAAAAGGTTTTATTTGAGGAAGTATATACTCATAACCGTTCATAGTGGTTTGTAAATAAAATGGGAATTATCCTAAGCATATCCCCCGAGAGTGTTGTAACCAAGAGTGCAACAAGGCCCATTGTCGTGCACCAGTTCCCGTTCGAGTCTAGCTCAAAGCGGTGTTTTCGGGTTTTACCCCTAGGTACATCTGTACCAGAGCCACCTCTACCTGCTCGTATCCAGACAGGGATGTATTGCTCGGAAAACTCACAAAATCTCTATAATACCAAAATTCTAGGAAGTTATTCTATACTAATCCTCAAAGTTCATCTTAGGTCTATGTGCTCTAATCAGAGTTTATCTAAATCTAGCTTCCAAGGTTTGTACTAAACTTCCTCTGATACCAACTGTAACACCCCGACCCCAGCTACCCAGAGTCGGTGCATTACTTCGTAACATTGGCATGGTCACAAAAGATCAAGTCTCGAAAGACCTATTAGTTTAGTAGCCTTGGAAACACTAGATACATTCATAAGTCTTTCATTACATCAAAAAGTAAAGAAAACTACAATAACATGGTCTTCATAGTCCACACTCATATCCTCACTGACTATTCTTGCAAGTCAGTCATAATACACTTCTTCACATCCTGGAAAATATTAAAACATTGAAAGGGGTGAGCTCAGATGCTCAGTAAGGATAACAATATTGCGGAATCTTTCATAAATAAACAAAAAATTTAAGGCAATGTATAACTAAAACAAAATCCTTTCAAACTTGAACTTCAACATAATATGGCAAAAGTAAAATGAGATAATGCCATTCACTTCTTCATATGGATATTCTACTAGTCGAATAATCACATGCAATATCAATAACCACTTTCATAATGAGGGAATGTATAATGCCAGACATTCTGAAACATTTTGTCAAGGCCTCGGCCAAGACGTCTAAAATGATTAAGGCCTCGGCCAAAACCATAAATCAAATTGGGAAAGGGCCTCGGCCAATTCCACGTCTAGTTGTCTCATGAGACCTACCGATGCATTTTTTTAGAAGATACTTACATTTAAAATTGCTCAAATATACTCTAGTGTTTTTATGAAAACATTAAGCAAGCTTCTGAAAACAAAATAACTAATTCTGAGACTGCTCGACTAATTACAGTCCATGATGGGTCCACGCCCAATCCCTTCCTGTCTACCACACTCGAGAGTCTGGTTTTCTGAAACATTTTTAAGCTTGCGTTAAATACGTATACATTTGCACTGGATTTTCATATATTGGAGAGAAATATCATTTTTTTTGAAATCATTTAAAAATCACATAATTATAAAATAAAACCTTTTGAATAAACGTAAAAGTCAAAGGGGTTTATACACCGTATAAAAGAAATTTGTGTATAAAACAAAATATGCCTCAATGAATGGAGATTGAGACGAAGTCCCTTAAAAAGATCATTTTTAAATAAAATATATCTATTATGTGTATTCACTATATGTACACATAAAGAAAGTATAAATACAATATACGACATAATAATATCATGACATAATTTGAAAGTAGGAGATTAACCCAAAGAATGGAAGTTGGGTTATGAAATTCCCTTACCTTGTGTCCGACTTGACTCAACCGTTCTTTAACCTCCTGAATAATAAACTAGAGTTAATATCTACCTTATTAATAACCATTTTAAGTTTCATTATCCTTTTTATATCACTTATTACAATGTTATGAACATTATGTAATTATTTAAGTTAATAACGGTCGTTTTGTCGATCTTTGGTAACTTGAGTCAACAATAAACTTCTTATAATTACAAGTTGTTCATGTGGTAGAATATACATTATATACATAATTATATTCATGATTTAGATGTCATATATATCATATATATCCAGTATATACATTCATTTATAATATTACGTAACGTTTAGAGGTAAGAAATGAAATGCACCGTTTATGGAGACGGTAAGCCGTACGTACGCATGAACGCTACTTTCATTTCAATTTCATATTTAATAGAACTAAATCATAATGATATAAATGTATAATATAATTCCAGTATAATATAGTGTATAATACCATTTTCTTCATCCTTTATACATCCCACATATGGCATTAACGATTCAAATCACTTTGATGGGGCGGTAGTCCGCACTTCCTAAAATGAAATTATCGCGTTTTACCCATAATGGAAATCATAAAGTATGCCATAAATGAGAAATAAAGAAGCATAAGTAAAACATAAACATATTATATATCATATATAAAAATAGTGACATCTTAATGGCCACCTTTGAAGGCGTTATATGAGTGTTGAACAATCATCGTTTCGTGAGGCAGAAATTCACCATCCACGGAAACCGTATGTTCTTTAACCATTAGATGTAGGTGTGTGTATGTGTAGCTAGAATACTTATTATAACAACATCCTAGTATATTGAGGATACTGGTGTTGTTACAAAATAAATTAATAAAAAGAGTTTAGGGGGTTGGAGAAGAAAAATAAAACAAAACAACATTAGAGAAGACATTACCTCAAAATCGGGTAACTCTTTTTGATTTGAGCCAAAGGCTTCCTTGGGAAGAGTTATGCCCAAATTAAGGCTTCTAGGAGTAATAGGGGGAAGTTGGGAGAGTATTTGGGCAGAGGTTGGCCGATCCAAATGGCTTGAAAGTGTAAATGAGGTGGGAGAGGTGGGGGCCTTTTATAAGTGGAGAGGAGGGGCACTTTTGGAAAGATTGAAATGTTACATTATTTCACAATGCTTTTCGGATTCTAAAGGTCCCAAACTTATATAATTAGAGGCTAAGGTGATAAGGTTTCGAAGTCTCCTCATCCAATAGGCTTTGGACAAGTGTAAGCCTTGGATTTTGCATTATCTTCTCATTTTATTTAAATCGTTAAATAATGAGGTCATCGCTGCATCATAATGATGTCATAAATAATTTAATTTATTTAATGTCTAATAATTATAAAACAAATACTATGATGTAGGAAATCTTTTTAGATTTCTAATGAATATTTATATTCAAAATTTGGACTTGTGTAACCCCACTTAAAAATTGTTTTAGTAAAATAACTCATGTTTGTGTCAATTTAATTTTAACATTAAATAAATATATATTAATGTCATTTTCCAACTAAAGTGGCTCCATGGGGTCCCCAAGTTGACCCATGGGTTGTCTTGGTCGGCCATTACTCATCCAATAGGAGTAGGACAAGTTTCATGCTCATCTCATATTATTAAAACATTATTTGTACCTTAAACTACACTAATTACCTCTAATCGCGATTAAGAAATTAAAAGTTACTATTCACCAAAAAATTATTTTAATCTCATTGAACCACATTTTACTTCTTAATGACAACCATGTATGTCAGATTTTTGAAAATCAAATCACAGAAGTGGTAATATTTCATTTAAACGAAAAATCAGTTATTTAACTACCACTAAGTGGTTTCACTATTCATCAAAAATTGAAGTTTTTCAGAACAAAGCCTAAATTTCACCCTAAGCTATAATTGATATTCTGAATTCAAAAATGATGTCTATTTTACAGAATTGAAAACATATAAGTTGCATTAATTAATTTTATAATTAATTCCCGCTGTCACAACAAATAGCGTGTTTTTAAGAAACAATTTATATCAAAAGATTGGCAATTGTTTATGTCCAATTTCAATGTTAAATTAATTTCTAATGACCACCATTGGATAAAATGGTAAAAATATATTCTAATTATACTTTAAAACCACTAAATATTATAATTTATCACTATAGATTATTTTTATTAAAAAAGTTGTTTTTAAGTATTTTTCACTATTCATAAAAAATTAGAAGTTCTTAGAAAAATACCAAAAATTCTACATAGGCTAATTTCGATATTACGAATACAAAAATGAAGTCCATTTTGAAATATAAAATTTCTATAATTTTAAAAAGTGGTTATTACTATTCATGACGGCTACTTTGATTAGTCGCGGTGTTTTAGAACTCGAAGTTGCGTACAATGCAAGCTATTGCATTATTGAATGAGAAGCGTACCGTGGAAGCTCGGGGTGTTACAGGGGGGGAGGGGGGATCTGCAGATGCTGGTGGAGGAAACTCCATCCCTAAAGCATGAGTGAGTCGGCGCATGTACTCCATCTGCTCCTGGTGCTGCTGCTACCACCGACTAATCTGCTCCTCATACAACTGTTGTTGGTGTCGACGCTCCTCCTCATGCTGCTGCTGCTGCTGACGCATCTGCTCATGCTCCTATCGGAGACTCTCTATCAATGCAGTCTGAGATCGCAACTGATCCTCATACTGTGTAGCAGAAGAAGATGCACGAGCTCCTCTCGAGTTGGATGCCGACATCGCAGCACTGCCATAATAATATCCGGGAGTCAGTCGAGAGCTAATACCAACTACCCGGCCCTTCTCGAAGGCATACTGGGTGGCCTGCATCCATGCCGCCTCATCAAATTGACAGCCAGTGGTCTGATCTGATGACTCGGTCTGACTCTCAGGCCGGGTCTGTGACGCTGCGGCCTCATATGACTCATGTAGTTGCAATTTAAAATTAAAATTGTTAATATATTATATGCAGTTAATTTTTAAACTTGAAAACAAATAATACTGACCACGATGTGATGCTGACGATCACCTCTGAGCTCCCCAGTAGTAGGATCACTATACATCCTCTGATATACGTCGTACTCCGTAATGTCGGGGTGCTCGACAGCCTATAAGAATAAAAATATACTGTTAATATTTATAGTTATATAAAATATTTATAAATAATGTACGTACCAAATGCTGTCTATGAGTACTGAAAGAATGACTCCTAGCTCGATGAGTCACCTCCTGTCTCCCTCGATTCTTCCTCCCCACCGATGATCTCCTCTGAAAGGCACCACTCAACCAGTGCGCACATAATCCATCCCATACATGGGATGAAATGTACTCTGATCGGTGTGCTCTACATGACTCGTCAAAATCTGACACTTCTCTTTCTTCATGGTAGATTTTCTTAAATTGTGCAAAAATTGACGCAAGCGATCATGCATGGCCACCTCCCATGCCTTGTGGATGGCATCACGCATGGTATCCTCGATCGGATACCATAAACCCTACAAATAAATAAAATATCAAGTTAGAAATGAAATAATTTTCAAAATAAAAATTATTTATTTACGTACGTACCAACCAATGGCCGAACATGGCCTGCTGCACATCAATGGTAATCTGCTCCCATGTGGTCCACAGCTGAGAGAAATAGTTGCGCAAAATAGCGTTTCCCTATCCGACTGCTATATGCATAAAACATTAAAAATAATAAACATTTATTATGTGAATAGATTAATGAAATCTTAGTCAAATCCACAGATTATCACACAGGTTATCACACCTCTGTGTGCGTGGATCGAACCCAAGACGTGGACGTCGCTCGGGGACGGGGTCAGGAATCATCAATCGTGCAAGACTGCGCCCCCTCCGCGTACTCCCTGGAGCGCCTGCAGGCTGAGGGTCATCTGCCAGCAACTCATCCGCATCGAAATGCAGGTTAGCATCTGCCAACTCACGAAATGTCTCGTCGTCCATATGAAACAGAAAATGTTAATGTTGTTAGCAAATAATTGATAACTACTATTATATATATATATTATTATTATTTTATATAACTACCATGGAATTCTATCAGTGTTCATCTTCATCATCATCTTCATATATGTCAATGTCATCTTCATATTCCTCCTCAACATCATCGATATCCATTCGAGTTCCAGTTGCTTCATCTCTTACCATTTCAAATTCATATGTGACATCATTAACATCATCGTCATCACAGACTCTTAAATGTGGGGTGCCGTCATCGATACTCATGTCTCTTTGTAAAAAAGATTGATTTTGATGAATCTCTTGAAAAACTTCAATTCTTTGCACATCAGTGAACGCACATTCACTTTGACTAAACTGATTGTCTCGAATTTTGATTTTTATTACACTCCACCAATCAGTCAAGTCTCTTGATGTAGCACAGTACTTTGCGTAATAAACTTGATGTGCCTGTTGAGCCAATAAGAATGGTTCATTTACTGCGAGAACACTTTTACAATTAATATCGATGATTCCATGAGTCGGATGAACACGCACGGCTCTCTCTGTATCCAACCACCGACATTTGAACATGGTTATGTAATGTTGTCCAAGATAACAGAGTTCAATGATTTCATCAAGTATGCCATAAAATTCAACTTCATTTTCTCGATGATGAGATCCTCTCAAGATAACTCCACTATTCATTGTTTTTTTCGATTCCCCATATGCATGTGTGTGAAATCGAAATCCATTCACCACATATGCATTATAAGTTTTAACAAATTTGGAAGGTGGGTTACTCAATATACACAGCCGTTTGTCAATTTTATTAGCAAGTCGAGAGACCTGAAAAGTTGTGAAATAATTATCAATATAGTAAACTATACAATGAATGAGTTGCTAAAAGATAAAGAATTTATGTTACCAGTTTTTGAAACCACTGAGAGAAATTTTTTAGTCGGCGTTCTTCGAGAGCAGCTGCTGTAATTTGTGATATTTGTTTCTTGATATGATTATCATACAACCTACAAAAACCAAAGTTATTTACTGTAACAGAAATGATAGAATAAGTGATAAAAACACTTAGAGTACAACTGATGTCATCTCTTCACAGTTGAGCAGAACATACGTATGAGCTCTGTGATGTTCATCACCCGAAATCCAACGTTCATAAACTCTACCAAAACCAAGATCTGGATGGTTGAAAACAAGTAATTGATTGTCGATTTCAGAAATATTCCTCTCGTTCCATCCCATTCGGTTGTGTTTTGAAGGATACTCAGATTCAAAATAATGGGAGCAAAAAAAGATATTTCCTCTTGCAAATAAGCTTCTGCAATAGATCCTTCAACAGATGCTTTGTTACGTACTTTTCTTTTCAATTTTTGCATGCATCTTTCAAATGGGTACATCCATCGAAACTGTACTGGACCACCACATTTGGCTTCATATGGAAAATGTAACATCAAATGTTCCATTGAGTCGAAGAAAGATGGCGGAAATATTTTTTCCAGTTTACATATAATTACAACAACATCTTCTTCAAGTTTGCATAGAGCATCATAATCTGCTGTAGCCGCAAAAATTTCCCGAAAAAATGAGACATGTCTGTTATGGAATCCCAAATCACAGAATTCAACAGACCTCTTAATCCAATGGATAGAAGTTTTTCAATTCTAACATTACAATCATGACTTTTTAATCCAATAATATGACCATTCTTTACACATCTACCCAAATTGGAAGCACATCCATCTGGAAGTATCGAATCTGCAATCCACTAACAAAGTAATAAACGGTTTTCTTTAGACAGTGTATAAGATGCTTTTGGTTTCAGTAACCTTTCTGTTCTGACATTCTCAAACAGTTCCAGTTCTGGACGCCTGCAAATTTGGGTAAGATCTAAACGTGCATTTACATTGTCTTTGCTCTTTCCTGGCGTATCCAAAACTCTATGAAACAAATTATCAAAATAGTTCTTCTCAATGTGCATGACATCAAACATGTGTCGGACCAACAAATCAGACCAATATGGAAAATCCCAAAATATGCTACGTTTAATCCAATTGTGTTCTTTCCCCAAACAATAAATTTTCTGTTGGTTTATTGTGGGACCAAAAGTGATGGGAGGTAATGAAAATACAACTGATTTTAACTCTGAACCTAATAGCATTTTTGGAGGTCCATCCCTTTCTACTGTTCCTTTTCTAAAATGAGATCTTTTTCTGCGAAAAGGATGATCAGTTGGAAGAAATCTGCGATGACAGTCAGAAAAACAAGGTTTCTTTCCATGAATGAGAATAAATGCTTTGTTCTCTCCCATACAGTAATGTCATGATTTCTGACCATCTGTACTCTAGCCAGATAACATCCCATAAGCCGAGAAGACACTAATTGTCCACATCAATGCTGATCTAAGTATGAAATTCTGTTTCGTTGCAACATCATATGTACTGACACTAGTACTCCACAATAAACTGAATTCATCAATCAATTGTTTCAAATAAACATCAATATTTTTCTTCAGATGTCCCGGAATTAGTAAAGTCAAAAAGATATATGGCTCCTTCATCAACATCCATGTAGGTAAATTGTACGGAGTTAAAAAAACAGGCCAACATGAATATTGACTACCATAAGATCCGAACAGATAGAAACCATCAGTGGAAAGGCCCAGTCGAACATTTCTAGCTTCTAAAGAAAAGGATGGATGCACTCTATCAAAATGTTTCCATGAATCACCATCGGCTGGATGATTCAAGCTTTTATCGGTTGAAATATTCTCTTTATGCCATGACATCATTGTCATTGTATTCTTAGACATGAATAAACGCTGAAGTCTGGATGTAAGCGGAAAATATCCCAACTGTTTTACCGGAACCAAACCAGACTTCCCATGTTGTACTTCTTTATATCTCAGTTGCCCACATGTGGGACAACTATCCAACGACTCATTTTCCCCAGAATACAAAATGCAGTCATTTGAACATGCATTAATCTTCTGACAAGTAAGTCCCAAATTTTGAACCAACCTCTTACTCTCATAGTAATTTGCAGGCAAAACATTTCCTTCGGGTAATAGTGTTTTAGGCAAAAAAACTATCTGGTCAAAAAAGGTGTTTGACATTCCGTTATCTGATTTGATAGCCATAAATATTGCAACTGCTTCTAATTTTCTCATCTTGCAGCCAGGATATAATGCATCCTCAGTAGACCTCAACAACTCATAAAATTCAGACGGTGCCAACTCAGGATTTGAAGCTATATCAGCCGGAGTTTATGTATGTTGAACAGATGAACCTGCAACATCATGTACTAAATCTTGAAACTGGGATGGATCCAGAATCAAGTTGGTATCACCTGATCTGGAATTGCGTTCACCGTGTTGATACCAAAAAACATAATCTGGTTGAAAACCAAAACGCGAGAGATGTCCCCCCACTTTTTCAAACGTGTCAAACGTTCTCAATGCACATTTTCTACAAGGGCATTTTATTTTTCCTTCTGAAACAAATTCTGGATTTGATGCTGCAAATGATAAAAAAGTCTCCACACCCTCTACATATACTAGATTTAAACCAGAACCGTTTGGATTTCTATGTTGATTTATCCATATGCGGTCACCTAATAATGATTGTTGACGACCTCGTTGTTCTATATTTTTCTATAAAATATAAAAGAATTACTGGTTTTGAATAATTTGTTAGAAAAAACACTCAAGCAAGGATAATTATAGAGTTTACATCATACACGACTGACACAAACTTTTTATTGAGATAGACCTAAAAATTGACCCTTTAAGAATTGAATATGTTGAGAATAAAGAAAAACCAATTACAAATATTGATAATTTTAATATTATATAAATTTTTGATTATTTTCATATAACTAATATTATTGGTAATTATTCCTATTTATTGATAATTATTCCTAATTATTGGTAATTATCGGTAATTATTGGTAATTATTGGTAATTATTACTAATTATTGGTAATTATTACTAATTATAGGTAATTATTACTAATTATAGGTAATTATTACTAATTATTACTAATTATTACTAATTATTGGTAATTATTACTAATTATTGGTAATTATTACTAATTATTGGTAATTATTACTAATTATTGGTGATTATTACTAATTATTACTAATTATTGGTAATTATTCCTAATTATTACTAATTATTACTAATTATCGATAATTATTGGTAATTATTGTTAATTATTCCTAATTATTGGTAATTATTACTAATTATTGGAAATTATTACTAATTATTGGTAATTATTACTAATTATTACTAATTATTACTAATTATTACTAATTATTGGTAATTATTACTAATTGTTACTAATTATTCTAATTATTGGTAATTATTACTAATTATTACTAATTATTACTAATTATTCATAATTACTCCTAATTATTACTAATTATTGGTAATTATTCCTAATTATTACTAATTATTACTAATTATTGGTAATTATTTCTAATTATTGGCAATTATGCCTAATTATTGGTAATTATTCCTAATTATTGGTAATTATTGGTAATTATTCCTAATTATTGGTAATTATCAGTAATTATTGATAATTATTGCTAATTATTACTAATTATTTGTAATTATTACTAATTATTGGTAATTATTACTAATTGTTGGTAATTATTCCTAATTATTACTAATTATTACTAATTATCGGTAATTATTGGTAATTATTACTAATTATTGGTAATTATTACTAATTATTGGTAATTATTGGTAATTATTCCTAATTATTTGTAATTATTCCAAATTATTGGTAATTATTCCTAATTATTGGTAATTATCTGTAATTATTGGTAATTATTGGTAATTATTACTAATTATTGGTAATTATTACTAATTATTGGTAATTATTCCTAATTATTGGTAATTATTCCTAATTATCGGTAATTATTGGTAATTATTGGTAATTATTGGTTATTATTACTAATTATTGGTAATTATTACTAATTATTGGTAATTATTACTAATTATTGGTAATTATTGGTAATTATTCCTAATTATTGGTAATTATTCCTAATTATTGGTAATTATTCCTAATTATAGGTAATTATCGGTAATTATTGTTAATTATTGGTAATTATTGGTAGTTATTGCTAATTATTACTAATTATTGGTAATTATTCCTAATTATTACTAATTATTACTAATTATCGGTAATTATTGGTAATTATTGGTAATTATCGGTAATTATTGGTAATTATTACTAATTATTGGTAATTATTTCTAATTATTACTAATTATTGGTAATTATTCCTAATTATTGGTAATTATCGGTAATTATTGGTAATTATTGGTAATTATTGTTAATTATTACAAATTATTGTTAATTATTAGTAATTATTGCTAATTATTTTTAATTATTACTAATTATTGGTAATTATTAATAATTATTACTAATTATTGGTAATTATTCCTAATTATTACGAATTATTACTAATTATTGGTAATTATTCCAAATTATTGGTAATTATTACTAATTGTTGGTAATTATTACTAATTATTGGTAATTATTACTAATTATTACTAATTATAACTAATTATTGGTAATTATTACTAATTATTACTAATTATTACTAATTATTGGTAATTATTACTAATTATTAATAATTATTACGAATTATTGGTAATTATTACTAATTACTACTAATTATTACTAATTATTGGTAATTATTACTAATTATAACTAATTATTGGTAATTATTCCTAATTATTACTAATTGTTACTAATTATTGGTAATTATTCCTAATTATTGGTAATTATTCCTAATTATTGGTAATTATTCCTAATTATTGGTAATTATCTGTAATTATTGATAATTATTGGTAATTATTACTAATTATTGGTAATTATTACTAATTATTGGTAATTATTACTAATTATTCCTAATTATTACTAATTATTACTAATTATTACTAATTATTACTAATTATTACTAATTATTACTAATTATTACTAATTATCGGTAATTATTTCTAATTATTACTAATTATTACTAATTAGTGGTAATTATTAGTAATTATTACTAATTATTACTAATTATTACTAATTATTACTAATTATTGAAAATTATTGATAATTATTACTAATTATTACTAATTATTGGTAATTATTACTAATTATTGGTAATTATTACTAATTATTGGTAATTATTACTAATTATTGGTAATTATTACTAATTATTCCTAATTATTGCTAATTATTGGTAATTATTCATATAATTACCAATAATTAGGAATAATTACCGATAAATAGGAATAATAACATTATTAGTATATTTTATTATTAATATTAAAATAATATAATTTTCTATATTATATACAATTCTCCTTTCATCTGTGTGTTTTCTGTCTCCACATACAAATATTACATGTGGAGACAGAAAACACACAGATGAAAGGAGAATTGTATATAATATAAAAAATTATATTATTTTAATATTAATAATAAAATATACTAATAATGTAATAATGTAATTATTTCTAATTATTGGTATTTATTACTAATTATTAACATTTATTCTTAATTATTGAAAATCATTACTAATTATTCCTAATTACCATTAACTATGTACAATACTAGTAATTTAAATTTATTAAGTAACAAAACAATGTAAACATAATTAAATTACAAATAATTAACAATAATTGAAACTAATAAAAAATTTAAAATAAATATTAAATTAAAATGAACATAAATACCTTTCAAATTGAACTGAGGTTGATCTCTGATCATTCTTGAAAACTTCAATATCAACTCCGGATAAAAAAATTAAACTTAAGTAACGCTGAACTCTAGAAATAGAATTTTGAGAGAAAGAGAAGATGGAGTTTCAGAATGAATTGAAAAAAACGAATGGGGGTATTTATAGGTTAGATTATTTGCGACGGTACTCGTCGCAAATGCCTTAGCCATCATTTGTTACGGTCAACGGTTAAATAGTTATTTGCGACGGGACCCATCGCAAATAATAACCTGCCGACATACTATTTGCGACGGGGGTATATTCCCGTCGCAAATAGCTTTTACAACCGCCTGTATTTGCGACGGGGGAATATTCCCGTCGCAAATAGCTTTTACCGCCGCCGGTTATTTGCGACGGGCGGTAACCGCCCGTCGCAAATAACTTTCCGGCGATTTGGCACTCAATCCGCGCCAGTCCTTTTGCGACGGGGTAAGCTAACCCATCGCAAATAAGTAGTTATTTGCGACGGGGGAATTTGCCCGTCGCAAATAAGTTTCTAACGGGACTATTTGCGATGGGATTTATTCCCGTCGCAAATAACCCGCCGCAAATAGCCATTTTTCCCGTAGTGGATCACCCCAAAATCACTTAATGACAGAGTCATGTCAGTTTTGGTCATCCGACACCATCTCAACATATAAACCTAGAAAATTAAATTTCTTCCATTCAATTTATCCTAGTCTCACGATGAAACCTGGAGAATACATCAAGGGAATACGACATCTGTAGACATGTCAACCTAGATCATGAAAATTTCCTTTGAAATTTCCATTATGAAACTAAGACGTGGCCATGAAGCCTCATACAGGTTAAGAAAACAAGTAGACATGTTAGGCAGAAAACTAGGCCATGTCAAGATGACATAATTGGACATGATTGCCTTTTCTAGTGGGAATGTTCTGGAATTCAGTGTGTGTAAGCCCGGACCAAAATGAACTACAATGGCCTTGATTCCTACCATAATCCAGAGATGAGGATGCCTTTCCTAAGACTTGATCTCTATATTAAACATCCAAATGGTTGTCCCAACACGTATGTCAGACACACATAAGTAGTGAGAATGGTTAATTAATATCCCTTATTTCTCACATAGATCCAAGATCACATTGAATTAGGTTTTTTAATGATAATATAAATCACATAATGAGATCTATTGTAAGGACCCGACCCTAGTTTCCAAGATCCGAAGCCTTAATTTGTAACATTCACATATAAAAAAGGAATATGCATCCTGAAGGAACAAATTGTTTAGTATTTTTGGAAATATAAAAACATAAATTATTTCAAAATCACAACTTGAAAGGAAATATAACATAACAACCTCTTTTTAATCACACATAATCTCCTAGGTTATCCTTAAAAGTAATTCTTTATATACATCCTCACAACCTGGGGAAACAAAAAAATGAATGGATTGAGCTCAGATGCTTAGTATGGGTAAATAATACAATGGAAGAAAATATAAACACTGGGAATGATGAATAACTAAAAATTGTTTTATTTAAAAATATACTTGACTATAATATTGTATGAATCAAAAATGATTAAATAATTCCATAAAACATATCCAAAGATATTCTACTAGTCAAATAACTACAGGGACAACAATCTATAGTTTCATAATGATGGAATTCATAATTCCATACAATATGAAATATATAATCAATGCCTCATCCAAGACATCTAAAAATGATTACAGCCTCATCCAAAACAATATCTGAAAATGGGAAAGTCCTCAGCCAATTCCATATCTATTTTTTGTAATGAAACCTACCAATGCATCGAGTTGCTATAGTGGGCCACACCCATAACATAATAAGTAAAATTCCTTCCTAATATGAATGGGGATAGACATAAAAAACAAATACATTCATATTGAAACTAACATATGAAATTTAGATACCATTCCCCAAACATTAAACATAAATACTAACCATTCGGAGTAATATGATCATTGGTTTCAAGATAGCTCACCCATAATAAAACTAATCATAAACCCTTCAATGAAACACGATAGATGATATCATAAAATATTATTCTCAATTATACATTATATTAAATAATTGTGCTGAAATAAACAAATTACTCTTATAAAATCAATGAGTAATTCTTGATATAAATACTCTTTTACTTTCAAAAGAACAGTACTTTTCGAAATATCTTTTCATAAAAACTACTGTGAAATAATTTTTTTTCTCATAATAAATTCGTTATTTTATAGAAATAATTGTTGTTAAAAATATATTATATTGTTCCCTTGAAAATAGGTAAGATTTTGAGAAATTCCCTTAAATTATTCTTGTATATCTGGAATAATTTTTCTAACTGGAGAGTCATTTCACCGAAGTTATACTATCATTGTCCCAAATTGTTTTTAACTTAACAAGTATAGCGATAGTAAGGTGTCGGTCCACATGGAAAAATGAGTTATTTTTATCTTGTTTAACATAGTTTGTATTTTTTTATTAATGAGGTTTGTTCAATTTAGAGTCGATTTTTGTTATTTGGATTATTAAGAATAAATGGTTTTATGTTTCTTTAATAAATTTCTTAGTGAATAAATGAAAATACAAGAAAATTTATTTTGATGAAAATATAGAGAGAAATGCGTTGGGGTTATGGATTTATGAGAATTTGATTATTAAATCAAATTGCTTATGAGGTTGCACTGCTCATAATAACCCGACACTCGGGATTCAATTTCTAATAAAGATTCCTTGGTCCGGTAAACTTTATATTTAGAGCTGAAGAAACTAACTCCTTGGCCTCATAGTTAGTGTTTAATAGATATTTATTTGGCTTAGTCCATTTTGTGTTGATGAATAATTCTAGTGGCCATGAAATTATTCGTTGGTATTCTTCTTTTTTAATCCCTAAAAATTATACCCTTGATTTGGTACCGAATTTCCAATGATAAGATGAAGCTATTGAAGAAGAATAAAAAGTGTTTAATAGAACAAACACATTCATAGCTACTTAATTTAAATTACAACTCATCATATCCCACAACCCCAACACACTGGGTGTTTAGTTACACATGGAGAATAAAATAAACAAAAAACTCTTAACACATGATTTTATCATGCTTGAATCTTCGAAGTGGAAATGATTCTTTGGTAAATGGTATAATTATGGTAGTGTAGTGAATTAGGGGGAATGATTCGTTGGTATTCTTCTTTTTGACATGGAATATGGCGCTTCCTAGTAGGTCAATATATGTGGTGTGTAGAACCGCCATAAATGGCATGTAGTCTCATTTTTAAGCCACCACCAGCTTCTACAAATGTATACACGGCGTGTATCATTGGAACACGGTGTTTCTCATTGAGTCGGCCACATGGTTGTGTCGACTCTTCGTGACCAATAATTGCTTATAGAATGCAATAAACGACGTTTATGGTGTGAACATGGTGTGTACCAGTTTCTAGTTACTTGGGCATGTACTTGTCCTGGTCACCCCATGTCTGGGCTTGAATGTACACGGCGTGTATATATGTACACACTGCGTAGTAGTAAATTTTTTCTCAGTTCTCCCCCATTTTGTGTATTCAGCCAAAAAACACCTGAAAATGAACAAGATCGCGAAATTCAAAGTATTTATTCCCTAAGAAGTATGTAATTAATGAAAACAAGTTCTTATTTTTCAATAGAGTATGTGAAAATGTATACACAAATCAGGTTCATAAAACTCCCCCATATGTAGTCATTTGATTTCCCTCAAGAAAATTTATACAGCTAATTCAAAGAGTCTATATTTTAAATCGAAGGACTTCAGTTAATCATAAATTTAAATAATAAGTTATAGGAGAAAATTCCAAAAACAATACAAAACAGTTTCAATTCACGAGATATTCTAATCATGCCTTATATAAAATTCAATTAACTACTTTCATCCTCTTTTGAATCATGTTTCAACCTTTCAAAAATAAGTGATTCACATGATGATTTTCCTCAATTATAATATACTCAACACATAAGAATTTTTTTTAAAAAGTTTTTCGTAATGAAATATATATACACTATATCCATAGGATTTCAAGAAATATAGTTCTCCACTTCAGAAAATTTGACTTACAAAAATCATAAGGTCTTTTCAAAAAGGACAAGATGTTTTAATGGCGAATGGTTAGAAGGTAAAGCTATGAAAATAACTCTGAGTCATGAAAAAAGGGGTATGTTTTTAAATAACAATGCATGACATTCAAAATTAAGTTCATTTTAAAAGTGTCCTCAACAAGCTCAAACAAATGATCTCAGCATATACTATAGATGGGTAGGTAGGGTTGACAAACCAACAAGTGAGTATAAGGTCCTTTTATTTGTACTATTTTTTTAATAAAAAGGGGAACTTTCACATTATCAACTAATAGAGGTTCATAACACTTGTTTCCCCGAATAATCAAGAGGCTCTCCCCCATACTTAAACTCATGACCATTCACAGAAGTATTCCATGTGTTACCAATCCCTTCTTTTGAGATCAAATGAATATTCATGAAAAATCCTAAAAGAATTGGGGTAATAAGGGAAATAGTCATATAATATGGCTTCCTATAAAGGTTATTCATGGTTTCTAGGGGATTCATGAAGATAAAATGTATGGTAGTTATCAATGTAAAGGGGTTAAAAAAATCTAATGCCTCAATCATTTTATTGTAATTCAAATATTCCTCATTTTTAGAATAGAAAACATGCAAATTCTGGTAGTTATGTATATTATAAGAATCTCTCAAGAAATAGGGTATTAGAAATAATATGACAAATGGTTTAGAAAACCAGTGAAGAGTGGAAAAATAAATAAAGAGACAATCCGGTTATGACTTTCAAATAATTCATTAGTATAATCGATATAATTATCCAAGGATTTTAATTTTCAATTTAAATTGTATCAATAATCATTTTAAAACACTTATAAACCAAAATTAACATGAAACTTCTTATAAAAAGTCCCACTTTCAGCTTTATTATTTAAAAATATTATTAACAAAAAATGTCTTCCCATTTTCAAATATATCTTTTAATAATGATTTCTCCTAGAATTTGAAAAGGGAAAAGACTAAAAAGGTCAAGAGATGCCCCCCATACATTATATTGCACATGGTCCTCCAAGTTCCAAAAAAGATGAAGAAGGTAAGGTGGGGACACAATAGTGGACCAGAACGAGGGGATGTGCGGAAAGAAGTAAACCAAGAAAAAAAGAATACAATGGAAAAAAGAATACTTCCCTCGTGTTAAGGTGAAAGAAAAATAAAAGGTGGTGTATTAGTGTAGCCCAAAACTTTCCAAAGTACCTGTGATGGTGGGAAATAGAGAACACTGCAGGCATACACAACATACAGAGGCATAAGATATCACAAATATATGTAATGAAAAACATAAGTCCAACAACCAGTTAGGGTGTCACCTTAGAAGAGGCACCATTCGGTACTAACCAGCCGGAAGAGATAAATCAGGAGCCGTGGAAGCTGGAGACTCAAAACCTACACCCGGAAGAGAAGCCGTAGAAGAAGGAGCCGCAGGTGCTGGACTCGAAATAGGAAGCTCGACATCACTCCCTAGATGGGCAGTAGTGGTGGGAGAGGCAACAACAGCTGGGCCCATAGTAGATTGGAGAACATAATCTATGTCCAGTGTAGTGATGGACGGTGGAGCCGCATAAGAAGGGGCGGGAGTAGAATCAATGGTAGACGGTGGGAAAAATGGGATATCATAATGCTGAAGAAAAAGCCCCAACATCTACTCCAGGCTGTCTCGGGAGCTATCTATACGAACAAAGTGCTACTCCATCATAGCTAGGCAGAGTAAAAAGGTGAGATCGACCAAGGGTGAGGGGGTAGGGTGGGTTGGAGGGGTAATAAAAGAAGGTAGGATAGACGTATGGGGGTCAAAAGAAGTGGGTGGGGTGGGGAAGCTGGAAGGGGTGGGGAAGGAGGAGTAGGTGCGTCGGCGAGAGCAGGAGGGTCAATAGGTGGTCATGGTGGAGCCTGGGCGAGGACGTAGGCAGCCCCTACTTTCGGACCAATCCCATGTAAATAAGAGTGAGATAGTCTATCTTCTTATGGGAACCTAACAAGTCACGTGGAAGAGAAGGCTCAAAAACCCCGACGTGGAGGGAAAGGCGAGTGGTGTAAAACCCGCAGTTCAGGTTTCCCTGGTGGCCAGTAAACATGGCATAAAAATAGGAGGCGACAAGGTATGGGAGATCCGGGTAGTCCTTCCAGATGACACGGGTAAGGAGATCCATGACACGACCGGTTGTGACCACCATATCCTCATGGCGGGTAAAGAGGATGGTGTTGAAACACCAATGGGTGAAACAAAGGATGGGGTTAATAATAAAGGTACTCTTATGCGAGGTAGGGGTGTAGCGGTGGTCATGCCCAATAATCTCCCGCCACATAGCAATGATCTCAGAGCACTTGGGCTTGGTCAGGGTAGAAATAGTGGGTTTGGTGATGGGATGAGGATAAAAACTACACCCTCGGCCGAACTCAGTCATAGTAAGGGAAAAGGGTTGGCCACCTAGCCGGAACTGAACCACGGGTACCACATCACCAGGTGTCTCCTGGTACTCAGCTCTATCAAACTCGAATCAAGCTGGAAAATCCAAAAATAAATCATGGAAAATAGGAGTTCTGACTTGGAAAATCACGATCAATGGAGTGTGTCCAAGGAGATCTTATAACTCTCCCTAGATGCCCAGCTGCTGAGGGAAGTTGATATCAAAGTAATGGAGGCTAAACGGAATTGTGCGAAGAGAGAAACGATGAACTCTTTCATGTCCTAAATCAGTGGCCACGAACAGTATGCAAGGATAGGGAACACCTTCAGGTCCCAACCCAGGTGGAGGTGCTGCAGCGTGAGCTGGATCTGGGGGTGGATCGGCTACAGTAGGTGGAGGGTCGCTGGATGGGGTGGTAAATGAGGGGCCAACTATGGAGGAGTAGATCTCAGGTGGAGTGGCAGCTGGGAGGGAAGGAATGATGGTGCTCGGAGGCTCGGTATGAGGTGGTGGTGGTGCAGTGCTACTCAGACCAGCCTTTTCTAAGGCAGTGAGGGGTGGAAGGATAACCAATGGAGGGATATGGTAGACCGGAGATGCTAGATCTAGGAGTGTCATCAGCCGAAGTTGGATCTGACGATAAATGGGCCTCTCTCCCTCTATGGAGGTGGCGGGCTTCTTCCCACGTGAAGGATCTTGGTCTGCCATAACCTGAAAGAGAATGAAAAACCAAACAAAATAAAAAGAAATGAAAAAGAAATGAAGAAAATATGTGAAATATGAAAAATAAACCTACTTTCCATGTACATCCAGAGTACATGGCGTGCAGTGAAATCTGAGTATCATCATGTGTTCTCAGGATAAACACGCCAAGGGTGCAGGGGATAGACCAAGAAATAATACACGGCGTGTACCCAACATACACCCCGTGATCATGAAAGGTGGACGTGGTCATGTATTAGCAAGGACACGACCACTATGTAAGGAGTTCTAATAATATAAGACATGCCATGTACATGTCCAACATGGCGTGTTCAATAGTAGAGGTAACATGGCCGTGTGGAGGGATAGACACGGGCTGGCCGAAAGAAATGTCATACACCGAGTGTACCATACACACACACACACCGTGTATATAAACATGGTATGCGAGGTCTTGAGTAAAAGATACTCAGGCACGATCGGGGATGGTAGAGAAAGTGTACCAAACATATACTTCATGCATAGTGAAATTTTGAAGCATTTAGTGGGTGGTCTTGTACAAAATTACATGGTGTGTGTTCTTCATTTAGTGGCCATGTATCCCAGAAGAGGAATGGTTTTCTGATCATGAAATCACCATAAATTCCTATAATAACATTAAATATAGGGTGTATAAGAGCTACCTAGAATGAGGATCAAAAGGTAGCAAAAAATAGACGGTAAAACCCTCAAAATCAACATATTTTGACGTGGGGAGTCCGGGTGTCCTACGGGGGAAGAAACGAGAAGAGGGAAGGAGATGCGCAACACGGCCTGAAACCGGGTGGTCTGCGGCATTTATAGTTGAGTTACATGGCATGTATTATAGAATACACGTCGTGTAACATAATTTTTAATGTATATATAGATATAAATGTAGATATATAATTATTATAGTAAACTATATAATAATTAATATTAATAATAAAAATAGTAAAAGTAAATATATATATATATATATATATGTATATACATAATTTAAAAATAATACAATACATGTAATGTATCGGGAAATACACATCGTGCGTTTTAAAAGAGGAAAAAGAGAAGTACCACCTTGGGTTCGGTGCTTGGGGTGAGGTTCGTACCGGCGATCGACCATTCGGAAAGGAAGACCTCAACCACTGGAGAAAAGGTTGTACTGCTACTCTAACTTATCAATTATATATAGTTAATGAATATGAACTATACTACAGGAGAAGAAAGACATGCACGGCGTGTGGTTTCTAATTATTAAGGAAGGGGATGAAGCAGGGAGATTAGCTGAGTTCTAACCTGGGACTTTTGGATCCAGGTCTGAGACTTTTCCAATCAGCCAAATTCATCCGCATGAATTAAGTTATATGGAAAACATTTTTCTCTGTTTTAGAACGAAAATAGGGTGTACATGATGTATATTGAAAGACATGTAGTGTGGTTTTATTTAAAAGGTAAATGATAGAAATGGGATGCTTTTCAGGATTCGAACCCGAGTTTTTTTATCCAGTTTATGATATTGACCAACTGATCCATCCCCATCATGAGTTTTCTTATAATATATATATATATATATATATATATTTGAAAAACTACCACACACGTTGTGTAAGAAAACACATGGAAAAAAAGAAATAATCCTCGGGCTGAAGGTAGGTCAGGGAAGATTCTAACCAGTGACGACTTTGATAAACTCCAATGACCTTTCCATCGGCACCGAGATCATCCCTGTTTATTTATTAGTTAAACTATATATTTATAATAGTTATAAAATAAATGAAAAGGAAAAGGTACACGTCGTGTATATAGGTGGTACACGGCATGTATCTGCTGGGTTGCCTCCCAAGAAGTGCCTTTGCTGTAGGTCATTGGCTTGACCTACTTACCTCATTTACCTAAGCTCTATAGTGGAAAATGTTCCCAATGTTTCATTTATGTGATGGTAAGACTTCAACTGCTATCTGTTCATCTTGAATGGTTGACCATCCTCTCCATAAATTCCCATCGCTCCATGATGGAATATGGGTATAACATGGAATGGCCCCAACCATCGTGACGTTAACTTCCCTAGGAATAATCGATGATAATAGTTAAATAGAAGTACCTAATCACCTAGTTGGAAAGATTTATGTGAAATCATATCGTCATGAATTGATCTTGTCCTCTCCTTGTACATCTTGGCATTCTTGTAAGCCACTAATCTAATTTCATCATGTTCTGACAATTAGAACATTTGCTTCTCTTCAGCTACCTTAAGATGAAAATTCATGGCCTTGAAGGACAAGTAGGCTTTGTGTTCCAACTCCACTAGCAGATGGCATGGCTCTCCATACATGATGCGGAATGGGGACATTCCCAATGGTGCTTTGAAAGCAGTCTGATATTCCCAAAGGGCATCAAGTAGCCTCTTGGACTAGTCTTTCCCCAAAGTGTTCACTGTTTTCTCTAGGATTAGCTTGATCTCACAGTTGGAGAGATCGACTTGTCCACTGGACTGGGGATGATATGGTGTCTCTATCTGATGCTTTACTCTATACTTCAATAGTATTCCTCTCATCAGTGTGTTGTCAAAGTGGGTGCCTCTATCACAAATCAGTACTCGAGGAACTCCAATCCTACGTAAAATATGTTTTTTTAATTATCATGACTACCTTGGCTGTGTCATGTGTTGTAGCAGTGGCTTCCACCCATATGGAGACGTAGTCGAGGAAGACTAGGATGTAAGTGTTACCAAATGATGGGAGAAAGGGACCCACAAAATCTATTCCCCAGACATCAAAAATCATGACCTCCAGGAATGGGTGCTGGGGAATCTCAGCTCTATATCCAACATTACCGATCCTCTGGCACCAATCGCACAATGAAACAATGGCCCAAGCATCTTTATACGTAGTGGGCCATAAAAAACCAGACTACATGATCTTTTCTATCATATGGTCAGGCCCATGATGTACTTCAACTAGTGAGGCGCGATAGAACTCCAGGATGCCACGAACTTCATTCTCCGGGATGCAACTATGGATCACCCCATCACCATAGTATCATAATAATAGAGGATTTTCCCAGAAGTACTTCTTCAAATCAGAGAAAAATTTCTTCCTTTGCCAGAAGGAAAGGTCAGGGTGAACAACACTTGTTACCATAAAATTAGAAATATCAGCATACCATGGTCTATGTGTTTCTATAACAGAAAAGAGGTGATCATCCAAGAAATCCTCACTAATCTCATGATCATCCTCCTTCTCTAAATGAGGTATCTCTAGGTGGGAGAGATGGTCAGCAACAACGTTCTCACTCCCTTTATTTTCTTGGATCTCCAGATCAAATTCTTGTAAGAGGAGTACGCAACCGAAAAATCAGGGTTTCACATATTTCTTGTTAAGTATGTACTTTAGTGCTACATGGTCAGTATAAACAATAACTATAGATAACATTATGTAAGAACAGAACCAGTCAAATGCTTAAACCAATGCATGAATCTATTTCTCTGTGGTAATGCAGTTGATCTGTGACTTGTTGAGCATCCTACTGGCATAATATATAGGTCAGAAATTCTGATCAATCCACTGGCCCAAGACTGCTCCCACTGTATAGTCACTGGCATCACACATCACCTCAAGTTGTTCCTCCCAGTTGGAAAAAATCATCATTGGAGCTTTCACCAAGCGCTGCTTTAGATGCTCCAAATTTATGACGCATTTCTCATAAAACTCCAATATGGTATCCTTGGTTAGAATATTGTTGAGGGGTTGGGATATTTTTGAGAAGTCATGAAGAAACCGCCTGTAGAAACTGGCATGCCCTGGGAAGCTGTGGATGGCTCTGATAGAAGTTGGAATAGGTATTTGTGAAGTGACTTCTATCTTCACCTGGTCTACCTCTACCCGTTTGCTGAGATTCTATAGCCAAGTACGATGCCACTTTGCACCATGATGTGACAGTTTTCCTAGTTCAAAACTAGGTTAGTCATCTCAACATTGTTCCAAAACTATCTCCAGGTGCCATAAACAAGTGGCGACTGATTTTTCGTAAATGGAAAAATCATCCATGAATACCTCCAGGATCTATTCCACCTTGTCGTGGAAGTCATCCAGAATACAACAATTGAAGGTGGTGGGGGAATTGAACATGCCCAAAGACATCCTCCGGTAAGAAAACATACCATAGAGGCAAGTGAATGTGCTCTTCTCTCGATACTGTAGCACAATGGAAATCTAGTTATAGCCTGAATAACTGTCAAGGAAGAAATAGAAGTTGTGCCCTGACAGTCTCTCTAGCATTCAATCCATGAATAGTAGGGGAAATTATCCCTCCTTCAGAGACCATTTAGCTTTCGGCAATCCACACACACTCACTATCCCATGATAGTGCGTATAGGGATGAGCTCATTATTTTCATTTGAAATCACTGTGATACCCCCTTTTTGGGTACCAAATGTAGGGGACTCACCCATGGACTATCCGATATTGGATAAATGATTCCTCCATTCAACAATTTTATCACCTATTTTTTATAACTTCCTTCATGGGGGGATTCAGGCACTGATGTGGTTGCTGGTATTTCTTGGAACCTTCTTCAATTAGCAACTTGTGGGTGCAAATGGTAGGGCTCATGCCCTTCAAATCAGCTAATGTCCACCCAATAGCATGCTTCTTCTATTTCAGAACCTGTATAAGTGCATCTTCTTACTCATGTGATTTTTCTGCGTTAAGTATGACATGAAAAGTTTTATTGGGTCCCAAATACACCTACTTTAGAGAAGATGGAAGAGGCATCCATTTGAGTACAGGTTCCACTAAAATCGATGGCACAAGTGGTTGCACCTTGTCTTATTCCAGACTATCAGGAAAAACTACATGTTTCCAATAGTGGTTTCCCTAGCCTTCTAGACATTTCATGTCCTTTGGCCCTTCTTCCTCTAGAATGTAGGGAATAATAATGTTATCTAAAGTAAAATAACATACCAAATCATTCCCTTTTCGCTAAAATGATCATCCATGGTGGTTATAGCATAATAGTCCTCATTCTTAGACAATGATGCATGTTTGACAGCCTTGAGGACATTTTAGGAGACTCCTTCATCTCCTACCCTGAAAATGAACTACACCTTGGTTCACATCGATGAGTACTTTTCAAATTTCCATGAAAGGTCTTCCAAGTATAAGTGGTGCCTTCTGGTCATCCTCCATGTCTAGGATAATGAAATCAGGGGGGAGAATCAACCTACCCACTTTGACCATCACGTCCTCCAGTAGTCCCTCCGGATGTTTTATGGATCTAACAGCAAGTTGAAGGGATAACTGGGGTAGGCTCCAAATCAGGGATCCCTAGCTTCTTGAAAACTCTAAGGGGCATGAGGTTCACGTAGTCCCCTAAGTCATAGAGGGCCTTCCCAAACTCGAATTGTTCAATGGTTCCTGGAATATTGAAACTACTTGGATCCTTGAGTTTGGGAAGAATTGAGTGATGGATGATTGCGGAACATTATTTGGTTAGGGCAATGGTGCCCAGATCCTCCATCATTCTCCTGTTGGAGAGTATTTTCTTCATGAATTTGGAAAGAGTGGGCATTTGCGTCAGTGCCGCTGCCAATGGAATATTTATGTGCAGCTTCTTAAACACGTCCATGAATTTGATGAATGGGTGGTCCAGTTTTTTGTGATTCAATCTCTCTGGGAAGGGTAAGGCATGCTCAAAGGGTTTGACAACCTCCTTCCCTTTATTCCGCGAACCCTCCTTTCATGGGCCTTTAGATGAGGAGGGGTCTGAATTTGTACCATATTCATCAATAGGGGTTGTGGGTACACCTGGCTGTGCTGGTTACTTTTTTTGGGGCTCTTTTCCACTTCGGATCATGACAACATGGGCCCCCTCCCTCGGGTTCTTTACTATGTTACCCGGTAAAGTACCGGGTTGACTTCCGGAGAGTTGGTTTTCCAACTGGAAAATCTAATTATATAGGCCTCGAAAAGAATCCTCTAGATTTTGGAACCTGGTCTCAGTAGTAGATATAAATTTGTCCATGAGATCCTCTAACCTTAAGGTGTTCTCCTACTGAGGTGGTTATTGAGCTGGAAGAAGTGGTGGTTGTCGCCGCTGCTGCGGGTGAGGTTTATAATACCCTTGAAATTGATAAGATCCATATTGGGGTTGCTGTTACCTCTTGTATTGGTTTTGATAACGAGGTTGGTTGTAGCCAAGCAGTCACTAGGGTGGTGAATTCTGCTGTTGTTGGCCCCAACCTATGTTTTTTTATCACGCCATGTCTTGTTCTGGTACTGCTGATACTGGTTTTGCCCTCGATTTTGTGCAACATAACACACCTCACTTATTGATGGGACTCTAGAAGAACCTGTGCATTCTCCCATGATGTGGTTTACACCCCATTCGCCACACACCAGATTGTTTCTACCTGTACTTGGGATGTGCCCTTCATACTGTGTGCATAGATCTTTTTTGGACACAGTGTCCTGGTTGGCAGCTAGCGTGGTAGTTTCATCAATGTTTTGCATACCTTGTTTCAGTGTGCCCCACTTGGAATTCCACTAGAAGATTTTGGCTGACATGCCTTCCCGATGTTTGAAAAGTTCTTTGGGGGACTTCCTCATTACCATACCTCCAGCAGCAGCATCCACAATGGAATTTTTATTAGTTATCATAACTCCATAAAATGTTTGGAACTACATCCAATGTAGAATTCCATGGTGTGGGAATTTTCACAAAATCTCCTTGAAGTGCTCCCATGATTCATACAATCTCTCTGAGTCATGCTGCTGGAAGATGTGGATTTCATTCTATAGTGTCACCGTCTTCGAGTGTGGGAAGTATTTGGATAGGAATGCCTGAGCTAGCTTCTCCCAGGTGAAGATGGATCATTGCGGCAATCCATTAACACAATCTTTCGCCTTATCTCTTAGATATAAGGGGAAGAGTTGAAGATATATGGAGTCTGTAGACACTTCATGGTAGTAGAATGTGTCACAATCCCCTAGAAAATTGGATAGATGGGCATTAGGATCCACATTGGGCAGGCCGCCGAATTGAATGGTGTTCTAGATCAGCTGCATGATAGGAGGCATGACCTCAAAGTGTTGGGCCTGTACCGGTGGACAGACTATGCCCGTGTTAGCTCTGTGTATTGATGGTAGGTCATACTCCATAAGATTACGGCGTGAAGGTGGCTGCTAATAAAGGGGTACCAACATGTATTGTTGGTCCTGAGGTGTGTAGTAAGGCCCCTAGCCTAGATGTAGAAATGGAATCTGCTCTGGTTGGAATTGGTGAAGCTGTTCCAGATGGTGTTCTGGAGCATGTGGAGCTTTCTTGTTATGGTTGTCATCTGAACCAAACAACTACCCAGCTCCTTGGACAACAGCTTGATTTCCATCCTCATTCTGCACCATTGGAGTGTTATGGTTGTGCTTGTCCATGACTGCTCATTAGCGCCTCAAAATTGTTCGTCCAATCTCTGGGTCTGTTGGGAAAAATCCCGGGGACTCAGCATTCTTGGAAAGTGTGAGGTAACCACTCATACACCTAATTACATGCACAAAACAATACAAAACACCAAGCATAAATGATGAAAGAGAAAGATAAACATAAATGAGATTAGAAAAGAGGTTTTTGAAATTTTATGATTTTTATTTTAACTAAAATTTTATACAAACATAATTATAACATGATTAAAAGTAACTATTCTTTCCCCCAACAACGGCGCCAAAATTTTTATATTCGTTTCACCGGAGGTATATTATCGGTGTCTGAAATTATTTTTACCCTAACAAGTGTATCACCAGTAAGGGGTCAATCCACCGAGAAGGAGTTATTTTTATCTTATTTAACATAGTTTGTATTTTTGTTTTAATGGAGTATACTGAATTTTGCGTCATTTTTTTTGTTTGGATTATAATGAATAATTGGTTTTAATATTCATTATTAAATTTCTTAAAGAATAAATAAAAATATAGGAAAATTTATTTTGTTTTAAATACATAGAGAAATGTGTTGGGGTTAAGGATTTATGAGATGTTGATTATTAAATTAAATTTCTTATGAGGTTGTGTTGTTCATAATAACCCAACACTCTGGGTTCAATTTGTAATAATGTTTCCTTGGTCTGGTAGAATTTATATTTATAGCTGAAGAAACTAACTTCTTGGACCGGTAGTTAGTGATTAACAGATATTTATTTGGCTTAGTCCATTTTTAGTTGATGAATACTTCCAATGTTCATGAAATTATTCATCGGTATTTTTATTTTTGAATCCCTGAAAATTATGGCCTTGGTCTGGTACAGAATTTCTAGTGATAAGATGAAGTTATTTAGGAAGAATAAGAAGTGGTTGAAAGAATAAACACATTCATAGAAACTTAATTTAAATTACAACTCATCATCTCCCCCAACCCCAACACATTGAGTGTTTAGTTACACATGAAGAAGAAAATAGACACAAAATTTTTAATACCTAATTTGATCACGCTTGAAGCTTCGAGGTGGAAATGATTCTTCGGTAAATCATAGAATGATGGTAGTTCAGTGAAAAAACTTCTCTCCTTTGGAACATCAACCCTTTTCTCCACACAACACAACCCTCTTGAACCGGAGGCCAAGGTCTCCATTTAAAGAAAACTAAACTACACAGCATGTGGAAAAGTATACACTGTGTACTTTTGTCAACGCATTTTTGCCTTCATTTTCTTTGCTGGTAGGTGGCTTAACACGTCGTCTTTGACATGGAACATGGTTCCACCTAGTAGGTCAATATACACAGCATGTAGCGCGGTCATAAACGACGTGTAGTCTCATTTTCTGGACACCAACCACTTCTAGAAATGTATACACGGAGTGTATAATTAAAACACGACGTGTCTCTATCAGCGGGACACATGGGCAAGTCGACTCTTCTCATCCACCAATTTCTTCTATAATGTAATACACAGTGTGTATTGTGTGAACATGGCGTGTACCAGTTTCTGTTTACTTGGGAATGTACTTGTCCTGGTCAACCCGTGTCTGAGCTTGAATGCACACAGTGTGTATATAAGTGCAAATTCTATAGTTGTAATTTTTTGCTCAGTTCTCCCCCATTTTTTGAATTCAGCCATAAAACTCTTGAAAATGAACTAGATCACCAAATTCAAAGTACTTGTTCCCTAAGTAGTTGGTAATTAATGAAAACTTGTTCTTATTTTTCAATAGATTATGTGAAAATTTATACACAAATCGGGTGCATCAGTAACATCCTTTTAAAACATGTAAATATTCATAAAATAAAGAAGGATTCTGGTTGGTACTCATATATATAACATTAACACAAAATTTAATATGAGTTAATAAGAATAAATAATAATTCAATTGGGATTAATAAAGACAAAGAGTAACCTGAGAGAAATTGGAGTTTTTGTTAGAAAATCATTACCTTATGTCCACGGTCCTAGAATATGAAATTAGAGATATTAATAACATAATCCCGAACCTATTAGACATGTAATTGATTTAGTATAATTTTATTATGTTCATTTATGGTCTTTTTTTGGTTAAGAGATTCAGTAACATTGTTTGTGTGTTCTATTTTCATTAGTTTTCATGATTGGTTCACTTGTATGGAAGTTAATGTAAAAATAAGAATTGAATTATAGATTTGATGTTATATGTTTTTAATGTTCATAAATATGGTAAAATGGTCATATAAGTCATTCGATTAATTTGGGTGACAATGAATCATTAGATAAAATTTTAATGATAAATGCGTGGATTAAATTGGTGGGTTTTCGATCACCATGAACTCATTTTGTTATATTAGTTAACAACATGGGAAAAATGATTCCAGAAAATTACATAGGATATATTATCTATATATAGATCTGGTTCACCATAAAATATTGTTTCATGCCCATAATTAAAGATGGTAATAGATGTTCAAAACCCTTCATCCTTGAGTGTGATAAATTGACACATCTCATATGGTATTTTCATTTCCAATAAAAAAAGGAGGGTAAATCATTGATGATGATGAATTATTCCATTATAAAACAAAGTTATACTAAATTTTAAGAGTAATCATGACATCAAGAGGAAACGTGGTGAGGTAATAAATATAAATAAAGGGACTTGAAAGAAAATAAACTAAATTAAAAGAGGAATTTACCTCTTGATTTTATCTTCCTTGAGAGCCTATTTCGGGGATATTATTTGTTCTTTTGAATAGAAAAATTGATGATGGAAGTTGGGAGGTGATTGTGAGAATATATTTCTAGAATTTAGACAATTCAAAAGTGTTTAAAGGGGTGAAGAGAAGAGGGAGTCAGAGGTGGTCTTTATAGTAGAGGAGAGAAGGGTTTTTCCATTATTTTAATGATTATTTTATTATTTTTTCCCAATACTATGAAGATTCCTAAATCTTGTGACTCAAAATAGTAATAAGAACTTGTGAGGTTGAACCAATGGTAATTTTCATCATCCATGACTCAAGCGTGATTCAAAAACTCATTTATTTAGCTAATTTTGTAAATTATCGAATTTCAAGTCACAAAAAATTAAAGAATATCAAAAAATAAGAAAAATGCACCGCACACATTTTTCAATGTGTAGAATTAAAATAGAAACTCCATTTTTTAAAAATAATTTTTTTAATAGGGAAATTTTATTTTTAAATAAAATAATTATTTACTTGACAATTTTATATTTTAATTTTAAAACTGATTTTATAATACTTTCAAAAATTTACTGAGGTCACATAAAATTACCCAAAATTCATAGGAAATCAAAATATTTATGTAATAATACATTTTAGAAAAAATAATATTATTTTATATAATATTATTTATTTAAAATTTTAATTAACTATTTATTACTCAAAAAAATATTAAAATTTAATAATTATTTTTAAAAATATTCTTGCTCATTTTTATGGTGCATAGATTTTAGTTGTACTCAAAAGGGTGATGTTAGTATTTTGAAGGGTACATTACTTTTCATAAGGGTACACTACTATTAATAAGGGTAAGTAACTATTCAACGAAAATGTAAGTTGATCCAATCAGACTCTAAATATCTTACTGATCATAACTGTGTATGTCAGTTTTTCAAAATTCAAACCATGGAATCTGAAAAATTAAATTAAATGGTCAGGTTATAATTATCTCCTATAAATATATAAAAAATTATCATAGACTCTGTGTTAAATCCACTCTATAATAACATTATTTTTAAAACCATGTGATTTTATATTTGTCCCTCTTTTCAAATATTTCAACCTCAAAATTATCAAAATGTTACCTCATAAAATGATTTGGGTTGTTATTCATCACATATTCCTCAAGCACCCACACCACCTATTAAATTTCATTATTTTTCCATGGAACCTTTATTATCTGAGTCATATGATTCCTCAAAACCTGTTCATTAGTGTCCTGAATTCGGATAAGCTCTTCATAGTAAGATAAGTTAGGTTCCAACTCTATACCTTTATAAGTGAGGACATACATTGGGTCTTGCATGTACTTTCTAATAGTTATACCCCAAACATATTGTGTACCTTAGAAAGGCTTGTAGGCATTTCCAAATGTTAATCCACATCTCTAATTTTATCTATAATTTCAAAAGGGCATATATACATGGGGATCAGATCCATTTCATTCCAAATATTATAACATCCTTTTATAGAGATACACTCAAGAAAATGTGACCCCCATCTTGATATTCCAAGTCCTTCTTTAGAATATCATCATATCTCTTTTTCCTAAACTGATCTACATTGATATGGGTTTGAATAGTCTTTACCTTTGATGTTGTTTCCCCCACAAACTCATGGCCCACAAGCTTCTGTTGACCAAAAACATCCCAAAATGTTGGCATACAACATCTATTTCCATAAAATGCTTCTTATGGTGTAATTTGAATACTAGAATGAAAACTATTATTTTTAGAAAATTCCACCAATGGTAAATACTGAACTCATATACATTGAATTTTGAGTGAGAGTGATCTCAACCAGTCTTCTAATTTTAGGATCCTCATTTCTAAATGCCCATCAGTTTGGGGGTGATATGAAGAACTAAAATGAGTCAAAGTGTCCAAATATTTCTAAATACTTTTCCATAATTTTGAAGTAAATTGTGGATCTTCATCATACACAATTGAGAGAGGTTCTCCATGATGTCTCACAACATCATTGATATAGTGTAATTCAAGGAACTCCAGTGGAAAATCCTCCCGTGTAGTGAGGAAATATGCATATTTATTAAGCCGTTCAATAATTACCCATATTGCATCATTATTTCAGGGAGTTTTGGGTAATCCAGTGACAAAATACATTGTGATGTCATCCCATTTTAATGTAGTAATAGGTAGAGGTGTAATGTCACCTCTAGGACATTATCTTTTAACATTCACCTATTGGTATACTAAAAATATCAATACCTAATTAGTAATTTCCCTCTTCATGTTATCCCACTAGAAAAGCTCCCACAAATCTCTATACATCATAGTGCTTCCAGTATGTATAGAAAAATTAAAACTATGGGAATCATCCAACAACTCCCTTTTTTACCTCAGGTATAGATTGAGCACAAATCCTCTTCCCAAATTTCAGAATTCCATCTTCATATATGATTTCTTGCAACTTCCCATCATTAAAATAATTAATTTTGTTATGAATATCCTCATTATCATGATAAATACATTTAGTCCTTTTTGATGAATATGGTCGGGTAAACAGAGGAAAAAAGAAAAGATGTTTCACTTTCTTTGATAATTCGCACGTCCAACCTTACTAGATCCATGAATAAAGGGTTGTTTTCAATCCTTTTTTTTGTTTAAGACTCTATTATCCTTCGTACTCAATGCATCAACAACCTTATTTTCTTTTCCTGGGTGGTAGTGTACGGAACATTCATAATCGTTGAGTAGTTCGAGCCACCTCCTTAGCCTCCCATTGAGTTCTTTCTAAGAAATGATATATTTCAAGCACTTATAATCTGTATATATCTCACATAATTTACCATATTGAAAATATATCCGTATGTTCAGAGAAAAAATTATATATTCTACATCAATATCATGAGTATAATACTTTTTCATGAATTATTAGCTACCTTGATGAATAGGATATAACTTTTCTGTTATGTATAAGGACACATACAAGTCCTTTCTTTGATGCATCGTGATAGATCCCAAACCCATCATTCCCTAGAAGTAGACTTAGGATTGGAGCATTCACTAATCTCATTTTTAATTCTTTGAAACATTCCTCACATTATTTGGTCCATATGAAAATTCCCCCTTTACTATTAATCCCAGTTAATGGATTGGATAATATAGATAATTTTTGAATGAATCTTTGATAATAACCTGCTAAACTAGTAAAACTGCATTCCTAGGTTATGTTCATTGGTATATTCTATTCTGGAACAACTTTTTTCTTCATAAGATCAACCGATATTCTATCCTTGGATACAATATTACCTAGAAAAGAACCCAATGTAATCCAACATTCACACTTGCTAAAAATCCCAAATAATTCATTTTGTATATGAGTTTGAGAATAATGCACAATTTATTTTCATGATCATTATATATTTGGGATTATACCCAGATACTATCAATAAATATCACAATAATTTCATCATGATATTCCTTGAAAACCTTATTAATTAGATATAGGAAACTGAGGGTGCATTATTCAGTCCAAAAGGAATTAATATAAACTCATAATGCCCATACCTGGTTCAAAATAATGTCTTTGGAATATATTCCTTCCTCAGATGCAGCTGATGATATCCAGATCGAAGGCCGATAATTGAAAAATATTGGGCTCGATGATGTTGGTAAAATAAATCATCAATGAGGGGTAGGGGATAATAGTTTTTTATCTTAATAGCATTGATCTCCCTGTACTCAACACACAAACTCATAGATCCATCCTTATTCTTGAATAAAAGAACAAGGACTCCCATAGAGAAACACTAAGGAAGAAACATCCCATTTCACTTAATTCTTCAGGTTTTTTCTTCAGTTATACTAACTCCACTGTGGCCATTCTATAAGGAGCCTTTGATACAGGACTTGAACCAAGAAATAAATTGATAGAGAACTCAATTCCTTGTTGTGGAAGATGTCCAGGTAAATCTATTGGAAACACATCAACATATCTTCTCACAATAGATACATCCTCTAATTTGATCATTCTTTTCCTCATCCATAAATATTTCTGTCTCTTACTCCACAATAATATAATTTATTAGATCTAAAGGGGTTGATCTACATGAGAATCAAATGGTGAGGTTTCTACTCTAAAGGTAAGGAATTCTACACCGTTCTAAAAAATTGTAAGTTCCTTCTTCTTGAAATAGAATTTTGCATCCAAATTTGAATTCCAATACATATCAAGGATAATATCAAAGTCAATCATGGGTATGATGATATGGTTTTCAACTAAGGATCATTTATGTGTCATAAGGGGGATTGATCGACAGATATTTGTTGCAATAATACATTACTTAAGAGTATTGACAGAGAACTCCTTTAATAATTCAATGTGGAAATATATAATTTCTTACAAAACTAGGATGATATAAAATAATTAGATGAACCAGAATCAAATATTGAAATTTTAGGTTTTAGGAACTAATTAAATTACCGTCCACCAAATCATTAAGAACTTCAACCTTACTTGTTGTGACATCATAAGCTTGGCCTTTCTCCCTTGGCATTTTTAGGACCGTTTTGTTGATGCTTCAAACAATCATTACCATAGAGCCCCATCTACCTACAACTATAGAATTAATAATTGATAACTTATTTCCTTCTATTGCAATCATGTGATTAGTGGACCTATTCTCCGTACATGTAAAAAACTCATTTTCCTTTTGTGAAGGCTCTGTTGTGTTTCCTTCCACATGTATCACATGTTTCAAAACTCCCATTTTTATTCTTCCCATTATCCATTATTTCCTCCACCACCATATTATTCTCTTTATTACCCATAAAGTCATAAGGCATAGATAATTGTTTCTCTTCTTTGATAGAATAAAATATGATAGCTTCATATGATGAGAATATTTGAGAGACTAGTGCCCTTTGGAGGAATGTTTTTAAACTATCAAAGAATCAATCAAGCATGTTCCTTGTATTACATATATAGTCCGAAAAATTCCTTACTAACCATGGGATGTTAGCATCATAATTTTCGAAATTATCATCATATTTTTTCCTCAGATTAAAAAACTACCTTTCCATATCTTCCCTCTCTTTACAAGAGAAGTATTTTTCTTGGAAATATTCCATGAAATCCCTCCATTCAATTTCATCTATTTCTTCCTCCTCTTTGTTTTGAATTATCAACCACCACTGATCCACATCTCCTGATAGATGATAAACTGCAATGACAACCTTATCTGTTTAATTACATCCCAAATAGAGAAATTTCTTCTCTAAAGAACATATCCACTACTCTGCTATAAATGGGCTTGTAGTCCCCATGAATGATGGAGGTTGTTGTCTAATAAGGTGATCTAACATTTTACTGAATATTTTTGACCAGGATGCTCCATACATTTATGGTTATTGTTTATATCCTATGTATGTTGTCTAAGTATAGTTATAAGATGATCATTAGGAGTCATTGCTCTAAATATTTCAAAATTATCTTTCATAGGAGGAAAATCCCAACATGGGATACATGTGTTCATGCAGTTTCTAATAATCATGGTTTATTTGAGAAAAAAATTACATGTACTTCCATCATAGTGGTTTGTAAATAAAAATGTAAAGTATCCTAAGAATATCCCCTAGGATTGTCAAACCATGTGTTTAGTATATCCCATTTTCATGTATCATGATACCCCAGGTCAATCTTGAAACTTCTTTTTCTAGTTTTTACACATAGGTACATTTCTTCCAGAACCGCATCTACATTTAGTATTCAGAAAATGTTGTATTATTAAGAAATATCCATAAAAAATATTACTTAAAAAAATTTAGGATGTTCTGGTATATTTATCCTCGAAGGAGATCTTATGGGTTTTCCCTAATGTACATTTTCTAAATATAGGATACATGTTTTCTTCAAAAATTCATTGATACCATCTGTAAGGACCCAACCCCTGTATCCTAGAGTTGGTGCCATAATTTGTAACATTGGAATATAAATGAGGAATAAACATCTCAGAGGAACAAAAATTTAAGTAATTCTGGGAATCCTCATACAAAAATAATTTCATCATTACTACTTGAAAGGAAATACAACAAAACAACTTCTTTCAAATCACACATATTCTCCTAGATTATCCTTACAAGTCAATCATATTATACTCCTCAGAACAGGGGAAAATAAAACACTTGAAAGGAGTGAGATTAGATTCCTAGTAAGGGTAAATAACACAACAGATGCAAATATAAACACTAGGCATGATGAATAACAAAAAATGCATGCCTTTAAAAATATACATAAGCATAATATGCCACGAATTAAGACTGATCAAATAATTCCTTAAAAAATAACCATGGAAATTATACTAGTGGAATAATCACATGGACCATCAATCTATAGTTTTATAATGTGGTAATTCATAATGAAAAACATTCAGAAATATACTATCAAGGTATCTTCCAAGAATTTTGAAAATGATTGAGGCCTCAGACAAAACCATATCAGATATTGTGTGAGGCCTCGCACAAGTCCATATATGTTTTGTCTCATGAGACCTACTGATCAATTGTGGTTCTATAATGGACCCCACCCATCACTCACTATGCCCAATGCATTAATTATATGAATGTGTATAAACATAAACAACCTATACATTCATATTGAAACTGATATATGAAATGTAAATAACTTTCCCCAAATATTAGACATAAATACTAACTATTAAGAGTAATACAATGAATGGTTTAATTATAGTACATCCACATTTAATATAATCATAAACCATTAAGTAAAACATGGAAGAGAATATAAAAAAATATTAGTCCCAATTATACATAACATTCAACAAGAGTGCTGAAATAGACAAAATTACTCTTATAAAATCGTTCAGTAATTCTTGAGATAAATACTCTTTTACTTTGAAAAGAATTTTTCCTTTGGAAAAATATTTCTATAAAACCATAAGTGACATCACATATTTTTCTCACAATAAAATGAGAAAATTTAGAAAAATAATGGTTGTTGAAAATATATTATAGAGTTCCCTTGAAAATAGGTAAAAATTTGAGAAATTCCATTGAAGAGAGCTTGTATTTCGGGTAGAATTTTTAAAAGATCCATTTAAAACAATTATCTCTCCATTAAATAAAGAAGTATTCCTGTAGGTACACAAATATAGAACAAGTGAACCGAACTTATAATAATTAAATAAGAATAAATAAAAATTTAATTAGGATTAATAAAGACAATGTGTAACTCGAAAGAAAATGGAGGTTCAAGCAAAAAATCCTTCCCTTAAGTCTGAATATGATCTGATCTTGAACATAAGCTCGTAGAAAATGAAATTAGACAAATTAAAAAATTAATTCAGAACCTATTAGACATTTATTTTATTTTTTGTAATTTTATTAATTTATTTTATGGTAATTTTTTTGGGTTAAGAGATTCAATATCATCGTTTGTGATTTCTCATTTCCTTAGTTTTCATTATCAGTTTGCTTGTATAGAAGTTAATATAAAAGGAGAAATTAATTATCAAATTGATTTTTTCTGTTATTTATTTTCATAAATAAGTCTAATTTTTCATATAATTCATTTCGTTACTTTGGGTGAGGATAAATTATTAGATTATATTTTATTAATAAACACTTGGATTAATTTGAGGGTTTTTGATCACCACGAACTCATTTAATTCTATAAATTAATTCCACGTGTAAAATGATTCCTAAATATTAAATAAGATATAATACATATATTATGATCTTTTCACCCAAAAAAATGGTTTTATGACCAGAAATGAAGATGGTAATTTAAGTGGAAAACCTTTCATCCTTTAAAGTGATTAATTAACACATCTTGGATGGTATTTTCATTTCTAGTATAAAAGGAGGAGAAAGAGAGATGATGATGAATTATTCCATTATCATAACAAAATTCCAGAACATGTAAGATACATTAGTTATCATTATATTTAGAATAAAAAAGGTGAGGTAATAAAAAGAAAGAAAAGAACATGCAAGAAAATAAAATAAATGAAAAGATAAATTTACCTCTTGAATTTGTCTTCCTTAAGAGACTCTTTATGGTAAATGATTTGGTATTTTGATGAGCCCAAGTGATTTTTATATAGGGAGGAACTTGGGTGGAGATTTTAGTATAATTTAGAAAAGTCAAAATCCTTGAGAGGAGTGAAGAGAAGAGGGAGTGAGTGGTGCATTTTAAAGTTGACGAGAGGTGGGTTTTCCATTATATTAATCATTATTTTATTAGTTTGTCACAACACTATTAATAGTATTGATTCACGAGAATCAATACAGTAATAGGTGCATGTGATTTATATCCAATGGACATTTAAAATATCTATGACTCATGAATAATGTAGAAATTTATTTATTTAGCACATTTTGCAAATTTTCGAATTTCACTATTCAGAAGTAATTCAATTATATATGAAATAATCCATAAATTCAAACTAAATTTTTTTGAAATGTAGAATTAAAAAATGAACTCTATTTTTAGAAAATAATTTTCTAAATAACAAAAATTTAATTCTTATATAAAATCATTATTTACAGGAAATTTTCTTATTTTAAATTTAAAACTGATTTTATAATACATTAAAAAATTAACTAAAGTATCATAAAAGTATCCTAAATTCATAGTAGAATAAAAAAATTATTTACGTAATCATTTTCCGAAAATAAAATTTATCAAAAATAAATTTATTAATTAATTTTTTTTATTAAATATTTATTACTCACAAAAATATCAATTTAATAATTAGTTTATTTTCAAAATTCACCATCATTTATATGGTTCCATGATTTTAGTTTTAATAACATGGGAAAGGGTTCTATTAGAAAGGGTGCATTACTATTCATAAGTGTAGGATACTATTCATAAGGGTAAGTTACTATTCGCCAAAAAATTTGTGTTTATCCTATCAGACTCGAAATGTCTTACTGATCGAAACCATGTATATCTGTTTATTTGAATTTCATGCCACATTAAGTGAAAATTATATCTAACAGACATGTTATAATTATCTCTTATAAATATCAATGTGTATGATTTTCATAAATTCAGTGTTGAATTCATTCTATAATAAATTTATTTGTAAAACTTGGGGGTGTTACTTTAACCATGCAGGGAATCCTCAGTGTGTAAGACCCATTATATGACGTATTATATTATGTATTCCAAAACCAAACTATGGGAACTATTATTCATTCTTTAAATATGACATGTTGGAGGCCCTCTTAATGTATTGAGCCGAAATGGGAATCCCCCTTAATGTCTGTGCCACTACGCCTCCATCATCCAAATCATCGGGACGCAATATATCACATCGGTTCATAATTCTTCCTCATTTACCATAAGATTTATAATTCAACTAAAATATGATGACTCTGATTATTTCCATAACATGGATAAATAGGACACCTTAGAAAGGCCCAATATATGTATTATGAATCAAACTAGTTGTACCAGAATGTTAGAAACATATCCATATTCAATGAGATAGATGGATCCATGAGGTTGAAACTCAATATGTCATTCCCATGATCCCCTATATATTTCCTTTCCCTACGAAATTACACTTCATGGGTTCAATGAACACCATGGTTTTTGATTCCTATTAAAAAACAAGATATGCATGATGCCTCAAAATGGATAAATCTCATCCTCTAAATATTAATATACTCCTAGGATGAATACAAACCCCAATGTTCCTAGGTATAAATATTCAATATACACATTGATACCCCAGACGAGAAATGGATAAAAAACATGAATAAATATAGATAAATTCACTAATTTGATCATTCATTTAACATATAAAATGTATTAATCTATGATCATTTTGTTAGGGTTACCAATCTTGTAAATGGATTAGGAAAATATTCTTAATCATATCATCAATCTATATGATATTCTTAGAGTAGGAAACAATTCTATATAAGGGTGTGACAATCCCAACCTAATATCCTCTAGAACAATGCCTGTTTATAGGAATCATTGGGTTTGGATGATTGATCGATTGCTTGCCTTTGGAAAGAAGTTCAATACCCATCTATGGGTATGGGAAATGATGTGAGTTTCTATGGAAGGTAAACATGAATGATGAACCATATTTAAATTATTATAAAAACATCCAATACATCATAATAAACCCATTGGTCCAATCATTATCCTTTTCATAATGAATCAAAAAAAATATTGAACTTTATTTGAAATCATTTAACTACAACATCTCCATCACAAGATAAAAGAGGAATGAAAAATTAGTTCTCATCAAACTACTTTTTCCTTTCATGAGGGTTTCTAGTTGTGTCTCTTCCCAATAAAAAAAATTATGAAACCAATGTGAACATTCTTAACTATGGAATCTCATTCATAATATAAAATAAGATATATTGTATTGTTCTAATCAGACCATTTGGTTTTATTCACGAGTGTTCCCAGATTTGTCTCTTCCTAAATAAAAAAACTGGGAACCCAATATGAAAATGATTAAATATTTAATCTAATTTATAAGATAAAATAGGATAGACTTCATAGTTCTCATTAGACTATTTCATTTCTATCTTTATGGTGCCCGGTGCTGTATCTTCCTAAATAAATACTTCACATAAAGTGAGTCTATCAAATAATTTATTTGATAATTTTACCTTCCATGCATCTTAAAACTGATCCTCTATAGCTGGGGTTCTCATGAAATGATTCTATCCTCGATTTGAAAATTCTAGGAAAGAAAACTCACCATTTTTGAAATAATAGGAAAATTGTGTTACCCATGCATATTTGATTGGTCAAAACTAATTTCTATGATAATGCACTTATTAGTGCAATGTATCCTTGTTTTTTTATTGATTGTAGATACTATATCCACAAAAAAACCCATATCAAGATGATTTATTCCTCCAAGTACCATTATAGAAAATTAGTTTTAGGTGTAAACCATATGAGACGTAGAATGAACTCACCTGCGAGAAACAATCAATGTGAGGTGAGAAATGTAATGGTATACAAATACACTCCACATGGTACCATTATGAACATTGAATTTGATAGTGTGGGTCTCCAAATGATAAATACGATAGGTCCGCACCATCCATGAAATATGAAATCATTATAGTGACCATTTTTCCACTATCAACTACTTCAATAGAATATCTCTTGAACATGATGAACACCACCTTCAATATCTATTTAAGGTCGATCAAGGAGCCTATTATGGATGACATCCATCTCATTGTGCACTGAGGTGCAATCCTGTCAGCAAGAGTCCCTAGTTCCATCCAACAATTAAAATTTATATTCCGACTAAGGGTACCACCCAACACGTTTCTACCACTTATTCAGATGCACAAGAATCTAGTAATACACATCATGAGTGAAATGGTGTAGATAACCGTTAGTGGGATCAAATCCCCACATCCATTAATGATTTCTATCGATAAATTCTAGTGAATTCAAGTGGGCAGGTTCATATCCCTGCCCACTTAGATGATGTTTGTGGGAATATTCCTATAACATGAATTTGAATGCCATATATTCCTACTCCCGTTCAAGAATTGCATCAATATATTCCAGTGGAACTTGAAGGAAAAAATATCAATTATATCTCAACTTCATTTAAAGATATCTTCAAGTACATAGTGGGGAAATAAAATGTGAAGTCTTATGTTCATAAGCACAATTCTCTAAAATTCAACTATATGTTAGTAACATAGGATGAAAGCCGCCAAAATATTCTGGTACTTGTAAAAAATCTAGTACATGTTCATATTCCTATACCTATATCCATGGAATATGAATACATTGATAATTATGAAAATGTATTTTATACATGGAAATATCATATTTTCCCCTCATCAAGGGGTATTATCATCATATTTTGGTAAAGGAAGAGGCACAAGGATGACATTATAATCTAATTCCATATGGGAATCACCAAGTTATATTGGAACATGACATAAGATAGGGGCACATGCCTTTCAAGAAGACTAGTGGAATATACCTAAGGGAATGGATCGGGTCTAAATCCTCATTCTCGGCGGGTCTCACTATGTGAGAGTGGAACATTCCTCTGGGAAGGCTCATGTTCATATCAAATAAGACTCATGGCATACTCCAATGGAATAGGACCAGGTTCATATACTCATTCTAGATGGGGATCTCTAAGTCAATGTGACATATGGGTCTGGACAAGATCATATTCATGTCAGTGAATTGTACTGGCATATTATAGTAGAACAAAAAATCTAGGATCATATTCAATTTTCTGGTAATGAATGACTACACCAGTATACATCTAAGAAAATATAGGAGGGGGCTCATATCACATCTCCAATTCAATAGGTACACTAGAAAATTATAATGGGAAATTAATATTTAAACCGGGATCGTATTCCAACTCCAATAGGGTATAACCAATTGAGAATGATGCATGCCTCCGGATATGCTCATATTCCTATCAATGAATACCGATGGCATAATATAAGGGCCAATGATCAGGATCGTATCCCTATTTTGTTTGAGACTCACCAAGTTATATTGACAAATGTCTTGAGATATGCTCATATTCCTATTAACAATTAATAATATCAAGGGAATATTATAGAAACATCTCAACACAGGGACAATATCCGTGAAACACCTGACAGTTATAGATAGAGTGTAAAAAATATCATACATTATGCTCACATCCCTGTATAATTCCAAAATATAGGTCGATATATTCTATCCATGATATAAAATGGGGATTATATCCCTAATATTTTCAATTTTAGTGTCCTTGAGGTTGTTGGAGATACATTCTCCAAACCATAATTGTCCAATAACTCTTAATCCCAAGTAGAAAATTATTATTAATATGATAGTCCTCCTCTTGGTAGTGTGGATATGGATAATAGGGAATATACTTTGACATACATTGTGGTCAAGATACCAACAATGACATCTCCCATGAGAATGGAAATCTTCCACATTTTAAGACACCTTCATATAGAGAGGTGTTGAAAAGTCATACCACATCATATAGAGATGTTATAGAAACATTGAGGCTAACCATATATAGTTCCCTATAAATTTTTAATAGAAATATACTCCAGTTCGTAGATGACCCCAAGTAGGCCCTTGCGTGGTCAGATCAGATAGTTGTATGTAAGTATGATTAATTTGAAATACACATTGACATATGCATATTCTAATCTGGAAAAGAACTCTCCACCATGTTCTGGCCCCATATCTTGTGCTTGAGTGTGACCTTCATACCATCAAGATACCATGTCATCACATTGACCTGGATTCTATCTTCGTGGTCCAAGACCAAAAATCCAAAAATCATATTGAAAATCTAAAACACAATTTCTAATATTGGATCACAACTCTCTAGAAAATTATTTATGAAGCCTCGTCATGCATCCATATTCGATGATTGGGAATATACGTAGCTTTATACTTCAACTCACACCTTGAACAACAGAACCTATTATATATGATGTTATGTAATTTCATATCATCCATTGAAATTAGGTTTTTGGGAAAAGTTCATATTTTACACTACAATAGAATCCTCCAACTACAATGATTATTGGAAATCCAGAATAGAGGAAGTTGAAAAACCATAGATCTTTGATCATAGAAACTTAATGAATCATATATTCATTTAATATTTTTATCAAATGTTGCAAACAACACAACAACTTACTGTAGAAATTGATAGTCCCCATAGGCTATCATTTCACCGAGCTCTTATATGAGCACAACTACACCACACCAATTGGACCTATGTAAAAGATTCTATAGAGGTCTTCCAGGATCGAACCGAGATCATAGGGTTAGGGGAATATCTACCTCCACCTCCACCCCTTCGATCATAAATACTCGGGTGGATTAATTATATACCTACAGTAAATGCAAACAAACCCCAAACCACAAGGATGGAAGCATTTAAATATTAATCCTAATCGCCTGGTTCATCATCCACTAAGTGGTTCTTGGGTAAATCAATGGAAGATCTAGATCAAACCCATACCTCTTAGGTTGGGGGAATGAATATCTCAATACACATCCTAGGAATAAAAAATCCTCACCCAAAAGAATCACATTATCAAAAACCAGATCAAAAAATTACAAAATTTCTCCTCAAAAGATAATAGTCCACATGGATAGGTTCATTTTCATCATCATCACCCTTGAGATAATCCGTCTTCATTCATTTGTGTGGTAAATATCATTGGTCAGAATCCAATATAGTCTTCCATCCACAAGACACAAGCCTGTTATTCCGGGTCCGTTTAGTAATCAAGACCAAAAACTCCCTTAAGGTCACCACTAATAGGACAAGACGAGAGGAGTGTATCATGAAGGAAATAAAATCATACTAGGTTCATAAGCCAAAACATCCAAACATGGCCAAGTGTTTAGGAAATGAAACTAATTTTGGAATTGTTGAATCAGCTTATTGCATTGAATTTAATGGGTCAACTTTCATTGACCGATACACCTCTCTAAATGTCATCACCAGTAACATGATGTACAATGTGGTTTAGGACACAAATGTAGTTGAAAAAAACATAGAAACGTTACCTCGTGAGGTAGGTGATTTAGATGAAAAAATTGAGGATGCTTGAACCTAGAACTAGAGGAGGCTTCAAAATCTGGGAACTATGAATATATGTTTGAAAGCTGTTTAGAATAAAAAAGTTAAAGGAATAGGTGTGGATACATTCTAATAACTATCCCAAAAGAACCAAAAATCCTTTTATAAAGGATCATTTTTCATAATAGGAGGATGATATACAAGATACTAGACAACATAATGAGGGGTTACATAAGGGAAATATTTTTTTTGGGAAATTTTATTCATCCTATATACAACATTTCACCTATTATATAGTTGGAATGATCTAATATTACTATAAGAGTATCATCCAAGTTTTATATTAGATCTTCATCTAGACATCTTCTCTACAAAAGAGTGTATTTAAAAAATTATTGAATCTTCCCTCCCTTGTGGGAAAAAACTCTCCATCACTATGTGGATCATTTCTTCTATTCATGAATGGAGAATCAATGGGATATGAAAATAGGGAAACCTCATCAGGCCCCAAAAAATCCCTATAGATAATAAAAATATTATAAAGTAGTATATCTAGAACTTCTCAATGTGATCGAGTCCCTAGATACTCAAATAGAAACCATAGATGAGAGAATCACTCCTATGTTTACTGATAAGATGTCATATCCAGAATGGGTGGATTACACTTTTCATCCGCACAATTATTGTCGTTCTACATTCAATACCTATAATTGTGTGTATCACTATGATAAACATCTCATTCACTTCATATCTTGATGGTGTGACTTTAAAATCATTAGGATGAGATTATGATATGGTGTTTTTTATAGACTTTGGTAGGGTTAGACTTTGTTTGGTTAAATAACCTTCTATTAGGATATATTAAAGGATGGGAAGACCTTCATTGTCAGTTCCATTACCAGCTCATCTCGGTGCTGAGGAAGAGGACAACTGTCCACCAAACTAAATAAATGAAATGTGAAAATTTTAGAATGTCTAAATTAATTCAATGATTTAATGTTCTAAACAATTCAATTGACATCACTCTTTGATAGGAAACATTTTTGGAAATCTACATTATAAATCTTCATGATGAGATATAGAAACATCCTATCCCAATGAAATATCTAGGATGATTCTTTGAGTTTGTAGAAATGGAAAAATGTCTATAAGATTCCATTCAGAAAGCCCACAAAAATCTAGGATCATTACATCAGTACAGGGAAAATTATTGACAAGGAATACCATTTTTTAATTACCCCAATATTAACATCAATTCCCATTTATTCACCTAGAAATGTTAAGAGCCAACGATGCCTCATTTGGAGTAGAAACAATCACAAAATATCCATCATCTAGAAGTTAGAATAGAGTAGGGTCTCCTGATATTTGAGGAATTAATTAATGAAGCCTATTTCTTCTGAAATGAATAGGTCCCAGGTTATTTCCCTCAAGTCATAGAAAATAAATTTCTTAAGCTACCATTTCCCATGAAGCCTAATTTGGTCAACCCCAATGTTCATACAAAATTATTCCCTTTAAATAGATTTTTGGGTTATAATATCTAAAATTTCATTGTCTTCAATTTTGTCCACTAAAGCATGGTTGATTTAGGATAGGTGGTGTTATAATATTATTTATAAAATGTAGAATTCACCTAGTCTGAAGAAGTAGGTAATTGAAATAATGTTCTGGTCATGCATTGTAAAAAAGATCAATAACTAGATAATTCAAAAAAATATTTTACCAACATAATTCAACATTGGGAGAATATCTATGTAGACCCAAAATTTTCTTCCACCTGTGGAGGTGAAATATGATACATGTACTAATGGAAGGGAGAACATTAGAATGAGGAAGAAATATAATAGGAAGATTCATAATCTACTGCAACACAACATATGACTCTTCGAATTTTATACCATGCAACATCAAAATTTTGGGAACCACATCATCAAATGGAACCCTCATCTAATTAATAGATGGAATTCTGTTCTTTCAATAGGATACACTTGGAAGAACCCTTCTTTGATGATGAATATGACCTAGAGTATGATTTCCCAACACCCAATATATGAACATGCATCTTCAAGTGCAAGAACTGAGGATACATGAGACAACCCTGGAATGCTCAGACCGAATAATTTGGTAAAGTCTCCATAGGGGACATATATTTATATGATACATGGAGAAAAGTGTTTTATCAAGCCTCGCAAAAGCATGGAGGTGTCCCAGAACCATCCAGTGGTCGTCCACGCCTAGTTGTCTTTCATGAATACCTAGAGGTTGTGTGATTATATAATCAGCTGAGGAATTAGGGATGTATCAAATAACCCACCCCATTGGAACATAATTCCGCCTCGACATCTGCACAAGAACCAAGCCTATCTAACTCCAACTTACTTCATGTTCAAAGACAAATAATAAGGATAAACTCCACCATGGGATTAATCGACTCCTGGAACAAAAGTAATTCATTATGAATGATATGGTTGTTTTTTTATCTATGATATCAATCTTGGATGTGCTCAATCATTCAAAAGAACTCAAGAGGAACATGATGAGTACCTCTAGATCCCTCAGGATGTTGAGACCAGTGTCTATGTATCTAATGTCTATCAAGTGGATACTATTCACGAAGAATACAATGTATCCCTATTGTTCAAAAATCAGTATTAATAAGTGGTCATCCAGTGACACACCAAACCCCTATATATTTCAGGTATACTCGATAGTGTAGACACCCAATGTAACCTGATTTAAAATGGTTATGAGATCAAAATCATCCTAAATTGATCATTCTAGTGTTTTGGGGTATAATGAAGGATATGTGTCTCCCATAAAGATGACCATTCAAGGGTACGACCACCATGAGTAACCACCTATTGGGAATATCATGATCAAAACTCAGTTTGGGGAACTCACATATGAAACTGATTTTATGGTAACCCAACAAGGAACCTTATTCAATGTATTTCTTAGAAGTAATTAACTCTATAAAAAAATGTTGGTACCCTAGAAATTCCATTTTTGTTTGAAATACCCCATTGATGGAATGCTTTTCATAATAAATGATGACATTACCCCCTCCAAGACATGTAATTCTAGATATTCTGAGTAATATTTTGACCAAATTTATGGAAAACACTCAATGTCGGATGATGATATATAGGTTACATCCCTCAATAATAGGCTTTATCCCAAAATCCCAAGCCCCTTCTATCTTAATTGACATTATAAATAAAATTAGCTCAGACATCTCTCTATAATGAATAATATATTAGGGGATGATAATGTCATTAATCATGGACTATTTCACCACGATTGTGATAGAGATCCCCCCCCCATTATTGACATCTTATGAAAATGCCTCAATATAATTAGAGGTGAATTATGAAGGGGATGTCCTTAGGAACACCTCTAATGCAATTAATGAAGGAATGGCCACCACTATTTATGAGATCTTGAAGGTAATAATGGGAGTTTAGTAAGACCCAGAACTTGCAATTTTTAGTGATTTCATTCATATAAATGTGAATGATATTTTCATTATATTTAAAAAAGAAACAATAATATGTGTTCAATTTGAATTATATAGAAATTTACATACTGAATCTAGATGTGGCTACACACTATCTCTGCTTTTCTGAGGACCATAATGGATCCAAGATGGATTATTATATGATAAAAAACTATCATGCAACCAATGTAGTGGAGGAAGTGTAAAATTTTAACCAAGAATTTTTTTTTCTAGGATGTAAAATATCCATTATGCTTCACAAATATCATCCCATTCTTGGAATTTAATGGGCATATTGGGGCCTTCAATGATTTCAGATAAGATAATAGACTCTTCTCAATGGTTAATTTCCCATTTCTGATCACAGAACCCTGGATGTCTGCAAATGATGTCCTCTAATCCATTTTCTTTATGGATGGGTACTCATGGTATAATCAGATAGTGATGGGCCATGAATAAGAAAAATACACTACCCTCAAATCTCCCAAATGGATATTTTTCTAAAATAACATTCCATTTGTATTTTGGAAATATGTCTATCTTAATCAACATTCCATGAATCATACATTAAATCTCTTATTGAGAAGGATATTCAAATTTTATGTCGATGCATTGGTGTTCAAATACATAGAGTGATTTGATCACTTCATAGATCTTTAAACAACCTTTGAAAAGCTTAAACGATAGTGACCCTATCCTTTTACACATATAATTTCACAATTTTATGCATAATTAAACATCATGTTATAAGCCAAGGATTATAATGTCTAGTGTCTTGGAAGATTGGGATCATAATTAAAGATCAAAAAATATATTTTATTTATTCTGCACATTGATATTGAAAAGTACATTGTGATCAAATATCAACAAACGATAATCTAGGGATAACATGAAAAAAGGATTGAGCTAAAAATACCAGTAAGGGAATAATCATATTAATAAATCATAACACATGGGTTAGAAGGCATGTCAAAATGATATAAAAATTCATGAAGCCTAATATAAGGGATAATAACATTAAAAAATGGGATAATATAGTCATGAAGTCATAGTAATGTGTTAGGAACATAAAACATAACCTTTTATTGAGTCATGTCTTGTTTCACATTGAGGTGTATGAGCCTAGGCTAACCACAAAGACCGGTTCACATGGAGAACGAGTCAAGGCTGACCACCAAGACCGTTGATCATAACATCTAATGAGACTAATCATTACCCAATTCATTAGAGTACTATCTGGGTACACCCATAATTACATGTTCATGAATAATATTTCCACATAAAGAATCTCACAAATGTAATAAAACATAATATAAAAGTTGCCTATGGAAATAAATGGGTAACATAATCAGTTCATACGACATTAGAAATAGGAACATCATAAAAGTGTCCATAAAACAATGCATTTTGAACATACATGGACACTCATAAGGTAAAATAGGACTATATCATGATATGTGATGTCAAACTGAATTGATAATGTGTAAAATGTGTATTCAAGAATCATTATAATTTAATCATTTTTGTGTGGTTTATGGAAAATATTAATGTAAATTTAAAATAGAGTGTGAAATAATATTTTATATAAGAAAAAGTGAACAAAATTGTTTTTCATAATAAAATTATTTTTTTTAGAAAATATATAGTTGTTCCAAATATATTGTATGTTTCACTTAAAAATAGGTATGAAATCCAAAAGTTCCCATAAATCGAGCTTCCATATCAGTAATAATTGTGAATGGAACAGTTTAAAAACATGTATATCCAAAAAAAATATGAATAGATATTGATACATGATCATGGAACATATACAAGTCATTTAGAATATGAACATAAAAATAAAAAGGAATTTTATTTTGGTAAATAGGGAGAATGAATAACCCGAAAAAATAATGTATGTTTGGGTAGAATCTGTTACCATAAGTGTGAAGGAGTCCTTTACTTTATCTTTATTTCCTAGATAATCAAATTAACATCATTAATTAATAATTAAAAAATCCATTCTACATTAATATGATTTAGAATAACATAATTTAGATCATTTATGGCCTTTTTAATGGGTTAATCAAATCAATTTCATTTGCTTGTAAGTTTTGATTTTCCTTGGATTTCATGGTTGTTTTACTTGTATACATGTATGAATGGTCATGTTAAGTGGGGTTTATTATCCATAATTGTACTTTTATGTTATTAATTATTTTCATATGGTTTAAGTTATATTTTATCAATTTGTTTTATGAAATGGGGATGAATCATTAGATAAATAATTAATGTTATTGTTTGGGTTCATTTTGACGGGTTTTCCATCACAATGAAATCATTTTGATATATAAATTAATATCATAAGATGAAAATGATTACATAACCTTAAATAAGATATAATACATTTATTATATCCTTGTTAAACCATAAAAATTGATTCATGACCAGACTGTGAAGAAGGTAATGAAAATTGAAAACTTCATCATCCATAAATGTGATAAAGTAACACATATCAGATTATGTTATAGTTTTTTTATAAAAGGAGGGAGAAAGTGAGATAATGATGAATTATTACATTATTTTAATAAAATTACATTATATTTATCATACTAGAGTTATCATACCATTTAGATGAGTGGAGTTTAGGAGAGATAAATAAATGAAAGGAACTTGAAAAGAAAATAAACGAATCAGAAAGAGGAATTTACCTGTTGAATGTATCCTCATTGAGAGACTTTTTAGGGAAGCAGTTTTTAAATTTTGTTGAGAACAAGAACAAATTAACACATGGGAGGGATTGGGAGGATACTTGAGAAGAATTTGGACAAGGAAAAATGCTTGATTTGTGTGTGTAGTAGAGGTGGTGAGTGGTGGAATTTATAGTGGATGAGAGAAGTATTTTTTCAATATTTAATTTGTTATATTATTATTTTTCTCAAAACAAGAAATAGTTATTATTCATGAGAATAAAATAAATCATTTGATCATGTGAGTTAAAACCAAAGGATATTACATCATCCATGATTCAATGAATAGTTTATTTAACTAATAATGTATATATACCATAAATTACCATATTTTATTAATTAAAAATAATTCCACTATTTTAGAAAAAGAAAAAAATTTACCCTAACAAATTTTCAATGTGTAGAATTCAAAAGTAGACTCTATTTTTTAAAAATAATATTCTAAATAAGTGAAATTTAATTTTTATTTAAAATCATAATTTAGATGAAAAATAAAAAATTAAATTAACAATGTTTTTCAAGCACATTAAAAATTTAATTAAGGTATAATAATATTATATTATAATCATAAGACATAAAAACATTATTTTATGAATAAATTTTATCAAAATAATTTTTTTTTATATTTTTAAATTAATAATAAAGTTGTATTTAAAAATATATGACTTACAATAACACCAACACTTAATTAATCATTTTTAAAATATTTATTTACATATAATATTATATAATTATATCTTATTGACACTTATATGATGGGAAAATTTTATTTACAATTTCATTAGTGAGGTTTCTATTACATGGGTTAGTTTACTATTCATAAAGGGTCACATTGCTATTAAAAAGTTCATGGTATTATTTCATCGCTACATGTTCCTTAACATCTACAGACACCTTTTATTTAAATAATTTTTTATTTATAAATTTTTCCTACGTACTATATATAATATTATGTCATTATACTGTAAGAAATAATTATAATATGGTAATTTGATAAAACATTTTGTCCATTAAATTCTCCCCCATATGAAATTCCACCCTCAAAATTTCGTTTTACATTTTCGGATGAAAACTAGTGTGGGACCTTCTCCTTCATCACTTAATCTGGTTTCCATGTTTCTTCATTATACATATGGTTTTTCATAGTACTTTGACAAGGGGAGTACTATTGCCACATTGAAAATTATCTCTATGATCCACGATCATAACTAGATTCTCCTCATAAGAATTATCATTCTCCAACTGTACCACATCAGATGACAGTACTAGTGAAGAATATTCAATACACTTCTTTAAGAGTTTTACGTGGAATACATCATGTAATTTATACATTTTAGGTGGAAGTGCCAGCTTATAATCCACAGCTCCAACGCGATCAAGAATCTTGATGGGGTAGATGTACCTGGAACGTAAATTTTTTTTGTTCCCAAATATCATGACCTTATTACTTGGATATATGCAGAGTAATATGTTGTCTCTAACCTTAAGCTCATGGTCTCATTAACAATTGTCTACATAAAACTTTTTCCAACTTTGGGCTACCTTGATGTTCTGCTAAATGGGTTTTAACTTGTACACTATTTCTTCAACAAATTTAGGTCCTAACAGCTTAGTTTCATTGACCTCATACAAGCATACTGGTGACTTACATCTTTTCCCAAAATGGTACTCATGGATGCTCGAGTATAAACTATAGTTGTAAGAGAACTCAGCCAGAGGCTGATGTTGGTCCCATCCTTTTTTGAAGTCCATCAAACACTCTCTCAACAATTCTTCATGTGTCTAAAGAGTTCACTCAAAATGAACATCACTATGAGGATGAAATGTTATAATGAAGTTATAATAATTCCTTATTTCATGTTGGATACTTTTCTATCACTTCAAGGCGAATCTCAGATATTTATTGGATATAATCGATAGTGGTACTCCATGCAGTCTTACCAAATCATGGATATATATTCATGCAACATGATCCAATGAGAAGTCCTCTTGAATTTCAATAAAGTGATATGTCTTTGTTAGAAGATCCGCAATGACCCATATAGCAATACATCCTCTATATTTCCTAGAATTCCATTAACAATGTCCATGGTAATGTTCTCCCACATCCATGTTGGTATGGGTAGTGGTTTCATTCCCCTCAGAAATTTATATTTCAACCTTCACCTATTGACATACTAGGAACTTTGATGTATATCCATCAATCTCATTCTTAAAATATTACCACCAATAGTTCTATTGAAGTTCTCAATACATCATTTTTCACCCTAGGAGAATAATGATTTTTGAGTTATCTACATCATTCAAAAACTCCTTCTTTATCTTTGGATCATATGGTAAAAATAATCATGTCCAAAATCTTAAAAGACCTTATTCATCAATATTGGACTCATTGTATTTCCCAATTCTAATAGCATCAAACATTTTATTAATTTCCACATCTTTTATTTGAGCATACATTATTTTCTCCAAGAGCGGTGGGTTAGAAATAATTTGAGAAAGGATTACTAATGTTCCTCCCTGAATGATTTCCATGTCAATCCATTGTATGTATATGAAGAATGGATCCTGCAAAATTCACATCATTGATAAATATGTAAGATTATATCTACTTATAGAAACTATTTCCTTATTTTCTATACCATGATGGTATTTGATTTATCAGTCTTCATCCTTGATAAGCTCTAACGATCATCTCTGGCGTATTTCAATATCCTTCTATGTGAATATATATTTATGAATCTTGTGATCGATATACATCTCTCACTTCTCCCCATAGAGATAATATCTGTATATTTTCAATACAATGATAATATATTTCAACTCTATTTCATTCATTGGATAGTTTTCTCATGGATTTTCAACTACCTTTAGGCTTATAATATCACTTTATAATTTTTCATTAGTTAAATTCTAAATCCATTCATTAAAGAGTCACTATACACCAGAAAGAGTTCTCAATTTTTTTGGAGTGTTACTACTAACCCATTGATAGGCCTCATTTCGATATCCTTAATGCTTTCCTCAAATTAATGAGTCTAGAAAAGAATCTCTCCATTCCATGTAAAATTGGTCATTGGGATTAAAAATATTGAGATGTTCATATAAGATCATCAGTAATACCCAGTTATATCAAGGAAACTATGGATCTCCATTATAGATATTGGCATGGGCCACTATTGAATGTCATCTATCTTGGAAGGGTCCATAGATATACCTTTGTTTGTGAAAACATTCCCCAAGAATGATACATCCTCTTTCTAGAAATCTCATTTACTATACATTGTATATAATTTCTCCCTTCACAAGTTATTCAAGATTGGATTAAAATGCTCCACATGTCTCCGCATTCTCTAATATTATAGTATAATATTATCAAAAAAACAACAACAAAAATTTCGAGGTAATCCCTAATGAATCTATTCATTAAATTCATGAAAACTTTGGGATAATTAGTGATCCCAAAGGGCATGAATATAAACTCACAGTGTCCATTACTTTTTTGAATGGTATTCTTGGAAATAACATCCTTTCTAACCTTTAATTGGTGATATCCTGACTAAAGTTCCAACATAGATAAATAACTGGCCCCATGTAGATGATCTATCAATTCATCAATCAGTGGAAGGAGGTTATTATTCCTTATCCAAATTTCATTTATCTCATGATAATCATTATATAAGAGCATAGATCCATACTTTTTTTAACGAAGAGGATTGTTTCACCCTATGGTGAAGCACTCGGGTGTATAAAACCCATCTCTAAATTCACCCATAACTGATTCTTTTGATCATCCATCTATTCAATGGCCATTAGATACAATATTTTTAATATAGGTATAGATCCATGTATAATATATATTGATAAATCAACCTCTCAATCATGTGGAAGTCAAGGTAATTATTTTGGTAAAACCTTAGTGTAATACCTCATAGTGGGTATGTCTTTGAGGAAGACTCTCTCAATTTTATCGATAATTTTATCAATATATGCTTTCCCATTATGCAATAATATCAACATTTGAGACTATTATTCTAAAGGAGATTCATATTCCTCATTACACATGTACGGGATTGGGGGATTCTCTATGATGTTACGAGTGATCGACCTTTCCAAATAGTTGATGTTGGATTTATAAAAATATTGTCAATACATTCCCAAAATAGCATCAAACTCTTCTAAAGGGAGTATGAAAAGATTTTATGGGAGGTTCAGTCAACAAAAATTGACTCTGGAGGAGTTATAAAACTTGTACATAATAATTTCCCCATTCCCAGTTTTTATAGATAACATAACCTTTATATTTTGAGGTGGTGTTTGAATAGTTCTAAAAAACATGCAACTTATGAGAGAATTAATAATACATGAATCAAATAGTATGTTTTATATTCTTTACTGAATAACTAGCGTTTTTATCACCACTTCATTGTCTGACTCCACCTCCATAGTAGTGATGGCATAAACCCTTTTTTATTTCCATGGAGGTTGTTGATGATTGCCTCTGACAACCACTGGATTAGGGAAATCGTTAACATAATTCTCTTGTTCCATGCAGTCGAAGCACTATACTACTGGTTGAGCATTGATATAAACATTTCTTAGTATGACCAAATTAGTGGAATTATTTATATCCGTTTAGTTGTTCTTGGATTTATGTTCTATTATTACCCATTTTATGTTATTCCTAGTTCCCTTTATATAGTTCCCGTTATGCTTCTTCCCAAAATATTGACACATGGGATGTTAAATCTTCTTTCCATAATTGGATTGATTTGATAAACCACTAATATTATACTCTATTTCCCTCTTTTTTCCACCAGGTTCATGAGACCATTAAGGGTCTTTGATCTCCATTTCACCCTTTAAGAAACAATGAACAATCACCACAAAACTATCTAAGTCATGAATCGATAAAACACTTCAAAGAATCGGAATTAGATGTCAATATATATTATCCAACTTGCTTTTAGAGGTCATGACAATTCTAGGCGTTGATCATGCTGGCCCTGTGATTTCTACTTAATATGTACCGATTGACTCATCTTCCTTCTTATTTTGTCTAAGGAATTCTATTTCCATCTTGAGATGGACGGTTCAAGGAAAAAATGTATTGATTTTTTTTCATGGATTACTCACAATCCATGGAATCAATTTCCTCCTTTTACTTTTTATTTTTGATATGAATCCACAACTGATCAGCTTCCCCAACAAAATGATAAACCATGAGCAAAAATTTCTTTTCATCTATGCATTGGATGATAGAGATTATATTTTCAATATAGTTAATACACTATTCCATATATAGGGGATTAGAAGATCCCTAAAAAATTGGAGGCCTTTTCCACAAGATGGATTCAATGGAAACATTCTATTTCCTTGGAAAAGGATGGTGTTCCACATGATAGAATTTATTTTTCATTACTTGAGGCAGCTGTGCAAGTACAGTCATAATGTTGGGAGAACCAGTTCCCATTAAATTTTTCATTTCATTAGGGAAGTCATCACATTATCTATCACATTAATTGTTGGAAAAAGTTATTCTATTTTTATCCATTAACTAAGAAAAATAATGTCAAATTAGGGGGCTTGAATATTTAACTAATGAGCATAAAAAGAAAACATTAAACATATAATGTTAAAATCTTAATGGAATATTATATCCTAACATGTGATTACATATATTTTAATCTGCGTTACCCATGATCTATTTCCAAACATATATTCGTCAAGTATTTTCTTTTTTCCCTTAATAATGGTTCATAATGAGTTTATGAATTTACCAATGTGTATCCCCCAAAGGTTTCAAACCAGGTGTGTATAAAGGAACATTTTCATGAACCATTTTACCCTGGGTTAGACCCATAAAACCTAGTTAGAGTTGTTACTCATTGGTACTTTTTGAAAAAAGAACCATGTCCGCTAGTAGTATCCAGACATGGATGTATTTTCTCTATAAATACTTTAATCTATACTTACCAAAATGTAGGTATATTTTATTATACTTAGTCTTATCCCTATGGTTCCTAGATAATTTATTTATTCCTAATCTCTAAAAATAACTTGACTTTCCTATGATACCAACTGTGGTGACCCTATCCTTTTACATATATCATTATGTGATTTTATGCATAATTAAACATCATATAACCAGTCAATTATCGTAATATATAGTGTCTTAGAATATTAGGTACATAATTAAACATCATAAAATATTCAATCATTTAATATCCACATTGAGATCCTTTATTCAATTGTGCTCAAACAACTTCATATAATAACTTAGGGTTAACCTGAAAAAGGGATGAGATAAAAATCATAGTAGGGTAATAATCATGATAATAAATCATAGCACATTGGTTAGAAGGCATGACATACTTTTATAAAAAGGCATGTATCATGATATAAGGAATAAAAAAATTAAAATATTGTATAATATAGTCATTGAGTCAAATTAATTTTTAGTGATATATAAAAGGTCTTTATAATGAGTCAAATATCATTCCACATAGATAAGAACGAGTCTAGGATAACCACCAAGACTGTTCCACATGGAACACGAGTCAAGGCTGACCACCAAGACTACTGCACATAACGTATCATGTGACTAAACATTAACCAATAAATTTTAGTGCTATTTAGATACACTTGTTATATCATGTTCATGAATCTTCTTACCAGATAAAGAATAATAAATAGATAATCAAACATAAAATGAAGGTTATTGATGGAAAGTAATGGGTATCACAATGTCATAAGTCATTAAAAATGGGAATATCATAAAAGTGTCAATGAAAGAATAGATATACAACATACATGGACATTAATAAGGTAAAATAGGCCTATATCATTATAATTGATATCAATATTAAGTGATAACATGTAAAAATAGTATTTAATTATCTTTATAATTTAAACATTTTTGTGTGCTTTTAGGAAATTACTAAAGAGATTTTAAAACAGAATGTGGTATAATCTTTTATATAAAACCTGATGTGAAAAAGTAGGTTTTAAAAATAAAAATAGTGACTTTAGAAAAGATATGGTGGCTCCAAACATATTATATAGTTCACATAAAAGTGGGTAGTAATTCGCGATGTTTCGCTAAATTGGGATTGCTCCTTAGGAAGGATTTTGTAGGGAACCATTTAAAAAATGTATATGTCTGAAAAATAAGGATGAATGGATTTTTATAGATAATATTAAAACATACACACAAAATTTTTATGATTCAAAAAAACAATAATATATAATTTCATTTATATAAATATATAAAATGAATAACCTAATTGAATAATAGATGTTTGGATTGAATCCTTCAACTTAGGTAAGTAGGTTTCCTTCAAGAGATCATAATGTCCAGGATAATCAAATTAGATTCACTAATTAATAATTATAGATAAAATCATAAAATAATTTTATTTATTATAACTTAATTAAGTTCATTTGTGTCCTTTTTTATGTGTTAATAGATTCAATGTCATTGTTTGGGAGGTTTGGATTTTGGTTCGTTTTCATGACATGTGTACTTGTATACCAGTATAGAGGGTCGTGTAAAGTGAGGTTAATAATCCCTAATTGGACCTTTATTTTAATAATGATCTTATAGTGGTTAAATTGATATTATATCATTTGGTTTTATAACATTTGGAAGAATAATTATACAAATAGTCAATAATAACCGTATGGGTTTATTTTGGCGGTTTTTCGATCACATCGAACTAATTTTGATTTATAAATTAATATTGTGAGTAAAAAATGATTCTAAAACCTTAAATATGATATAATACATATATTATAACCTGTTTCAGCAATAAAAAATATTTCATGACTAGACCTTGAAAAACGTAAAAGAAATTGATGACATCGTAGTACTTGAATTTTATAAATTAACAAATCTTAAACAATGGTATCATTTTTAATATAAAAGGAGGGGGAATGAGAGATGATGACGAATTATTCCATTACCATAACCAAAATAAAGTGTCTATATTTTAATGGATTTATCATCCCATTTTCATGTGAGTATTTTAGGTGAGAAAAAGAAAAGAAAATAACTTGAAAAGAAAATAATAGAATTAGAAAGTGGAATTTACCTCTTGAATGTATCCTCAATGAGATCCTCATTTGGGAAGAGGTTTTGGTATTTTTATGAGTCAAAAAATTCCTTGATGTAGTGGAGGGGATTGGGAAGATAATTTATCAGAATTTATAAAATTAACAAGGCTTTAAAGGTGTGAGGAGAAGAGGTTGTGAGGGTGGTATTTATAGTTGAAGAGAGGAGTGTTTTCTCAATATTTAATTCATTAGTTTATTAATCTTCACATGAAAAGAAATAGTTATAATTTTTTAGACTAAAAATAGTAATTTATTAACGTGTGTTCTAACCAAATGTGCTTACATCATTCATGACTCATTTAATAGTGTATTTTACATGTAATGTATACATACTGTATATTACGGTATTTTACTATTCAGAAAAAATTCATGTATTTCATAAAATTCCCAAAAAAATCCCCTAAACATTTTTTAAAGTGTATAATTAAAAATTTGACTCAATTTTTTAAAAATAATTTTTTATTTTTGAGAAATTTAATTTTTAAATTAAATCACAATTTATATGAAAAATTAAAATTTAAAAATTAAAACATCTTTTCTAACACATTGAAAAATTAATAAAGGTATCTTAAAAATATCTTATAATCATAAGACAAAAAATATTATTTTATTAAAATAATATATGAAAATAATTTTTTATTTTAATTGATTAAATTAATAATAATTATTTAATTAAATATACATGACATACAAAAATACCCACACTTTATCAATAATTTTAAAAATATTTATTTACATATAATATTATATAATTATATCATTTTTACACTTATAAGAGGGGTAAATTTTATTTATAATTTCATTGGTGAGGTTTCGATTAAATTGTCCAGTTTACTCTTCATAAGGCTCATATTACTATTCCAAGGATCAATGTAACACCCTGCCCCTACCTCATTCGCTTGAGGAGGCAGTGAGGGTTTCTTGGCCTTAAGTGACATTCCTAAGGCACCAAAGGCTGGCAATAAATGTTGAGGGCTTTGAGTACAAATTGGGGAACGATTTTCCCTTAAGACACAACCAACAAAACCATCCACTATCAATCACTATATGATGCATGTCAACCAGAACATTAATGATTGTATTCCCAAATAACAACAAAGTTGTACCACAATACAACCCAAAAACAATACAACCAGACATGTCTACACCACATCAGAGTACATGCGGAAACCAACAACTAACTCTATGAGCCATGAAACCCCCACAGCTCCACTCCAAGCTCTAAGATCCAAGCTCCACCAAGACATCACAATGGACCACTAAAGAAGGGATATGCCTTAACTTTTCCCATGTCACGGTATAGAAAATCTGCAAAGACACCAAGGTGCCAAAGAAAGAGGTGAGTACTAAAACTCAGTAGGATTTCCCCAAATGACTTCCCTACACACACCACTAGTATAAAACCGTTAGAACATTTATATAAAACAGTTTATATAAAATAATCACAAGTACAACCATTTCCATAATCCAAACATGCCCTTACCAAGCCATCACACCCAAACTAGGAAACCAAGGGAAAGCCAACAGAACATACCACGAGCTATTTAATCATTCACACATTAGCAACATAATTTCCAACATGCAAAGAAATGCACCAAAAACAACCAAATTAACCAAAACAACCAAACGGGGGAGCTTCCGTCCAACCAGTTCACCCATTCACACCTAGTGGCACTTCCCATCCACTTATCCTTTGATGGTGTCTCTTCTGTCCACTATCCATCCCCTTTTTATAGTGGTACATCTCGCCACTTCCACACAACATTCCAATTAAGCCAAACGAAGCACAAAACCCACCATGGTCACAACAACATGCAATCAACCAATTCCATTGCATATCAATCCACTTCAATAAATCACTCATTTTTTGAAAATCATTTTCCAGGACAAACCACATTTCAATAAGACAACCTCTTTATTGAAAATCATTTTTCCATCAATAATTTTTACTAATCAACCATAGTACCCCATTTTAAAATCTCCATTTTTACATCCACAACAAAATCATTTCACCATAAAACCACCTTTTTTCAAAAATCCCCAAATGTATTTCCAACCAACTTCACACATAAAAACACAATTAATTTCAATCCAACAAAATTAATTATAACAAAAAACCACTAGCTCTAACCAAGTTGAGTTGAGAGAGAAGCCACTTAACTTTAGGGTTCCTGAGAAATCAACCCACAAGCAAACCGCACCTCAAATCTGGCGAATGAACCACCAAAACCTTTGTAGATCCCTATCCCTAACATTCACAAGCCTTAAAATCTACATCCAAGGAAACCACAACCCTAGATCTACACACAACAAGTGTAGATCTAGAAAACCAAGAAAGAGAGGGATGTAGATCTAGAGGAAAACAGAAGCGAATCAAGAGGAGAGTCATACCCTGGAGAAACCACCTTCAATCTACCAAGAAACCCCTTCCAAACGCTTCCAAAATGAGTGGGATAGCCCCTCCAACCCTTGAGAACAGAAAATACTGAGTGAGGATCAAGTGGGAGGATGTTTGGAGAGGAATGAGGCAAGCTCGAGTGAGCCAGGGTTTTAAAACCCTATTTTTATGTGGCTACACAGTTAGCCCACATGGTTTGGAAAACTGTGCTCTAACCATGTGCACGCTACTACCTCGAGAGAAAGGGTCCACATAGTTTCCTCGCATGGTTTGGAAAACAATGCACAGGCCGTGTAAAGCCTAGCATCTCCCCCTGCACTCTTTCCTGGAGAATCTGTATGGTTTCCACTAACTGTGCTCAAACTGTGCACCCGTAGAAAAGCCTCCAAAACCATCCAAAACCATTCCAAACTCTCCCAACCTCTTCCCAATTCATCACATTCACTTTAAAAACATAAAAATGAATAAAAGAGGCTATATACCTCAAACCATGGGTTCTACATTCTCCCCACCATTGGACATTCCTTCTTTGGAAAGTAGTGAGCCCACCCTTTGCCGAAAGAGCTCGGGCCACTGCTCGACCGTCTCATTCTCCCGCTCCCAAGTCTCCCCTTGAATCTGGCCATGCTACCACAACACACGAACTAAACTGATGCTTTTACCATGAAAGACTTTCTCTTGCCTATCCACAACCCGCACTAGCACGTCCACCAACAAAGCGTCCGGTTATAGTTCAACATGATCCCATAGAATCACATGGTCACGTTCCAGAAGATAATTTTCCAACTGCGACACTAGAAACACACTGTGCACCACACTGATCCTAGGTGAAAAAACCAAATGATAATCCACCTCACCAACCCATTCAAGAATATCAAATGGTCCAATATACCTAGGAGGTAACTTTATCTGCTTCCCAAACCGATGATCTCCCAACCTACGAGAGATCCTCAAGAAAACATGATCACACACCTTGAATGACAATGGTCGTTGATGATGATCTGCATACAATTTCTGACGACTTTGAGTCGTCTCCAATATCTTCCTGATCAACTTGATCTTCTCCATAGTCTCCTAGACAAGGCTTGTTCCAACCATCGAGGACTCACCTGTTTCCACCCAACATAGTGGAGAACGACACGACCGCCCATATAACGCTTCCAAGGGAGCCATATGTATTGATTTTTAATAACTGTTATTATACTAAAACTCATCAAATGACAAGTGATCCTCCCATGTTCCAACAAAATACAGGACACAAGCCCGAAAAATATCCTCCAAATTTATTATCATCCTCTCGAAATGACCTTCCGTCTGAGGGTGATACGTCGTGATCATAGTCAACTGTGTACCTAGGGCTCGCTGCAAGGATTTCCTGAATCGAGATGTAAATCTCAGATCTCTATCGGATACGATCGAAACTAGAACACCACGCCTCTTTAACACCTCCTAAATATAGATTTCAGATAGATCCTACACCGTATGATATTCATGAATTGGGATGAAATGGGCTGACTTCGTTAGCTGATCCACTATCACCCAAATTGCATCGTGCTTTCTGACCGTTCTTTGGAGACCTGTGACAAAATCCATTGTTATTTGCTCCCACTTCCACACAGGGATTTGTAAAGACTACGTCATTTGTGCTAGCCTCGGATTCTCTTCTTTGACCTGCTAACTAGTCTAGAATCTCGAAACAAACTCATCCGCTCTCCTTTTCATACCAGCCCACCAAAACTATGCTATCAATGCATTATACAATTTTTGAATTCTAGGATGAACAGACCCCCTAGAATGAGGATATGTCCTGAGAAGATCCTCCTGACATGCAACTGGTACAACCATATGATTCGGAAAACAAAAAATGGAATCTCCATTTAGTTTTCAACCCTCAATTGTCTCCAAACCATTGAGTCTCGACCCCATGGTCACACACTCAGAATCAGATATGTGTGCCTCTTTAACCTAACCAACCAAGTCAGGAATCAACAAAAATGGAATGAAGAACCCTCTATCACCCAGGTCCTCACATTCCAACCATATATCGGTTATAACCGACATCAACTGCCACTGGTCCGATGCCTTTTTCACCATATGAGAATACGATTTTCTATTTAATGAATCTGCCACCAAATTTCCCTTACCTGGTGTGTACATTATGTCAAAATCAAGAATCCAGAGATATTTTATCCATATCCTTTGCCTCAAGTTCAAATCCCTTTTTGAGAAAATGTCTTTCAAGCTCTTATGATCTGTGTATATCGTGAATTTCTCACCAAAGTGATAATGGCGCCACACTTTCATAGCATGGACCACTCCTACAAATTCCAAATCATGAGTTGGGTAGTTATTCTCAGGAACCCTTAACTTTCATGAGCCATACTCAACCACATGATACCTTTTCATGAGAACACACCCCAACCCTGATCCTGATGCATCACAATACACCACGTACCCTTTTCCTGGTTCTGGAAAAACCAAGATTGGTGCTGATGTAAGGAGACTCTTTAGCTCTTCGAAACATTGCTGACAATGTTAATTCCACTGGAATGGAACATTCATTCTTGTCAAAGTTGTCATCTGCGAAGCCAAACGTGAAAAATCACAAAAAAAACACCGATAATACCAAGCTAGACCAAGAAAACTTCATATCTCAAACACATTATTTGGAGGTTACCACATGATAATAACATCTATCTTTTTTTGGATCCACTGAAACACCTCTTTCAGAAATTACATTGCCAATAAAATGAACTTCATATATCCAAAATTCAAACTATGACAATGTGGAATACAATTGTTGATCCCTCAAGATCTCCAGCATTGTTGCCAAGTGTTTCTCATGCTCCACCCTTGTATTTTAATACATGAGAATATCATCTACAAACACCACCACAAATGAATCCAGATATCTCTAAAATATCTGATTCATGAATGCCATGAACATTGTTGGCGCATTTATTAGACCAAAGGGCATAACCACATATTCATAAGGGCCACATCTACTTCTGAAAGCTATTTTAGGAATATCATCATTCCTCACCTGAAATTGATGATATCTCGACCTCATGTTGATCTTGGAGAACCACTGGGCTCCACTCAACTGGTCGAACAAATCATCAATTCGTGGAAGTGGATATCTGTTCTTTATTGTAACTTGGACAATTCTACGATAATAAACAAAGAGACTCAATGTTTCATCCACCTTTTTCACAAAAAAACACTGACGCTTCCCACAGGGACATCCTAGGACAGATAAACCCTTTATTTTCTAACTCCTCCAACTAGACTTTCAATTCCCGCAATTTAGTAGGTTTCATCCATTATGACGGAAGTGAGATTCGACTGGTCCCCAGAAAGAGATCAATCGTAAACTCCACTTATCTTACGTGAGGTAACACGGAGAATTATTCAGGAAAAACATCCATGAACCGATCCACCACTACTGGTAGAACACTCTTCTCAACACCGCCTACCGATTCCAACGACAACACCACCAACAATATGATAACGTGCCCACTTTTAGTGCAAACAAAACCAGTACACCCTTCTTTTCATGCCTATCTCCTCTAAAGAGATGTCTAACACCATCGTGTGTCATAAAATCCATTGTCCATTCATTACAATTGATGTGGGCCTAAAAAACCACCAGCCAATCCATTCCCAGGATTACATCATACCCATTCATCTCAAGCACTGAGAAACTCTAGGTTATCTCAACCTCACCCACAGTAATACTACATTCTCTACATAAGAAGGCTCGACACTCTCTTTAACCCAGAGGAGTTTGACATTCTAAAACCGAGGGAATCATTTCTACCCTTAATCCCAGAAAATCAACCACACGTGCATTAATAATAGAGTGTGAAGCACCCATATCAAAAAACTCTTGCATCAAGTTAGAATTTAAAAGTATAGTACCTCACATCGTGGATGGTCCCGACTAATCATCCACCACAACCTTCTCAGTTCCGAACAATGTCTTTGTTTCCACACTCTGCTCTTTGTTTCTTTGCTGAGGCGTCGTGGTATTCCGAGAATCACCATCACCCACTTTACTTTGCTGATGAGGTGTGTGATTTTTTCCCCATCCGGTCGAAGAATAAGACGTATGTGATACCTGAGGAGTGTCACGTGCACCCATCCTTGGAGCATTCTGACAATAATGTTTTAGATGCCCCATCTGCTTAAAATTATGACAGGATCGAGGTTGTGTCGTACATTCCTGCTTGATGTGGCTCGTAGAACCACACTGAATACATCCCGGCATTCTCTAGGGATTCGGGGGAAGATTCACCGATCCTTTAGTCAGATTATACCCCATATTCCCACCCTAGGAATAAGTGTCCCTCCTTCTCTTGAACCCAGTGTTAGAGTTCCCACTATTCCCCATGGGTACCACCATGCTTCCTCCACCCGATGCACCCAAAATATCATGCTCATCCTCCGAGTCTCTATTCACCATCTCTATGTAATCATTTATACACAGTACTGCTATCTTTGAATAGATTTCTTACCTTAACATCACTTCAAAGATCCTTGCCTTCAATGACGTGCTACCTGCCACCTCGGGTGAAGACCTCACTATATTCAAAAACATAGATGCATACTCCGTCATAGACATAAGCTCTTTCTTCAGACTGAAGAAATTAGTCGTGCGCTGAAATCTAAACGTATGTGGGTAGAATTGTTTATTAAACAATTCCTCAGAGCCTTCCTACATCATAACCTAGTCTATTCCAGCTTGAACCACCAACTCCCACCACTGAAGGGCAAGATCGTCCAACATATACATGGCCAACTTCACTTTAAACTATACTGGGGTTCCCAAGAACTCGAAGATCTTGTTCATTCTATTCAACCATGCTTCTTGCCTATCTGGATCTAAATCACCCCTAAAGATGGGTGGATTCTTCTTTTGAAACTGAACCGCGTGATCCACATGCCTTGGTTCATCCGCTTTGTTTCCACCTTACACACCATGGAAAGATTGCACTATATTTTGAACTAGCTGCTGGTTCACCTGAGGCTTAGGTGAAACCATGTTCTCATCGGCCACTTCTGGTTGGTCTCTATAACACTTACCCAGTTCCATTTCTATAAACAGAAAACAAACAACCATGAGTCTCACTTTCGTAGACATCACGAAATCCCATTTCAAATTACATTACACAATACTATCACAATGAAGATTTCCACCTTTCGACATCTTCCATGTTCCACCATTTTAAATGCCAAACCATTTTCAAAATACCAAATTTATTCGCATTACAATTTCACACATTTGCAAAACAATTTCCCAATTCATCCCACATATCATTATGCCCAATGAAATATGCATCCTAGTCAGAAGTCATTTCTACCATGCATTTCATGCTCATCTCATTGGCTACAACCATGACAATGAGATATCTAATACCTATAAGTGTCTCCAAAACACTTATGTACCCAACTACCAGGTAACTTGAAGTTCAACCAAAGTGGGTTAGCTACATCCTTTTATTCTATATATTCAATGTTCTGACATTCTTACGCATTGCTTCCATCCCGACTCAAAGAATATACCACAAAGAATGTCAACTCCAAAACCAAGGCGCCAAAGCGACCGAACAACTGCTCTCACTTGAAAGTTATGGACCGAACAAACTAATACCACTTCTAACACCCTGCCCCTACCTCATTGGCTTGAGGAAGTAGTGAGGGTTACATGGCCTTAAGCGATGTTCCCAAGGCACCAAAGACTAACAATAAATGTCGAGGGCTTCAAGAACAAATTGGGGAACAATTTTCCCTTAAGACAAAACCAACCAAACCATTAACTATCAATAACTATATGATGCATGTCAACCAAAACAATCAAGAATGTATTCCCAAAGTACAACCAAGTTGTACCACAATACTACCCAAAAACAATACAACTAGACATGTCTACACCACATCAGAGTAAAAGTGGAAACCAACAACCAACTCTACGAGCCATGACACCCCCACAGCTCCACACCAAGCTCCAAGCTCCAAGCCCCACCAAGACATCACAATGCACCACTAAAGGAGGGAGGTGCTTTAATTACCTTTTCCCACGTCACGATACACAACATCTGCAAAGTCACCAATGTTTCAAAGTAGGGGTGAGTACTAAAACTGAGTAGGATTTCCCCAAATGACTTCCTTACACACGCCACTAGGATAAAACCGTTAGAACATTTATATAAAACAGTTTATATAAAATAATCACATGTTCAACCATTTCCACAAGCCAAACATGCCCTTACCAAGCCATCACACCCAAACCAAGCAACCAAGGGAAATCCAACCAAACATCAACAAGCCATTTAATCATTCAACAATTTCCAACATGCAAAGAAATGCATAACAAACAACCAAAACAACCAAATGGTGGAGCTTCCATCCAACCTGTTCACCCATTCACACCTAGTGGCACTTCCCATCCACTTATCCTTTGATGGTGGCCCTTCCATCCACTATCCATACCCTTTTTATAGGGGTACTTATCTCCACATACACACAACATTCCAATCAAGAAAAACCAAGCATATAACCTACCATGGTCACAACAACAAGTAATAAAATAATTCTATTGCATATCAATCCACTTCAATAAATGACTCATTTATTGAAAATCATTTTCCATGCCAAACCACATTTAAATAATACAACCTCTTTATTGAAAACCCTTTTTCCATCAATAATTTTCACAAATCAACCATAGTTCCCCATTTTTAAATCCCCATTTTGAAATCCACAACAAATGCATTTCACCATAAGACCCCCTTTTTCCAAAAATCCCCAAACGGATTTCCAACCAACTTCACACATCAAAACACAAATAATTTCAATCCAAAGAAATGAATTTTATCCAAAAACAACTATCCTTAACCAAGTGGAGTCAAGAGAGAAGCCACCTACCTTTAGGGTTCTCGAGAAATCAACCCACAAGAAACCACACCACAAATCCAGTGAACACGCCACCAAAACCTCTTCAGATACCTTTATCTCAAAAGCCTTGAAATCAACGTCCAAGGAAACCAAAACCCTAGATCTACACATAACTAGTGTTGATCTAGAAAACCATGAAATAAAGGGATGTATATCTAGAGGAAAACACAAGGGAACCAAGCGGAGAGACTTACCCGGGAGAAACCACCTTTAATCTGCCAAGAAACCCCTTCAAAACGCTTCCAAACCGAGTGGGAGAGCCCCTCCAACCCTTGAGAACCGAAAATCCCAAGTGAGGCTCGAATGGGAAGACGTTTGGAGAGAAATGATGCAAGATAGAGTGAGCCTGGGTTTTAAAACCCCATTATTAAGTGGCCGTAAAGTTAGCCCGCACGGTTTGGAAAACCGTGCGCTAACTGTGTGAAGCCTACTATCTCCCCCTACACGGTTTCCTAAAGAATCCGCACAGTTTCCACTAACCGTACTCAAACCATGCACCCATAGAAAAGCCACCAAACTCATCCAAAACCATTCCAAACTCTCCCAACCTCTTCCCAACTCATCCCATGCACTTTAGACACATAAAAATGCATAAACAAATTCTAGATACCTCAAACCATGGGTGTTATAATCTAGCTACTATTTCATCAATATGTGTTCCTTAACTTATAGAGATACCTTTTATTTCACTCATTATTCATTTATAGTGTTTTTATTGTGTTCAATATATAATATTATGTTATTATATTACATGAAATAATTAGAAGAATTCAATTTGATAAAACACATGCATCTTTACCTGGTGTCTTTACACATGCGTCATTACAACATAGTATGAATATGAATATGCTTAAATATGATTTTTGGGTAATATAATGGATGTTCCTTTCCTTTTTTGTATGACACCATGGATTCATGTAGGACCCATTGATGAAAATAGATATATTAAAAATGTCACCCCTATAAATATAATGTTTATTATGGGACTCAAAGGGATCATCTCCTAAATTAGGATTTTCATAGCCTATATGGCAGGAAAATAACACACTTTCACTAAGTAGATGATGGAGAGAATCATATCTATGGGATAATGACTACCATGAAGCCTTAAAACAACTCATGAATTGTCTGTTGCACCCACCATTCCTGATTCCATCAGTGTATTGAATTCAACTCATCATAACATAAATGTCGGTACTGGGGAAAGACATAGATTACTTCCTCATGGAATATCCCAACCTGAAAATACACCAGTGGACATCAAGTATTTAAATGAATAATTTTCATTTTCACATGAAACTCCCTAGATAAGAGATATGTATTTGTTTTGTGCCTCCTGAAGACCAATCGACCGAAGTATGGAAACACCAAAGCTAAATCGGGTTGTCTTAGGGGTTATATTGTTTCTTATATAAAATGATTTTTTTCGTACTCTATATCCCCTTCTAATGGATTTCCAAACTATACTGGAGAAACGAAGCCCTCATAACTACGTTATAACAGGACCTATATCTATAGATCGCCTAAATAAATATTATAAGGGATTCAAATCTTCTAATAAAATAGATCAATATAATCCTCCCCACTAAAAAGGATGAAGTGCCCCTATCACTAGCTATGCTTGCGGGATAATGGAAGATATTCATTCTAATACAACATATCATCATGTTCCCCAATCACAAATTGGTTACACAAAAATATTTGCTAATACAACCATTTTCTTGGACACCCCTTATCAGGTGGAAGAATGATTCCATATTAGGAACCAAAGAATAGAATCATCAGTCATCATTGGATATTTGGATGAAATAAATTAGGTAAACACCACCATAGATCATGATGAACCCAAATCCACCCTTGGATGGATGAAGCCCAAAATTAGTTATCATAAAAACGAGGATGTTCTGAAAAATTGAGACCTAAGGGAACAAATTCTACAACTAACATCCATCTTTACTATATGAGATGGCCCAAATGAAGAATTATACCACATAAATAGAGAATTTAATTGAATTATCCCTAACTTTTTAGTATACATATATATTTTCCCTATTAATAATGAATTCCATGAAGGCTCACATGGCCTCACCAATCTTGGATGAGGGTCTCCCATCATATCTGGAGGCTGGGTTATGAATAGAAAACCATGATACAATACTATGTGGAATTAACCAGGAAATTTAATCAATTACAAATCCATTAAAAATTCATCTATAAACCCCCAGAATATCTACATACAGATAAATATTCTTAGCTATTTACCTTATATGGAATAGATGGCAGGGTTCATATCCCACAACGATAGATATACAATTCATGTACATCCTTAAGGATACCAAATTTTTATCAAAATTGGATTAGGTAATTCCCTTCACATAAGTTAGAAAGAAGAATATCATGAAATTATTAAAGTCCCATATCATCACTAGGTTCGGTGTCCCTTGCATAATATTGAAGGAAAACAACGCTAACATTTGTTCTAGGGAGTTGACGAAACTCTTCCATCATTACACCATCGAGTTCATCAAGTCATACTGATATCATGAAGTAAAATAAATGGAAATATAGAAGCCCTCAATAAAACTCTATCAAATATACTAAATATGATGGTTTATAATGACAAGAAGTCCAGGATATACAAGAATCTCCATTATTTATGGGCCTACCACACCAAAACATATATTTCAACACATGAAACTCCATACTCGTTGGTGTGAGAGACTAACACAGTATTTACTAGAGAAGTCTAGTTTACCTTGCTTTAAATAACCTTATGCAGATTACTCTTGGATGATGAGAAATCACATATGTGGAAAGAGGTATTGGAGAATCTTGGTGAGAACATGTTTCTAATGCTCCACAACCTTGAATTCCTTTAGAATCAGATACCACATGACATCAATAAAAAGGTCTTGTACCATAAATTTTTTTAGGGGTAGCTTTTTTGTCTCCCATATCTCTAATGATTCCAATAAGGTAGCCTCTAATGTTAGAACTAAAATGGTTAATGCCTTATAGAAATAATAAGTCTTATCAAAATTGAGCGTACTCAATGGACATAATGAATGGAGAACGTGTCCCCCCAAAAAAGTGAGTTTTTCAAGAAAATATTTAGGTTTTTTTCATAAAACATGATATGTACTAGTAACATGACATTAAACGAGGATGATACATCCTCATCCTATGATATTAAACATGGAATATACATCATGTACATAAGATATTAAACTGTGTGAAGCACATCCAAACCACATGATATTAAACTATACAGGGAACATCAAGACCGAATAATGTTAAACTATAAATATATCATCCTCATTTAGCAATTACAAACATCAGAAATATTTCCTAGAATAAATATGTGAAATTCCACAAAATGTCACATTATAACCATATGAAGATAAACTGCAAGAAATAGGTCTATACCACAAGATGTTAAACTGCAAGAAAAAGGTCCTTACCATATGAAAGTAAACTTCTTGGAATATTTCTTCACCATATGATGCTAAAATGAATAGAAATAATTGTATAAAAAATGATTCTCCACACATGAGATAGATCAACATGTCTGATTGATGGAATACCCCCATCCAAGTGTGAGATTCAAATCTATAAAGGGAATATCTCTTTCAAAGAACAAAAAATGGATTGGGTATTTCCATAAAATGATATGTAGTGATGCCCAGACCGATATATTGTGCTCCCAAACAAAACATTATTATACAGTTATGTTCAGTCACCCATTTCCTTTCTATAATATATTAATCTGTAGAGAAGATTTCATTGTCGTATGACATCATACTACACAGGTTCTTAAATCTATGTGTGTCTTGATTCTTATTCAAATGAGATACATAGGGGCACCTTGATCTTATATATTCAACAATACAACAAATAAAAAAGTACTAAAATGACCTAGTATTTTCAAATAGGGATATTACATCATTTTAGATGAATATTCATTATATTACACAAATAAAAACCCTAGAATTGTAATAGTTTAGTTCCTTTAGAATCATAGAAGACATTATTATATTTTTGTGAAAGATCATAAAAATCTGTAATAAAGATATTACCATTTATAACTCCTACATAAAAACTTTCTATATAACATTGGAAAAAGAAATGTAAGTAATGGTGAACTCATGTGCTCAACAAGGGTAATCATGAATGTTATGTAAGCATCAAATGAGCATAAGATTATGAAAATTGGAGCATAACATTTTAAAATCATACCATGAATATAAAATATCATAATAATGAATCCTGGAATTAGATTTTTTTCATTTTATATGACATTAATCATAAGACAATCAAAGAACTAGATCTGTGATAGTAAGAAAATTGATTAAGACATGGAATTGGTGGAATACACATATGATTAGAATATATTATGTGATAGATAACTACTGAGATATTATTATTATGTTAGTCTTCAAATAATCTCAAGTGTACCTACATCAGGCTTGTGGTGACCTCCCAAGTACCTTCTAGTTTTAGGATTTGGATGACCTCTAGTGTACCAGCTTGTTGTTGGATTAAGATACATCCCATATACCCTCTTGTTGTGGGATTAGGATGACCTCTAGGGTATGTTTTTGGACCATTTAAAGTTTATAACTACACAATGGAGTGTAAGGTTATATAGTTACCACCAATAATATAATGAAATCATGCATTTATGTTCCATGATATCATAAATCATTCCTCATGTTAGAAACAATAAAAATAATTGGTTTTTATATACATTTCATTGTAGAATATCTCATTGAAAAGTAATATGATTCATAAACATCATTACATCAAAACATAAACCATATATTTGATGAATATGAATGTTATCCTTGGATCATATCTTTAGTAAGAAATGAGTAACACAAATGGATTTCATATTAGAAGGAAAATAATTCGCAATTATCATTTAAAAAATTTCATTAAGGAAATATACTTTCCAAATTGAAAATTTATTTTTAAATCATAACACATTTTTCATACTTTTTTAATTTAAAATTACCTTGATATAATGTAATGGAATCTTTGGAAACCATTATAATAATCTATAAAATCCCATTCCTTGTAAAATCATAAAGTATCCTTTTTGGAAATCATTGTTAAAAAACAAGCTTTTGGATAAAACTTACCCAACCAATGAGAGTAAAACATTACATGAAACATATAATATCAATAAAAGAAGTAGATTCATTATAAGACATGTGAAATGGTAGAATATAACACTCATAAAATAATGTAGGTGTATATCATAACATGTGTCTCAATAAAGAAATCTTCCGACAAAATTTCCTTACAAATTTGGTAACATTATAACTTTAAATACTAAGAAACAATGATAATCAAATGGATATTTAAAAAAACCAAAATTTAAATATATGGATCATAGAATACATTCATTGTTAGTATATACACCACAAAAATAAAAAAAATTATTTTCTATGGCATGTGTCCCAATGATGTAATAGTGAGAGTAAAATCCCATACCTTATTTACTACCATCCTACATTCACCTAAAAAAACATGTATAATAAATAAAATTTTACTACATATGTAACATAGAAAAATAATAATATATATAAAACAATATATGATTTACTTATGCTTTTTATACTCTTTTATTAAAAATATCATGTTAATGTTATGTTTCAAGTAATAACCACTTTATTTTTCATACATGTTTTTATTGTTATTATTATGGTCCTCTTACTCAGATAAATACATAATAATCCCCGTAATTATAAATATATATTAACTATATAAATATTTATGGTGTTTGAAAAAATTGAAGAAAATAAAATACATTGTTCATGGAAGTGGAAGGTCGTAGGTAAGCATGAACACTATTTTAATTTTCTTATCAGATTAATTAGATGAAAATTATATTATATATTATCATTATTGAATAAGTTTTATTTAATATATTTCTTATATTTTTATTAAAAAAAATCTTAAAACATTCCATGTAAAGAGTGAATTAATCACATCACTTTGTGAGGTAGTAGTCTTCTAGACACAGGAACAACATTATTATATTCCCACAAAATGAAAATCATGAAGGTACATATGATATAAAAATTAAATAATCATAAAAAATATAAAAAAAATATTTAAAATATAAATGATAAATACATCATTATTACCAACCTTTAAATGTGGTAATGGAAGAATGCACATCATCAATTCATTAGGAGGCAACCCTCTATACCCCTGAGAAATGACTGTGTATCCCATTTGATTAAAGAGTGTGAATTGATAGGTATTACCCTTAATAAAATAAAATGTCAGTATATTTAAGATACATAGGTTTTTATATAAAAATTAAAGAAAAATAATTAAATAGGTTTAAGGATGATGGAAAATAAAAATGATCATTTACAAACATTACCTCTTCTTCAGGTATCTCCTTTTGATTTTCACAAATGGGATTCATTGGTTGGATTTCTTCCCAATGAAAGGATTCTAGGATAAATTTATATAGTATTTTATGAAATATTTATTAGTGTCTAAGAAACATATAGGTTTCAATGTATGAATAAAAGAGATTAAGAGGTTCCCCTTTATAATTGAGGTGAGGGTATCTTTCAGAATTTCTCAAAAGATAAATTTATAATAAATTAAATATATATCCAAATAGATCCCAAGGCACATTTATTCAAAGATAAGATATAATAAGGTTTTAATATTTTAAATAAATATATTTTATCCAACTTTTTGTTTTATTTTAAACATTATAATTTTGATTAAACCCTAGTTAACACATTTTAATTTTAAATATGGAAGAAAAATTTTCATTATTTAGTGGATGTAATTTTTACATATAAATTTTTAGTTGGACCATAAATTGACAATTACAGATATATTTCAGCATATATAATCCCCTTAGTCCATATTGAATATTTTTGTGATTTATAAAATAATTTATAAAATATTATTTCTTAAAATATCATAACTGTAAATTTTGAATCTATTAATACATTGACCATAAGAAACTGAATAAAAAAAATATATTCAATAAAATATTTTAATAAATCTCTAATATATCATATCAATCTCTAAATTGTTTGGATCACATTAATTAAGATAAAATATATTTCTTTTAACATATGTAGTATTATTTAATTGATTGTTTCATTAATTAAATAATTACTACATCATCATTGTGTCATTATTTATTACAATTTTTAACTAAAATTTAAAAATAAATTTCCATGATGTCAAGAAACATTTACCAGTCATATTAATATATATTGTATATAATATATTATATTTAATAACATATTAATAATAATACACTTCTTAAAAATTTTAGTGTTACATTTTGTCACTCACTTTGATTTTAGTGAAATCTAAGTCATTTATTATGGAATTTTGTCCATTAAATAATTCAGTTTAGAACCTTAGGTGTTATGTTTATAATTAAATTCATTCAATAATATTTTTAATAGTGTAATATTACTTTTATAATTTATTTTATATTTTTTACCCTTAATTACATGATTTTCCCTCAACAGCTGTAATAAAAATTACTAAATTTTCTATTAATATAGGCAAAAAATAAAGGGAACCATTTTAATAAAATTGGAAATTTGGATTCAAAATATTAAATCCATTTTTCAAAACAAAATACCCAAAAACAACTAAAATAAATTTAAAATTAATCCCGTAAATGGGGTGAGAAAATTAGTTTTAAAAGTGATGAAATTCAAAAGATTGATATGTTTTTATATTCAAATGCAGCATAAAATTGATAAAAATTACCTAAATTATATTATGTGATATAAATTTGATGTAATTATATTTAAAAAAAATAAGACTCTAAATTATTTAGATAATAAAATTGTTTTCAATTGAAATTATATATTTTTTCATTATTAATGAAAACATAAATATTATTAGTGATATAACAAAAAACCAGCAAATTTTTATATTTTTACCTTCAAATAAAAAGTTTATTATTTAAAATATAGTTTATGAATGATTTAAAAACTACATTTAAAATAATTGATCCATCAAATGGTGTAAAAAGTACATTTTATAGAAATGTAGTTTTTAAGCATAAAACTGGATTTATTCATAATCCATGTATGTAGTCGAAGTATGATGAATTTGAAAATTTAAATTTAATATATAATATTAATATTTCATTTACTTAATAAAATATTGAGATTTATTATTTTATTTTTATAAAATTAAATTTTGTTCCTTTAAATGGTTTTTTAGAATAGGATTTCCTTTTAATTTAAAAAGTGCTTTACATTTCCAAACTGTACTTTCATAATTCATTTAATCATATTTATACAAAAAATATTGAAACTTTGTTATAATATTCTTTTATAAATAATTATGACCATAAAATTATATTTTTTAGAAACTCAGTGTTGCCTGTAATGAGACAAAATCCAATGTTTCTTGTAACATAATATATTGGAGAAATTAAATTATTTTTAAAAAATATATATGTCAATAAAACATGTGGTAATATATTATACTCCCTTAAAATTTATTTAATCATTAAACATTTTATGGGTCATCAGTATTTCAAAACATAAAAGTCACTTTCAGAGAAACCCACATCATAAAAAATAACACTAAAACATTGTTCAAAAGTAATGTTGGAAACATAACAACTGCAAAAAGTAACTCATAACTAGGTTTCCACAAAGGAGAATATATTTGGAAAGAGTAATAATTGATATAGAATTTAAAAATAACTATCATGTTCTAAAGAACGTGATTGAGAATATGGCCATTATAATGTTAATGACCAAAAAAACTATGGTCCAAATATGTATAAATGGATAATTGATATCATCATAAATTGTGTATATAGGATTAATTTTTTTCAAATCAATTTATAATAAATTATTACTTTATTTTATCTCATAAGTACAATATCACTCATTGGTTGGGACATGACCAATATTCTCATCATTTCTTACTCCAAGAAATGATGTTGAAATTGCAATACCTGTACAAAAAGAGGATAATTGGATATATAATTGGATGAAAACACAAATCATTATATAATTAATTAAAACATTAATCTTTATAACCTCATTAGATATTTAATATGATATTTATTTCTAAATAGTTAACCTTATTAAATTTTCAACATTAAATAATATATAAAATGTTAGTAAATTACTCAAAATCAATATAAAATTAATCCCTTAAAAATCATAAATTATAAATTGATTAAGACATACTAGAAATATTAATATCTTCATCATGTGTTCTGCAATAACATATTGAATACACACATTATTCTTCATTCTTTATATAAGAACTTTTCTTATAAGAAAATATTTTCATTGAAAGATTGGGTTAATCCTTATAATGATAAAAATATATGACTTCATTATTCAAATCTCCATGTAGACAACCAAAAGAAATTTTTCTAATGGATAAGAAATATGATTTTCATAGAAATTAATTATTAAAAATATAGAATAAAATTCCCAATGAAGGAGAGAAGGATAATTTTTTGTTCATTATCATGATTCACTTCATCCATTATGATTGAATATGGTTTATATTTTTTTTCTTTGCCTTCAGAGGTTTTTGTGGCTAACCATCCACATTATTTCTTGGATTATGGAACTTTTTAGCATAATTCCCAAACATATGGAAATTGAAACACAAAATTACTGGAGGTTCACAATCTAGATCTTTATTTTTATTCCCTATAAATCTATGACAAAATTCTAGATCGCTTTATATACCATACATTAAACATCTACCAGTCCCTTAGGGACCATTTTCACTGTTTTCCCTTCTATCATTTGATAATAAACTAAATATATTATTCTTCTCTACAGAGTTTTTAGAGTTTTTTTGAATTCTATCATTGTTTTGTTATCATAACTATGATATTGATTGGAAACACCAATATCTATTTTTGTAAAAGGAGTACATGGAAGGTAATTATATAAAAATTGATTCTTGAACTCATAAAAATCCATATAGTCTATTTTATCTAGTTTCATTATATTATTGATAAAGTTACACTACTAATTATCTTCACCTTCAAAATGATATATTCAAAAATTAATTTTTTCATGTTTTGAACAACTAATAAAAAGAAAATATTTTAGTGGTATAGATACATTTCTTAGAAACTAGTAATGTTGGCTTTCAACTAAAATATGGTGTATGTTTCATTAAGAAGTATTCAAGAAAATGGTGTTCCCACATTCAGTTATTTAGAATCTCAATATGATTCTTGGATGGATAAGGTAGTGTGGTCATATAAATGAATTTTTTAAATCCATATCCCATATCATTCAATTTCTTAAGCGGTAGATAACTGAAATCTTTATTGAAATCCATATTAAAATTAATATTTTTGGTTCCAACCATTGAAAAAATCTGGAAAGTGTAACATGAAAAAAACTATTAATATTGGTAATACGACATAATAAAGGTAAATATCTTATAAAATTTCAAAATATGACACAATATGTTTAATTCAAGGTTATTCATGATAGTTACCAAAACTCAATGACTATCACTTATCCCTAGATATATCCTATGTGATTCTAGAAATGCTTCCACATCATTGTTCCCAATGGTAGAACAAACATTTTCTATAATACCTTCTATAATGGCCTAGTATTTTCAAATGTTTATATTACATCTTTCTTATGAATATTAATTATATTAACCCAAAACTTGCTCATGGACCGTAACAGATTAGTGCCTTGGGAAACATAGAAATAATTATCCAAATTTTATTAAAGTTATAAAAAAATCATGATAATGATATTCCACATTAGTACTAAAACCTAAAACCATTCCTAATAACCCATGTAATCGAACCAAATGCATGCGGGATATCATCTGCTCAGTAAGTTTAAACAAGGAAGATACATAAACAAAATGTGAGTATAAGGTTATGAAAATAAGAGAAACCCATTTAAAAAGAAAACCTTTTATTTATAAAATCATTTTTATTAACCATTTAATTAAATAGTGGAAGTAAATAAGACATGAATCAGAAGATAATTGAAGCACATGAGCCTTGATAGTATAAATATAGAAGAATTCATGGAATTTATGTGAAAATAAAAATAATAGAATATAGAATTTCAATTATAGCTAATAATAAATTCATAGAATGTTTTTATTCTGTAATAACCTATGTACCTACTTCAGGATTAAGATGACATTGCGTGTACCTTCTATTTTTGGACTTATTATAAACTCCCATGTACCCTATTGTTGCGGGTTTTGGATGGCCACCCATGTACGCTCTTATTATGGGGTTTGGATTACATCCCTTGTACCATTTTAAATCGTAAAAGACTTATAATTTTCTAATTCATTGTATTGATATATATAGGCCCCCCATATAATATAATAAAGTCATATATATATTCATCATAATTTCATAAATCATTCATCATGTTAGAAATCATGAAAAGATATAGTTTTTGTAAACATTTCATAACAGAATGTATCATTGAAAATTATTGAGTTCATAAACATCAATCCATGAAAAACTAAACCATTAAATTAGGTAATATTAATGTTATATTTGGATCATATCTCCAATAATTCTTGAGTGAAACAAAGAAATGTCATCTTATATGGAAAATAACTTTGAGTGATCTTTTCAAAACACTTCTTAATGAAAATATCCATTCGACTTTGTAAAAATGATATTTATATCATAAAAAATTATAAAACATTATTCATAAAAAATAAAATTCAAAACACATAATTTATTCTTCTAAAACCAATTTTTACATCTTTGAATGCATTTTTATTTAAAATACTTAAAAGATCATTTTTTGTAAAAAAAATTATAGAAAACATTTTTTTCATTAAAAAAATACCCAAATAAAGAGAAAATTAAATTACATGTAACTTATACTACCATTAAAATAAGTATATTAATGATAATACAAGTAAAATGGTAGTATATACACCTCATAAAATAATATAAGCAGATAACATAACATGCATCTCAAAGATGGAATCATGAGATAAAAGTTCCCAAGCAATTTGGTAACTTTTGAATCGTAAACCCTTTGGAATAGATATCAAAAAATGAATATATAAATACCCATTTATTTTTAGGATAGGTATCATAGACTACATGCATATTCATTGTATACACTATAAAAAAGAAACAAGTGGTGAATAATGCATAAGTCACACAGAAATAATATTGATACAAAATCCACTACCTTAAGTCTTGAATTCCATTAATGCATGTTAAAACCTATTATTTATGGAATATAGTCTTATTATAGATCTTCAAAATAACAATAGTAAAATATATAATACCATATAAAATTTACTTAATACTTTATAATACTCATTTATTAACTATTCCATGATAAAGTTAAGTTTTGGGTAATAATCACTTTGTTTTTCATACATATTTTATCATGTTTTTATTTTGTTCGTCATAATTAGATAATTATTTAATTTTATCCATAATGAAAAAAATAATTGAAATATATATTTATTAATGGTGTTATAAATAATAATAAAATAAAATACATCATTCTTGGAGAGGGCATGTCGTATGTACGCAAGATCTATATTTTGATTTCATTTTCATATTAAGATAAATAAATTTATACGATAGATTATAATTAAAAAATAATTTCCATGTAATATATACCATATATTTTTATTAAAACCATATATAATAAATTATATATAATGTGTAAATGAACTATATCTCTTCGTGATATGGTAGTCCACCAGACACACGAATGACATTATCGTATTCCCAAAAAAATTAAAATCATAATGGTATGTGTGATATAAAAATTAGAGAGTACAAATAACCTTTTAATGATAATATCTATCATATATAATCGATAAATAAATCATTATTACCAACCAATAATGGTGTTAATGTAATAACATACGTCATTTGTTTTGAGGCGGTAGTCTTTCGTACACACGAATGATGAATACATTTACCTTTTTATGGAACTAAGTAAAGTTATAGGACATAGTATTAATATAAAAAACTATAATTATATGTTGGAAATTTATTTTTTATATAAACATGAAATAAATAGAATTTAATGGGTTTAATGAGGAAATAAAACAAAAAAGTTCATTGACAAAAGTTACCTATTCTTCAAGTGTCTCTTCTTCATTTTCACAAAAGGTCTTCATTACATTACATTATTCCAAAATTATGGATTCATGTATGAAGTTTGGTATTTTTTAAGGATACAGGTTACCAATACAAATAGGTTTTTATGTATGATTAAAAAACAATAAGAGGTGCCCTTTAATAATTGGTGTTAGGGGAACTTTTGAAATTTCTCAAAATATTAATGTATAATAAATTCAATATTAATAAAAAAATTCATAAAGTTTATTTAATAGAATAAAAGATCTGATAAGGTTTTAATGTTATCAAAAATAAATTTTAGCCACAATTTTTTGTAAATTTAAATATTATTATTTCAATTACACTTAGTTAACCTATTTTAATTTTAACTAAGGTAACAATTTATTCGATATTATAAGGTTGTAATTTTAACTTATAAAGTAAAAATTAAACCATAAACATAAAATTTATTATATCTTATTACTATATATCATCCCATTTAATATTATTTAAAAATTTTATGATTTTTTAAAAACTTAATAAAATATCATTTTCATAAAATATCATAAGTTTTAATTATGACACTATTAATTACTTTGAAATTGAGAAACTAAATACAATAATATATATTCAATACAAATCATTTAATAATCCCATAATATATCATAATAATATATTAAATTTTTATCTCACCATCATTATGTGAAATGATAAATTTTTAATATTTCTATTATCTTTTAATTGATTATTTCATTAATTTAATAAATATCGTATCATTATATCATAATTATTTATAATAACTATTTCCTCAATAAAATGTATAAATAAATTTTCATGATACATATAATCCCTTTATATTAAATAAAAATGTATATATATATATTCTCGAATATATTTTATTTAACCACATATTAAAAATATTATACTTATTAAATGTACAAGTGTGACATTTTTTCACTGGCATTGATTTTTATAAAATATTATCCATTTCCAGGGGAAAGTTTCAATTAAATAATTAAAATTTCAAACCCTGGGTTTTAATTGTATATTTAAATTCATAAAAAAGTACTCTCCATGTTATTAGTAGGTTTAATTTTTTTTACTATTATCTCTACCCTTAATTACTCAATTTACCCATAACCGTGGGTATAAAAACTAATAATGTTAATATTCTTATTGTCCAAAAATAAAAGGGACCAATTTAATAAATTTTTAAATTGTTACTCAAAATATAGAATCCATTTTTCTAAATTAATAACACCTAAATGGATAATATAAATTTAAAATTAATAATGTAGTTTAGGTGAGAAAAACGTTTTTAATGTGTGAACGTTCAAAAGATTGAAGTGTTTTTATATCCAAATTTAATTTTAAATTGATTCCAATGACCTAAATTTGGTTTAATGATATAAAATTTAACTAATTATACTTTAATACCCTATCAAAAATATATTTTAAATTTATAAATTATTTAGATGAAAATCATGTTTTCCATTACAAATCGGTATTTTTTCACTATTCATCGAAAAATAAGACATATATGAAAACCACAAAGTATTAAATAAAATTAAATTTTTATAATTATATATCATATAATAAGTTTATTTTTTTAAATATAAATTATAAAAGTAACAAAAAATATTTAAAATAATTTCTATAAAAAACCGACAGAGATATTGTTTAGAGAAATAAAGTTTCAAAGTATAAAAATGGATTCTTTTTTATATATTTTATAGAAAAAAACAATCAATAAATTTCAAGAATTAGATTGAATATTTTATATAAATAATTAAATAATATATTCTTAATGATTTTTTTAGATTATTGTTATAAAATACACTTGTGCACATTTAAATAGTTTTTCAAAAATTGTATTCATTTTAATGTCAAAGGGTTTTTAAATGTGTAAACCAAAAATTCATAATTAAATTACAAATTTTCATAAATACTATGTAACAAAAAATGTATAATTTTTTGGTTTAAATAATTTAAACTATAAAATTTTGTTTCAAAGAAACTAGGTGTTCCATGTAACGTATGCTAAGATGTTGTTGCATGTAATGAATCAAACTAATGAAATCAATTTATTTTAAATTAATATAACACCCCTAGATTTTGGGAAATATTTTATTTCGAATTAATTTTTCTTTTTTATATATTCATTTCACATGACACTAAAAATAGTACTATATATACACATATATATTAAAACACTAAGTCAAACTTTGCTTTCACACGTAATATAGAATTGTCTTGTGCTACACACAATACTAGCTTTGCATGAACTTCATGCAATATTGACTTGGAATATGCTATATGAAACACTAATTAGGCATTCATTACTCACAACATCGACTTGGAGGACAATGCATGAAATACTACATTTAAATGAAATATCTTTATATATATATAATTTAAATGAGATAATTATTGATTAACTGTTAAACTTATTTATAGTTATATTATTAAATACTTTTTAAATAACTTTTATAATCAATTTATATAAATAAAACATATTGTTAATAAAATATAATATTTTTGGTAAAGTCCTTTAATGTTTTAAATATTATTTTCTTGGATTAACTGATTTTAATACCAAAATTTATTTTTACAGATTTATATATTGAATTTGATAAAATAAATTTTGTTTTTAATTCATAAGGTCCAAAGTATCATGGGGTATTTTTTTGTTTTTTTTTGAGAAACATCATTTTTTAAGGAATAATAAAATATACAGCTCTTAATTAAATTATTTCGTTTTTCCTAATTAATTATTGATTCTAAATGATACTATAAAATTTTTTATGGAAAAATTAGTTAAATATTAAATCAATTTGAAAATTTTAATTCATTTTAATCAATTTGACATTGAAACTGAACGTAAAATCTTAACAAACTTTGGAACTTTTTCCTACATAAAAACCATGTTATTTCGTCCAGTCCATAGGATTTTCACTGTTTATAATTTTTCCACTTAGGTGAATTGAATTTCTAAAATCCTAATAACATAATTTTATTAATTTTAATATTTAGAGTCTAACGGGATAATGTTAATTTACTAACCAATATGATTTATAAAAGTGATAAAAATTAATCACATCTCTTCAGGCCAAATTAAGCTTAATTAAGGACTAAACCTGAATATTAACGGCCCAAATGACTTATAAAATTTTTCACCACCCATTTTATGTTCATAATTCGGCCATATTCCTTTAATTATTGAGTTTTTAAGTTTTGGTAGGACTTTTCTTAGGTAAAAACATGTTAACACTTAACTTGTTTCTATAAATTTCGAACGAGTCATTTTCCTTACATATAAATGGCCACCACATCTACCCATTACACACACCTGTCAATCCTTTTATGCACTCCAAATATCATCCCATGTGTCCTCTCAATAATACACCATAATAACATAAATCCACCCTTTGTGTATAATGATTCTCAAGGACTCCTTTTGGCAGAAACCAAAAAGAGTTACCTGATTAAGAGATAACATCTTCTCTCAAGGTATTTTCTTTATTTTCCTTCTTGACCCCTTAAACTCTATTTATTCCATTAATGTGTAAAAAAACCATTATAACCCATCTAATATTATGTTGTTATGAAAAGGTTCTAACCTACACTCACACACACCTCCATCTAAAAGATGTTGAACATACTATTTCTGTGTACGTCAAACTACTTCCTCACAAAATGATGATTGTTCATTTCTCTGTTACCACCAATAATTGTGACCATTAAGATGGAAAATATATTTATTTATTTAATATATTATATACATCATTACTTTATGGTTCTTTATTTCTTTTATAATACAAATATCCTTACATTCTATTTGGTGTTAACTCGATAATCCTATTTTTGGAAGTGTAAACTACCACCCCCTCAAAGTGATTTGATTTGTTCACAGACAACATGGAATTTTTTAAGGATGGGTTTAATGAAAATATATGATATATATGATATATATGATATATATGATATATTAATGATACTATTATAATTATATATTTATATATTTCATTTACATTCTTTTATTCAATACAATGATAAAGACAGAACTGATGTTCATGCATACGTACGGCTTACAGTCTCCATGAATGGTGGTTTCCATTTTATAGACTTATATAATATCAATTATTATAATTAAAATATAATTTATATACCTGATATTTATGTAATGGTTTACTATAAGTACCTGACCTTATAACATTACATAATATTGGATTAAATGAATAACTCACATTGTGGATCATTTCAGGTTTTGTGTTTTAGAAAATTTGGCTATAACTATTATATAACAACATGAATATTACATATAGATTCTACTACCGAGTATCCATTTTTTTCATAATATAAAAACTCTTAAAATGAATCATGTCTAGTTCCATATTTTAGACAGCATGACTTTTCTTTGATCCCATCCATGACCCTATTCATCTTTAAGTCATGTGGAAAACATTTCAAAAACTTGGGATGGGCATAAAAATCTCAGTAAGGGTTATAAAATAAGGAAAGAAAACATTATCCCATCAATAAATACAAATCAATGAATCTATACTTTTCAATCATAACATACCATACGAAATCATATGATTTATAAATAACACACAAAAATCATAAATCATAAAGGTTACTTATGGAATTTATATCAAAGATACATTGTAGCTATCACAAGTACATAGGGAGTTACACTTAGAATACTCACCATAGTATATTCCTTAAATCTCATAGGAGAAACAATACGTTTACCTCTGTCATGTTACCTAATGCATAAAGGGCTATCTCAGGCTCACCCATATAGGGTTTTTCACGGAACCACCCGTATATATAATCAATTCCCAATAACCATAAAATAATAATAAAACATAACACAATTATAAAGAAAAGATAACATTTCTACATTCCAATATATCAAATCAAGATATTGAAATAAACAATGCTTTATCAAATCATTTTTAAAACCATTTAAAAATATATTTTTGAATAAAAGTGTCCCATACTACTTGGAAGCTTTTAAATAAATTATCATTTGAAAAAATTAATTTCAATATAAATAAATCCTAAAACCCATTTTTAAAACATGGAACTTAATCGTAAATATTTAGAAGAATAATTCTTTAAAACATTTAGAACGAAATTTTAGTTAGAGTTTTTAAAAAAGTGAGAGACTATTGATTACAAATAATTGAGGTATAAAATTTAATCAGAACTTTATAATATCATGAGAATAAATGGATTCATGGTATAATATGGAAAAGGATAGTATATACACCGTATAAGAGTGAATTGGTGCTTAACAACAATGAAGTCCCAATGGAAACACAAATAGAGATGAAATCCCTTATAAAGACGGTATCCTTAAATTTAGGATAAATAAAGTACATTATTATGTGTGAAAATTATAAATACAACCAATATAATTGGATATTATGTGTAAAACAATAAGAGATAATTCACACATATTCATAGGATGACATATTTAGGAAGTACAAGTTTAACCCAAAGAATTGATATTAGGTTAAGAAGTTACTTTGCAAAAATTCGATAGCCTAACAGCATAAAATTAAAATTCAAAAAGTGACTTAATTAGATAAAAAGGGTATCTAATCACATTGAAATGAAATTTAAATCAACAAGGATATATAAGAACATATATCCCAACTTAATAATATGTAAATTAAAAGGCACAACAAAAATATGTCTTTTAAAAAGAGGAGGGTGAAAGGTTCCCTTACAGATTGGGTAACATACGAAAGATACACCACCTAAAAAAGGATCATTCAATGAAGATTTAAATAAAAAATAATTATAGTATATTACACAATGAATACAATCATGGACAGTACATACACCACACAAAAGGAAATAGTGGTCAATATAGCATGAATCTAAAGGGAATAAAAAGTGAGATGGAAAACTCTTACTTCATTGTAATCAATCGAGTCGTAAGACCAAAAGTTGATAAACACCAAATGAATCACAGAATTAAATGAATATAAATAGGATAATTATAATATATATCAAATTTAAGTACATAATACACCACATTAAATAAATAAGTGGTGAACAATGGAAATCTCATGGAACTAAAAGTGAGATAAGAAATCCCTTACCACATGTCCGACTTGACTTTTTTGTTCCGTGTTCTTCCTAAATAATTTACTAAAGTTAATTTATACTTTATTAAGAAACTTTTTCATGTTTATTATTCTATTTATATCACTTATTACCATGCTATAGATATTACGCAATCATTTGAGTTAATAATGGTCGTTTTGTCGATATTTGGTAGTTGAGTCAAAAATAGACTTCTTATAATTACATGTTGTTCACATAGTCAAAATTTCATTATATATAGAATTTTATTAACGATTTAGATATCATATATATCATATATATCCATTATATACATGTATTTATAATAGTATATAACATTTGGAGGTAAGAAATGAAATGCAACATTCATGGAGACGGTAAGTCGTACATACGCATGAATGCTACTTTCACTTCTATTTCTTATTTGAATGGAATTAAAACATAATGATAGATAGGTATATTATAATTCCAGTATAATATAATATATAATATCATTTACTCTATCCTTTATATGTCCCACATATGGAATTAACAAGTCATATCACTTTGATGGGGCGATAGTCCGCACTTCCTCAAATGAAATTATCACGTTTACCCATAATGGATACCATAAAGGTAGGATATAAATGTAAAATATAGATACATACAGAAAATATAAACATACTATATATCTTATATAAATACAGTTCCATCTTAATGTCCACCATGAGAGGCGGTAGGAGATAATCGAACAATCATGGTTTCGTGAGGCGTTAGTGTTCCATCCACAAAAACAGTTTGTTCTTCACAAATTTGATGGAGGTGTGTGTAAGTTTAGTTAAAATCCTTCTCATAACAACATCCTAGTATATTTAGGATACTATTTTTGTTATAAAATAATGTAATAAAAAGAGTTTTAGGGGTTGGAGAAGTATAATAAAATAAAAGAAGTTAAGAGGAAATGATACCATTAATTTGGGTAACTTCCATTGGTTGAACAAAAAGGACTTCTGGAAGTGACTTATGCCTAATTTAAGGATTCTATGAGGAGGATAGGGATTTAGGGAGCTTAATTGTCAGATTTTGGATGAAAAAAAAGGATTGAGAGGTGTGTGGAACTGGTTTGAAGTGAGGGATTTTTATAAGGGGGGAGGGTCTCTTTAAGAAAGTGTGATAATATTATTTTATTATATAATGATATTCGGCTTCTAAAGCTCCAAAACTAATTAAAGTTGAAGATAAGATGACTCATTGTCAAAATAAAATCATCCAATGAGAAGTTTATAGGATTTTGATATTGTTTTAATATTTATAATCTTATTTATTTAAATCTTTTATTAATGAGGTAAAAACTTCATCATTAATGTGTCATAAATAATTTAATTTATTTGATGTATAAAAATTATAAAACAAATACCACGATGTATGAAATCATCGTAGATTTTCAATGAATATTTCTAGTTTAAAATATAATTTAAATAACCCCTTGTAAAAATTCAATTACAAAAAGATATTTGTTTTTGTCATTTTTTCCTTTACTTTATGTTAATTAATATAATGTGTCATTATCAATCCCATGTGGATCAATGGGGTCCCAAAATCGACCCAAAGATGCCCATGTCTGTAAATGACTAAACCAATATTTTTTGGAAAAGTTATAAGGTAATTTTGAATTATTATAATATTCATGTTACCTTGAATTACCCTATTTACCTTTAATCGCGGTAAAAAAAGTCAAAAGTTACTATTCATCAAAAATTATTTTCATCTTATTGAACCAAATATTAATTAAAAATAACAACCATATATGTTTTATTTTCGAAATTCAATTCATAAAAGTGTTAAATTTCATTTAAATGAATAAGTTAGTTTTTTTAACTACTACTATGTGGTTTCACTATTCATCAAAAATTGATGTTTTTCAGAAAAATACCAAAAATTAAGACTATGAATTATTTGATATTCTGAATTCAAAGATAGTGTTTATTTTTCCAAATTCAAAACCTATAAGTGGAATTAATTAATTTGAAATTAATTCACGTTGTTGAAACAAATAGAGTTTTTTTAAGAAACAATAACTATCAAAAGATTGATACCTGTTTAAATCCAATTTCAAAGTGAAATTAATTCCATTTACCAAAATTGGATTAAATGGTAAAAATATATTCTAATTTCTCTTTATAACTAATTAAAATGGTAATATAACCATATAAAAAATTAGATTAAAAAACAATTTTGAATTAAAATACAATATTTTTCACTATTCATTAAAAATGAACTTTATCGGAAAAATTCCTAAAATTTACACAAAGTAAATTTTCATTTTCCAAATCTAAAGAAAGATTTTATTCAGTAAAATAGAATGTATTAAAGTGAAAAAAACTATAATTAAAGAGGGTTATCCATTAAAAGGTGGTAAATCAGTTTTTTAATGTAAATTATGCTTAGAATTAGATTCATTCACATTTTAAGTCTCTACCTTTTTATTGGATAAATGTCAATAAATTTAACAAAGATGTATAATCATATTTTAGTTAGTTTGGCTCATTACCATAAATAGAACGTCTAGGAGTTAACTACCATTTAAAATAATAATATTATATTATTTGTGTGCAACGTAAGATTTCAAAGAAACTCGTTGTTGCGTATCCGGTACACCATCGAACATAACAACCCATTTAATGTAAAATTAATATTTAATTCAAAAATATTAAAAAATATGAAAAGTGACTTATTCCTTATTTATCAGTGATGTTACATCCTTCCCCGCTTTGAGAATTTCATCCTCGCAATTTTAAAATTGGGTTTGGAAACATCATTAAAAGTCTAATATCGGGAGATAGTCAGTAAAACTATCACTTCAAAAGAAAGAAAGAATAGTTCAATGGTCACCCGAGATAACCCATACTAGGCTTCCTTGTAAAAAAACATGGATATGGATGAGAGGGAAAATGGTCATGTTCTGATGGAGAGAGATAGAAAACATGATTAGGAGAAAGTAAACCACCAGAAAATCACATACATATGATGTGTTAAATGGTATTTGATTACCCTGTAGGAAACATAAACCAAAAATGTTTTTGTTTTACATTCCTTTTCAGAATTTAGAGGAATTCATTTACTACATAGAATAATAACATAAGGAAATATACTTACCTTTAAGTAAAGTTTTATCCTTTAATAGGTTTCTACAAAAAACTAAATTTTCTTCCAAATAAAGGGCATTCAAAAAGACTTGGTCAAAAAAAGCACAAGAATCATCTTCTTGAGAATCACATAATCAAAAAAGGAAGAACTATATATTTCCCTTGTCTGTATACATCAACTAAAACCAAAATGGTTAGTGTGAGATCAGATAATACCCAAAAAGGATAATCTTTTTCAAAAATAAAACATCCCTTAATCTCAAAATTTTTTAAAACAATACCCAATGTTCAAGAAAGACCATTCAATAAACAACTATCCATAAAATTCTTCAAAATTAATCCAAAATAAGATTGAAACCCAAATCTCATAAGGATTTAATTACATAGTCTTCCAAGATAAATCTTATCATTTATCTCCAAATAACATCAGTTACTCATAAAATCTCATACTGAAAAGTAAATAACCTAATCACATATTCTCCATGATAGGTTAATTAGTTTCATGAATAAACCAAATCATCATATGTCCACAATAAAACATAGATTATTCATAACTAAAATTTCAACCATTATTCCACAATTGAAATCACATAGTATTCTATCTTCCTTAGTCATATAGTGTTTCCTCAAAATAGAGAACGTCTTACATAATAACCTTTGTCACTTAATCACTAAATCATATTTCTATACTAAGTATATCCATTTTAAAAATAATAAGTTCAAAAAATCAACATATTCTTGTTCAATAAAAACATTTTACCAAAATAATAAGTCATACTAACTAGGGACGTCAAGTAGTCTAGTGGTAGGCAATGCGCCCTTGTCTCCCTTCGGTTGTGGTTTCGATTGTTGTGGCCTTACCAGATGCGACAGGTTGTCCCCCATCCTACGAGTTGTGATTTTTATATAACTCAAAAATAACCCTAATTTGTTTAAACCTAAATGGTTTCCATATACCTCTCATTTTCATTCAAATTCATTATGATATGAACATCTTAATTCTTGAAGTATTATTTCACCACCATATGATAAAATAAAATGATCTCCAAAATGAAGAATATCATACCTTGATCATAGTGTCCATTTGGTTTCATCGTCCCCTTGTTCACGTAGGTATAAGGTCCATGCATTACAAAAATGATTTATAGATCCTTAAAAATCGTTTGCTTCCTTCATCCAAATACACCATGTACAACATGGGTCATATGGGTGTTCAAAGAAAAATAGTTTTGGAAAATATTCATGTATGACATATAATTTCACAACATCTGATAAAACATGATTTCTATAAAATAGTGGGACCAAATTTAAGTTGAGACTTTGAATTAATGGTCCTTTTGAAATTACATAGGTATGTGTAGAGAGACTATATTGTAAAATCAAATATAAATAGTTTGCATAAGGGTCTCCTTCTTCAGCACCCTTTGTAAAATCATAATATGCTTCAAAATCTTTTGATAAGGTAAAATATTTGAAAATTCCTTGATAATATTTACCTTTCTATAAAATATTAGAATATTGTAAAAATAGGATTTTTCTAAATACAACCACTGATCCACAGTTATAAAGAGGTATAGTGGAGGTGTTTGATATCTCAAACAACTTCTTTTAATTGAGTTGTATGCTATAAAATGTTTCACAATCATCCGAACATGACATTGAATAATTATTGAAAGCATGTCAACAGGAAGAGAAAGGAATGTCGTATGAGATCCTCCTCCTTCCATTTTTAACTGACATTAATTGACCTAAAAAGTTATAAAAGAAGGATTTAACTGAAATAATAGACATAGGGACTAACCATGTGTCAAACGATAACTTCTAATCCCTAAAGTTGTCTAAACCGACCTCTGATACCAACTATAAGGACCTGACCTTATAACATTACATAATATTGAATTAAATTAATAACTCACATTGAGGATCTTTTCAGGTTCATAGTTTTATATAATTAGGCCATAACTATTACATAACAACTTGAATATTACATGTAGACACTACTCCCCAGAATCCATTTTTTTGATAAAATAAAAACTCTTAAAAAGAAACATGTCTAGTTCCATATTTTAGACAGAATGATTTTTCTTTGATACCATCCTTGACCCTATTCATCTGTAAGTCCTGTGGAAAACCTTTAAAAAACATGGGATTATTATAAAAATCTAATAAATTGTTATAAAATAAAGAAGGAAAACATTAGCCCATTAATAAATACAAATCAATGAAACTATACATTTCAATCATAACATACCTTACGAAATCATAAGATTTAGGAACAACACACACAAATCATAAATCATAAAGGTTAATTATAGAATCCATATCAAACATAAATTGTAGCTATCATATCTACATAGGGATTTACACTTGGAATACACATCATAGTATATTCCCTAAATTTCTTAAGAGAAACAACACATTTACCTCCATCACGTTACCCAAGGCATTGGAGAGCTATCTTGGGCTTACCCGCCCTAGGATTATAATGGAACCATCCATATATGTAAACAATGAACAATAACCATAACATAATCATAACACATAACATAATTATAAAGTAAATATAACATTTCCACATTACAATATATCAAATCAAGATATTGAAATAAACAATGATTTATCAAATCATTTTCAAAACCATTTAAAAAGAGATTTTTGAATCAAAGTGCCACATACCACTTTGATGATTTTAAATGAATTATCATTTTAAAACATTAATTTCTATATAAATAAATCCTAAACCCCATTTTTAAAACATGTACATTAATTATATATATTTAGAATAATAAATCTTTAAAACATTTAAATGATATTTTAGTTAAAGACTTTTTTATCAAAATGAGAGACACTTGATTACAAATAATTGAGGAATAACATTTAATCAGATCATTATAATATCTTGAGAATAAAGGGATTCATGATATAATATGGAAATGACAGTATATACACCATATAAGAGTGAATTGGTGCATAACAACAATGAAGTTCCAATGGAAATGCAAATTGAGATGAAATCCCTTATATAGATGGTATCCTTAAATTAAGGATAAATCAATTAAATAATTATGTGTGAAAAATATAAATACACCAAATATAATTTTATATTAATTTTAAAACAATCAGAGGTCATTAAAACATATTCATAGGATGGCATATTCAATAAGTACAAGTTTAACCAAAAGAATTAAAATTGGGTTAAGAAGTTCCCTTGCAAAAATTCGACAGCCTAACGACATCACATTAAAATTCAGAAAATGATTTGATGAGGTAAAAAGGGTATCTCATCACTTGGAAATTAAATTTACATCAACAAGAATATATAATAACATATATTCCAACATAATAAGATTTAAATTAAAAGACTTTACAAAAAGATGTATTTTAAAAAGATGATAGTGAAAGGTTCCCTTATAGATTGGGTAACACACGAATGATACACCACATGAAAGAAGGGTCATTAAATGAAGATGTAAATACCAAAAAATTATTGTATATTACACAATTTATACAATCATGGATGGTACATATGTCACACAAAAATAAATAGTGGTCAATATAGTATGAATCTCACGGGAATAAAAAGTGAGATGAAAAACCCTTACTTCGTTGTAATCAATCGAGTCATATGAACAAAAGTTAAAAACCACCAAATAAATCACAGAATACCATGAATATAAATATAATCATGATACTGTATATCAAATTTCAGTACACAATACACTACATGCATCAAATAAGTGGAAAACAATGGAAATATCACGGAATTGAAAGTGAGATAAGAAATCTCTTGCCTCATGTCCGACTTGACTTTTTTGTTCCTTGTTCATCCTGAATAATAAACTAAAGTTAATTTCTACTTTCTTAAGAACCTATTTCAAGTTTATTATTCTTTTTATATCACTTATTACCATATTATAGATATTATTCAATCATTTAAGTTAATAATGGTCATTTTGTCGATATTTGGTACTTGAGTCAAAAATAGACTTCTTATAATTACAACTTGTTCACATAGTCAAAGGTTCATTATATAAATAATTATATTAATGATTTATATATCATATATTACATATATATCCAGTATATACCTGTATTTATAATAGTACATATCATTGAAGGTATGAAATGAAACACATTGTTCATGGAGACGGTAAGTCATACGTACGCATAAACGCTGGTTTCATTTCTATTTCTTATTTTAATGGAATTAAAACATAATGATACATAGATATATTATAATTCCAATATAATATAATATATTATATCATCAAATCCATCCTTTATATGTCCCACATATGGCATTAACGAGTCATATCACTTTGAGGGGGCGGTAGTCCACACTTCCTCAAATGAAATTATCGTGTTTACCAATAATGTAAACCATAAAGGTCATCTATAAATGTAAAATAAATAAGCATAAAGAAAATATAAAAATACTATATATCATATATAAATACAGTTCTATCTTAATGGCCACCATGAGAGGCAGTAGTATATAATTGAACAATCATCTTTTCATTAAGCGTTAGTTTTCCATCCACAGAAACAGTATGTTCTTCACCCATTAGATGGAGGTGTGTGTAAGTGTTGTTAAAATACATCCCATAAAAAATCATATTATAATAAGGATACATTTTTGTTATAAAAATAATGAAATAAAAAGAGTTTAGTGGTTGGAGAAGTAAAATAAATGAAAATAAGTTAAGAGGAATCATTGCCCTTAATTTGGGTAACTTCCTTTGGTTTGATACAAAAGGACTTCTTGATGTTCCTTCTGCTTACAGTAAGGCTACTAGGAGGAGTAGAGGGATGTAGGTAGATTTATTTGGTAGATTTTGGATGAACCAAAAGGATTGATAGGTGTGTGGAATTGGTTAGAAATGAGAGCTTTTATAAGAGTGATGAGGGGCTCTTTAGAAAAGTGTGATAATATTATTTTATTATATAATGATATTCATTTTCTAATGATCCAATGATAATTAAAGTCAAATGTTAGATGACTCATGGTCGAAATTAAAATATCCTATAATAATTTGACAGGTTTTGGATATTGTATTAATATTTATAATCTTATTTATTTAAATCTTTTATTAATAAGGTAAATACTACATCATTATTGTGTCATAAATAATTTAATTTTGTTGATGTATAAAAATTATAAGAAAAATACCATGATGTAGGAAATATTTTTATCTTTCCAATTAATATTTATAGATGAAATGATAATTTACATAACCCCTTGTAAAAATTCATTTTCTAAAAGATATTTTATTTTGTCATTTTTGCCTTTACATTAAGTAAAATAATCTAAAGTGTCATGATCACTCCCAAGTGGCTCAATGGGGACCCAAAATCGACCCAAAGATTCCAATAGTCATAAATGACTCAACCAATAAGTTTTCGATAGGTTTTAAGGTAATTTTGAATTATTATAATATTCTTTTAACCTTGAATTACCCTATTTACCTTTAATCGCGATAAAAAAGTCAAAAGTTACTATTCAAAAAAATTATTTTCATCTTATTGAACAACATATTACTTAAAAATAACAACCATGTATGTTGTATTTGTTAAATTCAATTCATAAAAGTGGAAATTTTCATTTAAATGAAAAAGTCGATTTTTTTAACTACTACTAAGTGGATTCATTATTCATCAAAAATTGATGTTTTTCCGAAAAATACCAAAAATTCAGCCTAGGATTTATTTGATATTCCAAATTATAATATGGTTTTTATTTTTCCAAATTCAAAACATAGAAGTGGAATTAATTAACTTGAAATTAATTCAGGTTGTTCAAACAAATAGCGTGTTTTTAAACAACAATAACTATCAAAAGATTGATACTTGTTTAAGTCCAATTTCAAAGTGAAATTAATTCCATTGACCAAAATTGGATTAAATGGTAAAAATATATTCTAATTACACTTTAAAACCAATTAAAAGATAATCTATCCATATAAATAAATTAGATTAAAACATAGTTTTGAATTATTATACAATATTTTTCACTATTCATTAAAAACGAACATTATCGGAAAAATTCCAAAAATTTACACAAAGTAAATTTTGATGTCCCCATTATAAAGAGGGATTTTTTTCAGTAATATATAATGTATTAAAGTGACCAAAACTATATTTAATTAGGGTTCCCCATTAAAAGGAGGTAAATCAGCCTTTTAATGTAAATTATGCTTAGAATTAGATTCATTCACATTTTAAGCCTCTAACTTTTTATTGGATAAATGTAAATAAATTTAACAAACATGTATAATCATATTGTAGTTAGTTTTGTTCATTATTTACAAGAAAATGGATAGGAGTTAACTACTATTTAATATAATAATATTATATTATTAGTATGTAACAAAAGATTTCAAAGAAACTCATTGTTGCGTATTGGGTACGCCATCGAACATAGCACCCCCTTTAATGTAAAATTAATATTTAACTCAAAAATATTAATAAATATGAAAATTTTCTTGTTCCTTATTTATCTAGGATGTTACATTTACATTCTGTAAAAATGAAATAAGAATAAGGAAAAAAGATATTACAAATTAGGACACATATAGAGAACAAAGTGAATTTTACCCAAAGTGAAACATTAACATAGGAACTTTTACAATTGTGTTACATAACATCATAATAAACCCATATATTTTATTATGAATAAGATTATTATTCTATGAAATATGCATAATAAAATTATATTTATTATAAAATAATCTTATAGTAGTACGAAGAGAGTGAACAAAAAAGGAAAGGGGATTTCATATAACTTTTAATTTCCTTGAGATACATGTCATTTACACCACTCTTTCCTTTAATGTGGTGAATTTACTAAAAATTATTTTATTATATGAATATTATAATTAAATGTTTGGGTGTTAACACATCAATTTTCAGACCTTCATTCATGGGGTTTAAGTTTCAAAAGTTACCAAATCGGTAAAGTAATTTTGTCTCAACTTGACTTCTATGGGACTCATGTTTCGTTATACACATAAATTTATTTATAAGGTGTTTATAGATCCTTTTTATTTAATGGATCTACTTATTTTCATGATATTGTAGTATTCATGTAAATTCCTTTTCTTACATGGGGAGTATGTTCCCATGTTATCAGGTTATAAGTTTTTATTAAGAAAATCTCATCACATTTCGAGATTATTTATGTTTATGATTACATTGAGGAATTATTATGATCCATATTTCCATAACAATCAAGTTTTTCCTTATCATCTATTTATTGATGATATATCCATGTATTTGTACCATTTTCCAACTCTTTGGTACTTAAGATAATGTTTTATGTAAAACCTAACTATTTATCTCTTAGGTCAGAAATCTATTTTAATAAAAAGATCATGTTGTCAAAAATGTTTTCATAAATGGTTTTCAGAATTATTTCTTGTAAAATATATAAGTTTTCAAGGAATAGTTTTTCAAAATTATTTCAGGTATTCTTTGTATGTTTTTAAGGTATTCCCTAGTAAAAATGTATTTTAAATGGTTTTATGTATTTAAAAGACCTTTTCAATAATGAAATGATATTTTCATCAAGAAATGATTTTGAAAGATATTTCAAAATTACATTCCATTTAAGATGAAATCCTATTATGTTACTCATTACTTTCTAGGAAATTATCCAATGGTTCTAGTCATAAATATTTCTTGAGTGGTTTATGTTCTGATGGAATGATGTTTAAGACACCTCTTTCACTTTTATATGTTATATGTTTTTGAACCCATTTATTTTTACATGTAGTGAATTCATGAAGTGATTAGGAAAAAAATATATTTTCATAAGTTATGATGTGATAATGAATTAAGTATCCCCATTTAATTTTATGGGGTACGATTTGATGTTAATATGACCTATGTCTTTATTGGATATGATATGAGGAATGTTTTGTTATCTTCTGACACATGTGAGAATGATTTTACTATAATATGGGTGTGAAATTTATACCCTTTAAATGCATTTGGTAATGATATGTTTTAAATGAACTCAAAGGGTTCACATTTTTTTTGCCTATGGATGAAAACAAATGAGGTGTATGGGCTGTAGCCCAAGACCTAAATAAAAGTGGGTTTAGGGGTTGTAGCCCACACTTAAATGATAGAGGGTACACATGTAATAGGCCATGCCTGAAAACAAGAAGGTATATTGGTTATACCCCATGCCTAAAAAAATAGGGTACATGAGTTGTAGACAATGTCTGAAAACAAGTAGGTACATGTGTTTTAATCCAAGCCGAAAATAAAGTGGCTACATGGGCTGCTACCCAAGCTGGAAGTAGGTACACGGATCATAGATGATTCCTAATATGTTATGAAGGTCTTGGTGGGTAGACCTAAAATAAAATATTATATTCTTATATGTATACCACAAGTACTATCTCTTATTCCTTAGTTATGATTGTATGTATCTTTATGTTTATTTCTGTCTAATTAATGTCTTATGAACTGGCAATTAGTATCCAATACCTCGTTTTTATGACATTTGATACATTGGTTATGATATCTGAATGTTATGATCAAGTTATCATACTATTATGTTCATGTTTATGCTTAAATGTCTCCATTTTTTTCTCTTATTGAGCATATGCGCTCACTCCTTTGTTATGATTCATTTCCCCTGCTTATGAATAAATTTTTTAGGAAGATGTACTAAAGGTAGAGAAATTTATGGGAGATGCTAATGATCTTTCACCAGGATAGAAGATTTTTCTTCCATTATTCCAAAGACTATAAGTAATTATGATCCTCTACAATGTATTTTCATAATGTACTAAATATTCATCTAAAAAGATGTAATATCTATGTATGTTTATCCTTGGTCGCAATAATTGGTATGAAATGAAGGATTTAGTCAACCATTGGAAACTAAGATGAGAAAACATTATTGAAATCCCTAGGAATATATGTATGTATATATGTATGGATGACATAAAGGACAAGTATACATATGAGTTGACATTAAGTAAAATGTGCTGGAATATTGGTAAAGGATAGAGTGAGTCATTTCCTAAAAATACATCAATGTATGGATACAGCAATTTGATGTGTCTCTAGAACATATATACCAAGTAGAAACAACTCTAACAAGATTTTCTATTATTGACTTGGTGAAATCTGGTACATGACAACGGGCCATACTGTACACCTTGTTCGACACTCCCGGGAATATTATTTGGGAATTCACAAACTCATCATAAATTATTTAAATATATGTTTGTTATGAGTAAGCTAGGATGAAAATAGTGTGTCATATTTTAAATAATGTTCCATTATTTAGACATCCTATAAGTAAATCATTTACTGAATCTGTGATTTTAAACTATGATAATTAATTCTCACACTATGATTTCTTATTTTGGTAAATATTGAGAATTAGAAAGAACAGAGTTGACATTAAATATTTCCTATGTGGAACTTATGAGAACAAATATAATTTATTTCACATGTGTAAATCTCATAAGGAAAATCAAGAAGGTTTTTTGAGTATTGGTTATACATATGAAGATAAATAGATCGCAACTGACATGTGAAATGTATGTGACACACTTTCAGTATTGTTCACATTAAACATAAGTATCATGATTAGAATGTGGTTGATGAAAGTTAATTCATGATTCATCTTTCATGTCCTAGTAAATATGTATTATGGAATAAGATAATGAATCATGAGATATGGTTTAATAATAATGTTTAACTGATTTAGTATCTATGTTTTTGGAATTTAATGATTATGTTATATGAATAATGAAATATATATGTATTTCTAGTGTAATTGCTCATTAAGGATCGAAAAGGACATGTTTAATGGCGATGAAGACATAAAAAAGTGATTTCATGGGATGGTGAACTTTTTATTTAAGGGAAGGAAACCCTTAATTAATGTCAAGTATTGAGATAATGAATATAGGATGATGACATGCTGGATATAAATAAGTAAATTGGATGGCACAGATTACCTTAGAACTAAATACTGACAAATTTTTTCTATTTCATTAATGATGTGGTTTAGAACTTCTTGGATTTAAAGAATATATCTTGTATTCATTTAAATACGGAAGAATACATGTTTTCCAAAAGTATTTATAGTAATTACCATGTTATGGGAATATATGATAAGGGTATTCACATGTTTGGAATTCGAAAACCAAGTGGTACATTGTGATATAGGGGGATCGATATTAAGAATATTTAATGATCTTATTTATATAGCATTGAATTCCCATTATTTGGAGGTGTTATGAGGTTAACTATTTATGGAATGTGTATGTTAAACTTCAGACTTATTAATTAAGATTAAAGTGTTATATTCCCTATAAGGATTTATGCTAATTGTATAGCCTGTTCAATCCACCTTTTTAGGATGGTAACTAATGAAAAAAAAATTGGAATATCATGGAAGTCGTGATTTGTTAGAACTCCAGGAGTAATAAAGTTACTTTCTTAATTTATAGAAGGTGGTGAACTAGATTAAAAAAATAATAAAGGGTGACATTGTCTAGAAATCATGCATATATATCATTTAATGAAAACTCATTAACTTTTCATAAAACCAAAAATGTTCTACAATATGTACATTTTCAATGAATTAGATGGTCCCTTAGGTCATTGAATATTTATGGATTTATGGTTGTTAACTTTGACCAAACCTTGTTCAATATCACTCTCCATCATAACAGGATGGATTGTTTTTTCTACAATATCCATGTTTTATCTTTCCAGCTATGTTCTCCCATGTTTAAAACTATTTATATATTAATTTGATTAACAGGTATGGTTCCAAATAATCATTTTTAGGGGATGTTTTAGTGTACATTTTTATTATTTGTGTTGCTATAAATGAAACATTCATGTTTTAAACCTTTGGAAACCTAGAAAAATTTCTAGGGTGAAATTTAATTTAATGGTGGTAAAATGTATCACCCAAAGACTATTTGAAATATTTTTTTCAAATTAATTTATCTTGTTGATATTTTTCATTTCACATGACACTAAAAAAAGTTCTTAATATACATATTTATATTTATTTATTGAAACACTAAATCAAACATTCCTTTCATGGGAATTACTGAATTGGGCTTGCGCTTCATTAAATACTTACTTGGTTTGTCCTACACATAATACTAGGTTACACGAAACATTTACAAGGCATAAATTACATGCAACACTAACTTAGTGTATAATGCACGCAACAATGAGTTTCTATTAAATATATATTTGTATATAAATATAATTTAAATGAGATAATTATAACCTAACCTTTAAAATTTTTAACATTAATTTTAATAAATAATTTTCAAATAATTTTTAAAATTTATTTATATAAATAAAATATATTGATAATGAAAGGTAATATTATTGGTAATGTCATTTATCTTAAAAATATTTTTTTCTTGAATTAAATGATTTAAAAATATAATTATTTTTATGAACATTTAGATATTTAATTTGAAAAAATAAAATTCATTTTTGAATTTACAATGTCAAAATTATCCAAGGGTGATCTTTTGGGACTTTTTTTTGTAAAATTTCATTTTTTGATGAATTGTATAATACAATGATTTTAGTTAAAAACTGCCTTTTTATATAATTAAATATTAATTATAAATGATATTATAAAAAACATTTAAGGTCACATTAGAAAATTTTTACATCTATTAATACAATTTAATTCATTATAGTCAATTTCACTTTGACACTAAATATAAAATCATTAAAAACTTTTGAACATTTTCCTACTTCAAAACCCTGTTATTTCATCCCGTCTGTAGAAATAGAACTAATGATAATTTTTCTGCTTCAGTGAATTAAATTTAAAAAATATGACATACACAATTGTATTCAGTATAATATCTTGATTCAAAATAAGTCCAAGTTAATTGTTTGAAAATAATAATTAGTAAAAGTGATTAAAATTATTCACAAAAGTTAAGGCCAAATTAAGCATAATTAGGGATTAATCCTTAAAAATAAGGGCCCAAATGAACTATACACATGTACAAAACTCATTAAATGTCCATAGTTCATCCATAAACATTTTATTGTTGAGTTTTTTTTGTAAGAACATGTGCACACATAAATTGTTTTTAGAAATTCCAAATGATCCATTTTCATTCCCTATAAATGGCGACCACCAATACCCATTTCACACACCTTTCAAACCTTTAATTTTCATTTTAAATCTACCCATGTATCCTCCCAAGAATCCTCCCTTAACCCTATAATCCTACCTGTATTTGGGAAGCTTCTCAAGGTTGCCTTTTTGGAAAACCCAAAATGAGTTACCCGATTGAGAGGTCACATATTCCCTCAAACTCTATTCCATTATTTACTTTATTGACCCATTAAAATCTATTTATTAAATTATTATTTTAAAATACCATTATCCACCATATACTAGTTTGTTTTTATGAATAGTTTCTGACATACACTTATAGACACTTCAATCTCATTGATATTGAACATATTGTTTTTGTGTATGTTGAAATACTGCCTCACAAAATGATGATTGTTCATTTCTTAATTACCACCAATAATGGAAGCCATTATGATAGAAATTCTATTTATATTTGTAATATATTATATTTATTATGTATTTATTATTCTTTATTTCTTTTACAGCACACATTTCTTTACTTTTCATGTGGTTTTAATATTATAATCTCGTTTGAGGAAGTGTGGACTACTGCCCCATGAAAGCGTTGTTATTCATTCGCACACCACATAGAATGTAGTAATCCTCTGTTTAATGAACATATATGATATATATGATATATTAGTTATACTAGAATAAATATAAACACACACACACACATATATATTACTTAAATACATTCTTTCAATACGATAATAAATAAAAAAACCACCTTCATCCGTATGTATTGCTTACCGTCTCCATGAACGATGTATTAAATTTTGTACTCTTATATTCAATAGATTATTATAATACAAATATAATATATATACCTGATATTTATATAATATTTTACATTATGGATTCAGGATATTCATATAAGGACCAAAGATATACAAAATTAAGACACATGCGATGAACAAAGTGAAATTTACCGAAAGAGAAACTTTAACATAGGATAGTTACCCAGATTGTAATATAAGGTAATAATAAAACTATATATGGTATTATATAAAAGAATTTAATTCTGTAAAATATGTATAAAACACTTATATTTATTATATATGAATCTTGTACGAGTACAGAGAGATTCAAGACAAAAGGTATGGAGATTTCATCTCACTTTTAATTTTCATGAGATATCTGTTAGGTATACTAATCATTCCTTTGAAGTGGTGAATGTACAAATAATTAGTTAATTTTAGGAATATTATACCTAAATTTATCGGTTTACTCATGTCAATTGGTTTATTCTTCTTCCATTAGGTTTATGTTTCAAAAGTTTCCAAATCAGTAAAGTTATTTTCTCTCAACTTGCCTTCTTTGAGGATCATGTTTTTTATACACCTAAATTATTTTTTCAAGGTTTATATACTTAAATGTTATATCATTGATCAGTTATTCTCATTACATTCTAGTATTCATGTAATATCATTTTCTTTAATGGGGATTTTTCTCCATGTTATCAACTTTTGAGGGTTCATTATGATAATCTCATCACTTTTCAATATTTTTTATGTTTAAGCTTCCTTTTAGAAAATATTATGATCCATCATTCCAGAAAGAATCATGAGTTTATTTATTCTCTATTTATTCAATATATATTCATGTATTATTACCATTTTACACTCTATGGTACTTAGTATAATGTTTTATGTAAAATTTGACCATCTATATCTTCGATCTAAAATCTTGTGTATTAAAAAGACCGTGTTCTCGAAAATATTTTAAAAAATGGGTTTCAAAATTATTTCAAGTACTGTTTATAACTTATCAAGAAGTTTTTTAAAAAATTATTTCATGTCTTCTTTATATGTTTTCCAAGTATTCTATAGGAAAAATTATTTTTAAATGGAATTATGTATTTAAAATCCTTTTTCTATGAAGAAATAATATTTTAATCCATAAATGTTTTTGAAATATATAGTAAAATTATTTTCCTTATATGATGAAATTTGTTGAAGTTAGTCACTCCTTTCTAGGAAATGATCCATTGATTCCATTTTTAATTCTTTCTTCAGTGTTTTATGTTAATATTGAATGATGTTTAAGAAACATGTTTCACTTCCATGTGTTCTATGATTTTGATACCCACTTTTTTTTGAAAGGTTATGGGAAGTCATTAAGAAACTTATCTCTTTTAATATGTTTTGATGTGATGAATATCTAATTAATTCCATTTCATTTTAAGGGCTATGATTTGATGTTTATAAAAGAAATGTATTTTTATGGGTCATGATAGGATGAATGTTTTATTATCTTGTCGAACATGTGTGAATGATTTTACTAAGAGATTGGTGGGACCTATATCTCCCTCCAAATCATTGGGTAATGATAATTTGTATATGATATCGAAGGGTATATAGGTTCTATCCCATGCATGAGAAGAAATAGGGAGCATGGATTGTATACCATGACCAAAAATAATGAGGGTGTATGGGTTGCATCTGTTTCCCAAAAAGAAAGTGGGTGTATGAGTTAACGCCAATGAAAAAATAAAAGAGGGTACAAGGGTAGTATCCCATGCTCGAAAACAAGAATGTACATCGATTTTACCCCAATCCAAAAAGAAAGAGGGTACACGGGTTGTACCCCCATACAGAAAATAAGAAGGTACATGGGTTTTATCCCAAGCATAAAAGATAGGGGCTACACGGGTTTCTAGCCAAAGACCGAATTAGGTACCCATGTTGTAGGCCAATCCTAACATATTATAAAGGTATTGGTAGGTAGCCGTGACCTAAAAGAATCTATAATTATGTATTCCAAAAGTCCTATGTCTTATTCCATGTTTATGGTTTCATGTATCTTGATGTTTATTTACTTATGATTAAAGTGTTTTGAACTTCCAATCTTCATCCCATAACTCATGTTTATAACATTTGATATGCATGGTATCATCTCCTAATGCTACGAACACATTATCATACTACTATGTTCATTTTTATTCTTACATGTGCCCCTTGTTTACCCTTAACAAGAATATGTGCTAACCCATTCATTATGTTTGTTTTATCTAGGTTACAAACAAAGGTTTTAGGTAGAATTACTAAAGGTGGATATTTTTATGGGTGATGTTGAAGACGTTTCACCAGGATAAAAGATTTAGTTTCCATGTTTTTATAGAATCTAAAATATTACTATCCACATGCTTGTATTTTTTTTAATGCACTAAATATTCATTTAAAAGGATGTAATATCCATGTATGTTAATCCTATGTCTCTATAAAAAATCTACCTCATTAAAATCTCGAAGTGTTATAATTCCCCTATCCATTATCAAGTTTCCTCTATATCATGAGGATCCATTTTCTATTCCTTATTTCTCACATGGAGCCTAGCTCACATGGGTATTGATGTTTGTTAAGGGATTCCCCAAACAAACAAGGAATGATAAAAAAAGAAAAGGTTATCATGGTCTAGATTCCTGAATACATGACGTTAAAATTCATGGTTGATGTCCCTTGCATGACATAAAACTACATATTTATGTTGATCCTACCAGTGTGGACCATAATATTTAGTGTTTTGTTTCCACTAAATATCATTTTCAAAAACTATTTGTGAGTGGATTGTTGTCCTAAAAGGATATATATTTGTGCCCAAATATCCAATCTTGTGTCTCATAAAAAATATATAAAAATGACCCTGTATGTGTACCTGTTAGATCTGTGCATGGAGCTCTTGTTTAAGAAATATTTGTGGATTTTACTGTTATTACAGTGGGATAAAAATTGAAACCCATAAATCCAATCATATTCCTATTTTTAAAATTCCCTTTTCATGTAAATGATCACATGTCATGTCAGCATGACATTAAATATCATGGTCTTTCAAAAACTGCATGTAGATTGATTCTTACCATCATAAGATACAATGGTATACCCAAATCTCCAATCATGGGTCCAACAATAAAAATCACTAGGAACAATCCCCCCATCTTTGTATGGTTCAGACCTACAAATAGAGTTTCCCATTAATGATCTACATGTGACTCTATTACTACTATTATAGGATATATAATGAGACCCAAATCTCCAATCACAAGTCCAACAATGAAAAAAATGAAAAATTCACCCTGATATCATAAATATGAAATCATACAGGCTCCAATTACATATGTTTTAGTTAGATAAAGTATGAAGTTATTTTTCATGAAATATATAATGAATGAATTTTAATATTAGTTTTATATCCATATCGCTTGACGTTTATCTTCAAGAAAACATATATATATGTATCATATGATGTTAAACTACAAGGTAAATGTCTTGGTTGTAACAAGTTAAAACTGTACAAAAAACTAATTCCCCATTGCATTAAGTGAAAAGGTGTAGACCATCACCCACTATCAGCCAAACCAAAGGAATAGAGGAGCCTTTCTACGATCAAATTGAGTATTGAGTACTTTTCATGTCATTTAATCACCTTAATTAATAACTCAAACTTCATGTATTGAGAACCTCAAAACACCATAAATATTCTTGTGGACCTTGGAAAAGAATGGCCATCATCAAGGGACACTTTTTTGACAATGAATATATTCCTATGGATCCGGTATATGCACCTATGGTTATCAACAAAAGGTGTGACTATATAAAAGGGCATTCCAATACTTATGAGACCTGCCATCATAATGGAAGAACTCAACACATTAGGGTGTTGTTGGCCACCCCTAGAAGTATTTTCCCATATAATTACACATGAAATATAAACCTTGATCCATGAGTTACATAATTTTCATCTCCCACATAGAAATATGATGGGTGGCTCATGACTCATGGTATCTTAATTTGGTTCTTGGTAACATTACCCTCATTTAAAGTTAGTGTGAATCATGGTGATAATCTTCATTCACATAGGTAAATATTTTACGAATATAAAACTATCTCATGTTATAGTCCCAAAAACGAAACCCTAAAATTCTAGTGAATTTGGAACAAAACATTTCATGTTAAAACATGCGAATGACAACATGACAAAAAGTGAAATATCCTCTCTCTAAAATCATCATCTCTATAGTTTGTACAAAACTAGAGCATAAATAAAAAAGTTGTAAATATCATAGGTCTAAATTTGTATCCTTATTAATGTTCATGATATTCTTGTTGGGCCCCCATGTCCAAGAAAAGATATATTAGTGATTTCTCGCATCCCCTATCTACAATAAAATGTTCTCTAGGTGGAGACACAACTTTTTGGGTGTTCAAACACTTCCTTTGATATTACATTTTCCTTAATTCAAACTTTATTAATTGAGTGTTTTAGGTCATAGTAAATATTTCTTGGCCATATGAAAACGATATCATGATTCAAGGGACACATTGTTTATCTATTCATTTATTCATATGGATCTTTAAAATATGCCTATGATTATTAATGAAATGTGTCACTCAGAAAAAGGATTTACAATACATGTGTTCTCTTACATCACTATGGTAGAACTCGTAACCTTATTGTGTTCTCGGCCGTTCCTAGAATTATTGTTTCCCAACATCCGCATTGCATGATCAATTTTTACCATGATTAACAATTTCCATAACAAGACTATTCAGTAGGATTTGAAATCCACAATGTTATTTCTTTGTGTTTTTTAACCTTTCTCTAAAAATGGATGTGATAATATATTCAAAATCCATATGATAGTTTACACCCTATGATTTAAAACTACATGGTTCAGGGACAGAGCTTCATAATTAAGAGAAAAATGACCCTACAATTCCATAACCATTCGTAGATACATTTTCCTTCATACCCAACTTTATCATCTGGATGTATGAGTCTTAAAAAAATCATGTCCTTATAAAAGGGAGGGGAAACCTATTTTTAACAATGCTATTGATGCATAAGGGATTCAAACATCAAACTAGAGGTGTCCCATCATTATAGGAAAGGAACCCCTATTCTTGTGAGACCTGGTAACACCTTGAAAGAAGCTATCACCATAGGTTTATATGGGTAATTCTCAGCACCAACTCCCCATACCATAATCATGTACTCAGATAGTTTGGTTATAAATTACATCATCCGTATTCTATCTATCTAAGTGAACCCCTCATCCATAGTATTTATCCAAAACAAATATCACCGCCATAAAATTTCTATGGACATTAGAAAAGAGTGGTGACACCTCTGTTTGATTATGATATGAACACATAAAGGATCTGACCTACATATCAGCAACATCTCCACCTTTCTAGAAAGGTTATCTTACCATCATGATCCCCCAACAACACCATGATTGAAATAAGATCCTTAGGTTGTCTTGGGTCACACCTGGCATGAATTTTCCATATTCGATATACGAAAATAGAAGATGTGAGTTAAAATACCAAAAACTAAATAGATAGATAGTCAAAGATAAAATACCCTAAACTAAATAGATAGAATATTGGTTATAAAAGACCATAAACTAATGGAATAGAAGATATGAGATAAAAGACACTAAATAGAATAAAATATAGGTAAGAGTTAATAGACAATAAATTATTGGAATGAAAGGTATGATCTAAAGGCCCAAAAAAATAAAACATAAGGCTTGATCTGAAATCCCCAAAACCAAAGTGATATAAGTTTTGAGATAAAAGATCTGAATCTAATGCGATTGAAGGCATGTGCTAAATGACCAAAAACTAATGTTATAGAATGTATAAGATAAAATAACCTAACATAATGAGATATAATATCTATGATAAAATAACCTATAATAAAGTGATTTAGGGGCCAAACAAAAACCCAATAAAATGAATAAATAGAAGGTCACAATGAAAATAACATGAACTACAGTTATAAAAGCTCTGATCTAAATGAACTTAAACTACAACAACAAAAAATTAATTCTACAACAATGTAAAAGATAAAATGATTTTATTTCCCACTATATGGGAAAAGAAAAAATAATTTATAGTTTCTAATACCAACAACATCCATGAAATATAGTGACTATTCCCTATTTTACATACAAACTACCTTAATTATCCATTATGTGAGTAGGGTAATCTCAATATAGCCAATGAACATGTGGCAATTCAGAATCTCATGTTTGTGGGACTTCATGAGCATTTCATGAGAATAATATATACGAATTTAAACCATAAAATCCATGATTTCAGTTTTACATCTTATTATGATATGGATGGGTATTATTGGGGATTCGTGAAACATTAGATAAAATAAATTTCATGAACATTTTGAATGAAAGAAAACTTTACAAAAAATATATAATGTCATCTAATTGATTCACTAAGAGCATATAAAAGGTGAAATTTCAAAATATCAATGTATCTCAATAAATTTCATTAAAAAGACAAATAAATGACTGAACTATAAAACTATTTGATTGTATAAACTATCTACGTCAACAAGTGTCAGTAAGGAAGCATCGATTGAACAAAGAAGTGGCAGTTTCCCTTCCTTATAAATTTCATCACTGGGATGGGGGAAATCAATCACAGTTAATATCTATTCACCTTTATTCAGAGATATTTCTAATAAAGATGATAATTCTAAGAGGGAAAACCTTGAGAGAGACAAGATCTCCTAATTTTTTAATATCTACAAGTTCAAGAAACCCATTTGGTCCTGAATCTTAGACACTTGTTGGAAAATCAATTTCAAATCCTCTAAAATCATCCATCATCAACATATCCATGGAATTCCCGTCATCATGTTAATATAGGTCCCTATCACTGGTAGATAAATCATTCCATAGCAGGGTAACTTTCCTCCTGATTTAATACAATGACTTATGGTCAAATCCACCAACTCAAAAATCATGAATTAGCAGATGAATACATTTCTCTTGGTCATGTAGCATTACCAAAGGAGTCATAATAATATGGGTAAGAATATTCTTCCAGATCCTCCAACATTGTGTAGGAGATTCTATGGATGAAGGAGTGTGTAGGCCAAAAAGTGTATCATCTAGATGAGATTGAAAAGATGAAAGATAGGAAGATCCATATACTCTTCCATCAATAGAGGAATTACTAATTGTTTATTCTAGAGGGATAATTTATTCAACAGATTCATCATCTCTATCTGGATTCTCATAATCATGATGAAGGCAATTCCTCTAAGATTCTAACAAGTACTAATTCAACTCTATCATTGATATGGTTATGGGAGTTACTGAGAAAAATCGTTTGTGCATGTGTCTGACCAATCTATTAAGCATACCACCTGGGTAGGCCTCCACCCAAGTGTGAGTGTAATCACTCGTTAACAAGGTCGAAGTGTTAACATGTAATAGTATAATATATACATTAATATCCTTTGAACCTACATAAACCAAAACTTGATATTTATCTAGAGATATTGCTACACCAACACTCTTACTGAAGGGATAGAGGGACCATTTGTATATATCTGAAATGATAGGTGAATCAATAAGTGGTGTAAAAATCATAAATGCTCATATCATCCATCCTGTCTGCATAAACCCTCTACTAATGTGTAATATCGCATTAACTTTCATCAATGGATCCTCGACAACTATTAATGACTGGACCAGTTTTTTCAGGATATGTCATGCTGTCAAAGTGATCATGTTAGCACAACACATCAACAATCACATGAAGGCATAACCATATGCCCTCAACCCCATAAATTTTCGACAACCTATAAAGATATAAGTCATTATATATCCCAATGGATGTTTAGTATCCATAGTAGTTTAAATGATCCCTTATCCCAAAAAATAAAAAATCGAATGGACTACTAATCCTATTTGTAATTTTGAATTTCTAAATGTGGAGCAAAAGCTATTAGAGGAATTCAAGATCTTTTATCATCATATTGAGGTACCATACCTATTCTATTCAAGATTTCATCACCAGAAAGTATAGGAAGATTTCATGGAAGACATCCCTTTTTTCGGGAAAAGAATCACTTTCTAGAATATGGTCATGAATCTCACTATTCTATGGCTTGCTGATATCTCCATCTTCACTCAGTATCACCATGATATATAATCCCCAGCATCCAAAATGATTCAATATGAACCAAAACGATCACAAACTTTTCCAGGATGGGCACTAATGGGGGTGTATAAAAGTCTACTTGTCTCTGATGTGGTAAAGGAAAATGTTGATCCAATAATTTAATGAGATTAGGAAGCTCATAGTAAAATCATTTCATAACTTTTCCATCATGATGTTCTGCATTTTCATCACTAGGACTAGAGTATGGAAAGGTTCTCCCTAGAAATATGATGTATAAAATAACTCATACTATATAAATTCAATAGGGGGATTCCCACCAAGATGATAAACATCCCAGAGGATGATTCCTTCCTCCTGATTAGAGAAATGGATTTAATTGGTTCTAGAACAACAACAACTAAAAAATTCTCAAATAAGGTCACAATGATGATCAATAGTTTTTGGGAAACCCATACAACATGTCAAAAATGGGTGGTTTATAATCATTTAGAATAATCTAGGGAATTATAACTTACACATAATGCTGAACAAATTCACCTAAATGGTATCCACTGGGACAATGATTCTATTTTTAGCTGCATCCACTACCCATGTTGTCTAGAGTATTGAAAAATATGTTATAATAGCTCTTAGTGCTGAACTAGTGAAAAAAATCATAGCCATATAGAACTAGGGGCGATTTCTATATCACACAAGATAAATAATGGGTTCATGTTTCGACTAGGTGTTTATCCTATGAAATCATCACATGAATTTAGTTAAGAGAAGTTGGCACCCAATGAGATGGTAGTTTGAATTATGGAGAAGGGATGGATACATCATCCTGTATCCCAAATCTATTTAATTGAATTCAGTGTGATAAAGGGTAATTTTGGAGTTTTAACAGGGGAATCCATTTTAGAACCTCGTGTAACCTGTCGATTCCTGAAGCCGCCCAACGGTTCCTCGTACCCAGCTGGTCACATGGCCTCAAGCACATTTCCCCGGATGTCATAGGTTGCCGACTAGAAGCTAGGGCCTTGGGTGTGAATGTGGGGAAATGATACCCTCATTGGTATAGTAACACAATGGAAGTAAAACCGATAACAATAGCAAAAGTAGTAATAATACCATACAAAAGTAAACAGCTGGTGACGAGAAGAAATAAACTAGATCACATATATAAATGATGCATGATACATATATCTAGGAAAGTATCCAAACAAATCAAAATGATGTAATACTGTACTAAACCAAATTACAAGATAAATTCAAGCAAACATCTCCTTTGAATCATAAGCCTCAGCTTGGTCCCATGCTCTCCAACTCTAAAAAAGACAACCACCTCAAGAAGATGGGTGGCTTCCATTATCTATAACTGCAGCAATATAATCATTTTGGGACATAAATCATGACCCAAACATGGTGTGAGATGAATCAAAATAGGAAAAGACCCAAATATCCATGCCTAACAGTTAGTGAATACATATGGCAGGCAATAAGAATAAAGAAACAATAAGCAAGAAAGTACTCAAAAGTTGACAGTCCTACAGTTTCATTTACAAACATTTACTTTTAAGTATTTAATCAACCAAAAACAAAAATAAGCTACCCTCTATGAATTTCTCATAGCTTAACCCCACTGGTTCACAATATAGGAAAAGGTATAACAAAGACTCTCTGAGGAAGTAATCACCATCAATCCCCCCTATATTCATGTGTGAACAAAGACCCTCTGAGGAAGCACTCACTATGAATTCTTCCTATAGACTTTTAATGATAAACTATAGACACTCTAGGGATGAACTCAATTTCAATTCCTGTTGTGGCCTTGAATAATAACTATAGACACTCTGATAGAGCACTCTATGTTAATCCCCCTATGGTCTCGCAGAGTGGTAATTATAACAGACACTCTTGGAAAATCCTCAACATCAATTTCTCCTATGGTCTCACTACACGAAGTTCCCGAAGCCTCGTGTAAAGAAATCATTCACAAATGATAATTAGCAGAAAATGTAAATCTCTTGAACTTATTGGATAAACAAATTACAACATATCATAACATGTTAGATAATAATCACTCCACCATAAAAATACTATGCATTGAAAGAAAGCTGCAGCCTGACAGGAAAGGTGAGACCAAACAGTCAAAATCAAGAAAACATGCGAAAAAAATCCATAGCCTGGAAAAGATAACCCTATTATCAATAATTAACCTCTATCTAATCAAACAATACATAACAGATATATAAAAGGGCTAAAACCATAAACAAACAATACCCCAAACAAGGGTATTACGATTTTTTCCCATACAACTCAATGAATAACTACGTAAAGGCACAAACCACCTACCATGACTTTGTAAGATCGATATATAATAACCTCAGGCCTTGAATCACCAAAAAAACTCTATAGATCTACAAAAGGATAAAAAATTAAACCGAGGATATCTTGTGAAATAAGAGAAATTGGTAGATGATGTTTAGGGTGCATCCTTTCAACTCTCTGGCGGTCGGGTAATGCCCTAATATTGATGGAAGCCTCGGTGGCCCCTCCTCCTCCGGAGCAGGGGCCTTAATCTCATGATCTCAGCATTTGTCCTCAGGTTTTCCAGCATGGAGGTTTCCCTCGGTTCCGTAGCATCAACGTCTCTCTGAAGGTCTATAGGATTTTCAATGGTCATCCAGTGGTCCTGATCTCTCCGCAGGAATTCTACGAAGCTTCCTCACTGCTATCTATGTCTCTAGTCGTGAAGTTCATTCGGCTCCAGCCTCCTGTGGAGATGTTTGACAGGTACATGAATGAGGAATGGGGCTTAAGTCAACGTGCGGTTGCCGGTCTCTTTGGGTCGTGGAAAATCCTCATTTGTTTCGATATTTAGGAAGATCTGGCTTGGGCCTGGTCCAAAGCTAGAGGATCCATTCGAGGTTTTCATTTCCATATCCTTCGCTGGTCATTTGATCTTCATTTGAATCGAGACCCGTCTACTTCGGCAATTTTGCTTCAGATTTCTGTTTTACCACTTCCTTTCTAGAACCCGACTCTCCTATGGTCTATCAGCAATTCCATCGGCCACTTCATGTGTGCTGATCGGCGGACCGCTTCCTTGACGTACCCCATTGTAGTGCGCATATGTGTCAAAATGGACCTTGCCTGACCCCCTCCAGAGATGGTGTGGATTGTGATTGAGGGTTAATATAGGTATGCGAACCCCGTTGTTTATGAGTCGTGGATGAGTTTCTGTACCTATTTTACTAGTCTAGGACACTATCATTATGGGTGTCGCAAAAGGGATCAGAAGGAGGGTTCGGTTGAACCTCCTGTTCTGGCCGAAGGGCCTTCAGTGATCGATGAAGCCTATCCTGGACATGCTAATGATCCAGGTGGGTGCGAGCAGGGGTGAAGGGAGGGCCTTGTTTCAGGTCTTCCCCCTCCTCAGTCTTCCCCAGCTGAGACTGACCAGGATTTCCATACAGTGCATACAGGCCAGGTAGGTGCCTTGGATGCAGTTGTGAAAGGCGTTTTAGAGGCATCTGGGCCTCTTGTTTCAGAGGTTTTTGACCGGTTGCGTTTTGACTTGGGTGGAATATCCTTGCCATGTAGTTCAGGCGAGGACATGTAGGTATGCGGGGGTCGGCATGACGAGGGGCCCTCGCCCACGGATGCTAATCAGGACATCCTAAGGGAGGGGCAGACTGTTAGGGAGGTCCCTATAGATCCTCCTAAAGCATTACCGGAGGTCACTCCATCAACAGCTGAGGGAGCTGTTCTGAAGGATGATATCAAAGGTCTTGTCACCAGTGAGGATGCACAGTGGATGTATTCGAGAAACATCCCTAACCATCTTCAATTCATGGGCCATAGTCATGAGAAAATAGAAGTTCCAGTCAAGCCAAAGCAGGTCCTGTAGGTATCCTCTTATGTTGAGAAGCTCAATAATGGGGGGACAATCAGGATCTCTAAGAATCGTTTTGCTATGCTAGATAAAGAACATTGCATTAACAACGAGGAATCAACAGTGGGGGGTCATGGACAAGACACTCTAGTTGGAACAGAATAACCTCAAGAGGAAATGGTTGAGTCTTCAGACCATGGTGAGTCCAAGGAGATTGACTCAGAGGAAGACTATTTTAGATCCTCTATACGGAAGGGAAAGAACAAAACCATGGATTCAGACAGCTTCATTTCAAACAATCAAAGTGAGCGCATAAGGAAGGATTACTCCAACCTCCCTATTCCTCCCATCACACGATCTGCGTGCATGGGAAAGTAGTCACTGAAGGATTCTACAAAGTTTGGATACACAACCTGGAACAGGGCCAAATCCCCTAGCCAACAGGAGGCGACTACCATCTCCAAGGACCTGGTTAGGGAAGGATGTGATTATTCTTCCCCCACTCCTCCTACATGTGGTGTGAAGTTGGGTGGTCAGGGGAAGCTGTTCGAAGAAGGTTCCACATATGATTCTCAGTTCCATATGGCCTCAGTGCTGGGTCATAGTGTTTTAATCTTGCATTCGGATGAGGAAATGGTTGAAGCTACATTGGATATTAAGGAACTGAAGAAGATGAGATCGATCCAGGTGGCCACTACAAAGGTGCAAGGCGAATGGGATGATAAGCAGGCTCGCATCCTTCATAGAGGCCTCAATATGGGGAAGATTATCATGGTAGAATACAAGAAATCATGGGACAACATGGCACTTAAATTCAAGGGTACCTTGAAAGATCCCCCCGACACTCACTTGAATTATATTCCCTGGGTTTTGTTTGGGGAAAATGTTTACAAACAACACACTCTCTTCTCTAACAAATATGTAGTGTCCTTTGGTTCTGAACCTATTGAGATGTGAGGGTTCCCACATTCCCCTTAAAAGTGAATTTTTGGTTAATAAAAAATTAATATAGGATAGAAGATGATGTTTAATATGAAGGAAGAAATCACTAATATGATTCCAAAGCAATTGACAGAGTTCGATTCAGAGAATGGACGATGAGTCAGGTGCTCAGAAGATCAGTGACCATACATATGCTCTCGGACAAGATAGGTCGAGAAGAAGTGGGTTATGTCCATAAAATGCGATCTCGGTCCGTTTAATGAAAAAATGAAAGTATACAACAAGTATTTTAAAATTACTCTACATGTACTTTCCTTTTCTGACCTCCACTTTAGGCGGTCTCTAGTTCACCACAGACGACCATGTACTCAGTCGTTACCTGGCCGGTACACGGTTACACGCTACAACCGAGTACATGGAGTGTGTTTATAAGTACATGGTGTGTACTTATGAATTTTCTTGAAACTTCTATTTTTTCCTAAAAAACAACTAGAAATCATGATTCGGAACCCAAAAAATGATCCATGTTTTTGGAAACTTCCACCCTTAAGGAAATTCACCCCCAAATTTTCCTAGCAAGGTGCTGTAGAAAAAGAGACTTCCAAAAGCTCTGACCACTATGATCGTACATCGACGTCCTTCTCCCAATCATCATCCTTTACTCTCTCATGCTTCCCTTGCACTCATACTTGAGGAACTAACCGGCTATATATATCCTCCACATTTCAATCAGAAAATCCATATAGGACGCTCCTCAAACGGGGCTTCCACTTTGAGCTCAACCTCCTCAGGATGAAAAACCTGAGATGGGTCTGAGAATTAACGTCGAAGATGAGAAATTTGGATGACATCGTGCATATACCATTACCTCTGAGGTAACAACAACTGATAGGCAATCGGCCTGATTCTCTCCAAATCCTCAAATGGCCCGACGTACCTCGGTGAAACTTTCCATGTCTCTTAATCCCCTTGTATCCCAACCTCGGTGTGACACATATAAAAACCTGATCTCTGACCTCAAACATTAAAGGTCATCTCGTTTGATCAGCATGAGACTTTTGTGTTGACTGTATAGTATCCATACCTTTCTGAATCAACTCTATCTACTATGCAGTCTCTAGGATGAGACGAGGTCCCAACATAGCTGCCTCTTCTACCTCCTACCAACATAAGGGTGATCATCATGGCCTACCATACAAAGTCTTATAAGGTGCTATCTTAATAGTTGATTTAAAACTATTATAGTAGGAAAACTCCACAAGAGGTATGTGATTCCCCAAAGAACCTCAAAAATCTAGGATGTATGATTGACACATATCCTCAAGCACATGAATCGTACTCTCGAACAGGAAATCATTCTGGGGGTGGTATGATGTACTCAAAAATACATGTTTACCTTAAGCCCTCTAATGTCCAGGTCAATCTCGAGAAGTAAAATGAGAATCCCAATCCGAAACAATGGAGTGAAAAACTATTTGTAAATGTACAATCTCTCGGATGTATAACCTACCAATCTCATCAACACTGAAGGTCTCCTTGATCAGCAAGAAGTGAGAATCCTTTTTGAGTCTTTCAATGACAACCAATACTAGATCCTTCCCTCGAAGAGACCTTGGAAAACCTATCACGAAGTAAATCGTGACATCATTCCACTTCCACTCGAGAATAGCTAACTGGTGAAAAATACATAATAGTTGTTGATTCTCCACCTTGAAATACTGACAGGTGGAACACCTCATGAAAAACCGGCAACATCACTATTCATACATGGCCCCCAATACTGACCGTGTAGATCATGACACGTCTTGGGGACACCAGGATGAACTGTCCAAACTAAGGAATGAATGTCCTGCATCAGCTCCTTGTGTATCTCTATTGGCACACACATGCACCCATGAAAATGAAAGATCTCATCCTTGCCTAATGTTCGTCCAATAATATGGTCTTCTCCTGAAACACTCTCCCATAGAACTAGGCCTTCTGAATCTGATAACTTCTTCATTTGAACTCGACCAAGAAGAGTAGAGGTAATAGCTACAGAAGATAGAAACGTCTACCCATGTCTATCATGCACCTACAAATGCATCTCATAGAATATATTAATAAGCTTCCACTCACTGCTAGCCTCTTGACCTGCTTTTATATGAGTCATCCTGCTCAATGAATCAGCCACTTCTTTGCCTTTCCCAAGCATGTAGGCAAGCTCAATGTCAATGGACTAAAAGTACTCAACCCACCTTCGCTATCTAAAATTAAGATCATGTTGAGTGAAGATATACTTGAGTGTTTTTTGGTCAGTGGAAACCACAAAATAATCGCCCAGAAGATAGTATCTCCAATATCATATAACATGAACAACTGCAGCCAGCTTGAGATCGTACATCATGTTGTTCCCCTCATGTGGCCTCAACTATCAAGACTCGTATGCAACGACCACTTCTCCCTGCATAAGCACTGCTCCCAGCCCTTTACCTGATGCATCATAATAGATAGTATAGCTCTTTCCTAAGTTTGAAAAAACATGTATTAGTGTTGTAGTCAACCTCACTTTTAGCTCCTGAATGGATGACTCACAAGAATCTGACCACAAGTACTTCACACTCTTCTTATTCACACCGGTCAGTTGTGATGCTAAGCATGAAAAGTCCGGTATGAAATGTTTGTAGTAACCAGACATCCCTAGACAACTCCACACTTCAAAGAAGTTCTTCGGCTGCTCCATGGAAACTACTACTCTCACTTTCTCGAGGTCTACTGATACTCCTTTCACTGAGATAACATGACCTAATAAGTGAATCTGGTCCAACCAAAAGTGGAATTTGGAGAGTTTAGCATATCACTGATGCTCTCTCAGTGTACTCAATACGATCTAATGATGTGTGGCATGGTCGTGTAGAGTGTGAGAGTACACCATGATATCATCCATGAAAACTACCATGAATGAATCCAAGTATGGATGGAACACTCGGTTCATCAGTGCCATGAAGACTGCAGGTGCATTCGTGTGACCGAACAACATAACCACATACTTGTATAGACCTTACGTGTTCCGGAATGATGTAAGAGGTACATATGAAGGTCTAATGCACAATTGATGATATCCAGATCTCAAGTCAATCTTTGAGAACACATGAGCTCTTCGAAGCTGATGAACGAGATCATCAATCCTTAGCAAAGGGTATCAGTTCTAGGCTGTCAACTGGTTCATCATCCGATAATACACACAAAGTCTTAGGGTACCATCCACCTTCATCGCAAACAGGACAGGTGAACCCCAAGGAGTAGTACTGGGTCAGATGAAACCCTTTGACTACAACTCCTCCAACTGCATCTTGAGCTCCTACAACTCTGGTTTAGCCATCCTATATGGAAGAATGGACACTAGTACTGATCCTGGCACTAGCTCAATAGAAAATTATACCTCTCACTCTGGAGGAAAACTGAAAAAGACTCCTGTAAAGACATCCCTCATATGATCCACCACTGGAGGAAAATTCCATCTGTTATGTCCCCTGGTCATCCATATACAAACAAGAAATCTGGGTTGTAACTCTTCACGACCCATGATTCTCGGGTCCCATTATGCTCACATGAACATCCCATTCACCCTTATTAAGAAATGATCCACCCTCTAGAGATGTTATACTCACCCTAAAATGACATAAGTCGATAAAAACTTTGAAGAGAACTTACCAGTCTATTCCAGGAATGAAATCATAAACTATCATCTCTATGACATAAAGGTGCCAAAATAAGTTATACCCACCATCCTCAAGAGGGAACTCCTTGAAATGATGTAAACTATCCATTCATATCCCCATCGGACTATCTAGAATCAAGATATAAATAGAAAAAATATTACAGAGCCCAAGACTCTCCACAATAGCAACAGATATAAATCTCTGGGAAGTCCTTATATCGAAAATAGCAGAATCTAAAACCAAGGAAACTAGAATAGTACCTCGAACAATTGAGGGTTCGAGATCTTGGTCCCATAAAGTCTGCTCCACTGTAAATGTTTGGCATGCACCGAGGCCCTGCGACCATGCCTGAAAACTCTAAGATGATCCACCATGTTGTCGCTGAAATCATAGAAACTGGCTACCATAGCCATGAGCTCCACCACATTCGGAACCGCCGGAAGAACTCTAGTTCCCTAACTGATGAGAAACTCATGGTGCTACTCTTGAATGTGAAGTCATAGGAAAACCCCTATCACTAGCTGCTTTTGAGAAGAACAGACAGAAACTCTAAAGGTGACTCGTCTTGCCATATGATCGGCACTCCACTAGGTCTCTCGAGAAATGTGGCCTCGTACTCCCTACCATTCAACACATGTATCATACTAACGGGATACCTAAATTTTAATCACGCCTAGTCCAATCTCCATGTGAAGAATCCATGTGGTGATTTATACTATCAGTCAGAGAATTACCAACTCTGGATGCTAAACCGCCCAAGCCCATAGCTTCAGAATCCCTCAGGATGTGCTTCGTGATTATCTTTTGGTTGACTATAGAAGTGATGAAAGTAAACCTGAAGATATTTACGTAAGATCATATATCCTCCCTAAGACCATCCTCAAACTTCCTTGAAATAAATAACTCATCCCCCCTATGAAAGGGTGTAAAGAACTACAGCTCTCTGAAGTGAGAAGAATAATCCATGACCGAAAGAGTACCCTGCTCCAAACTCATGAACCCTTGGGCTCGATCATCCCTCAAGGTCTCCTAGTAGAAGAAATCGTAGAAGGTCTGATAAAACTCATTCCACACAATAACCTGCTGGTGTCCTACCTGTGAGATCATATCCCACTATCGTTTGACGAAGTCCCAAAGCATGTACATAGCAAGATTCATCCTGCAATTTGGAGGCATCTCCAGATTCCTGAAGATAGATAGCATGGATTCTAACCATCACTCTCTGGTCTGAGGTCCTCCTTACCCTATGAAGGTGGGAGAATGCTACTGCTGGAAAATCTATGTCAACTCTTCCCTAAACAGGGTAGAATGTTGTACTCCCTGGACGGTCTACATAAACCACCAAAAGCCCTCTCGGAATAGTGGATCAGCACCTGTATCTGGGATAATGTTTGGTGCCAAGAGTGGCCCAACTGGAGGATCTACTGGTACTCCCTGATCAGCCATGTCCAGTTTTTGATCAGTGCCCTGTAACTGGAATACAACCAGAGGGTGTCTGAGTGGAATGACTCTGCAAGGTCAAGCACACACCATAGATCAAGACTATCATGAACTGAAACAAATAAGTGTAACAAAGAACAAGATAATGAAATAATTAATGTTTTTCAAAACATGTCTACATGACATGTATAATGCCTACACGACGTGTTCCCTTATTTCTTCACATGGTCCTGTAGTTTTGTTAACCCAGGTCGTGTCACACCCCATACACACATCGTGTTGTCATTACAAACATCTTGAACTTGAATCATCTTCCCATACCTGAGTTCTTCAACATGGCTAAGCCACATAGTTTCACTAGAACAAGACTACACAGTGTGTTAGTGCCAGACATTGTGTGTTCTAGATGACCTTCACTGACCCATGTTGTTAGTTACATGACCAGTTACACGACTACATCTAAAAAGAATGTACTCTTTGAATATCACCAACCTGTGTTATTAGTTGCATGGACGGTTACACGACTGACTCTACACTGTGTGTTTATTCCAGTCACAGTACGTGCAAGAAGGATTTCCACCGACCCATGTTGTTCACTACATGGTTGGGTACATGGGTTACACTACAGGGAATGTTCAATCGTTACACTGCATGTATAACTTATGTTTTATCCATCCATGTCTTTTGTCAAATAGGAAGACACATGGTCTAAACACAGGACATGTACGTCCGATACACAGTGTGTCCCACCATGATTTCGCAACCCCGTTTCTCTACCCATATAGCTACTGACATGGTTAGAGACTACGCGGTGTGTAAATACAGTATACGATGTGTACTCAAGAAAAATAGTTCCTTCTCGAACAGAAGGACACATGGAATGTATTCTTCCTTAAACATCATGTATTCTTGGTTTTTCGGGACAATAATCCTTAGAAACTACCGCGGAACTCAGAAAACAATAAAACCAACATTTTATGTTCTAAATTTTGATCCTTGAGGGCCCACAACCCCTGCGAATCAATGCTTGTCATCTTATACATGCCAAATAAAAGGAATAATAAGGAAATGATCCACCAATTTTTATCCATGATGGACCATAACACCTCAAGAACCAATGTTTGGCATTTACGTTTAAACAAAACCTCACAAAATTCAAAACCCTATCAAAAAATAGGTATTCTATCAAGGAATCTATCACAAAAAAATGAATATCTAACACAACCTCTATCACAACAAAATGAAATCACTAATTCCCCCTAAATGGCAAGGATAGAATGCATGACTTGTGACCTCTATCAAGTGCCTATATGATGAATGAGATGACATAACCTCATCTAATCAGGTTGCAACAGAAATAGAACCTCAATAACATCAACAATACCAAAAAAACATGTGAATCACCCAATGGTGAAATCAAATAAACTATAAAATTTCAAAAGCATAAAAATTGAAATAAAGAGGTAAATTTTCATTTCCTTGTACATGGGTAAGCTACTCCCATGAACAAATTATTTCCATGTACCTATTTCATTCCTATACGTAGATATAGGCTCCCAATAGTATGTCAAGAAGAAAATAATTCCACGCATACCACTTTGTAATGCCTTAGTTCCAGAAGCTGCCCAGAGGTTCCCCATACCCAGTTGGTCACATGGCCTCAAGCGCCTTTCTCGAACACCAAAGGCTGGTGAATAGCAGCGAGGGCCTTGGGTGTGATAGTGGGGATACTATTCCCTCATCGGAAGAGTATCACAGTGGATGTAAAAATGATAACAATAGCTGAAGTAGTAATAATATGATACAAAAGTAAATGGTAGATGACTGGAAAAAAACTAGAGCACATATATAAATGATGCATGATACATATGTCTAAGAAAGTAGCGAAACAAATCCCAATGCAGAAATATAGTACTAAACCAAAGTACAAGAGAAATGAAAGTAAACATCTCCTTAGTATCGCTAGCATCATCTAGGTCCCATGCTCTCTAGCTCCAATTAAGTCAAGAACTTTATGTAGAAGGGAGCTTTCCCTTATCCATACCTATAGAAATATAATTTGTTTTCACCCAAAAGAAAGACCCAAATTTGGTGTGAGACAAATACCAATAGGAATCCACCCAAATATCTGTAGCTAATAGTCAGTGAAAACATATAGAAGGAAATAACCATAAAGAAGTAGTAAACAATGTAGTACACAAAAGTAGATAGTCCTACAGTTTCCTTTACAAAAATATAATTTTATGTATTTAATCAACCAAAACTAGAAACAAGAAACCCTCTAGGTAGTTATCATAGAATAACACCTCTGGTTGAAAATACCAAAAAACATATAACAAATACTATCTGAGGAAGCACTCACCGTCAATCCCCCTATAGTCATGTGTGAACAAGGACCCTATGAGGAAGAAATCACCATCAATTCCCCCTATAGTCTTTTAACGTTAAACTAAATATACTCTGAGGAATCAGTCAATGTCAATTCCTACCGTGGCCTTGAAACATAACTATAGACACTCTGAGGGATCACACAACGTCAATCCCCCCCTATGGTCTCACAACATGAGAATTATAACAGACACTCTGGGAAAGCCGTAAATTTCAATTTCCCATATGGTCTCACTACACAGGGTTCCTGTAGACCCATGTAATGCAATTGTGCACAAACGATAATCAGAAGCCAAAGTAAACCTCAAGAACTTCATGGCTAAAAAAACAATATGTCCTAGTATGCCAAATAATAGTCACTGCACACTAACAATACTAGGCATGAAAATAAAGAAGTATCCTAACTGGAAAGGCTAGACCAAAAGGTCAAAAACAAGAAAACAAGGGAAAAACATCCATAACATGGAAAAGATAATGATTTTTTCAACAATTAACCTCTATCTATATCAAAAAAGGCATATAAAGTAAATAAAATGACTAAAACCATAATCACACAATACCACGAACAAGGGTATTGGGAACTTTTGCACATATAACTCAAATACTAACTATAGAAAGGCACAATCCACTTACCTCAGCTTCCTGAGATCGATATATGTGAACCTCAGTCCTTAAATCGACCTGAATTTCGTTGATCTACAAAAATGCAAAAAATATTCAACCGAGGAAATCTTGTAAAAGAGGAGAAATTCAGAGATGATATTCAAGTATAATGAAGAACTCACTGATGCAATTCCAATGAAACTAGTAGAGTTCGATTCGGAGAAAATACGACGAGTCCATGGCTCGGAGAAGATCTATGGTTTGTACAGACGCTCCTGGACGAGATAGGTCGAGAAGAAGTGTGTTCTATCCATTAGACGTGAACTTGGTCCGTTTAATGAAAAAATTACACATAGTGTATTTTAGAAGTACACGATATGTACTTGCCTTTTCTAGCCTCTTCTTTATGTAGTCTCTAGGTCACCACCAAGGAAAATTTACTTGGCCATTACCCGGCCAGTACATGGTCATGCCTGACAACCGAGTAAACAACGTTCATTTATAAGTACATGGTGTGCAATCCTGAATTTTGTTGAAACCCCTCTTTTTCCTAAAAAACAACCAGAAAGCTATATTTATACTTGAAAAGAAGATCCAGGTTCTTACATCTCATTATCTGAATTCACATGATATCAGTAGTTAGCATTATAATTCCTTGAAATGAAATACCTCATGTCATCCAAAGTTGAAGTAATGTTCTGAAATCTTATGTCGATCTGAATAAAAATTATGTTCCATATATTTGGTAGTTGAAAACAAAAATCATATCGATGGAAAGACATAAAATTTGCAAACATCCTGCATATTTCATTAATTAACATGGTGATTCATGATCGCAAGAAGGTATCACAAATCTATTGGATCATGGGGATCTTGTAGACTTCACAAACCCAAAAGGCATCTCACAATTGAATGAACCATCATTGGACTTGGGATCACAGACCCTGAGATGGTCACAGGATCTGCATAATAGTCGAACAGTTATGTGATCATGCAAGTATAGCCTAAGAAACTATAAATAAGATAAGACATCCACATAGAGAAATGTCATCTAATAAACAAAGATATGTTCTTGGTTAAATCAAACAAGAACCTAAGTATAGAATGTCTTGAAAAGAGTAATCACAAAATGGTCTTGCGAATGAATCTCATGATCAGTTATTTTGGGATGTTCTTGTGAAAGGGTCATGTGACAAAATTAGTTTTCAATATATATGAGATATTTGTATCTCATGGATCAGAATCCATTCTCTTCCCTAGTTATAAGGAATTCCAAAGAATATCAAACACCATCTGGAAGAAAAATAATAACCCATGACACATATTGGAATCAATTCCAAACACATTGGTGGGTATTTAATTTCCTTAGGATTGATCCCTTATCTATTTGGTTGTGGTCCCTAAGGGGGTGGGAGATTTGTTGATTTCTGCCAAATGTGTATCCAAAATTTCACAAAAGGGAGAAATATTTGAACATGGGTATTATATTACCTACAATGAATAGGAATATGAATTTGGGTAGAACTCTCAAATCACATAACCATTTAAAGGAAACATGATGGATTGATCTTTTTAAGGTCAGAAGAATGATCCATGAACAACAAATAACCTACTGGATGATCTTGAATAGCCCCTTTAATGAGTAATTTTTTTCCCATGAAGGTGAAAAAGATAATCACTGATCATGTGGAGGCTCCTAGATGAATTCATATGGATCATGTGGATATTAAATCAGTGGATGCATGACTGACAATCCAAAAATCTATGCAAAATATGAATGAAAATATCCACTTGGTGGGAGCATTGTATGGTCATAAATATCATGAAATGTTCCCAAATGGTTCTCAATACACCTTGATCTCCCAATGATATGTTCTCTTTATCTTTCGATATCCTCATAAAGATATATCTGTCATCACAAGAAGGGCTTCAAAAATGTCCAAGAAGCCACACACTCCCCCATTGAATTCAATTAAAATGGAAGGGTTTCCAATGGTAAATTCATTTACATAACTATAATACTCTTTATTTGTAACACACCACATCAACTATATGGAGAGTTATTTTCTTTGACAACACTCAAGGAAACTCACAAGATCTCCATTCCATTGAAAATTTTTCAAGAAAATAAAAAAGGGAAATGTTTGGAACTTATTGCATGGATAAGAGAAACTGATCTCATGATAATGGGGTCATACACCCTAAAAGAAAATCCACGATCTCCTTAGGTCCACATGAAATTCCAAATCGATCTGGCGATGAACCCCTAAAAAGCCACCTTTTTCTCACACAATGTTCTGAATTTGAATCTCAGATCACACAATAGCCTTTCCACAGGTATCCAGATCTCACTAAGGTCCCAAGAAATGACAAAATATCATTTTAAAATCCCCTTGGAATGAACACTTTAAAAAGAATAACCCCTTCAGTTGGATAAAATACAATTATTGTGGCATTGAAGGGATGATATTGTAGTCACATAACCTCATGTGAAACCTATAATGGGACTTCTCAAAACCCATGGAACCTCATTCCTCTAATGACTCCACATCAAATTAGTGAGATACAAGCTACATAATATGGAATATAACTAGAGAGGTTAGGCCAAAACCCCCTCTAGTATCTCATGAATTTATCGATCAATGATCCCATATGGGTAGGATATTAGATAAGATTTCTTGGAGGGATGGATCACACATTAGTGAAAGTATCCCACTAGTTAAGTTGTGAGGAGTGACTCTAAGGGTCATGAAAAGTGAAAAGTAACTTCAAATGATCATTTTTTATCACACAAAAGACTTTTAGCATTTATGATGGATTATAAAAAAGATATCTATCGTATCATCTAGGTCACATGAATCCTAAAACTAGATAAACATTGAAAAATTATATGGCACATACAAAATAAATGATGGAATGAAGAATAAAATATGGGAACTTACATTAATATTGGTACATTGATCCTCAGGAGCACTGAATGACTCATTCGGGTAATGAAACAACACTAGGACTTATCACTCAATATATGATATGTCCTCTAGACAAACCATTTAGCTCATGTGATGCCCTCCAAACATGTAAATCCTATCATGTGGAAACTTACAACCATGTCACCCATGTCTCGCAATGCCCTCCTAGCTCAGCATCTAGGTCAAGAAATTTCCTCTAGAAATGTGACCCAAATTATGTGATGATAGAAGCTCATGATATATAGTCTTGTGAATCCCTTAGGGCTCGCAAGACAGGTCCTACAGGTCCCTCCAAGCATGTTAGACTAGCTGCGTTATTCCCCCAGACAAGCCACCCATGTCTCGTGAATCCCATTAGGCTTTACATGAATATCTCAAGATAAAATACTGATAGGTAATTTTAGGACATGCGACACCCAATGAACATATCACATAGATTATGTAATTTCTTCCAGAAAATGCAGCTAGGTCTTGTGACGACACATGGTAATGTCATCAAAATTATGCTACACCCCTAAACCTATAAAAATAGATCATTATATTATTCTTAGACATGTCCTCAATGAAACATGGACATGTCTGTGAATCCTCATACTATTTAAGAAAATTTCAAGACTCGTTAGAAAAGCAACCATTATATGTCAAGTAGAAATATCTTGAGAGATAGATTTCTCTAGGGGTGATATTAGGATAGCCTCAATAGGTAATCCCTGAACAAAAAAAACAATGAATAATCCAATTCCATCCATAATCAAGATTCATAGGAAACATTTCCTAATGCTTCAAGTCCATACAAGAAATCCAAAGGGTTTTCATAACATGTCAGTCCCACATCCAAAAGAATTTAGAGAAATTACTTTCCATCCCTTATTTCCCACATAGGGCATAGTTCACATGGGCAAAGAGATTTCAAATTACAATATCTGTCATATCATGAGCCTCTACATGGAAAGGAACCCTCATTATGTAAACCCTAGTTAGTGGCTTAGCATAATATGTCCGCCAAAATAGAATTATGAGAAATCTAATTTCTGCTACAACTAGGTTACATAGGACACCTTCCTAATGGGCTGAGTTCAAATGGGCATCCACCTTAATGTAATTCTCATATTATCTCATACATCCAAACCATAAGGACCCAATCTATCCCATGGGATAATCATCATTCATCATCAACTAATGGATTATGAAGTGAACTAAACTATGATGACTATAATTCCTTCCATATCAAGTGTAAATTGGACATCATCCTAACGTCCAAGCTATATATTAAGCATCCAATGTGTTGTCTTAGTAAATAAGGTGTTAGGTCCAAAAGGGGACTAGATTCCCAGATTGTGGTGGGGGTGAATTAGGATATGGGTATTCATTTTTAAATTCTTCATGCCCCATTGGATAATGACCTCTTTAGTATGAGGGAAACATTATTTTCTCTTAAATTATTTTTTTTCTACTTATTTCCTTCTTTTTATAACTATTATGCACTGATATAAAAATAGAAAATAATGAACAAGGACACACATATATTACTTGGTTCACCATCACTGAACAACATCCAAGGAGCATACAATAACAATATTCTAATGTACCAAATACACTATGGATCAATACCCAATTTCAAGGTTTGAGATAGATCACATTTTTTGCTGAGGCTCATTGCCTTTACAATTCATTAGGACATATGTCTACTTTTTCATGGATCACTCAATTAATCTCTTTTGATGGTCACTGTAGGTAGAAAAGACCACATTCTTTCTCTTCCTATTTTCAATACTCAAGAAAGTATCCAAACATAGTTGATAGAAATTTCGGTCCCATATTTATCAATAATGAATGAATCCTCAACAATATGAAGATGATCTGTTGAAGTACCACCTTTATGTGTACTACTAGTTTTCATTAATCTATTTCAGGAACTGTTTTAGTCACTCTATAAATAGTATTTAATCCTCATTGAACTACATTAATTCAGGATTTTTGAGTGCTTTACGGTCGTCTTTTTATTTTTTACACTACCCCTACTTCATGGATGGATGATTTCTTATGCACCGCCTCTCTTATGCAGTCTCTTTTCCATTGTGGTACACATATCCCCATAAAAACATTTCATGAACTATATTTATGATCAACTTCCTCCATGGAATTTTCCCTCAAAAACTATTCCCCTTCTTGGAATTCACTATATTTAACTACTTATAACATCACTGAATTCTTCCTAAAGGGTTGATCTTTTCAAATAAAATTCAGTATACCTAATGACATGATTTGGGTTCATTATATAAGAAAATTAATATGCTAAATCCCTAAATCTAAATTACTCAAAACATTTATGTGGTATCCCCATCACCATGAAAAATGATTTTCGGTTCGCATAATGAGTCAATCATTTATATTGGCTGCTGTCTTTTGAAAACAAAAATTCCAATTTGAATATACCTAAACCAGCACCCCAGAGCTTTAAAATATGATCCAACAAGGAATAGTTTTTCTACTATAGACTATGAACATCCTAAAAACTGATCTTAATATATGGACTGTGTAGAACATTACGGTCCAAATCACGCTGATATGTATAAATATTCAATTACTAATTCCCCTTCTCCGATACAAATACCTTCCATGTGGTCACTAAACAACACTTCATGGTCTAGAAACTATGCTTTATGAAATAAATTGTGGAAAAAATTTCATTGGAATAAAAAACTCAAAAACTATGACATCATTAACATATTCTTCAACAACACTAACAATTCTGATTCACAGTCATCTGGATTTTTCAGTAAACCAGAATCACCCGAATAAATAAAAATGGAACCATGATGGGCTTCTAGATAACCCCATATCTATATGTAGTGAGACTTATTACATTCTATCCATTATTTTCACACCATGTATATATCATATGGGCTTACAGAATTTGAATGATCACATAATGTTCAACATGAATCTCCACCAGCTAGGGAATCCTTATTTTTAGGCCCTAATTGGTGGCATGATATAATTCCCCGATATAAGTGTATATAAATTGGGGATAATTATATAGGAGTGATTGAGGTACGATAAATTAGATTCTTGATATACTTTGGATATGTAGGATGCCACCCGAAGGCTTGAGATAAATATCTGGTCCCATGTACTCCATATATATCCTTTCCATATGAAATTAATCAACATAGGATTAACGAACAATCTGGATTTTGATTCCTATAAAAAATATGATATTCATGTCACCTCATAATGGAACAATCCCATACTCAATATATTTAAATCCTCCTTGGATGAAAAAAACATTGGAGTTCTTGGTTGTACAAATTCAACATATAAGAGTCTACCCATCAATGAGAAATGGATTAAGAAACAAGGATATATACATATAGATTCACAAATTAGATCCTTCCTTTATCAAATAAAAGGACTCATCACGTGATCATTTGGTTAAGGTAACAAGTCTCGCATAGGGATTATAAAGAGATTCTTGAGAAAATCATAAATATTTAGTTGAGTTCTATAGTATATAACAATTCCCACCAAATGTGTGTGATGACACTCTCCTATAATCCTCTCGACTATGGTCAGTTACTAAGCACCATTGGGTCAAAAAACACGACAGATTTCCTACCTTCATAAAGAAGGTTCATACTATGCTATGAATGTGTGAACCGTTGGGAGTTTATATGGAATATAAATATTAACGATGAACCTGATTTGGATGTTTTTATGGACATCAAACACCCCAAAATAAAACAATCATGAAAATCCGTTAAGTTTTCTAAAACAATAAATATAATGGTGAACCTGATGTGAAATTGGGTTTCTATGAAATCTTCTTCATAAGATAACAAAAGATAGACTGTGGAGTTCATGTCAGGCCATTTTGTTCTTTTCATTAAGCTTCCATGATGTGTCGCTTCTTGAAAAAACAAAAATGTTAAACCTGAATTGAATATATTTTACTATGGAATATAAATTCCAAGATAAAAGTGGATATACTACCTATTTATCATCAGTCCATTTTTCCCTTGCCATGAGGGTGCCCTGTTGTTTCTCTTCCAAAATAGAAAAAATGGTTAACCAGATGTGAACTCATTTAACTATGGAATATCCTTCAAAATGTAAAGATGATAAGCCAAAAAGGTAATTTTAGAATATTTTTTTCATATCACGAGGGTGAGAAATTTTGACTCTTCCAATCAAAATAACCTTAATAATCTTATAGTAGATTTTTATAAATTTTTAAGATTAATTAGTTTTTGATATATATTGAAAATTAATATTTTATTCGAAAAAATATTTTCTTTTAATGAATTTAAATATATATATATATATTGATTTAAAAAAATTTAAAAGTAAACTTTGTTAATCTCTCTTATGAAAAATTTAATTATCGTCTTTGGAATTATTTAATGTTTCAGTATAGTAAAAAAATATTATAATTTAAACAACATTTTTATTGAAAACTACTTTTCTTCACATTTTTCCTGATTATTTTTAAATTAAAGCCTTAAACTTTTATGTATTGAATTTTGAAAATTTTATTCCTTATCATGAATAATGTGGTTCAAATTCTGAGTATTTATGTATTTTATTTTGGGTCATTACGAAATGTATCCATAGTAAATATTATCCACCTCAGCAAAGGTAAAATGAGTAAAAAAGGTTATAAATATGAGATAAGGTACCAAATTAATCCCAAAACATTTCCTTATATCATATTATAATGGTAAATAGACAATAAACAACAATAATTATAATATATGTCATTTATAAACTATATTTCTTTGATAAATACATTTATATTATTTTTATTAATTAAAATTTGAAAATTTCACTCTCTCAACTACAGTATATCTAAATTTTTATGTATGTATAATAATACGATAAGTTTGATAATATTTTTTAAAATTATAAAAAAAATATTTTTTTTATTTTTTTTATTTATTTTTAATATTTATTAATTGAATATGTAACTTAAATTCTATTGAAACATCATCATACATTTTTATAATTATTACAATAAAATACAATAAATTTGTTTAAAAATATTGAAACTAATAATATTTGGTTGAATTATATTGTTAAAATATTTTTTATAAAAATATAAAATATTCGGGGTCTTTTAATAGTTTATATGAAAATTACAAAAATATATTGATGACCTCAATGTCAATGGAAATGAATAGTTCTCAAAATGTCATTAATGGTAATTGATAGTGGAAAATATTTTATTAAATGATTCAAAAACCATAAAAATAATATCATAAAAATGTTAGTGGGATATTTTTTAAAGTATAATCCCTATAGAATTTATGGATAACATTACATTTTTTGTATCTTTATAGATCATTAAATAGTAAAAAACTATTATATTATGGAAATTGTAAAAATGATTAACAAGAGTTAAATTAATGAATAAGGATTTTAAATTAAAAAAACTTGTATATATTTTATTGGATGAGATGATTTTGAATTATTGTAATCATATATTAAATATATTTAAATTTGGGGTCACATGATTATAAAAATTAATTTATAATATGTTAGTACATTATATACTTCCAAGAGTGCCCCTTTACTCACTTAAAAAAGGGAACCTCTTATTCTCTATTCCTGTCACCTTTTTATCCTTATATATAATAAAATAATTTACAAAAAAACATCAAGGATTCCATCACCACATAAAATATATTATTTTATTTCAAAAAGACAATCTGTTTGATTCAAAAGGTATAACCCAAACCGGTTTCACAACGAGGAGGGTTACTCTTAATCTAGTTTTTTCTATTTTGTTTTTTCTTTTAACATCTATAAATACATGGTATAAATTCTTAAATTAATATTTATGTATATTATGTATATTGAATTATTATTTTGATAATGGTATTACCATTTTCCTCCTTTTTTCATCCCATAGAAAGTGAAAACATCACTTATGTGTACCTATGTCTTTCCATCTCTATGTGTTAATGTAATTATATTTTCATAACAATTTAACAGAGATATTTATAAAGTTTTAAATAATTACTATTTATGATATTTAGGGAATACTTATGTAATTTTAAATATAATACACCATTTACCCTTTTATGTTTAAATCTGTTACAAAATGATAGTGTCGCTTATGCGTATGTATGGACTACCAACTCCACGATGTGATTTGGTTCATTAAAAATTTCCACTTTTGATGAATGATAATTAGGATAATTTTAATAAATATATAATATTTATATTATATTATAATTAATTTTTAATTTCTAATTATCCTTTAAATTATGTTTATTTCATCCGTCGAAATGTGAAAAGAACGTTCGGGAGTATGTAAAGACTACCATCTTCATGAATGGTGTAAAATAATTTTGTATAAAAAACATTATAAATTGATTATAATTTATATCTAATTAATATATATTCTATTTATAACATAACTTTCATTATGTATATAATGAAACTACAAACTATAGAAAAATATGTGATGAAACATATGATAGAAAACTAGCTAGTTTACCCTAGAAATAATGAGAATAATTAATTATTATTTATGAACAAGGGATAAGATTTCATATGTTTGTAATATATATTATATTAAATATGAATATGGGTAAGTTAAAATTTTACAATAAATATAAAATTATTATACAATATGGTAAATATAGTTTGAAAAAATTGATGGGTGAGGTATGGGTTTGTTGACTCAATTTCTAGTCACTAGGGTATGAATCTACTTCATTTACTATTAAATTCAATGATTATGTATTAAATGAAATAAATTTTTTTTATGTTGTATTTATTATTAGGTTTTGTGGGTTATAATATTTCCCACACAACAACTTCTATGATTAATTACCACTTCATTGATACACTATTTGTTATGGTTTATTTCCCAATCTCATCACTATTCAAGATTATTTATATTTTAGTGTCTATTGGTAGAATTAATTTATCATTATACATTAAACACAATATTTTGTATTATTAATAAGTAATTTATTGTATTTAAATTGTTTCATTTCATCTTTTAATATTTATGTTCTCAAGAGACAAAAATAAATTTTTTTAGGAAAACTGATTTAACCTCAATTTTTAGTCAGAAATGTTATTTCGTCGACTTTAATTTTTTCTAAAATTGTTCATATAAATGTTTTTAATATTATAATACTATTTTTCCCTTCATTTTTATACACTATATTGTTTTTTTATAATGTTTTACAATGAATCTTCTAATAATTTTCAAAAATGTGGTACTTTTGAATTTTGATGAAAATCTGAAAATAATATTTTATTGAACATACATGACAAGAAAAAGTTTTCCTTCATTCATATACAATATATTATTTGATGATTCCATTTAAATATTTCATGTTTAATTTCGAAGGAAATATTATTCCTAATATTCTAGAAAATATTATTTTTCTAAAGTGTTATTCAATGTGAAAATGTTATTTTCCTATTGAATTTATTTAATTATTTTCTTATAGTATTTCTTTTCTAAAATTAAAAAACCCATTATTTTAAATATTCTTTATTATGTTTATGTTGCAATGATAATTTCGTTTTTAATTGTTTGTCTAGATTCTGATTAATTTGATTATAGTAAGTGTTAAGGTCTTTTATTATAGTTATTATAATATTTGAAATTATTGATTGTTAAGGAATTTTGGTAAAGTTATATAATTTATATATATGATAAATTAATTAGACTTTTTAATTTATGGATCCATATAAAAATATTTTAAACCCTTCATGGATAAGTGGGAATCTAGAGAAAAACATATTGGGAATTTGGCTGATTCCTTACCCCTTTATGTATGATATCATGGAATGATTCCATAATTGAACGTTTACAATTTCTAAAATTATAAATCCATCATTTTGAAATCAACTATTTATTTCCATTATATTTTTAGTATAATTATTATTTTTGTGGATATGGTTCAAGATCATATTATTATTTATATATAATATTTTTATAATCATTAATTCAAAAATTATTATTTTTTATGTTCAGTTTTTTGTAAATGAACTTTGATTTCATTTGTTTTCTAATCAAAAATAATTATAACATATGTAATCAAGATATATTATGTTTTATATAATCCTTGATAATCATTTTAAATCACCTTTATTTTGTTTCTTTTCCCTATGATATGATGAATGAATCTTTGAATGAGTTTAGTTTTGTAGATTATTTACATTCATTGTGTTTTAAAATTTTACTTTTGATGTAATGCAGAAATCATGTACATTTCTATTTTAGGATGAATAGTAAACTATAAATTCATTTGAGATGGGATATCTTTTATCTAGTGACAATTTAATATTGTTACCATCAACTATGGTCCACTAAGGTTTGGGTCATTAATTTTTTTCTTTTATTAAATTTGTATATGGGACCATCCTTGTAGATAAAAAGTGGGGATTTCTATTGTATGCATGTTGTAAGAAATTTTCTATATCATGAATTTTTATTTAATATGTAATCTTTTATTATTTTTATTGATGTTTTTTTATTTATATACTCTTGATTTTCTCTGATATGAGGGTATAATCTCTCCAAGGTAATATCGTTTACCCTCATTTCTAGTTAGAAGCCTTTTGAATATGGTAAGGTGCGCCTAAGGTCATGTCACACAATAGGGTGGGTAAATGTTTAGCGGACTCTATAATAAAGAATAAAAAATTGTATTAAAAACATTTTTCATTGATTACAATTAGGGGAGCTGTTATATAGGTGGTCGAGAAATGTGTCAAATCATGAATAAACCTTATAGTGGTGCATCATGAATTCCTTTTATTGTGGGAATTTTGTTTTATGTGGGTAGAAATATATATTTTTTCAATTCAATGTTATATATTGGATATTTAATGAAATTTGATGTGTGTATTTGATATTGTTATTATATCTTTATACCCTGTATTTTGGGGGAAATGGGTATTATACATGCATCATCTATTGAACATTGGATTCATTTTACATTCAGGTGATTGCGTTTGATGGATTTCATTGATGAGGGGTTTAGACTCCAAAATCAGCAAAAATAAATAATATGAAATTTTCATATATACATTATTGGTCAAATTAAATTCCCATGAACCGTGATAATTATTTTATGATAGGTCAAATAGATATATGAAGGTCTTTCTCTGGCAATGGATATACAATATGTCATGTTATATAAGTGAAGTCATTGATTAGATAGTCTAGATATTTCACTCTACATCTCTATATTAATTTTTATGGATTAGACTAGAGTGATTATCCAGGGATATGTGCTAAATTAACAAAATTGGAAAAAAACCTATATGATACATTCCCATATAGTTTTTTGATGGAACTCCACTAAAAAATGTGGGGGCTATGGATTTCATGATAAAAATAATTTTAGGTAGAAACCATAGCATATGTGTATATTTGGAAGCCTTAGAGATATATAGTGAATTGTATGTAAATGTGTTATTGTTTCGGTGTAGTGTACATGAGGTTCTCTTGGTATCATGGATGGGATAGAGGTCATGATAGGATTGATACCAAAATAGAGTGATTCATATTTCATTTTAGATGTGATAGTTAATGATGATCTTGGATGCTTAGATCTTGGAAGGATAGATCATGGGTAAATACAAATTGATTTTGAGTAATTATTGTGAAGTTGGTAGTCATGTGGTTGGGTATTGTATTAAGTTGGAGCCTCAGTTTTGACGAGGAGAGCCGAGGTTGATTCTAGATTCATGCCAATAACCCATGTTAGGGTTGTGTTGTGTGTGCTAGAAAAATAAGATTATTTTTATTGAGATAAGAAACTATGAATAATGTTTTATGGTTTACGTATAGTTATTATCTGAACATTAACCTATTTGGATTGAATGTTAAAACTATGAGTGTTTAGTATGAAAATAGGATAGGGGCCTTGGAGGATTTTTCACCCTTACGGGGGTGATTGTCTGTTGTCATGTATTTTTTGGGGAAATACATACTTTTTATAGGATATATCATGATATTATGGTGAATTACCCACTGATTATGTGATTAGTGAGTTTATTTGTGTGGAAATGACAATAGTTTTTGGGTGATGCTTGTGGGAATGACAGTCCATGTTTTCAGGCAGAAATATGAGGGTTATAGTGTTTCTAGAATCGGTGATCATTTATTTAAAGGAAAAATATATATCCAATACTGGGAAACATTAATATAAAAACTCAAGAAGAAAATTAAGGGATGTCATATGTCGGGGAGTGATCTTTGGGATATTTGATGATAGTGTTACCAGTGAGATAAGAATGGGTAGTGTCTAGGGTTATTTGATGGCCCATGTGTATGAAATATACAACCATATCTAGATAATATGTTCAATATTTGATGCAATGAGTTTAATGATGATTTGTTTTTAATTTATAGAGATAATTTAATGAAATTATTTTGGATGGAGGAACATTATCATTCATGATTCTATAACCCTATTGTTGGATGGATTGTGGATAAAATTAGATCAATTATAGATTTTCATGGTGGAAGTTAGATGTTGATATAAGTGTGGGTCCAATGTGATCTGATTCCCTAAGGAATAGTTTATTTAGGATTCAGATGTGTTATTTGTTGGTATTATTTTATACATATTAGGATCTATATGGTGTTTAGTTTGTCAATGTGTGATTATAATCAGTGACATTGATGTTCGTGGGATGTGGTCGTGGTAGTTTACGCGAGTTGGTGGTGGTATAACCATGAAATTACATTTTGATTCATGTCTATAATTTATTGTGGTTTTAGGATGATATCTGAAATAATTTTAAATTTTAAACATCATAAACATGAATAGTGATATAATTTCATCTAATATAGGTGATCCTTTTTTTGTTAAGTAATATATTAGAGTGTTGATTAAAATTTTTGTATCAAATTTGATTTGGTGAGGTAGAAACCATATCATATATTCTATCAGCGATATTGATGTGAGTTTTTGATAATTTATTTCTATGTTGGGGAACTCCATGGCATTGAACCCACAATCATAAATTAAGTATTATTGTGGGGAATAACCTTATAATTGTAATGAATCAGTTGATAAAATTATGCAGCCTCGATATGGACTTGAGTTCTTGAGTACTATATTATTAATAAGAATCATGGTTATTGGTTGACTAAACATTTATGGTATGATGGGTATCAGTTATTAGATTTTCATAATGGGTATCAGTTATTTTGCATTTTAAAATGGAAAAATGATCTTGAAATTATTTTATAATTTGGAAAGGTTGGTATTGATAATTGATGACCTTTTGGGGATTAATATGGAAGAGAATAATTATGGTATAATGTTTGTAAGGACTCATATTTTTTAGGGTAATTAGTTTTATTAAATATTTTTTACTAGGATAAGGTTCATTCTTTAAATTGGTTTTTCAATTATGAAATTTATCATTGGAACATCATAAGGATGTGTTTTGGATTATGAAAATGGATCAGATTGTAGTTCAGGAGTGTGGGTGAAAATATTATAATGTTTTTAGGGAAATTAATTGAAATTTTATCATTATTTAAATTCCATATTATAGAAAATCCTATCTAATTCATGGATAATTTAGTTCAATAAGGAATCATTGTAGTTTTAAGTGCAATATCATGGTGGTTATTGTAGAGGAAGTACCAATGTTTGTGTAGAATCCCTATTATACAAGGTTTATGAGGTGTGTATTACATTTGGTGTGATCTATCAGGGCTCTAAAGATGAATTATTGTGGTCCGTGTTGATCTCACTTCACTTTTAGGGGTGATTCTACCACAACCCTGTGGTTAAACATTGCATGCTCCATGTTAATACAGAACATAAAAAATCTAATAGGGGTTACAAGATGGTGTGTAATCCAGAGATATGGTTAGGATAACAACCCCATACCACCCACCAGAGGTGGGAAGTTCCCTAGATCCATGATTCATGACATGGAAAGAGTCCAGATAGGGGTTTCAATGATTGTCTCTATGATGCCACCACATGGGGTCCCGGAAGGTTTTAAGTGTTATAGCCCAATAATTTCAATATTAACACATCTTTTAGTATTAATGAAAATAAGATTTAGGAGAGAAATATTAATCTATATATACCTATAAAATCCCTCTCATGGATCCCCCATTATGGGGGGGTGCTCATATTATAATTCTAAGATGATATATGAAAAAACCCTATTTGACTCTTTTTCCTTCTTCCCCTTTTCATTCTAGTGATATGGAGGATTTTTGTCTCTAGGTATTTAATGACAATTGAAATTAAGAATTGATAAATCAGGTGAGTATGATTTTTCTTTTTTATGTGGTAGATGAAGGTTATCCCATGTTTATCTCGACACAATTTCATTCATCATTTCAAGAGAGATATATAATTTTTGAAAATTATTTATCATTTTAGTTAAAATATGATAAAATTATATAATTATCGAGTTTTGTTGATAAATATTTTTCTTATGATGGTATTATGTGTATGATATAAACCATATAGGTGTAGTTGGCCACAATTTATATGAAAAAAGGCAACGTGTTATGTTTTTTTAGTACATATTTTTCTTCATCTTAACTCAAAAATAATTCAATATAAATTATTATAATATTTATTTGAATGTGTGGAATAATGTAGGAGACTTTTTTATTTTAAAACCCCTGACGAAAGGTGGAGTGGATCTAAAATTAGATAGTAACATTGTTGTAATGTTATGTGACCCATATGATAAAAATATTTATATTCATTTTTTATAACAATTCATGATTAAATAATATAATTTGTTTGATAACGAGGGTTAAAATTTATGTTTTTCTTAGTTAGAAGATATAAGAAATTGTTGTCCATCCAATACATGGAATAAATGATCACTAGTGCATAATTAAATTATTACCTCCATGTTAATATGTCTCTAATGGATACTTCCCCTAGTTATATTGATGTTAGGTGATGGAAATGTCTTGTGGTGGGAGTGGTGATATGGGGTAGCCTATATTGTGTAAAAAGGTATAATGGGTATTAATTAGAGGATTAGGGTCTTGTAATGATATGAATGATGAAAACAAACTATTTCTGGACTGATAACTCCCATCATTGGTCCCAGGAGTATATTGGTGTGAATAAATAAAAAAATGTCCTCTAGAAATTGTCATTCTTAACAAAGGGGCATTTTATATACTAGACAATTTATAAGACCCCTCCATAGGATATTTGAGATGAGATGAAGGTGAATATCTGGGGATGTTAATTAGAAATTGGTATTTGGATTATAATATGTTTTAGGATGATAATCAGACCCCAATTACTAAGGAAATTATTAGATAAAAATTATTATTTCTGGTGTCGTTAATAAATGAAATAAACAAGATGATATATATAAGATTTGATAATAACAAGTGCAAGGTACCTTGGTTTATTCCATGATAAGGGATAGGATATGTTCAATATGTTGTGGGGATTGTTCCTAAATAAATAGAACTCATATATTGATCATTGATAATGGTGGAAAATTTGTGTTCACTACAATTAAAACATGTTATTATGATAGGAAACTAATTATCATGTGTTTGATGTTGATACCGAGTCTTGGACTACCAATTTCTATGGAAATGTTCTTTTTAATACCATAACAGTAATGCAGACTTCATTGTGTTTGAATTATTTAATTGGTGTCGCATAATAGAACCTGGTTTCATCTTTTGTGGGTAAGTGATTCAAAGAAAATGACTTGAATTATAAGGGAGTGGTAATGAATGAAACTACTATAAAACTAACCTATACCAAGGGTTTGGAACTATTGGTATAGGCCTCTAAACCGTTGGTATAGCCTATACCAACGGTTGGGAGAACTGTTGCCATGTAAGCCGTTGGGATAGGACTATACCAACGGTTTTCCCAAAACTATTGGTATAGACCTATCCCAACGGTTTTGGAAACCGTTGGTATAATTAATATGAAAATCTATACCAACGGTTATGAACTGTTGGTATATGTATTTCAAAAAAAACATTCGCTGGGATTTGATCCCAGGACCCCTAGTTTATTATTGAACAACTTAACCACTAACCTAACATTACTTTTGTGAATATAATTACATAAATATATATATATATATGTATTCTCATAATTATTTTAAATTTTTATTTATATAATGTTCTAGGTAAGAAGAAATGATAAAAAAATCAAAGGATCTATACCAACGGTTGTCAAAACCGTGGGTATAGATCCTTTGATTTTGGATTTTGATTCAGGGTGTAAGGTGGATTTATGGGGGACCTTTCCCAACGGTTTGGGAAAACTGTTGGGAATGGTGTCCACAAAGTGGACTTTTCCCAATGGTTTGGCCAAATCGTTGGGAAAGGGTCTACCTATCCCAACAGTTTCCCCAAATCGTTGGGAAAGGTCCCCCACAATGTGGACTTTACCAACGGTTTGGCCAAACCGTTGGGAAAGGTAGCCTCAAAGTGGGATTTCCCAACGGTTTGGCTAAACCATTGGGAAAGGGAACCTATACCAATGGTTTTTATGAACCATTGGTATAGAAGCATTGGAAAAGGTCAGATTTCCAGTAGTGTGAGAATCTACATAGATATTTAATTTAAGTAAGTTAATAGTGATTTTATGGGTATAAGTGATTTAGAATTTATATTTTCAAATGATATGAAATTAGATTATTGGACCTCCCTTTCATTGTGAGGTAGTAGAATGGAAGATGGAAGGCCTTGAGGGAAAGGGATAGTCCAATTGTGGTTGAGATTATAAATAAACCCTCTTTAGTGAAGAGATATAGTTTGAGACAATGTTTTGGGACAAAATTAAGTGATAATTCATGTCCATAGAATTCATATATCACCATACCCTACCGATTCTACAAATATTCTTGACAAGGTCGATTCTATTACACGTACACTTGGATATGTAGTGAGGACTTGGATGATTACCTACCAATATTGTTAATGTATGATCCACATTATTTGTTATGAGGTGAAGTATTTCTATAATGGAATCGAAGAAGGTATGTTTTTTATCATGGTGGTATAGATAGAACATGGTGTCCTCGTGGTTTTGTCTATATCATCAAGTGTTGTATTTTCATGGTAATCACATGATGACTCAAGAATCATGTATAGTTATTTATTTTTCATAATCATGTTTACACATGGATATAATGGAATAAATTTTGATTATATTTAGGGAAATTAATGATTTATAATAAAATACCATGTCCAAGTACAATAAAAAATATGTAGACTGTATATTTTTCCTTTATGATGCATAAAAAGTAGTTTAGTGGATCCAAAATAGGAAAATCAATGGATGTTTTGTGATGAATATGTGTCATGTCCTTACATTGGTATTATGGATTTTTGTAATTTTAATTCTTCTTATTTATTAACTAAATGTCCTAATTTTTGTTTACTGGTTATGTTAGGTTTTATTTCTACCACATAACATTTTTATTGCATGATTGTGTATGTAATTATGTATATGATGATCATTTATGATGGATGTTTTTGCTAATTTCTCACCATTTTTAATATACTGTTAGGGTATAGTCTCTTTATCATAAAATCATCGGCCCTATCAACAAATAGGAATCCTACATCATTCAAGGAGACTCGCTTGAGGTCATATAAAACAACATTTTGGGATAGTATATTGTATCCCAATGACCAAGGCATTACATAGATAATTCAATATGGGTATGGTGTTTCATAATTGACGTATAAGATTTATATTAAGCCTCAAAATAACTGATAATATGTAATGTTTGTGGATTATATATTTATAATTGAGAAAATTGAAATAAAATATTTACAACATTAATATAATTAGATTATTTTGGATGATAAGATAAACTTCCAATGCACTCCACCATATTAAATCTACCTATAATTTCTCATGATAACTTCACTTTAATTATATATATATATATATATATAAATAAATGGTCGTGGTTAAATTTATATAAATAACTTATTATTCAGGGTAAATACTAATTGTTATCCTATGAAGATCGCAAATAAAACTGAGTAAATCTAATTAGTCGTTAATAAATTATGTATAATATAAAAACATTAATTCACTCCTTTACCATATTATGTGTGATAAGTGATGTATTTCATAATTTTATCCAATAAATAAGGGATTAAAATTACACAACATGTAATAGTTAAAATTTATTAATTAATATTAAGTTATAAACAATAGTCATATAATTAAAATTACTAATTATAATTAGATTATCCCATGACATTTAATACATTAAAATCTAATCTCAATAAATGTCTTAATATTCATGTAGTATGATATGACTAGCTAGTTTCTATTTATTATAATAAATAACCTATTATAAATATGTTACTTATTCTTATTGAAAACATTCATAATATATGATCTAAATCATACATATCTATGTGAAATGATTCTAAAAAATCCTCCCAAAATCATATAACTCTTACACCAACAATATTACTAATTTATTCATCAATTGGGATTCTAAATTTTTTATCAAATGAGTCTCTTTGGTACATTGATAATTATTACAGAACTCTTTCCATTATCCCTTAGTTTTTGGGGATTTACTTTTTTGGTGATAATTATGAACATATAATATATTTAAAAATAAAATAAAGTGGTTGAATAAATCAACAAATTTTTTAATATTTCCTTTTAACAACTAATATGAAAATTTTAATAGAATTAACATTTTCAATAGGACTTAAATATTTTAAAAATTGTTTTAAATAAAATTTAATAATACCTTATTATCATATTACAGTTTATAAACCCTCAACAGTGGTGGAAATAATACATATCCTCCTCCCTCACGTGTGTCTGATATTCCACTCTCTAAAATAATTAATATGATCTTAACAATCCATGTTCATCATGACACAATTATAATAAAATCTGATTACATTATTGAGATCAATGATCGTTTCATCATTCATAATCATCATTTGAAAAAAAAAACACAGTACATTCAAAAGAGGAAATACTACTTCCCAAAAATGTCTACTTTATTTATAATGGGAAAAATGAAATTGAATGTTTTAATTTCTTTTTATCCTAGAACATTTGTGCATGATATTTTATTATTATTTTTGGTGGTTATAAATTTACATTACATTATATTGTATGCCATATTGGAAAAATTTACTATAATTACTCTTATTGTATACACATTTTTAATATTTTAGATCTCTCTAAGAAAAAATATATTTTACCTCTTCTATTTATTATGAACCAAAAATTTCATTTTTATTTAATAATGTTGCTCAAAAGTAATCTGATGAACCAAAAACATGAAATAAATATCATTTACTAGTTCATTATTATCATGTCAAAAATGTATTATAATATTATTATATATACATGATATTCTTATATAAGCACACACAACAGATTTATGCCCAATGAATCATATTATACAACTACAGTATTTTCGATGCAAGGAAATATTGACATCGCTACTAATGAAAGTCTCTATTTTTTTATTGGAATAAGATCATTCATTAATCACACATTATATAATAACCTAACTAATTTTCTTCCACCATTCATTATACAAACAATTATAAAAATCAAATAATGTAGTAGTAACTTTAATTATTTATTAAAAATACCTAATTTTTATATACAATTTTCCTTTATCCATCAACCGTTCATGAATTTGAGATGATAACAGTACTAAATAAAAATTACCATATCTATATTTTCATCTTTTTTGAGTATAGTGTATTGTAAATTCAATATATGTTTCTCTAAAACAATCTATAATTTCATAACAAGAATCTGTTATAATCAACAATTCATTAATATTGGATAAAAACACCACTAATAATTAGTCTACATATAAGAATAATTTCATTTTCATAATATGAAGTTTTTTTTGAATTAATCAACCCAAATGTTGTTACTAACAACTCATAAAGACTATGAAATATTCAAAAAGTTGTATTCTACAAAAATTTTAGTAAAACAATTTTCTAGTGATAAGCTGATTTTAAGTTAATTTTTATTAACCATGAAGCCTCTATTGACTGATCATATAAATATTTGATTTTAGAAATAGAGTATTTCTTATTAATAGTTATAATATATATATATATATATATATATCATTAAATTTTATTATTTCTTAGGTGAATAATATTGTATAACTATATCTGCAGACACTATATCAAATTCTTTCAGGTGAAACTTGATTGTCAATAAAATCCATTAATTATAAAATATTATTTTAATCCATATCATATGATGTTGTATAGGTTCCCTTGGACCCCTAAACTAATTGTAAAGTATACTCAACCTATCCCTTTGGAGGTAACCAGAAAAATTATTGGGAATCACATCAATAAAACTATATATAACAATATAAAAACATATTATATATACCCATTCATCTGACGCCTACATCCACATTGACCTTGGGAATTATAAAATTTCCATTTCATCTAATATATGTCATTTCAAAACCTATACGGTGATCCAAATCCTTAATAAATAATTGACTATCACATAAATGATAAAAGAAAAAATTCATTGTTATTAATAATTATTGCATACTTAGAAGATATTTTATCAATCCACATAGAATACCACATAAAAACCCCCTATTTAACGATTGAAAAAATAATATAAATTATTATAATAGATCAATTCTTAGAAGGATGTCTCATATCACACAATAATTTATATTTCATTTCTCATGTAATTTTAATACATAAGTTACAAAATAAAATTCCACATTTATCAATATGTTTCATAGAAAATTAATTGAAAAAAACATTGTTAGTCAGTACAATCACATATAACCTAAATGAGGTTTGTTCTATATAAATAAAACATCAAATTGTTGAAAGAAGTTTTTATTTATTTAATCATTCATACATAGTAGTAAAAATACATTCAATTCCATCGTTATTGTCACATTTTTTTGAGATCCCATGAGGGTCTAAGGATGCTTTTGATATTAAGAATAAACCATAGAATACCCATATAATTAAATATTTCTCAAAGAAGAGATATATCTTCAACATTACTATGGTACTCTAATTTATGTATGTGAGGAAAATGTTTGATGTAACCCTCTTCCACTACCTCATTGTGGTTTTCCTATAAAAAAACATTACACATGGGATGAATTTCCCCTATATTACACTCATTTAGACTTCATGTAAATATATAAATTATGAAACATATCAGACTATAATAAAAACACACCAGAGATTCCCCCATAGAATAAGAAATTATGAACACTTACATGAATTGTTATGTTAATAATTATTATTGATTTATTAACACATTTTTATTCACATTATAATAGAATTATTCACTGGAAAAAATTATATTTATTCAAAATATATTATTTAATTTTCATTCTATACCAATTTCATTGTGTGTTTTGGGTTTTTGACGTTTTAGGATGGAGTTTGATTGAGTTCTATAGGTGGGATTTGAGATACATAGACATATAAGGTAACCACACCATGGAATTGGGTGTGTCAATGGTTTGGGTGTTTCTATATTAGTGGTTTATGAAATAGTTCATATTAGATAAGGGGTTTTTACTAAATAGGAAACCCATTTTTTATTATAGTTACCCAAAGGGTGAGAAATTCTTGGAATGCTATGTGTTTTTTATAGAGTGTTTCCCTATGATGATCAAGTATGAGATCCAATAAATGGTGATGTGTGTATTGTTTAGAGAGGAAATAGGGGATTAAAATGCAATAAATGAATATATAAGGATCTAGTGATGGGTATAAAAATCTAGAGGTGAGGTAGATTATGGTTTTATAGTAGAGGAAATACATGGAGACCTAGATCTCCCCACACTAGAGTCATGAGATTTGAGAAGTTATACATAAAGGGATTAATCAATTTTACATAGAGATGGATATAGTTAAAAATTAGTGATATGAAATGAAATTATTTATTTTGTGGAGAATAGCATCACATCAGTCATGGTTCATAAATTCTATGTTTTGGGGGCCAGAAAATGTCATAGAAATTTAGATATCCAGTGACAAACAAATCTAATGAACGCATTGAATATCTTTTTATCTTTATATAGGTCATTGAAACTTTATTTTTAATCATATGTTAAATATCTTGTTCCTTTTCTCTTTCGATATCTCTACTTATAGTTTTAATGTTCTTATTTATTAGGATCAAACTCACTTTGATCATTTTAAATGTCATCATCTTATTTCCCTTATCTTATTAATTTCTTTATACTACAAATTTACTATAATGAGTCTTATCATCCTTAGTATTATGTATGAGGGATGTTTGATGTTGGTTTATTGTTCTTTGGTTCATGTGTCCTATGAATTAATTTCAGTGGTTATTTATCGTTGTTTCATATGTTCTTGGGTGGTGATTCCCTCAACGATTCATATCAAGGTATAAATTTTGTGAACCCTCCCTTTATTATGTATGTTTTCAATGTTAAATTAATCTCCATTCATTGATTGGATATGATTATTTGACTTAAAATATGATTATAATCTGGACTAAAATAAATATAAATGAGGGGATGTAATTTACATGTCCATCATTATTTCTACTAATTTATTATTTTGAATTGTTCAGTCCTTTATTGAGATATTTTTTTAGTGCTGTGGTCTACATGTTTCTTGATGTTTTTAAGAAAATGCATTCACCTTTAAGAGAAGGAAAATGTTTTAATTACGATTCAGGTGTATGAAGATGAAATTTATTTTTAGATTCTAATTTATATTATATAATGTAAATATGAATATACGATTAATGGAAATTTATGAATGAGTTATTTCTAGAATTTGTGGTGTTGGATATTTTTGGTGGTGTTGGATGATGTAATTTGTTATGAATGAATTTTTATGGTAATGTGAGGTGTTATTGTCTAGTAGCTACGATGGAAATGCTGGGATGAATTGGATGACATGTGATAGGTAGTAAGGCTACATTTGTTTGAATGTAATGGGAAGAAAGGTAGAATTAGTTTTAATGGGATATGGTATGACTTTTTTTTATTCTAATATATTTTGATGTGTTGTTATTATTGGTTTTTTAGTGAATTATAATTTTCATGTTTTGATATAACTGTGGTATAAGTGGGTTATTTTGGGAGATGTATTAGTTTGTTGATGTGGAAATGCAACATATTTTCCCCATGTTTTAAAATTTAAATAATAATATTGTAATGATAATAGAATGTGCATATACTTTTTCAGATAACCAATTATGACTAAATAATAATCAAAATTAGAAAGCGATGATCAACTGAAAAAAAATCCATGATATCTTGGGTGGTTCTCTATTAAATATAAAAAACAAAAATGAGTAAATAACATAAAGTCGTTGGAAATAAGTGAGTCTAAAATAGTTCAATGATGGGTTGAAATGGGAACCAAGAATGTTTATTGTGTTTTTTCATCGGGGATGGGGATGATTTTCTTTATATATGGTATTTATATCGATGTGTGATGGAATGGTAGGGTTGTTACTATAATTAGATAATATGGCGTTCATTTTTTATTGGATATCAATGATGTTTTAGTATAGGATATATATATATATATATTTGATATAATTTTTTATGATTTCTTTATGAACACTACCCAATTTAGATTCCCTTAGGAATTCCAAAATGATTTTAGTTCCAAGTGTTTTTCATAGAATCCATGTTTAGGGGGAAAGATTTAAATCTACCCTCTATTACCCACTCTCTATACTAGCTATGGTATAGTGTATTGGTGCTATGGATTATATTGTCAGATATAGTGGGGGTCGTGAACTGTAGGATGGGTACATGAGGTTGATTCCTTTTTTATACATAATACCAATCATTACTAGACTAATGGTGCAAAAATATGATGTAATATGTTGACTTGGATATATGTTGATAAGGATGTTGTGAATATGTCTTCTCGTATTGTTTTTATTATGGAATAGAAGGAATGATTCCATCGTGTTTTTCATGAACAAATAATTTGTTGGGGTTTCATTGGAACCAACATGACCAACATCAAATGATGGATATAGTGTGAAAATGACACTGGATAATGGGGAATATCATTTATTTAGGGATTTTTTCAACTTCATATACATCCATATGATGTTATCCATTTCATAAATTGGTTTCATTCTATATAAAATATTATTATTATGTTATGAAGGAGACTTTTTTATGATAAGGAGGGAAATCATGCAATTATAATTTCTGAGTATGACCAGAAAATGGGATTTGGATTCTTGATCAATTTCTATCTTAATTAGATTCTATTTTTTTGGGTCCAATGAAGGTGGACATAGTCATGTTCATAATTTTCATAGAAAAAATTATTAACATATATCATAAGATGTCCAAGGATTTAACCACCTAATGGGATATTGTGTTCTTGAATTGGTTCTATCATATTTCACATTAGATTTTTATCGCCTTTATCAAATGGAACCTTATAAGCATAGGTAGTTGATGATTAAATTTGATTAAAATATGAGGAATAGACTTATATAGAAATATTTTTCACCAAATGGTGATACTACATTATTTTATAATAAGGAAGACCATGTTTTGAGGTTTTATATGGACTACTGATAATTGAATCGGTTGAAATTCTGGAACCATTACACTATTCTGATGATTGATAATTTATTTGACTAGTTTAAGGGGGAAATTGTTTTTAGTAGTTAATCTCTAGTATTGGTATTGAGAAATTATAGTGGATGAGGAATTTATTTTTAATACTTCATTTAGATGTTTGGATGATAGCTTCAGATTCATTTTCATATTATTTGGTCTTTGATAACTCTAGACATACTAATGCGGCTCATGAAATAGTTCTCTAAGGTGTTCCTAAATTGATTTTTGGTCATGATTGTCAATGCCAAAATTATATAATTATTGTGAGAGGAGGTGTTATATGAGAACTACAGGGCCCTTCTGTAGTCCACTGAATAACATTATAATTTTTGGTAGTTGTTGAAGTTTATTTTTTGGGCCTACTGTGGTAGTACATTTGATTAAAATTAGTGTATTTAATTCATGGTAAGAACTCGAGATTGTTACATAGGTCCTTGGATTCATCATCACTATGGGTAATTATAAAAGGATCATGTATGACGTCTATTGAGTGGTGGAGACATTGACATCCTTGAATAAGAAAGATTAAAACTTCTTTGTAGACCGATTAATGACATATACCTTCTGACAACTCGATATAGAGATGAATAGCTACTCTTATGCATTGATTCATAGTGTATGGGATGAGATTTGAGGTGTTCTATGATTCTACTCATTAAATTTTTAGTTTTATCATTATACAACATAAATAAGTAATATCCTAGGGTCTTGGTGGCTACATCACCACAATAATTTGTATACCACCCATGATATATTATAGAGGTTGTGTTCTACACTTTGACTTTTTTATAGTGTAAACTATTTGTTGAATGACTTGTACTCTTCATGAACCAATAGTGATATAGATATGTTTTATTTGTCAATGATATGAATCAAAACCCATATATATAGAAGTATACTTACTATAATATTGATTTGGAGATCCCATACACTATATGGATGGGAAATGTGACTGTTAATGCACTAATATGAAAGTTATATAGAGATTCTATAAGAGATTATAGAGAAATTTGGAATGGGATAGAGGTTAAAATGATAATAAATATCAAAATAGTATATTTGGATGAGTTTTACTATTTTAGATGAAACTATAATCATTATTAAGGAAGTTGGTAGAGGGGTATATGTGGTTAGAGTTAGATATATTGGTGATGAGAAACAACATTCTTACTGACAATTCTATATGTTGATAGTCAAAGGATGACCTTCATCAAATGGTGTTTTAGGGATATTTTTTGTTTATAATGTTGGTCCATGAGAATATTATCTTAGTGTTATATAAGTCAATTTTATTAATACAACATCAAGTAGATGTGATATATAATTCCTTGAGGGTCTGGATTTTCCGAGCCATCGTAAAGTGGTTGGGGGTGTAGATCATTTTTTATTATTCATTCGATCAAGATGTGAAGGGATAGAATCCTATTATAGGTTGATTAATATAGTTTTTGGATATCATTTAGTGGAAATGTTATCACATATCAATATATTTCATCAATGGTTTACCAAAATATTATGTGTTATGAAATTGTATTTGGGAATTCATGGATCAATTGATAAATTCGTCCTACATCCTAGAAATTAGGCACATTAGTATTATTGATCACTTGGAAGGGAATTTTTTGGACAAGGTGGTGTGACATTACATGGTAAAAAGGACAAACATTTTTTATTAGGATTTCCATTTTACTCATCATGTCTTTTTATTAGTTCAACATGATTTTTTATAACATGTTTTCCTCAAAACATCATTTTATCTCTAGATTGATAAGAAGAGAGATCAAAACATCTAATCACAAGAGGATAAATGATGGATTGTATTATTATTTTATGGATCTTTATTGAGAACCATTACATCAATAGAGTGTTTTAAAAATGAAAAATTTCACATTTTTATTATCATGGAACCATAAAAGCAATCTAAATTAGTGGATTTTTAATTTAATTTTTTATTTGTGGTTATTAGGGAGTTAGCTATAATATGAACTAATGCAGTGTACATTAAAATAAATAAGATTAAAAAAGGTTGGGAGTATATAATGGTGATTCCACAATAATAAAAATTATATGAAAATTAAATGAGGATTTCATTATAGTTTGAGATGGAGACCATGTGTTATTTATGATTTCTTCTTTTTGTGGGTAGAGTATGTTTGTAAAGGGTATTAAGATTTATCTAATATTGATTTACCCTTTTGAGGTGGTGCAAAATACTGGAAACATTATGTATCGGTTGGGTCTTCTGTATACATGTTGGATCCATGATGACATCCATGTGTCAAATATTTGTTGATATCATGATAATGTTTCCTCTATTAACTATTGAAGATATATTGATGATGAAATTACTATCATAGATCGGCTAGATGATATCCATTTTCATAATAATAATATTTTTGTGTCGATGAAACATTATTGTCATTATAGTACAATAGAGGAATGATGGTATAGGGGAGAGTACTTGGGAACATGAGTAGTAGATAATAGATCATTATACCATGATTTATTGATATACATTCATCTGTAATATTTGAGATATTTGTTGATAATATTGATGGATTTTTTTCATTATTAGGTGAAATTCAATTAAGATTAATCATTCTATATAATACAACATTTTATTTAGGGTAGAATCTCATTTTATAGGTAACTCAGTGGGAATACATGGCTATTTGTGTATGTGGTTTTATTTCTAGGATTAATAGTTGTTTTTGATGATTATAATAATAGGATATGTAAATAATGTAATATAGTAGACCATCCAAACCAAGTTGTTTTTATGTTTTCTGTATTTCTTATATCAAAAGTAATGTTAGAGTTATTCAAAATGTGAGTGTTTAGATTCATAAACCTTGAATTATGCCACATCGTTGTGCGGGGCATAGTGGTAGAAAAAAGTGAATGATGATTGTAACTATATAGAATGATACATGAGTGTTATAGGGTTATCACATAGGAGGCTGACTATTTTGGATTATGGTACACCACAGGGTTCAATGCCCATGGTAGAGTGTGTTATGTTACATATACTTTCATATAGGAAATGATAATGGTCTCTATTCCACCATGAATTGTATGATTTTTAAGTACATCGGGGGTTCCCTATGTAAAATGTAGAGTTTTGAAGAATCTAATCTAGATAGTGGTGGTATAAAGGTTGGGTAGTGTTGGATTTTGTATGAAAGTCTAGAAATATTAAATTAGTGCTCTCTGTGATAAATACTTAGACTTTACATTCCAAAATTGAGTGATAGTTTTCATTGAATTATGATGAAATACATTTTGGTTTTCTAGTTGACATAACACTCTACATGCCCTGGATCAAGGAGTGGTTCTGGTCAGTTTATTAAATGATTTTTTATAATTAATGTAAATTTTTGTGTGTTAAGAGTTTAAAAACATTAAAATTAGGGCTCTATTTACTAAGGGACATTATAGAAAATTTTTATTTCTCTATGATAGGAATGAATCCATTTTTATTTCCTCAAAAAATAAGTGTTTCAATTTATGGTCCATGTTGACGATCTGTTGCATCAAACCCTATAATAACATATTTGAGAACCATTATCTCAATCCATGTGTTTTTACTATTAATACTATTTGTATTATCTACATAAAAATATATTGGATGAACCTTTGTCAATTTCACATCATCACCTCTCTCAAGTTATTTATACTTTTGTAGGTTATCAATATTGAGTCTATTTATTTATGGGTTGTAGTACGAGCATGCTAAAATTATGCATCTTTATTGTTATATCACATAGTAGTTTAATTGAGGCTATATGAAGTCTGATCCATGTTTCTTCCATTTCTAATCTTCAATTCCATTAAGGATTTTTATCAACAATGGGGAATGAATAACAGAAAATAAAATATATAAATGTTTTAATTTTCATGAATAAGTTTTCTTTGTGTGTATGGTATGTTTATTACAAAAATGGAAGACAATAAGCAGGATTATAATAAATTTTATGAATTGGAACTAATTTAAATATTCTTTATTATGTTATTTTCATTTTTTTATTTTTTTCATTTTTATCATAATGATTAAATTTTTAATAATTGCATAAGATAATATAGTTTTGGTTGTGATAATATCATTTATTATTATTCTTGGGATACTAGAATAATGATTCATGACTTAGATAATCCTTTAATGATGATAATAAATCAGTTGCATGAAAATGATTTTTTAGTTTCTCAAGTATGTGATTTTAATTTAATATTACTATTGTATTAAAAGGGATTTTATAATTGTTTTTTATTCCAAAATTGGATATTTTTTCTTCCATTTTTTATGTTGGATGATTTATGTTTTAATATATTTAAATTTTTTATGTGGGGGTTTTTATGGGGCTGTTTCTATAGTCAAATTTGAAATAATTGGATGGAATTTTGTTTGAATATTTGATTCATTAGATATAATTTGATAGGTAGTGGGAATAAGTTTGTCTATAAGGTTTGAAATTTGGACTACTATTGAGTATTTAGATGAATTTGTATGGGTTATTGGTGAGGGTTGTATAGCGCGTTGTTATTTCATTGATTTTGTAGGAAAAAGGGTACAAGTTTATTATTGTGTATGATGAGTTGGTTTGTTAACATGGTAATGTGTGATAGTTTTAATAGTGGATCATGATATAATTTTTAATGATGTATTTATAAATGAACATGGCTAGAATTGTGGTGAGGGTTGAATACTATTGAATATTTTTAAACACCTTTAACGAGTGATAAATAGCTTGAGGTAATGTGGGAAAACCTGTGTGGTTATTCATTAAAAATGTAAAAGAAATAGTTTATTAAACACAATGTTGTTGGAAATTGGGGAGTCTAAAAAAGATATAATATGACTTTAAACAGGATTATAAGATGATAGTTATGGATCTTTTGTGAGGTTTTTTGGGAAATGTTTTCAATATAGAAGGAAGCGGTGGATTTATTTTTTTGATGGTCAGGAGGAATGATGGGGTTTATTTAGTTTGGACCCTCAATTTTTTGTATTTATGTGTTATATATAAATATTATTTCTTTAATATAGATTTCATAACACACCCCAATAGAGACTGGTTCCCATAGTGATTTTGAAAGGTTCTACGTTCTTGTATTTTCGACAATATCTTGGTTAATGAGGATGGGTGAATATATAGACACTCTTCCCCGATAACACTACTAGGTTTTGTACAATGTATTGTTTCATTGGGTGATATTGTGAGATATGATATTTATTGAGCATGGAAGTCGGAAAAATTCATGTTAATGTCATTTCTTTTCATGATAACCTACTATAAAATACCAACTTTTAAAAAATATAGTATGAGATATTGAAGTGGATATAGGATTTTGAGGATTTATTGGTTGTGTTTGGTGGTATTTTGTTGTTAAGTAATTTATTTTCTAATGCTAAAATGGGATGCTAGACCCTACGGGGGTTTGGTGTAGGATGGGTTAAAACCAAACCCACCTCAGATTCCATATGGAGTAAGCACATGACGTTTTCAATTGTGGAATGAGAGTGAAAAACAAATAATGGAATTTGTTATGGGGATTTTATTTTTATAGTCACGATATTATGTTAGTATACAAGAATTTGAAACATGGTGAGTGATCATTAGTGATGGAAGGTTGTAGTCGAATGGGTAGTTTCTAATTGTTGCAACTAGGTTTTCACTGTAGCATTAACATTAATATTCCCCATTTTCCATAGAATCATTCGAAATTTTCAAACATTGTATTAATTTTTTTCTCATCCATATATATATATATAATATTTTTAGGTTTCTAAGGAGTGTTTTGTGACCTAGATGGATAGTTAAACCATGAAGATTGTGGTTTTCTTCGATGTCACTACCGAGGAGTTTAATTGGTATTTTGTTTTGGTATTTTTTTTATGACTCAATTCATTAAAAGTGTGATTCGTTGAGGATTATCTATATTTATGTTATAGTGCTAACAAATTTAGTTTTCCCTTTTTGTTGATTATATGAGGGTAATGCCTCCGATTTTAAGTTTTAACCCATGATACTAGTCACCAACCTATGCCCTATTGGAGGCATGGCTCGATGGTTATTGTTATTTTCATTGAAATCCTAGGTGGGTTCTTCATGAGGAAACTAATGAAAATATACATAATAAATTATATCATAATAGAACCACATACTCAATAATAATAATTTATACTAATAATTGACAGGTAATACTATTTAATTATATCATATAAGATAATAAAGGATCATAAAATCCTATCAAAAATAATTGATCATACATATCCTCATCTATATACAATATAGATAATGAATATATAACTTTTATGAATTTATTATTATTCCTATTTATTATAAAATTTCTTTCGTGATGAAACATAAATGTTCAATATCTACCTATACAAATAATATTTAGATAAAACTAAACATAAAATAATTTTGGAACCCAGATTATGATAGCCCCTCATGTTCCTTTACATGAAACCATACCTTCTTCCATCAAATTAAATACCACATTATTTGAAGGCATCTACCTTTTCCCACTTTTTGCTCAATGTAACTAGAAAATAAATTCTGATGTTGATTATCTATACATATTGATCCATTATATATTAGATTCAGTTAGATGAATAGGTTAGGGGATTCTATATATATGGAACTATAGTAATATAAAATTTAATTTTCTATAAAATATGCAAAATCTTCTACATAGTTTTAACTTCCAATACATATATCATTAGATGTTATTGATGCCTCAGTGCTTTATTTTTCATAGAATGACTAGAAAAATAAAAGTAGTATTCCTAAAAAATAATAGTTTTTTTATTTCCTTAAATTTGAAATGATCTGATCAATATAAATCCATATGTAGATTCAACATTTTTAAAATTTCAATGAAACTCCCATTGACTTGATATTCCTCATTTATAAATATTTAAGGAAATCACCATGACATTTTTAATTTATTCATGCCCATATTTTTTATTATCAATAATAATCAGTCAAAAAACCATATGCAATCAACAAAAATCATTTTTAATTATAAACTCCATAACAATACTTCAAGGTACATATTTTAAGACAACAACATGCTCTATGTGGTTTTGAATTTAAGGAAATAATTTTCTAACATAGATATATATATAGGTCATTTTATATTAATTTTTAAAATATTACACTATCATTATAGTAAAAAACTATATAACATTATAATAGAAAAATTAAATAATGCAATGAATACATAGTATTAATTTCATTACAAAATAACTTCTAAAAGATATAATTACATATTTTATGTTTTTAAGATGAAAAATAAATGTATAATTTCATTAGAATACCCAGTTTTCATTAATGATTCATCAAATGAATATATATAATGGTTATATGATATTTTTAGTAATATTATTAGATGTTTTACATGATGAATAAAATCACTCTGTGATTTTGTTGAGAATATAATGTATTATACCATGTTTAGAAAATGTCTCAGAAATGCATTTTTTCACCATGGTTTACATGGATTTTATAAAATTGGGTAGATGTAATAATTTATTTTAAGGTGGATCTCATTTATTTACACTATTTATTCTAAATGGGAACTTAAAAAAGCATATGGTGAAGAAACAATCCTTATAAAAGTCATGATTTAGAAAATAGGAATAAAATTAATTGTTCATGGTTTTCTGATGCCCTTGGTATAGAATCTATTTCTAAAAAATCACTTTGAAATATTAGAACATAAAAATTATTTGGGTTTTTTAGTTTTTTGTAAGGAAATTCAATATGAACCAAATACTATATGTATTTTTGAGAATATTTTTGATATTGATAAAAATGAAAAAAGATTTCATGTTTTGCAAAACTATTAGTTATGGTTGACACTATATATGTTTTAATATGTATAAAAATAATAGTATTTTGTGAATATATAGTATTAGATGGTAATATTTTTCTTGTAAAATCTATTTATAAAAAAAATTCACTGATGTTGAAACACATCAATGTGGGTAAAACAACATTACATATTAGTTCTGAATTTACTATAAAAAGTTATATAGTTTACTATTTTAATGGGAAATCATAAAACTAATTTATGAAGCTATAATTATATTAATATAACATTTTTATTAATGAAAAATAAAACTTTTGGAAAGGGATTTCCAAAATAAATAAATAAATTTGATGGATAAACTATCATATAATGTAGAAAAAGATGATTTACTATGAAGAGAGACTATGTATATAGGTCAACAAAGACATAATAGTTTCAGTAATTGGTAATTGCAGGTATAATAATTTACTGATATTAAAAATAAAACACAATCTTAAGAATGATTGAATATATATAATAGTGTGAATTCTCATTTTAAATTGTGATTTTTTAACTTGATATATTATTGAGTTCTTCTTGAGTAAGAGAAAATTGTGTTATGGTTTTTGTGACTAGTGATAAAACATGAGGTATAGTGAGTTCTCTATAGAATTATAATCAAATAGTGAAATAATAGGGTATTTTTGTTAAATGATTTATCACACTGGGTAATTTCCTTGTATATAACATAGTTTGAGATAACCAAGTAAAATGATATATATCTTCTTGAGGTATATTGTTTCCATAATTTTTTGACAGATTCAAATAGTCATTTTTTGACAAATCTTGATGAAATATTATTTTATGTGGATATTATAAATTGATATATAATGATTTAATTCACTCTTAGGGTATGTTAATTAATAATAAATATTCTATTGAATAAATTGAAAAATATCATACACATAGAAAAATCAGTTGACAAATTATTTGAGAATATAAATTTAACATTTGAATAAATCAATGGAAATAGTGAAATTATTGATGATGTTTATATTGTGAGTAAATTAAAGGGGAGGATATTTAAATATTTAATCCATAGGTTTTGGTTATTAAGAAAAATGAAGCAACTTTTATCATAGAGGATATTTTTCATAGTAGGATTATTTCTATTAATATTGGGACCAATGATAAAGATCCTAAAAAATATTTAATTACAAACAATTTATCATTAAAAGTTATGAAAATATCAATTTTGATTAATACCAAGAATAAAAGAGGTTAATGAGGTTAAAATATTTCATTTCTCAAATCTAAAATCTGTTAAAGGAAATTTTAATATGATGTTTTCTCTTATATTCATTTTATGATTATATTTTTTGAACTTTGTTGTAATGTTTCCTATTAATTTGTTATAAATTATGAAATTTAGCTACCAAATATGATATAATCTATAGTTGGGAAAAGAAATATGATGTAAAATAATTTTTTCACTAAAACAATACATCCACAGAAGTGTATAATCTCATAATTTAACAAGTAATGAGAAGATTATGATATAGATGGCGAGGTTTTTAAAAAACTTATGTTGGGTTTAGTGGTGTATCTTAAAAAGATAGATATATTAAATGATAAAATAGAGATATATAATATTTTGGTGTATGATACAAAACTGCATAAACAATTAAAACAAGAGGGGAATGATTTTTTGAAGGAGAAAAATCTAATATCTTGTATAACATAATGGATTGATTAGTGAAATTTGGGGTTAAAATTTTAAAATAATAGAGAATGATTTTTCCAATTGTTGATTAAGTTATAATATTAATGAAAGGATCATCCTCTTATATATATTCAAGTTGAATTAATCGAGACTTGGAAATTTTATCAATGATAAAAAAAGGTTTTTCACTTTTTTAATTGCATTAGAAAAATTATTTTGATTAGAATTTTAAAAGGTTATGGAAAGAAATATAGATACTAAAAGTATATTGGATGTCTATCCAAAATAACTATGGTGTTCTTATGATTCTAAATCCTATGTGGGTATTGATAATGAGAAAAATATTATTATGGTTGTTGAAAACCCATAGGAACACAATCTATAGTGTAATCATTATTTGGGTGTGTCATAAAAGTAAACTGTGGAAATTGAGATAATACATAGGAAAACACCCCAAGTCATGTCTTATTATTGTGGGAATATAGAGAAAATAATTAATGTGTTTTTCAAAGAAAATGGTAAATTATAACATCATATATACAAGATACATGATTAAAAAACATAAGGGTATGTTTTGAAGGGGTATTTTTTAAATTGTGTTGGTTATGGATGAAAATAACTATGTTTATCATAATGAATAGGAAGGATTATTCAATGGGATACTCAGTGAGTTATCTTAAGGGATATAATGGTATCATAGAACAATATAGAATACTAAAATATAATTTTAAGGTTACATGGTGTGGGGGATGCATTATATTTTTCAAGAGGAATGCTTTTATTATGAACCAAAAATTTGAAGTAATAATCATTGATTAAAAAGATGTTTTCTATGAATTTTAATATATTAGATATTTCATTGAATGAAACAGAATGTTATAGATTGTGAATAATTCATATTTTATACACTTCACATGTAATGATAATCAATTATTTTTCATAGGATTGAAATATAAACTAAGAGTAGCCATATAATTTGTTAGTAAGTAAAAAATAAATACTATTAGATATAATGGAAAAATTAATTTAAAATTCAACAATTAAATAGATTCCAATTTATTATTGGCCATTGTAATAGTCTTTTTTAATAGTAGTTTGTTTCATATAATGATATTTTTCTGATAAAGATTCTACTATAAAAGGAAGACAATATTTAACCATTACACAAGGAAAGTTAAATAAATAACTATATTCCATATTAGTATAGAAGATTACATTTTAAATATAACTAATCATTATGAAATTATTTTATAAAAAAATACGTTTTCAAGATGAGAAAAATCATTATATGAATTTATCAAGGGTGAATATGGAAATGACATCCGTAAGATTTAATGATATTTTACAAAAAAATTATTTATTTATTGGAAGTCAAAGATCACTAAAAATATATATAATCTAATAGTAATTAGGTTTTTGGGGTTGATGGAATGAATTCCTACTGATATTTAATGTAGAAGATAATTAGGTCATTTGGATGGAAAAGTTACCATGTACACAATATTGATGATTAAATAAAACATTCATACATGAATATCAACACATACAAATAATTTTTTCAATTGTGTAATAATTTATCCTAGAATATTAAATAATAAACATAGATTCAAAATATTCAAATTTTAAACTAATAATAACTTAATGTCATCTAAAAAAATTATTGGATTTTCATTAACATATTTGATAAAACATCATGGTTTTTTTTCAAAAAGAGAAAACCTATATAAAATGGTGCATTAGAGAAGGGAAACCAAATAAATAATTATTTGGATTGACTGATGGTGTTGAAGAACTAATTAAAGTTCTTTTCAAATATATTGGTATTCAAATTTTTCTATATCAGATATAAATATTGATTAGGTCTTATAGAGGAGAGGAGTCTATGGAAGATTCTATTCTCGAAAAGTCAAAATTGTTATAAAATAATTTATTTGAAAGTAAATGGAATCTTTAATAAATATAAAAGACAATTGAGATTTGTTTTCTGGAAACTCTTATAAGTGAAATCATAAACATAAGTTAACAAATATCAATGATTTTTTAAAAGAAAAAATATTATAATATTGTGAAAAATGATCATATTTTAGAAAGAATTAGTGAACATATTATATAAGAAATTATTCATGAGTTTATTAGCTTAGGGGTATATTAATTGGATACATATGGTCTTAACAAAGGAAAAAAATTTTGGCATTTCAAAATATATTTTTTCATATATAAGGAATTCATGAATTAGGTATTAAAAATGATTAAAAATAATTTTTGGGGATATTCCAACTATAAATATAACAATACAAATGAATATATTTTATCAAACATGATTTTCATTAGAATAAATACCCAAATAATTTAGATAATTTGTAATTGATGTGAATTAGGTCATGGAAATAAATAAAGTTCTTATCTATATTAAGACGATTTCAAATGAAGATATTATTTTGATGATAATGTAAAATAATTTTATCATAATTAATTGTTTTTTCTATATTAAGAAAAATGATGAAGGAATTTTTATTTGAAAAAAATCACATCTCTTTTGTAAAATTAAATTTCATATCAATGGAATTTAATTGGATGTGGAGTTTTTTCTTGTGGATATATTAAAATTAATAGTTTTGTCTTTACCAATAATATTGAAATGAAAAGTTATGTGCTTCAAAATAAATATTGAATAGAATTTAATTAATGGATTACTTATGTAAGATGTTTTCATTTAGCTATAGGATATATATCTCTTTCAAATAGATGAGAATAAATTTTTTTTCTTAAAAAATTACCATTTTAAGACCAATCTAGAGCCAATATCATCATATAAAAAATGATAAATAAATGAGAATTCATGGATTCTAATATAAATTTTTTGATATTGAAAATTATTTTAAGAATGATGCTGTTAAAAAATGAATTTTTATATTATAATAGTTGACGTATTATTTACATTATTAGATGAATTTCCATGTATTATTAATGATAAACTCATGTGTGAGCTTCAAAGGTAAATGATCGGCGAATTTAACTTTTTTATTGGTTTTTATGTTTTCAAACGAAGTTATGGACTGTTTATTTCTTAATGTAAATATTTAAATAACTTAATGATGTTATATAAATGTTTTAGAAGGGCATATCAAAGTTATGACTACTTTGGTTACAAAATAAATACAAACATCAATGGAAAACAAGGTAAAACTGGTGTATGGTGTATATCTTATAAAAATAATTATAATAGTGTTATACGTATCATTTTCTGGTCTATATGTTTTTTATTAATTCTTATATAGATATAAAAGATATCCTAATGGAATTAATTTGTCTGAAATTAAAATATTCTCTTGATATAACAAATTAATGAATAATTTGGAAATTTTTATAGATCATCACAATATATGTTATACGAATATGAATATGAAGACTAGATTTTTTGGTGGATAATTAAATTTAAACAACTTGTGCTGATTATTCTTATAGATATTCTAGTATATCATATGTAACTGAGAATATATATATTTTATCATTGAGAAATGTTGATATTAAATACACTATGGCTATTAAATATCAAATAAAATACATATACATAATAAAATAACATAAATAATTTAGAAATTATTTGAATTATATAGTTGTTATTAATTATAAAAAAAATCATGTGGTATAAATATACTAAGAAAATTATTAATCATTTTAAGATGCATTATGTTATGATCAAATATCATATTCTTTAAGTGTGTTGATGAAGGTTTGGTTAGATAAGAGAGTGATTCCATTCAATGAAAGATATCTTATATTTGGATGAATTTCCCTTAAAATTATTTTTAAGATGCAAAAATTGTCTCTAAGAGTGTATTCATCCTCATCTACATGTTTAGTTTTCAGATAGAACGCCCTCATCCCAATGGTGTTAATCATTAAATGCTTTTCTATAGCCATGTCAAATAAATAAGAGGTTTATGAGATGCAATATTTTATCTATATAATTTTTTAAGTTAGTTAATAATTACCTTTTATAATAGTTGTAGAGGTTTTCTATTTTTTTTTTATAAAAAAAACTAGATAATTATGTAAAATTGCAAATAAATTGAATGTTTGTTACTGTGTTGAATCTTGGGATGTTATAGTTGGTGGTATTTCATTAGGGATAATTTTCATTGAATAGGGAATTTTGTAGAGTATATATATGCTTTATTAGTTGAAGTATATAAAAATAGATTTTAGTGTAAAGAAAAAAATAGAAACAAGTAGTTTCAAAATGTTACTTCTTACACTATATAAAAAGTGATGTTAAATAATGTGGTCATATAGAGAATTTTTTTTGACAAAAATACCATTTATATCTTGTTACATAGGATAGGGTTGACCGTCATTGGAATAGAGTTGCTGACAAGTGAATTGTTGATTATACAATGTCAAATATGATGATACCAATTGAAATATAGAATATACTAAAAGATAAGGTTGTTTTTTTATTATCAATAAATATAGAGGAGAATATTATTTGAAAAAAATACAAGATTTCATTTTAGGATGTTTTTTTATTTCAAATAATCAATAAAATACCCTAAATGAAATGTTTTTAATTTATGATTCTCTATATCATTCCATGCGATGTTTAGAGTAATTCTGTTCAAAAAACATGGTTGAGGACCACGGTAGTTTTATTGTTAGGAAGATTATGTCATAGTTTATACAATTTTTTTAAACTACATTTAGGATATATGATGTTATCCTTATTTGTTACATATTGGTTATGAATATTTGGATGTAGATTGTAATACCCTATGGAAGATCTCATGGGACATAAAATAATGTTATAAAGTATAATTTAAAATGAGATACTAATGAAAATTAGTTTGGTACATTCATTGATTAAAATAAAGGGAAAATAAATCATCGTTCAATGTTGATTAATCATCTTGTGTTGTAAAATATTTTTTTAATAATCATGTAATAAAAGGAGAGTTAATAAAATTCCATTTTCTTCTTTATTGTAACTGTATAAAATTGATGTGATGTAAAATATTCCAATTTCTTATTAATTTTATAGTTATATTAAAATCAGAAAAATAAATCATTATTTATAAGACACAAAATTATGGTTGAGTTTAAGAATATTTTTTTAATGGATGAAAATGGTCAGATCTATTGGAGATAAATGATTATATGTCCATAATGAGTAAAAGAAAAGGATAGAAAAAAATTACTACCGCATGGTGAGGTAAAAAGGCATCATCTGGGTTAATCCTAACTACGTATCTTAGTTTTAAATTTCAAAACTGAATGGAGTTATTTTGATACTCAAAAGTATACACATTGAGATATTTAATGAATGATTATTTAGGAAAATATTCCCATGAAATTTTTAGATAAAATAATAATTAAAATAAGTGAATATTATATTTTTTGTCTTAAATTAGATAAATAATTTCTCATATGGAGAAAAAATATATATTATGAGAGAGCTTGGCTAGTGGGAATCATAGAGAAATATCATTTTTAGAGTAGGAAAATTATATTGACCATCCATTAATAGATAATATATTGATATGAACGTGTTAATAAATATGAATCATATTGATAAACTTGTAAAGGAGTAATATGTTTTTTGATTAGAATAGTTCAATGTTTTACCTTAAGAGATTTGATTGTTCTTCTTTAGTTAGTGACTAATGAGTAATCATTTTTTATGATTTGTTTTATTTCTTGAGCTATATTGACTCCATAAAGAATTTTTAATCCAAAAATTAAATTTTAGTGGATTTTGATTTGGTAAAACATATTCATTTGTTTTCTCTTCATATGTTTACTAGTGTAGGACAACCATGTAAAACTTCTTGTTTTCCTTTGTGTTATTTCATTTTTTAATAATTTTATACATATAGGGAGTTATGTTTCAATTGACCCCAAAAATAAAATTTATTATATATATTATATTAATATACCCTTATTAGTTTACCATATTTGGCTTTCCTTATATACATTAGTCTAAGAGGAACTCCACGACCTTGAACCTAATAATAATGTCATAGAAAATAATATATATCTAGAAATGTTAAATAATATTCATAGACAAATAAATTAATGGAATCATATCTTATAATATAATTATTTATTTTTCCTGAATAATATGTTATTTAATAATAAATTATTCATTAACATAAAATGAAAAACATATAATATAAAATTATAGAAAATTACTACATGTTTGCATAATATTCATGAAAAAAATACATCTATTACAATCCCGATAAAAGAATCATTAACAATTTAAAAAAATAAATAAGTAAATTTATAAAAAAATAAAAACACAGTTATTGAAATATCAAAACATATTATTAACATGAGATTCCATTCTATGTATTCTAGATAGATAGACACATATCAAAATTCATGTTTATAAATTATCATATCTCATTTCCATTTGGTAATTGAAAATTATAAAGTTAATAATCCAAGTAATTAGAAATTAGTTTTAAAAAAATCAAAAAATCATTTTTTAATCAATTGAAACAAATTTATTTATATCGATAGTCATACTCTAAAATCCCTTAAGGTTTTAAAAAATCATAATTGGTTTAACTTAATGAGACCACATGAACTTTGTGAATTCATTAGGGGTATGGGTTAATTATGGAATCCAATTCAGCTTATGTTTTTATTTCAAATAATAAATAATTAATATATATGTAAATGGTTTTATTTATATAAAATAAAAACTACAGAACCAATTATTAAATATATAATTAATTATATCATTGTATAAGTATAACAACAATAAAATAATGGATAGTTTGTTTTCAAAATCTTGTAAGAGACATGATCGATTTATCAAATAGTTTCCACAAGTTTGAATCAATAAATGGAGAATAACCTTGAACTCATAATGAAAATTGTGTCTATCCACTCACATAATATTCTATTAAAATAATAAATAAAGATAATATCACATGTCAAAACAAGAGAGTCTTTAACAATTGTAACATCCAACCATGTAACTATTGTGATTCTTCTTTTTCCTCGTGTTCTTTCCTTTAGACTACTATTCATCGCTACATTCTAATTAATGTACTATTAAAATTTAATATTAATATAAATATACATACATGTATAATCTTTCATGGTTGTGAACCAATCTTTTCATCTTCGCATTATAATTACCAATCAAATTTATAATAAATAAATTTTTTTGAAAATCTCAAAAATTAATTTGAGCCAATAGTAAAATCTAGTCATTATCAAATTTTGGTTTCATCTTATGAATTTGAAATACCATGATTGGGAATACATTGAATAAACCAATGACCCCACATTAACAAAACACATGAACAGTTCAAATTTCACTCAATCACTACTTGATCGCCACAATTTTAGAAATTTCATAGACAATAGAATATAAGAAGGTACAGATTAGTGTGATATAGAATTCATCCTTTATGTACTAAAAACAACCAAGAATCCTATTGGAAATACTTCAATACCATTACATGAATTTTAGAATTTAAATAATGTATAAAATAATATAATACTCATAGAATAAATGTTTTTTTATTAGATACCCAATAATGAAACCAACTACTTAATGTATAAATTTTTTTATTACCTAGAAATTCTAATTTACTCTTACATGTGATGTTAAATGTGAATTAATTAATCATAGAAGAGACAAAAAAATTTTCAAAACAAGATAAAAATGAATAAATAGGGATTGATAGTTAAATTGTGATATCATTTCATGAAGGAAAAACTTAAAAACGTCATTATACTTCATACTTTAATTACATAATTAACCTTACCAGTACTATAGGATTAATGAAACCTCATTATAATTTAGTACCAAATTGTGTAAATTATTATAGGACTTTTTTTATTTCAATTTTATGTAATCAAATACACATTAAAATCTATCTATTTACCTCGTCTATTTTAGTCACTTTTAATGCTCTTATAATGATTCAAAATAAAATTTCCTCATCTGAAACATGATGAATTTTATTTTTTTAAATATTAATCATGAAATTTAAAATTCATTAGATAAAAATATAATACGAATATAGATAAATAATAACCATTTCATTATTACTTCAATATACTCCCCTTTTTACCAAATACTTCTCATGGGGTGATTTTTATGACCCCTAAAAATCATTTAAATCGAAATATATTAGAGTTTTGTGATTTTAGTACTCCCAAAAATTTCAGTTTTGTATCAATAATATTATAGGACCATCATAAATGATGATATTTTCATCAAATTCCCAAACCATGTGATTATTTTTCACCATTATGAATAAATAACCAAAAAAAATTTGTATTAAATACCCATTTAGTGGTTTTATTCTTATATTTTTGTACATAGTGGAGAAAAAATAAAATTAATAATACTTAAATAATAACCCATTTAGGTAACATAAAATAAATTCCAAATAACTCTTATAGAGCTTATTCAACATGAAATATTATTTTGTCTGTCAAAAAATGCCCAAAATACATGATCAAGAAACAAATTTCCATATTTCACACGTTTTGAAATAAAAAAAGACAAAAATACACAAACACATAAAATTAAAAATTTGTCCATAAATCCCACCATCTTCGATACCCTTGATAAGATATTTATTATCATTTCAAGGGATTTTATCCTTTTTTCACACTAAAAAACTAATTATCTTGAAAGGATTATTTCATACATAATACTAAAATAAAATGAACCACTATATATTTTCTTGACAAACAAAACAAAAATTTATGATAAACTAAAATACACTATGAAATTTAAAAATTAAACAACAAAATTAAAACTACAATATGAATAAATAAAATGTAAATAAAAAATTCATAAACATAAACTCATTATTCCCATGGTTTACAATTAGTATCATCATTACAATTATAAATATAGAATTAAAGGAAATAACTAAAAATAAAATCTAAATATTTATTATAATGTAAATTAATTGAATGAGTTTTTTTGAATAGTATACATGGATATATTGATATATCTAGAAATATTATATGATATATATATGTGTGTGTGTGTGTGTGTGTGTGGTTCTTATATATAAGTCCATTGGATATATAACCATGTGATATATAATTTATAGATATATAATAATTGTCTTTATTTATATCTAATAGGTAAGTTAATTTTTAATAATTGACAATTTAAAATTAAATGTAATATAATTCATAAGGAATAATAATTATGGAATTACTTATAAATAATTAATTAAAATATTTTATACAAACGAAATATTTTTTTATGACACCTTATTATTATTATATTTCATCAATGTTGAATTAATTATTTTTATAAAAATAATAAATATTATAATACAAATAAATTGATAAAATTCATTGGTTAGAAGAAAAATGATTAATTGGAATGGGATGTAGTTATTATCATTAAATATTAACAATGAGATATTTTTCAATAATATTTTCAATTTTTGTGACATATCCTATTAATAAATTAAATTGATCAACATTAAATATAGAATCTAATGAAATGATTTCACTCATTATAAAATTTATAAATATCTATATAATTGGTAATTGATATGAAATTAGATTAATAACACTTTCAATTTGAAATCTATTTTTCAAAAAAAGCCGTTTAATTTTATATTTATTAATTTTTCATTTAAAAGTAAATTTTTTAATATTTAGAAATTAAATTATATATAATTAAATAAAAATAGTCAATATACACATTGATATTAGTTATTTATTTTAATACAATTTTTATGCATAAAAAACATACAATGTAAAAATTGGGTAATCACAATAATAGTAAAATGCGGTAACTAGTCGTAACAATTAATAAAAGACAAACATACAATAGAACCATATATTTTTTTATCTTATGAAATAAATTAATTAAATCCAAAATTATTGTTTAATCTTATGTTTTCATTGAATCCGCTGGAATTATTTAAATTATAACCTTATGCATAATAACATGGGTACAAGTAGAAATGCCTCTCAAACTCATAGATAAAGGAAAACTCGGATAACCCCTATATAAAATCTTTTCTATTTTTAAAATATTTTTAATTACCCATTTTAACCATCCTAAATATTCCTTATACATTGGTTATCTTTTTGTTCCATGAAGGATGATTTAATCCTTCATTCCAATGAAACCCATGATGAGAATGTGCAAATTCATCACTATGTATAGTTCTTCACCATCATTTTCAATTAATTAAACACCTAAAGATTGTAAAAATTCTATTTTAAATTAAAATTATATTACATTAACATCATTATTCTTTTAAAAAATGATATTAATTATGTATTAGACTAAACTTTTAATCATCAATTATTATAACAAGTTCTTATTTAGGCCAATTCCATAACATACATGAATGATGATATACAAAAATCAACATTATAAATAATTATCAAGACACTAATACTGGTAATATATGATATTATGTTATTATTAATTATATTAAATTTGTTTTGGATGTATGGAAAAAATGAATTCTCACTATAAAGTAATTGTTTTTTATCAAAAAATTTACTGAAATTTTTCTATTTTTATTGCATTATCATGAACCATACCATTATATACCATTAAATGAACATGGTTCTATATGAATAATTTATTAAAAAAATATTCAACTACCTTTAATAATAAGGAAATTGATAGAGAATGAATGATTTTTTTAAATCACTATTATGAAACATGTTTGAAATAATAAAAATTACTAACATCTTGGGATAAAAATAATAAATAATAACTGATATATCTATAATGAAATGTGATAATTTAATAAATATTATTTCATCCATGAAATAATTTATTATGATGTTTTTGTTTATTATAAATTGAAATTATGTTATTTTGTGGATGATGGGTGTAAAGGTAAGGGTTTATTTCCCAATAAAAAATTAAAATTGATTGTATTTATCATTAAATTTACTTCGGGAAACATTAATGTTATTTTCAAAAACACCCCAAAAAATTTCATCACTATTTAATTCATGAATTTATATATCGTCTAATAATTTCTCTTTTAACTGGTTGAAAATTTATTAAAATTTTTTCCTATATGTGGAGCGAGAATTATATCATCCTCTAAATCTATAATCTTTATCCAAATGTTCAAATTATTTATTATTATTTGTAAATTTCATTTTATATATTTTCATTATTACATGAGATAATTTTAAATTTTCTGTGACATTTTTCATACAATAGTGAGAACTATCTCTTTTAAACTTATTTGGACGCATTATTATATATTGTGTTCAAATTTATTTACAAAGATGTGAATGTTTTACTTTTAAAACAAATTCAAAATGAGTGAAATTTACCCCCATCAAAATTTGATTATACTAAGAGTCACCCATTCAAATGTTTAATGGTTTTTTGAAGTATTTTTTCCCAAATTTTATATAATGAATTATTTTTTAAAAAAATATTTATCCAAATTAATTTGTATTTCTCATTATAATTAAAATCAATTTTATAAAGATATTTTAATATATTTTTTCATTAAATTAAACATAATTACTGTTTAAAATGGTTTCGTAGGTAATTTTAAAAATTATACCACCCCTTATTTCTCCTGATTTCATATAACCATATGATATTTTTATATATTACACCTATTTATGGTTAATTGATTGAATATGTTGTGATTAGATGATGAATGTTTTCATAAATATGGTCTATAATTATATGAATGCATGGTCTTTCATATACCATGAACACATTAGGTAAAGTATTTTATCTCAGTATATTAGGATAAGGTATCAATTTTTAGCCCATGTTGGAAATGTTATGGGGTGTATTTTCTTTCCCCATATCTAAAAGTTAATGGATAAAAGTTTTTATACCAAGTCAAAAAGGATTTCAGGCATAGTGTTTTATATAATTCTAAATGATAATGTTGTATGGGTAGTTATCTCACATATAAAAGGTTATAAGGCATTGGTGAGTATCCAATTTCCAAAAGGTTTCTAAGAAATGATATTAAACCCTCTTCACAAAGGATCAAGCGCATGAGTGATTTTCATAAGTCCCAATGGTTACATGGTGTGGTTATTTTCCCATGTACACTATGTTTTGAAAATTGGGTCAGCCTATCCAATTATGATATTAATTTGAAGGTGGTATAATCTAAAATATGTCATAGATTGTATGAATATATTTTCACAAAACTATTATGTAATGAAAAAATCTATTACATGTTCTCATGGCTCAGGATGATTGAATATTTTTTTCAAACTATGATCAAAAAAATAATTTTCTCCTGAAAACACATTTCAAGATACATGTTTTAGGATCTATGATTTATTAGTTGTGATTATATAATATTATGTTTAGGTACCTATATTATATTCTCATAACCACATGTTCACATTAAGATCAATTATATTCATTAATTTATAGCTATTATGTTAATATTTTATTAAGCATTCGATTTCAAACATTTCATGTGTTTCCAATCCCCGGGTAAGTGGGAGGAATATTATCTATATTTTTTCTTCAAGGGTGTCATGTGTGATTCCTTTTTTTGGGAGACATTGAATAATTTTTGGAAATTCTGTTGGTTGTATATGTTTTATCCAATATATCTTATCATATATGTTTTTTTTATTTACTGTGATATACAGTGAATAATCTAGTAAAATGATATAATACACAATGTTAAATTTTTGTTGTATTAGTTTTTATCATAATGAGGATTATTATTTATACAAAGTGGATTATAAAATGTATGAGGCTAATACTTATAAAACACATGATATAATAAAAACGTTGTTATATAAACATTAAATATCATAGGTTGAATTGAATGAGTTTTAATTTACTATATATTAGGATTTATATCCCTTATAATATGACCTCTTCATATTTTTATTATTTCCTGATACTCATAGTATCCATATTTTATGGATCAAGCGATTTATAATCAAATGATCATGTTTGGGTGGTGAGAGTGACACTCTATATGGGAAAAATATTATTTTACCCTAGTTCGAAGAATTTTCCATAATTTTTAAAGTACCAATACACAATAAATTCATATGTTTAAGGAATGTTTATTGAATTAGAAATGAGAAATAATTGTATGGAGAAGACTACATCCTAGGTCTATTACTCATTTCCAATAGAATTATATAGGTTTATTCCTTTTACAATCATTATTATACACAATTTTATGGAATATTATTTGATATTGGGAGTAGATTGCTGATGTAATCAATTTTCATGCATAATTTTAAAAAAAATAATGTATATTGGAGGATTTAAAGATGAATGGTCATGGATTAAAATGATTTGTTAAAATTTGAGAAATTTAAAATGAGGGATTGAAATGATTTTATATGAATGAAATAGATTCATAATTTCATGTTGGTATTTAATGTAATTAATCATAAATTTTAATAAGTTATTTTCATAGGTTTTTTAAGATTTTACTGAAAAAGTCCATCTAAGACAGACATCAACCCAAGGGACTGCTTAACTAACAGGAATCCCACAAGGGTTTACAGGACCATGCCAATAGAAGGGATATCCATTAAACCAGTGGGAGAGTTTGTATAGCAGATTATTCCTTTACAAGGCCAATAATGATGAAATCCATGGGAAGGGATGTAGCTTAGATTTTTAATCATGTGGTAGTGAATCCTATTGAGATATGGGATGAAATACTCCACATAATAGGGTGGTGGATGGTGTCAGGTGGGGGTCCCTTAACCCCCATCAGAATTAATTGTGGGGGGAAGGTCGTGTCTTGTTATTTAAACACTGATGAAAAATATATTCTTTTATGATTTATCATAAAATATTAATGTATATTGTTACTTTTTATGAAAATTAGTACATATTTTATCATTATAACATAGTTTTATCTCACACACATCATTCAATAGAGATTCACTTCATTCCACCTTTATCCTTGTCCCTCCACTACCTGTGGTCATCAGAGAATATCATTAATGATTTTGTATAATCTCTAGAGAAATTTCATTCCATTATTGATAATATTCAATTACATGGATAATATATGGTGCCTATTAACAAAACCTTTCACCAAATTTTGAAAGAACCTAATACCTAGAATGATAATGAATATCCCTTTGTACCTTGTGATGGTTGGAGGGATTTATGATGGCCATTTTAGATGTTTATATGACCATGAATCCTCTTCTATAGCTGATTGGACATTGATGATTTTCACTATGTTTAGGAATACCCTTTCTATCTCAAGATCTTGAAAAAGAACCCTACTTCATATATTACTTCATGACTCACTATACTTTAATAACAATTTCATATGAAAAGTTTGGCACCAATGGTAGCACCAATGATACTTCCATGCCAAAATTCTCTTATTACTATTGGATCCTACCACACTCTTCTACCTATCACCACTATATATTGAGACTCAGAAGCCACATTGATCACCACCTCACTGCTTGAACCAATAAAACCCAACATTGTTCGATTCAGGGTGGTGTGCCATTATCCATATCCATCTTAGGCATTACCAATGATGTTACCGTATCTCTCTAGTTTCCACAGTAAAACAAATTCCAACACTACAATGATTCTATATTAGCATTATCCTCTGTCCTCACTCCATCAAAATTGAACCTCATATTCCATCTCCCGACCAATGGTAGAATGACACTAACCACCACTTCTAAGCACTATCGATGTTCTCCACCACCAGAATAACCCACTATTAAATAATTTAAATAACCAGTAATTTAATGGAAGTCCAATCCCCTCCAATTCCTGACCCATTATTCCCACTAAAAATTCCACCATTGGTATTATAATGCATCACTAATTGTAACACCCCAGGTAAATAAAGAATATGACATCTTTATATTTATCCATATTTGTGAATGAAATATTAATATTACTTTAAAGGGGATTCTATGCTCGATGGAGTACCCAATACTCAACAACGAGTTTCATGGGAATCTTACGTTGCACTCTAATAATAAAATAATATTATTTTAAATGGTAGTTGATGCCTAGCCGTTGTAATGGAGGGAATGAACAGAACTAACTACAAAATGATTATATATGTTTTTCAAATATTTTTACTCTTTACAATAAATGTTAGAGGATTAAAAATGCGAATGAATCCAATTTTAAGCATAGACATTCAAATATTCTTTAAAAGGTCGATTAACCGCCTTTTGAAGGCGAACCTCTTTTAAATCTACTTTTTGACAATTTTACGTGTTATATTTGACAAAATAAAATTCTTATTTAGAATTGGGACATCAAAATTTACTTTGTTTAAACTTTTGGTATTTTTCTGAAAAAGTTCAATTTTTAATGAATAGTGAAAAATGTTGTATTTTAATTCAAAACCTCTTTTTAATCTAATTTGTTTATATGATTAGGTTATCTTTTGAATTGATTTTTAAGTGAAATGAGAATATATTTTTACCATTGAATCCAATATTGGTCATTGGAATTAATTTCACTTTGAAAGTTCACTTAAACTAGTGTCAATCTTTTGATACTTAATGTTTTATAAAAACACACTATTTACTCTGACTACGGGAATTAATTATAAAATTAATTAATGAAACTTATATGTTATGAATTTGGTAAAATAGACATCATTTTTGAATTCATAATATCAAATATATCTTAGGGTGAATTTTTGGTATTTTTCTGAAAATCTCCAATTTTGGATGAATAGTGAAACCACAAAGTGGTGGTTACAAAATTTGATTTTTCGTTTAAATGGGACTTTACCACTTCTGTCATTTGAATTTCAAAAATCCAATTAAAATGATTTTAATTGTTAAGTAAAATGTGGTTTAATGGGATGAAAATAATTTTTGATCAAAAGTAACTTTTAAGTTTTATTAATCACGATTAAAGGTAATTAATGTGATTTAAGGTTAAAATGATATTATAATAAAATGAAAATATATTGACACTTGTCCTAACCCTATTGGATGAGTTATGGCCGACCCAGACAACCCATGGGATGATTTTTGGTACCCCATGGAGAAACTTGGTTATGATAATGACATTTATGCCTTTTATTTAAAGTTAAAGTATAAATGACACAAACATGAGATGTTTTACTAAAACAATTTTGACATGGAGTTATACAAGTCATATTTTTGACTATAAATATACATTAGAAAGCTAAAAATATTTCCTACATCATGATAGTTTTTTTATAATTTTTAGACATTAAATATATTAAATTATTTATGACATCATGATGATGTAGCGATTACCTCATTAATAAAGGATTTAAATAAAATTAAAAGATAATGTAAAATCTATGACCAACACATGTCCAAAACCTATTGGATGGGTATATTTAGAACCCTTATCACCTTATCCTCGAAACACATCAATTTGGGACTGTAACACCTGAGACACTTATGTTATATAAATCAGCAAAGGAATATTTTTCTACACAACACTTGTTTGGCTTGCTTTACACGAAATCGCGACCTTCCTCGATAGCTTGTGTCGTACGCAATACCAAGTTTCACTAAACAACGATATGCCATTAACATATTATTAAAACTAGCCGTTATGAATAGTAATAACCTCTTTTTGAAATTTTATAAATTTTATTTTTCAAAATGGACTTCATTTTTGGATTCGGAATATCGAAATTAGCCTAGGGTGAAATTTTGGTATTTTTCTGAAAACTTTCAATTTTTGATGAATAGTGAAACCACTAAGTGGTAGTTAAAAAAAACTGAATTTTTCATAAAACATAATTTTACTACTTCTGTGAGTGGAATTTCAAAAATCCGAGAGACACGGTTTATGTCAGTAAGTAAAATGTGGTTCAATGAGATGAAAATAATTTTTTGGTGAATAGTAACTTTTTACTTTTTTTTACCACGGTTAAAAGTAAATAAGGTAATTAAGGGTAAAGATGATATTATTATTACCCTAAAACATGTCCTAATTCTATTGGATAAGTGTAATTCGACCAAAAACAAACTTAGGAAAAAAATATGACCATTTAGGCCCACATGGATTAGATTAGGACATTTATTATCAATTTATTTAAAGAAGGGTTAAAATAGTTAAAATCAAAGTTCAATAAGTAAATAATTTTTAATACGGGGTTATACATAAGATAAATTAGACTATAAATATTCATTAGAAATCTAAAAATATTTCCTACATAATGGTATTTTATTTGTAATTTTTAGACATTAAATAATTTAATTTATTTATGACACAACGATGATGCAGTAATTATCTTATTAATGAAATATTGACATTATTGATATTATAAATACCCAAATAAATATAATTTGAGACTTTTTATTAATTACACTACTTTTATAGGTTAATATGACATGTTAGTATTGATTTAAGTAACTTTTTTCGAACTAATCATTCTGTTATGATTTTCACAAAAATCAATTACTAAATAGTGTCAAAATTGACATAAAATAGTTATTAAAACAAATATTATATTATTAATTGTTATTTTATTCCTAAAAATCTAATATTCGGCCAAATTACTTAGATAAGGCTATATATATTAATAATAAACAACTTGGGGTTCGTTTGGCTTCTTATAGTAAGCTTATTAACCTTATAGTATAAGAACACAAGAAGACACGGTAAAAGTAAACTTATTTAACTTAATGTTAAATCTAAATGATAAGGTTAAAATAGGAACCTAAACTTGTCTAAATTCTATTGTATAAGAGGATTTCGACCCATCCCCACCTTAGCTTCGAAATATATCAATTTGGATCTATTTAAAACCGAACTTGACTTTATAATAAAGTAATATTTTTAGTTTTCCCAAAGGTGCCTCTCTCCTCCCTTATAAAAGGGAACCTCCTACCCCTTTTCCTCACACCAATTTGAGCCTTCTATCTTGGCCAAACCCTGCCAATTACTCCTCTCCACTTCCCTAGTAACATCCTAGAGGTTCTGGTCTTCTTCAAAGACCCATTTTAGTGCCCTAAAAGGAGGTCTCAAAGAAGCACTTCAAAGAAGAGGTAATGTCCGTTACCGATTCTTTCATCTTTATTTCTTCTTCCACTTCTTCATATTTAGTTGTTTCATTATGACGTAATAACATTAGTATATATAATATAATGATATGTTATTATAAGTATGAAACAACCCTATTTCACCATCTATCCATCCTACGGAAAAAGAAATCACCGTGCGTGCGTACGTACGGAATACCGTCTCCACGCCGTGGTGTAATCTATTTCCCACCACCACCTTACTTGGATGGGTATAATGGTGTAAATAATGACTATATATGACTATTATAAAGTGATATTGATTCTGAAATAGTATACATATACTCCAATACAATTCCACGATCATAGGAACGATATCATCACTCGTGCGTACGTACAGAATACCGTCTCCACGATGTGATGCGACTCGTTCTACATGATCTTCATTTAATAATGATTATATAAATGAATTTAATGAATTTATATGATATATATTACACTAATACCATTCTGGAAATGAGGTATCTATAACCTAAAGAAAAAGAATAATAATTTATTCGACAAAACACGCATAAGAACAAAAAGTTCTAAACACCCGAATAACTAGTAGCAATGAAATATTACTACTAAGAAGCTAAGAATATGACCATATATGATATCATAAAAATAAGTATGATTCTGGAATAAGTCAATAACATTATTTAAATCATTATACAGGAGGTTCGGACACTTACAAAGCAAGTCAGACCTAAGGTAAGGGAAATATCACAATCTCATTCTTATCCGAGATTTTTTATACTTTAGTATTTAATGGGGTGTATTTTATCATCCACATCCATGTTTCCTCAATATTTAATATTTATATCCTTATACAATAGTTTATATCCAATTTTACCCTTCGGTGAGTTTTTAGTAAAAGATATGAAAGGAATCTTTTGTCGTTTTTCGTACGAGGTACTTTTTGACTTTTCCGAAAAAAGTACGAGAAGAATGTTTTTTTAACTTATACGGCATGAATGGATTTTTAAAACATTATTTCCAAGAATCTTACTTTACAAGTTTTCATGTTTATTTTTAATCAACTTCTTTTAGTTTATAATTTTACGACATGTTAAGAAAGGAAAAGTGTTTTTGAAGCAGAAAGGATATTTTCCTCAAGAATGGATTTCAAGTGTTTTATAAAAATTATTTTCCATATAAGATAATAAACGGTTTTGTTTCTATCCCTATTATTACATTGATTTGATTATGTTGTGATGGAATTATATTTATGAATTCCTTTATCTTATATGAATTGTTTTATGATGTCATGATGTTTAATATTCCCATTTGCATTACATGGGTTATGCAATGATGTATGATTTATGATTTTGTGGCACACATAAGAATGGTATCATTAAGAGATGGGTGGGACCTATATCTCCCTCCAATGAATTGGGTAATGATTTTATATCTCATGAGATAGACATGGCTGGAATGGTAGGTTATACCGGTTCAGTGAAATAGGACTGAAACGAGGGTGACTCGGTTCAGAAATTGACTTTGTCCACTAAGATAGTCTTAGCAATGAGTCTTGACTAACAAGAAATGATTCTATATGATTATGTGTGTATGCCAAAATGCTTCATGTTTTACGTTATGATTATTGTGATTACATTTCACTGCCATGATTTATCCCATGTTATGAAATTATGATCTCTTTTGCAGGTTAAGATTTCCAAAAGTTATGTGCTTGTGTATACGATGTGATTGATATTTATTTTGTTTACCCTTACTGAGCATTTGAGCTCGCCCTTTTGTATGTTTTCTTTCCCTAGGTCGAGAAGAAGGTTATTAAGTAGGATATGCCAAAAAGGGACTCTAGATATGATGAAATAAGTGGGAGGAAAAGTTGATGCTTTATAAAGCAGTTGTTTATGTTTCCCAGTTTCTAAAGACACTATACCTATATGGTCCTTTCGTGGTTTTGTTAGATGTTATAATAAGTATGCTTCAATTTTGAAGTACTAACAATGCATGTAAAGTATGGGTCGTTATAGTTGGTATCAGAGGAAAGGTATAGTCAACCTTTGGAAACTAGGATGTGAAAGCCTTAGTAAGAACCCTAAGGATAAGTCTTAGCAAAGAACACAATCATAGTGTTTTAGAAATGGCCATGAATAACCAAGGATAAGACCTTAAGTGTGAAATTTTATTCTTGAGTATGTGGTTTTCCTATTATAATTAGTGTTTCTCACACTATTCTTTTTGGTTTTAGTCAATGGCTGGAACCCGAAGGAATCGTGTTAATGTGGAATGTGACGGGAAATGCAATAATTGTCCCCATGAGCAACCAAACGTTATGGGAGATGGAATGTAAAATCTTGTAGCCATGATCACACAACATTCTCAAGCTATGAATCATGCATGACTTCCAAACGAGCAAAGGAAGGAACAACATTCTGTTGAATCCTTCATGAGGCAGCGTCCACCTTCTTTCAGCGGGTCTACTGATCCATTAGTTGTTGAACAATGGATTGGTACTACTGAAAAGATATTTTCAGTTCTTCAATGTTCTGAACATGATAAAGTCATCCTAGCAGTGTATCGTTTTGAAGTAGATGCTGATCAATGGTGGAATCTTATTAAGAATATGAGGCAAAGGGATAAAATTGAGTCCCTGGAATGGGACGAGTTCAAGAACTTATTTTTCAATAAGTACTTCCCTCGTATTTTCCGAACAAAGATGGAGAAAGAGTTTCTTGAACTAAAGCAAAAGGATGATGAATATGTTGGTACCTATGAAGCAAATTTTACAAGACTTGCAAGGTACGCTTTTGGTATTATTATCCAACCTAAGAGTAAGATCGATCGATTCTTTAGTGGCTTAAAACCAAGTCTTCGAAGGGTGTTAGCCATAAGGGACATCAATAGCTACAAGGAAATCGTTCGATGTGCTCTAAAAGTTGAGATGGAGATTGGAGTAACCCATCAGTCATATGGGTTTGATAAGAAGAGGAAAATGGAATTCAAAGGAAAATCTAAAGAGCCCACTGAAAAGAAGACGAGCTTTCCCTTATGCTCAAAGTGTGGAAAGAAACATGGAGGGAGTTGTCTTAAAGGGACAAGTAAATGTTTCAAATGTGGAAAGGAAGGTCATCGGGCATTTGAATGCCGCGATGATGGGAAGAAGATGTCTAATGATGCAAACAAAGGAAGGGATACACAGAATGAACCTACTACACTTCAATGTTTCAAGTGCAAGGAGATGGGGAATTATGCCAATAAATGCCCTAATCCAAGGGTTGATGATGATGGTCAACGTCAACAAACTCTTAAGGATAAAGACAAAGGAAAGTCACATGCAATTCCTATCAGCGATGTGGAGTACGATAACAATGTGGTTAAAGGTACACTAACCATCCACTCTAAAGTAGAAAATGTTTTATTTGATTCTGGATCCACCCACTCTTTGATTTCTGAAGAATTTTCTAAGGGTATCACCATATTACCTAAACAATTAGATGTTGAGTTAGCTGTGACAACACCTAATGGCACAACAGTCGCATCAAAAGTTTATAATTCTTCTCCGATCGAAGTTTGTGGGAAAGTTCTTCCTATAAATCTTGTGATCCTTCCTATAGTAGAAATTGATGTGATTCTTGGCATGGATTGGCTTTCTTTATATGGATATCATATCAATTTCCAAAGAAGGGAAGTCACATTTCGTATTCCAGATCAATCTATGATCGTCTATCGATGCAAGGATGAACATAACCTTCCAGTGGAAATTTCTTCCATCTTATGGGTCTTGATTCCACTTAATGAAGGTTATTTATCTCAAATTGTTGGTGAGAAACTCACAATTAAGAATATGCCCATTGTATGGGAGTTTGATGATGTCTTTCCGGAGGAATTACCGGGTCTTCCACCAAATCGTGAAGTTGAGTTTTCAATAGAACTCGTACCGGGTGATTTGCCTATTTCAAAGACACATTATAGAATGGCCCCAATTGAGTTGCAGGAATTGAAGAAGCAACTCCAAGAGAATCTTGATAAAGGATTCATACTCCCTAGTGCGTCACCTTGGGGAGCACCTGTTCTATTTGTTAAGAAGAAAGATGGATCAATGAGACTCTACATTGATTATCGAGAACTTAACAAGATAAATATCAAGAACAAATATCCTCTCCCACGCATTGATGACTTATTTGACCAACTACGCGGAGCTCAATACTTTTCCAAGATTGATCTTCGTTCAGGGTATCATCAATTAAGGGTCAAAGGGGAGGATATTCCAAAGACAACTTTCTGTACAAGGTATGGACACTATGAATTTATAGTGATGCCATTTGGTCTTACTAATGCCCCTTCTATCTTCATGGATCTGATGAATAGAGTCTTTAGAGACTTTCTTGACCAATTTGTGGTAGTCTTTATAGACGATATTCTTGTCTATTCAAAGAGCAAGGAAGAACATGAAGATCACTTGAGAATTATATTGAAGACCCTGAGAAAGGAGATGCTTTATTCCAAATTTACTAAGTGTGAATTTTGGCTTCAAAAAGTTGCATTTTTGGGTCACATAATCTCAAAAGACGGGATATCTGTAGATCCAGCAAAAACAGAGGTTATCGAAACATGGTCGAGACCAACAATAGTAACTGAGATCCAAAGTTTTCTTGGTTTGGCTGGATATTATCGACGTTTTGTGAAAGATTTTTCGTGATTATCTAATCCACTCACCAAGTTGACTCGGAAAGGAGTTAAGTTTGTCTAGACGGAGGAATGTGAAGATAATTTCAAGGAGTTGAAAAGAAGGTTATCCAGTTCACCTGTGCTCACACTGCCTTGTAGTGGAGAAAGGTTTGTGATCTACAGTGATGCATCCAAGAAGGGATTGGGGTGTGTTCTTATGCAAAATGATATGGTGATAGCTTATGCCTCACGATAGTTGAAAATCCATGAGCAAAATTACCCAACACATGATTTGGAGTTAGCTGTGGTAAACTTTGCATTAAATATTTGAAGGCATTACCTTTATGGTGAATGGTGTGATATTTATACTGATCATAAAAGTTTAAAGTATATTTTCACACAAAAGGGGCTGAATATGCGTCAAAGAAGATGGTTGGAGTTGATTAAGGATTATGACTGCTCAATCCATTACCACCTTGGGAAAGCAGACAAGGTGGCAGATGCATTATGTCGACAAGACCATGCTAGTTTATCCATGATGAGGATCACAAAAGATCCAATATTTATGGATTTACAAAGGATGGATCTTGGAATTATAATGGAAGGGGAAAAATATTATCTTTCTCAAATGAATGTTCAACCATCTGTACATGTGAAGATAAAAGAGGCACAGAAAGAAGATGTTGAGTTACAAAAGAAGGTGAGAAATGTTCCTGAATTCAAACTTGATTGTGATGGGATAATAATGTTCAGGAATCGGGTTTGTGTTCCTCCCATCCACGAATTAAAGAAGGAGCTGCTGGATGAGGCTCATAGTTCTTCATTCTCTATTCATCCGGGAAGCACGAAGATGTATAGGGACCTGAAAGAGTACTTTTGGTGGGATGGCATGAAAAGGGATGTTGCTGAATATGTCTCTCGATGCTTGGTTTGTCAACAAGTTAAAGCTGAGAGACAGAAGTCTAAGGGGATGTTACAACCATTACCCATACCCGAATGGAAATGGGAAAACATCACTATGGACATTGTCACAGGACTTCCTAAAACATCCAAAGGCAATAATGATATCTGGGTCATAGTTGATCATTTTACAACGTCTGCACACTTCATTGCTATTAGAGAGGATTTATCTCTGGATCAGCTTGCCAGGATATATGTAAAGGAAGTGGTAAGATTGCATGGAGTACCACTTTCTATTATATCTGATCGGGATCCGAGATTTACCTTGATGTTTTGGAGAAGTCTTCAGCATAATCTGGATACAAAGTTGAGTTTCAGCACTGCTTATCATCCTCAGACATACGGTCATTCTGAGAGAACAATTCAAACCATAGAATATATGTTGAGAGCTTGCTCTATGGATTTCAAAGGAGGTTGGGATCAACACCTACCTTTGGTAGAATTTTCTTATAATAATAGCTTTCACTCCAGTATTCAGATGGCTCCTTATGAAGCTCTCTATGGAAAGAAATGCAGGACTCCAACTTGCTGGGATGAAGTTGGGGAAAGAAAGCTATTAGGACCTGATCTCGTTGGTGAAATGGCAGAAAAGGTCAGATCTATTCAACAACACATAAGAGCAGCTCAGAGTCGACAGAAAAGTTATGCCGACAACCGAAGAAAAGACCTAGAGTTTGAAGTGGGTGATAAAGTGTTCTTAAGAATATCTCCCTGGAAGAGGGTTATGAGATTTGAAAAGAAGGGGAAGTTGAGCCCTAGATATATCGGTCCTTTCGAAATACCGGATCGTGTTGGGAAGGTAGCTTACCGATTGGAACTTCCACCGAATCTATCTCAAGTTCACGATGTGTTCCATGTATCTCTCCTGAGAAAGTACATACCTGATCCTTCACATGTACTCAGCTCAGAAGTTGTACCGCTGGAGCAAGATCTTTCTTATGAAGAACAACCGATAGAGATTCTGGATCGTAGCGAAAAAGTCCTACGAAACAAGACCACTCGATTGGTGAAAGTTTTAGGGAGGAACCACCAATTAGAAGAAGCTACATGGGATCTTGAGGATATGATGAGGGAGAGGTATCATCATCTGTTTGTTACAAAGTGACGAATTTCGAGGGCGAAATTAATTTTAAGGGGGGTAGAATGTAACACCTGAGACTTTTATGTTATATAAATCATCAAAGGAATATTTTTCTACACAACACTTTCTTGTCTTTCTTTACACGAAATAGCGACCTTCCTCGATAGCTTGCGTCGTACGCAATACCGAGTTTCACTAAACAACGATATGCCATTAAAATATTATTAAAACTAGCCGTTATGAATATTAATAACCACTTTTTGAAATTTTATAAATTTTATTTTTCAAAATGGACTTCATTTTTGGATTCAGAATATCGAAATTAGCCTAGGGTGAAATTTTGGTATTTTTCTGAAAACTTTCAATTTTTGATGAATAGTGAAACCACTAAGTGGTAGTTAAAAAACTGAATTTTTCATAAAACTTAATTTTACCACTTCTGTGAGTGGAATTTCAAAAATCAGAGAGACACTGTTGATGTCAGGAAGTAAAATGTGGTTCAATGAGATGAAAATAATTTTTTGGTGAATAGTATCTTTTTACTTTTTTTTACCACGGTTAAAAGTAAATAAGGTAATTAAGGGTAAAGATGATGTTATTATTACCCTAACACATGTCCTAATTCTATTGGATAAGTGTAATTCGACCAAAAACAAACTTAGGAATAAAATATGACCATTTAGGCCCACTTGGATTAGATTAGGACATTTATTATTAATTTATTTAAAGAAGGGTTAAAATAGTTAAAATCAAAGTTTAATAAGTAAATAATTTTTAATATGGGGTTATACATAAGATAAATTCGACTATAAATATTCATTAGAAAGCTAAAAATATTTCCTACATAATGGTATTTTATTTTTAATTTTTAGACATTAAATAATTTAATTTATTTATGACACAACGATGATGCAGTAATTATCTTATTAATGATATATTGAGATAATTGATATTATAAATACCCAAATAAATATAAATTGAGACTTTTTATGAATTAAACTAATTTTATAGGTAAATATGACATGTTAGTATTGATTTAAGTAACTTTTTTTGAACTAATCATTCTGTTATTATTTTCACAAAAATCAATTACTAAATAGTGTCAAAATTGACAAAAAATAGTTATTAAAACAAATATTATATTATTAATTGTTATTTTATTCCTAAAAATATAAGGTTCTGCCAAATGACTTAGATAAGGTTATATATATTAATAATAAACAACTTGGGGTTCGTTTTGCTTCTTATAGTAAGTTTATTAACCTTATAGTATAAGAACACAAGAAGACCCGGTAAAAGTAAACTTATTTAACTTAATGTTAAATCTAAATGATAAGGTTAAAATAGGAACCTAAACTTGTCTAAATTATATTTGATAAGATTATTTCGACCCATCCCCACCTTAGCTTCGAAATATATCAATTTGGATCTATTTAAAACCGAACTTTACTTTATAATAAAATAATATTTTTAGTTTTCCCAAAGGTGCCCCTCTCCTCCCTTATTAAAGGGAACCTCCTCCCCCTTTTACTCACACCAATTTGAGCCTTCTATCTCGGACAAACCCTACCAATTCCTCCTCTACACTTCCCTAGAAACATCCTAGAGGTTCTGGTCTTCTTCAAAGACCCATTTTAGTGCCCTAAAAGGAGGTCTCAAAGAAGCACTTCAAAGAAGAGGTAATGTCCGTTACCGATTCTTTCATCTTTATTCCTTCTTCCGCTTCTTCATATTTAGTTGTTTCATTATGAAGTAATAACATCATTATCACTCATATACTTATATGTTATTATAAGTATGAAACAACCCTATTTCACCATCTATCCATCCTACGGGAAAATAAATCACCGCGCGTGCGTACGTACGGAATACCGTCTCCACACCGTGGTGTAATCTATTTTCCACCACCACCTTACTTGGATGGGTATAATGGTGTAAATAATGACTATATATGACTATTATAAAGTGATATTGATTCTGAAATAGTATACATATACTCCAATACAATTCCACGATCATAGGAACGATATCATCACTCGTGCGTACGTACGGAATACCGTCTCCATGATGTGATGCGACTCGTTCTACATAATCTTCATTTCATAATGATTATATAAATGAATTTAATGAATTAATATGATATATATTACACTAATACCATTCTAAAAATTAGGTATCTATAACCTAAAGAAAAATAATAAGAATTTATTCGACAAAACACGTATAAGAACAAAAAGTTATAAACACCCGAATAACAAGTAGCAATGAAATATGACTACAAAGAAGCTAATAATATGACCATATATGATATGATAAAAATAAGTATGATTCTAGAATAAGTCAATAACATTATTTAAATCATTATACAGGATGTTCGGACACTTACAAAGCAAGTCGGACCTAAGGTAAGGGAAATATCACAATCTCATTCTTATCCGAGATTGTTTATACTTTAGTATTTACTGGGGTGTATTTTATCATCCACATCCATGTTTCCTCAATATGTAATATTTATATCCTTATGCAATAGTTTATATCCAATTTTACCCTTCGGTGAGTTTTTAGTAAAAGATATGAAAGGAATCTTTTGTCGTTTTTCGTATGAGGTACTTTTTGACTTTTCCGACAAAAGTACGAGAAGAATGTTTTTTTTAACTTATACGGTATGAATGGATTTTTAAAACATTATTTCCAAGAAGCTTCCTTTAAAAGTTTTCAAGTTTAACTTTTAATCAACTTCTTTTAGTTTATAATTGTACGACATGTTAAGAAAGGAAAAGTGTTTTTGAAGTAGAAAGGATATTTTCCTCAAGAATGGATTTCAAGTGTTTTATCAAAATTATTTTCCATCTAAGATAATAAAGGGTTTAACTTTCTATACCTATTATTACATTGATTTGATTATGTTGTGATGGAATTATATTTATGAATTCCTTTATCTTATATGAATTGTTTTATGATTTCATGATGTTTAAGATTCCCATTTGCATTACATGGGTTATGCAATGATGTATGATTTATGATTTTGTGGCACACACAAGAATGGTATCATTAAGAGATGGGTGGGACCTATATCTCCCTCCAATTCATTGGGTAAAGATTTTATATCTCATGAGATAGACATGGCTGGAATGGTAGGTTATACCGGTTCAGTGAAACTGGACTGAAACGAGGGTGACTCGGTTCAGAAATGGACTTTTCCCACTAAGATAGTCTTGGAAATGAGTCTTGACTAACAAGAAATGATTCTCTATGATTATGTGTGTATGACACAAAGTTTCATGTTTTAAGTTATGATTATTGTTATTACATTTCACTGCCATGATTTATCCCATGTTATGAAATTATGATCTCTTTTGCAGGTTAAGATTTCCAAAAGTTATGTGCTTGTGTATATGATGTGATTGATATTTCTTTTGTTTACCCTTACTGAGCATTTGAGCTCACCCTTTTGTATGTTTTCTTTCCCCAGGTCAGGAAGAAGGTTATTAATTAGGATATGCCAAAAAGGGACTCTAGATATGATGAAATAAGTGGGAGGAAAAGTTGATGCTTTATGAACCAGTTGATTATGTTTCCCAGTTTCTAAAGACACTATACCTATATGGTCCTTTCGTGGTTTTGTTATATGTTGTAATAAGTATGCTTAAATTTTGAAGTATTAACAATGTATGTAAAGTATGGGTCATTATAGGGACCTTTAAAATCCGAAACTCATTTTAAAAATAAAGTAACCTTTTATACTTTTCCAAGAGTGCCCCTCCTCTCCTCTTATAAAAGGCCCCCACCTCTACCACCTTACCCGCACCTCTCAAACCTTTGGTTCGGCCAAGCTCTGATCATTTTGTCTCTCCAAATACCTCTCCTCATCCTAGAAGCCTTAACTTAGGCAGTAATCTCTTCAAGAAACCCTTTTGGTTCAAACCAAAGGGAGTTACCCAATTTTAAGGTATCATCTTCACTTGTGCTCTTATGTTTTATTTTGCTTCTCCAACCCCATAAACTCTTTTTATTAATTTGTTTTATAACAACTCCAGTATCTTCAATTTACTAGGATGTTGTTATAATAAGTATTCGAGCTACACTTACACACACCTTCATCTAATGGTTAAAGAACATACTGTTTTTGTGGATGGTGAATTTCTGCCTCATGAAACAATGATTGTTCAACACTCATATAACACATTCAAAGGTGGCCATTAAGATGTCACTATGTTTATATATGATATATAATATTTTTATTTTTTACTTAAGCTTCTGTATTTTTCATTTTTGGAATACCTTTATGGATTCCATTATGGGTATACGCGATATATTCATTTTAGGAAGTGCGGACTACCGCCCCCTCAAAGTGTTTTGATTCGTTAATGCCATATGTGGGACGTATAAAGGATGGATTTAAAGTTATTATATATTATGTTATAATTTAATTATAATATTCCTTTATATCATTATTGTTTTCTTTCCATTAAAGTATGAGATAGAAATTAAAGTAGCGTTCATGCGTACGTACGACTTACCGTCTCCATGAACAGTGCATTTCATTTCTTATCCTCAAATGTAATGTACTATTATAAGTACATATAATGGATATATATGATGTATGATACATATAAAGGATGAATATAATTATGGAATTAAAATTATAAACATCTCTCATTTAGTTTTAATTCCATTAATATGACATAGAAATGAAAGTAGCGTTCATGCGTACGTACGGCTTACCGTCTCCATGAACGGTGCATTTCATTTCTTTCCTCTAAATGATTATGTTGTATTATAAATACATGTATATGCTGAATATATATGATATATATGATATCCAAATCAAGAATGTCATTCTGGATATAAAGAACCTTTGACCACACGAACAACATGTAATTGTAAGAAGTCCACTTTTGACTTAAGAACCAAATATCGACAAAACAAACATTATTAACTTAAATGATTACATAATGTTTATAACATGTAAATAATTGATATAAAAGTAATAATGAACTTGAAAAAGGTTCTTAAGAAAGTAGAAATTAACTTAAGTTTATTATTCAGGACGTTAATGAACGATCGAGTCAAGTCGGACCCGAGGTAAGGGATCCTACTCCTCTCATTCTTTTTAAATACGCTCTTTTATGTCATTCCTTTTAAAGATCATCTTTCTTGTTATTGGGATGTTATTTTATATTAATCTTAATATAATTTTTATGTTTATATGATGAGAGACCCTATTCTCTCTCATCAATCCATTTTGGAAGTTTTGAGTGGCGCCGTTAGGCTGTCGAATTTTCGTAAGAGATCTAACCTCTCTCTTTCTTTTTATGTACTCTCCTTTATGTCACTTCTTTTCAGCTCATCTTTGTTATGTTGGGGGTTGTTCTTTTATATTCCTCCTTCTATAAACTTTATGTTAATATGATGAGATACCCTATTTGATCTCATTAATCCATTTTTGTAAGTTTTATGTGGCGCCGTTAGGCTGTCGAGTTTTCGTAAGGGATTTTTCATCTCACTTTTATTCCCGTGAGATTTATGATACATTTGCCACAATTTCCTTTGAGTGGTGTATGTACTACCCATTATTTTACTCATTGTGTAATATAATTTCATTTATGAGTATTGTCACGACCCGCCCTCGGGGTCCGTGCCGTGACTACCCCAAGCCCGCCTTCCATAGGCCAGGGGCTGGCGACTAGCACCAAGGCGTAAATCCCGGTAAAAAGGGAAGGCATTGCCTTTGTAAAGTAAACAAACACCACAGAGTAAGCAAGCGGAAAGTAAACACTAACAAAAGCAGAGTACAACTGAAAGTGCGGAAAAGTAAATGGACCAGTATACAAACCCAAACTGAAAGTAAAGTACAAATCGAAAGGGAAAAACAACAACAGAAAAGTAAAAGCCGCTACACCGAGTTGTCCACTGGAAATCCCACATGAAGGGTGGGTACAGATAGCTCCACTGCTCCACGGGTCCCGCCGTCCGCTCCGAGCACGTCCCGCCCAGTGGTCCACCTCCGGGTACCGTCCCGCTCCGCAAGCCTCAGCTAAGGTCAACGCTGTCTGTCGTCTGCAACCAACACAACGTAGTGCGGGCAAAGCCCGTGCAGGGGTGAGTATAAGCTACTCAGTAGGGACCCCGAGACCCCTGAAGGTCTCTCAAATACACAAAAGATAAACCACGAAGAAAGGAACAATCACGAAGTAATAACCGACACTGCTTAGGTATATGCCCATACATATACCTAAGTCATCAATTTCAAATACGCTCCAACCTCCGAGCCCAAGTACAACTCAGTCCACACAGGAATGTAAACGTATTCCACACAGGAAAGTAAAACGTATTCCATACAGGAAAGCAAAACGTAATCCACACAGGATTGCACAACACAATCCACACAGGAAAGCAAAAGGATTCAGCTCACACAGGTATACTTCTTCAAAAGACGATAAAGATGAATTCTGATCCATCTAAGTCGTCGGACCCACGAAGGATCGATAGGTAACTAACCCCCGCAAAAGACCCACACAGGATCGGGCCCACACAGGACCTGTAGGCGCTGGTTCACACAGGACCGCTGAGCGCAAAGACCCACACAGGATCGGACCCACACAGGATCGGGCCCACACAGGACCTGTAGCACTGATCCACGTAGGATCGCTGAGCACTGTAGTCGTCGTCGTCGAATCCACACAGGATCGGGCCCACACAGGACCTGTAGCACTGATCCACGTAGGATCGCTGAGTGCTGTAGTCGTCGTCGTCGAATCCACACAGGATCTCTGTACTGTCGTCGTCGCAGTCACAGTAGCAGTAGTAGCAGTAGTAGTCACAGTAACAGTCGCAGCCAGCACTAGGGTTCCCGCACACAGCAAGCTCGTTCGGAGGGTTCGCTCCACGAGCCGAGAGGCTGATACATCAACTATCACAAAGTCCAGAGTTGATGTATCCAAAAGTTCCGTATCGTCAACAGGAACTCAACGCAACAGACGACACGTCGATCGGACGCCCGGTCTGAGAGTTATTGGCATTTTCGTCCCCGGGGCCCGGTTGGTTTTTAAGGCAAAACCAACCCGACCGTACTCCACCTACGTCCAAACCTCAGGCGGAGTATGCCAAAAGATCCGTCTCACTAAGAGGGACACAACAAAGCTGACGGCACGTCGATCGGACGTCCGTAGCTCAAGATATGAGTGTTTCCGCTCCGAAGGCCCGGTTGGTTTCGTGAACAAACCAACCCGGCCGAACTCAAAGTAATCCGAAACCTTGAGTGCAATAAACCGAAACGACCGTCTCGATCCAAGGATCGCATCGCCGCTGACGGTTCGTCAATCGGACGTCCAGTCTGAAAGATATCAGCCTTTCTGTCTCACACCCACCCTGGGAAACTTCCCAGGAGGTCACCCATCCTGATCACTACTCTAAGCCAAGCACGCTTAACTACGGAGTTTTAACCACGTAGGCTCCTGAAAAAGAAGGTGCGCCTTGAGTATAGTGTACCGAAACGACCGTCTCGATCCAAGGATCGCGTTGCCGCACACTGTTCATCGATCGGAGGTCCGTGGCTCAAGTTATGGCCAAAAGACCGAAATCGTCTCGAAAACGGGGGGTCCGGGTCCGGGCCGACCCGGCCTGACCCCCCCTGGTCTGACCCGAACCGGGTCGACCCGACCCGGATCCGACCCGAACTGGGTCGGACCGACCCGGTCCGCTGGACCCGGCCCTGCCGGCCTAAGGCCGGCCGTTTCTTTCTCACGCGGGACCCGCGGGTCCCGCTTCCTAACCAAACCGGCGGCCGGCCGCCTTCTTCTTCTCCGCCGCGGCCGTAGCCGCGGCTCTTCCTCGATCTCCGGCGGCCGGCGAGGCCGGCCGCCTTCTGGCTGCTCCGCCGCGGCCGTAGGGCCGCGACCTTCCTGTTCTCCGGCGCCGGCGAGGCCGTCGCCCCTGGCTGCTCCGCCGTGGCCGTAGGGCCACGGCCCTTCATGATCTCCGGCGACGGCGGCCCTGCTGGCCGCCGGTCACCTCCTTGTTCCGCCGCGGCCCGTCTCCTGCCGCAGTCTCTTTCGTAAACAACGACGCGGTGTGTCGGCACCGCGTTTCTTCGTCGCAGCTCGCTCCTGCCATTAATTCTTTTGTTCCTGCGCGGTTGCGACGACACCGCGCTGTCTCCGCTAAATTAACACGAAAGAATAGAAGGGGGAGGAGAATCGGCCGTGTTCGTGCGGTCCGGTCTCCTCCCGTTATAACGATATCAGTTGGCCAATCGTATAAACACAACAATGAATGTTTCACAATTTTTAATAAAATTTGGAACTACGCCCAACGGATTATTCTTTCATGTTCGAGGGAATGAAAACACGTAATTTAAAAAGGACAAACCCCCTACCTTGAAAATTGACGTCACACGTCGGTTATCGCGGAGGAAGGCGTCGCGGCGTCGGACGTAGATTCCGTGGACGTCGGGGTGCGTCCGAGGAGGGAACGACGTCTCTTCACTTGTCGCTTAAGACGAAGAAGAGAGGTACGTTGTCGTTGGCGATTATTACCACGGTCGGCGACTTCTCCCTTGTCGAGGAGGAAGATGAAGACGGAAGAATCTGGGACGCCGAGTCTCGATGGTCGTGGGATCGATGTTCATTGTCGGAGAAGAACCGTTCTTCACGTTCTTCGTCGAAGACGAAGAAGATCTTCAAGTTTCTCAACGATTCTCCCAATCCTCTCAAGTAACAAAGGAACTAACCCAAAAATAAATCAAGCTTACACTTAATTTGTTAACACAACCCAACCTTTGGAATTCAAGAGTTTGAATTTCAAAAACTCAAAATTAAACTCACTTATTAATTATACATGAGTTGTATAATTAATTAAAAGTTAAGTTGTCAAGCCTTTAAGAGGGAGAGAGGGGAGTTAGGGAATTTGAGGGGTTTTGGAACATTAAGTGCAAGGGAGTTTAAGCGGGTAGAAGAGAGTTAAGGGGAAGGTGAAGGGTTGGGGCTCGTGTGGGCCCCACCTCACCTTAATCCTCACTTGGTTAGTTAGGAACTTGTGATTCCACCCCAACTTCCACACTTAGGATATAACCACTTAAGAAGATAAATAAAATAAATATTGTATAACAAATTTATTTTACTCTTCATTTCATCCAGAAAATTAAACATCTCCTCCTAGGAAAACGCAACTTCGGGAAAGGTCTCCTTAAGCGAATATTGGCACTACGAGTTCATCGGTGTCCTCGGATTTCAATTCCGAGCACCGGATCAAAAGTTAGGAAATCCCGCTCGTTCGTTCACTGAACGTACCCGAGCCAAACTTCGGAAATTAATTCCGGGCACTCCGGGCCTCGGAATCAGGTGCCGTCAGAAACCGCGCTCTTGTAAAATTCCAAAGAAAATTAAGAAAAACTTTTCCTTGAATTTTACGGGTCTTTACAAGTATTTACATCAATGTTTTATTATCCTTCTTTCACGGGGTGTATGTTTCGAAAGATACCCATGTCGGTATGGGAACCTTTCACCCTCCTCTTTTTAAAATAATTCTTTTTTATGTCTTTTAATTCACATAATATTATGTTGGGATATGTTCTCCTATATCCTTATTGATTTACATTTTATTTCCATGTGATGAGATACCCTTTCTATCTCTCATCAACTCATTTTCTGAATTTTGTAGTGACGCCATTAGGCTGTCAAATTTTTGCAAGGGAACTTCTTAACCCATACTTTATTCATTGGGATAAACTTATACTCCTTGAATATGTCGTTATATGAATATGTGTGAATAACCTATGATTGTTTTACACTTAATATCCACTTATATTTGGTGTATTCGTTTGTCACACATAATTATGTAATTGATTTATCCTTAAACCAAGGATACCGTCTTTGTAAGGGACTTCGTCTCAATCTCCTTTCATTGAGGCATATTTCGTTTTATACACAACTTTATTTTATACGGTGTATAAACCCCTTTGACTTTTACTTTTATACAAAAGGAATCTTTTTCTACGAAGCGTTTTACTAAACAAAAAAAAGTAATGTTTCTTTTAATGTACGCGGTGACAACGACCTTTTCTGTCGCCACGAGTATTATTTGATCTTTTGCTTCCTCAACAAGCCGTAATGTTTTTAAAATAAAATAAATACCATATACTCTTTTATGTATTTTGGTATTGAAAATGGTTTTGATAAAGGATTCTATTTTGTCAATATATTTAAATGATATATTGTGATTGAAATGTGTAAATGTTATCATTCCTTTATATTGGTTTTATGTGTTATAATTTTATAATGGTACTTGGACATTTTACGGGTGGTTACGTGATAAACCATATGACGGGTGGTGCCGTGAATACCAGGATGGGTGGTTACGTTATAACCTCCAATGCATTGGGTATGGAAGTCGTCCGTATGGCTATTCCATTATGTATGGAAGTTGGCCGAATGGCTATTCCATTAAGTGATATGTGTGGAAGTCGACCTTATGGTTATTCCACTTAAGTATGTTTATGTCCCAAGTTACCTTTATATGTTATGTGATATTTATATGGGTTTTATGGTAATATTTTGGTTACAGAAGGGTAAGTAATGAACTTTTATTCAGTGAAGAGTTTTTACTACTTCGAAAAGGTGAAAAGTATTACTTTGATAAAGTATACATGGTTTACTTGTTGTTTTGAAAAACTAACAGTTTTCATTCATTGTGTATCCCTTACTGAGCTTTTTATGCTCATCCCAAGTTTTTGAAATGTTTTTCACAGGACTTAACGTGGAATAGGTTCAAGGATGTGATCAAGGGAAAGTCATGCAACCTAAAACATGAAACTGGACATTTTTCGTTTTAAGAGTTTTTATTTTATGGAAACATAGTAAAAGTTTCTACTTTGTAATCTTTTGAGATGTAATAGTTATGTCCTAATTCACTAAAAATCTAAACCTGAAAAGATCCTCAATGTGAATTATTCATTTAATTCAATATTAAGTAAGGTTTAAGGCCGGGGCCTTATAGTTGGTATCAAAGGTCGGTTTAGACAACTTTAGGGATTAGGAGTTTTTGTTAGACACATGATTAGTCCCTATATCTATTATTTCAGTTAAATCCTTGTTTTATAACTTTTTTCCGGACATGTAAAGTCGGTTACGAATGGAAGGAGAAGGATCTCAAACGACATTCCTATCTCTTCCTGATGACATGCTTGCAATAATCATTGCAAAGTCATGTTCGGATGATTGTGAAAATTTTTCTAGCATACAACTCACTTGAAAGAAATTGTTTGAGATATCAAACACCCACACTATACCTCGTTATCATCGTGGATCATGGATTGTTTTTAGACAAATACTATTTTCACAATATTCTCATATTTTCAAGAAAGGTAAATATTATCAAGGTATTTTCAAATATTTTACCTTATCACAAGAATTTGAATCATATTATGATTTTAAAAATGGTGCTGAGGAAGGATACCCTTGCGCAACCTATTTATATTTGATTTTAAAATATAGTCTCTCAGCACATACTTATGGTATTTTAAAAGGACCAATAATAGAAAGTTTCAACTCAAATTCGGTCTGACTATTTTATAGAAATCATGTTTTATCAGATCTTTTGGAATTATATGTCATACATGATTATTTTCCAAAAATGTTTTTCTGTGAACACCCATATAACCCATGTTGTACAAGGTGTATTTGGATGGAGGAATCAAATGATTTTGAGGGATCTCTAAATCATTGTTGTAATGCACGGGACTTCTACCTACGTGATCAAGATGACGATGAAACCGAGTGGACGCCATGATCAAGGTATGATGTTATTCATTTTGGGAATCAGTTTATTTTATCTTATGGTGGTGAAATAAGACTTCAAGAGACCGTAATGAATTTGGATGAAAATGAGAGGTATAAGGAAACTATTAAGGTTAAAACATGTTAGGGTTATTTTTGGAGTTTTATAAAAAGGACAACACGCAGACCGTGTGACAACCCGTCGCGTCAGACAAAGCTGCGGGAATCGAACCCACAACCAAAGTGCAACTGGTATTTATCGCCTACCACTGGACTACGTGAAGTCCCTGGTTAGTTTGAATGATTCTTTTTAGTTAGATGATTTTATTAATTATGAGTAAGTTGATTTTGGGTTATCTATGGAAATTTATTAACCTATCATGGAGGATATGTGATTAGGTTAATTACTTTTCAATACGACACATTAAGAGAAACTGATGTTGTTTGGAGATAAATGTTATGGTTTAACTTGAAAGACTATGTGACTAAATCTTTCAAATATTTGGGTTTCAATCTTAGTTTGGTTTATTTTGAAGAATTTTATGGAAAAATTGTTTATCGAATGGTCCTCGTTGAACATTGGGTTTTGTTGGACAAATTTTGGAGATTAAGAATATATTTTCTTTTTATAAAAGGTTGTCCTTTTCTGGATTATCTGATCTTGTACTAACCTTTTTAGTTTTGGTTTTGGTTAAAGTCTAAAGGCATGGGAAATATATAGTTATCTTCTGTGGATTAGGTGGTTCTCTATAAGTTGATTATAGTACTCTTAATGTGAACAAGCCTTCCTAAATACTCGTCTTTTGGAGAAAATATGAGTTTGATTAAGGAATCTAGTAAAAGTTGGAAGTCTAGGTGACAAGTAAGTATGTTTCATTATAATTTAGTTAGGCTCAAAAATAAATTCCTCAATGAAGAGTAAATTAAAACGAAAATGTTGTCTGTTAACTTTTCCTACTGGGGAATCAAATACCGTTTAACCCATCACAAGTTTGTGATTATCTTGTGGATAACTTTCCCCTAGACATGTTTACTATCACTCTCCATCAGAACATGACCCTTTTTTTCCTCCATGTCCATGTTTTCATACATGGAATCCTAGTATGGGTTAACTCGGGTGACCTCTGTACTTATATTTCTTTATTTTAAAGTAATTGTTTTACCGACTCTTGTTCCGATGTGGGACTTTCAAGGATGTTTCCAAGCTCAATTTTAAAATTGAGAGGACGCAATTCCCAAAAGGGGGGAAGGATGTAGCACCCCAGGTAAATAAAGAATATGACATCTTTATATTTATCCATATTTGTGAATAAACTATTAATATTACTTTAAAGGGGATGCTATGCTCAATGACGTACCCAATACGCAACAATGAGTTTCATGGGAATCTTACGTTGCACTCTAATAATAAAATAATATTATTTTAAATGGTAGTTAATGCCTTGCCGTTGTAATGGAGGGAATGAACAGAACTAACTAAAAAATTATTATATATGTTTTTCAAATATTTTTACTCTTTACAATAAATGTTAGAGGATTAAAAATGAGAATGAATCCAATTTTAAGCATAGACATTCTAATATTTTTTAAAAGGTCGACTAACCACCTTTTGAAGGCGAACCTTTTTTAAATCCACATTTTGAAAATTTTACATGTTATATTTGACAAAATAAATCTCTTATTTAGAATTGGGACATCAAAATTTACTTTGTTTAAATTTTTGGTATTTTTCCGAAAAAGTTCAATTTTTAATGAATAGTGAAAAATGTTGTATTTTAATTCAAAACTTCTTTTTAATCTAATTTATTTATATGATTAGATTATCTTTTTAATTGGTTTTAAAGTGAAATTAGAATATACTTTACCATTTAATCCAATAGTGTTCATTGGAATTAATTTCACTTTGAAATTTGACTTAAACTAGTGTCAATCTTTTGATACTTATTGTTTCATAAAAACACGCTATTTGCTCTGACTGCGAGAATTAATTATAAAATTAATTAATGCAACTTCTATGTTATGAATTTGGTAAAATAGACATCATTTTTTAATTTGGAATATCAAATATAGCTTAGGGTGATTTTTTGGTATTTTTCAGAAAATCTCCTATTTTTGATGAATAGTGAAACCACAAAGTGGTGGTTACAAAATTTGATTTTTCGTTTAAATGGGACTTCACCACTTCTGGGATTTTAATTTCCAAAAATGAAATTTAAATGATTTTAATTGTTAAGTAAAATGTGGTTCAATGGGATGAAAATAATTTTTTATGAAAAGTAACTTTTAAGTTTTATTAATCGCAAATAAAGGTAATTAGTGTGATTTAAGGTAAAAATGATATTATAATAAAATGAAAATATATTTACACTTGTCCTAACCCTATTTTATGAGTTATGGCCGACCCAAACAACCCATGGGACGATTTTTGGTACCCCATGCAGCCACTTTGGTATGATAATGACATTTATGCCTTTTATTTAAAGTTAAAGTAAAAATGACACAAACATGAGATGTTTTACTAAAACAATTTTTACATGGGGTTATACAAGTCATATTTTTGACTATAAATATACATTAGAAATATAAAACGATTTCCTAAATCATGATATTTTTTTATAATTTTTAGACATTAAATATATTAAATTATTTATGACATCATGATGATGTTGCGATTACATCATTAATAAAGGATTTAAATAAAATGAAAAGATAATGTAAAATCTATGACCAACACATGTCCAAAACCTATTGTATGGGTATATTTCGAACCCTTATCACCTTATCCTCGAAACACATCAATGTGGGACCTTTAAAATCCGAAAATCATTTTAAAAATAATGTAACCTTTTATACTTTTCCAAGAGTTCCCCTCCTCTCCTCTTATAAAAGGCCCCCACCTCTACCACCTTACCCACACCTCTCAAACCTTTGTTTCGTCCAATATCTGATCATTTTGTCTCTCCACATCCCTCTCCTCATTCTAGAAGCCTTAACTTAGGCAGGAAGCTCTTCCAGAAACCCTTTTGGTTCAAACCAAAGGGAGTTACCCAATTTTAAGGTAACGTCTTCACTTGTGATATTTTGTTTTATTTTGCTTATTCAACACCTGAACTCTTTTTATTCATTTATTTTATAACAACTCCAGTATCTTCAATATAATAGAATGTTGTTATAAGAATTATTCAAGCTACACTTACACACACCTTCATATAATGGATAAAGAACATACTATTTTTGTGGATGGCAAATTTCTGCCTCACGAAACGATGATTGTTCAACACTCATATAACACCTTCAAAGGTGGCCATTAATATGTCACTATGTTTATATATGATATATAATATTTTTATGTTTTACTTAAGATTCTGTATTTTTCCTTTGTGGCATACCTTTATGGCTTCCATTATGGGTATACGCGATATCTTCATTTTAGGAAGTGCGGACTACCGCCCCCTCAAAGTGATTTGATTCGTTAATGCCATATGTGGGAAATATAGAGGATGGATTTAAAGTTATTATATATGATGTTATACTGGAATTATAATATACCTTTATATCATTATTGTTTTCTTTCCATTAAAATATGACATAGAAATGAAAGTAGCGTTCATGCGTACGTACGACTTACCGTCTCCATGAACGGTGCATTTCATTTCTTATCCTCAAATGTAATGTATTATTATAAGTACATATAATGGATATATATGATGTATGATACATATAATGTATGAATATAATTCTGTAATTAAAAATATACACATCTCTTATTTAGTTTTAATTCTATTAATATGACATAGAAATGAAAGTAGCGTTCATGCGTACGTACGCCTTACCGTCTCCATGAACGGTGCATTTCATTTCTTACCTCTAAATGATTATGTAATATTATAAATACATTTATATTCTGGATATATATGATATATATGATATCCAAATCAGGAATGTCATTCTGGATATAAATAACCTTTTACCACACGAAAAACATGTAATTGTAAGAAGTCCACTTTTGACTTAAGAACCAAATATCGACAAAATAAACATTATCAACTTAAATGATTACATAATGTTTATAACATGTAAATAATTGATATAAAAGGAATAATGAACTTGAAAAAGGTTCTTAAGAAAGTATAAATTAACTCAAGTTTATTATTCAGGACGTTAAAGAACGATCGAGTCAAGTCGGACCCGAGGTAAGGGATCATACTCCTCTCATTCTTTTTAAATACGCACTTTTATGTCATTCCTTCTAAAGATCATCTTTCTTGTTATTGGGATGTTATTTTATATTACTCTTACTGTAATTTTTATGTTCATATGATGAGATACCCTATTCTCTCTCATCAATCCATTTTGGACGTTTTGAGTGGCGCCGTTAGGCTGCCGAATTTTCGTAAGAGATCTAACCTCTCTCTTTCTTTTTTAGTACTCTCCTTTATATCACTTCTTTTAAACTCCTCTTTGTTATGTTGGGGGATGTTCTTTTATATTCCTATTTCTATAAACTTTATGCTAATATGATGAGATACCCTATTTGATCTCATTAATCCATTTTTGTATGTTTTATGTGGCGCTGTTAGGCTGTCGGGTTTTCGTAAGGGATTTTTCATCTCACTTTTATTCCCATGAGATTTATACTACATTTTCCACAATTTCCTTTGAGTGGTGTATGTACTGCCCATTATTTTACTCATTGTGTAATATACTTTCATTTATGAGTATTTACATCAATGTTGTATTGTCCTTCTTTCACGGGGTGTATGTTTCGAAAGATACCCATGTCGGTATGGGAACCTTTCACCCTCCTCTTTTTAAAAGGCTTCTTTTGTTATGTCTTTTAATTAACATACTATTATGTTGGGATATGTTCTTCTATATACTTATTGATTAAAATTTTATTTCCATTTGATGAGATACCCTTTTTATCTCTCATCAACTCATTTTCTGAATTTTGTAGTGACGCCATTAGGCTGTCAAATTTTTTCAAGGGAACTTATTAACCCAAACTTTATTCATTGGGATAAACATATACTCCTTGAATATGTCGTTCAATGAAATGTGTGAATAAAATCTGATTGTTTTACACTTAATATCCACTTATATTTGGTTTATTCTTTTTTCACACATAATTATGTAATTGATTTATCCTTAAACCAAGGATACCGTCTTTGTAAGGGACTTCGTCTCAATCTCCTTTCATTGAGGTATATTTCGTTTTATACACAACTTTCTTTTATACGGTGTATAAACCCCTTTGACTTTTACTTTTATAGAAAAGGAATATTTTTCTACGAAGTGTTTTACTAAACGACAAAAAGGAATGTTTCTTTTAACGTATGCGGTGACAACGACCTTTTCCGACGCCGCGAGTATTATTTGATCTTTGGCTTCCTCAACAAGCCATAATGTTTTTAAAATAAAATAAATACCATATAATCTTTTATGTATTTTGGTATTGAAAATGGTTTTGATAAAGGATTCTGTTTTTTCAATATATTTAAATGATATATTGTGATTGAAATGTGGACATTTTATCATTCCTTTTTATTGGTTTTATGTGTTATAATTTTATAATGGTACTTGGACATTTTACGGGTGGTTACGTGATAAACCATATGACGGTTGGTGCCGTGAATACCAGGATGGGTGGTTACGTTATAACGTCCAATGCATTGGGTATTGAATTCGGCCGTATGGCTATTCCATTAAGTATGTATGGAAGTTGGCCAAATGGCAATTCCATTAAGTGACATGTGTGGAAGTCGACCTTATGGTTATTCCACTTAAGTATGTTTATGTACCAAGTTACCTTTATATGTTATGTGATCTTTATATGGGTTTTATGGTAATCTTTTGGTTACATAAGGGTAAGTAATGAACTTTTATTCAGTGAAGATTTTTTAGTACTTCGAAAAGGTGAAAAGTATTACTTTGATAAAGTATACATGGTTTACTTGTTGTTTTGAAAAACTAACAGTTTTCATTCTTTGTGTATCCCTTACTGAGATTTTTTTGCTCATCCCATGTTTTTGAAATGTTTTTCACAGGACTTAACGTGGAATAGGGTCAAATATGGGATCAAGGGAAAGTCATGCAACCTAAAACATGGAACTGGACACGTTTCTTTTTAAGAGTTTTTATTTTATGGAAACTTAGTAAAAGTTTCTACTTTGTAATCTTTTAAGATGTAATAGTTATATCCTAATTCACTAAAACTCTAAACCTGAAAATATCCTTAATGTGAATTATTCATTTAATTCAATTTTATATAAGGTTTAAAGTCGGGGCCTTATACTAATGGAGTGAGAAACACCACTATCATGAACTATCCAGGTGGAATAATCAACTATGGTTGCCTCTGTTATCCTACCATACAATCAACAGGCTAGCGGTTACATAATTTCAATGTCCAGAACATCGGTAACATATGTGATACCAATAGAAAAATAGAATAACATGCCAAAATTGGGGTTTATGTAGATCATTCTACTATTGAGATTACCGTATCATCTGAAGGATCCAATAATTATCATCATCCCTTCCCTCATAGAACACCACTACTTCCCTTGAGGCCCAATCTAGATCATGGATAACCATTTCATCCCATAGTTGATAATTTTAATTTTACATAAAGTACAAAGAATGTAATAAGTTGTTGGGATGAATTAAAAAAATATTTCTAATAGTAGAACATATTATCATCGAACCAAAAATTTCATGTTATCATCCATTAACTTAGCGATGTCACATGATCAACTGTTACACCAATGGTTGATGATGATACTATCACAAAGAATTACAGATTGTCATTGAAATTTTGAAACACCCGGTAATTAATCAGATTCATTGATGAATATCTTTTGGAAAATATATTCAATGGCCTCAAATTTTTTTAAATATGATAATGAGAGATTTTAAGTGGTTACCTCCCTCTATAAATATAATCATTTTTCCTAAATATAAGGATGAAATTATCAAGGGGAGAACATGTGCTTCATCTATTGGACACTCTGTTTAATTTATTTTCATTATTTTTGGCTTTCATAATGAATTATTCCTCATCTACCTCCATTTTTTCTTTTAAAAGAGGGGCATCTGAGTTTTGTGGTTGGGAAAATGAGAGGTTGCCTGATGTAATTTTTGAGTCCTAGTTTTATAATATTACAATGTATATTTTCTTTAAATTGTCTTCAAAATATGATTTAATAATTTTAATGAGAGAGTAATGTATTTTTATTTCCAATATAAACATTTTAAATTGATTTGATGAATACAATTTTTATCCCTCACATTGGATTTGAGTTACATTGATTGGGTTATCTAGGGTCAAGTGGATAAGTGTTTGGTGATTTTTAGGCATGTTGGGAATACACTATGAAATGATTTGGGCAATTGGGACACCCAATTCCAAAATTTTAATTTATTTTGTGATTTAGAGGAGACCAACTATGCCTTTCAAATTTAGGATGAAGGTTAATATAATAATAGAAATTGATTTTGTTATTATCATAATAATATAAGTCATAATCAAGGGTGAAAGTTGAATTTTTTTTGTTAATTCACTACCTAAACCGATTAATAAAAGGAAATTAATCGATTTCAAAATGACTGTGATAGCACTATAAAAGGAAGTTAAATAATAAACACAGTCACTTATCTCTATTCTTATCTCAAAACTAATGTTTCGTTCAACCTAGTAATTTATGTCATGTTCTTTAATTTACAATGTCATTCATGATATCTTGATTCAAAACACTACTCCTAGGATATGACCATAGTCATTACTAATACTACACCCTTATGGGATATAATTTGTTTTTTACAAAATCTCAACTGGTTTCAGTAAACAATATTGTCCCACCGCTTGGGAGTAAGTTCTAAATCAAACCTAAAACATTATTGACTTGGACCACCAATGAGGAATTAGTTTCTCAAGATACAATGATAAAAATAAATTTTTTATGTTGGAGTAGGTATCTTAAAAATAAAAACTATTTTTCAAAAATAATGTAAGAGGACTCATGTTAAACATCTAATATTCACTCTTATCTAACAAAAATGACCCTAAACCAACAAAAAACCTCAAAAAACATTATGCATCATAGTTTTATATCCACAATTATCAAATAAATATGTATATAAAATATAATGACATTGAAAATCATTTAATATGATGATGGTATTACCAATGTTTAATGCCCTTTTGGAGAGGAATTAAATTGAAACACTCAGGATTTCATATAATACTATTCAAGACTCACACCATGAGGAGTGGATGAGAAATAAGTTACATGGTTAGAATTACCCATTTCACATCAATTAATTTACAAAGGGGGGTTTTACAACCTATGATATTGAGAGATCCATGAATGATATTACCTACAAAAAATCGTTATACAATGATTTTTCAAAATCTACCTAAGCACTATGATAAGGAAAATATCTTTCCCTTCAGATAAACTACTTGATAAAACCTTTATGAATATTGGGAATGGTTTAAAAATCTATGTTTCACATGGTCGCAATATTCTATATATGATCGTCAATTCCTAGTATTCTTAACCCAATGTCTCGAGGACAATGCAGAAAAAATCCAAGATGAATCCTTCATGGTATCATTTATTGATATGTAGACCATGTAACCTATTGTCCAAATAATGAATATTGAATTGAATTCCAAATAATTTGGAAGGAGAGGTATTATAACCATTGGGAACTATGAGGTAAAATATTATGACTCATCAACATTTATTGAAACCAAGATAGGTTAATTTAAATGCCTTATACTATAGATATTAGTCATGTAATTGAATAAAAAACATTCCCTACCTCCAGAATGAGGTTTATATTCATCATCCCATCACTTCACTTATCAATGTAATGAGGTACAAGGTATGGAAAGTAGTGACACTTCATTCATACATTGATAGTTTCAATATAAATAAGCATTGATATAATGGATGGCCAAATTGAGATATAGAAGTCAAAAATTCCATACTACCCCCTACAAAAGTTCCAAAATCCATTCCTTTCTAATAGCCATTCAATAATAATCACAAAAAAAATCATATAAAACAATATTTTCATTGAAAAAACTACATGAGTCCCTCACTTAGTTATCTACCAGTAAAATGGAGGCAAGGAATAGAGAAGGATGATATAAAGAATAAATTAATGGATTTGTCAAATAAATTTGAGAATCTAAAGTACATGTTATATAATTTTTCTGAAAAACTCCACAATTAGTAGATACCTAACCCAAGGGAAACTGTGAGCAAGATCGTAACATGGAGTGGCATATATATCAAGACAATATAATCTATTTAAAATCATGAGGGATTAAAATATTATGTGTACGTAAATTACATAGATTATATATATATTATAGAATAGAAAATAACCACACCGGGAGAAGAAGGCAAGAAAATATATGAAGAACTGAAGACAATATTTAAGAAGGAATGATAGGAAAATAAATTTCAATGACATGAATTCGGGATGAAAAAGAATCACCCTTGTATTGACTTTGATATATAAAAATATAAGAAAATTGAGGAATAAAAACTCCAAAAAATAATCCAAGGTACATTTCATTATGTTGAAATTAATATAACCCTCTTGGAATCCATCAGTAAAATTCACATATATAAAAAATTAATCAAATAGATTTTTACCACGAGAAAGATTATGAAAGGGAATATAAGAATCAACCATTGGAGAATTTATTTAACAATTATCACTCCACTGTTGAAAAAAATCATGATCTAAGGAAAATATCAATTCCTTGCACCAGTGGTTCTTTTAAAATTTGTTGATACCTTTTGTGATCTTGGTCCTTACAATAATTTTACATGAAACTATATGTGTTAATTTATGAATATATATAATCTAAAGACCACACATATTGTTCCCCAACTGTCCAATATATCCATGGTCATTTATACAATTTGTAGGATGTGTTTGTAGTATTCGAAGGACTAGTATATCTAGTAGAATTTTTTGTTCTCACAATTGTAGATGATAGTGCACTAGGGAATTAACCGAATATTTTGGGAAGAATATTCATTAGGATATCCACAATAGTTATTAATTTCTATGATGGAAACCTCATCATGGATCTTGGAGACCAAAATATATACTTCAATGTTCATAACTATAATAGGAAGCCTTTAAACAATCATTTACTCTTTCAAATTGACCATGAATATGGTATTGATACCATTTACGACTCTATAATTCTCTGAGAATATCTATCCTTAGGAGATACCATTCTAACTAAAATAACCATGGGAAAAGTGAGTACTCAAAAATATATAAATTTCATTTTTTATGATTAATAAGAAATGAAATATGAATTCCTTGATAATTTGTTTGAAGAAAAAGAGATGATTACATTTTATATATAAAATCATGATTTTAATTTCAATAATTAAAATTCAAACTCATATATTTACCGACTCCAATATATATAACTAAATCCACTCGTATGTGAAAAAATATGTGTATATTATTGAAGGTGAAACTTTTCAAGTGATTATAGCTAACCACGTGTCCCAAAACCTAAATAAAATGTTAGTAGAGCTTTTGAAGTGAAAAAATAAATCCATTGGGCGGTTCATTTCAGACATACTTGGAATAAAAACTAAGGTTTATTCCCATGGAATATGATATAGGGAGACTCTAGACCAATCAACAAAACCCTGGAGGATACATAACTAACCATCATGGGTGTTGTTAATAAATATATTGAAAAAATACTGCTAACTGAAAAAATATAAAAAAAATTTACTCACAATAGGTCATCCCCAACCTTATCGTTCCAAAGAACCCCATTGTATCAATATAGAAAAATGGGACTAATTAATTAATTTAAATGATATTCCAAAATTATTGTAGGGTGTGCATATACTATAGGATTTTATCCATGTCACCCGTAAAGACCACTTCCCCCATCCCATTCATAAAAATTAGTATAGAATGGTTTTCAAGAAGGACACATTTCTATATCACGGATGGATTCTATAGTAACATTCATATAAATATTATCCTAGATGACCAAGGGATGATGACAGTCTCTCTCCTCTTTTGGGACCTTTTCTTATTGGAGAATTCCATTCAGATTATGTAGTTCTCCAAGATGATTCATATATTATGTGGTATGTATTTTATCAAACCACATGGACAGAATGATGGAGGTATTCCTTGAAAATGTTATTATTTTTTTGAAAATATTTTGATATTTTCTAAGGGAATTATTATAATATTTTTAAAACCTTACTAGAAAATATATTGTTTTATACATTGAGAAGAGTCACTTTATGGTAGAGAAAGGTATAATGTCAGTTGATATAATTTCTATAAATGTATTTACGGTAGATAAGTATAATTTTTAATTTATAAATTATCATCCATATCCAACCTGTAAGAGTGATGTGAAGTAATTTATTTATTTGGGATTTTATTGACATAATTCAAGGACATTAATAATATTTCTCTTCCCCGTTAAATATTTCTTTTAGAAGTTTATGTCTTTATTTCAATGAAAATTGTACAGATGAATTTATTAAGATGAAGGAAAAGTTGATTAGCCCACTAATTAAAAAACCCCCAATATTGAGAGAACCCATTTGAGTTGATATGTGATGCATTAAACCCTGATTTTGGAGTAGTATAATCCAATGAAATGAAGTAATACGACATGTAAAAACAGATTCCTCAAGAACCATCGACGAAACTCAACTCAATTACTGACTATGGAAAAATATTTCCTATGAGGTGAATTTTATTTGGGTAAATTTATATTTTTTTGGGAACTAAAGTGGTTGTGTTTTCTAATCATTTATCACTTAGGTACTTGATGAGAAAGTCTGTTTCATAACCATGGATGATGAGATTGATTTAAATCATTCAATACATCAACCTATAGATTATGGAAAATAGGGGACCTATAAACTAGGTGTAAAATCACCATAGTAGACTATAAAGCACTAATAAAGTAAAAAATAAGTAACTAGTCCCGCTCAATGATCACATAAATAGACGTAAACTCAACTAAATTGAATGGTATGTACCATGGTATGCCGGTTTTGTAAAATAGATGGACACCTCTTAGGTAACCACTCACCTTAAATATCATCAAAATAATGATCATTAGGTGGAATCCAGATTCTATATATTATAATATACATTTCTATGAATAATCTATAATGATCAAGACATATGAAGGTTCTTATAGGAATTTCAAATATGATCTGTACTTAAGTTTTTTTTCTTGCATTTTCTTGTGGCCTTCATTTTGGACATGAATGAATTACTAGAAATGTGTTGGAATATATCATTTATTGGCCAATATATTTTAATTATTCTCTTTAATAAAGTTAAAAAAATATAAATGCGTCACTATTCTTGAAAAATATCAAAAAGATAGTACATTCCACCAAAACAGGTAAATTTTTAGAAATATTTTAAGTGTGGTGCAATGATTTTTTTGGACCCTTTCACATTTCATTTAAAAAATCATTAAAATTAAATGTTTTAGATTGTGTCTCGTAATGGATGAAAGTTGAGTACACCTAGACATATGATGGAAACATGTTGTGTAATTTTGTTAGGAATAATATCTTATATAGGCTCAGATTGCCCAGGGGAAAATATGTGACCAAGGGATAGATTTTTGGAATATAAATATGGATGTTACGCTCAAATATTATGGGGTGTACCACAAGAAATGTTCACCTTAACATCTGTAAAAGGACTAATATTAAGTTCCCAACAGGGATATCAATGGTATTTTAGATAAAATAGTTAAAAATTGAATGGATTAGAGAAAAATACTTGAAGATATCATATAGTGATATAAGAAAACATAGAATAAACATATAGGTGTGAACCCCTCCTAGATGTTTTATGGAAATAGTTATCATATGATGAGAGATTTGGTGAATCAATCCTTTTGGGATGTAAAATACATGAATTAGGATTTGATGAGTAATGGGAAAGATATAAGGATCCAATAAAAATAACTAGTGGAAATATGAAGTGAATCTTATAAAAAGTCAATAATTTACACAGAGAGAACTGGTGTGCAACATGACAGACAGATCTAAAAAAAGTCATTCCAACCTAAGACAATTCATACTCTATAATTCCAAGATGATGTTAATTCTCATTAATCTTATTTTTTTGTGGGGAGGACATTTTATAGTTACTTATGTCTATCTGATTAGTACCATCAAGCTAAATAGAAGAAGTATAAGGAAACCCATTCATTGTCAATGGGTAGAGCTGGAAAAGGTTTAATTGGATTTTACATTAAAAACTAGTGGAGGAGATCATGTTTTCCCAACCAATATATTGATTTTATCCCATGTGGTTTTTTGAGATAATGACTTTAACAAAAGGCACTTCTGGGAGGAAACCTAAGCATTACTATTTTCATTTCATTTTCTATTTGTTCACCACATCACATTATTTCATGAACCATAAAGGAATGTTTCTTATAATAGAATGAGTTGTTTTATAGGACCACCAAGATGAAAGTCAATAGGAATCCCCATAAAAAGAGAAGGATGTAGAGAAGAAATATACATGGTAATAAGAAAATAATGATTTATGTATTTATGTTTATATTTTCATACAAGTTTATAAAGAAAATTAAAATGTAAATTTAAGTGGAAGAGTTAAAAAAATTATTCCCACACTTGATTCTATTCTTTACTTGACATATCATAGAGACACGATTTTTGTAGGAATTCCGTGATACCGTATTTTAGATTTTAATAATAATGACATTGAACGAGTGAAATGGGGGATTAAATTAATAATGTCAATCATAGATATTAAAATTAGGACCCATGATATAAAGGTTTAAATTTATTCCTTTAAATAAAATTTTAAATTCCTTTTTCCTGGTTTTAATTTCAAAAATCAATGTGAATTGATTATTTGTTATTATACATGCCTTGAGTGACTGAGCTAAATAAAATGTACCATTCCCTAGAGGATATATATAAAAAGATATTACAACCATAACATGAGAATATTCCTCTAGTAATCTTGGGATATTTTACCTACTAGAAATTTCCTTAAAAATTTTCAAAGCTAATGACCAGGGAGAAACACATTTAAAATAATCTAGGCATCTTGTGAAAAAACCATTATCATTGAATATGTCCTTTAAAATAAATCATTCTCTATAACGAGGAGACATTTAAGTCCCTTGTTATTAATGATCCATTTTATGGTATTTATCACAATTCATACCCTCCTCATTCTATTTTTAAGATATGTAAAAGTTGATGTGTGGGGGTAAAGGGATTCATACAGAAAGAGTTGAATTTCAAATTAAGGTAGATCTGTGGGTATGATGAAGTTTTTTATCGAGAATAGTGTAAATTAATTTTATTATTTATTATTTTACCCCACTTCAATATAAGAATATTTTTAAAAAAAATAAATGAATGTGTTGTGATGTGGGAAAAAAAATCGCCATTACTATACTGATAATTTTTATCATATTTGGTTAGGTGATGGATGAGTGGTTTATTTCAAGAATAAAATTTAGAAAATTATGAAGAATAAAAATTTTCATGTGGGTTCAAAAATTGTTCATTATGATTTACATTTATCATAACCATACATTGAGTTTTTGGGGAAATGTGTGTTTAAACTTTTAAGGGGAGAATGACATCACACTTTTTTTTGATATCATGTTTATTTACATTATGAGATAAACCCCCACCCTAGAGAATTATTATTGAACATCAATCCCTAAAACCCATAATTCTATGAGTCATTTAACTTTGATTGAAAATACCTCATGATTTAGGTGCCTTTATTCATTAAAAAGGGGAGTATTTAGTTCCTCTACATGAATATGGATATGGAGCTTGTTCTCGTGATATAAGCATAAGTATATATGAATTGTATCATGAGTAGTAAGAGAAGATATTAAACCATATTAAATAATTATTCCAAATTTATAATAATTATTAATTAATGAGGATAAACTAATAAAAGTAAATGTACCACAATTTTAAAATGGGAGAAATTAAAATACTAGAATTCACTAGTGCAGAAAACGTTTTTTACGTCACCATTTTTTACGTCGGTTATATAAAAACGACGTTATAATATGTAAAACGAGGTTTTTTACGTCGGTTATTTAATAACCGACGTAAAAACCTGTGTTCGGTACACCTTTAACGTCGGTTATTTTTATAACCGACGTTATTAATCTCGCGGCATCGTTTTTTACGTCGGTTATACATTAACCGCCGTAAAAAATAGAAGCGGGGGGGTGTTTGTTACGTCGGTTATTCAATAACCGACGTAAAAAATCGACATATGTACGAGTTATTACGTCGGTTATTGAATAACCAACGTAACAAACGCGGTTTTTGAAGGCCTTTTTACGTCGGTTATAAAATAACCGACGTAAAAAAAGAATCCGCAGATGTTTTTGACGTCGGTTATGGAATAACCGACGTAAAAAAACGCGGATTTTGAGCCCTTTATAACGTCGGTTATAAAATAACCGACGTAAAAAAAGAATCGTAGGAAGGTTTTTACGTCGGTTATTGAAAAACCGACGTTATAAATGTTTTGAAAAAAATTATAACGTCGGTTATTGAATAACCGATGTGATAACTCATTTAAAAATTTACCCAGACCCGTGGATTTTCATTCGCGAGTTTACCTTTGACAGTTGCGACTCGTCTCTCTCGCGCGTAAACCCGAATCGGCTCGTCCATTTCATTGGTTTAGATTCGTTTTGCGATCATCGTTTCTCATATTTAATCTCCTCGGATCAATCATCTAAACTCGCAGCACTCAGGTAATCCTCCCACTCGTTCGTTTTTTTTCGCGGATAGTATATATATATGTGTTGTGATTTTTTTGTTGAAACTAGCTAAGATTCTTCGATTGCGAACCCTTTTAACTCGTTTTGGCACCATAATCTTATTTATCATCCCTAGATCTATTAGTTCGACTTGCAATATTGACTAATTTTATGATTTCACTGATTTTTCATCATTTTCTATAAATCCCTGAGAGGGTTGGGGCGTGTCCATTTGGATGGGTTGCCCTTTTACAGTTGTTACTACTTTATTCACACACAACCATGGCATAGGTGCATGGATTTGGGATCACATCACCATTTTCACCCCCTGCACACAAAGTTTCATGAGGAGGACTCGCCAGATTTCCCCTCGGCATGTTAAAAATTTTAGATACCCTCTTTTCAGCAAGTAAAAAATTAACTAGTTTTTTCTTCACTACTTATCCTAAACAAATAAAACCACCATTCTTTCTAGAACCTCTACTATATCCATTGAATCCATCAACATACATATTTGGATCTGAAAGCATCCCTTAAGCCTTATGTTCGATGCTAACATCCTTTACTGATCTATAGAAAATATGACGGTCTTCTAAGCTCTCCATTTAAAAGTCAAACCCCACCAATTATTCATCCTCATCATGAGAAAATGGCACAACATCTGAATTTCTGATTCAATCTCTTGGGTCACTGAACAGACATTAACTCCTTCAAATCCACACCTGGAATAGACAACATAATGTCGAGTTCCTTCTCTATCTATTGAAACTCAGTTCTTCCTCCACACCTAAAAACATTCTTTGAATGGACCAACTTCTTGTTATGGTAAATTTTCAGTGATTCCAGGGGGTGGGAGGGCTATCAAGAGGGTTGGGGGGTGTCGAGGGGGGTGTCCAAGGGGGTAGGGTGTGGGGGTGGTGTCCAGGAGGCGTGGGGGTCTGTCCAGAGGGGTCGGGGGGGGTGTCCAGGGGGGTTTACAAGGGGGTGGGTGGGTGTGGGGGGTTGTCCAAGGGTGTGGGTGGGTGTTGGGGGGTGTCCAGGGGGTGTCCAAGGGGGTAGGGGGTGGGGTGGTGTTTAGGAGGGGTGGGGGGGCTGTCCAGAGGGTTGGGGGGTGTCCAGGGGGTGTCTAAGCAGGTCGGGGGTGGGGGTTGTGTCTAGGAGGGGTGGGGGTGCTTTCTAGAGGGGTCGGGGGCTGTCCAGAGGGGTCGGGGGCTGTCCAGGGTGGTGTCCAAGGGGATGGATGGGTGTGGGGGGCTGTCCAAGGGGGTGGCGGCCTGTCCAGAGGGGTCGGTGGGGTGTCCAGGGGGGTGTCCAAGGGGGTGGATGGGTGTGGGGGGCTGTCCAAGTGGGTGGCGGCCTCTCCAGAGGGTATTTGGGGTTGTCCGGGTGGGTGGGGGGGCTGCCCAGAGGGTTGGGGGATGTCCAGGGGGGTGTCCAAGGGGGTAGGGGGTGGGGGTGGTGTCCAGGAGGGGTAGGGGGCTATCCAGAGGGGTCGGGGGGTGTCTAGGGGGGTTTACAAGGGGGTGGGTGGGTGTGGGGGGCTGTCCAAGGGTGTGGGTGGCTGTTGGGGGGTGTCCAGGGGGGTGTCCAAGGGGGTCGGGGGTGGGGGTGGTGTTTAGGAGGGGTGGGGGGGCTTTCCAGAGGGTTGGGGGTGTCCAGGGGGGTGTCCAAGCAGGTCGGGGGTGGGGGGTTGTGTCCAGGAGGGGTGGGGGTGCTTTCTAGAGGGGTCGGGGCTGTCCAGAGGGGTCGGGGGGTGTCCAGGGTGGTGTCCAAGGGGATGGGTGGGTGTGGGGGGCTGTCCAAGGGGGTGGCGTCCTGTCCAGAGGGGTCGGTGGGGTGTCCAGGGGGGTGTCCAAGGGGGTGGATGGGTGTGGGGGGCTGTCCAAGTGGGTGGCGGCCTCTACAGAGGGTATTTGGGGTCGTCCGGGTGGGTGGGGGGGCTGTCCAGAGGGTTGGGGGATGTCCAGGGGGGTGTCCAAGGGGGTAGGGGGTGGGGGGGTGGTGTCCAGGAGGGGCGGGGGGCTGTCCAGAGGGGTCGGGGGGTGTCCAGGGGGGTGTTATATCTTACTATATTTTGTTTAAAAAATAATATTCAAGCATATTTTTTTAAATACACATCGATTTTTTTTATATTTCAAAATTGTTTACATTCAAATTATGATTTTTTTCATATAAACATATATTTGTCTTATCTAAAAAATGTATATATTTTTGCTATTTGTTATAGGTAATAATGAGTCGAAGTTGGATTACGGCACATCGAATGAGCAATGAATATGAGGAAGGTGTTGATGCCTTTTTGGAATTTGCTAAACGAAATGTTCCAAGTAGTGACATTTTTTTCTGTCCATGCCTGAAATGTCTGAATATGAAGAAGTTGAAAATTAGAGAGATAAAAGATCATCTGATTTGTCATGGTTTCAATCCGAGTTACAACCCTTGGATTTGGCATGGAGAAACTGGACAGAATGTCACTGATGATAATGAATCGCAAGATGGTAACTCCGATGGAATTGAAGAAATGATTCGCGATATTGTAGCAGAACAAATTGAGATAGAACCGACAGTTGCACGTCTATATGGTGATGCCGAAAAACCATTATATCCTGGTTGTACAGATTTTATGGTTTTGTCGGCGGTGTTAAGATTGATTAACCTGAAGGCGAAACATGGATGGAGTGACATAAGTTTTACAGAGCTGCTACAATTGATGAAAGACATTCTTCCAAAAGATAACGATCTTCCAGATTCACATTATAAGGCCAAAAAAATATTATGCCTGATGGGATTGGGATACAGGAAAATACATGCCTGTCTGAATGACTGCATTATATATAGGAAGGAATATGAATTTCTGAAAGAGTGTCCTAAATGTGGGACATCACGGTATAAGGTGAAAGAAAAATCACAAGCTGATGTAGAGATTACAAATCTCCCTTCAAAGGTATTTTGGTATCTTTCTATAATTCCTCGTTTCAAATGTTTATTTGCTAATTCACATGATGCAAAAAGGTTAAGATGGCATGCTGATGAGCGGGTATGTGATGGAAAAATACATCATCCAGCTGATTGTCCACAATGGAAGAAAATTGATGCCCAGTACCCTACATTTGGAAATGAAATTAGAAATCTGAGACTAGCCTTGTGCACAGATGGAATGAATCCATACCGAACCCTCAATAGCACACATAGTTCATGGCCTGTTTTATTGGTAATTTAAAACCTCTCTCCTAAAGTTTGTATGAAGCGCAAATATGTCATGTTGAGTATCATGATCTCTGGTCCAAAGCAACCCGGCAATGATATTGATGTATACTTGTCACCGCTGATTGATGATTTGAAACTGTTATGGGATGATCGTATTAGGGTGTATGATTCTTATAAAATGGAATATTTTCAACTGCATGCAGTGCTTCTATTCACTATAAATGACTTCCCAGCATATGGAAATTTGTCTGGATACAGTGTTAAAGGGCATAAAGCATGTCCAATTTGCGAACAACAGACGTCATATTGTCAATTACATCATGGGAGGAAAACAGTGTACATGGGTCATCGAAAGTTTTTTCCTATGGATCACCCTTATAGAAGACTAAAAAAGGCATTCAATGGATCACAAGAATTTGATACTGCTCCAAAACCTTTATCCCCAGATTTGTATTTTGAGAGGGTGAAAAACCTTGATGTGACATTGGGAAAGACACAGAAATATGGTAATGATAGACATATTTGGAAGAAAATGTCAATATTTTTTGAGCTACCATATTGGAGGTATCATGAAGTCAAACATAATATTGATGTCATGCACGTGGAGAAGAATATCTGTGATTCTTTGATCGGAACATTGCTAGATATTAAAGGAAAGACAAAAGATGGGTTGAATGCAAGGTTAGACCTACTATCAATGGGAATACGTTTGGAGTTAGCTCCCACTCCTAAAGGAAGACGAACATTTCTTCCCCCGGCTTGTCATACATTATCGAAGAGGGAGAAAAATAGCTTCTGTCAGTGTCTTCATGATATCAAAGTTCCTCAAGGTTATTCTTCAAATGTAAAAAATTTTGTCTCATTGAAAGACTTGAAGTTGATAGGTATGAAATCACATGATTGTCACGTCATGATGCAATAAATTCTACCAGTTGCACTGCGTGGAATATTGCCCATCCGTGTCAGAAAGACTATAATGAGGTTGTGTTATTTTTTCACCTCAATTTGTAACAAGGCGATTGATGTGAATGCTTTGAACATTTTGGAAAAGGATGCAATTTTTATACTTTGTCATTTGGAAATGTATTTTCCTCCAACTTTTTTTGATATGATGGTGCATTTAATGATTCATCTGGTTCGAGAAATAAAGCTTTGTGGACCTGTATATCTTCGTTGGATGTATCCTTTTGAAAGGTATATGAAAATATTAAAGGGATATGTTAAAAATCCATATCGACATGAAGCCTCCATTATTGAAAAGTATATTTCTGAGGAGGTAGCAGAGTTTTGTATGAGCTACTTGGCTACGTCGCAACACATAGGTTTGCCTCCATCTCTCCATGAACGGGTTAATAATGAGGGAAAGTGGATTCGTGGCTTGAAAGTCAAATCACTATTAGCTGAACAGATGAAGAAGTTAGAATCATACATCTTGAATAACATAGATGATGTTCAACCGTATAACACATTGCATATTAATGAGTTGAAACAATGTCATCCAAAGAAGAAAGAAATGTGGATTTTTAATGAGCACAACAAAACTTTTTTGCCATGGTTTAAAAAGACCTTGCTTGGTAGATCAGATGTATCAGAGACATTAAAATGGATATTGGGTGGTCCATCTTTAAATGTGATAACATGGTCCGTTTATGAAATTAATGGCTATACATTTCATACGAAAGCTCAGGACAACAGAAGTGCAGTTCATAATAGTGGTGTATTGGTGTTTGCAGAAGCAATGCATTTTTCGAGTGATAAGGATAGAAACCAAATTTCGGCATCAAGTGCATATTATGGAGTGATTGAAGACATATGGGAGGCTGATTACTTTAAAATTAAAGTTACTGTTTTTAACTGTAAATGGTTTATCGGTAACAACAGTGTCAGACACGATGAATTTGGAATGACACTTGTTAATCTGAATAGATTGGAAGACACAACTGATTCTTTTATAATGGCAACACATGCCAAACATATTTTCTATGTAGTAGATCAATCAGATATGCAGTGGGCTGTTGTTTTACAAGGGAAAAAACAATATGTTGGTGAGGATGAATTTGATGAAGATGATGATTTATGTGAGATCCCTACTTCCATGGAAAGATTAACAGAACATAATTATGAGTATGTTGAAGACATGGTTTCTGCCATAAGGAACGATCACGACGAATGAATTTGGGAAAACAATCCAACTGTACATTCCTAAAATTACAGGTAACACATGTTTATTTCTTGTTTACATTTAGTTTTTTCATATAATGTTAGATATTGTAAATTTTTTACTTATTAAAACATGTATCAAACCAAAATGATAAAACAATAAAAACCGTAAAGAGGAGAAGTCATGGGCGCACCGGCTGGCCTGTGGTGGATCACCGGTTGGCCGGTGGTCCAGAGAAAAGCTCTGTCTGGTCCACCGGCCGGCCGGTGATGAGCCAGCGGCCGGCCGGTGGTCCAGACAGAGAGGAAGGCTCTCTGTCTGGTCCACCGGCCGGCCGGTGGTGATCCAGCTGCCGGCCGGTGACACCAGGCAGTGGGCAAGTCTACTGCCTGGGTCCTCCGGCTGGCCGGTGAGCTCACACAGGCTGACCGGTGGACTCAGTGAGTCCACATTTCAGCTTTCTTGGGCCAACTCCTTGGCAACCTTTTGCCTATCAACAAAAACACTTGAAAACAAGCTAGAACATAATAAGAGTGATTGTGATCATTAAAATCCAAGAGAGAGGGGTACAACAGACTGTGTTTACCATGTTTATCATTGTTTAACATGCTTACCATATTACCAATGTTTACTATTATGTAATTTAGTACACTTTTCTATTTTCTAATTAAGTAGTATTACAATATTTGAATTTGTATATTTGTGAACTAATGTTTGTTTTTTTGATTTGAAGGAAAATGACAGATCAATCAGTTGATCAGCCACATGATTCTGGAGATGAGCATATTGGTCATACATCTGGGGAGGAACATTCACATGCTCCTATTACGAAAAAGAGTTCAAAGGTTGGTAAGCGTGGGTGCACACGTTTACCAAAATTATCACTTTCCCGTACGAAGGAGGAGAGGATAGTCGTGGAGTTTGATGATGATGATCTTCCTAGTGGTCCAAATGCTAAAGATTTTAAGGGTTTTGTAGCAACTCCGGCTAAGAGAAAAGTAAGCATTCTCTATGATGATTGGAGAAGTGTGGATAAGGCGATAATTTCTCAGCTGTGGGAGACCATTTTGGTAAGATCTTTTTCTATTGTTTGACTGTTCTTTAAATGTTTCTAGTATATATAATATTTTTAACCTCTTTTTTATCAGATGACATTTGATATTCCTGACACTGGAAGAGTCAGGAAGAAATGCTTATCGTTGGTTGCTAGGAGATGGAGGGATTTCAAATCAACCCTCTCATCTGATTTCATTTATGGTCATAGGATTCGTGAGAATCCATGTCGTATATATCCTTTTATAGATGAAGACACATGGAGACAATTTTTTGAAAGTAGAAGAAAAGAATCATTTTTGGTAAGGGCAATGTAAACTTTTATAAGCTTTCTTATATAAATGATCTTATTATTGTTTTGTTAATGATTACTTATTATTAATTTACAGCAAACAAGGAAAGCTCATCAAGAGATCCAATCTAAAAATGTATACCCTCATAGTTTATCTCGGGGAGGGTATGCATTATTGGAAGAACAAATGATGGCAGAAAAATTTCAACAACTAAGAGCTGAGTCTTCAAGCTCTGGAGAGGTGGCCCCTCCATCCCCTCCATCTAGACATGAGAAATGGAAAAGAGCTCAGAAGGGAAAAAAAGGACAATATCTTTCAGAAGAATCGAGACTCGTAGTTGAGAGGATTGTAAGATATCTATTTTATTTATTTAAGTTTACTATTTTCATCATATATTTCCAATCATTATAGAAATGTTCAATTAATTATTACAGGACTCTCTTGAGGAGAAGAGTTAACAGGGGACATTTACACCATGTGGGAGGGAAGATATTTTATCTGTGGCATTGGGAAAGCCCGAACATCCTGGCCGTGTAAGAGGATATCTGGCAGGTGTATCGGTAAGAAAAGTGTTGCCACGTTCTTCAACTTCTAACGTTGAGGGAGTTTATAAAAAAATAGAATCCTTGGAGTCTGAAGTCCATAATATTAATGCGACTATGGAGGACAAGATTAGAGCATCGGTGCAGTTTATGTTTGCAGACTTGCAAAGACAATTTCAGGGTGCAGCTCCCACTCCACCTCTCCCAGTAGCTCCCACTCCCCCACCTCAGCCTGCGGACCCCATTTTTGATCCTCCTCCGCCGCAGCTACCTACTTATTGTGAGTTGTATGTTGATGATACTCAACATCATATAGTTGCATATGGGATGGTATATTGTATAGGAGATACAGTTCATCATCAACAGTTAGAGGTAGAGAACTAGAGGGTCACTGTACAGGATATTATAAATAGATCAGCTCGGATACCATTACCTACAGATGAGGTGACGACAGTTGGACATAGTATCGGCCATTTTTTAATTTGGCCATCCAGACTTCTTCGACTCATTACCATAGAGGTATGGATGTTATATATTTTATTTTATATTTTTATTAATGTTTTATCATTTGAAAACTAATATATTTTTCAATTTATTTTTACAAGAATACTTCAAAGGTAAAGAAATACTGTATAGACAACAACAAAGACAGATAGCTATGACATCAGATGCAGATACTAGCAGTCTTGACAAATTGTCAAGATATTTAAATTTGTTGGCGGATCATTATGACTTTACAATGGAAGCTCATGTCTGTGGACGTGAACTAAGTGTGGGGATTATGAAAACTGATATCATGGAGTTTGTCACTGGAGATAAGTTGGGCATCAACGTGGTGCAAATTTTTATCATGTAAGTCTTAACACCTTTTCCTTGCGTTATATTTATTAAAAAATGTATACTTATGTCTGCTTTGTATTAGGTATCTGTATAAAATTTGTGAGAGGAATGAGCTGACAGATGTATATGGATTCGTGGACCCACAATTGATTTCCCCTGAAGCATGTGCATTGGATGAGGAACAAAGAATGATTTATATTGCTGATAGATTTGAAAAGAATGTAATCACACAGTGTTGGATGATGCCTTTTTGTGAGTGGTATGAAACACATCCCTCTCAAAGAGTTAATTATCTTTTAACATAAAAAACCACTAACGTTAAATTTCCTTTTATCAGGGATCATTGGATGTTAGGGGTTTTTTGCCCTAGGGAGAAATCACTTTATTGGATATGATCTCTCCATGATGATGTGCGAGAAAGTTTTAAGAATATATTGGAAACGTAAGTTTCAATTTCACAATAGTTTTATATATTATAATGAATTTTAAATTTACCCCATTCGTATTATTTTCTAACAGGGCATGGTTCCACTTTCGAAAAAGCGCAAAGAAAAGGAATTTCAAGATCAAATATGTACATGTGAAGGTAAATATCCATTTATAATTTGTACATTTTGATTTATTACATAAAAATAATATATTGAATTTACACTCATTCAAACAGAAATGTCATGAGCAACAAGGCATCGTCGAATGCGGATATTACATGTTAAGATTTATGTATGAAATAATAACAACTGGGACAGTTCTGAGTTTTGACCTGGTAAGATTTCCTCTTTCTCATAATATTTCAATTTGATTTATTCATTATAAACGTTGACTACTATCCTTTTCCTTTGTAGCTTTTTGATGAACCTCAACCCTTTACTGCTGAAGATATCAAACACTTACAAGTGGAGTGGTCAAATTATTTTACAGGTTTGATTGACTTTTAGTTGTTTTTAATGTAAAATGTAATTTTGAATATTGTCAATGTAATTGTGTATTTCGTAGTCGTTTAGGTTGGATTTAGTTTTTTTTGAAGTTGACAGTGTAAGTTTTGAATGTTATATAAGTGAATGTTTAATTTTTCTCTACTTCTTGTTTTGGTCTACTGTTGATGGTTTTTCTCGTCTGGATTTTGGTATGGGGGGGAGAGGTTCCAAGGGGGTGGGTGGGTGTTTGGGGGGTGTCCAAGGGATATGGGAGGGGTGTCCAAGGTGTGTTTGGGGCTGTCCTAGGGGTTGGGGGGTGTAAATGAGGGTGGGGGTGTCCAAGGGGTGGGGGGTGTCCAAGGGATATGGGAGGGGTGTCCAAGGTGTGTTTGGGGCTGTCCAAGGGGTCGGTTGGGTGTAAATGAGGGTGGGGGGCTGTCCAAGGGGTGGGGGTGTCCAAGTGGTGGGGGGTGTCCAAGGGATATAGGAGGGGTGTCCAAGGGGTGTTTGGGGCTGTCCAAGGGGATGGGGGGTTTCCAAGGGGTCGGGGGGGTTTCCAAGGGGTCGGGGGGGTGTCCAGGGGGTGGGGGGGCTGTCCAAGGGGTGGGGGTGTCTAAGGGGTGGGGGTGTCCAAGGGATATGGGAGGGGTGTCCAAGGGGTGTTTGGGGATGTCCTAGTGTTCGGGGGGTGTAAATGAGGGTGGGGGGGGGGCTTTCGAAGGGTTGGGGGTGTCCAAGGGGTGGGGGGTGTCCAAGGGATATGGGAGTGGTGTCCAAGGTGTCTGGGAGTTCTGTCCAAGGGGCCGGTTGGGTGTAAATGAGGGTGGGGGGCTGTCCAAGGGGTGGGGGGTGTCCAAGGGGTGGGGGTGTCCAAGGGATATGGGAGGGGTGTCCAAGGGGTGTTTGGGGCTGTCCAAGGGCTCGTGGGGGTGTCCAAGGGTCGGGGGGTGTCCAAGGGGTCTGGGAGGGCTGTCAAGGTGTGGGGGGGTGTCCAATGGGTGTCTGAGGCTGTACTAGGGGACTTGGGGGTGTAAATGAGGGTGGGGGGCTGTCCAAGGGGTGGGGGTGTCCAAGGGGTGGGGGTGTCCAAGGGATATGGGAGGGGTGTCCAATGGGTGTTTGAGGCTGTAGTAGGGGTCGTGGGGGTGTAAATGAGGGTGGGGGGATGTCCAAGGGGTGGGGGGTGTCCAAGGGTTGTGGTGGGGCTCCAATGTGGTGGGGGAGGGCTGGACAGGTTGTTAGGTGGGTATAGATGAGGGTGGGGTTCAGTTGGGGCTTGGGGGAGGGCTGGCATGGGTATTTTTGTTGTTTGGTTTCTGGTTGCTTTTTGGTGAGAGCAGTGCAATTATTTTAAAAAATATATATATCGCTTTCACGTCGGTTATTTTATAATCGACGTGGTAAATAAATCGGTAGGGGTTTATCACGTCGGTTTTTTCGAGAACCGACGTGATAAACCGTTCCCGGGCCTTTTATCACGCCGGTTCTTAATATAACCGACGTGCTAAAAGTCCTGGGAATCGATTTACCACGTCGGTTATTGGATAACCGACATGCTAAAACGTTTCCCAGGCCTTTTTATCACGTCGGTTATTTAAGAAACCGACGTGATAATAGGCCCAGGGAAGGGTTAATCACGTCGCTTATGTCATAACCGACGTGATAAACGATATCCCAGGAGTTTTATCACGTCGGTTTAGAAATAACCGACGTGATAAACCCCCCAGCGCATATTTATCATGTCGTTTATTATATAACCGACGTGCTAACCCCCCCCCCCCCCCCCCCCGCGGTTTATCACGGCGGTTATATAATAACCGCCGTTATAAATCCCCATCCCCCATCATGTTTCACGTCGGTTATTAATGAACCGACGTGATAAACACCGTGATGTTAGGGATGTTACGTCGGGTTTTAAATAACCGACGTAAAAAACGTTATTTATAACGTCGTCCGTATTAACGTCGCCTAAAACCCAACGTAAATAATGAAAAATAACCGACGTAAAAAATGTTTTCTGCACTAGTGATTGATTTGTTCATTGAGAATTGAGAGATAAAATTGGTATTTTATGTGGATTTTTGAATGTTTGATATTAAAATTGATAATAATATAATATTATAACCTTGATATATGAATAATTTTATCATTGGTGACCGCTAATTTTCAATGTTGATATTTTATGTTTGAAGAAAATAATGGTTTAAGTGTGTGGGTATTTTATGTACTCAATTTTCATGCATAATTTTAATCATTTGTAATGGATATGAAAGGATTTTAATAGATAATTCCCATGAATTTTTTTATCTTATTAAATTATGGGAAGTATCAAATTAGGGATTCAAATTATTTTATATGATTGAAATAGTACATAAATTTCAATTTGGTATGTTATCTCATTACTCATTTACTTGTATATGTAATTTTCATCAATTATTGAGGAGTTTACCTAAAAAAATTGAAAATTGGTTCATCCCTCTACCTAAGCACTAGAACGCTTTATATGTATCTTTCAAGGGGATACTTGGCCACACAAGCCCAAGGGAAGGCTAGAAAACCATAAGAAAATACCACATGGGGGATAATTACCAAATAAGGTCTGTGGGGAAGAAATCCATGAACTGGGCCCAATACCATATTTCTAGTTTATTGAGGCGAAACCTACAGAGTGATGGGAGGAAATAATTGGTAGCATGGGTTGATGCATGACAGAGGGAGGGGGTTCTTCATCCCCTATCCAAATTCATTGTATGGGGCGGAGACTATGTCTTGTTATCCAATCACTTTTGAGAATGAATACTTTTTCGTTGCAAGACAAGAATTTACCAAGTACTATTAATTTTTATAAAACAATTTCCATCTCACCTCATATTCACATGATCCCATCTCAAACACATCGCACTGTCAAGATCCTCCATCTACCACCTTCATCCTCGGCCCACCACCACCTATTTTTGTTGGATAATACCATTACCAATGATAGATAAGCACTAGCACATGATACTTTTCATTGTTGAGAACTTTAAACATGATACATCACCATTGATTCCTATTATGAATACCTTGTTTAAAAATTATAATGTAAATGATACAACGAATGATAATTAATCTCCATCTTGCCACTGTGATGGTTAGAGGGGTTAATGATGGCCATGACTGAGGTCTAAACAACCCTAAATCATATTTTCTACCCCGGTGGAATTTAGTGACTTGAATTGTAATGTAGAATGAACAATTTTTCACTAGATATCTTGATGAAGAACCATGCTACATCCACAATCTCACCACATTCCATGAATGCATGAAAAATTAACATTCCAACATTGGAACCAATTTTATCACCTATGCTATCACTAGCAAAACTATAGCACATGTGATACCATCAAGAGAAATTTCTCCTACTACTAATGGAAGTTGTCACTATTCTGCCCCTTCAATTATTGCATGTTGTGGCCCATTTGTAGCTTTTATCACCACCTCATCGCAGTTATCCTAGAGCCACCTCCACTACATGATTCTCAGTGCTAATCCATTACTCGTATCCATCTCATTATATACTGTTGATATCACATCAATAACTTGGTAGGCCAAAGGATAAGTGATTCTTAAACTTCCATGAGGATATACTAGGGGTATCACCTATGCCATTGATATGTAAATGGTATCAAGTCATTGTAAGAAAATTCTAAGAACAATCATTGTTCTCCATAACCATAAAATACAAACTATTTACTTGTAAACACAACCGCTGATGAGGATAAATAATACTTCCATCCAATATTCGACCCATAATGGCCACATCCAATCCCACCACTACTATAATCATGCATCGTTGTCAAAGACAGAAATTCCATTATCATCAATTGTCAAGGTGTAATCCTTTACTATGTCTATCATTACAACCCTAACATGCCACTTCTAGGATAATGGTTATACATGTGCTGCCACTAGAATAACATCAGAATATGTTCTACCACCACAACATTTTTATCTCATGACACCATAGAGGTAATAGTAACACATGCTAATATTGATCTTTTGATAGTATTTAGAGGATCAACCACTGATCATCCTTCAATCTAGTCATAAAATACACTACTTATCCTGAATCCCAACCCAAATCGTGAAGATCTACCCAACCCCATAATTTTTGTTTCTATACTGAAATATCGTACCATGAAAGTTATAAGGCATTAGGATAAATTAAAAAAAGTACAATTGTAGCACAAATTCCCATTGACCCAACATCAGCACATAGGAATTAGTAGGTTTCAAAAATGAGTACATTTTGAATGAAATATTTAACATCCTTGAAGATTTTTAAAGATCCAAATGAGATTGATTAAAATGGTATCTCCCTCCATAAATTCATGGGGATATACTAGTGAAAAGGATTAGTGGATCAAGGGGAGAAACAAAATTCCACATGCTTACAACATTTTTTTCTTACATAATGACTTCTACCTCTTAATCCTCCATTTTTACCTTTTAATATTGTGGTTGCAACATTTTTTGGTTAAGAGAAGGGGAGATGGCCTGATATAATTCTAGAGTCCTTGTTTTATCAGGTTAGTCTGTCACATTTTATTTGTTAAATTGTTTTGAACATATTATTATAAAAAATTATATGGGGTAAATTTTGTTTTTATATTAAATATAAATGTCATAAAAAACAAATATTAATAAAATTATTCTCCCTATTCTTGTATTAGGATCATAACTTTTGGGTGATATAGGATTAGGTGGATAAGAGTTTTTTTATTCATATAATTTTTGGGAAGACATAATCAACTGATTTAGAAAAATAGGACACTAAATTCACTATTTTAAATACCCTTGGTGATCTAGAGGAGAACTTATACTCTATTAACACATAAGAATGATGGTAATACAACCATGGACATTGGGTGGATTATTCTCACTATTATTTCAATTTTCATTATAGATGAAAAAGGAAAAATGATTATGAATCCATTCATTAAACCAATTAATAAAAAAAACATTCTATTTCCAAATGACCATGATAGAATTACATAAGGGAATCCAATCCTAAACTGAATCAATGTTCTCTAATATAGTATTCAAAAACTGTGTTCTTTGTTTTCCTGTCATTTAATTCATATTCTTTAATTTACTTTCATATCCATGAAATCTTTTTAGAATACACTATCCCTAGGATATGATTTTAAAATAACAACTAATACATCCTTTGTTGAAATAATTATCTTTTTCCACACCCCATATAAATTTTGTATCAATTTATCCTCATATAAAAAAAGACTATATTAATTACCAAAATAAAGAATTCAGTTATTCTATCTCCAATCGAGCTATGATTTTGTATTGTTGAAGTGTATACTATAAACTCTATTAAAATGTTACATCCATTATATATGAATTAATCCCCAATAATGTGTGTTATTTTTCTCAAATGGTTATGGAGAAACTAAATATTGATAATATTGATAATGTAAATGAGTAATATGTTGTTTTTCAAAGATTTTCATGATCATATTATAAATTTGAATGATTAGTTTTATATTGAACGCATAAATAGTATTGTGACTATTTCAATTAATCAATATATAATAACTTATATTAAATTTGGGAAATTGAATAAAAAACTCTAATAAAATTGGAAAAATGTGATTTTACATAAATGAAATTCACTTGGGCATGAAAAATTCCACTTTTTTAGAATATTTCTTGATCAACATGTCTCATTATTGATTATTATGATTATAACAAGATAATAATCGAGGAAATGTATTAACTATCTCATCTTAGGGATATATTTCATCCACTGTGTTCGAATAAAAATTAAAAAATAATGAACCTCAAAATGAATGTCATCAATTTATAGTAAAAAAATATGATGTAACAATAAAAAAGTTTTACACAAGATAAGGACACTATAAATTAAAATTGATTCTATTTGGACTAAAAAATACTACTTCTATCTTTATTGATTTTTTTAATTTAGTCTTTTCATTTCAAATGAGTAAATTAATTTTTTTACAGGTGACTTCCTATTATATATGGAGATAAAAATGAGCTTAATGATCATTTTATGCTTTTTATAAAGACCTTGATAATAGAGAAATGACATGATACATTTATCAAGTGTTGATTATGTCTACATAGATAATATATTTTTGGTAATGTAATCAAAACTGATGGAAAATCTATGTATCCTTAAACAAATACATGTGGTTGAATAATGACCCAAACAAGAACTGTAATAGAGATTTGTGGTTTTCATTGATTGAGTTGATAATGTAAGAATTGTTTTTAGAAATTTATCATGAAACCCAAATCTAATAAAGAATTTTATATTGAACGAAGTTATTTACCTATTAAAAAATAAATGTGAATAATATTTTCTAAATCATAATTGAATTTTAATCACTATAAAACTCTATTTTTATCATGTAAATTTTAATTACCATTTTTTTATATCTTATTTTATTTGTACCATCATACTAAAAGGAATGAAGATATATTTTAATAAAATACACTATGGGAACAAATTGTGAAATATAATTATGAAATTATAAGAAGAATATATACTAAAATTTTTAAAAAAACATTGATAGTTAATTTATAAATTATATATAATGTTTATTTAATAATGAAATTAAATTATTACACATTAAATAAATAATGTGATACGAATAAATTTATGGTTGTATCCTAGTTTTGGTAAATACTATATTATAAAATAGGGAATTTTAATTTTTATGTTTTAAATCCATTTGAGATATTGAATATGGTTGGTCATGTTATATACCGATTATCCCTTCAATAGAGTTATTGTTACATGCATAACATGTTTCATATATCATAGCATTAGAGATATTATCCTGGTTCTTCTAATAAAGTGGGAATAAAGGAAATTGATATTAGTGTTGATGATTCCTTTGAGGTGAATAGGATATTGAATTTTGGCAATAGAGAAATGTATATATAGGAAAAGGTGATTCCATTAGTTTGAGTGTAGTGGTAGAATAGGCGAGTTTGGGGGATCTCCTGGGAGAGGTATTATATTATTCACAAATGTGGCCATAATTTTTTTACCAATCCCCCATAGTCATGCTTGGTGTAGCTTAAGGATAATTTATTATGTGGTGGGAAGGTTTTAGGAATCCACCTTTTTTTGAGATGTCCCATTTTGAGATTGTTTAGACTTGGTGGCTGGGTCTTATTCAGAGTTGGAGAGACTATGTTGGGGAAATGAAATGATGTTTTTGAATTTATGTTTTTTGAATTAGTAGAGTCTATATATAATATTTTTAATGGGTTTTTGGTGGTTTCCCATGATTTGGATGGAATTTGGGGGGTTTTAAATACTTATGTGGGAAACTGTATTGAATGCCGAAAATAAGGGCATTACATGTTGTCAAAAGGAGTTACACGATGTGTAAATTCTTCCAAAAACATGTCATGAATCTAATATTGGGAATAAAATAGTTACACATTGTGTAAACCATTTACATCATGTAATAATTGGTCAAATAATTATTAACCTCGGCCAACCCTTTTTTTCATATTCGTATAAAATGGTATACATGTCATGTTAATTTATTACATGATGTGTATTTTCTTGAGAAGATTTTTTTAAAGGTATCAGGTGGATGAATTTTCTTTTGATCCACTATTTCCTTTATTTTCTTGACACTAACAAATATCCTATAATATTTTCTCGCACCATATGTCATTTCAAACATTATTTTTGTGTAACTTATCCCTTGTAAGACATTCTGGTTAGAATTTCCATTCAATCCCCTTATTCTGTGGCAATTGCAGTGTGATCTATTGACCATTGTTATTATTAGTTTTTATCTTTATTTTTTATGACATGGGATCCTTTTTGAGATAATCTGGGCCTTTATTCTTATTGGTGCATCCTATTTAATTCATTTATTGATCACTAGTTATGTTTTGTATAGTCTAAAGATAAACATATGGTATTTTTATTACATATTTGAGAAATATTGTTATTTTTATAATGTGGTGTGAACATAAATTAATTAAATAAATAATTTTATTACTCCATGTAATTCTTTGGGATCTAATTTTTATTGACATGGCTTATGTCTACCATTCCGGTGAGAACGACATTGATTATAAATGATTTTTGTAATGGAATAAATTGTGTTTAGAATGATATTATTTTTGGGTGATTTGTTTATACAGATTCACCTTGTATTTTCATGATTGTTGAAATTATTAGATCATTGTTGGTTTAAGCCCAAATGATTATTGAAATATGAAGTTGAAAAAAAATTATAATTTTCATAACTATCCATTATGCCATGTGATATCCTTGATGTAATGATTATATAGTTGTATAATCCCAATAATACATGATTTAAGGATTATATAGTAGGCTATCAAAATTGATTTATACAGTAATGATTATATACTAGGATTGTCCCTTATGCATGAAATAATTATTTTATAGTGGGATATTCCCAGTGACACATTTTGAAATACTTATATATTGGGATTATACATGAAACATGTTTTAATGTTTATATACCATTATTGGTACTAATTTAATGATAAAATTATTATATAGGGGGATAGTCCCATTTTATTGATTTAAACCATGGATATATGTTTATGGATTCCATGGTTGTGATTCATGTTCATAGACATTCTGGAATCGTGTTGAATAATTTTATGAGTAACCATATTTATATGGAATTGTTTGGCATTGTTAGAAGACATGCTAAAAGATAAACTTTCATGGTGCTCAATTAGGATGGTATTGCATTAACATAATTTTTAAAATAATTAATAAAATTGTTTATGAAATTATATAATTCCCATATAATAATAAATTTCATATTTAGAGATAGTGGTGTCAACTAAATGTGTTATACTCACACAATTTTTAATATACTATTGGGTAACTAAGAAGATTACATGGATATATGATTTTATATGGTAATGGGGACTTGTTATCAATTGTAACATCTCAAATGGGCTCAAGTTTGAAGAAATGATAGACATTAGGAACATTATAGAGTACTTTTGTGTTTTTTTGACACTTCTATTAATTATTCTTACTACATAAATAATGGAAACATTTACATTTTAACCTACCATTACATTATTTCTTTATTACTTATTGGATTATTTAGTGGGCTATATGTTATTATTATTTTGATGTAATGTATTTTCCCATTATTTAGGCAACATTGATAAATATATATTATTGGATTATTCCTCTGTGTTTTTTCTCTATAACCTTATGGTATATTCTCCCCTCTATAAAGATGACACCCACCCAACTAGTTGAAAAGAATTGGTGTATGAAGAGGTGATCTTGAGGTGACACCACCAACGCTTTTTGTCCATATGAGAGAGCACCCAATCAGGGGACATTACAAAATCACTTCTTCAACAACATAATGATTAGTCCTATTCTTACCAATGTTGATGGATGCTTGAGTTTTACTATTGGGATTTGTATTTATTACATGTTTCACACAGACTGGTCCAATGATGGATCATGAGGCATGGAATGTTGTTTCCTTGATTCTTCTAACATTTTGAGTTTATAGATAGAATCATACCAATGTCTTACAGGATAAAACTTTCTCAAAGATACTATAATATTAAATACATTATTCTTTTGAATCAACTTTTTATTATTATCCAGATCCAACAAAATATATTTATAGCACGAGGATATTGTGTTTTACATGGTTGCTTCTTTTTAAGAGTACATAGAGTGTATCATGGATCGAAGTGTGGATGATCAATGAGGGAGGTCCATTTCTATAGTGGGTGTGCTACAGAATCACAAACAAGTACCAAATGAGACCTAAGATAGGGAATATTAGGTAATTTATTAGTGTCTATATCTTTTCTCTGGTAATCCTTTACTACCCTTAGAATACCAACATAGGGTCAAATTACCTTAAAAATTGGTTGTTTTAATGACATAGACATAAATAATGGTATATTTCATTTTTTTCTAGATGAAATATATTTTTTTTCATTGTAAATGTTTCATTTGGCCTAAATAAGGTCTTAGAGGCATCCAAGTATTGTTCAAATCCCATATATCATTTTTATAGAGAAAAAGTCCACATACATGGTTTGGCCATACCATGTGAGGTGCTCCAATAGGACATGGATGAGGTCATGGTTAGTTAAGAGAATGTGACCCATACCACATGGCCATATAACATGTCTCATACAACAGATAGAGTGGTTTTTCATGGTTAGAAAAACTATGAGCCTTCCCAATGTAAGGAGTGTCTTGGGATAGTAGTTTCTCACATGTACGGTGCACTGTTTGGATAACCATGTGGAAAAACTATGTGACCAGTAAAAATGTGGGAAATGAATATTTTACCTACATTTTTATGTATATTTCACTATACTTTTCTTTATTATCACATTCAGTTCATCCCTATGTGAAATGAAATATATCCTCTATGCCTAATATAGGATGTGAAGCAACACTTTCTTCAAGACATTGATCGAGATACCATTAATCTCATTGAATTACACTCGATAAGATCTGTGAACATGATCCTTGTTTTCTAAGCTTACCTATGTGTCATTAGTGATGTTTGGTGAGATCAAATATGCCCAATTTTTTTGGTAATCTGGTTATTCTTCAATTTTATTCCATTCTATATAAAATATGAAGCTGATACCGGATGGTGACTCATCCAAATATCTAAGGAAGTTTTTATAGTAATTACTAATAAATATATTGATGTATTAATAACACTTTTTATTGTTCATCATTCCACGCTTTTCCACTTAATCCCGAAAAATGAGTTTTAAATTTTTTTAATTAACTAAAATTTGTTAAGATACTTCTGTAACCTCGTTTTAAACTATAGGAGGACATTTAATTCATTGGTTACCACCCCTATGAGAGATTTAATTGATTTATATACATTTATTAAATTTTTAATTGAATAAAAACCACATATATAGTTTCTATTGACTTAATACTATATTTTTCAAGATTTATAAATTTATTGGTTTAATTTAACTAAATAGAAGTTATATGAAAGGCCAGATCATATGTTATAAGTAGATAATGAATTATATAACTTGTATAACCTAGGTTAAGATAATGTTAAATAAATGAAAATAATTAAAAATAAAATTCCTACTAATTATTGTAATTATACCATAGATATTGGTCAATGGAAAATTCTTAATGGAGTTGTTAAACATGGTGTTTCTTACTACATAATGTTGGGTGTCTAGCATAATGACTCACATAATTTACATGGATAATGGAAATGAAGATTCAAATTACCTTTCATCAGGTTTTGGGAAAGGCGAATCACGTTAATATATCATCTAACCTGAATTATGTCTCTCTTTCACTTGAAATTCAAGTCTAGAAACATTATTGGATCCTATAACACATTTGACTATGCCTGGATACATGATCTACACCGTGGGTCCTCCTAGAACTTAACATCTATAAATATGAAATTATAAGTCCTTCTATATATAGTTTATATATATATATTGTAATTAATTATCAATCTATTTTTTGGGAAAACCAATATCCCAGTCATTTTGGTGTATTTCATAGTAGGTAGTTTTAGACAGGTGTCCTCTAAGAACCTAAATCGACTATTTTATTTATTTCAAAATTGTTATTATTTATTATATCTACATACTTCAATGTTATAAAATCATACTATGTTATTCTAGAAAGGATTGGTGGTGGAATACTTAGTTAATATCACACCCTATTCAGGGCACCGACTGCTACTCGGATAGACTTTCTGGATGCTTGTTGGGGTAATGGAATTCACTCCGTTTGGGATGCTTGATCAGAATTTCGGATTTCATGGGATAATTGGAGTAGATATGTGAGGGTATTATCATTATTCAAGGTGATATTTCTTTTGGTCTATTTTAATTTTTATTTAAATTTTTATAAATCAATGTTCGATATTCCCTATATCCCCCATTTTCTACATAATCATTTTAAGACATAATTTTAATGTTACTCAACCGATGTATTGATTATTATTACTAATCCTTGGATGTTTTTATTCTAATGTTGATTATTTTATAATCTTCTTCAATTCTGTGAGTTATATTATTATTCTTCTATTTATATTTATTATTTTTTACCACTATGCTACTCTGATACCTGAGGGCATAGTCCCCCTACCGCACACCTATAGATGTTCACTACTTGTTGTAAGCCTCTTTCATACATGGTGGTACACTTGATTTCATGTGGCCCTTTATATTAGAGAAATATTTATGGTCTCCAAGTTCCGTACATTACATTCTACAAAAATTTATTATCTATATTAGGTACCAATTATCAAGAGTCTGTATTATTGATTTTTTTAAACTACTCATTCATATACGAAACCAACCCTTAATTTTGAAAACATTTTTTCCCATAATTTTTTTAACTTGTGAAAAAATGAGGCCAATATTTTTTCTCTTGTTGTTCTCCAAGTTGTAATTGGACATCCATTATATTCAATGTAATCCTATTTCTCAACATATCTTATCAAAATTATATTAGGTGAGAAATATAAGTCTTTATAATTTTTTAGAAAAAGTAATCATCTACAATAAATTATAAATATTATTTTATATTATTTTTATGTAGTTCTATCATACTTCTCAATAAATTCCATTTTACCGTCTTATCATGTCGGTTTTTTCATTATTTTCTATATAATTCATTGAGTCTTCCTTCACATTAACAGTATTAATATAAAAATTAATCAATATTTTTTTAGCAATGATAACCTCTTTCATTTGTGTATAACAATAGATGAATCATATTCACTTATGAAGATTAGACATTCTAATTTTTTCACATTTAACCTTGATGGGGGGGTCTAAATACCATTATGTATTTTATTTAAACAAATTTTTTATAAGACACCACATATGGAAAAATATTTTAATTAAATTCATAATGTAATATATTTATAAAATATAAAAACAACTGTAATTTATTTCTAACAGAAGAATATAGAAGTATTAGGAACCACACATATATTGAAATCAATTTCATCTATTTTCATTTTAATCTATTTAAAAACATTTATTTTTTGGGTTATATGGTTTATTGAATTCATTAATATTAACCTTATTTTCTAAATATGAATCAAATATTCACAAATTTATTCAATAATAGTTTCCATATAACTCTATTAAAAGGAAAAATTAAATGTCTTTCCATATATTTTATGAATATTAGAACATTTTATAGACCTTAAACTTATGATTTTAGAACATAATGTCTAGTATATGAGAAAATAACTAAATAATGGAAATAAAAATAAAATACTGTTTATACTTGATATGAAAAATATTATCTGAATAAATGAGATCCAATGGGTGTTTCAATTTCATATGAAGTTATTCAAAAATAACCCCATTTTAGAAAGTGAATAACATTTAATTTATTTTGTATTAAATATATAAATATTAATAAAATTCATTCCATGGGTAACCCTATGATTATTTTCCATGGTGGAAAAGAAAAAAAATCTGCAATTGATTTTCTTCTTTCATACTCAAGATGTATGAAGTAAAGCATCCCAAAAATGAAACAAGTTTCCAAATATTTCATATCATACAACATATAAATATCCAAACTTAATAAATAATTATAAATAATTAATTTAAAAAAATTACATAATAAAAAATTTGGGGCGTTGTTATAATGGTGTGTTTTAAAAAATCCACAAAGAATGAATTTATTAACTAATTTTAGTCCACTATAATGTTTGTTTAACCAAAAACTCAGATTATGATTGAAAAATCCTTAATAATGTTTAGTTATACATATTGGAAATTAATTTCATTAAATATCATACTAATTGTGATCATCATCCACTATCGATAATTCATTTCCATTCCTTTGGTGAAGTTAGGAATTTCACTTCAATAATAAATTCCATCTCCCTTATCCCCTCATCATTTATATATATTTTAGTATTGTAATTATATATCCATTATTAAGGTTGAATAATTACGAATCATTTTACATATTTTCCATGTTTATTAGAATATTAATGTAATTTCATTATTGATTAAGACTTTTCAATCCTTCAATTAAGTGGTTTCATATTGTTTTTACACATTTTTTATTTTACCTGGTTTATAGACCCTCAAAAATTCACTCTCATTTCATTTAAGATAATAAAAATATTACTAATGGAACCATAACATCCTTTAAATTTTCCCTATTTCTCTGCAATAATGGTTATATCCATATAATATTTATTTTCTATTGAATGATATATTTTCTCCATCTTTTGCCTCATTATTCTGTCCAATATCTTGTTTTTTAAATTTAGACCCAATTATCAATTATTAATTTATTTCCACCACACTCATATAAAAATTTACCAAATTATTTATCCATAACCATATTTTACCACAATAGAAAATATATTTATCATTCAAGATATAATTTACAAAATATAAGGATTACTAAAAAATTTCTTGTATTATAAAAATTTGACTATATCCACCCATGTATATTAGTATATATATTTAATCATATTATTCATTTATGTTTCTCTAGATACATGAATAAAATTATTATTATTATTATTATATGAAACTACATAATAGCTTCACGATCTCCATAATGTTATATTTAATAATTGTATGATATATCTTCTTCTATTAATCCAAATATTTTATTCCAAAATATAAATTCATCACATCAGTGAGTGACTTAATTAAGAGATAACAATCGTTTACCAACTCTGATTGCATTTTTATTATCTAAGGTAATAATTTTTAATGATCATTTGGATTTTTTCCAATCATATTTGTTCATTTTCCTCAATTTTGAGATCATAAAACGGTATTCAATGCGTTCTGTCTCTATTTTGATCTTTATTTATGACTCTTCTTGAGAATATGTATTTCTACCCCCAACACTAGTGAACTCTTCCATATTCACATATATGATAGGTTTGATTTCAACATATCTAGATATGTAAACATCATATACTTACCCAATTATATTATTATAATTGAACTAATTTATGAAATTTCTCATCTTGTGTTTACAGAAACTTGTGCACCTCTAATTTGAAGAAAACATTGAATTTTCCAATTTTAAAAGATTCATATTTAGGAAAATACTTCACATATCATTCCAATATTAATAATAAATTTTTTATTTCTTTTTTATAATATTATATATAATTTATAGTATCATCCAACATGAAACACTTTAGTTGGATTATCACACAATTCATTCATTTTCTTTTATTAAACTGCCTGTATTAAATGTAATTAGTTTTCAAATTTTCATTAAAATAGTTTCATCTTCATCTAAGTGTTATTCATCTTCAAAAAATTATTTTTCACCATTATATTGTTTTAAATATTTAAGAGATGTTTCACGATATTAAGTAGTATTGTTTTATAAAACAAAAGCATTCTTATTTTCATATGTTATCAAAATTATATATAGATAATCTACTAAAAGTTTTTTCCAATATAAATAATTAAATAATGAATCTTTTTAATTGAATTTTCTTTTTAAAATACATTATATTTTTGGGAATAATGTATAATATTACAATTTTTCACTGAGTTATATGCTAATTCTTATCAAATCTGTGACTTTAGTGATTAAATAATCTATATATTAAATATAATTCAATATTTAATCATCATATTTTATCCACCAATCCCATAAATGTCCCTAATTAATTTTCAATGATTATTCATAAATGATTTAAAACATATTATTACATCACTTATTTATTTTAATCGGTTTATATTTTTGGAAAATATTTTTTTTTCAAATAGAATAATTGATGTTATTACATGTGTGAAAGTAATTATATATATTATTTTTTACTAACATTATTAATGAAGTGTCATAAATTTTGGTGAAAACTCATCAGATGTATTCTCAAATATTTCGTTAATTACTAAAAAAAATATTGTTTAATTTTTAAGATTCAATATATTAAACATTATCAAATCAAGAATTAGAATACACTTATTATTTTTTAAATTATTGTGATCCCTGAAAATAATGAATTATAGAGTCAACAAAATTTTATAATAATTGGATATCTATCCAAGATAAAAATACTTTATAAATTTTTTTGTAACTGGGATTCTGGATCAAATACCACATGAACATGAATAAACATACAATGATAAAACATTGAAAGGTTGTGGAGCGGTGATTTAGTAAATTAGATTCCATTCACATTTCATCATCAAAATAATTTGAACACTCATAATCATAATTAATAGATCATTTTAGAAGACAGTATAACACAAGAATCATAATAGTAATAGATGATTTTTCTTTCATAATATTCATAACTTAAGATTAATAGTAAAATTTCATATATGATATTGTAACACCCAAGATCAAAATAACCAAATATTTTAATAGGATAGATATATTGAATTGGGTTTCAATATAGTCCCATGATAAATAATGTGTCTCCCTACCTTTTTAATAAGCAATCCTAGAAAAAATGAATGTAAACATAAAATGGAATGAAATAGAGATTCTAAACACAATGAATAAATCTACAAATTTATTTATGTTCATATTTTCCTCATTTACCTTCTTTGATATCCTAAAGAAACCATTTTAATGATGCATTATAGATTTGGATCCATCAATTACTTTAATAGAAAAAAATATTCCATGATAATTTGTTTAAAATAACCCTTATATTTAGAGTTTCATTGAATTATTATGATGATGTTAACTAAAGAAACCCATTTCCAGTAAAACTAATTCACTTTTTCAAATTATACATCAAACTGATTTGTCTATAATAATTCCTCAATATTTCCAACAATTTTTCATGTAAGATACTATTATATATGCATATTATGTAATAATTTAAATTATAACGAAGGAAAATTGAGAAATATTAAAAGGATGGTATGAAATAATTAGTAAGGATTAAGCTCAATTAATTATCATCAAAGACCATAAGTGAGCCTAATATCAAGATATAGGTATGTGAACATAATCAAGGAAAATAAAAACTACATAACAAATTGGTTCATAAAAAAAATATTGTTATAATATCAAATTCGTCTAATGGAGATTTTAGTATATGAAAATAGATATCAAGATATAATAGGTAAAACATGGATCATCACATATGGACATTATCATATGAAAATGAACAAAATGGAAATAGATATAACATGATCCAAAGAATATGAGGCATAACATGATTATAAGTTAATGAGACATAACATTAATGCAAGTATATATCGTATAAAATGGAAAGGTATATACAATATAATTACTATTCAATCATATGAATATTACTATGGTACTATGAAATCATATTACCAATGTTATCATACATGGGGTTATAAAATTTTACAAAGAAATAAAATTCTTATATCACGATCAAGTCATTATTAGATATTAATTCATAATCCAAATATTTGGATCGCTATCATGGAACACCCTTAATATTATTGAGGTTGTTCACCAAGGTATCATAAATTTTTTCCATGTAATGATACTAGAGTATCATGAAAATATAATATTAATATATTAATTCATTAAACAATGAATTTGAGAACTTTCATGATGTATCATTAGTAGGATTATCATTATGTGTGACATATTAATCAATTATCATTACAACATGTTATTTTAACCTAGGAGTAGTGAATATGGGTTTCTGACATTATTTTCCCAAACCAATAATCAAATTTCCCTTCTATATGTATTCCATAGAACATTATTAGATTTGGTTATTCACAACATAAAATTATGATATTTCAAATCAAGAGAAAACATTAGAATCATTACTACTATACAAAATGGATCATGGAATCGAATAAATAAAATAAAAAGATAATATTTCATCAATGTGGATTAATTTATATAGTAAAGGGGATTATTATGAAAACCTATACTAATGTGAAAATTTAATTTATAATCCAAAAAATTAATTAATATCATGAAATTAAAATATGAGGCAGATAATCAAGTAGTGATTTTAGTATAATGATGGATATATCAAAGTGACTAAAAGATGAGATTAATGGGACTGAAAAGTTGTACCATAGAAATAGTGTATCATTTGGATACTAATTATTGATTATGAACACTTAGAAACATAATCCCAATGGTGGCCCAAAAATTTAATATAGGTGGGGGTATTTATAGAGTGATTTTAGAATATTAACAGCTATAAAAAAGGAACTATGTATGGGATTAATGTGAGATAAGGGAAATATCTCAAATACAAGATATCATTTTTTTAGTAAAGGATTGATTATGATCAAATGTAATCTGAATGACATGGAATTTAAAATCAATTATAAAAAGGGAGGATCAAGAATTGAAAGGTGTAGGGAGAGATTAAAGGGGGAGATTTTTTAGAATGGCATATATAAAAAGGGACTATTAAATTTTTTTTCAATTTGAGGTACGGGTAGTATACCATCAATAGTGACAAAATTGTACATTATTGAATTGATTTTGAATGTATAGAATCATAATCATATGGAAATTAAAAGGGTGTATCAAATAAGTAATATTTGAATCAAAGTGATAATTAAGATAAAAATTAACATTCAACATAAGTTCAAAAACATTGGGAGAAAGATTTAAAAACCCAAGAACTTATTGGGAGGGATTTACAAAGGTATTGTAAAGTATAATTAATAAAAACTTACCTTGGCCTCAATATGAATGAGATAATGGGTAGGAGTGAGCAATGTTTATTTTTGAAAAAGAGTGGATATTTAAGGAAACCAATGTTAGTTAAAAGTAAATCATTGAATGAAATAGGTGTTTGGTGGATTTTTTGGAATTGTGTGTTAGTTGGAGAAAATATTCTGTGACATGTTGGAATCACATACCAAAAAAATGTATTATAGATGGTCAAAATATATTTTCTATTTTGTAAATATCATGTATAATTAAGTTACCACTATTATGAATTATTAATCAAGATTAAATATTAATATTGGTAATTATATAATCAAAAATAATATTGGATGTCCCGTCGATCAAAATTATTATGTGATTAATCTGAATCTGGGCTCTATTTAACCTAATTCAATTTTTATATATGATAGATTTAACCATTAAGTCATAATATATAATCTATATATATATATATATATTTGGAAGAATATATTTTAATTTTTTGGTGGTTTTATTAATATTTAACATTTATTAACATTTATCTTATTAATATATATATATATATATATATATCATATTAGAGAATTTTTTCAAAATAGATTCTTGTAAAATAAAATTATACAATATTTTGAAAAGAACTGTTCTTCAAAAAATAATTATTTTACCATGAGAACTTATTTTTTCCGTGGTAGAATAGTTTTGTGACGAATTAGGAAATTCCCATATAAACTAATTTGATGATTTAAATTAATAACAATAAAATTTTTTTAATTTTTTTAATTTGAAGAAAACATAATTATAATATTAGGGAGTAAAATATCTATTTTCAGTTAATATTTATTTCTATGATTAAAATTTAGGTGATAAATAAAAATATAAATGTAATATATTTTTCAAATATCATTTTTATTATTATAAATACTATATAATTATTATTTTTGATATCATTTTAAAAATTAATGTTACCTAAATTATTTTTAATTAAAAGAGATGCCGAAAAACAGTTAGAATTATTAGAAAATATTTTCCATGATAATAATATTTTAAAACATTATATATTTTTTTTTAATATTAAATATAAATTTTGGTTTTAATTTCATATATTAATTAATATGTTTAATAATAAATTATTCCTTACTTATATGACAAAATTTATAGTTTCGATAAAAACTGTATTTTTTAGTATTCACTAAAAAATTATTTTATTTATAAAAAGATCAGAAATTTACATAATATAGTATTTTCATAATTAATTTTAGTATAAAGCATCTTCAATAAAAATACAGTTAAAAAATATAAAATTATTCTTAATAAATACTCAATATGTTTCTATGTTTAATGTGGATACTCTTTATCTCTGGAGGCGGAAATGCTTGGGGTCATTCACGCTGTTGATTTTGCACTTCAAAGAGGTTGGAGAAAGCTATGGATTGAAATTGATTAAACCACTTTCATCCATGCCATCTGGAATGGAAACATCCATCTAGCCTAGACTCTTACCGCTCATTGGATGAACTATCTGAACTTGCTTCATGTGATCGATTATATAGCTACTCATGCTTACCGTGAAGCGAATTTCATTGCCGATGCTCTTGCCAACAAAGGAGTTCATCAGACCATGACTTAACTGGACTCTATTCCTTATGATTTATTATATCTTTTTGATTGAGATTGTAAAAAATCCCATCCTTTCGCCTCTTATAATCCTTTTCTAACTATCAATTATTGTTTTTTGTTCTTTGACCAAAACATTACCTTTAAAAAATACTCAATATTTTTCAAATTATTTTTTTATAAATATTTACATTTATTTTCTCTCAAAGTAAATATGGTAAATATATAAAATACATGTGATAAATAACTTATCCAACTAATAATTACCTAATTATATCATCCCAATTTCTAGTTAGGTAACCCTGTAGAATATTTAAATAATTTCATTGAATATTTTACGCTTCTATGGTAGTCCACTATAGTAATTTTTCTAGCATGCCTATTGGTAAATTTCTACTTGTTTGATATTCTCTTGAATCCAATTTAACTCATATCATAATTGTGGGATCTCATATTAGTATTTATGTAGGTAAAACCAATGTGATGTTACATCCTTTCCAATAAAAAAATTAGAGTCATAAAAGATATTTATGATGCCAGATCCCATTTCATTCGTATTACATATTATATTTTGTAATATTGTTACTTCCCTTTAAACCGTATAATTAAAAACATATTGTAATGATAAAATAATATATCAGTGTATTATTGTTTGATTATATTTTAGGGTTTTATATAAAATAATATGTTAAATAAATGTTCATTTAATTTAAGTAGATAATGGAATTGCAGCTTGTAAAAATCTCCCTCATAAATAACTTTCGTCCCCATAATTTTGATTGTTAATCACTAATAGCATTATTTTATAGAATTGAATTTTATTAAATAAAAAAAGAAAAAAATACAGGAAAAAACAAGAAACACCAAACAACCATAAAGTATGGTTATGGTGAAAGATATCCAAAACCAAATCAACAATAAATTCCCATTAAAATAAGGAGGGATATCGATGAAAAATAGAAAGTCATCTTATCTATCCAAATCATAAGGAACACACCAAGACCTCTAATCCTAAAACAAAAACAATGTAGTCCACTCCAGGTCAGAACTCCATGAACTACAAAGAAGAAGGAGGCCTACTGATTTAAAAACCAGAAATGATCGAGCTACAGAAATATAGCCTCGTCAGCGACCCCCTGTGATGGGAATCAGCCACCTCATGTGCTCACAAATGCCCTAAAAAAATCTGCACAGATATCCCATGTAATCAAAAACATGCCACTACATACAAGATAACAACAAACAAAAAAGAACAAGAATGAGAACAATTTAATTAAGAAAAAACCGATATGAAGAATCACATTTGAAAAGAGGATGTATGAAAAGGAAAGGATATCACCACAAGGGTCCCCATCTGAGACACAAATCGAAATTCAATAAAATAGATCCACCTTGAAAACCAGAGCAGAAATTAACAGAGAACTGAAGAACTACCACTTAAATCTTGTATAATAGAAAATAAAACAAACAACTCTAAAGAATAATAAAGAATTAAACTAAACAAAAAGATCCCAATGTAGTAAATAAAACTCAATGATGAAAAATAATCTTACAAAATAGCCTCAAATATAGATAATAGACAGCTTACACATGATTAAAAATGGGAGACTTGTCATAATCTCTTTTAAGAAAAGAAAAAAGATAATTAGGAACATGATCATACCAAAAACAATCACCTCCATTAACACCACTATTTGCAAGGACATCAGAAATAGAATTTTATTCCCTATAAACAAGAGTGATAATATGATTCAAGGAAAATAGAGTATCCAAAAAATTAATCCAATGATTAGTTAGCTTCTCGAACATGTGATAAAGACCCATCCTTATTACAGAAATGAAAATAGTAGAATCACTCTCAATCCATAAGTTATCCCAACCAAGAATCATAGCTTGATCCACATCAACGATAATGCCCAGTATTTCAGCCTCATGTGAAGAGGCAAAGCCACAAGGGCCATGAAAACAACCAAGGACATCCCCTTTATAATTTCTGAAAATAGCACCATAACCAGAAAGCCCCATATTACCTCTAGATGGACCATCGAAATTAACTTTTGACCAACCTAAAATAGGTTCCTTAAAAAGAACTTCAAAAGTACAATACATAGGCTTGAAGTTTCCCTTAACACCTATCTGGTTTAGAATGGTAAAATCATGAACTGAGTTGAAGAGAAAATGTTTCCTTGGAATATCAACATTACACCTAGCAGTTAGAATAGCTGATAAAAACCCACTGACTGAGAAGGAAAATCTATCATGAATCACCTTATTCTGAGTAAACCTAATAAAATGAAGGAGTTCAATAGCAATGACCCTAAAAAGATCCATCAGTTGTGGAGAAAGTGAAATATAATTCCAGCCTTGATAAAAATGATTAATTAAAGACAATCTAGGAATAGGGATTTCAAAAATATCATAAAAAACCTTCCTCATTGATGAGGCATTAACACAACTAAGAAAAAAATGATCAATATCTTCCATATGTTGATGGAAAAACATACATGAAGATGAGAGATAAATACAACATTTTTTAAGGAAACAATTAGTAGGTAGCTTCCCATGAGCCAGTGTCCAAGAAAATATTGTCCGAGAAGGCCTAATAAAGTTCATATGAAGTTCCATCATCCACTTATAACCTATATTTCAAGATAGAGAATGTCTATAAAATATTAAGAGGTCAGCAAGCCATTTATACTAGGTTCCCAATCACAAAAATCCTCTCTGTTGGAGAAGTAGTAACTATTGATAATATTAACAATATGATTAGGGAGACCCCCCATATTTTCAAGCTGATAATTAATCATAGCATCCAGATCAATATTAAAATAATCATTCATCAAGGAATAAACTAGGGGACAACCAATCTAGTTGGCCATCTGAAATGATAAAGATGAGTTCCTTCAAACAATCCATCTGGCATGAGGTTCAATGGAAGAAAAAATGGATTTAAAATCATGCCAAACAGAAGAATCCAGATGATTAAAACCCCAATTCCTGAGCCTATCCACGAATTTAATACAGAGAATGTCTAAAGACTCAGAATTACAATCGACAAGCCTCCAAATGAATGAAGGCTACAAAGAATCATTAAACACCTCAATATTTTTAATACAAGTCCCCTGCATCATGGGGTTTACAACAATTATTCCATGAGACCGTAGCTAATTTCCTCTCTAAAATATTACCAATACAATTGAAATTTTTAATAGAAACATTAATGCTCTTGATGAGATAGATCCGAAACTTATAGACGATGAAAGAATAAACAAACATAGAAATTATCATAGCCTTAATCAAGAAAACTCAACCCTCCAAGGAGAGGGACTTACCCTTCCAAGTAGCTAGATTTCTTTTGATTTTAAAAAGAATATTAGAAAAATAACATGCTTTATGCCTCCCCCAAAACATAAGAACACCCAAATATGTAAAGGTAACAACTCCTTCATGAATACCCAAATCCCTGATAATGCCCGACTTCCTATAAATAGGAAAAATTTTACCAAAATAAACAAAGGACATATTCCAACTAATCTTTTCCTAGAGACTTTCTCATAACGCAAAAGGGAATGCTTAATATTTTTAATATTTCTCTAATCCCCTTTAGTGAATATAGTAATATCATCTGCATACAACAAGTGAGTGGGAGCTACAAAACCCCTACAGGCACTAATATACTTCAGTTTCCCATTCCCAGCCTTATTATAAAGTAATCTACTGAGATAATCCTTCACAATGGAAAAAATAATGGCTAAGAGAGGGTGACCTTGTCTGACACCTTTAGAATAATAAAAATATCCATCAGGGGAACCATTAACAAGGAATAATATACGAGATAATTCAAAAATATGTTTAACTCAATTAATGAAAACATCATCAAAAACAAAAAAACACTAAACCTTATAAATGAAATTCTAATTTATAGTATCAAAAGCTTTCCTGACATCCAACTTGAGATCAATATTACCATCCCTTTTGTATTTATTAATAATTTTACCACATTACGAGGTAGTAATAAGACAATATTGAATAGACCTACCCTTAATAAAGACGAAATGATTAAGAGAAACAATCTTACTGGAAATAGAGGACAACATCGTGGCCATGATTTTGTAAATAATTTTAAAAATTGTATTGATCATGGAAACTGGTCTAAACAAATGAATCATGTTAGCATTCTCCGTCTTTGGAATGAAGTCAAGGAATATATCATCCAAACCCTGAGTAAGAGAGTCACCTTTAAAAAAATGAGTAACCAACCTACAAATATTATCATGAATGAAATCCCAATATGTCTGAAAGAAAAAATTCCGAAAACCATCCGAACTAGGGGAGCTATTAGAAATTAGGATAAAGTCTGAATCCTTGATTTAAAAGTAAAATAGAATAGATGTATGGTTGGAATTATCATCATGATAAACATGAATCGAAATAATACTCTCCACTGGATCAGCAAGTGGGACATGACAAGTAAATAGATCCAAAATAAGTAACAACATGCTCAGAAAGATCCTTTATGTTGTCAAAGACAATATTCCCATTTCTAAACAAAGAATGAGGCCTTGATACTTTCCTAATTCTCTACAATGAGTTGAAAAATTTAGAATTCCTATCCCCATATCTCAACCAATTAGCCTTAAAATTGTCTCTTTGCAATGAATATTTCAGATTCAACAAATAATTAATCTTGGAATCCAACTGAGTCTCACCCAAAACATCATTATAGAAGTCATTTGTATATTTTTTATCCAACATTTTTAGAAGAGATTCCACAAGAGAGGAAATTTCTTAATCAAGGGAACTGAAACGAAATTTTCTCCAGAATTTCAAATTTTCTTTAAGGAGTTTGAGCTTGATGAGACTAGAAAAATCATTGACCCTACCATTCCAAGAACTTCGGGTTTTTTCAACAATTTTTCTACACTCAATATGATTAACCCAAAATTTATTAAATATAAAAGGAAAAAGAAGTTTGGGATTCTTACCCACAAGGTCAACCAAAATAGGATGATGATCATAGTTAATTCTTGAAAGACTCGTACCTGAAATAGAACCCCATAAATCAAGAAAAACCTCATTGAAAAAAGTCTTATCAATTCTTCGAGAAAAAAATCTATCCAAATCTTTCCTATACCATGTATCCTTTGTCCCAACAAGAATAACTTCAATCAACCCATTATCATCAATAAAAGATTTGAAATCTCTTTACGAAATGAAATTAGTCCATGATCCAATCTTCTCATCAGAATTCATGATATCATTAAAATCACCAAGGATAGACCACGGACCAGAGATTTATGAGTTGAGAGATCCAATATCCATCCATAAATTCTTACGACCTTGATAACAGTTATGGGCATAAATTAAAGAGTAGAAATGTTAGAGCCCTTGAAAATTGAAGGAGCATGTGACATGATGATAAGTATTAGCTATTGTGGAAATATGAGATAAAGAACAATGATCCAAGACCCATAATCGTTTAATATCTTATGTAGATCTGTTAGATTCCAAAAAATAAAAACCATGATTTTCAATATTGGAAATTTTGGGAGGAAAAATCTTTTGGGTTCGGACAAACCAATACGAAGGGGAATATGTTTTAGAATGAAGAGCCTAAGGGACCTCATGGTATCATGATTTTCCAGTCCCTAACAATTTTAGAACAGAAGCTTCATTTAAATCTATGAACATGATGATTTCCCCATTTTTTGACATGCACTATTATCTGTTTGCCGGACTTAGGATGCCTTCCAGCCATTTGCTTAGGACTGGAGGCCCCTTGTAAAAGGAATATTATATCCTAATTACCGGTGGTTCCTTTTCTATTTTTAACACCAATAGTGAGAATGTCAACCTGATCTCTGGATGAATCAAGAACACCCATATCCTACAATGTCACATGACCACTAGAAAAACAGGAGCATCGATTTCCTCAACCAGTGCATTGGTACCACTAATTGAAAAAGGGACCCCAATCACCCCTTCTATAGAAGAAGAATCTGGCTTGAAAGAATCAAGTTCCACTCCATTTTATAGCATAATATGCATTGAGAGAATAAGGAACCTCGATTAATATATCCAAAACCACTATATCATGCCTGGAAAAAACTCTAGCCACCCAAACAGGGGAAGTGACGGGTGCAATGGAGGACATAACTGGATCAATAAGGGCCTGGGAAATCCCAGTACTCTCACTATCCTGAAAAGAGACCACAAGTTAACAAATATTATCCTATAATTCCTACCTCAATAAACAATCATCATTCTCTTTTTCTGAAAAAAAAAACAGGTCATAAATCATATAAGAGATATTCATATCCAAAATTTGATCTTCTTATGCACATGTATCCTCCATATTTACCCATATCCTAGACAATCTTAGCAAGCAGACTAGGTAGATCCGGAATCCTACCTTATTCAACATATTCGAAGATATCTTCCCCAAATTTAATAGAAGTAACTATTACTCTGGAAAGACCAGGTGTATCATTTGAGGGACCCTCCTTTTCCACAAATACCTTCTTATTTTTTATTTCGATTAACCTCCCACCAATCCTTATCTTTGGGAACCTTATTAACTTTCTTTTGAAGCATCCTACAATTCACCACAGAATGACCAACAATCTTACAAACCTCAAAAAAATAAGGAACATGTTCATATTCTTCTTTAACATCAATATTATTACCATTAGAAACCAAAGTGACATTATCCAGTCTTTTATTTTCCATATTAACATCAAACAGAAATCTAGAAAAATATCCAAGATCCCCCTCCAATTTTTTCTGATCCATTCTAATAGGAGTTCCAATACATGAGTCAAGGTCATTATGGATAAACGGATGCCAATACATGCAATTCAACCCATGAAGTCTTATACAAATTTGGGAATTGGTTTGCTTAAAGTTAAAGGGATGAAAATTAACACCCCATTCAGATAATCTCAAAGAACCAGATTTGAGATGTAGGTTTCCAAAATCCCATACTCTATTAAAATCATCACCTGATTGAAAAATTAGATGAAAAATACCCCTACTAATAAGAATCAATTTCTAGTTACTAAAACCCCAACAATGAGATATTACATTTTTAAGATCAAGGTAAAACTAGGGTGTATCACCCTTGGAATAAATTATGCGACCAAGAATTGAAAACTTACAAAGATAAATATGTTTTTTCAAATCCTCCGGATCTGCAACTACAAAAAAAACCACCATTCAATATTTGGTTTAATAATTAATCTACATTTAAATTGTTAATTATAATTCATGATAAATGGTTTTGAATAATGAAAATATATATTACTATATTTATAATCTCATTAGGATTATAATTGTGAAAATTAAAATATTATCCATGGTACCAAGAGTTAATTTATTGCATTAAGTATTTATCCATTAGTAAACAAAAAGTGGGTAAATAGGAGTGATGAAAAATTATAAAATTGTCATCATCAACGATATCAAGAAAATCTCAACCTCAAAAAGAAAAATTATTTTAAACTGTCACATTATATTATTCTTCAATTTACGTCACTCTCAGTTCAATCAATGTTTCAATATATTTTATTCTAGATTACTTCTTAACCTAATTAAATTACCAACAATAAAAAAAACTTAATTAAATTATTTTATACCAAAAAATAATTACAATCCATAATATAGAAATTCAACATATCATTCATCCATTAAATAACATATAAATTAATATACATCATGACTTATGAATATATAATTTTTAACCTATATTATTCGATGAAATTTTCTTATTATTTTATATTATCGAATTATTATAAAATACACAATAATGGACATTAAACAGATTGTAAATCTCTGAAAAATATCCCTTGGGAGTGTCTTGAATGGTAGGTAATAATAGTCTAACTCTATTTTACAATAGTGTAAATATAGATTCAATTATCAACAAAATGTTTTAGCGTGATTTTTCCTAGGTAAATATAGACCAAAACAACATCCAACTGCTAGTATCCTAATGATGATTTAATTTTTTGGAGGATCATAAAATTTATATTTTTTGAAAACCCCAATATGATATCCTATATTTATAACTTTACCTTAGACATATCTCTGGGGATTCACTAATTTTATATTGACCTATCAATATAGTATTAAACAATACACTAATTAATATAATAAGTTATCCATAGACTTGGTATTACGATAGACATTAAATTATCAATGCTTAAATTATCTCAATTAACATCCCAAAAAATATGATTCTCCATAGATGTTATTATCTAATTAAAAATATTTAACGAAAGTAATAAAATAAAATTCATTCCCAAGACCCTTTATGTTTACTTTTTTATAGAATTAGAAAGACAATAGTAACATAAATAACCCATATCATTTTCAGCTAAATGAATCTTTTCTTGGTATATAGGAAATATCATATCTCATAATAATTCATCAATATATCTAAAGTAATTAATTAAAAAATATACACTTCTAAAAACATATTTTGTTGTTTAATTAATTTTAACATGCAGAAATGGTGACATAGAAAGGGGTAAGAATAAATACTCTTCAAGGGTAAGAATAACTAAAACCCTTTAACTATCATTAGTTAGCATTAGATGAATGTATGGGTTTGAGAAAATATTCAAGGATCATAAAAAAATATAAATAATTTAAACCCCAAAAAACATGGATTACTAGGTAATGAATTATTGAATGAGGTTGTTAGAATAAGGATAAATAATTCACAGAATCATAGATAAAAAACGATTCTTCACATATGAACATGAATATATGAACATGAATATAAGTACAAGAGGCATAACTAGATTATAAGAATATGATTAAAAACTTGATCTAAAGTGCATGAGGCATAACAAGATCATAGAATATGATCCAAAACATGGTTATGTGGATAAATTATAAAAATGACTCATTTATAAAATTTTAAACATTGTTCATCACTATGAAATTGTAAAAACATATTACCATTGTTTTTCACTATGTTATCTTAAAAAATTAGCATGACATGATTAAAATTTATCATTATCATGTCATCTTAAAAAATTAAGTTTTCATCTAATTAACTAGAGTGTTATCAGGGCACACCCTTCATATTACAATGGTTGTTCATTGTAGTAAAATATAACATTTCCAAGGATTCCTACTTGGGTATCATGAAAATTTCATATCTAGACAATAATATTGTACCAAACTGATTAGATTACTATCATTATTCACACCTCATATATCTATTATTACTCATGACATATTAATCAAATATCATAGGAACATTTCTTTTTAACCCTTGAGTAGGAAATGTGGTTTTGAAAAAGGAATGTACCAAACCGATAAAATAATTTTACATCTATATGACTTGAAATGAATAACCCGATTTTCTAAAACTAATGATAACTAGATCGTTAAGATGATAATTAAGGACTAGGACACATGAAGGATCCTTTAAAAATAACATGGGATTATAGAGGTGAAACAATCAATTGTTTGTAAAACTCATGATGTTGTTATTGGACACGTGTATTTTCTTTTGTAAGTTAAGTCATGTGAGAGTAAGAAAATTTAGATTGAATTTTAGGATAATCATCTTGATAATATTTTTATTCCACAAGACCCAATATTCCATGATTCTTATTTCAAAATGAAATATCCTACACCTTTCCAAATATATCACTGGTGAAATTGGGAAAAATTGATCACGATCCAAAGTAAAAAATTCGAGACTCAGGTACCTTTCGACTAGTTTTATCAAAGTATCTATTTGAGGTTGATAAAAAAAATATTTATAGGCCCTTTAATGAATGTATATAATATATATTTCCTCTCACACAGATTTTATCGAGTAGAATAGGAATGATCTTATCAACACATATCTGTCTTCGAAATTTTAACGAGCACCCTTGAGCTGGATACCTGATGTTTCTTTTGAGTTTTATTATATTGGTAGTTTTTTTTCAAACCTATAATGTTTTCAGTTTCCAGTCATTCTAATATGGTCTACCTGAAAATCAATAAAAATTTAATTGAAGGATGTTAATGTTTTATATTAGAAATATGAAAATATTACATTGCGAAACAACTATTGATGTTGGTACTGTGATAGATATATAAAATGGATCATCGAATAGGTTCAATGAGAGAGATATATATATATAATCCTAAATAAAGAAATTTTTCTAATTTTAATGGGTTAATTATGAACATAGTGAATCATAATCCCATGTGATTGAAAATCCATACAATGGTGGAAGATCATGAATTCAAATGATGTGGGAGTGAAAATGGAGTGATTGTAATTGCATAGAAACTATACGAAAGGAACTATGAATTGATATTAATGGGGGATAAGGGTAGTATATCTTCAATACTAAAACATGTTTTTATTAAAGGATTTAACATTATAACATGAATGGAAAATGAAATTGAATTTAAAATGAATACAACCAAGGAACCAAATTAATTGAATAGATGAGAGATAGAATCATGGAATGATTTCGGAAGCCCGAAAACAAGACAAAATTGACTATAAATTTCAATTTATATGAGAGAAGGATGAAATCTCTTAATTTTTTCATAGTTTAACTATTAAATTATTTATTGTGATCACATGAAATCATAATGTAATAGAATTTAATGTTATAATAATAATGGAAGAGATTGAAATCGAAGAAAGAGGGATAGAAAGAAAGAGAGATTTTGGAAGCATATTCACTTTATAAAAGGGACCATGCAGTGGAATTGATATTTGAGGACTGAATTATCAAATAATAGGGATTAATTTTATAGTAAATGATTGATTATGATCATATTGAAAAAAATAATATTGAAATAAAATGCACATATCAGAAAAGAAGTACTTGAATAAAAATAGGGAGGGGAACTCTTTTTTTATGTGGAATCATAAATATTGAAAGGAATAATGTTAATAATAATAATAACGTCATTGGATGGAATTATAGAGGTAAAGGGAAGGAAATATATTTTTTGTGGTGATTGATGAGAGGATGGGTGGAAATGGGATCTTTTAATAGGTGAAATGTAATGGCTTATTTGGGGAAACTAAATTTATGATTGTGGTAAGAATGAAAACACATAGGTGTTTAGTGGGTTTTTTTACTGTGTGAGTTTATTGAGGAAATATTATTGTTCAATATAGGTATGAATTTCTTTTATGGTTAATTAGTGACGTTTCATTAGTATAAATTACTTATAATTAGCTTTCCCCTTTTAAAAATTATTAATCGTGATTAAAAAATAATATTGATAACTAATTATCAATAAAAATATTAGATAATCATTATTACGAAATTTTAATGTGTTGAATCTGAAATTTTTCTCAATTTTAACGAATTTAATTTCTAAATAGGATAAAATAAACTTTTAAATCAAAACATATAATGTATAGAAAAAAGTATTTTTAAAAGATAAGGTTTTAATTATCTGGTGTTCCCAATATTATTTTAAATTAAATACCTATTTAATGAGTGTTTAATTATTAATATAAATAATTGAACATATTATTATAGTATTATTTTAAAATAGATCAATTTTTTTAATAAGTATAAAATATTTAGAATATAATTTTTTATTGAAAATTTACCATAATACAATTATTACTAATATTTTAAATGGTATATTAATTTAATGCCAAAAAAGTTATATTTACATATTAAATAATTTAATAATAATAATTAAGGAATATAAAATAATTATATTTTATTTTATTTAAAAAATTTATAAAAAATAATTATAGTATCTGTGCGTAAAAATATTTTTTTAGAAAATTTTTATTTTTACAAATAAAATTAACATATAAGATAAAAATATTATTTTTTTATGTTTATGATATAAATTAGTACATTTTAAAATAAATAAATTTTACACATTTTTTTCAAATAAATAAAAAATATATTCTCTCAAAATATTGTTAAATTAAATGAGAATTCTGAAAACAATTTTATTTGTTGGAAAATATTCCAAAAGGTCATAATAAGTTATACCTAGGCTTTATAAATAAAAAATTTTATTTAAAAAATTTAAATATTCATATCAGTGATAAGTTTTAATTTTTATAAACATATATGTATTTTTTTAAAAGTTCATGTTTTACTAAAACTTATATTTTCACTATTTATCTATAAATAAATATTATTTTTGAAACCGTCAATAATTCACCCTATGATTATATTTTAGTGAGTAAATTTCAAATATATTTTACTAAATCAAATTAATGTTATAAAACTATAAAATTTATCTTGTAATTATTCAATATAATGAAAAATTATTTGTACTAGAACATAATGATTATTTTTCAAATTAGTTAATATGATAAATATGAAAATTAATTATAGGAGAAAAATTATTACATTAATAATAACCTTATTATATATTCATAATTTCTAGTTACATGAACCTTTAGGATTTAAATTTAATATCTGACCATATGGGATGATAGAGTGGCTATCAAGGGTGTTGATTCTATAAGTACATCTCTTGTGGAAATTTCCACAAGCTTGAACTTTTCTTTCATTTCACTATGCATGTAACATAATTGGTAGAACCTATATGGGGAATGTTTTGTAGGAAAAACTAGTTAAGGTAACACCATTTCAGGCTATATAAAATGAGATTCATAATGGATACTTCTTCGGCCTTATTCCCTTTCATTTCTTTTTTTTGTTGATTTCCAAATAAGGATAGTTAATTTTATACTACTTATAACATACTATTGTGCATATTTCTTGTTATATTATCTTGTATCGCTATTTTATTTTTTAATAGTGTTCCATGTCGAACATGATATTATTATAATACTAATTTAATAAAAATAGATAGTGAAATCATGTTTCTTTCCACTCTTACTCTTATTCTACTCCATATACTCTATGTATTTCATCTATATAAAAAATAATAATTCCTCACATTATTGAACAGTCCTTTATATAATATAAATTTTAATTTCATATTAAAATTAAAATTAATTTTTTTTTCAACTTCTTCTATTGTAATTATTGGTATTAAATCCTTCAATAACTGCACCTTAGTATGAATGTGGTATTAATATATAAATATTTTTATTCAAGTATTCTTTGAATAACAAAAATGAGCAATATGTACAAAGAACTCATGTTATGGAAATAATAAACCATTACTATTTTTCTGTCATCATTGTGGTTGGATAATATTCTTCAGGATCCAGTAAGGTTTTTAATAGTGTGATATAAAATATACCCTAATACTACATCAAAACATCTAGGAAGCCTATGTCATGACAGTCAACATTATTATAGGAAATTCAAAATAAAAAAATATTAATAAATTTCAAATGGATTCAACTTTTTATAATTATTATATATTCCATGACATTACTAGTTCATTATAGAAAACCCTTACATTAACATAGAAAATTAATTTCCATATCAGTTTAATTGGCATTGTTAGTGAATTTATCATGGTGTAAATTGTGATGTACTGTATAACACCAAAACAGTTTTAAATAGTAATATTCTAAATTTCAGTCACTTTCCTTGATCTTCTAATCCTCTAAAACAACATAAAAGTTTCAAAAGAACCATTAATCTATTATAATGTTATATAATTTTTATAATAAATAATTTAATGTAAAAAAATATTAATACAAAATTCATTAAATCATATATTCTTTATTATTACATTAAAAATTTCTTATATGATAAACCAATTCTTTTGTGGCGATCGTAGTCAGATAAACTTTTCATTTCCCACTTAATTTTTATAACATTTTTATTAAAATAAAAAAAAATCCCATGGTATTGATTTTCCTTCAAAAGATTTTATTACTTAATATTAAGATGGTTTATATAGGGAGTAAGTTAATATTGATGTATTGACTAAATTTATATATAAAAATATAGATACGAATTATTCACCAAGATGAGGGTAAATTCCATGTTTATCTCTAACATAATATAAAACATTAATAACTAGTTTACATTTGATATATTATTCAGTTCGTTCATATAAACTAAAAAATATATCTATATTTATTAATTACAATGAAAATGAATTTTGAAAATGGTGATAAATTTAACAAAGGCCAGGTCTATTAAAATGGGACTCAAACATACCTGTTATCTTCAAAACATGATTTTACTATAATCATATACTGAGTTATTATTTTGATTTAATTTTGGGGAATACATGTGAACTCTTAAAAATTTTATGTGAGGATGGGTTTTTATAATGAACTAGAACAAATATTAGTAGAATAAACATGGAAATATATGTCGTCTAGGGACAATATGTCATATCATAGATCTGTTGAAATGACACATGAATTTTAGTGACCAGGGAAGGGAATATAGACCATATCACTAAGGGTTGTAAAAAATTTCAATGGAACTAAAATGGATAAGTTAGTTCAAAATGAGATCATGATATTTCATATATCATATAAAGATGATATATAACATTTATGTGGGTATTATGGAGGTATGGAATATAATTTGATGAGATATGAAAAAATTGATGTTCTATATAAGGATATATATTGAAATATTTTCTATAATACAAAAATCACATGTTTTAAAAGTATTGAAATATGAATATGGGGGAGAATTACACACCCAAATATTGAATAATTTAGTTTTATTACAATCTATTTTTATTTTTATGAATATGTTTTTATTTTTTTTCCCTAATTTTAATGATTATTATCATGAGATTATGAGAGTATATGATGGGGGAAATAATGGTACATAGTTGAAGGAAAATATGGGGAATTACTAGGTAACTGTGTAGATGAAAGAATGGTATTAGGAAGGAACATCATTGATTCATAGTTTGGGTAAGATATGTGTCCAAAACTTATATCATTAGATTTTTTCTTCGATAATTTTTTTTAAGGTCCATTCATGTTTCACTAGTCGATATAATATAAACTTATTTCATTTTAATGACTGTTTAAATATATATTCTAAATGGAAAAATCAATCAAAAACATGTGTTTCATCAAATATTTCTAGGGGAACCAAATATGAGAGCTCTATGGGTATATTTTAATTCTTATATTCACATTGGAGATCATTCTTCTTGAATTATGATTTTTTTACTAGTTACCAATGGTATGAGTTTGATCTCAACTTCACCTCTCTTATATTCTTATTATTACATTAGACAATAACATGTTTGGGGAATCCATCATTATATCTTCATTCTATGGTATTATTTTATGGACATTATATTTGAGTTCATTGTGGTAAGGTTTTATGGGTTTCAATCACTGTGGGTTTTTTTGGTTTCTTATATATGATCTTATGTGATGCGGGAGGCTTCACCCTCATTATATATCTATCAATAATGCGATGTATTTTTGTTATTAGTGATATATTATTGTTTTTTTTAGTGAAAAAACCTTTGTGTATCCTTCTTTATGTATTATTGTTATGTTCGTATTTATTTTCAATTAGCAGTTGTGGGTGGAACAGAAAATAGGATTGGAAAAATGACTTAGTTTATATTTTGGTTTAAAAATAATAATTTGTTTTGTGTATTCATAGAATTTTCATTGGTATGTGTGTGTTTATAATGTATACTGAATGTTCCACATTTTATTCGAAATGCTCAAAATGGAAAAATTAAGGAACATTTGACTATATCTCGTTTTAACTACATTGATCCAAAGGGATGAATTTCCACATATGAGTTTAGGTTCTTTAGAGGACCCATTGGACATGTGATGCATTTGGGTTGATTAAATAGATCTATGAGGGGAGGGTTTTGGGTATTTTCTAGTTTCTTGAATTAATTATACATTTGGGTGTTGTAGTTTGAGTTTTATACATTATATATATATATATATCAAATCTATGGGATATTATAGTTATCTCCTCGTATTTAATTGTTGAGGTAATTTTTTCTTATCATGGTATCTCGTAAGGGATGTGATTTAGGTATTTATTAATTATGTATATAATCAAACCATAAATAAGTACCGGGGTGTATATAAGGACATTATTTGATAAGATATAGTAATGAGGTAGATGTCATAATTATATAGAATAGAATTTTTATATTTTAGTCATAAGTGATGGATCATACATCATAGATGTGGTCATGAAGTGGATATTGGTGTAGTGATATGTTACGAACCATTGATTCCATTTGATAATTTTATCATGATAGGATTATATGGTATTATTTTTGGTCATGGAAACTATCATTTCCATTATTTTTGATGATTTTTTGTGTTAATCGTCCACCATTATTGTATATGTAATTATAGATCATCTGTAAATTCTTGTCTCAAATGTAAATTGAAATCCTACCAAACTGATATTGTGGAGCCCTAGGAATTTATTTCCAATATATGGTGACTGAGGGGTTCACCAATTTTTTTAGGAATTATGATTCTATTTAAAGAAATGTTTGATGTCCAACAACATTCAATGATTATGGTAGCCTATTTACTATGTTTATTTCTAATTAATAGGAATATAAATCATACAAAATGTAACTGATGAAATACAATTTAATAAAATGTAAACAATATTATTTTTCAAATGGTGGTGATTATCCATCCACTAATAGTTTTAATTAAGGTGGTGATATCCAATTCATGCATACCCATCATGTTATTGGGATATATTTTGATGATAAAAATTTCACATTAAAATTATTTTCCAATATAATAATAAATGGGTAAACTATTTTAGGTTTTTAGTGATAACCTACTCACCAAAACTAAATTTATTGTTATGGTGATGAATAATTCTTCTACATTACCTGGTAAATGATAATCAATTTACATTGACTATAAATATTATTATGATGATGAACAGTTCACTATATTTATGATGTTAGTGGTAACCCGTTGAACTTACTATCTTTTATTGTGATGATGAAAACCAATTAAAATGTTGTTGTGTAGTGGGATATGATGTATAATTCTCTTGTACATATTATTTATGGTAATACTCAATCACTAAAAATTTTATAAAAAGAGTTAATAAATCAACCAACATATCATATGATCTGACTATAACAACCCATTACCAAATTTTCGGTAATTATCATCCCCTAATTCCATGTGTTTGGAGAATCTCAATGATGGAGAGTACATGTTGTGTGAAATGAATTAATGATTAGGTATGGTTTACTTTTTTAATTAATGGAGTCTATGTATAAATGTTTTAATGGACTCTTGGGGTTCTTACTTTGTTTAGATAACTCCTGAGGTGTTTTGAGTGTAATGTAGGAACCCGTAGTTTTTGGTTGTACGTTGGGTGATTGCATAATATGTAATGGGGTTACATGATGATTACTTCGTATCAAAATTAAATTCATGAAATATGATCATAGTATGACATTATTCTATACCATATTATGGATACAACAAGTGTAATGCTAAAAGATCTATTTTTTATAAAAATGAATTTTCTATATGTTGTACTTAATCTTTAAGGATTACAAAATGTTCAAATGAGTTACATGTTACATAACATTAATGATATCATATTTTAGGGTTCTTCTCAACTAAAATTTTATTCCATTCTGTTGAAACTTTTTTCCCTCATCACCTGGAAGGATTCTACGATGATTTTATGAGTCCCTGCTCAATCCAGATGGTTGTGTTCAGTGAATAATAATAATCGAGGTTGGTTTCCATTTTCCCATGAAGGTATGACTTTTTTCTTCTCTTTTGAATTTATATTAGAAATTTTTTGTAATTGTAATATCTGATTTTTTTATCCCTATTTATGTTTTTACATGATGCCTTCAATATTTGTGGTGAAATTTTTTTTTAGGGGTCATTTACATTGTCATCTATAGTATGACGAGTTCCCTTTATTGAGGTCTGTGTCATTTTCCCTTATCCTCCAACCCTTTTTGGTAAATTGTATCTTTTTTAATAGGTATAGATAGATTCATGGTCCTCCATTGTTATTTTTTCATGATCCAGTATGTGGATCCATTATGGGTGTGTACGAACCTGGGTTTTGAGGTAGGTGATTCCATCCCTAGCCTGAATTAAAGAACATTAATGCTCCTGTAATTTATATTGAAATATTTTAAAATAAATTGGTCTAATTTTTTGTCTGTAAAATGAATTTCTGTTCAAATATGGATTCTCATAGTTTTTTGTAAGATGAAATGGGGTATGTTCAACGAAAAAATATGATTTATGAAATGCCAAACATGGGAAGGCATGGGTAATTTTGTGGAAGGATTTTTCTAGGGACACAATCTGTGTTACCTTTGAGGTATTTTTTAATGGGGATGTCATATAATCCATAATCTTGTTATTATGGGTACATGCTTCATCATTTTTGGGAGGTACAATCATGGGGTTTTTCTAATCTCCATAGTCATGTTTTATAGGTATTTCATGTGAACCATTCATTTCTTGTGGTATGTGTAGTCTACTAGACTGAACTATTGAGTTTCATGGAGTGATTTACTTGTGCTTGTATTCATATAGTTTTGGTTATGATACACTTATTTTGTATTTTTATAATTGATAAATGGAAAATTATATTTGAAATTTATATAAATACCATTATTTTGGGATTATTGAAAATGGTAAAAATTTACCATTCTTTGGATAAAACAACTTTATACTTATCATTCAATTTTTTATTTTCGAAAAGAATACTCAGATTATTGTATGAGGGATTTTGATGAATCATCTAGGTTAGATCATACTAATTATGTTAGATCCAACCCTATGCCCTTTATCATTGGTGAATATAACATTGTATTTAGTATTATGATAGGAATTTAAGGGCACCGTAGTGAGGTCTCAAGGTTTTCGATCTACTGGGTTTGGGTAGCTAGATGATGAGATGGTGTGTGTTTCCACACTAAATCACATGAATCAGTTGTTTTTCCTTTTTGATCCTTTGTGATTGGATATTCAAGGGGATTTTTTAATATTATTTGAGTTTCTTTGTGTTCCATTATTTTTTTTAGGTTTTGGATATTTAATTCTTCCTCTATTTTCTCTTTTATCAACATATGTTCCAAGTAATTACTTTGGGATGGGTGAAATCATTATCTATGGTTATTTTTTAATTCCTCGGTTCTAGTTAATATCCCATGACAGTTGGTAATTTTCTTCAAGGGTGTAACATATATGTTATGGTACTTTTTTGAGAGAGTATCCAGGTAGGTTCATTGGAATTTAGTTTTAGATAAGGAAATTCCACAATAGTCATTGTCCTGGGATGTCTATTAGGGTGGAGATAAGTTTTTTGCGACATGAGTGGTTGATTTTGGTGATTGTAGAACTAGATCGTTCCTTGATGACACTCATGAAACCCTGTAATATTGGGATGTGTCTCCCATTTTTAGTTTTTAGTTTCTATTTTGGTTTTTTACTAATGGTTTTCTAGTTTTAACATTTATTTTTCCTAATTCAAATCATTTACTTGGATTATGTTTGTACTAGTATGCCAATGAGATCTATTGTATGAGTTACTCAAGGGGTGAAGCTGATGATCCTCTATGAAATCTTCTGATGGATAAATACATTATCATGTATTTTATGTGGTATGTTCATGTTATTGACTATAATGTGCCACAACTTCATAAAGATGTTGTTGAGGTACATCCTAGAGCTAGATGAGACATGGATCAATCATGGGAGGTTTTTAATAAGAAGATGGAATCCCTTAATGATATGAATGAACCCCAAAAGTTTTAGGACTATATTGAAAAGATTGATCATTTAACTGAAATCTTGGAAACAACTATGTATATCAATGTGATGTTTGCTGAATTCTGTCATGTGGGTCCTACAATGAATTTGTGGGATAATATGGTATATGAAAATAAGATTTTGGCATTGGAATATAACGGTTTCAAGAGTCAATTAATCTAGAATCATTGTCTACAGTCACTAATGATGGATAATATTTTAGAGGTCACCTCTTTGTTGAAGGGATAGTGTTAAATGTTAGCCTAAACTAATATGTTTTTAGAGATACTTCATTTTGCACCAGATGTTGTATGGAATGACATGTTGAAAGCATAGAAGTAGTTCTAAGGTTTGTGACCAGATATTATGTCACATGTATTTATTCGGACGCTTTTGACCTATGTATATATAATATATAGAGTAATGATGGAATATATGAATATGTTAGGCATGATTAGATCCTTTTACCCTTCTCTTCCCCATATTGGCAGCATAATGGCACTCCATTGAAAAAGAAAAATATCCAAGATCTTTATAGGAGTAGTGGAGCTATTTATCAGTATCTAGCCCCTTCGGATCCTCCAGTTACACCTAGTGTTGTGACTTTTACTTGATATTAATGTGTCAAGGTTATAAAAACAAGGTGTTCATATACTACACTATTAAATATGTGTAATAATTATGGGTGTTATGTCCATCCAATGATTTACAATATTGTTATTATTACACCTTGATATGGTCATGGATCATCAGATCTAAAGGATATTATGTCACAATCAGCTACTTAAAATACTATTGGGATTCATCCAAAAGACTCAGGAGTGAATCAACATCATAAAGTATATGAGTTTCTAGCAGAAGTTCATGAATTTCCATTTTTAGTAATAGTTTCCATATTTAATTATTCATTACTAGAAATTGATTTATTTGGTACTGTTACATCCCAATTGTTTATATCTATACATTTTATTTACATTCCAAACCATTTATAGAATTAATGTCCATTTTATGCATTTAGAGTCCCATATTGGGAAGAGGAATGAGTAGAGTTTTGATGTCTATCATTTCCAATAATTATTTCTAAAATGATGTTAGTCTAGGATTTTCTTATGATCAATCTGTATCTTATTGACGTCATCATCGGGAAGGATTGGATGTTTTTCTCACTGAGCTAAGGATGATTATTATCATTTGAACGTCACATTTCTTCTAACAGATGGGATCTTATGGGATTTTCATGGAGTGTGGGATCATAGGTATGGATATATAAGTACTTCCCACCCAAAGCTCTAGGGTTTTTTGTATACTATTGTAGTTGATTTTGATGACTCTTCTAATGGTGTTGACCTATTAATAATATTAGCACTTTTCCAAATGTTTTTATAAAATATTTTTCTTAGATTCCATCAGTTAGAGAAGTTGTGTTTAAAATTGACCCAGTTCGAGGTATATTGACGATATCATTACCTTTTTACCATATAGAACCAACATATATGAAAGAGAACATGATTCAATTGGATGGATTGGTGAAAAGGGATTTTATCACCATGGTGTTTCTATTTGGGCATCCCTAGTGCTTTCTTCCAAGATGATAGAAAATTCAATCCCATATTGAGTTGACTATATGATGTTGTATAGCATAAAAATGAAGAAAACATTTCATTTTACATGTGTGGATGATTTATTTTATTAGTTAAAATTAGGAACATGGTGTCAAAAGAATTATCCTTGGATGAATTATCAAAATACTATAGTTTATTAGTTTTATTTTCTAAATATGGATTTCATGAGTAGGTATGGCCATTATTAATATCTTGTGATGTATTTCATTATCAATAATGCTCCTATAGTTTTTATGTCATTGATGAATCATATATTCCATTAGTATCATGAACCTTTTTAGTAGTGTTCCTCGATGAAATTTTTATCTATCCAAGATCTGAGTACATGAATGAGCACCGTTTGAGTCACGTTCTAGATGCCTAGAAAAATCTCAATTTGTATAGAAATATTTCTAAATAAAACTTCAGGATTCAATTTGTCAGATTCTTGGGTAATGTGATTTTTGATCATGTATTTTCAGTTGATCACCTAATGGTGAATGCTATTTTATAATGGAATGATCCACAAAATATATTTGAGATTCATATATTTATTGGAATTACTAAATATTATAGTTGATTTTTCTTGGATTTATAATAGTTGGAATAAAAATTGGAGGATATTACCAAGAAGGGTGTGAAATTCATATGGGATGAAATATTTTAATGTTATTTTGTTGAGATGAAATTACATTTGACATCAACTAATATTTTAATGTTTATTGGGACCATATATGAGTATGTGGTTTTTTGTAATTCTTATAGTGAAACTTTGTATTGTGTTCTCATTCATGATGATCTTGTGGTAGTTTCCAGAGCATGTCATCTTTGATCACATGAGAAAATTTAACCTACTCATGGTTTAGAGTCTATCTTGGTAATGCACATGCTTAAGTGTTAGAGGACATATTTTTTGGGGAAACATTAATTGTATTTCTTAATAGCAATTTATTGAGTTTTATATTTTATTAAGAAGGAAATGAATCACAGAAAATGGTAATGGGGAGAATACCATCATATGTTTGACTCTGATATCTTCTACACCCTGGGGATGGGGAATGTCCTTATTGAAACTAATAGTAGGAATGTACCATTAAAAGATGTTTTAGATAAAAAAAGTGGAACATGATGCAGAAGTTTTCTCATATTCATTTAGATGATCAGGAGGATGTTTATGGTATGGTTCTGATCAGTTTTCAGTGATCATCATCTCTCATAGATTCTATTCTACAAAATCAACATCAAGATGTTGAGTTCATTAGAATTTGATAAACCACATATGGTGGGTATGTTGTTTCGTGTTGATATATTTCTTCATATGGTATACACCATTTTGGTATTTTTAGTCCCAACAACAGTGAGGAGGTTATTTTGGTTTTATTTTCATTTCTCTTCATGGTTTATTCATCTATGAACTATGAAGTTGTATTATGAAATGAACTAGAAATTTTTGTTTTTGGGTTAAAGAGTGACGTTGATGACTACTAGTCCCTATGTTACACTTCATAGAAGATAAAGGATGAGTATCTGAAACCTTATAGTTTTTTTCCACCTCTTCCTATGCATGTTTTGAAATGGGATTATATGAACTTGGAATTTATTTTTGGATTATTAAGGACATACTGAGCGTAAAATGAAATCATTTTGGTGATTTATCATTTGAATGTTAATTTCATTTTAATCAGATCGAAGACACAAAAAATGATAAATATCTAGATAAGATGATTATACAAGAAGTATGAGGTTTTATGTTTTTCTTTCAGCATTTGTTTCAAACAAGTATCATAGCGTTACTTTGTGGTTCTTGAGAAGACCTACCGAGGAAATTGGGACTCATATCATTTTGAGTATATCTTATCTCCCAGAGGCAGATTTTCATACAGAGTGTGTTATTCATAATCTAGATGATATGATTCATGCAGGTGTCTGGGATTTTGGGGTATGTTTAGTTAGAATCATGGAATAGATGAGTTTTCCTATATAAAATTCATCAGTCTTCAATCAGAATGTCTCCCAATAAGTCTTTAGGTGGTTGCCTGTGTATGTCACATATTTTTTGGGAAGATTTTCGTGAATCTTATTTGTTGGGAATGAGATTTATTTAGAATACGTCCAAAAATATTCAAGATTTATATAGTCATCTAGTTAGAGTTCATATAAATCGCAATAAATTAAAAGAGTAATTCTATTTTAATTAATTACTTAATTAATAATTTGTTTATAATATGAAAAAATCCATGAAAATTTTGAATATATGTTAAGATAAAATATGTAAAAATAAAAAATAATACACATAAAAGATATTAATTTTTTTCAATTAATAATAGTTAAAATAAATTATTAATATAATTAATTAAGATGAGACTCTTAAAAGAAAAATATATTGATTAATATTTATATTAGTTAATTTTTTTAATTAATACATAAAAAAGTTATATATCAAATTTCATTTATAATAATTCATTTTTAAATTTAATGTTCTTCTCAATGTTGGATATAAGTTAAAATATTAGTATCGATTTTTGGTTATGAAATAATACTTTATTTTAATAAATATCTGCACATAAAAAATTATGATTTGTAAATAATCAGAAATTGTAACAATAAATCTTTAAAAGTTTTATATTAAAATATTTATATGAAATAATGAAATGAAAATAATTAAAATCAATAATAATTAAAGGTAAATTTTCTAATAATAATAATATATCAAAATGAAAATACTTATTGTTATATGGGATTATAAAATTAATGAAATTACAATTATTTTGAAATTAGGAAAGTATTATGTGAGAAGTCATAATTTTTAATATTTATGTAAATATATTATCAAAAATAAATTATTTTTGAAGAATGAATATTAAAAAAATATCATAAAATATAGGAATAATATATAATCCATATAAATTAATTAACATATAAAAATGATGAATTAATAGTATTATATTGTTTATATATATGAATTTTTTATCATGAAAATAATATTAAAAATTAATAATAATAATAATGATAATAATTAAAAAGAAAAATGAATAACTAAAAAAAGAATACGAATAATAGAGAGAAGGGAGATTTGATATAGAATACATCCTTCATTTATGGTTTTTTGATTGAGGGAATCTTTTATGGTAGATTTAAAACGAGTCTTAGATGAAGGTTTTGAACTCTAATTGAGAATTCACAAAGTGATATGGAGGATGAGCATGGAAGAACTGAGCTCGGATGAACTGAAGGATTCTTTAACATTGCATCAGGACTCGAGTGTGAAACTATGGTTCAATTTGGAGATCGGCTACCTTATGTGGTTTGGTTTTTTGAATGGGGGATTTGGGAATGTGGATCGTGTCATCACATCCTTATATTGTTCTTATTTCGATATCTTTGATTAGATTTAGGTGTTTATGTATTTATATTTATTGTTAGGTGTATGAATCATATTAAATACCTATTTTTCCATTTTATGGAGTCTTTCTTCAATAAATAAGTGTATTGTTAATAATTTATTTAATTTCATCATCCTGTCATCATCAACTATCCAATATAATCATTTTAATATTCTTGTTGTGGTTTTATCAGTGAATTTATGATTTTTAGTTCATGTTTTCGGCCATTTTTTAGATTCAACAATATTCACAATAAATTACCATAGAACTAATCTATGATTATAAAAAAAAATGAACCAATGAATTAATTTTTCTTGTCTATTTATTTCTCAAATTGATAGGTGAGGAAATATATAAAAATTACATATTCTGTTTTATAAATCTCTCAAACCAAACCACATATTATAATTTTTCTAGATTCATTCTTTATCAATTTATTATCCTTTCTTGTTAGTCTTTGGTGATATCAATAAGAAGTTCTAGGTTTTGGTTTATATGAGGGTTCATGGTTTGATGAATGGTTTTCAATTAAAGGGAATATTTATGGGAAAATACTGACATATCTACAAACCTTAGTAGATTGGCCACTTTAAATTACTGGCATTGTCACAACCAATTTAAAATTAACAATTTTGGGTGATCTTTGGCATGTAAAAAAGGGACCTCCCTTTGAGTAAGGAGATTCATTATGATGTCCCTGAAATATGTATTGTTCTTGGCTTTATTTTTTCTATATGGAATGTTGTGAGTGAATTCATAAAAGTTAATGAGGAAGGGAACAATATTGGTTTAGAATCTTTTTATTTTACTTGTTTGGATTTATTATTCATTTTATATATGTTATATATAAAATTTTAAAGAACATATAAGGGAGTTTTATGTTATTATTATTATTATTATCATTATTATTAATATGTAAATAATTCTATGGCATAAGTTCTTATAATTTTAAGGGATTATTTATTAAAATCTTATTTTTTTGTTCACAATTGATTGTAATGAAATTTTTATTTTTTCAAATATTTAATCATTCAAAATTATATGAATGAAATCAATTTAAATTTTATCGAAATTTTTTTAATTATTTTATGATTGTATTTTAGGGAAAAATATTTTTTTGGTAATATTTATTTTATAAAAAAATTATTATTCTAAGGGAATCTTCTATTTTAATTTTTTTTCTTTCATCCTTTCAAGAGATATATTTATTTTTTGAATAATTATATGTGTATGATAATATTATGTTGTTACAAATAATTAGAGAGAAATTATACTTTCAATTTTTTTCAATTTGGGTTTTACTTTTATTTGTATTTATATTTTTATGATCATTATTAATTTCATTACATTTATATAAAATTATTCAAACAATTTAAGGAAAAGTATTATATTTTTTCAATCATTTCAATTTTTAATTTATCACAAAAAACAAATAACTCTTTTTCTTGTATTGTTTTAGCTTTAAATTATAAAATTAGTAATTTATTTTATCAAAATCTCTATGATTAAACATTTATCCCTTAGATCATATTAATAAATCCAATTTATATGTAATTTGAATTTATAGAATGTTTTAAATAAATGTATGGTGTTATTTTACGTGTGAAAAAATCATGTAAATCCATGGATGTCAAAAATTTCTAGGTTATGGAGATATCTATAACTTGTGACATTTGGTCCATACTATAGTTTATTTTATATTAGTCTCTTCATAATACATATATGTTATTTATGTGATAATTTAAAGGAAATAAATTTTTAAAAAAGTATTTAAATGTTGTTTTTTAATTATGACTGTATTTAAAAATTGTTTTAGGTAATTTTCAATGTATTTATCCATGTTATTCATTTCCGAAAATATGTATTTATACTACAAAATTTTTGAAAAAGTGTTTTATCAAAGTTATAGGCTATAAAATTATTTTATTATATGAAAATTATTTTAATATGTTTCGAAGGCTTTAATGTATTGAGATTTGGAATGAAGGATCATCAAAAAGGTTTTCTTTAATGAATTTCTAGAACTTGGGTATCATGCAGGTGAATGAGGGATGAGGAGTGAACCTCCAACTTCACATGATGTTGATCCTACCAATGATATTTCTTATGGCTATATGGTTTTCATTGGATCTTCCACGTATCGAATAGTACATAAAGAGTTTATTATTTTCACTATAATTCCATAAGAGAGAATGATATATTTTCTATGATATATGAAGAGCCGAATTTTTTTTTGAATGTTGATCAAGGATGCCATTCTTTTTTGTCTTCCATAGGTTAATTTTTTTCCAAAAATGTTTTCCTCAATTGGGTAATATTCGGCTTAGAAAATAATGAATATTTTCTCAGATGTATGCTAGACCACTTGAGATCATTGAGTGGAATGGGTAGGTTTTTTATTGTTGTCATTACTAGCTCAATTGATATAAATTCATGATGTTTTCACTATATTGATGCTCATAAATTATCATCATGTTACCTCTCATGTTATCATTTGGGAACATATTAACTTAAATCCATTGTGTTTTGTTTCGATGTAGCTAGTAGAGATTATGGACTCCCAAGCTAATATTTTTCATGGGAACTCTATTCCTCTATATTGATTTTTATGGTTTCATTGAACATATTCTCATGAGACTTGGCACCATGAATCATTTATGAGGGATAAGTGTCCTTGCATCATCCTTGGGATATAATGTCTTATTGTGGGTACACAGGAACATCTGGTTACCTACATTCATGAATCTCCCTTTCCTGTACATGTTTTTTTAACTGGGTGAGTTTTTTCATTCTATTTTATTTTGATAATTTATTGGCTAAAATGAATTAATGATTAGGGATGGTTGTTTTTTTGAATTAATAGTGTCTTAGAATAAATTTATCAATGTCATTGTGGGGTTGTTCCTATGTTTAAGGAATTATTTTTGGGTTTTGTATTTTGTGTAAGAACATGCATTTTTCTAATATGTTATGGGAAACTAAACTTCATTTATTGGAGTTACACATTGTGTACATGGTCTCCGGACACAAGTTGTGAAATGTCTTCAAATCATGAAAGGATTACGCACCATGTAGTCATTACAGGACATGTTGGACGAAAAGTGTCATTTTAATTAAAAAGGTGATGGTTTTTCTCAGAGTAATTAATAAACATGTATACAAAATGTGTAAATGATATTTTTGTCTTGTAACTATCACCAGGTCTACTTTTAGGATGTATCCCCATGAAATTTTATTTCATTGTATAATAGTTCCTTTGGTTCTTGAGCCATAAGTCCTTTCCAATGTTTTTTGGATCCTCCGTTAAATTCAGAGAGATATGTTTGGAGACAGATCATTTTAGTATTTAGTTTGGGTCTCTCAAGGAACGTAAAATTTTTCATTCATTATTGTGTTGATCATGGTAACATTGTGGTGTTTAATTATCAGATTTTCTATTCTGTAGTGATATTAATCCTTTCTTTTATCTATACTCCAGGTTGAATCTTGTTCCAAGTGTTTTTTCATTTGATTGTTTTGGTTCGACATGTGTTTTTTATTTTGATGAGTTTCACTTATTCTTATCCTCTAACATTTTTGGTAAAATTATAAATTCAATGATGTATATATTGATCCTGTGCCACTATTTTCATTGTTGTGTTATCTTATTGGTGGATCCTTTGTAGGAATGACAAAATCTTTGTTTCAAGTTAGGTGGTTTCTTCTCTATTATGTGTTGATGAACTATATTGGTCTTGTTAGTTTTATAAATTATTTTATAAATAAATTAATGTTAATTTGTGTGTGTGTAAGTGGATTTGTGATAAAAATTATTTCCCCTATATTTTTGTATATTTATAATGACGTGTTTTCAAAACATAAAAATGATTTATGAATGAACCCCATGGGAATACTTGAGTATATAGGTGGATGGTTTATCATAGATCCATCATCCATGTTACTATTAGGGGATTTTATAATTGGTATTTTCTATACTCTAGAAGCCTATTTTTATTGGGATGTGTTTTTATATTATTGGGGGAGTCAATCATGTGGTGTTTCTCTGCACCTTATTCCTGTGTTCTAGGTAATTGTTCTCTACTAGTTATTTTTACTGGTATGATAAGTTTTCTAGTATGACCAATTTAGTTCCCTAGTGTGATTTACATATTATCATCCCTATAATGTTTTGGCATTCATATGATTTTTTTGGATTTTTATTAATGATAAATGGTAATTTATTCTTGAAATTCATATACCTTAATATCATATGAATTTTTAGAAAAACGGGAAATAGTTATGATTATTTTGATAAAAATACATTAATTATTATCATGTATTGTTTTATTATAATGAAAAATACTATTATTGTTGTACGCATACTTTTTATGGAACATTTGGCTGATATCCTACAGAGCCTATTAGAAAAATCCCTGCTCAATTCTTTGGTGGTTCAGAGACAATTGTATTTTTTTTCGATGCAAGGTATGTAAATGTGTCATAGTGAGTCTATATGGTTTTTTATACTCTAGGATTGGATAGCTGGATGGTGATATGGTCTGGTATTTCCCACTCTATCCCATAAAGAAATTGGTTTTATTGTTTTTTTTTCCTTTGTGGTTGGAAAAAATCATGGAATTTTTGGCTTCTTTGAGTTTATTTGGTTCTGAACTTTATTGAAATTATGGAATATATAAATCTTACACTATTGTACAATTTATCTATATATGTGCCATTAATTTTTCAGGTTGGTAGAAATCATTATCTCTAGTAGTTTTTTGATTCTTTGATGCAAGTCACTAGCCCATGGTGTTTGGGAAGACCCTTCCAGGTCAGGTCAGGCACCAGCTTGTGAAAGTATTGGGGTCGGTTCATTACATAGAGTATGGTAGTACATGTTCCATTTCAGAACTTTAAAGAGAATATATAATCATTCATGTGAGTGGATATAGTTCCTCATGATATTAAGGATGAGATCTATAGGAATTTTTATTTTTACAATATACATTTTATTCGCTGATATAATAATAGAGATATTTAGGTATACTATCAGTATTTACAACTTTTTTTGTTACTCATGTCTAACTCATTCACCCTTAAATATACCCAATTATTTATATAGGAAAGGATAATGTACTTATATACTTTTCATAAACTAGGTTTCATAATATAATAAGGATATGGGATCTAGAAGAGAATATGACCTAGGGCAGTAGATGTATAAATTCATTTTTTTATTTTGGATCATATTTATATATTATTATCCTATTAGACAATATTATTCATTATGTGTCCCTTGAATGAAATTATGGTGGAACACATTTTCTTATATCTTTAATGGTTATATATATATATATAGTTGGTTTATCGTTATGTTGTACATATTATATTGTTCATTGTGATTAAAATAAGTTTATTTATTCCATTTCTATTTATATTCTTCTTATAGAGGATATAGTTTCCCACAATATAAATAGACCTTCATTTATTTTGTCCAAAGATTATACCATATAAGGATGTACTCATGATGTCATATAGAGATCCCAAAAGCAGTATTCATAGGAAAATCAATTTTGGGAATTAAAACTTTTGTATTACCCCTTACTATAGAGTTTATACTAATTATTATATTGTTAATATAGACAAAAGGTTGGTAGATACGAGAATGGTCTATATGCTTGGTTGGTGCTAATCTTTAAATAATGAATGTCCTATATTCAAATGGTGATATAATTTTGTAATATATTTTTATATATTAAGATAATTATTTTCAATTTATTTATTAATATTTTAATCTTTTATTGGGTAGAAATATTGTTAAAAAACATTAACCATATTCGATATTTGGGTTTCAGATAGAATTTATAAGAGTGTTTCTAACTAATTTATTTAATATAATAATGGTTTAATTATCCAAGTATTCAATAAAATTCTATAATTAATCATTATCTAAATATTTATACTATCATCTAAGATGATTTTAATATAATTATTGGTTACATTTTAACTTTTATACAATAATTAGATAAATGGAACATTGAGTTTTCTATAACTCACCCAAGTGCGGGTAGATTTTTCATGACCCAACCGGTTGTGCCTCACTTGTCTAGCACAATGTTGAGTTGTGATTACTCCAATACCTCCTGCAATAGGCTATGGGTAGTCTACTAGTTCCATGAATACATAAATGACATTAGAAAATTTTTCCTAATCATCATATGTTCACACACCACACATTGTATGTGAAATAGTGTATGGAATAATAATGAAACCTCAACAACATTTAGAGTATAAACACACATCTAACAAAATCTACGAAATATATCAAAGTACCCTACAATAATATAATGAAATAGGTGAAAATACCCACCCAAATAGAAAAGAGGTCTCAACTAGGAAAAACTGAAGAAATAAGGAATATGGTTGAGCCGGACTCTTGATATCCATGCATGACCATTGTACATAGTCTTTGAAACCATGTATCCCTTAGCTCAAACAGAGAACTAATTTATCTTTCAAAAATATAAAAAATACATGAAACATGTATTAAAATATAGTGTTGGGGTGAGTATATATATTCCTAGTAAAATTCTCTGAAAACCACAATCCATGTAATAGGAAGATACATCGATAGTCATATTGATCCATAATAAGAGGGACATGAATCAAGTCATAGAGATATGCTCACAATGTAACATAGTAAAGAGATATGGAGATATATATCTCATAGACTATATTAAGTTCATGTGTCCATCTATGGTACCAAACACATTATATATGGTACACATCATCAAACACAACCTCACAAAATCTGTGTAGAGGAGCCCACTATTTGTTATTGTGCTCTATAGACAGGGGATCCAAAACACCCATAGAGGATCTAGATGTTGTTGGAGCTTGAATTTTTGGGAGTGCCTATCTATGTATAGAAGAACCGTGCCCATTATATGGGAGTTCTAAATATACCACTATAATGTGTAGTGGGTCTCATGTCAGGGTCTGTGAGTGGAGGTCTATATCTTTATAGAGATACTTCCTGGATCAATATAATATTCAATATTTTCATAAAGAATTATATTTCCAAGAACATCCCAGATTATGTCTCTCATTATATAGATATGGATACATACATATTCTATATGGGAAAACACTCATGATAGTGTACTCTTGTTCCAAAATCTGATCTCTAAAGAAAGAGATATGAGAGGATTACATTTTGGAGTTAACTCATAATGTGTATAAGCGTATAAAATGTGTGTGAAATTGCCTTTTTTTACGAGACATGTTATCCCTTGGACTTGTCTTTGGAATTTCTTTCATACTACATGTTGTGTACTATTGGTGAATGAGGTGTATCAGCTACTCAGTAATAACAGTGTGATCCAGGTTGTGCCCATGTAGTTCAGGACATGCACATGTACTTTATAGTGTACTAAGATATGAATGTATACTAGGCCATGATTATGTTCCTCTAATCCATATTTTTTAATCCAAAAGTGGATAACGTGTACATCTTTATGGTGTTCTGGGTGTCTGCTATCTAGCACATGGCTTAGTCTCTTAGGGAGCGTCACATGACATGTGGGCCAATCCACATGATATTTGATACTATAATCTACTTGAAAACAAATTTCTAAATCTAGGGGTGTAAACATATCATGTGTTCTTCCAGAAAACATGTAGTGTCGTTGGATTTTTTGAATTCCAAATAAAATTGTTTTAACACATCTCTAGATATCATTTTTCTACTATGATTTACATCAAATGAACAATCATTGTTTATAAATAACACCAAAAATATTTTTTCTTCACCTTCTTGTCACGACCCGACCCAACGGGGCTCGAGCCGCGACTCCCCAAGCCTGCCTCCAACAGGTCAGGGGCTGGCGTCCAATGCCAAGTAGGCTATCACACACATGGGAGGCATTAGCCCAAGGTACCTGTACACACGCACCCACATACACCTCCATGAAACAATGCGGAGACTTATAAACTGAAAAGAAACTACATGCACACAATCTATCCCAAACCAGAGTGCAACAGCAAAAGTATAAAAAGGGAAAAACAAGGCCCACCAAAAGAAAACCTCAAAGTGTCCAACCTGCTCAGAAGGAGGGGAAACACTGCCAAAGCACCCGCCGGTAAGCTCCTCGGCATAGCTCTGGTAAACACCCCGGTCAACCCTGCTCACTAAGCTCCACCTGCCCCAGGTCCTCTTGGGACTCCGTCGAAAGGAATGTGGTCTGTGCAAGACACAAACATGTGTGGGAAAAGCCCGTGCAGGGGTGAGTATAAACATACTCAATAGGCACCCCAAAAACCCAAAACCAAAGAGAGCAACTGAAAGGCAACAGTCTGCTCATCCCATCCAGAGGGAACCCAGACGAGAGAGAAACTCCATCTCGTGACCATCCTCGGCTAAAAACAACTATCCAGCTTAGCTCAAGTGTATGCCCATACATACACCATGAACAATCCAAATATACTCAGTTCACGCACTAAGCCACAAGAGGTAATGACCTCATCGCCAGCAACTGTACACTACCAGATGAGCACCCTCTATGATCATTGTCATCTCATATGACACTCATCCGAGAGATACACTCCATCGGGTTTCTCACAAACCTCTCAGACGCTCTCCCGAGAGATCACATTCGTTGGGTACCGTCGCTGAGAAAACCTCGCTGAAACCACACAAACACAAAACTATTCGGATAGGGGATCACTCCCAGGGTCCGCTAGGGGATACCAGAACCCACACCTGTACACGAAGATCTCACAGACAGGGGATCACTCCCAGGGTCCACTGGGGGATACCGCAACTCGGTCTGGTATTTGACAGGAACACGACACGCAGATAGAGGATCTTCACCCATATCACGAAGGTCATGACGATAGTGAAACCCTATCTGGTACATCTCGCGTTGTAGGGGATCGAACTGACGATACCGCAACCCTACCGACACTAAGAACTGAGTAGGGGATCGTATAACCAATGATACCGCAACCCTACCGACACCAACCATTGAGTAGGGGATCGTATAACCAACGATACCGCAACCCTACTATAAACCTCATGCTGAGTAGGGGATCATATACCCGACGATGCCTCAACCCTACTGAAACCACGTGTGGATTAGGGGATCGTGTAACCAATGATACCTCAATCCTACTATAAACCTGATGTTGAGCAGAGGATCTTATACCCGACGATGCCACAACCCTACTGAGCACGGCCCACTACATAGGGGATCATATTCCTGATGATTCCACAAACCCTACGAGGTTAAAATGCTAGATAGGGGATCGCCGCCTGTGAATAATCCATCACAGTGATACCAAGAACCTGATCTAGGGAGAAGATGCGAGAGGATCCCACTCCAATCCCATTGGAAGGATTCCACAACTCTAACAGTTTAAACATCCCATCGAGAGGATCACAAACCTATATGAAGGTGGTGATGCCGCGCGAACCCTCATGAGAACGAACCAAGGGAGTACCCTCAACCACTGCTGGTCCAAAACGTCGCTAACCCGAGCGACCCGCAACAACGCCACACTGCGTAGCACCAAGGTCGATACCGAGGCCACCACCGTGATCTACGTAGAAAAACACGCAGGGTAGGCTGTTTACTCGCCCGAAACAGAGCACCGGTGAAAAAGGAACTATTCACCATAGCTAGCTCGTGCGAGGCCCACACAATGATCCTGAAACCCATCGAGAGGATCATACCATGACGATCCCCTCAGAAAAACAAGCGGAATCGACTACTCGCTCGTCCGAAACGGACAACCGGTGAAAAAGGTACTATTCACTGAAGCCATCTCGGGTGGGGCCCATGCCTCGATTCTGATACTCATGGAATGGATCCCACCATTGCGATCCTCTCAGAAAAACACACAGTATTGACTAATCATCTGCCAAAATTGAACTCCTGGTGTGAAAGCTGCGTTTCTCCGCAAACGCCAAAACCCGACCTCGTGGAGCCTGCACCCCGTTCTCAGTCCCAACACCCGGAAACCATCTCAAAAAGTCCTCCGTACCATTAGGGTCTCAACTCCACTAATGGAACATCATTTGGACGCTCAGGGTAGAAGATACAACGGCCAGAAGTCGTAAAATAATAAAATAACATTATTTTATACGACATTTCTAGCTCGCGGGCCACAATCCCGAACCTTTAAACCCTCAAACCAACACCGGAGGGTTTGCCTCGTCTTCAGAGTTGCGTCGCCACAAACTACATGCGAATCCGACTCCCAGATTGCAAGATATAGGGGTTTAAAGTCCCTCGTATGACAAAAGTGGCTAGACCGGCCGCCGCCGTCGGCCCACCCTGGCCGGCGGCCCTCCACCGCGCTCCGCCGGCGGACCTTCCGCGGACCACCTGGGGCACCCCGGTGGTCCGTTTTGCGATCCGAAAGCACCGGTGCGACCCCCAGGATGAGATATTCCCTGCAGCGACCTCCAAACGAAGCAATTCGCAGTAAAAATGGGATCGTGGGATTAAAACACAAAGTACCTTCCTCACGGGCGAAACACGGAAGCTTCGGGTGTAGATCGACGCCGGAAACACCCGGAAGCTAGATCCACTGATGAACGGTGCAGAAAACGGACGATTCTGGCTTGATCTGGTGAAGAAATGGAGGAGGTTCGGAGGTGGTTCGCCGTGCGCGTGAGGGAGGAGGGGGGTAAGGGATGAGATATTTCTTTTTTTTAACAAAAATATCTCCCATCTCCGGCTCCCGACCCGCCACCGCCCGATGCCCGATGCAGAAAAAATTAAGGTCACCCCTAGGGTAAACGCGCCGTACTGAACGCAAAGGTGGACTCAGATTTTTAATCCGACACTCCGTTCAGAAGTTATTCGAGCTGACGCTCGTAAATGGACTTTTCCACTTATTTAGGAAAACGCCCCTGGTGGCGCTTTCCACCGCAAGCCCGTGCCCACAATGTTTACGCCTCGCCTAGGGTAAACGGCACATTCCGGACGCAACCGTGCCCTCAGATTCCTGTTCTAAGCTAATTTTTAGGATATATCACACCCCTTCCACGAGCATAGTATAAAAATGCTTAATATTTTTAGAAAATTAATTTCGGGCACACCGGGCCTCATAATGGCACGCTGTCTTTACGCCTAGCTCTGGAATTATTCATAGAAATATTCCAAAGTCTAATAGGGACAAAGAACCTAGTCGCTACATCCTCCCCCACTTAGAACTTTTCTTCCCTGAAAATCCCTAAGCTCAAGGGAAGCAACTGGAATCTCAACTAGGTCGCACACACCAGTGATTTCACCAACAAACACTCATGCCGAAACAAATAAGTCCAAGGGACTCATCCACCACACCCCAATACTATCCTCTTTGGGCGGCACTGACTCGCCCGTATGGTTTTAATCACATCACAAAAACGCGTCTCGGTGGGGGAAGGATCCCTCTTCCTCACGCATTCGAAGCATGTCGAACAACACCCACACAGTGTCTTACCAACGCCATGAACAAAACTCGATCAAACAACGGAAAGGAAAGGGTACCACTAAACAGCCTATATCAAACTACTGTAGAAAGTAGAAAAGACACAAGGCGTACCTCTATCCATCCGCGGTGCCTCTGGGTCAACATCCTCTAGGGCATGCAACTGTCCTCACCCTCAGCCACCAGCTCCCTGAGCTTGGCGTGGACCACCTTGGGGTGGGGGTGGTGGCAACTGGTACCACCTACCACCTCCTCCTACTACACCTACTCCACCACCACGCCTGTCGCCCTGCAGACTTCCTTGCTTGAGACGCTGCCTCTACCAAGGTGGTCCATCGACTGTCTCCCTCTCAGCAGCACGTCGGGTCGGACAGTCTATACCAAGATGTCCCTGACCTTCACAAGCGTAACACCGCCTCTCCTGCGGCTGACTAAAACTGGCATGCGAGCCTTGTGAGCCCTGAGCCTCATATCCTATATCCTAGGGTCTCCTCCTAAAACATCGGCCACGTCCTGACCCCTAAGTCTTTCATCGGCTAACAGATGTTGACGTCTTAGATCTCACGTGCCCAGCACTAACGGGGGAAACTGCTCAGCCAGAAATCTCTCCACCACCAACGCTCGCTCCAGCACTCCAGTATAGGTGGGAAGGCACAAGGAAACCACACCTTCTCGGATGTCTCTGCGTAAGCCCTGCTCGATGGTCCGAGCCCTAAAAAACGGTTCCTGAACCATATCTAGGGAGTAGTGAGATAGGTCTGTAAACCTCTCTGAGTACATTGACACGGTCATGCCCTCCTGTCGAAGTTGTAGAAGCTCCTGGATCCGCACTGACCTCAGCATCACCGGATAGAACTCCTCCTTAAAGATCCTCTCAAACTTTGCCCACGTGAGCATCTCCTCGTCATGGGACTGTGTCACCAAACTCCACCATCGCCCGGACGAACCATGCAGAAGGCTCGCCTCTAGGACCACCATCTGAACTGGGGGTGTCCTCACCAGGTGGAAAACTCGGGTGAATGCCTCAAGCCAGTCATCAGCTTCCTGGGGGTCTGGATCACCCCGAAACCTTAGAAGTCGCTGCCTCTAGAACTTGTGAAGCACACTCAGCCTGCGCGCAAACCTCGTCCTGCACTGCTGGCACAACCAACTGCTCGACAGGTGGTGGTTCAACTCGCGGACCACCTTGAGGTCCAGCCTTAGAACATGCGCCCTGGTCCACAACCTCTGAACGGGGTGGATCATCACCACAATCCCGATGTGGAACCCTCACTGGCTGTCATCGTGAAGGCATCCTGAAATACATTCAAGACTCACCACAGTTAAAGAGTATATCTAGAGATCTGACTCAAGAAGGACAAGGAAAAACCAAAAACAACCCATTCCTATACGATGCATGTACAGTTATGTCCCTGCGACTAGTGTACGAATGTCCTGAGTTGAAATACTGGTTATCAGAGTCATGTTGTATGGATACGTCAGCCACCGCACCAACATTGGAGTCTCTGGCCTGAAAGCCGAGCTTTAAACACCCTAACCCTGCCACTATGAAACCCCAACCAAACTCACAGCTAGACTAGCTATGCTTTGAGAACCCAAAGGTGGAACCTCATCTGATACCACTCTGTCATGACCCGACCCAATGGGGCTCGAGCCGCGACTCCCCAAGCCCACCTCCAATAGGCCAGGGTTTGACGTCCAGTGTCGAGTAGGCTATCACACACATGAGAGGCATTATCCCAAGGTACCTGTATACACGCACCCACATACACTTCCATGAAATAGTGTAGAGATTTATAAACTGAGAAGAAACCGCATGCACACAATCTATCCCAAACTAGAGTGCAACAGAAAAAGTAAAAAAATTGCAAAACAAGCCCCACCAAAAGAAAACCTCAAAGTGTCCAACCTACTCAGAAGGAGGGGAAACACTGCCAAAACACCCTTCGGTAAGCTCCTTGGCACAGATCTGGTAAACACCCCGGTCAAACATGCTCACTAAGATCCTCCTGCCCCGGGTCCTCTTGGGACTCCGTTGAATGGCCTGTGGTCTGCACAAGACACAAACATGTGCGGGAAAAGCCTGTGCAGGGGTGAGTATAAACATACTCAATAGGCACCCCAAAAACCCAAAACCAAAGAGAGAAACTGAATGGAAACAGTCTGCTCATCCCAGCCAGAGGGAACCCAGACGAGAGAGAAACTCCATCTCATGACCATCCTCGGCTAAACACAACTAGTCAGCTCAACTCAAGTGTATTCCCATACATACACCATGAACAATCCAAATATACTCAGTTCATGCACTAAGACACAAGAGGTACCGACCTCATCACCAGCAATTGTCCACTACCAGGTGAGCACACTCCACGATCACTGTCATTCCAGATGACACTCATCCGAGAGATACACTCCATCGGGTTTCTCACAAACCTCTCAGACGCTCACCCAAGAGATCACGTTCTACGGGTACCGTCGCTGAGGAAACCTCGCTGAAACAACATAAACACCAATCTACATGGATAGGGGATCACTCCCAGGGTCCTCTAGGGGATACCAGAACCCAAACCATTACATGAAGATCTCACAGATAGGGGATCACTCCCAGGGTCCGCTGGGGGATACCACAACCCGGTCTGGCATTTGACAGGAACACGACACGCAGATAGAGGATCGTCACCCATGTCACGACAATCATGATGATACCAAAACCCTATCTGGTACATCTTTCACTATAGGGGATCGAATCGACGATACCGCAACCCTACTGACACCAAATGCTGAGTAGGGGATCGTATAACCAACGATACCGCAACCCTACCGACACCAAGCGCTGAGTAGGGGATCGTATAACCAACGATACCGCAACCCTAATATAAACCTCATGCTGAGTAGGGGATCGTATACCCGAAAATGCCTCAACCCTACTAAAACCATGTGCTGAGTAGGGGATTGTGTAACCAATGATACTTCAACCCTACTATAAACCTGATGTTGAGCAGGAGATCATATACCCGATGATGCCACAACCCTACTGAGCACGGCCCACTACGTAGGGGATCTTATTCCCGATGATGCCACAAACCCTACGGGGTTAACCTGCTAGATAGGAGATCAACGTCTATGAATAATCAGTCACAGTAATACCCAGAACCCAGTCTAGGGAGAAGATGCGAGAGGATCCCGCTCCGGGCCCACCGGAGGGATGCCACACCTCTAAAAGATTAAACATCCCATCGAGAGGATCACAAACCTATATAAAGGTTGTAATGCTGTGAAAACCCTCGTGGGAACAAACCATGAGAGTACCCTCAACCACTGCTGGTCCAAAACATCACTAACCCGAGCGACCCGCAACAATGCCACATTGCGTAGCCCCAAGGCCGATACCGAGGCCACCACAGCGATCTATGCGGAAAAACACGCAGGGTTGGCTGTTTACTCTCCTGAAACAGAGAAACGGTGAAAAATGCACTATTCACCTTAGCTAGCTCATGCGGGGACCACACAACGATCCCGAAACCCATCGAGCGGATTATACCACGGCAATCCCCTCAGAAAAACAAGCGGAATCGACTACTCGCTAGTCTGAAACGGACACCCAATGAAAAAGGTACTATTCAATGAAGCCAGCTCGAGTGGGGCCCATGCCAATATTCTGATACTCATCGAATAGATCGCACCATTGCGATCTTCTCGGAAAAACACACAGGATTGACTAATCATCCACAAAAATCGGACTCCTGGTGCGAAAGCTGCGTTTCTCCGCAAACGCCAAAACCCGACCTCATGGGGCCCGTACCCCGTTCTCAGTCCCAACACCCGGAAACCATCTCAAAAAGTCCTCCATACCATCAGGGTCTCAACGCCACTGATGGCACATCATTCGGACGCTCCTGGTAGAAGTTACAATGGCCCGAAGTCGTAAAATAATAAAATAACATTATTTTATAAGACGTTTCTAGCTCTCGAGCCATGATCCCGAACCTTTAAACATTTGAACTAACACCGGAGGGTTCGCCTCGTCTTCAGGGTCCCGTCGCCGCAAACAGCACACAAATCCGACTCCGGGATTGCAAGATATTGGGGTTTAAAGACCCCCGTATGACAAAAGTGGTTGGACCGGCCGAGACCGGCCGGTCCGGCTGGCCGGGACCGGTCGCCGATGCTGGCCCTCCCTAGCCGGTGGCCCTCCTCTGCGCTCTGCTAGTGTGCCGCCATGTTGGGTGGCCGGCCGCCGCGGTCCGCCGTGGCTCCGCTGGCGCCAGCGGACCTTCCGCGGACCGCCAGGGGCACCCCGGTGGTCCGTTTTGCGATCCAAAAGTACCGGTGCGACCCCCAGGATGATATCTTCCATGAAACAACCTCAAAACGAAGAAATTTGCAGCAATAATGGGATCAGGGGATTAAAATTCAAACCGCCTACCTCGCGGGTGAAACGCCGAAGCTTCGGGTGCAGATCGACACCGGCGACGCCATGAAGCTAGATCCGCTGACGAACGGCGCAGAAATCGGATGATTCTGGCTCGATCTGGTGAAGAAATGGAGGAGGTTCGGAGGTGGTTCTCCGCGTGCGTGACGGAGGAGGGAGGTAAGGGATGAGATATTTCTTATTTTTAAACAAAAATATCTCCCATCTCCAGTTGCCGACTCGCCTTCGCCCGATGCCCGATACAAACAAAAGTAAGGTCACCCCTAGGGTAAACGTGTCGTTCATAACACAACGGCGGACTCGGATTTGCGATCCGACACTCCGTTCAGAAGTTATTTGAGCCGACGCTCGTAAATGGACTTTTCCACTTATTTACAAAAATGCCCCTGGTGGCGCTTTCCACCGCAAGCCCGCGCCCACAAAGTTTACACCTCGCCTAGGGTAAACGGCACGTTTCGGATGCAACTGTGCCCTCATATTCCCATTCTGCGCTACCGTTTAGGAGATATCACATCCCCGCCATGTGCATAGTATAAAAATACTTAATATTTTTATAAAATTAATTTCGGGCACACCGGGCCTCGGCATCGCACGCCGTCTTCGTGCCTAGCTCTAGAATTATTCATAGAAATATTCCAAAGTCTGACAGGGCCAAAAACCCGAGTCGCTACACTTATATTGATGGAAATATGTATTTGGATAACTACAAGAAACCCAAAATGTTTTTTTCATGCCTCTCATCACTAATGTTTCATCAAATACAATATCCAAAATATCCATTGAAAAACTCCCTAATATATATTAAAATCACCAATACATTTATTGTTGGTTAAAATTCTAATGAATCTGAGGGATTACACATGATCGATGACTCTTCGTAAATGTCAAACAACAACCCTTTGGACCAATGATGATTAATGTGAAGAACTGGTGAAAGAAAATAAATAGAACTAAAAGGAAAACCCATCAGTAGATTATGTCATCCTGAAACAAAATTATATGTGTATGATCAAGGGTAATAATTTGACACAATAATTAAATTTAATCATAAATTCAATTTATTAAAATTTTCCCATGAAAAGAAACGATAAATAATATATCAATAGTAAATATATAATTCCATGAAAACACTTTTAATAAAATGGGATGAAACCAAAATTGATGATTACTACCTCAATTTGGATTGATCATTGATTAATAATGCATTCACCTTCAATATGGATGGGTTTCTATATTTGATGCATCTCGGTCCACCAAGATATGATCATCCATCATTCTATTATCTCAATCAACCAACGAAAATTTCCAAGTCTAATCTAAATTATCACATGGTTATATGAATGATAGTAGATCATTTATATAGATGTAATTAGATACATGATTATTATGTATTTGGAATTTAAAATAATGAAATAAATTAAATTATTTATGTCAATTCAGTGCACAAACATCGGCTCCCACAACCAAATATCTGATACCAACAAACCTTTTGTTGTACCTATGGTAAACACAATGTTTCCAATTTAACCATTGTCTCAGATTTTCTATATGAGGTCCCAAATAATGGGTAAAACAAAATGATTTTCACATGTGAAAAAACATAATTAATATTTTTAATATATCAATTTTGAGTATCTATGAGACCAAAAAAAATTGCAGACTCCACACCTTTTCCTAAATATATTCATGAATATTTTACAATTTCTTAAAAGGAAAACATAGATTCACTATATTCTCCCATCCTTCAATGATTTTCACTTATAAATATAAAATTAAAACAAAAATGTGTGGATTTTATGCCCACATATAGATGTTTCACTCTCAATATATCTACTCCATACTCATGTTCTTCCACAACACATGATCCAAGGATATGGTCCATCCTCATTGGATCCTCTCCCACCAATTCTCACTCTCCAAAAGGTAATCAATGATGGTTGATTCATCCTCTATTTTTAGATATATCAAATAAATAACGTGTATAAGATCATTCATGTATCTCTATAGCTATGAAACATTGAATAATTCATGCACCAAGTCAAATTGGGGACAAATGATATATGGTATTCACCCCACAAACTCTTTTCAGGATCTCAAACATCTGAATGATCCATAATTATATCTTTTCTCCATAGATGAATATCCACAACCCTAATCATGTGGAAAATATCAAGAATACATGGTCACATTGATTAATATTCAAAGTCCTAAGACATGAATTTGAATAACATTTCAATCATCTTTATGTTGTCCTCAAATTATCATGGATCAGTTGAGCCTTATCTATCATCTCTTGAATAATCTCCAGAGCAATAGTAGAAGTATATTGAATCTCAAACTAGTATATGGGTAACCTATATGGTCTCTAATATAGGTACACAACTATTTACATGCTTATAGAAGTCTGATATATATTATAATAAGTAAACCCTAGGAACATATTGTAATCATACTAGCTTTAGATGATGTCCAACACACAAGAATCAACATATCCTATAACACATTTATTTTTTTCGTATGACCATCTTTTTAGGGGTTTAATGTTGTATTCATCCTCCAATGGATCTCCAAGTCATCCAATAAGCCTCTCCCAAACGGTGATTCTAACTGAGCATCATGTTTAGAGAAAATCATCTATTGTACCCCTTAGATTCATATGATCTCCCACACGTACAACTACCCAAAAATCCCAATCAAACATTATTCCACGAAGTAAAGGAAGTGTGCCAACATGGAATGTTGTAAAACTATCCCCTAGATGGAATCATGGGCTCACATTATCCATTTAATCCTTGACACAAAGTCCATGGATATGACATCCCATTCCCACATTGGGATCTCAAGAGACTACATCAATCATTAAATAACCTAGAATTCATTGTTTAAATTATAATATGTGGGACACTAATAGACAAACATAGAGAACCTTCACCCCAAATCATTTTATAAAAACAACCATTTATGGTCTTCGTACATATTTTCCAATATGGGATATATAGATAATGTTGAAGTATGAAACTCCCATATCACATTATACCACAATGAAACCAGAACTACCATTTTTTATTAGAAATGAATGACTTTATTCCCTTATTTATAGAATATATATGAATCATCCACTGCATATATCTATTCATGAATAACCTCATAATAGATGTGTTTCAACTGGGCATATCTCAAACTCTTATGAAGGGGAAGATTTAGCACCATAAATTGTATATTGTCTTTATCAATCTTTTCAACTAGGTATAGTTGCAAACCAGACCACTTCCCAAACACCTCCTCCACTAACTGAGAACATGACAATCTTATAGAGTACATTTCCACCACATTTCCCTTCCTTGGAGTTTAAACTATCTCAATTTCATATTCATGTGTGATCTCCAACCAATGACTCAATATGGTTTTATGACATGTCTGAGTGAATATGTTCCTATGGAACTACTCTTCTTAGTATTTACAATTTTCTCTCCAAGAAGATAGATCCTTTGTATCTACATAGTGAAGACTATTATTTCCTACCCCATGTCCATAGTTGCACAAATGTTTTCCTGGGGTCTCAAATGAATTGAAACATTTGAGATCAATGCCCACCTTCACATCAAAACATTGATGATCCTAGATATCGTGGATTCATAAATCACTATGTAGTCCCCACCCTCCTCTGGTAGTCTCAATATAGGAGAATTGATGAACCTCAGACTCAATTTCTCAAGGTCTCTATGAGTGTAATTGGTGTAGGTAAATGAATACCCTATCCATTTTTGTGATATAAAAAGGGGTGATATTCTATAAAATGTCAGAATTAACCTATAATAGTACACAACTAATCAAATAAATAATTATACCATTGTAATGATATTGGGTTATCCCAATAAATCATTACATCAATCATCACTAGATCCATAGTAAAGCTGTAATAAAAAATGGCATGTAAGAAAAATTATTCCTCACCAATATAAAAAATGAACATAAAAATATTATCATTGTGTTGGAGATCTTAATGTGAGTCTAGGACTACCCGAAGATTCTATGTGTCTTCCTCCTTTTACAAAGGAAAAATTATTATGTCATCGATGGCAATAACCCCAAATCAGTCCATTTATTGTTTCAATATACATTTAATTAAATTCCTAAACAAATTGGGGGAATTATTCACACAAAAATATTTCACCAATAACTCATAGTTTATATAGAAATATCATAATTTAATATTCCTGATATCATCTATGTGGACCCTTAATTATTGGTAGTTGTACTCGAGACAATCTTTGAGAACCAACTCATTCATCTCTTTTAGTCGAAGAGGTTGTTAATAATTGACATGGGTTACCTATTTGTTATCGTTACATATTTCAGTGGATTATAATCAATATAAATCCTCAAGATACCATGCTCCATTTTTATGATAAAATTGTAGGAGCCTATAGGGACACATTGGGTATGAAAAATCCCTTATGATGAAGGTCCTATAACTGCCCTTCATCTATATGAGCTCGATAGGATCCATGTGATATACCATTGAAGGTATAATTGTGGTATCAGGGTTATAGTTGATGTAGAAATGAATCTACCACCACAATAATAGTCTTGAAAAATCCTATATTAAGGAATCCATAATTTTATCCACTATCAAAGAAACATAGATGCCAAAATATCCTAATGGACTAAGGGATATTCTCCCAATCAAATGTGTGAGGGGATGTAGATTTGTGATCGTAAGTTACACTTGCACTACCGTGAGATCTATCTCACCCATAATGGAGAATCTCATTCAAACCATTTGATTTAATATAACACGTCTATGATGGTAGTCAATATAGTCTATTACTATGGAAAACAAATCCATACTACAAATGATGTCATTATATTTAACTATGATAAAAAAAGAGGTTTCATGTGAACTGATATGGGATGCATTTTAATAATATACCAATACGTACTTTCAAAACCAAATCTATCCAATAATGTTGAGGAGTAATTTTGGGAAAAAATAGATCAAGGAAACATTGAAACATTTTTTGTTTTATTGTGTTTATTGACAAAGTCATGTGTTTTGTGAAGATATGCTTCATGTATTGGATTTTGTGAAGACTATAAAAATGTTGACGGTGATTTGTTGTGATTACGACAAGCTTCACGAATGGAAGAGTTGAAGAGCATTGCAGCGGTGAAGGGAATTGTGATTGGAGCTTCGCTGTGAAGGCACGAAGGAATTGACGGAATGCACCATGGTTATGACGGGCTCTGAAATCATAAAATTTCCACTTTTCTTCGTGATTTTTAAGGGATTTCGGTGGGAACTTTAGAGCTTTATGATTTTCGATGACATGGCATTGACTTCATGCAGATGGTTCGAGGGTCGGTAGAATCTCCTATAAATTGGACTTGACCCCATCGAGCAAAGTAGATACTTTTCAAAGAAAATGTTTTTCTCTCAGCTCACCAAGGTGGTTCGCAAAGAGAGCATGCTTTGCGAAAGAAGAGCTTCGTGGAAGCTATTCTAGCCCTGTGAAAGTCATGTGCTCCGCGTTGGCTCACTGATCTTTGTGAGGGAAGTCGCTCTGCGGCGACTTGAGCTCTACGAAGACCTAAGATTTGCGAAGGTTTGAGAATCGTGAGAAGGCAGGGACTTTGCGATGACTTCTTTGAGCTCTGTGAAATTGGGAGCTTCGTGAAGTAGGGTGCTTTGGGAAGATACTTCACAATGTTTTTTGCACACTATTCAAGGGAAAAGGGGTATTCATCATTGGATGAAATATGGACATCAATAGAGAGTCTACATATAGTGCATGATGAATTCATTAGTGGTAATGAATAGACCTAAATATCTATAAACTTTGAGTGGATCTTATGAAGAAGCATTGATATCACTTCAGTTGAGAGAGAAGGGAGTTCACAAATTGTGAGTGGTTGTAAACTAGAAGGGATAGTGAGTCCTCTTCGAACTTGTAAACAACAGTGTGCTTATAGTGGAATTGGTACATCAACCCACTGTCGATGTATACTTCATGGACGTAGCCTAGTGAGGGTGAAGCAAGTAAAAATAGTTATTCCCTATGCATGCTTTAAAATTTATTCATACTATACATCGGGAAGGAGAGAGAAGAACATTTTGTCTAACAACAAAATAGGATGAAAAGGGGTAACTGTTTTAATCTGTCATACCTTTATTAACCCCCCCCCCCCCTCTCAGGGTATCTAGGCTAGTGGATTTAACAAATAATATTGAAAATTCTACAATATATACAGTATAAACAAGAATGGAACCAACTCTAGGGAATACATTAATGTACAATAGTATTATCTATTTAAATGGGAAAAAGTATTCACCCATCTAGTAATGAGTGTCCATCCTTAGAAAACTGTAAAAATAAAGAATTTAATAGATCCATAATCTTAATATCCAAGTTCAACCAGTGTATGTTGTCAATGAATTAATGTGTCCATAATATCCACCAATAAACCCATCAATATATTGTTAGTGTTCATAAGATATCACATGTAGTAACCCCGGTTTCTGGTCTGTAACCCTTACATAATGCTTTTAATGGTTTTAAAGTTAAGGGTATGGAATGGGAGAGTCGGAAGAACATGGAATGATGTTTTGAGTCAAGTGGGAAGTCGCACAGGAGGAGCACGGTTTGTCTAAACCATGTGGCCAAACCATGTACAGTGGGTCTTGGAGGTAGTAGCTCCCGCACGGTCGTCGCACGGTTTTTCTAACCGTGTGGCCAAACCGTGCGAGAAGGGCAGTTGAGGTAGTAGCTAACACTCGGTCAACGCATGGTTTATCCAACCATGCAAACTAACTGTGCTGGAACTTAAATGATATCCTTAAATTGTGGATCTCACAGGTCTTCACCTATAAATTCCTCGTTTAAGGTCCTAAGAGGCCCTAACTCGGTATTTTGGTTCTCTTAAGGTCAAGGAAAGATCTCCCATCATTTTGGAGGCGATGCGAAGACTTCTCTTGGTGAATCGAATCCAGATTCTTGATGTATGTGATCGTTCTTTGATCGGTTTACTAGATCTACTTAGATATACTTCTCCTCTTTTCTCTGTTTCTTAGATCTACACATTTTATGGGTATATCTAAGTGTGTGGATTCCAAATATGATGATATTTGGTCTTGGTTGTGTTCGGAGAAGAGATCTATGGAGAATTCTTGGCGAATCGACCCGGTTTTCTTGTGCTTTCTTCATTCGTTGGGGTTTTCGTCAAAACCTTTGAGGTAGGAGGCTTCACTCTCGACTCCTCTTGTTAGAATTGATTGGTTTAGTTTAAAATTGGTTATTTGAATAGAATTGATTGTGAAAATCATGGAATAAATCTTCTTTAGTGATGATTTATGGTTTTGATGAAATTGTGAAATCTTGGTGAATTGTTGTGCATAGTGATTTGGATTCTTGAATTTAAAATGTTGATTTTAAATTATGAATTTTCTGGATTTGTAAATGGTTTGATGAAGGATGGGTTTGCAATAAAAATGGTGTTTTATTAAAATGGTTGGTATGGAAATGGCATTGATGAAATTGGTTTATTATTTGGTTTTCAATAAAAGTAAGATTTTATTGAAATGGTTTGAATTGGTTGAACACACCTGGTTTTGATGAAAATGATTTTCAATAAAAGGTGTTTTATTGAAATGGTGGGTTTGGCATGATTTTTGGGAACGTGTGGTGTGTGTTCATGTTGCGTGTACAAGGCTTGGTTGAAATGTGACCTTGTGCTTGAGGCCAAATGTTTGATGGCACATGGTAACTACTTGTATGAGGCTTGGTTGAAATATGACCTTGTGCTCGGTGCCAAAGGTCTAATGGCACATGGGAAACAATTACCATGTGATGACATAGTAGATCGATGAGAGACTGATCATGAGTATGGAACATTCATAATGTTTCATGCATGGTTGATTTCACGGGTTTGTGAAATTGTTGGGTATGCCAAAAAGGGATTCTATGAAATGGTTCTAAAGCTTGATTTTTTATTTTTCTGGATAAAAATAAATTGTTGGAAAATTGGTTTCAATTTCTCTTGAATGATATTGGTTACGAATGGTTTTGGAAACTTCTTTATATTTGGTTAAAACGGATTTTGAGAAAAAGTTTTTATATAATTTTGGCTAACTCTTCTATCCTAGTGGCATGAGTAGGGAAGTAATTGGGGAAAACCTACTGAGTTTTATACACACCCCTGCTTTGGAACTTTGGTGCTTTTGCAGATGTCGTGTTCTGGGACACAGGTAAAGGTAAAGCATCATATTGCTAATGGCTTGAGGTGATGCTTGGGAGATGTTGTGGATCTTCGAGCTTTTGGAGCATGGAGTTGTAGTGTCTTTTGATACTCTTGATTTGTTCATCAGCTGTGTACTTTGATGCTTATTTTGGACTTTCGTTGTTGTGTACTTTGATGTAGTTTGATATAAATAATGTATTTATTGGTCTTTCATTTGTTTATGCATCATATTGTGAATGTTTGGTTACGGTTGGTTTATGGGTTTATTTCATAATGGGTAAATCGTCCCCCACTTTTACTTGAAACCCTTAGGCATTTATTTCAGGACTTTGGTGCCTTGGTGATGTTGCTTAAGGCCTATTAATGACTCATTTTACTCTCAAGCAATCAGAATTGGCAGGTCATTACAAATGATATCAGCTTGTTCGGTCCATTCCTAACAAGTAGTCATCAGTGTTCTGGTATTGGAGTTGAAATTCCTTCCTGTCTATTCCTTGGGTTGAAATCTTAGACAGGAGTAGGATTGTCAGAACATGAAATGTATATCATAAAAGGATGTATCTAAACTGTTTATGTTGAACATTAAGTTACTTAGGTGTTGGGTAAATAAGTGTTTTGTATAGACTTCTATAATGTTGTAAATCTCATTGTCATGGGTTTATCAAATGAGAGGAGCATGAAATGCATTGTAAAATAATGACTACCCACTAGGATTTAATATCTCTTTGTGAGGAATGAGTTAGGATTGTGTGAAAGGGGAAATTTTTTGAAAAATGCCAAATTGATTTTCAAGTGAATGATTTTGAAAATAGGGTATTAGGTGTTTTTTGAAAATGGTTTGATTTTCAAAAAGCATGATGATTGTTTTAAAAAATGGTTGAACGTTGAAAAGGGTGGTTTTTGGAAAAAAAATGTTGTGACAGTTGATGTGATAGAATTTGAAATGATAAGCCATCAGTTGCTAGAGTGTGGTATTGATGGATTTTGTTGTTGGTTTAGAAAATGGCACCTAGTAGGCGTCATTGAAACCAATCCGATGAAGCAGCGGAGAATATGGTTTCACCTGAACCTCCAGTGAACGAAGAGCTGGTTCAGAGTTTTGTCCAGGCCTTTCATGTTGTGGATATGGGGAACCAGAGGAATGAACCCATGCATGTGGATCATACGACCCACATAATGAATCGGAATCCACCGAACATTCATGGTCGCGTTGAACCTGAAAAGGTGGAGGTGTTACTAAGAAGGATTAATCGTATCTTTGATTTCATTGGAACACTAGTAGAGCTAAAAGTCAAACTGGCAACATACAGGCTTGAGGATCTTGCACGTCAGTGGTGGGATTTAGCAGGGCAAGCTAAATTGTATGAAGGACTTACATGGGATTATTTTGAGGAATTGTTCAACCAACAATTCTATCCTCACACATTCAAGATCCAAAAAACAACATACTTCTTGAGTCTGAAACAAGAGAGTCTCTCTGCCACATAATATGCGGCTAAGTTCATGAACATAGTGCGCTTTTCACAAGAGATTGCGACAAGTGCGTCTTTGATGGCACACATCTTCGAATCGAGGCTAAGCCAAGATATTCGCTCGAAGATCACGGTGCTAAGTATTATGGACTATACAGAGATGGTGAACAGAGTGACTGTAGTTGAACATGATATCTCAGGATAGATAGGAGGAGGAATGTTGATACCTATAAGAAATGGTGGGAACACAATTGATGGGAACAAGTGGAAAAGGGACACCTATTACCATGGTGCAAGTGGAAATACGAATCATACGGTAGGATCAGTAAACCTTCCTCCATGACCCCAGAGCAAAGAAGGTTGTTTTCAATGTGGTTCGACTGACCACATAAAGAGAGATTGTACAACACAACCTAGAGCATGTCATAATTGCAACAGGATGGGGCATCTACAGCGATTTTATAGGAATGATCCGAGGTCGGGTGCACGTGACACCTCTTAGGTGTCGCAAGCATTGTATGATTCCAAAGGACTAGGAAAGTAGAATCAGTCTCATAAGAATAATAGAGCTATCCATGGTGATTATCGAAATACCATGACTCCTCAACCTGGACAATTTCAATAAGGAAAAAAGGAGAACAGTGCCGTGAAAAAGCAATTTTATGGAGCTGAGCATATAATGGTTGATGATCAAGCTGGACAATTTACGGTGAGAGGTACGATTCTTCTGAATTCTACACTTGTGCAAGTGCTCTTCGATACCGTTGCATCACATTCTTTCATTGCTTCATGTGTTGTTTATTTACTATGTTTAAAGCTGGAAATTATGTCTTCTATTTTGAAACTAAAAACTCTTTTTGGTGAAAGAGAATGTCAATACTTTGTGTGTAGATCATGTCCTATAATTGTTGATAGAGAAGAGTTGAAGTGGGACTTCTCCATGTTGGATAGGGATGTCTATGATGTAATCCTAGGTATGGATTGGTTGACAATGTTTAAGTCTTGCATCGACTGTTATAGGAGAACAGTAAGTTTCACGACTAAGGATGATATCAACCATCTCTTCAGAGGAGAGAGGATGGTAAAGAAAGGTGCAAAGAGATTGTTAGCACCAATGGTGGGAACGATCTCTTACCAACTAGCAGTGTTGACTTTGGAATCAATGGAAGAGATTGAGGAAAATATTTTTCCAGCTATTATGGATCAATTTCCAGATGTCTTTCCCAATAACTTCTTAGGGTTACCACCTCTAAGGGAAGTGGAGTTTACCATTGATATCTTTCTGGGGACCAGTCCTATTTCCATTCCATCTTATAGGATGGAACCAATAGAGTTACAAGAATTGAAAGTGAAATTATAGGAGTTGGAAATCAATGGTTTCATTCAACCAAGTACTTCTCCATGGGCAGCACCGGTGTTGTTTGTGAAGAAGGCAGATGGAACTCTTCAGCTATGTGTTGATTATCGTAAGCATAACCATGTTACGATAAAGAATAGGTATTCACTTCCACACATTTATGATCTGTTCGATCTATTAAGGGGAGCTTAGTGGTTCACCACGATTGACTTGTGATCAAGATATCACCAATTTCGAGTTCAGAAAGAGGATATTCCAAAGACAGCTTTCAAAAGAAAATATGGCCACTACGAATATGTAGTCATGCCTTTCGGTCTAAAGAATTCACCAGCAGTCTTCATGGAATTGATGAATTGGATATTTTAGTGATATCTGGATTCTTTTGTTGTGGTGTTTTGGGACAATATTTTGGTCTATTAAAAAACAAAGGTTGATCATGAGGTGCACCTGGAAACAATGTTACAAATCTTGCGAGATCTTCGTTTGTATGCCAAATTATAAAAGTGTGAATTTTTGATATAGGAAGTACATTTCATTGGCCTTGTCATTTCTAAGAAAGGCATTTATGTTGATCCTGAAAAGATATAAGTTGTTATCTCTTGGCAACCACTGAAAAATGTGTTCAAGATACGCAGTTTTCGTGGTCTAGCTGGTTACTACCAGCGCTTTCTGTGTGATTTCTCACGACTAGCTTCACTAATGATAGATATGACTAAGAAAAATGCTATCTTCCAATGGATGAAAGAATGTCATAAATCCTTTCAGGAACTAAAATTTTGGCTTACATCGACACCTATCTTGATCTTGCCAGAATCAAGATAGGGGTATGTGGTGTATTGTGATGCTTCAGGGTTAGGGTTGGGTTTTGTTCTCATGCAAATAGATCATGTGGTTGCTTATGGTTCAAGGAAGTTGAGAGTGCATGAGAAAAATTACCCAACACAGGATTTGGAGTTGGCTACAGTCGTCCATTCTTTGAAAACATAGAGACATTATATCTTTAGTGAGAAATTTACTATGTTTACGGATCAAAAATCTTGAAAAATATTTTCTCACAGCGATATTTGAATCTGAGGCAAAGAAGATGGATGGATTATCTCCAAATGTTTGACTTTGACTTGATGTAAACACTTGGGAAAGGAAATTCAGTGGCAGATGCATTGAGTAGAAAGTGATATGAATAATTGGAGAAAGAAGCTTCAGATGAATGGAAGTTGATTTCAATCTTAGCCTACATGCATGTGGCATGTGAAAACTGAATTGATGGTGCATTTTTCTTTTCAGCTACGATTTTTCCTGATTTGGTAAAAATAGTCAAAGAGGCACAAACATCTGATGCAGAATGTATGGTAATGAATTTAAAACTCAATGGTGGGGAGACCATTGATGGATGGAAACTTGTTCGGGGTTCAGTTTTGTGTTTCAGAGATCAGATGGTTGTACATATGGTTTTTCAGGAACATATCCTTCATTCTTACCACCATTCAAGATGGGTTGTACACCCAGGTATAGAGAATATGTATAAGGCGTTGAAGAAACAATTTTTGTGGAGTGGCATGAAAAGGAAGGTGGTCGAGTTCCTCTCGTGGTGCTTAACTTGTCAGCAGGTTAAAGCATAGCATGAGAGACCAACAATTATGTTACAATATTTACCTACACCAGTGGGTAAATGGGATCAAATAACAATGGATTTTGTTACAGGTCTTCCAAGAATGGTATGAAAACACGATGCCATTTCGGTGATAGTGGATCATCTAACCAAGTCGGCCCATTTCATACCTATTCATGAAACCTATATGGTGGAAGATCTTTCTAAAATATATATTTGAGAAGTGGTAAAAATGCATGGTGTACTAGTGTCTGTAGTCTTCGATAGAGATCTGAGGTTCACATCTCGTTTCTGGAAATCATTACAGCATGCCCTTGGGACTCGGTTGACTATGAGCACGACGTATCGTCCTCAGACAGATGGGAAATCCGAGCCAATGATAAAAAACTTTGGAATATATGTTGTGGGCTTGTGTAATGGATTTTGGTGGCTCATGGGAGGAGCATATACCCTTAGTGGAGTTCTCATACAATAATAACTATCAAGCCTCGATACACATGGCTCTATTTGAAGCATTGTATATGTGTCATTGTCGTTCTCCACTATGCTAGATGGGAATAGGTGAAACATCACTAGTTGGGCTGATCCATGTCCAAAAAACAATGGAGAAGATTCAGTTGAATAGAAAGAGGATGGAGACGGCTCAGAGTCGTCATAAATCATAGGCAGATCACCATCGGAGACCATTGTCGTTCGTTGTGGGTGATAATGTCTTTTTGAGGATCTCTCCAAGGCTTGGACATCGTCGTTTCGGGAAGTAGGGCAAGACATCTCTTAGATACATTTTCTCTTTTGAGATACTGGAATGGGTTGGGGAGGTGGCATTTCAGTTGGCATTACCACCATGGTTTAGTTTTGGTGCATAATGTGTTTCATGTATCTCAGTTGAAAATGTATCAGCCTGATCCAGACCATGTGATTAGATGGGATCACATTGAACTAGTGTCGGATGCTTCATTGATACATACCTTGGTACGAATTTTGGATAGGAAAGAGAAAGTCTTGTAGGTAAAAAGAATCCTTCTAGTGTGGGTTTTATGGCAGCATTATCAGATTCAGGAAGAGACTTGGGAACATGAAAAGGAAATGAAAGAGCAGTGGCCGAAACTCTTTCAGTTGGATGAAGGTTTTCTACTTTTGGAGGATGGAAAGACCAATGGTGGGGAGAATTTAGTACCCCCTGTTTCTGTTATGTAACCCTTACTTTATGATTTTCATGGTTTTAAAGATAAGGGAGTTGAATGGGAGAGTCAGGAGAACATGGAATGATGTTTTGAGGAAAACGGGAAGTCGTATGGGAGGATCACTGTTTGTCTAAACCGTGCGGCCAAACCGTGCACAGTGGGTCTTGGAGGTAGTATCTCTTGCATGGTTGGCGCACAGTTTGTCTAACCAAGCATCCAAACTGTGCAAGAATGGCAGTCGAGGTAGTAGCTAACGCACAATTAGCGCATAGTTTATCAAACCGTGCGAACTAACCGTGCGGGCACATAAATGAGATCCTTAAATTCTGGATCTCACACGTGTTCGCATCTAAATGCCTCATTTAAGCTCCTAAGTGGCCCTAACTTGGGATTTTGATTCTCCTAAGGTCAAGGAAGGTTTTCCCATCATTTCGGAGGTCATACGAAGGCTTCTCTTGGCGAATCGAAGCTGGATTCTTGAGGTATGTGATCGTTCTTGACCAGTTTCTTAGATACACTTAGATCTACTTATCCTCTTCACTCGATTTCTTAGATATATGCACGTTATGGGTAGATATATGTGTTTGGATGCCATATATGATGATATTTGGTCTTGGTTGTGTTTGGAGAAGAGATCTCAAAATAATTCTTGGAGAATCGACCCGGTTTTCTTGTGCATTCTTCGTTCGTTGGGGATTTCATCAAAACCTTTGAGGTAGGGGGATTCACTCTTGACTCCTCTTGTTAGAATTTATTGGATTAGTTTCAAATTTTTTATTTGAATAGAATTTAATGTGAAAATCATGGAATAAATCTTTTTTAGTGATGATTTAGGGTTTTGATGAAATTGATAAATCTTGGTGAATTGTTGTGCAAAGTGATTTGGCTTCCTGAATTTAAAATGTAAATTTTAAATTATGGATTTGATGGAATTTTAAATGGTTTGATGAAAGATGGATTTTCAATAAAAAGTGTTTTTTATTGAAATGGTTGGTATGGAATTGGAATTGATGAAATTGGTTTATTCTTTTCTTTTCAATAAAAGTACGGTTTTATTTAAATGGTTTTAGTTGGTTAAACACACTTGGTTTTGATGAAGATGATTTTCAATAAAAGGTGTTTTATTGAATGGGTGGTTTTGGCATGATTTTTGGGAATGTGTGGTGTGTGTGTTCACGTTGCATGTACGAGGTTTGGTTGAAATATGACCTTGTGCTCAGTGCCAAACGTTTAATGGAACATGGAAACTACTTTTACGAGGCTTGGTTGAAATATAACCTTTTTCTCGGTGCCAAATGTGTAATTTCACATGGAAAACAATTTCCTTGTGATGACTTGGTAGATCGACGAGAGACCACTAATGAGTATGGAACTATCATAATGTAGTATGCATGGTAGATTTTGTGGGGTTGTGAAATAGATGGGTATGCCAAAAAGGGATTCTGTGAAATGGTTCTAAAGCATGATTGGTTATTTTTTTGGAAAAAAATAACTTGTTGGAAAATTGGTTTCAATTTATCTTGGATGATTTTGGTTACGAATGGTTTTGTAATCTTGATTATATTTGGTTATAAACTACATTTTAGAAAATGTTTAATATAAAATGTTTTTTATATAATTGTGGCTAACTCTTCTATCCTAGTGGCGTGAGTAGGGAAGTCATTGGGGAAAACCTACAGAGTTTTATACTCACCACTGCTTTGGCACATTGGTACTTTTGTAGATTTTGTGTTATGGGACATAGGTAAAGGTAAAACATCTTATTTCTAGTGGCTTGTGGTGATTCATGGGAGATGTTGTGCAGATTGAAGCTTATGGATCATGGAGTTTTAGTGTCTTTTGAGGGTCTTGAGTTGTTCATCTGCTGTGTACTTTGATTCTTTGTTTGGCCTTCCACTATTGTGTACATTGATGTAGTTGGATATTAATAAAGAGTTTATTGGTATTTCATTTTTTTCATGCATCATATAGTGAATGTTTGGTTATGGTTGGTTTATGGGTTTATTTTTTAAAGGGTAAATCGTCCCCCACTTGTACTTGAAACCCTTCAGCATTTATTGCCTGCCTTTGGCACCTTGGGGATGTCTCTTAAGGCCTAGTAATGACTCGTTGTACTCTCATGCCAATGAGAATTGGAGGTTCATTAAATCACATGTGTATGAAAATACCATAAATAGGTGAGTATATATATACCAAATAGGATGCATTGACATTCATAACAGCAGAAATAGGAAGATATGAAATAGGTCTCCAAAACCCATAAAAAGAGGGAAATGAAACACATCATATATATAAATATGCTCACAATGAAACTCGATAGGGAGACAAATAGGATATCCATATCACTAAATATCTAATGATGGCGAGTCTTCCAACTATCCCAGAAGTCTTTAAATTACACCTAGAATCAAAAAATATATCATAATAATCTATGTAGAGGGCCTTCTTGTAAAGACCCGTAAAATTAAAGGAATTTTTTTTTAATTTTATTTGGAATTTTACAAAAATGCAGTTTCTGACGGCACATGATTTCGAGGCCCGGTGTGCCCGGAATCATTTTCCGATGTTTAGCTCGGGTACGTTCAGTGAACGAACGAGCAGGCTTTTCTAACTTTTAAACCGGTGCACGGAATCGAATTTCTAGGGCACCGATGAAATCGCAGCGCCAGTATTTTCTTAGAAACGCCATTTCCGGAGTTGCGTTTGCTCGGGTGTAGTTTTTAATTTTTGGGTTTAAGTTAAGAAATAAAATAAAGTGGTGCGACAACTTTATTTTATTTCACTTAAAGTCACTTAAAGCCACTTAAGCTAAGTTAAGTGGATAGGGTGGAACCCAAAATATCCTACCCACTTGGTAGGATATTTGTGAGGTGGGGCCTGCACGAGCCCCACCATTTCTTTTCCTCTAAGTAACTCACCCGTGAAAACCTCTTTTAAATGAAAGTCAACCGGTGCATTTTCTTAAATACTTAACACCCCTATTAATTGGGCAGTTAAGTCTTTACCATTAATTCATCCAATTAATGCTTTGTTTTTTATCGTTGTTTTTCGTTTGTTGTCCTAAGAATAAAATAATACCAACACGTGTTTACTTGAGGGTTGCTTGTTGAGAGGATTGGGAGAAGCTCTAAAGCTTGAAAATCTTCATCCTCCTTCGCAAAGAACGCGAAGAACGCTGAACCCTCGGAGATCGACGACGCGACGCCATGTTCCGCGACGCCGACGATTCTCCTTCCGCGATGCTTCTTCCGTGACGTTCCTTCCCCGCAAAAAACTTCAATCAACAATGTTGAGGTAGGGGGTTTCAATTCTTTAATTCTTTGTGAATTTTTATCCTCAACATGGGTTTAATTGATGCAATTAAATCTGGGGGTTTTTAATCCTCAGAGTTTGACGGCGCGACGCCGTGTACCGCGACGACAGTGACGCCCCTTCCGTGACGCGACGATCCTCTTCTCCGCGATGGGAAATTCCACGATGAACTCACGTTCGAAGACAACGTTGAGGTAGGGGTTTGATTCTTTTAAATCTTTGTGATTTATACCCGTGGTGTATGATTAAAATTGTTGTGAGACTTTAAAAACCGCTAACGTGGTGGGTGCGGACCAACAAACAAGTCCGAACCCACCGTCCTTTTCATTCGTGTTGTGCGGAATGGAGGATGATGACAAAACAAGCCGCACGAGAGATGTGAGGTCCTCGCAGTGAAGGACGGGCCCCGGGAGGGCCATTGGCGAAGACGACGCGTTTTTCCGACCACTGGAACTTGTCCGTTGGTCCGCGGAGCAGCCCACGGTGCGCCTAGCCGGAACGGCGGCGCCGACGGCAGGTGGCGGCGGCAAGGCGCGGTCCCGTGACTGTTCAGGACCGGAGGGGGACGGGACGCGGCCGGTTGTCGCGTCCGCTGGCAAGGGCGGCCCCACGCGGGGCCGCGACTCCATCACGCGGGGGCAGCACGCCCCCCGCTTCGCTCGGTCGTAACCGGCCGAGCCGACTCGCGGCCAGGCCTGGTCGCACCATGGTAGGGCCGGGCCACCCCGGCTAGGCCAGGTCACGCCATCCGGTTTGGACCCGGACCCGGTTCGGGCCGACCCAGGGGGGATTGGGCCTAGTCGGTCCGGGCCCAAACCCCCCGTTTTCAGACCTTTTCGGTCTTTTTCCCATATCTTGGGCTACGGACCTCCGATCGACGCACCGTCAGCGGCGATGTGATACTTGGATCGAGACGGTCGTTTTGGTATATCGCACACAAAGTTTCGAAGTACTTTGGGTTCGTCCGGGTTGGATCGTACACGAAACCAACCGGGCCCTCGGAGCGGAAACGCTCATAACTTGAGCTCCGGACGTCCGATTGACGTACCGTCGACTTTGCTGGATTCCTCTTAGTGAGACGGATCTTTTGGCTTACTCCGCCCGAGGCTTGGACGTAGGTGGAGTACAGTTGGGTTGGTTTTGACTTAAAAACCAACCGGGCCCCTAGGACGAAATAACCAATAACTCTCAAACCAGGCGTCCGATTGATGCGCCGTCTGTGACGTTGAGTTACTGTTGAAGATACAGAACTTTTGGATACATCAACTCTAGACTTTGTGTCAGTTGATGTATCATACCCTCAGATCGTGGAGCGGACCCTCTCGAACAAGCTTCCTATGTGCGGGAACCCTAGAGCTGGCTGCGTCTGCGACGACAATGAAGACAGTACGGGAATCCTCCGTGGGTTCGGTAGTGACCACTATGGTACTTTTTGGGATACATCAACTCCGGAATACATGTTAGTTGATGCATCGACCTCCTGGCATGTGGAGTGGACCCTCCTGGAACGAGCTTGCTGTGTGCGGAAACCCTAGAGCCGGTTGAGACTTGACGACTACTGATCGAACGGCTCGGTGTGTTACGGATAGCCCGGTGGGAGGCGCTTGTTTGTAGCGGCAGACCCACGGCGGGGGAGCGCTTGGTTGTAGCAGCGGACCCGCGGTACTCAACAGAAGGAGTACCTCTGGAGGCTCTAAGGGGGGGTTCTTGGTTGTAGCGTCAGACCCACGACGGAGGAGCGCTTGGTTGTAGTGGCAGACCTACGACGGAGGAGCGCTTGGTTATAGCAGCACGGGGGAGCGCTTGGTTGTAGCAGCAGACCCACAGAAGAGGAGCGCTTGGTTTTAGCGGCAGACCCGTGGTACTCAACAGAAGGAGTACCTCTAGAGGCTATGAGGGGGAGCGCTTGGTTGTAGCGGCAGACCCATGGTGGGAAGCACTTGGTTGTAGCAGCAATCCCACAGTACTCGATAGATGGAGTACTACAGCAGTCTAAGGTTAGAGGAAAGCGCTTGGTTGTAGCGGCATACCCACTGTACTTGATAGAGAAGGAGTTTCCCAATATCTATGGTTTCAACTTCATGATCGATCCTGTGTGGGTCATTGCGGTGGTTAGTACCTACCAATCCTTTGTGGGTTCGACGGCTTAGATGAATCAGTGGCTACATCTGATCATCTCTATCGTCTTAAGAAGTAGTATACCTGTGTGAGCTGAATCCTGTTTTGTTTTCCTATGTGGATTGTGGTGTGTTATCCTGTGTGGATTTACATTTCGCTTTCTTGTGTGGACTGGGTTGTACTTGGGCTCGGAGGTTGGAGCGAGCTGGAATTGATGACTTAGGTATATGTATGGGCATATACCTAAGCAGTGTCGGATGTTACTTCGTGATTGTATCTTTCCTTTGTTGGTTATACTTTGTGGATTCTGGGAGTCCTTTCTCGGGTCTTGAGGTCCCTACTGGGTAGCTTATACTCACCCATGCACGGGCTATGCCCGCACTACATTGTGTTGGTTGCAGATGACAGACAGCGCTGATCGTGGTTGAGGCTTGCGGACCAGAATGGTACCTGGAGGTGGACCACTGGGCGGGACGTACTCGGAGCGGTCGGCTGGACCCGAGGAGCAGTGGAGGCTATCTGTACCCACCCTTCAGGTGGGATTTCCAGTGGACAGCTCGGCGTTGCAGCTTTACTTTTTAGTTGATGTTTTCCCTTCCAGGTGTACTTTACTTTCAGTATTGGGTTTGTATTCTGGCCCACTTACTTTTCCGCACTTACTATTATACTCAGTTTTTACTTAGTGTTTACTTCTACTGATTTCTTGCTCTGTGGTGTTTATTTACTTTACAAAGGCAATGCCTTCCCTTTTTACCGGGATTTACGCCTTGGTGCTAGTCGCCAGCCCCAGGCCTATGGAAGGAGGGCTTGGGGTAGTCACAGCACGGGCCCCGAGGACGGGTCGTGAAAAATTGGTATCAGAGGAGTTCGGTTCTACCGTAGAACTTGGGACTCTGATCTTTTTCTATGTTAAGTAATAGTGTTAAACGTATTGGGTGTGGTTATTAGTTTAGGGAGTCCATTGTTGGTGTGACGGCTGATGTATCCGTACATCAGGACCCTGACTTCTGATTTCCGACTTAATACACGAAAACATTGATTTCATGTGTGTTTCAAGTTTTTATGTGATTACTTTATGTTAGCTCACCAGGTATACTGTTGACCGTGGCGCACCTATTTCATTACAGGATGGCCCCACGACGGTAGCCAGCTAGGGTTCCGAGAGTTGTGCGTGACGACAGCCCACCGAGTGACGTGGCCTCGGTACAGGGCCCTTTGACAGCATAGGAACCGGCAGTACCTCTACCCACCGAGCCACCGATGATTCTTGCCCCAGCCGCTGACGATGTACGTCACCTTAGTGCACTGCACGAGTTCCAACGCCAGTGACCGCCCAGGTTCTGCGGGGAGACGGACCGCCAGGCCGTCGAGGATTGGCTGGAGGCAGTTGTATGAGTTTCCAGGTTAGTGAGGACACCAGCAGACCTCATGGTGATCCTCGCAGCGAGCCTACTGCACGCGGCAGTGGGCCGATGGTGGAGCTTTATTCTCCAGGTGCACGATGAGGAATCTCTCATTTGGACGGACTTTGAGATCCTTTTTCGCTCAGAGTTCGTCCCAGCCACCCTCCGAGCGGTGCGCATCAAGGAGCTGCTACAGCTGCGGCAGGGCATCATGACAGTAGCCCAGTACACGGCGATGTTTACTGATCTCTCACGTTATTCGACTGACATGGTACGGGACCCATTCTTCAGGGCCCGAACCTTCGAGCAGGGGATCAGGTGAGAGATCAGATCTTCAGTTGTTTCTCATAGCATTCCGACATAGACATGGGTGTTAAAGCAAGCCCTCTTAGTGGAGTGTTTCCTTGATGAGCAGTCTCTAGCAGCAGGACCCACCACTAGCCGGCATGCAGAAGAGTCTTCTGTAGTAGGCAGTAGACAGATGACGGAGAGGTCCAAGAGGACTAGACCTACAGGTGGTCGACCGCATGACACAGGATCATTTGTGCGAGGCACCCGGGGTGGAGAACGACGTACCATGCGCGGGCAGTGTTACTCCTACGGCGGGGTTGGTCACATGGCTCGGGATAATTCGACCCGCCACAAAGATGACCAGCTGATCAATGAAGGACCTCCCAGGTAGAGGCAGACGTTCGATCGAGGCGGACCGCATGGAGCAAGGGACTGTGGCAGGGGAGATGGCCCTGCAGCTGGTGGTGGACGACGCTTCGAGGTGTTACCACCACCACCACCAGGAGGTCTACCCCGACCGCAGGGAACAGGTGGACGTGGGAGAGCTCAACAGCAGGCAGCTGAGGCCTACGATCATGGAGCTCCGGGAGCTGATGGACAAGAGAGGGACTCGCTCCAGACCGGGAGACATTTGTTCATGTTGCTTCCAGCTCTGTTGATGTTTATTTGTTGTTACTTTGTGTCTTTGTACTTTGAGCTGCAGTAATAAAAAGACACCTTTATTTTGGTGTTTACCTTCCAGTCCTCTCTTTATGTTGTTACAAAGAGGTTCCGGTTTAAAAACCATTGACTTGACCCTCACTTTGAGATACCTACTGGAGGAGACCAAATGACCACACACTGATGCCGATAGTGTGACTCAACCCTTGGAGGCCAGAGTAATGGTTGGATCTCTTGGTAGTAGTGTCGAGGCCTTACGACGTCATCCTTGGTATGGTTTATTATCATCCATGATGGGATTGACTATATTAGGTGAAGAACGTCGTTCATCCATGGGGATGAGACCAGATTTCTCTTATCGGCAAAGAAGAAATCTCAGCAGCTCTTGTAGGACCAGAAAGGTCCAGATCATCCAGGAGCGGATGAGGACAGCTCAGAGCAGGAAAAAGTCTTATGCTGATGGGAGGTGGAGGCCACTGGAGTTCGAGGATAGCGACCATGTCTTCTTGCGTGTCTCACATCGACGTGGATTACGGAGATTTGGACGAGGCGGCAAATTGTCTCCACGCATCATCGGACCATTCCAGGTCCTCAGCAGGATTGGTGAGGTGGCCTATCGCCTAGCTCTATCACCTCAGTTGCACCGGGTGCACGACATCTTCCACGTATCTTAGCTGAGGAGATACGTGCACGACCCGACACAAATCTTTGACAATGGGGAGATGGACGTTGATGATGGGGCGATGTTTGCGGAGGTCCTGGTGGAGATCAAGGATCGATAGGAGCGGGTCCTACATGGATGGTCAATTCCTCTAGTGCGCATCAGATGGTAGCACAGGAACCTCTAGGAGAGCTCTTGGGAGCGGGAGGCTCAGATACGTGCTCAGTACCCACTTTTGTTTCCCTATTTTATGATGTATCTTTACGGGGACGTAAATCCCTGAGGTGGGAGTGATGTAAAGACCCGTAAAATACAAGGAAGTTTTTTTTCTTAATTTTCTTTGGAATTTTACAAGAATGCAGTTTTTTACGGCACTTAATTCCGAGGCCCGGTGTGCCCAGAATCATTTTCCGAAGTTTGGCTCGGGTACGTTCAGTGAATGAACGAGCGGGCTTTTCTAACTTTTGAACCGGTGCTCGGAATCGAATTTCGAGGGCACCGATTAAATCGCAGCGCCGTTATTTGCTTAGAAATGCCTTTTCCGGAGTTTCGTTTGCTCCGGTGTGGTTTTTAATTTTTGGGGTTAAGTTAAGAAATAAAATAAAGTGGTGCGACAACTTTATTGTATTTCACTTAAAGGCACTTAAAGCCACTTAAGCTAAGTTAAGCGGATAGGGTGGAACCCAAAATATCCTACCCACATGGTAGGATATTTGTGAGGTGGGGCCCACACGAGCCCCATCATTTCTTTTCCTCTAAGTAACACACCTGCGAAAACCTCTTTTAAATGAAAGTCAACCGATGTGTTTTCTTAAATACTTAACGCCCCTTTTAATTGGGCAGTTAAGTATTTACCATTAATTCATCCAATTAATGGTTCATTTCTTATCTTTGTTTTTCATTTGTTGGCATAAGAATAAAATAAGACCAACACGTGTTTACTTGAGGGTTGCCTGTTGAGAGGATTGGGAGAAGCTCTCAAGCTTGAAGATCTTCATCCTCCTTCGTGAAGAATGTGAAGAACACGAAGAACGCGAAGAACACAAAGAACGCCGAACCCTCGGAGATTGACAATGCGATGCCGTGTTCCGCGACGCCGACGATTCTCCTTCTGTAACGCTTCTTCCGCGACGTTCCTTCCCCGCGACAATCTTCAATCAACAACATTGAGGTAGGGGGTTTCGGTTATTTAATTCTTTGTGAATTTTCATCCTCAACATGGGTTTAATTGATGTAATTAAATCTGTGTGTTTTTAATCCTCAGAGTTTAATGGCGCGACGCCGTGTACCGCGACGACAGCGATGCCCCTTCCATGACGCAACAATCCTCTTCTCTGCGACGGAAAATTCCATGATGAACTCACGTTCGACGACAACGTTGAGGTAGGGGTTTGATTCTTTTAAATCTTTGTGATTTATACACACGGCGTATGATTAAAATTGTTGTGAGACTTTAAAAACTGGTAACACGGTGGGTGCGGACCAACGAACAAGTCCGAACCCACCGCGCTTTTTGTTCTTGAAGTGTGGAACGGAGGACGACAACAAAACCAGCCGCACAGGAGATGTGAGGTCCTCGTAGTGAAGGACGGGCACCGGGAGGGCCATTGGCGAAGAAGACACGTTTTTCCGACCACCGGAACTTGTCCGGTGGTTCGCGGAGCAGCCCGCCGGCGCGCCTCCCCGGCACGGCGGCGCCGGCGGCAGGTGGCGGCAGCAAGGCACGGTCCCGCGACCGCGAGGGACTAGAGGGGGACGAGACGCGGCCGGCTGCCGAGTCTGCTGGCAAGGGTGGCCCCACGTGGGGCCACAGCTCCATCACGCGCAGCACGCCCCCCGCTCCGCTCGGTCGTAACCGGCCGGGCTGGGTCGCGCCCAGGTCGGGCCGGGCCACCCCGTCCGGGCCGGGTCACGCCATCCAGGTTAGACCCGGACCCGGTTCGGGCCGACCCAGGGGGGTTTGGGCCGGTTCGGTCTAGGCCCATACCCCCCATTTTCAGACCTTTTCGGTATTTTTCCTATATCATGGGCTACGGACCTCCGATAGACGCACCGTCAGCGGAGATGTGATCCTTAGATCGAGACGGTCATTTCGGTATATCGCACTAAAGGTTTCGGAGTACTTTGTGTTCGGCCAGGTTGGTTCGTACACGAAACCAACTGTGCCCTCGGAGTGGAAACGCTCATAACTTGAGCTCCGGACGTCCGATTGACGTAAACTCGACATTGATGGATTCCTCTTAGTGAGACGGATCTTTTGGCTTACTCCGCCCGAGGTTTGGACGCAGGTGCAGTACAGTTGGGTTGGTTTTGACTTAAAAACCAACCGGGCCCCTCTGACGAAGAAGCCAATAACTCTCAGACCAGGCGTCCGATTGACGCCCCGTCTGTGACGTTGAGTTCCTGTTGAAGATACAAAAATTTTGGATACATCAACTCTGGAATTTGTGTCAATTGATGTATCATCCCCTTAGCTCATGGAGCGGACCCTCCCGAATGAGCTTGCTATGTGCGGGAACCCTAGAGCTGGCTGCGTCTGCGACGACAATGAAGACAGTACGAGAATCCTCCTTGGGTTCGGTAGTGACCACTACGGTACTTTTTAGGATACATCAACTCTGGAGTACATGTTAGATGATGCATCGACCTCTTGGCTCATAGAGTGGACCCTCCTGGAACGAGCTTGTTGTGTGCGGAAACCCTAGAGCCAGTTGATACTTGATGACTGCTGATCGAACGGCTCGGTGTGTTACGGATAGCCCAGTGGGAAGCGCTTGGTTGTAGCGGCAGACCCACGGCAGAGGAGCGCTTGGTTGTAGCAGCAGAACCGCGGTACTCAACAGAAGGAGTACCTATGGAGGCTATGAGGGGGAGCGCTTGGTTGTAGTGGAAGACCCACGATGGAGGAGCACTTGGTTGTAGCGGCAGACCTATGACGGAGGAGTGCTTGGTTGTAGCAGCACGGGGGAGCGCTTTGTTGTAGCAGCAGACCCACGGCAGAGGAGCGCTTGGTTGTAGCAGCAGACCCGTGGTACTCAACAGAAGGAGTACCTCTAGAGGCTATGAGGGGGAGCGCTTGGTTGTAGCGGCAGACCCATGGTGGGAAGCGCTTGGTTGTAGTAGCAAGCCCACAGTACTCGATGGATGGAGTACTACAGCAGTCCAAGGTTAGAGGGAAGATCTTGGTTGTAGCGGCATACCCACTGTACTTGATAGAGAAGGAGTTTCCCAATAGCTATGGTTTCAACTTCAGGATCAATCCTGTGTGGGTCATTGCGGGGGTTAGTACCTACCTATCCTTTGTGGGTTCGATGACTTAGATGAATCAGTGGCTACATCTGATCATCTCTATCGTCTTACGAAGTAGTATACCTGTGTGAGCTGAATCCTGTTTTGCTTTCCTATGTGGATTGTGTTGTGATGTCCTGTGTGGATTTACATTTTTCTTTTCTATGTGGACTGGGTTGTACTTGGGCTCAGAGGTTGGAGAGAGCTGGAATTGATGACTTTGGTATATGTATGGGCATATACCTAAGCAGTGTCGGATGTTACTTCGTGATTGTATCTTTCCTTTGTGGGGTATACTTTGTGTCTTCTGGGAGACCTTCGGGGGTATCGAGGTCCCTAATGAGTATCTTATACTCACCCCTGCATGGGCAATTCCTACACTACGTTGTGTTGGTTGCAGACGATGGATAGCGCTGATCGTGGTTGAGGCTTGCGGAGTAGGACGGTACCTGGAGGTGGACCACTGGATGGGGCGTACTCGGAGCGGTCGGCTAGACCTGAGGAGCAGTGGAGCCTATCTGTACCCACCCTTCAGGTGGGATTTCCAGTGGATAGCTCGGCGTTGCATATTTACATTTCAGTTGTTGTTTTCCCTTCCAGTTGTACTTTACTTTTAGTATTGGGTTTGTATTCTGGCCCACTTACATTTCTGCACTTACTATTGTACTCAGTTTTTACTTAGTCTTTACTTCTACTGCATGCTTTCTCTATGGTGTTTGTTTACTTTACAAAGGCAATGCCTTCCCTTTTTACCGGGATTTACGCCTTGGTGCTAGTCTCCAGCCCCTGGCCTATGGAAGGCAGGCTTGTGGTAGTCACAGCACGGGCCCCGAGGACGAGTCGTGACACTGCTCCTCACTATTGCGTTGTATCAGAAAGGGAGAAACCACTCTAATAGAGGACCTACAATCTATCAAAGTATAAATGTGGGGGGGGGGGGGGGTGAGTACCATTCCCTATATAGGGGACATATTTCATGTTATGGGGAGTTTTGATTCTACCTATATAATGATTATGTGGGACATGTTCCCCGGTGGGATGAGGGAGTTCCATCCCCCACATATCTTTGATGATCCATTACATATCATTACTAGTGTCATGAATATTCAAAATAATCACGACTCTTAGAAAACCTCATATTATTTATTGTATTCTATAATTAATCTTAACCTCATACTTGGCCATTCCCATTTATCTATCACTATTCTCGTGCAGTCCCGAATTACATGGTGTGTCTGATTTCATGGGGTCCAAGATATGTTCTAGCTGGAAGATGACAGTGTAACATGGGGATGGTCACATGGAATGTGTTCCAGACCATGTTGTGTATGATCCTTAACTCCACCAAAATAGATAGTGACATATCCTATGGGTAATATACAATATGTGTTCATCCAAACTACACAATTCCTTGTGAGGTTTTTTATATAACATACAATATATTTGTCACACATCTCTTGATCTTATTCATCCAACACTATTTAAACCATTCGACTATGAGTGATATATAGATAAATCCTATATACCTTGATTCCGAACCTCTGATGGTTGGAAATTAAAAAATTTAAATTTACATAAATCCATAACATTTCATATCATAACTCCTACCCTTTCCATCACCCCAACCACTAGGTCTATAGTGAATCAACCCCAAATTAGCCTGATCCATCATAAAATCACCATTATTTTCATCATTCATTAATCTAAGGGTTAAACCATAGTCAATACCACCCTAAAAATGACCAACTTCAACTCCATGGAAAACATCCATGCACATGAAGAATGTGTGGTAGAGAAGTAAAATAAAGTGAAACTGTCATTTGCTGATGTGATCCCAACCATTGAATAATATATCTGATATCATGCATGATAACATTGAATAATAAATAAAAAAAATAAATAAAATTAATTTATTAAAATCAGATCATGTGATGAATAGATAAATCACATTTCAAAAGTAGACACACACACATATATATATACAAGCTCGATATATAATTAAAATTATCCATAACAAAAAATCATGAGTCCTATATCTATATGGATTGGTCATTGTTATAGAATGAATTTCCTACCTATGAGGATGAACTTATGTGTTCACTAACTCTCATTCAACTTTTATCAAATCAGTTATCCCTCCCAGATCTCGATCCTCCAATTAAAAACATCTAGGGCTTCCCCCAATTATCCCATGTTTTTAGGCATAACCATTATAAATTAATATAAACGTTTTTTTAGCTCATTGTCATTTATAATAAAATAAATAATTTTTTTTATTTAATTTAAATAAACTAACCACTAACAACTACCTCAATAATATTTCGGGTTCCGAACAACCATAAGTTGTTTATAGGGTAGTCCTCACATCTGATATTTAACCATGGTCTAAAATGATCCATCTGAGTTCCTGAAAAATGGAGAAAAAATGATGTACACATCTGATATAGTATACATAAATATTTTAAAATGTCATGTATTATTATCTATAGGTCCCAAAACCCCACCCACACACAGCACATGACACCAAAAATAATCCTTAATATATTAAAAACTTGTACAAGGAAAAAATGAGTCACTACATGATTGGGATAGATAAAGAAACCAGATATGTCAGACCCTTATATTGGTGTGTTTTTGTGTGTGTGTGTAAACTATCAGGATTCATTTTATATTTCTCCATAATCAAAATTATTATATAAAAATTATATTCAATTTTTATAAAAAATTCAATGGGATTCCTCCTTGATGTGATCTAATTGAGAACCAAAAACATGGGCATGAGATTTAATAACTAGCTAATGATTTATTACCTCGCGTAGTACTACTAATTTTTATGGATATGTATTATTGGGATAACTTACAATATGTTATTCAATATAATTTAATTGGTCTACTAGAGTTGGGAGATCCATATTTAGTTCGAAAGGAATTTTCTATATAAAATACAATCATATTTTTATTTATAAGGGGGTTTAAAAAATTATTATGATCTAGAATGATTTACTATACCTTTTTTATAACATAGAGATACTGACTAAAAGAAGGGTGAGGTTTTTGACATATATACAATAAGGAATAAAGATATTTTGGTTGAAAATATTGGTATATAAAGAGAAATACTTGGTCAATCCTTTGAGTAATTTAAATCTCATTTCATATAGTAATTCACTTGCAAGAAAATCTAGGTGTAAATGGACAAAGAGTTTAAGACTAATATATAGGTATACCTATTTTTTAGGGAATATGGTTCACATTTATTTTACATAGATTTTTTTCAACAATTATATTAGATATAGAGACCACTAATGTATGGTATTTAAGTATTTAACGAGGAATTTGATATGAAATCCTATGAATTTTATTTACCTAGAACCATTATTTGTGGTTATTGACCTGACAGATATTAATTTATGTCACTATACTGAGTGTTTTGTTTCTATAAAATTGATTCGTATACTTGGATAAAGAAATCAATGTAACGACCCATTGTTTTTAATGGAAATTCCCTTCTTATAAATATGCCCCAAAATCACATAATAATGAACTAATAAGTGGTAAGTGGCCTTTAAACATAAGTTTGTCACTTATGTGTTTGGAATTTCAAAAATCTGGCATACAGAGTTGTGTTCAAGATGTTTTTTGGAGTACGATAAGAAAAACATAATTTTTTTGGAAAATAGTAACCTACCCTAATGAATAGTAACATCACCTATGATAGTATAAAAATAATATTCAAGTTGGAAGTACAATATACCTATGTTTTAGAATGAGTTAATTTATGTTTTAAATCGGTTTTTTGATAATAAAATATGATTTTGATTAAATATTAAAATAATAATATTTAGAAAATTATTTTTGAAAAATGGACTTCAATTTTGGATTCTACACGTTGAAAAATGGTTAGGGTGAATTTTTGGGATTTTTCTGAAATATTTGATTTTTATGAATAGTAAAATACGATAAATTACAATAAATGCTAAATACTGCATCGTAGGTGATGTATGGCTGATGTAAGATGATAATCATGAATCATCGTTGATTATATTAAGATATTTGATGATAATGATCAATTATTCAAAGTCTTGGCCTTAAATAATAAACTAATACATAAAATAATTGGAAAAAACCTCCCCTCCCTCACTATAAATACCCCCTCTCCTTACCTCTTTCCCACACACCTCTCAAGCCTTGTTCCTAGACCAAATTCTGCCCAAAAATCCTCCCAAGCTCCTTCCCCACGTCCAAGGCCTTCTGTTCTTACCAAAAGGCCAAAATTAAAGGGCTTAAGAGGGATCTCAAAGAGAGGAGATCAAAGGGTAAGGATCCCCTTTCATTTTCAAGTGTATTGTTTTCAATTTCCTTATTTTCTTATACCCTCTTCCCCTTCCCTTATCCAAAAGGCATGAAATCTCTATAATCTCATATATTATGTATGTTAATCATGTTTATGTAAAAATTCAAGCATCCTACTTCTTCTCCTCTCCCTCACGTTCTAAAATTAAAACACCGTCCGTGATCGACATCGTGGATAATGCGTTTTCAATTTAATTTATCATCTTTGTTTCTGGTCTTGAAAGCATTTAAGTTATGGTTGAACCAGATTATTATGTATGATATATATCCTATTTATGGCTCTATAATCCTTATACACTCATGATATCAAATAATAATACAAAACAAGTTAATTATGGGTAATATCGCTAAAATTAATTCAAGCATTTATCATTAATGTCTTATGGCATGGTTCTCTTTCACTATAATTAATCAAATGAATTTTGTAACCTTATGGATGTTCACTAATGATATATAACATCAATTCTGGCCAACCAATTTCATCTTACATTTTATCCGAACCTAAATACATGTAAACATATCATTAAAACCAAGGAAACAAACGGACTCGAACCATGAAATTGAACCTTATAATAAATCAAAATGGGTATGAATGAACTTAAAAAGGTTATACTAAATATTTTACATGTATATAAGGTTCTGGTCCTATTGATTAATAAACCTAATTTGACTATTCAGGTCATTAATGTCAAGTGGAGAAAACCACTAGATTTAAGGTAATGGATCCTCCCCTTTTTACAAATAATCAAGATTGATCTCTTTGCTATGCCTTTTTTTGTAATACCAATTGAGGGGGTAAATTTATACACCTTCCCCATACTGCCCTAATGTTTTATAAGTGATGAGAAACCCCCTGTCATGACCCATCCCCAGGACCCGTGTCGTGACTACCCCAAGCCCGCCTCCCATAGGCCAGGGGCTGGCGACTAGCACCAAGGCGTAAATCCCGACAAAAGGGGAAGGCATTGCCTTTATAAAGTAAACAAACACCACAGAGTAATCAAGTAGAAGTAAACACTAAGTAAAACTAGGTACAATAGTACTGCGGAAAAGTAAGTGGGCCAGAATACAAACCCAAACAGAATGTAAAGTACAACTGGAAAGAAAGTATAGCCGCTGAAAGTAAAGCAGCAATGTCGAGACGTCCACTGGAAGTCCCACCTGAAGGGTGGGTACAGATTGCCTCCTCAGCCCCTCGGGTCCAGTCGTCCGCTCCGTGTACATCCCGCCCAGTGGTCCACCTCCAGGTACTGACTGCTCCACATACCTTAACCGTGATCAGCGTTGTCCGGCGTCTGCATCCAACACAACGTAGTGCGGGCATAGCCCGTGCAGGGGTGAGTATACGCTAATCAGTAGGGACCTTGAGACCCCCGAAGGTCTCCCAGAACTCACAAAGGATAATCCACAAAGGAATGATACAATCACGAATTAACAACCAAAACTACTTAGGTATATGCCCATACATATACCTAAGTCATCAATTCTCGTTCGGCTCCAACATCTGAGCCCAAGTTCGATCTCGTCTACACGGGAGAACACAAACCAATCCACATAGGAAAGAGGTCAATCATATCAAAGATAATGATTGAATGTCAAGACTCAGCTCACAAAGGTATACTTCTTAGTAAGGTGATAGAGATGATCAGATATAGCCACTAACTCATCTAAGTTGGGACCCATGTAGGATACTAAACCAGCTAAGCTGCCGAACCCACATAGGATTTCAGTGCAGTCTTCATCACCGTCGAACCCACAGAGGATTTCAGTACGGTCTTCATCGCTGCCGAACCCACATAGGATTTCAGTGCAGTCTTCATCGCCACCAAACCCACGGAGGATTTCAGTACGTTCTTCATTGCTACCGAACCCACATAGGATTTCAGTGCAGTCTTCATCACCACCGAACCCACGGAGGATTTCAGTACGGTATTCATCGCTGCCGAATCCACATAGGATTTCAGTGCAATCTTCATCGCCGCCGAACCCTCGAAGGATTTCAGTACGGTCTTCAACGTTGTTGAACCCACATAGGATTTCAGTTTAGTCTTCATCGCCGCCGAACCCACAGGGGATTTTAGTACGGTCTTCATCACTGCTGAACCCACATAGGATTTCAGTGCATTCTTCATCGCCGCCAAACCCATAGAGGATTTCAGTACGGTCTTCATAGTCGTAGTCACAGCCAGCTCTAGGGTTCCCACACACAGCATGCTCGTTTCCGGGAGGGTCCGCTTCACGAGCAAAGGGGTCAATACATCAATTGACACGTAGTCTGGATTTTATGTATCTCAAAGTTCTGTCTCGACAAGATGAACTCAACGTGACAGAAGGCGCGTCAATCGGACGCCCGATCTGAGAGTTATTGGCTTTTTCGTTTCAGGGGCCCGGTTGGTTTTTAAGTCAAAACCAACCTGATCGCACTCCAACTGCATCCAAACCTCGAGAGGAGTAACCCAAAATGTTTGTCTCACTAGGAGTAATCCAAAAAAGTTGGCGGCACGTCAATCGGATGTCCGGAGCTCAAGTTATAAGTGTTTCCGCTATGAGGGCCCGGTTGGTTTCGTGTTCGAACCAACCCGGCCGTACCAAAAGTTCTCCTAAACCTTGAGTGTAATATACCGAAACGATCGTCTCGATCCAAGGATCGCATCACAACTGAAAGTGCGTCGATCGGAGGTCTGTAGCCCAAGTTATGGGAAAAAGACCGAAAGTGGGGGGTCTGGGCCCGGTCTGACCCGGGCCAACACCCATGGGTCGGCCCGAACCGGTTCGACCCATCCCGGGTCCAGGACCGGCCCATTAGGTCATAGCCCAGCTCGGTGGGCGTGGCCTGGTCTGGTCCGCGCAGCCCGGCCCGTCCCGGCCGGGTGGCGCGTAGGCTCGGCCAGCGGCCGAGCACAGGGGGACGAGGTCCCCCACCCTTCCTTTGCCAGTGGACGCGGTGCTGGTCGCCGCTTCACCCCCAGATCTCGTGCGGCCGCGAGATCCGGTCAGCCAACTTCCGCAGCAGCGGCTCCTACCAGCGGCGTGCCAGCGCGACGCCGCGCTGGCGCGGCGCGCCGACAGTGCCTTCCGCGGACCACCGGACGCGCTCCAGTGGTCCGTTTTGCCCGCCGTCTGTGCATGCAGCTCTCCCGGGACCCGTAGAATACTGCGAAGGGTCAAAACGCCTTTGCGTCCTGCTTCATCATCGCCCGTCGATCCGCACACCAAGAACAGAGAATCAGTGGGTTCGGACTTGTTCGTTGGTCCGCACCCACCGCGTTAGTGGTTCAAACGACTTTCAAACAATTTAAACACATGTTGAGGATATAATCCACATAGATTTAAATTAAACCAAACCCCCTACCTCAAGCGTTGTTGAACGAAGGTTCGTCGCGAGCAAAAGGACGTCGCGTAAGAAGGATCGTCAGCATCGCGGGACACGGTATCGCGGAGAAAAGGATCGTCGGCGTCGTGGTACACGGTGCCGCGGAGAAGAGGATCGGCGTCGCAGTACACGACGTCGCGTCGTCGATCACCGAGGAACTTGAGTTCTTTATCGTCTTTCATCGGAGGTCAGCGTTCTTCGTCGGTGACAGTGTTTTCTTCATGTTCTTCGTGGAGGAAGATGATGATTCCAAGGTTCATCTCCAATCCTTCTCACACAACCAAAACAACAATAAAATAATGTGTTGCCTTATTTTATTACTCATGTCAACCCTTAATTGAAATTCAAAATTAACAAAAGATTTAATTAACGTGCATTGACCAATTAATGAGGCATTTAATAAACCAATTAAATGCGAGAGTTGACTTGGCATTTAAGAGGGGGTGTGGGTCAGTTACCAAAATAAATTCACGTGGGAGGTAAAAAGGAAATAAAGGGGGTGGGGCTTGTGTGGGCCCCATCTCACTAATATCCGACCTTGGAGTTAGGGTATTAGTGGGTCCCACTCCAACCACCATTCCTAGGTTATCATTACTTAGAATAAAAATAAAATTGTAGCCCAATATTTTATTTTTATTCTTTAGTTAACCCAATTAATTAATAGCATCACCCGATTAAACGCAACTCCGGAAGAGGTGTTCTTAAGCAATTATCGGCACTGCGATTCCATCGGTGCCCTCGAAATTCAATTCCGAGCACCGGCTCAAAAGTTAGGAAAACCCTCTCGTTCATTCACTGAACGTATCCGATCTAAACTTTGGAAATTGATTCTGGGCACACCGGGCCTCGGAATCAGGTGCCATCAGAAACCGTGTTCTTGTAAAATCCTAAAAAAAATTAAGAAAAAAATTTCCCTTTAATTTTACGGGTCTTTACATTACTCCCACCTCAGGGCTTTACGTCCTCGTAAAGATACATCATAAACTAGGGAAACAAATGTGGGTACTGAGAATGCATCTGAGCCTCCCGCTCCCAAGTGCTCTCCTGTAAGTTCTCGTGCTGCCATCTGATGCACACTAGAGGTATCGACCTTCCATGCAGGACCCACTCCTGTCGATCCTCAATCTCCACCGGGACCTCCACAAAAGTTTCCCCATCATCAATGTCCAACTCCCCATGGTCGATGATATGCGTCGGGTCGTGCACGTATCTCCTCAGCTGAGATACGTGGAAGACGTCATGCACCCGATACAACTGAGGTGGTAGAGCCAGGCGATAGGCCACCTCGCCTATCCTGATGAGGACCTGGAATGGTCTGATGAAGTGCGGAGATAACATGACGCCCTGACCAAATCTCCATAATCCACATCGAGGTGAGACCTGTAAGAAGACGTGGTCTCCATCCTTGAACTCTAGTGGTCTCTTCCTCCTGTCAGCATAAGACTTCTGCCGGCTCTGAGCTGTCCTCATCCACTCCTGGATGACCTAGACCATCTCTGTCCTGGCCTGGACTATCTTTGGTCCCACAAGTGCGGACTCCCCAGGGTCTGTCCATCACAGAGGTGATCTGCAAGGTCAGCTGTACAATGCCTCGTATGGTGTCATATCGATGGTGGAGTGGTATCTGTTGTTGTACATGAACTCCACCAAGGGTAGGTGGTCCTCCTAGCTGCGACCAAAGTTGAGGAAACAGGCACGAAGCATGTCCTCGAGAGTCTGAATGGTCCTCTCTGTCTGACCATCTGTCTGAGGGTTAAAGGCGGTGCTCAGACGTAGCTGTGTCCTGAATGCCTCCTAAAACCCCTTCCAAAGCCAGGAAGTAAAGCGAGCATCTCGATCGGAGAGGATACATGATAGAACACCATGAATTCGTACAATCTCCTGAACGTAGAGACGTCCCAAGCTCTCTATTGAGCCCTGCTCTCTGATGGGTAAGAAGTGGGCCGACTTGGTGAGTCGGTCGATAATCACCCAAATGAAGGTGTCACCTCTGGAAGTACATGGAAGTCCAGTCACGAAATCCATAGATATCCCATCCCACTTCCACTCCGGGACCTCCAAGAGCTATACGAAGCCTGCTAGTACCTGGTGCTCTGCCTTCACCTGCTGGAAGGTGAGGCATCGAGAAATGAACTCAGCTATAGCCTTCTTCATACCCATCCACCAGTGTTGTCTTCTGAGATCCTGGTACATCTTCGCCACTCCTGGATGTACCGCTAAAGGTGAAGTGTGAAACTCTCTCAGAACATCCTCCTGTAAAGCAGCCAGTACCATGGTACGTCCTCTAAAAAGGATGAAGTTCTCTCCTCCTACATAGAATCCATCAGGTGCCTGAACTGAGGATATCTGTGCACGCTGCGTCTCACAGTCAGCGTCCCCACGCTCTACCTCTCTGACCCGGTATAGTAGTGGAGGAGTGACTGTGAGTGACTGAAGAAAGGCTGCTCCATCTCTATCCACGAAGGATATCTTCAATGTGGCTAGCTGCTCCCTCGCCTCACCGAATAGCTGAATGCCCGTCCTCCTGTTGAGGGAATCAGCTACCACATTCCCCTTTCCAGGAGTATAGACTATCTCAAAGTCATAATCCTTAAGGAACTCAAGCCATCGCCACTGTCTCAGATTCAGGTCCTTCTGTGAGAAGATGTACCTGAGACTCTGGTGGTCAGAGTACACTGTAAAGTGCTCTCCCATCAGATAGTGTCGTCACATCTTTAGAGAGAAGACCACTGCTGCTAACTCTAGGTCATGGGTAGCATAGTTCTGCTCATGCTGCCTCAACTAATGTGATCCATAGGCAATCACGGCCCGCTCCTGCATCAATACACATCTGATTCTGGTCCCTGATGCATCGCAGTAGACTACTTATCCTACTCACTCTTCCGGTAGCCTCAAGATAGGCGCGCTGGTCAATCTCTATCTCAGCTTTTGGAAGCTCTGCTGACATCTTTCTGACCACACGAAGGGTTTCCCCTTCTTCATCAAAGCTGAGATTGGGTGCCGCAACTTTGGAGAAGTCTGGCACAATTATCCGGTAGTACCCAGCTAGACCCAAGAAACTTCGCACCTCCGTCACTCTCCTGGGTGGCTCCCAAGCTAGAACTGCCTCGATCTTCGCAGGATCCACCATAACTCCTACCTCAGAGATGACATGTCCCAAGAAGTAGACCTCACATAACCAGAACTGACACTTCAAGATCTTTCCATAAAGTTGGTGCTCTCGGAGTGTGTCTAGTACAACTCGCAAGTGGTAGGCGTGCTCCTCCTCAGTGGTCGAGTATATCAATATTTCGTCGATGAAGACCACCACAAATCAATTGATGTATGGCTGAAAGATCCTGTTTATGAGACCCACGAACACTGTTGGAGCATTGGTTATGCCGAAAGGCAAAACCAAGAACTCATAGTGGCCATACCGACATCTGAAGTTCATATTCTACACGTCCTCGTCTCGAACTCTGAGCTGATGATAGCCTGACCTGAGGTCTATCTTCGAGAACCACCATGCTCCCTTGAGCTGATCGAAGAGGTCATCAATCCTCGGTAGCAGATACTTGTTCCTCACGGTCACCTGGTTTAGGCGACGATAGTCGACACACAGTCGCAGGCTCCCATCCGCCTTCTTGGCGAACAATATCAGGGAAGCCGAGGGTGAAACACTGGTTCAGATGAATCCCTTGCCCTGCAAGTCCTCCAGCTGTACCCGTAGCTCTTGAAGCTCATCGGGGGGAAATCCAATATGCTGGAGTGGATATCGGGGTTGTCCCGGGGTACAGGTCAATATAAATGTCTACCTCTCTACGAGGGGGTAGTCCTGGAACGTATTCAGGAAAAACGTCCACATACTATTCCACCACTACAGGAAAACTAGGACTATGCACGTCAACTGTTCCTTGGATGAGGCTAGCCAACTGATGAGTGATGGGATGTCCTCTCCTCTATGAGAGTCTATCCTATGCTGCAAAGTCTCCCTTCTCACTGGTGAAGGTGAACCTACTCCCATCAGTGCGTACACACCGCACCTTACACCTAATAAAGTCAATCTGATCATGGACTATAGATAACCAATCCATGCCCAAGATGACGTCTTAAGGCCTCGACGCTGCTACAAGAAGATCGCAGCTGAAGCTCTCACCTCCTAGAGTAAACTCACACTATCGGAACCAGTGTGTAATCATCGAGTCTGCTCCCGTAGAAGTCTCTAGCCGTCAGGATCGAGCTAATGGCTCCGTCGGAATCTCAGAGCTCCGAACAAGGGCAGCGACAATAAAAGAATAACTCGCTCCGGTGTCTATAAGAACTGCAGCCAGGGTGGAGTAGACACAGATAGTACCTCGAATCATCTTTGGCGCGCCATGGTCGTAGGCCTCCGCTGCCTGAATCTGAGCCTGTCTCTGCCCGCCAACTCCTTGTGGTCGGGGTGGACCTCCTGGTGGTGGTGGTGGTAAAGCCTCATTGTGTCGCCCACCACCTGTTTCTCGGCCAACTCCCTTGCCTCATCCGCCTGCTCTGGGCGGACCACCACAGTTGACCCTCTGCCTCTGCCTGGGTGGCACCTCAATCGTCTGATGCTCCTCTGCACGGTGGGTCGGGCAGTCATGAGCCAAGTGGCATTTCCCGCCGCATGCGTAGCACTGCCTGCTCCTTGGAAGGCTGGCTCTGCGCCCTGTGCCCTGCACCTCTGATCCAGTGTCCTGAGGTCGTCTTCTTGATGGTCCGGTCCGCCTGGACCCCTGTGACATCCGTCGACTGCCAGCTGCAGACGACTCTGTTACGTGCCGCCCTGCAGTAGGTCTCGCTACTGGCGTAGGCTCAGCAACAAAGCTCTCTATGAGAAGAGCTCGCTCTAGTACTCCTGCCTGTGTCAGAATGCTGAGCGAGATCATCGATGCCCTGATCTCATGCCTCAGTCCCTACTTGAAGGTCCGGGTCGGGAAGAATGGGTCCCGTACCATGTCCGTCGAATAGCGCGAGAGATCGGTAAATCTCACCGAGTACTGGGCGACCGTCATGCTGCCCTGTCGCAGCTGTAGAAGCTCCTGGATTCTCACCGCACGGAGGGTGGCTGGGATGAACTCCGAGAGAAAGAGGCTCTCAAAGTCCGTCCAGAGGAGTGATGCCTCGTCGTGCACCTGGAGCATCAAGCTCCACCATCTTCATGTTGTCGCGTGCAGGAGGCTCGCTGCAAGGATCACCATGCGGTCAGCTGGTGTCCCCACTAACCTGAAAACTCGCACAACCGCCTCCAGCCAATCCCCGGCTGCCTGAGGGTCCGTCTCCCTACGGACCCTAGGCGGTCTCTGATGCTGAAACTCTTGCAGTGCACTAAGGCGACGTGAAATATCAGCGGCTGGGGCCGGTAGCATCGGTGGCTCGGCGGGTAGAGGTACCGCTGGTGCCTCCGTTGTCAAAGGGCCCTGCACTGAGGCCTCGTCGCTCAGTGGGCTGTCATCTCGCACAAAGCTCAGAACCATAGTTGGCTGCCATCGTGGGGCCATCCTGAAAAGAAATAGGTGCACCACGGTCAAACAGTATACCTGGTGAGCTGACACAAAGTAATCACAAAGAAAACTTTTGAAACACAAATGCAATCAATGTTTTCGTGCATTGAGTCGGAAATCAGAAGTCAGGGTCCTGGTGTATAGATACGTCGGTCGCCGCACCAACACTGGACTCCCTGGACTGATAACCATACTCAATACCCTTAACACTATTGCTTCACATAGAAGAAAGATCAAAGTCCAGAGTTCTGCGGTAGAACCGAACACCTTTGATACCAATTTGTCACGACCCATCCTCAGCACCCGTGTCGTGACTACCCCAAGCCCGCCTCCCATATGCCAGGGGCTGGCGACTAGCACCAAGGAATAAATCCCGAAAAAGTGGATGGAATTGCCTTTATAAAGTAACAAACACCACAGAGTAATCAAGCATAAGTAAAAACTAAGTAAAACTGGGAAAAATAGTAGTGCGGAAAAGTAATTGGGCCAGAATACAAACCCAAACTGAAAGTAAAGTATAACTGGAAAGAAAGTACAGCAGCTGAAAGTAAATTAGAAACGTCGAGTCGTCCACTAAAAGTCCCACCTATAGGGCGGGTACAAATTTCCTCATCAGCCCCTCGGGTCCAGCCATCCACTCCATGTACGTCCCGCCCAGTAGTCCACCTCCAAGTACCGACTGCTCCACAGGCCTCAACCGCAATCAGCGCTATCTGTCGTCTGCATCCAACACAACGTAGTGCGGGCATAGCCCGTGCAGGGGTGAGTATACGCTGCTCAGTAGGGACCCCGAGACCCCCGATGGTCTCCCCGAACCCACAAAGTATAATCCACAAAGTAATGATACAATCACGAAGTAACAACCAACACTACTTAGATATATGCCCATACATATACCTAAGTCATCAATTCTCATTCGGCTCCAACATCCGAGCCCAAGTTCGATCACGTCCACAAAGGAGAACACAAACCAATCCACATAAGAAAGAAAGTCAATCATATCGAAGATAATGATTGAAAGTCAAGACTCGTCTCAGAGAGGTATACTTCTTCGTAAGGTGATAGAGATGATCAGATATAGCCACTGACTCATCTAAGCTGGGACCCACGTAGGATACTAAACCAGCTAAGCTGTCGAACCCACATAGGATTTCAGTGCAGTCTCCATCGCCGTCAAACCCACGGAGGATTTCATTACGGTCTTCATCGCTGCCGAACCCATATAGGATTTCAGTGCAGTCTTCATCGCTACCGAACCCACGGAGGATTTTAGTACGGTCTTCATCGCTGCCGAACCCACATAGGATTTCAGTGCAGTCTTCATCACCGCGAAACCCACGGAGGATTTTAGTATGGTCTTCATCGCTGCCGAACCCACATAGGATTTCAGTGCAGTCTTCATCGCCGCCGAACCCACGGAGGATTTCAGTACGGTCTTCATCGTTGCCGAATCCAAATAGGATTTCAGTGTAGTCTTCATCGCCACCGAACCCACAGAGGATTTCAGTACGGTCTTCATCGCTGTCGAACCCACATAGGATTTCTGTGATGTCTTCATCGCCGCCGAACCCATGGAGGATTTCAGTACAGTCTTCATAGTCGCAGTCGCAGCCAGCTCTAGGGTTCCCGAACACAGCATGCTCATTTCCCGGAGGGTCCGCTCCACGAGCAAAGAGGTCGATACATCAGCTGACACATAGTCTAGAGTTGATGTATCTCAAAGTTCCGTCTCGACAAAAGAAACTCAACGTGACAGATGGCGCGTCAATCGGACGCCCGGTCTGAGAGTTATTGGCCTTTTCGTTCCAGGGGCCCAGTTGGTTTTTAAGTAAAAACCAACCTGAACGCACTCCAACTGCATCCAGACCTCAAGAGGAGGAAGCCAAAAGGTCTGTCTCACTAAGAGGAATCCAACAAAGTCGACGGAACGTCAATCGGACGTCCGGAGCTCAAGTTATAAGCGTTTCCGCTCCGAGGGCCCGGTTGGTTTCGTGTTCGAACCAACCCGGCCATACCCAAAGTTCTCCGAAACCTTGAGTGTAACATTCCGAAACGACCATCTCGATCCAAGTATTGCATCTCAACTGACGAGGCATCGATCGGAGGTCCGTAGCCCATGTTATGGGAAAAAGATCAAAAGTGGTCCAAAAGTGGGGGGTCTGGGCCCAGTCCGACCCGACCCAACCCCCCTGGGTCGGCCCGAACTAGGTCGACCCAACCCAGGTCCGGGTCCATCCCATTAGGGCACAACTTGGCCCAATGGGCACAGCCCGGTCCGGTCAGCGCAACCCGGCCCTGCCCGGCCGGGTGGCGTGCTGGCTCGACCAGCAGCCAAGCATGGGGAGGCGCGGTCCCCCACCCTTCCTTTGCTAGCGGATGCGGCGCTGGTCACCGCGTCACCCTCGGATCCCGCAAGGCCGGGGGATCCGGTCAGCAGCTACCGCCGCGGCTTTAGCCGCTGCGGCTGCTACCGGCGGCGCGCCGGCAGCGCCTTCCGCAGACCACCGGACGCGCTCCGATGGTCCATTTTGCCCGCCGTCTGCGCCAGTGGCTCTCCTAGGACCCATAGAATACTGCGAGGGGTTCAAAACGCCTTTGCGGCCCGCTTCATCATCACCCGTCGATCTGCACACCAAGAACAGAGAATCGTTGGGTTCGTACTTGTTCGTTGGTCCGCACCCACCGCGTTAGTGGTTCAAACGACTTCCAACAATTTAAACACATGTCGAGGATATAATGCACATAGATTTAAATTAAACCAAACCCCTTAACTCAAGCACTATTGAATGAAGTTTCGTCGTAGGAAAAATGACGTCGCGGAAGAAGGATCGTTGGCGTCGTGGTACACGACGTCGCGGAGAAAAGGATCATCGACGTCGCGGTACACGGCGTTGTAGAGAAGAGGATCGGCGTCGTGGTACACGGTGTCGTGTCTTCGATCACCGAGGATCTTGAGTTCTTCGTCATCTTTCATCAAAGGTCGGCATTCTTCGTCGGTGACAGTGTGTTCTTCGTGTTCTTCATGAAGGAAGATGAGGATTCCAAGGTTCCTCTCCAATCCTTCTCACACAACCAAAACAAAAATAAAATAAGGCGTTGCCTTATTTTATTACTCACGTCAACCCTTAATTGAAATTCAAAATTAAAACACGATTTAATTAACGTGTGTTGACCAATTAATGATGATTTTAATAAACCAATTAAACGTGAGATTTGACTTGGCATTTAAGAGGGGGTGCGGGTGAGTTACCAAAATAAATGCACGTGGGAGGTAAAAAGGAAATAAAGGGGGTGGGGCTCATGGGGGCCCCACCTCACTAATATCCTACCTTGAAGTTAGGGTATTAGTGGTTCCCACTCCAACCACCATGCCTAGGTTATCATTACTTAGAATAAAAATAAAATTGTAGCACAATATTTAATTTTTCTTCTTTATTTAACCCAATTAATTAATAACCTCACCTGAGAAAACGCAACACCAGAAAAGGTCTTCTTAAGCAATTACCGGCGATGCGATTCCATCGGTGCCCTCGGAATTCGATTCCGAGCACCGGTTCAAAATCTCGGAAAACCCGCTCATTCATTCACTGAACGTACCCGAGCTAAACTTTGGAAATTGATTTCGGGCACATCAGGCCTCAGAATCAGGTGCCGTCAGAAACTGTGTTCTTGTAAAATCCCAAAGAAAATTAAGAAAAAAAATTCCCTTGAATTTTATGGGTATTTACACCCCCTTTCACACTCATCAAGCCCTCTTAATTACACACGATGCTGTGCCAATATACCATGATGGATTCTACCCGAACTTCCTTTATGCCTCCGGGTTTCTCTATCTTTCATTTTGTTGTTCTCTTTTCTTTTATTTAGAACTTCAAAATTCTGTATATATGCTCCAATATCATGTTCCAAGATCCACCTCTCACTCTCTTTCGTGGTTATACTTGCTTATAATTGAATCTCTCATCGATACTTCCCAATAAGCACACTTGGTTTACAGGAACTTCCCGAAGTTTTACCCAATTTTAAGAGCACTCTAACTTCTGTTTTAAGACACCATTATCTTTGTAAATTCTGTATTTTAATTATGAAAGACTTCTTTGTTAATTTTTGGTTTTATATAAAAGAATTTATTCTCTACTATTTGTAAAATCTCTATGGTATTCCCCTTAAAACCAAACAAAAATGTTTTAATGCTAATGTTTCTAAAATGCATCTCTCATATGTTGTCACTTATGTTTGACACCACTTACCATGTTATAAGCCTATTTTACCATATGAATGTCCATTTATTTCTAATTCTTTCATTATATGTACACTTTCATGATATTCCCATTGGTTATGATTGATGTCATGATTGTGGTACCCAATTATTTTCATGGGTACCCTTATGTTTGTGTATGGTTGAATATGTAGGATTATATATGTGTTAAGAAAATTTATGTGGCAAGGATATTCATGAATATTTTGAGATGGGTGCGCCCATATAGCGCTCCAATGCTTTGGGTATGGTTAAGTCTCATGAGATGCGATGTGAAACGGGATTGGCGGTTAGCCTTGACCTATACTAAAATGGGAAACAGGATTGGCAGTTAGCCTTGAACTGTACTAATGATATGATTTAAGATTATACCACATTTATATGATTCCATGTTATCATGTTCCCATGCTTATATTAAATGATTTCATAAGTTTCATGCTTTGGATACCATTATGTCATGCCTCTAAATTCATGTGCTTAAGGTGTATCCTTATGTTCATTCCCTTACTGGGCATTTTTAGCTCATCCCTTTGTTCATGTGTTCCCCAGGGTACCCTACGCGGATGTAGGGGCTCAAAGGAATTTAGGAGCTCATTATGGATATTAAATAAAGAATTGTTTTTTTAGCCCCATGTTTTATGTTATATGTACCTAGTCTTCCAAGACACTAGACATAACGATCGTTGGCTTGTACTCTGATGGGTATTTCTGCTTGAAAAAATGAAATGTTTTATATAAAAGGCTTGGTTTCATATAGTTGGTATCAGAGGATGGTCTAGTTATTTTTGGAGATTAGGAATAGAGAACATTAGTGAGAACCTTAAGGATGAGACCATGTATAAGAAAACAGTCCTAAATTTTGGTGAGTATAAAGTGAGTGGTTTATCAAGAAAATGCATCCCTATCTGGATACGAGAAGGTAGAGGTGGCTCTGGCAGAGATGTATCTAAGGGTAAAACTCGAAAACACCGCTTTGAACTAGACTCGAATGGGAACTGGTGCACGACAACGACCCTTGCTACACTCTTGGTTACGAGACTACCGGGGGATATACTTTGGTAGATTTAAAAGCATAGTACAAGCCATTATTAAGAGAGAGAAAAAAGCCGATGAGAATATAAGTTAGGAAATAGATTGAGGATAACCTAGATATAAACATAAGGAATCACAAGTTAGGATATACTTTTTCTTTATAAGTTCACACTTTTATGTTCAAAGTTTCTTTTTATGCTCAATAGCTAAGTATTCAAGACCACTAATTATATGTTCTTTTTCTTAGTTAATGGATGGAAATAGAAGAACACGTTCCAACAACCAATTTGAGAGGCAATTTAATGATTGACCTAATGACATGTCTGATGTGACGAAAGAAGGTGCTCAAAACTTCATGGAAGTACTTTCTCAGCTGGCTCGAGTTATGAATAATAACTTGAATCATGTGTAACGTCTCCCTCCTCCAAGGAAAGAGAAAGTTGTCATAGAATCCTTCATGAAGAAAAGGCCTCCCAAGTTTAGTGGGTCTTCTGATCCCCTCCTCGTAAAACAATGGATTAAGTCCATTTACAAGATTTTCTCTGTCCTCCAGTGCTTGGAAGAAGAGAATTTCTTACTAGCAGTCTATCATTTTGATGGGGAAGCTGATCAGTGGTGGAAACTGATAAAGAATACGAAGTCCCAAGAGGAAATTGATTCCATAGAATGTGAGGAATTCAAGAGGATGTTTTTCAACAAATATTTTCCTCGAACCCTCCATCTCAAGATGGAAAGAGAGTTACTTGGACTCAAGAATAAGGAAGATGAGTCCATTGGGGTGTATAAAGCGAACTTTAAATGTCTTACAAGGTATGCCTCAGGCTTTGTCATGAACACCGAATGTAAGGTGGATCTCTTATTTAGCGGACTAAAGCTGAGTCTACGATAAGTGTTGGCAATTCGATTCTTCGACAGCTATGAAGAGATTTTCCGTTGTGCCCTCAAGGTTGAAATGGAGATGGGAGACTCTCAGTGGTCTCATGGGCCTAGTGACAAGAAGCGGAAAATTGAGAACAACATGGGTGGTTCATCAAACAAATCCCATGATGGAAAGAAATCTCACTTTCCCCTTTGCAAGAACTATGGGAAGAAGCATCTTGGTGACTGCCTCAAGGGAACCAGTAATTGATTCAAATGCGGAAAGTTTGGTAATGTGGCCAAGAACTGCAGAAGGGATATGAAAAATACTACTAATGTTGAAGAAGAACGGAAGGTTAAGATCAACAATCAGACTGCAGTGCAGTGTTTTAACTGCAAGGAGCTTGGGAATTATGAGAACAATTACCTTAAGCTGAGGGTTTTCAGAGGCAATCAACAACAACATCCAAGGAAATAAGGAAGGTCTTATGCTATCACTACTGCTGAGGTGGAGCCAGAAAATTATGTGGTGATAGGTACGCTTGTTATTAATTCAAGAATAGCGAACGTACTATTTGATTCTGGTTTTATGAATTCTTTCATATCATGCAAGTTTAGTAGAACTATTCAAATACCACCTCAAAATTTGGAGAAAAAGTTATCTGTGAGAGTAGAGAATGGGGAAATTATCGCATCAATGGTTTATAACCCCTCTTTGGTTAATGTTTGTGGACTGAACCTCACAAAAAATCATTTCATACTTCCTTTAGTGGAGTTTGATGCTATATTGGGCATGGATTGGCTATCTTGGTACAGGGACAACATCAATTGTAAGGAAAGGGAGATTACTCTTCACATCCCGAAGCTTCCTCCGATTCTTTACAAGTGTAAGGTGGAAGATGAGTCTCCTTTAGAATCATCATCTCAAGTTTGGATATTGATTCCTTATGAGCATGCATTCCTAGCTCAAATGATTGAGAAAAAGGAGAGAACCATGCTTGAAGACATGCCCATCGTGAGGGATTACACTGATGTATTCCCTGAAGAATTTCCTGGTCTTCCCCCTGACCGAGAGGTTGAGTTCTAAATTTAACATTTCCCTGGATCTCTGCCAATCTCAAAGACACCTTACAGAATGGCCACCGTAGAGCTAGAATAGCTAAAGAAGCAGTTATAGGAGAATATGGATAAAGGTTTTATATGCCCGAGTGCTTCACCGTGGGGTGCTCCAGTACACTTCGTCTAGAATAAGGATAGATCAATGTGACTCTGCATTGATTATCTTGAGCTCAATAAAACCACTATAAAGAACAAGTATCCCATTCCACAGATAGATGACTTGTTCGATCAGCTTTGTGGGGCCAGTTATTTCTCTAAGGTCAACCTTCGGTCGGTATATCACCAACTAAAGGTGAGGAAGTAAGATATTCCCAAGACTGCCATTCGAGCGAGGTATGGACACTATGAGTTCATAGTGATGCCCTTCGGAATCACTAATGCACCGGAAATTTTCATGGATTTAATTAATAGAGTCTTTAGATATTACCTCAACAAATTTGTGGTGGTCTTTAGTGATTATATTCTGATATACTCCAAGAGAAAGGAGGAATATGATGAGCATTTGGAAACTGTGTTAATGAAATTGCGAAGGGAGATGTTGTATGAAAAGTACAGAAATGTGAGTTTTGGATGGAGGAAGTATCATTCTTGTGGGATGTTATCACCAGGAAAGGGATATTTGTGGACCCTTCCAAGACAAAGGCAATTGAAGAGTGGCCGAGGCCAACTTCTGTAACGGAGATCCTCAACTTTTTAGGTCTAGCTGGGTATTATCGACGATTCATGAAGAATGTTTCACGATTGTCAAACCCAATGAACAAGCTGACACCGAAGGGAGTAAAGTTCATCTAGACACATGAATGTAGAGACTGTTTCAAGGAGTTGAAAAAGAGGCTTATTACTGCACCGGTACTCACACTACCTTCAAGTGGTGAACTCTTTGTGGTGTATAGTGATGCTTCTATGAAAGGCTTAGGCTGTGTGCTAATGAAAAATGATAATGTGATAGCCTATGCCTCAAGGAAGCTGAATATTTATGAGAAAAACTATCCCATGCATGATCTGGAGTTGGTGGCTGTGATCTTTACATTGAAAATCTTGCGGCATTATCTATATGGGGAAAAATGTGACATATATACTAACCACAAGAGTCTCAAATATATATTCACACAGAAAGAGCTTAATATGTTCCAACTAAGATGGATAGAGCTCATAAAGGATTATGACTGCTCAATCCACTTCCATCCCGGTAAGGCAAACAATGTGGAAGATGCTCTAAGTATAAAGGATCTTGCATCTTTGTCAATGATGATAATTGAAAAGGATCCGATCTTCTTGGATTTGAAAAGGATGGACATTGGAATCATTAAGGGAGGAACATCATCTATCCTTTCTCAAATGATTTCTCAACCATCCTTCTTGTAGAATATAAAGGTTGCTCAAAGAAAGGATGTGGAAATTTAGAAAAGGGTGGAAGCTGTTAAAAATGGGAAATCCTCTGATTTCAAAATTGATGAGGAAGGAGTTTTACGATTTGGGAAATGATTATGTGAACCATCTGATCGAGAGATAAATAAGGAGCTATTGAATGATGCACATAGCTTGACCTTCTCTATCAATCCCGGGAGTACCAAAATGTATCGTGATCTCTGAGAAAACTTCTGGTGGGAAAACATGAAGAAAGAGATTGAGGAATATAGATCAAGGTGATTGGTATGTCATCAAGTTAAAGATGAACGAAAAAAGTCCAAAGGTATGATGCAGCCATTGCCTATACCTATGTAGAAATGGGAAAATATTACTATGGGCTTTGTCACGGGTCTCCCGAAGAAGTCGTAGGGAAATAATGTGATATGGGTTATGGTTGACCGACTCACCAATACATCCCATTTCATTTCTATTCGAGAAGATATCTCACTTGAAAAACTTGGAAGCTTATATGTGAAGGAAGTGGTGAGACTGCACGGTGTTCCGCTCTCAATTGCCTCTGACCGTGATTCAAGGTTTACCTCTAAATTCTGAAGGAGTCTTCAACATTCTTTGGGTACTAAATTGAGTTTCATCATGGCCTATCACCCCCAAACTGATGGTCAATATGAAAGGAACATTTAGACACTTAAAGATATAAAAAGAGCCTGCTCTCTAGAATTCAAAGGTGGTTGGGATCAGCATCTCCAATTGGTTGAGTTCTCATACAACAACAGCTTCAACTCAAGTTTTTAGATGACTTCATATGAATCTCTGTATAGAATGCGATGTAGAATTCCAACCTGTTGGGATGAAGTTGGAGAAAGAAAGATACTTGGACCTAATCTTGTTCAAGAGATGACATAGAAGGTTCAAGCCATCGGGAAACACATCAAAGCTACTCAAAGTTGGAAAAAGAGCTATGCTCACAACCGTCGAAGGGACTTGGAGTTCGACATTGGAGATAAAGTTTTCCTTTGAATATCTTCATTGAAGAGAGTCATGTGATTTGGGAAGAAAGGGAAGCTAATCCCAAGGTATATTGGCCCCTTTGAGATCCTTGACCGCATAGGAGTCGTGGCCTATCGGCTTGCACATACACCAAATATGGATCGAGTTCATGTTGTTTTCTACGTATGACTCTTGAGGAAGTGCATACCTGATCCCTCACATGTACTAAACATAGAGGTGGTGCAGCTGGAAGATGATCTATCCTATGAGGAGCAGCCCGTAGAGATTCTGGATCGGAGAGATAAGGTTCTACGCAACAAGACAACCTATCATGTCAATGTTTTGTGGAGGAACCATAAGTTTGAGGAAACAACATGGGAATTGGAGGAAGCAATGAAGGAAAAGTACTCACACCTGTTTTTTTCTTAGTATGTAAAATGAAATTTTGAGGGAGAAATTTCATAAGGGGGAAGAATGTAACGACCCAATGTTTTTAATGGAAATTACCTTCTTATAAATATGCCATAAAATCACATAATAATGAACTACTAAGTGGTAAGTGACCTTTAAACATATGGTTGTCACTTATGTGTTTGGAGTTTCGAAAATCCAGCATACACGGTTGTGTTCAAGATGTTTTTTGGAGTCCGATAAGAAAAAATTAATTTTTTGGTGAATAGTAACCTGCCCTAATGAATAGTAACCTCACCTATGATAGTATAAAAATAATATTCAAGTTGGAAGTACAATATACCTATGTTTTAGAATGAGTTAATTCATGTTTTCAATCTGATTTTTGATAATAAAATATGATTCTAATTAAATATTAAAATAATCATATTTAGAAAATTATTTTTGAAAAATGGACTTCATTTTTGGATTCTACACGTCGAAACATGGTTAGGGTGAATTTTTTGGATTTTTTCTGAAATACTTGAATTTTTGATGAATAGTAAAATACGATAAATTACAATAAATGCTAAATACTACATCATAGGTGATGTATGGATGATTTAAGATGATAATCCCGAATAATCCTTGATTATTTTAAGATATATGATGATAATGATCAATTATTCATAGTCTTGGCCTTAAATAATAATCTAATACTTAAAATAATGGGATAAAACCTCCCCTCCCTCACTATAAATACCCCCTCTCCATACATCTTTCCCACACACCTCTCAAGACTTGTACCAAGCCCAAATGCTGCCCAAATATCCTCCCACGCTCCTTCCCCACGTCCAAGGCCTGCTGTTCTTACCAAAAGGCCAAATTCAAAGGCCTTAAGAGGGATCTCAAAGAGAGGAGATCAAAGGGTAAGGATCCCCTTTCATTTTCAAGTGTTTTGTTTTCAATTTCCTTATTTTCTAATACCCTCTTCCCCTTCCCTTATCCAAAAGGCATGAAAGCTCCATAATATTATATATTCTGGATGTTATTTATGTTTATGTAAAAATACAATCATCATGCTTCTTCTCCTCTCCCTCACGTTCTAATATTAAAACACTGTCCGTGATCGACATCGTGGATAATGAGTTTTCAATTTCTTTTATCATCTTTGTTTCTGGTCATGAAACCATTTATGTTATGGTTGAACCAGATTATTATGTATTTTATATATATCCTATTTATGGTCCTGGAATCCTTATACACTCATGATATCAAATAATAATACAAAACAACTTAATTATGGGTAAAATGGATAAAATTAATTCAAGAGTTTATCATTAATGTCTTATGTCATAGTTCTCTTTCACTCCAATTAACCAAATGAATTTTGTAACCTTTTTAATTTTCAATAATTCTATATAATATCAATTCTAGGCAACCAATTTCATCTTACATTTTATCTGAACCTAAATACAAGTGAACTTATCATTAAAACCAAGGAAATAAATGGACCTGAACCATGAAATTGAACCTTATAATCAATCAAAATGGGTATGAATGAACATAAAAAGGTTATACTAAATATTTTACATGTATATAAGGTTTTGGAACTATTGATTAATAAATCTAATTTGAATATTCATGTCATTAATATCAAGCGGAGAACACCAATGATTTTAAGGTAAGGGGCCTCCCCTTTTTAATCATAAGCATGATTGATCTCTATGCTATGCCTTTCTGTGTAATACCAATTGATGGGGTACATTTATACAGCTTCACCATACTTCCCTAATGTTTTATAAGTTATGAGAAACCCCTTTTCTCCCTCATCAAGCCCTCTTAATTATACACGATACCATACCAATAAACCATGATGGATTCTACCCGAACTTCCTTCATTCCTCCGGGTTTCTCTATCTTTCTTTTTTCTGTTGTCTTTTCTTTTATGAAAAACATAAACATTCTATTTATATGCTCCAATATCATGTTCCATGATCCACCTCTCACTCTGTTTTGTGGTTATACATTCTTTTAAGGGAATCTCTCTTCGATACTTTCCAATAAGCACACTTGTTTTAAAGGAACTTCCCGAACTTTTACCCAATTTCAAGAGCACTCTACCATCTGTTATAAGACATCATTATCTTTTTAAATTCTGTATTTTAATTATAAAAACCTTATTGGTTAAATTCTGGTTTTATATAAAATAATTTATTCTCTACTATTTGTAAAAGCTCCATGGTATTTCCCTTAAAACCGCACAAAAATGTTTTAATGGTAATGCTTCTAAAATACATCTCTCATATGTTGTCACTTATGTTTGACACCACTTACCATGTTAGAAGCCTATTTTACCCTATGAGTGTCCATTTATTTCTAATTCTTTTCTTATATAGACACTTTCATGATACGCCCATTGGTTATGATTTATGTCATGATTGTGGTACCTAATTCATTTCATGGGTACCCGTATTTTTGTGTATGGTTGAATATGTATGATTGTATATGTGGTATGAATATTTATGTGGCAAGGATATTAATGAATATGTTGAGATGGGTGCACCCAGATAGTGCTCCAATTCATTGGGTAAGGTTAATTCTCATGAGATGCGATGTGAAACAGGATTCGCGGTTAGCCTTGACCCGTACTAAAATGGGAAACGGAATTGGCAGTTAGCCTTGACCCGTACTAAAGATATGATTTATGATTCTACCACATTTATATGATTCCATGTTTATATGATCCAATGCTTGTATTAAATGATTTCATAAGTATCATTCTTTGGATACCATTACGTCATGCCTCTTAATTCATGTGCTTGAGGTGTATCCTTATGTTCATTCCCTTAGTGGGCATTTCTAGATCTTCCCTTTGTTTATGTGTTCCCCAATGTACCCTATGCGGATGTAAGGGATAAAAGGAAGTTAGGTGCTCCTATGGAGATTAAATAAAGAATTCTTTTTTAGCCCCATGTTTTATGTTATAGTTACCTAGTCTTCCAAGACAATAGACTTAACAATCCTTGTCTTATACTCTTATGGTTATTTATTCTTGAAATAATGAAATGTTTTATGTAAAAGGATTGGGTCCCTATAATCAATCTCATGAATTCAGATGTTAATGTTAAGAGGTCTCCCAAAAGAGGTGATATGTATGCCAACCAAGGTAGACTTTCTTCTCTTCCTTTGAATGTAAAACAATTTGTAAATTATTTTTATGTAGTATGATTGGTTATAGTTGGAAATATTATGGAGGGATACTAAAGGAGTGTTGATCATACGTTTAGATGGGGCACTTATAATGATTCTATTAGATTCCACCACAACTAGATGAATGATATTTTCATAGATAGTTACCATGGATGATTTTATAAATAAAAGAATATCCTTTGAGATATTGAGGGAGTTATTCCAGCTAATTTAGTACTTGATAAGGATATATTTCACATTGAAATGTGTAGTGATGTTATTATTTTGGAATGGTGCATGGTATCAATATTTTTGTTGGAAATGGTTATTCATAAGGAATGATTTATGTAATTATATATATTCATTATGATCATAGAGAGAGGCCATCAATTTTCCAAGTAATAATAATTATTTCCATTTTTATAGGAAGCTTCAAAAATATACAAGAGTAAATTTAATTTATTATGTTGATTATCTATGTGATCAATGGGATGGATTGGATAAGATGTTGTTAAGTATTTCTTAACATCTATAAAATAAATAATTTTCTTCAATTCCAATGTTGGTGATAACTATAGTCTCATTTTGGATAATAATATTGAAGATTGATATTTTGTATAGGAGTATCCTTAATTTGATATCATCATGGAATAATTTATAGAATTATTTTTCGTAGGTTATGGTAAGATATATATTGTGTTTTTTTCCTATTTTGTATATTTTTCCAGTATTCATTCATATATTGTTCTTTTATTTACTACATATGTGGAATTAAATGTTCGTAACCATCCTTGTACCAAGTTATAACTCCCTTTCTATTACACCGTATAATATGGAATTTATATACATAAAAGTGTCTAAAAACATTTAATGGTCCAATAAGAAATTAAATTAAATCCCATATTCATTTCTCCATAGATTACATTAGTATAATTCTCTACGAATAGTGATGTTAATGTATGTTTATGTGTAGATTACTAGAAGGTAAAAAAATATAATAAAAGGACAAGTGTTCACTTCCTCATATAAATTAAATTTTTTATTAGATTAGATGATCCAAGTGGAACTGTAAAATCTATTTTTGTTGTGGATATTTCTAGTTGTAGGTGGGGCTAAATGACATTCTAATTTTTTTTTTCTGAAGTAGATATTGAATGTACATTTTTTATAATGGCAAACAACATGATTAATTGACTAAATATTTTTATAGAAGTAATGAGGATTGTTTCCCTATATATTTATATTATTTCGAGGTTATATTTTACAATGAAATACATATATATTCCCATATTTGGGATAAAATTTTCTACATCATGTAATAATATTTACATTACCAAGAGAGCATTAAATTTATAAAAATATAAGAATTATGGTTTTTAGATCAATTTGATAAAATTCATAAGTCCTTTTAGTATCATGGAATATGATTTATATTATTTTGTTGAAGGGAATGGATTGATTATTTTTTATTATGGACTGGAATAATATTTATATTTTATTAATTTATTATTTTTTTAATAAATATATGAGATTTATTTAAGATATATATAAAATATTGATGTCGAAAAAAATAATAACATATAAGGGGGTTAAATGATCTGATCATAACGAGTGAGACTAATAGGATTTTCATGGGAGAATAATCAATTGAAAATTCATTACCATACCTAACATATGATGTAAATATACTCTATATTGTGATACATCTGTTGTCATGTGGGTGTATTTACGATGTATGATGAGTGAGTAGTTGGTTACGGGTTTGAGAAATAAACAATATCAGCCGAATTACCCAACCCCTGATTTGGAGTTAGTGATAGTTGTATATGAAATTATTTGATATCATGACTACATTTTGGGATTGTTATTCGATGTCTTTTTCAAAATTAATTACCTTAGGTATTTCAAATATTGACATCCTCCTTTGATAAAGAATTCTAGTGGACTATAAATATTATTTTTGACATCCAAATGATTTACTCCCCATATAAAGAGTACAATTATGTTAATGTTCAAACTATGATGAATCAGGTATAGGTTTTGTGTAGGGATTATAGTGACTTATATAAAATAGTCCTCTATTTTGATATTTACCTTTGTGGTCAGATGTTTTGGGATGTTATGTAATTTTGTATATAGGATATGTATTAAATTATTATTATAGTGATTTATTGTCAGGAGCCCAACAAAAATCTATTGATTATTTGGAATAATATATATATTATAGAGAATTATTTATAAGGTTATTATGTGAAAATATATATATGAGGTAATGTAGCAGTCCCATAAAGAATAGGTGTTGTTGTGATACTCACAAGATATAGATTTGGATTATCACATTGTGTTTACAAATTTATATTATGAAATATATTGTTAGAATTTTTCACTCTAGATCAAAAAATATCTTAGAGGGTTTGATTCCTGAAATAAATAATATTATTAAGTAAATATAATAAATTATTGTCCCACAAGTCATCTTTATTACATATACACTTTAGTGGGTTCGTGGAATGATGTGATAATTTATTTTTCTATGGGGTCACAGAGAGCCTGAAAATGTAGAGATATGTTATGTTATATTATTTTTTGGTAAGAAGTGTCTTAACATTCCTTACTAATATTGGATCCAAATTATATTTATGAGCATTATGGGTTTCTTTATATAGTAAAATAGAGACCCATGCTTTACAAAAACATATATTTCATCATTTTAAATGAATATTTAGTACATTAAAAAAAATACAAGCCCCATGACCATAATTTTTTATTATCTTTAGAGACATGGAAACAAAATATTCAATCATTGTTAATGATATTAATCATCTCCCACAAATATCTCCATCATCTGTACTTCATCCTAATACCTTTATTCATAACGTGGGGAAAGAAAACATGAGAAAGGGGTGAGATTAGATTCTTAGTAAGGGTAAATAAAAGAAATTAATATTCATATCATAAGCATAATTGTAAAATAATTTAATCATTATCAATAGAAGATCATGCTCTACATATCAAATATATTAAACGTGAGTGATACAATAAATCGTGGTAGTTCATTAAACCATTAATCATATGGGAATAATTATCATGATCCATGAAATCATTACTATGGAATAATACATAGTATTTGTGGTATTCATATAAGAATTTGATTTTTTTTATCAATTCTACCTACAAAGACCTTTATAACATGTTTGGATTGGGCTACGACCCATGTAATTGCTATAGGATTTGGCTAACCAACCGTGTACCCTATTAAATTTAGGCGTGGGTGAGAACTCATGTACATTAGTATTTTTAGGCTTGGTCTAAAACCCATGTGCCATCTTTATTTGAGGATTATGACAGATCCCATGTACTTTCATGTTTTTTGGCATGTGATACAACCTATGTACCCACTTTCTTTTAGGATTCGTCTACAAACCATGTACCCTTTCATTTTTGGGAATGGGATACAACCCCTTTACATTATGATTTCATATTCAATTTATCCATACCCAATATATTAGATGGAGATATAGGTCGCAGGAATCACATAATAAAATCCTTAATAGATGGTCCACAAGATAATAAAACATTAATGATATCATGGCCCATAAAAACATATTGGTTTTATAAATATGAAATCATAACCCATGAAATGAAATGGGTATAATTTTAATTTTATTAAATTATATATTATTAAAATAGATTGATTCATATTCACTTCAAGAAATCATAACCTATGAAATTAAGTAGGCTTAGAAATCAGAATTCCAATGGAAGTGAAATAAGTGTCTTAAGAATCGCTAAATAAAAACATAACACATTAATGAAATTATATTAATTTAAACATTTTATCAATTCACGTTCCTGAGTAACATCAATGGATGTTATCTTATATGTAAAATAACTTGGAAAGATATTTTGAAAACATTTATTGTGGTAAATATCTATTCTTATTTGAAACAGTATCTATAAAACATAATTTTTTTTTGAAAAAACCCATCCTTAAATACATATAAAATATTCTAGAAAACCTTTTGGTAATCATTTAAAAAAAATATAAAATATTCTTCAAACCATTTAAATTCATTTTTACTTAAAACATATAAATGAATCTTGAAAAGAAATTGAAAAAACTTTTACTTGAAAAATTATAAAAGAACCTTGAAAACATTTTTGAACCATTTCCTTGGACATATCTTTTAAAATATTTTCATAAAAAAACCATTTAAACATGAAAATATAATTTAAAATAATTTATAGTGGGTAAATCCATACATTTCCTACAAGGTAAATGAAAATTCATTTTTTATGGTAAAATTTTTGAAAATTGGCTCATTTAGATAGAAAAAAAGAAGATTCCATTGAAATAATTTGAAACAGAAAAAAGGTAAAATTTCATTTAATGATTTTATTATAGTATTATAATATTCATTGAAACCATTTTTGGAAAACATGATTTTAAAGGAACACAAATTTCAGACAAAATATATGGTAATAATGGGGTTTATTGAAAACATTTTCTTAACTATCTTATATAACAATGATTGGAATAAATGATACCAATATATGAATAAGTCATTAATAACTATAGGATAATAAAATTAATTAATTTTCAAGAGATATTAGAGATAATATTTCACCAAAGGATGCATAAATGTAATTTTTTTGAAAATCGATGAGATTGTCTTGGTAAACTCAAATAAATTGGTATCTTGGGAACATACAATCTATATATACAGAATAAATTAAATTAATATAAACAATAATTATATTATTTAAATTCATGATATAACATTTAAATTATATGTACATACACCTAAAATTAGAATTTAGGTTCGTAAAAAACATGCCTCTGAATGAATAAATATTGAGACAATACTATTTGACCGATTTGGTATCTTTTGAAACATAATCCCCATGAAAAAAAGATAATAAAATGGATATGTAAAAAACAATAAATTTAATTATATGATTCATATAATACAATAATTGACCACACATACACCACACAAAAGGAAAGAGTGGGGGATAGAGCATGCATCCCACAGATGTAAAATGTGAGATTAAATCTACTTACCATGTGTCTAGAATCTCATCACACTCGTTCAAAACACCTATATAATAAATATTAGTTTATTATAAATAACATATAGAACCATATTCTTATATATAATACCATATATAGTTTTATTACACTCATATATTACTCACTCGTTATCCATCCTATGTTACGGTTTCACTTCAGATAATATTTTCTTTTCTCTTCACATGTGTCTTAATTTGTTATATCAGTGGTCCTTAAAAATATATCATTACTAAAGAATGAAAAAAATGATATCAATATTCATTATAATAATCTATATATATAAATGTATGAAGTTGAATACATAGTTCATGGAGATTTTAATCCATATGTACTCATCAATGTTGGTTCCATTTTTATTGTCTTAATAAAAGAAAGAAAAAAATGACATATATATTAATATATTTATATAATGTACAAAACATACTATAATAATGATATATATATATATATATATCATAAACTTTCACTAAAACCATCCATAATATATTTCATATTGTGTGGTAATGAATCACATTACTTTGAGGGGGCGATACTCCACACTTCCATAAATAAAATTATCATATTTACACAGCATTTAATGTAAAAAAGATAATTGTTGTAAAATAATTATAGAAGCTTAAATAAATAATAAAAATAATATATAATATAGAAAAATATTTTTTCATCATAATTTATATCATTATATGTGTCAATGGAAAATGGAAAATCCATATTTTGTGAGGTGGTAGTTTGTCGTACCTGTACACAACATGTTGCTTTCCCATTAGATGGATGTGTGTGTAAGAATATATTGAAACCATATAATAAAAAACATACTATATTTAGGATAATATTTTTTTAAACATGAATTCAATTAATATAACTAGTGGTGGATAGAGAAACTAAAATAAAGAAGCTTGAGAGAAGGTGTTACCCATTAATCGGGTAGCTCATTTTTCTTTGTACAGAAAGGAATCTGTGGTTATAAACAGGGGGAGGTTTCTAGGATGAGGATAAGAAAATTGGGAAGTGTATCAGGAATATATTGTCTGATCCTATGTGTTTTGATAGGTCATAAGTAGATTGAGAAGTGGGGGTCATTTATAGGGAAAATAAAGGACACACATGGCATATTTGATTGCAAGTTTGGTGTACCCACGTGTTTACCTAAAAAAGTCATAAAAACCCAAAAAAACTCAATAATAAAAGTTTGACGGATGAATAATTACTATTATATTGTTTTTGGAGAATATTTTAAGTTGTTTGGGATATTATTTTTAAGTCTTAGTCCTTATTTTGCAAAATATTACCTTAGTCGTTTTAATTAATTTCAATTTTGTTCACTAATATATTTGGAAAAAAACACCTTTATTGGACATTTAAAATTATTCTAATTAAAAATATGTATTACATTATTACAAATTATAATAACAAAATTAGAGGATATTATTTTAATAACAATCCGGCTGATGGGATGACACTGCGGCTTTTTATAGAAAAACTTTTAAAAGATTGCAATGTTTTTATACCCAATTTCAAGGAGAGATTGACTCCAATTACCTAAATTCAATTAATATATATAAAAAATTTTAATTAAGCTTTTAATCCATTTTAAAATATTACTTTACCATATATGATATTTAAATGAAACAATATTTTTCAATTAAAATTCAATATTTGTAGCTATTCATTAAAAAATGAAAACAAAAAGAAAAATATCGAAAAATTATTCACAACTCAATTTTTAGTTTTTTTCGTTCAAATATGATGATTAATTTGAAATATTAAATTTTTCTAAGTTTCAAAAATTGGATTTAAAATGGTTCTCCATTATTTTTGGTTAAACAACATTTATTAAAACATATGATTGTAAGAATAAAATTAGTTTCGTAATTATTTTATTTCAATCAAATTTATTGAATGAATTTAAAAAATATAAAAAACATAAATTAAATTAATATTTATCACTAATTTTATTTTATTTAATTTATTAGGGTAAAATATATTTTTAACTATAAAAGTAATAATAAATTTTCTTTTATATTCAATTGGTCATCGATTACATTTTTAATCAATTAGTAACCTATGAATTCATCATTTCATTTTCTAAACCAAATATTTTCTTAATTTAGATAATAATATTCATAAACAATAATTGAATGTCTAGGATATATATTATTATATTCAATAATAATATTTTTATAGTATATTGTAGTTTCATTAAACTCGGTCTTCTGTGTTATGAAATCCATAGAGGAAAGTTATTGTTGTGTGTAATGAAATCTAACATCATTGTTACATGTAAAGAATGATATAATTTATATTCTATGTAGTGAAATATTATCTTTATGTTCTTTATAATGAAAAAATAACACAGTGCTTTAGTATAAAAAAATATAATCTGGGTTTCATGATATGAAAAATATCAGAATGGTTAAATTTATTTGTAAAAAAATTAAAAAATCATTGGAATGGAATTATACCCCTACGAAAGTTAATATCAACATAAAAATTCATAGTGATTATCAATGGATTTATTTTGGAATTTTTCATTCAGATAACCAATGAAAAAATGATTCTAAAACATCTACATCGTAAAAATAGGTACTAAAACATCCTTTAAAATAGAATGTTGGAACCATAATGGTTAAGCAATTTAATATATAAATCAGGTTCCACATAGGATAACATTGTTTTGGAGTGAAAATTGTGAATGTAATAGAAATATAACAATCATGTTCTGATTGAGATTAATAAGGAAAATTGATTCGCCGAAGTGGTTGTTCACAAAACTATAAATCTGAAATGATCTATGAAGCATAATTTTTATCAAAAATAAAGGTGGTAGGATAAATATTTTATAATATTATTTTACATGATTAGATGAATTATTTTACTATCTTGGAATATAACTGAACATACTTACATGATTTTGTTCCTTTTCATATGTAAATTTTCACGATTTGGGTTTTCTTTGATCAATTCTAGCTTTTTCACTTATTATAGTGAATAAAGGTGAATTTATAATTCTAGAAGAACCAAAATATCTTAATATCAATAAATAATATGATATGTCATTACATATTCCATTAAATACTATCTTAGTGAAATGGTTAACATAGGATATCCAACATGCATAAATCCTCATGTAGTGAGATATCACCTTAATCTCACAAATTTAATTCAATGTTTAATGTAACCATTCCATAAATGGTTACTTTAAAACCCTTCCAAAATATTCAATTAATAATCATTAAGATGAAGGTTACTAAATCAACATTAAATTGATCCCCCAAAATACAAAAATTAACCATTGTTTCTCACATTTGAAACTTGTGACTATCATCATCGTATATTTTATTCAAACATGGTAATAACCAAAATTACCATATAACCTACTCGAAAACATGTCTTATACCTTATTACAATGTTTAATGTTTATATTCCTTAAATATAATAAGTTTTATTCTTCATTTAAGATAACATTGACCACTTCATCATCCAATCAATAATCAGATCTAGGGTAATTAGTACCATCTAATTGACATATTTATATCTAACATGTCTATCATCCAAAAATAATTATCTTAATATTGGGAAAAAATTATAGGTTATATTTCCCTTAATCTTGTGATTCATATTAATATCAACTTGACATTAATTCACATTTTTTTATCATAACTATTTAACATATTCCTGAAAATATTTAGAGAAAAACATAAATGGATTAATCGATATATAATTCTCCATTAATAAATCTTAGAACCAAATATATAAATAATTTAATCCTTAAAAATTAATGGTTGGGGTTGAATGAATCATATTTTGGTTTAGAATAATATTCTTATTTATGGTATTTCTCATTGGTAATTCCAGAGTTCTCTATAGATGAGACATTGAACACCATGAAAATTCATCACTCTATGACCCCTATTCGACAAAGACAACATCTTCCACTCAATTTGAGGTATTCCCCAAGGATATGTTCCCATTTTTACCAAAATATAGAAATATGAATCTTATTTCCTCTATTATACATATAATTTTAACATTTATAAAATTCAAGCTTCCTCTTATGTGATGTGTTAGGGAAATCAACAAAGTTCACATTGTTAATCATATATCGTGATTGTTGATTCATAATAATCACAATTTATTTCTCTCAAGTCATTATCCAATTTCATTAATCATAATCACAAGATTTTACATCATACTAATTTTCAACCCCATTCTTTTTGGTTTCTCAATGAACTATAGCCATAAATCATGGGGTGAGAATCACATATCATAGAAGAAAACCACATAATCATGAAATTAGTTATAGGTTATCTAAACCATAACATGTACCTTTTGATCAATTACACCATAGGTTTATCATAGATGATTCATATCTAAAATCTATTTAAACCCTTCATGATTTTCCGTGATGAGTATGTGAATTCGCAAAGCATTTCCCACATCAGTATCAAACTAGGTCTGAAGCAAGGCACATTTTCATGTAAAATATTACACTAAGTTAGGCCCGAAAAATCTTGTTGGAGATTTTACTTCAAGGTACATCAGTGTCAGATCCACATCCACTTATAGTATTGGATGTGGAATTTATTTATAAGAAACCCCTCACTCTCTCCTTTACCATTATTCCAGCACATTTTCCAAAAATTTCAACTCATTTTTATACTTATTTTTAAATACATCCCTAGACATATGCTTGTAAATATACTTAGGGATCTCACAACAGTTTTCTCATTCTAGTTTAAATCTGTTGACTAAAAATTTCCATGGATACCAAATATTGTGACTCGGGCTTAACATATAAGGATATTTGATCATTTTAGATAAATATTAATTACATTGCAAAAATACATACCTAATAACTATGGTAGTTTTTGGTATTTTGAAACTTGGATAAAAAATACTCTATACTATTGAATGATCATCAAAATATCCCAAAATAATTCAACCATTAGTATATCCTCATAAGGCATTTCTTCGTAACCAGGGGAAATAAAACATGAGATAGGGGCAAGATTATATGCTTTGTATGGGTAAATAAAAGAAATGTATATTCATATCATAAATATAAGGGTATAAGAAATGGACAAATAACATTATAATACCATATTATGCATATCAATGATCATAAAATTGAGATATGGGATAAATAATGGAAGTTCATAAGACATGAACTATAAGGAAAAACCATCATGAGCTATGAAAGAGTTACTATATAATAAGACATAGTATTTTTGGAATACATATTAGAATACAAAATGTTATGTCAAGGACAACTACCAAGACCATTTGTAACATGTTATGCTTGGGCTATCATTTATTTACTTATTTCGTGATTGGTTTAACAACCTATGTTCCCTCTTAATTTTATGATTTGGTTATATCCTATGTTTTTTTAGCTTGGTCAAAAACCCATGTACCATATATCTTATAGGATTAGGCTACAACCCATGTATGTTCTAGTTTTCAGTCATCAGCTACAACATGTGTACTAACATTCATGTATACATTGGAAACAACCCATATACCTTATTATTTTAGGGATTGTGCTACAACCCATATACCCTATGATCTCATATACAACTTATCATTACCCAATGAATTGTCAGAATATATATGTTCTAGCCATCTCAAAATAAAATCACTCCTACATGCTCTAGAAGATAATAAAACTGTCATCATTTCATGAACTTTAAATGGTATAGGTTTTATAAACGTCATATCATAACCCATGGAATGAAATTTTTATCGTTAACATTTCATCACATCATAAACTGTGAAATGATATTGGTTTCATAATCGCATAAGGAATGAATAACACTTTAAAATAAGCGGGTTTCAAAAGCATAAAACCCCTGGAATTGTAACAGGTGTCCTAAGCATCATTCTGTGAAAACATGAACCATTCATGAAAGAATATAAATGAAAGCTATAGATAATTTCTTATAAGTGAATGAGTAACAACAATGGATGTTAACATAGATGGAAAATATCAATGAAGGATATTCTGAAAACATTTATTAATGTAAATATCATTTATTCTATAAAAATTGTCTTTAAATAATAAATCCATTTAAAACCCATTTAACATATAAACTTATAAATATATCCGAAAAAACATTCTAAAACTAGTTTCCTTAAAAACTTATAAACTAATCTTGAAAACCTTTCCAAACCGATTTTTCTTTAAAACATATAAAATATTCTAGACAAGCTTTTGAAACCGTTTTCCTTAAAAAAATTTAAAGGATGCTCGAAAACCTTTTGAAAACCATATAATTGAAAATATATTTTAAATACCATTTCATTAAAATTAAAATTTTAATAATTAAAATAAATCATTAAATTATTGATGGTGGGTAAAATCATACACGTCCTATGAGGTAAAAATAGCATTCCCTATTCATGGAAAAAATGTTTGAATATTGCCTTGTTCAGAAAAAGTAATGAATATTTTATTGAAAAAATTGTTTAAATAAAATATGGGTTAAAATGACTTCTAATTATTTTAGAATAATATTATATTATTAATGGAGAACAATGATGTAAAATATAAATTTTAATGGAACGCAGATTTTCGACCGGAGATACGGTAAATTTAGAATTTCCTAAAATCACATTATTAACAATATTATATAACAATGAGTGATAAAAATGATAAAAATATTTTAAAAAATCAATAATAAACAAAGGATATGAAAATTGAAAATATTTCATGAGATAAGGATCAGATATTTCATCAAATAAATCATAAACATAAACAATCATGAAAAGTGATGAGATTGTCTCAATAAATTCTTATAACATGGTAAATTGGGATCATACTCTTCATGTATGAAAATTAAATTACATGAAGTTTAAAATTTAATGAGAAGAAGTAAATTCATGATATAATATGCAAAATTTAATTATATACACTACAAAATGGAATTCGCGTTCATTAAAAAACATGAGTCTCAATGAAATAAAATTGAAACAAAATAGTTTCATCAATTTGGTATTTTTTGAATCATAAACCCTATGATATATAGATCAAAGAAGGGATATGTAAATAAACATAAATTTAATTATAATATACAAATAATAAAATCATGGTCAGAACATACACCACATAAATGGATATTGTGGAGAATATAGTATGTATCTCACGGAAATAATAAGTGAGATAAAATCTCCTTACCTTGTGTTATGAATATCATCGTACTTGTTAAAACCTCCCAAATAATTTATATAAATTTACTATAATTATTTTTAAATAAACAAATTTTTATATATAATACCATATATTTTATGATTACAACCATATATTAACATCTTGTTAACCATCCTTTGTAATGGTTTCACTTTGGATAACATTCGCTTTATTCGGTGCATGTGTATTAATTGGTTATATCATAGGTTCTTATAGTTATATTGTGATTACAGAATATAAAATAGTATATAAATATAATTTATATCCAGTATATTTTTATTGTAGTAATATATACTATACATATGTATGAAATGGATTACAACATTCATGGAGACAGTAATCCATATGTGTGGGTGAACAAGATTTCTATTTTTATTATCGTATAGAATGAATGAATCAAAATATAGTAAATTTTTAAATTTATATAATAACATTAAAGAATAATTATAATTATATATATATCATATATTTAAATAATTAAATATTTAATACATTCCATGTAGTGTCTGAGTGAATCACATCACTTTGAGGGGTAGTAGTCCACACTTCTGGAAATGAAATTATCATATTTACACCAATTAGAAATTAAATGATATGTGTATTAAAATGAATAAATTATCCTAATGACATAATAAATATAATTTATAACATATATTAACACATTTTACATCATGATTTATAATATATAGGTGGTTAACGAAAAAGGAACAATCATTGTTTAGTGAGGTGGTAGATCACCGTACACCTAAATAGTATTTTCGTTACTCATTAGATGAAGGTATGTGTAACAGCCCAAGATTTTATAAAAAAATATTCTTTTTAATTTTATTAATGTCTTGTGTTGTACGCTACACCAAAAGGAGCTTGCACAACACACATCCTTGACTTGCCTTGCATTACACGCAATCGCGACCTTCCTCGATAGCGTGTGTTGTACGCAACACCAAGTTTCGCTAAACAACGATATGCTATTAAGATATTATTAAAACTAGCTGTTGTGAATAGTAATAACCACTTTTTGAAATTTTGTAAATTTTATTTTTCAAAATGGACTTCATTTATGGATTCGGAGTATCGAATTTAGCCTAAGGTGAAATTTTTGTACTTTTCGGATAACTTTCATATTCTGATGAATAGTGAAAATTACTAAATTATAATTAAAAACAACTTTTTTAATCGAAATAATTAATAGTGATAAATCATTAATTTGAGTGGTTTTAAAGTATATTTAGAATATATTTTTACAATTTAATACAATGTTGGTCATTGGATGTAATTGCACATTTAAACCAGACATAAACAAGTGTCAATCTTTTGATAGATATTGTTTCTTAAAAACACGCTATTTGTTTTAACAGCGGGATTTAATTATAAAATTAATTAATGCAACTTTTATGTTATGAATTTGGTAAAATAGACTTCATTTTTGAATTCGGAATATGAAATATAGCTTGGGATGAAATTTTGGCATTATTCTGAAAAACATCAATTTTTGATGAATAGTGAAACTACTAAGTGGTAGGTTAAAAACTGAATTTTGCATAAAACTTAATTTTACCGCTTCTGTGAATGGAATTTTGAAAATCCGAGAGACACGGTTAATATCAAGGACTAAAATGTGGTTCAATGAGATGAAAATAATTTTTGGTGAATAGTAACTTTTTACTTTTTTTTTTACCGCGGTTAATAGTAAATAGGGTAACTAAGGGTAAATATGATATTAATATTATCCTAACACATGTCCTAATTCTATTGGACAAGTGTAATTCGACCAAAAACAAACTGAGGGATAAAATATGACCATTTAGACCCACTTGGATTAGATTAGGACATTTATTATTAATTTATTTAAAGAAGGGTTAAAATAGTTAAAATCAAAGTTTAATAAGTAAATCATTTTTAATATGGGGTTATACATAAGATAAATTCGACTATAAATATTCATTAGAAAGCTAAAAATATTTCCTACATGATGGTATTTTATTTGTAATTTTTAGACATCAAATAATATAATTTATTTATGACACAAAGATGATGCAGTAATTATCTTATTAATGAAATATTGACATAATTGATAATATAAATACCAAAATAAATGTAATTTAAGACTTTTTATGAATTCCACTAATTTTCTAGGTTACTATGATATATTAATGTTGATTTAATCAACTTGGTTCGAACATTTAATTCTGTTATGACTTTCACAAAAATCATATATCAAATAGTGTCAAAATTGACACAAAATAGTTTTTAAATCAAATATTATATTATTAATTGTTATTTTATTCCTAAAAATCTAAGGTTCGGCCAAATGACTTAGATAAGGATATATATATTAATAATAAACAATTTGGGGTTCGTTTGGCATGTTATAGTAAGTTTATTAACCATATAGTGAAAGAAAACAAAAAGACATGGTAAAAGTTAAATTATTTAACTTAGAGTTAAATCTAATTGATAAGGTTACAATAATATCCTAAACTTGTCTAAATTCTATTGTTTGATAGGATTTCGACCCATCCCCACTTTAGATTCGAAATAAGACCCTTTGGAACCATTATAAACCGATTTTGACTTTAATATAAAATAATATTTTGAGATATTCCTAAGGTGCCCCTCTCCTCCCCTATAAAAGGACACCTCCTCCCCCTCCTCCTCACACCAATTTGAGCACTCAAGCTCGGCCAACCCCTGCCAATTTATCCTCTCCACTTCCCTAGCAACATCCTAGAGGTTCTGGTCTTCCTCAAAGACCAATTTTAGTGCCCTAAGAGGAGGTCTCAAAGAGGCACTTCAAAGAAGAGGTAATTACCGTTACCAATTCTTTCATCTTTATTTCTTCTTCCACTTCTTCTTCTTAGGTTGTTTCATTATGAAGTAATAACATCAGTATCACTCATATACTGATATGTTATTATAAGTATGAAACAACCCTATTTCACCATCTATCCATCCTACGGAAAAAGAAATCACCGCGCGTGCGTACGTACGGAAAACCGTCTCCACGCCGTGGTGTAATCTATTTTCCACCACCACCTTACATGGATGAGTATAATGGTGTAAAGAATTACTATACATAGTTATTACAACATCATATTGATTCTGATATATTGTATAATTCACTCCAATTCAATTCAATACTTATAGAAATGATATCATCGCTCGTGCGTACGTACGGACTACCGTCTCCACGACGCGATGAGATTCATTCTCCATGTTAACCATTTAAGAATGATTATAATGTATATATAAGAAATAATAATGAAATATATGACATTATAAAGCTACTGGATTTATGTATATATATACATATGTATGTCATCTACTTACTTCCATTTCAAGACAATAAGGAAAGGAAAACAGCGTTCATGCGTACGTACGGACTACCGTCTCCATGAACGGTGTTTTTCATTTTATTTATCTACCTATTATATATATATATATACTGAATATATATGATATATAAATCATATTTTATATTCTGGAAGTAAGTAAATCATGATATAAGTAATAATGATGTCAAGAACAACAAGTCAAAACACCTACGATAAATGAAACGATTTTACCCAAAACGCTTCTTTAACATGGAATTTACAAAAGAACGGGTAATATAATGTCATAAGTGAACCATATATGATGTCATAACAATGAATATGATTCTGTAATAAGTCAATAACATGATTTAAATCATTATACAGGAGGTTCGGACACTTACAAAGCAAGTCGGACCTAAGGTAAGGGAAATATCACAATCTCATTTTTATCCGAGATTGTTTATACTTTGGTATTTACTGGGGTGTATTTTATCATCCAAATCCATGTTTTCCTCAATATGTAATATTATTCCCATCCAATTTCAATTGTTTAAATCCAATTTTACCCTTCGGTGAGTTTTTAGTAAAAGATATGAAAGGAATCTTTTGTCGTTTTTCGTACGAGGTACTTTTTGACTTTTCCGACAAAAGTACGAAGAATGTTTTTTTTTAACTTAAACGGCACGAACGGATTTTTACGGTTTTATAAAGCCTTATTTTCATGAAGCTTCCTTCAAAATATTTCATGACTATTTTTAATAAAATCTCTTTCTTTTAAAATTGCATGATGTTTTGTGAAAAGAAATTGATTTTGAAGAAGAAAGGATATTTTCCTCAAGATTTCATTTCAAGTGTTTTATCAAAATTATTTTCCATCTAAGATAATAAAGGGTTTTGTTTTTATCCCTATTATTACATTGATTTGATCATGTTGTGATTGAATTATTTTTATGAATTCCTTTATCTTGTATGAATTGTTTTATGATGTCATGATGTTTCAAGAATCTCATTTTTATTACATGGGTTATGCAATGATGTATGATTTATGATTTTGTGGCACACATAAGAAAGGATTCATTATGAGATGGGTGGGACCTATATCTCCCTCCAATGCATTGGGTAAAGATTTCATATCTCATGAGATAGACATGGCTGGAATGGTAGGTTATACCGGTTCAGTGAAACAGGACTGAAACGAGGATTACTCGATTCAGAAACGGACTTTGTCCACTAAGATAGTCTTGGCAATGAGTCTTGACTAACAAGAAATGATTCTCTATGATTATGTGTGTATGCCACAATGAGTAATGTTTTAAGTAAGGGTTTCATTTTCACTACTATGATTTATCCCATGTTATGAAATTATGCTCCCTTTTGCAGGTTAAGATTTCCAAAAATGTTATGTTCTTATGAAAATTATGTGATTGATATTTCTTTAGTTTACCCTTACTGAGCATTTGAGCTCACCCTTTTTATGTTTTCTTTTCCCCAGGATATAAAGAAAGGTTTTAGGTAAAAAAAAAAGAAGATCTTTGTGGGAGATTTTGAAGATCTTTCACCAGGATTAGAAGATTACGTTCCGAGTTTTCAAAGACACTAAACTATTACGATCCTTGTGTGTGTGTTTTTGTTATGTACTAAGTATTCCGCAAATGTAATGTAATGTCCATGTACGTCAGGCTACGGGTCTCTACAGTTGGTATCAGAGGAAAGGTTTAGTCAACCTTTGGAAACTAGGATGCGAAAACGTTAGTGAGATCCCTAGAGATATTTCTAAGGTATGTCTAGGGATGTCCCTAGGGATAAGTATACGTATAGGTTATAGTAATAGAATTACGCTAACGATCATAGAATTAAACCTAAGATGTTGGATATTGAAGGTACTCCCCCTTTATTATGTTGTTTTCCCTAGCATGATTTTTGCCTCTCACACTATTCTTTTTGGGTTTTAGACGATGGCTGGAACCCGAAGGAACCGTGTTGATCAATGCAATGGACAATGCAATGATTGCCCTCCTGAACAAACAAATGTTATGGGAGATGGAGTGCAAAATCTTATTGCTATACTTACACAAGCTATGAATCATTCTGGACTTCCAAATGAGCAGAGAAGGGAACAATGTTCTATTGAGTCCTTCATGAGGCAACGTCCACCTTCTTTCAGTGGGTCTTCTGATCCACTTGTGGCTGAACAATGGATCAGTACTACAGAAAAGATATTTTCAGTTCTTCAATGTTCTGAACATGATAAAGTCATCTTAGCAGTATATCGTTTGGAAGGTGAAGCTGATCAATGGTGGAATCTTATCAAGAATACGAGGCCAAGAGATGAAATTGAGTCCATGGAATGGGACGAGTTCAAGAACTTGTTTTTCAGTAAGTACTTCCCTCGTATTCTTCGAACAAAGATGGAGAAAGAGTTTCTTGAACTGAAGCAAAGGGACGATGAATCTGTTGGTACCTATGAAGCAAATTTTACAAGACTTGCAAGGTATGCTTCTGGAATTATCATCCAACCTGAAAGTAAAGTTGATCGATTTTTCAGTGGCTTAAAACCAAGTCTTCGAAGGGAATTAGCTATAAGAGACTTCAGTAGCTATGAAGAAATTGTGCGTTGTGCTATCAAGGTAGAAATGGAAGTTGGTGTTACATATCCATCTCATGGTTTTGACAAGAAACGAAAGATGGAGTTCAAGGAGAAATCTCAGAATAATGGTGAAAAGAAGATGAATGTTTCCTTATGCACAAAGTGTGGAAAGAAGCATGGTGGAGATTGTCTAAAAGGGACTAGAAAATGTTTTAAGTGTGGAAAAGAAGGTCATCGAGCAGCTGAGTGTCGAAGTAATGGAAAAAGGGTTTCTAATGATGTGAATAAAGCAAACACTGCAGAGAACGCACCGCCAACACTTCAATGCTTCAAGTGCAAGGAAATGGGGCATTATGCTAATAATTGCCCTAATCCAAGGGTTAGTGATGATCAAAATGAGCAACCACTGAAGGAAAAGGACAAAGGGAAATCACATGCGATCACTATTGGCAATGTTGAATATGACAACGATGTGGTGGAATGATTAAGTGTTTATGTAATGGGATTCCAAAATAATGTTGTATCATTGAGTATTGCAATATTTATTGATGTGGTATTCAAAGTGATTGAGAAATTTTTTGGAAATAAGATGATATGCGCATAATGAAGACGAGAAAATGAAATGTTTAATAGTATTCATGAGCTCATGATTAATATAAGGACTAAGTGATATCATGGTTTGAGTATATAGAATTTTGAGGATTTTGGTATGTGGAAAGTGTTAACTTTTTTCACTAAGGTATTCAAGAGAATACACGATTAAGGACTTTGAGTGTTTGGAATGTGACCAACAAGACATATCTTATGATATGTGGGGATCAACGACAGTATTAAATCTTTGGTAATCGTTGTCACTATATTATGAGAGTGGACTGCAGTATTATGTATAATCCTAAAGATTAGACTGGATTATGTTGGACATAAGTTAGTATTGTTTAAGGATAGAAGATTTTCAATATTATTGATGGGATGTTATAGTAACGTAGTTTTAGAAAAAGGGACAACCTGCAGGACGGGCGACAGCCCATCGCTTCGGACAAGGCTGTAGGAATCGAACCCACAACCGAAGTGCGACTGGCCTTTATCGCCTACCACTGACCTACAGGAAGTCCCTGTTTAGTAGAAACTAGTTTTATTATATTAAGCAGTATGATATATGAAGTATAAGTCCATTTTAGGAACTATATATGATTAATCTCACTATAGAATGACTTATGTATATTTAATAACTTTTTCTTACCTTTTGTTTGAGACAGATGGAATGACCCGTCATTCTATCACATGATCTACTAACACTTCACGAATAACAAATTCAACTTCATTTATTTAAGAGATGAAGTAGAAATTGTTCAAGGCACGAACAATAGTGAGATTTTACCAAAATAAAGTAAGTATTTATTCTAATTCAAATTCTTTAACTTTAGGGAAATGATCTTGAAAACCAAAAATGTTGTCCTAGTTCTCTTATACCTGATGAATCAGATGGTACCTTAGATCGTCACATATTTATGGATTTGTGATTACTGGCTTTTCCATAGCCATGTTCTCTACCACTCTCCATCAGAACATGATGGTTAGATTTCTCTTCCATATCCATATTTTCATCTATGTGGAAACCCAGTGATTAGTTTATTTGGGTAATCGTTACATTTCATACTTTAGTTTTTAAAGCCAAGTTTTGGTATTCCCTTTTACTATGTGGGTTTCTATTAAAGAAACTTTCAAATAGTAAACCATTTATAACCCCGACGAATTTCGAGGGCGAAATTCATTTTAAGGGGGGTAGAATGTAACAGCCCAAGATTTTATAAAAAAATATTCTTTTTAATTTTATTAATGTCTTGTGTTGTACGCTACACCAAAAGGAGCTTGCACAACACACATCCTTGACTTGCCTTGCATTACACGCAATCGCGACCTTCCTCGATAGCGTGTGTTGTACGCAACACCAAGTTTCGCTAAACAACGATATGCTATTAAGATATTATTAAAACTAGATGTTGTGAATAGTAATAACCACTTTTTGAAATTTTGTAAATTTTATTTTTCAAAATGGACTTCATTTATGGATTCGGAGTATCGAATTTAGCCTAAGGTGAAATTTTTGTACTTTTCGGATAACTTTCATATTCTGATGAATAGTGAAAATTACTAAATTATAATTAAAAACAACTTTTTTAATCGAAATAATTAATAGTGATAAATCATTAATTTGAGTGGTTTTAAAGTATATTTAGAATATATTTTTACAATTTAATACAATGTTGGTCATTGGATGTAATTGCACATTTAAACCAGACATAAACAAGTGTCAATCTTTTGATAGATATTGTTTCTTAAAAACACGCTATTTGTTTTAACAGCGGGATTTAATTATAAAATTAATTAATGCAACTTTTATGTTATGAATTTGGTAAAATAGACTTCATTTTTGAATTTGGAATATGAAATATAGGTTGGGAAGAAATTTTGGCATTATTCTGAAAAACATCAATTTTTGATGAATAGTGAAACTACTAAGTGGTAGGTTAAAAACTGAATTTTGCATAAAACTTAATTTTACCGCTTCTGTGAATGGAATTTTGAAAATCCGAGAGACACGGTTAATATCAAGGACTAAAATGTGGTTCAATGAGATGAAAATAATTTTTGGTGAATAGTAACTTTTTACTTTTTTTTTACCGCGGTTAATAGTAAATAGGGTAACTAAGGGTAAATATGATATTAATATTACCCTAACACATGTCCTAATTCTATTGGACAAGTGTAATTCGACCAAAAACAAACTGAGGGATAAAATATGACCATTTAGGCCCACTTGGATTAGATTAGGACATTTATTATTAATTTATTTAAAGAAGGGTTAAAATAGTTAAAATCAAAGTTTAATAAGTAAATCATTTTTAATATGGGGTTATACATAAGATAAATTCGACTATAAATATTCATTAGAAAGATAAAAATATTTCCTACATGATGGTATTTTATTTGTAATTTTTAGACATCAAATAATATAATTTATTTATGACACAAAGATGATGCAGTAATTATCTTATTAATGAAATATTGACATAATTGATAATATAAATACCAAAATAAATGTAATTTAAGACTTTTTATGAATTCCACTAATTTTCTAGGTTACTATGATATATTAATGTTGATTTAATCAACTTGGTTCGAACATTTAATTCTGTTATGACTTTCACAAAAATCATATATCAAATAGTGTCAAAATTGACACAAAATAGTTTTTAAATCAAATATTATATTATTAATTGTTATTTTATTCCTAAAAATCTAAGGTTAGGCCAAATGACTTAGATAATGATATATATATTAATAATAAACAATTTGGGGTTCGTTTGGCATGTTATAGTAAGTTTATTAACCATATAGTGAAAGAAAACAAAAAGACATGGTAAAAGTTAAATTATTTAACTTAGAGTTAAATCTAATTGATAAGGTTACAATAATATCCTAAACTTGTCTAAATTCTATTGGTTGATAGGCTTTCGACCCATCCCCACTTTAGCTTCGAAATAAGACCCTTTGGAACCATTATAAACCGATTTTGACTTTAATATAAAATAATATTTTGAGATATTCCTAAGGTGCCCCTCTCCTCCCCTATAAAAGGACACCTCCTCCCCCTCCTCCTCACACCAATTTGAGCAATCAAGCTCGGCCAAACCCTGCCAATTTATCCTCTCCACTTCCCTAGAAACATCCTAGAGGTTCTGGTCTTCCTCAAAGACCAATTTTAGTGCCCTAAGAGGAGGTCTCAAAGAGGCACTTCAAAGAAGAGGTAATTACCGTTACCAATTCTTTCATCTTTATTTCTTCTTCCACTTCTTCTTCTTAGGTTGTTTCATTATGAAGTAATAACATCAGTATCACTCATATACTGATATGTTATTATAAGTATGAAACAACCCTATTTCACCATCTATCCATCCTACGGAAAAAGAAATCACCGCGCGTGCGTACGTACGGAATACCGTCTCCACGCCGTGGTGTAATCTATTTTCCACCACCACCTTACATGGATGGGTATAATGGTGTAAAGAATTACTATACATAGTTATTACAACATCATATTGATTCTGATATATTGTATAATTCACTCCAATTCAATTCAATACTTATAGAAATGATATCATCGCTCGTGCGTACGTACGGACTACCGTCTCCACGACGCGATGAGATTAATTCTCCATGTTAACCATTTAAGAATGATTATAATGTATATATAAGAAATAATAATGAAATATATGACATTATAAAGCTACTGGATTTATGTATATATATACATATGTATGTCATCTACTTACTTCCATTTCAAGACAATAAGGAAAGGAAAACAGCGTTCATGCGTACGTACGGACTACCGTCTCCATGAACGGTGTTTTTCATTTTATTTATCTACCTATTATATATATATATATACTGAATATATATGATATATAAATCATATTTTATATTCTGGAAGTAAGTAAATCATGATATAAGTAATAATGATGTCAAGAACAACAAGTCAAAACACCTACGATAAATGAAACGATTTTACCCAAAACGCTTCTTTAACATGGAATTTACAAAAGAACGGGTAATATAATGTCATAAGTGAACCATATATGATATCATAACAATGAATATGATTCTGTAATAAGTCAATAACATGATTTAAATCATTATACAGGAGGTTCGGACACTTACAAAGCAAGTCGGACCTAAGGTAAGGGAAATATCACAATCTCATTTTTATCCGAGATTTTTTATACTTTGGTATTTACTGGGGTGTATTTTATCATCCAAATCCATGTTTTCCTCAATATGTAATATTATTCCCATCCAATTTCAATTGTTTAAATCCAATTTTACCCTTCGGTGAGTTTTTAGTAAAAGATATGAAAGGAATCTTTTGTCGTTTTTCGTACGAGGTACTTTTTGACTTTTCTGACAAAAGTACGAAGAATGTTTTTTTAACTTAAACGGCACGAACGGATTTTTATGGTTTTATAAAGCCTTATTTTCATGAAGCTTCCTCCAAAAGATTTCATGACTATTTTTAATAAAATATCTTTCTTTTAAAATTGCATGATGTTTTGTGAAAATAAATTGATTTTGAAGAAGAAAGGATATTTTCCTCAAGATTTCATTTCAAGTGTTTTATCAAAATTATTTTCCATCTAAGATAATAAAGGGTTCTGTTTTTATCCCTATTATTACATTGATTTGATCATGTTGTGATTGAATTATTTTTATGAATTCCTTTATCTTGTATGAATTGTTTTATGATGTCATGATGTTTCAAGAATCCCATTTTTATTACATGGGTTATGCAATGATGTATGATTTATGATTTTGTGGCACACATAAGAAAGGATTCATTATGAGATGGGTGGGACCTATATCTCCCTCCAATGCATTGGGTAAAGATTTCATATCTCATGAGATAGACATAGCTGGAATGGTAGGTTATACCGGTTCAGTGAAACAGGACTGAAACGAGGATTACTCGATTCAGAAAGGGACTTTGTCCACTAAGATAGTCTTGGCAATGAGTCTTGACTAACAAGAAATGATTCTCTATGATTATGTGTGTATGCCACAATGAGTAATGTTTTAAGTAAGGGTTTCATTTTCACTACTATGATTTATCCCATGTTATGAAATTATGCTCCCTTTTGCAGGTTAAGATTTCCAAAAATGTTATGTTCTTATGAAAATTATGTGATTGATATTTCTTTTGTTTACCCTTACTGAGCATTTGAGCTCACCCTTTTTATGTTTTCTTTTCCCCAGGATATAAAGAAAGGTTTTACGTAAAAAAAAAGAAGATCTTTGTGGGAGATTTTGAAGATCTTTCACCAGGATTAGAAGATTACGTTCCGAGTTTCCAAAGACACTAAACTATTACGATCCTTGTGTGTGTGTTTTTGTTATGTACTAAGTATTCCGCAAATGTAATGTAATGTCCATGTACGTCAGGCTACGGGTCTCTACAGTATGTATAATTCTATGATTATAAATTAGATTAAAAAATAATAGTATATTTAGGATTATTTTTTATATAATCATGGAATAAATATCGTGGAGGGGTGGATATGGAAAATTAATGGAAGTAGCTTGAGAGAATGTGTCACCTCTAAATCGGGTAACTCCTTTTGGTTTGTGCCAAATGGGTTCCTTGGATAGATTTATGCCAAAATATTAGATTCAATGAAAAAATTATGATTTAGGGGAAGTTTATTGGGAATATATTTGAATAACATTAGTGGGTTGATAAGTTTGAATAAGAGGGAGAGGTGGTGGCCTTTTATATAGAAAAGAAAGGACACAATGGGCATGTTTGGAATCTTGTTAGGTTTTCCCAAGTTTTTTTACCTAAAAATTCATAAAAAACAAAAAAAAAATCAATAATGGAAGGTTAATTTAAAACTTATGCCCTGAAAAATGGGTTTTCACATGTTTCTATGTCGTTTGTGGTCTTAAATATAAGGTGTTGTCCATTGTTAAGCTTAATTTTACCTCAATCGATGTAATTAATTTTAATTAATTTCACTAATAATTTTAGAAAAAAAAATTAAAACAGAATAAGTATTAAGAATTATGAATATTCCTCATATTTAATCAATATTTACAAATTATAATCTCAAATTTTGAATAAATTAGTTTCAAATGAATTCTGTTAACAGGACGACCTTGTAGATTTATAATGAAAAACGTCTCGATGTTTGATATCTTTTTATTCCCAATTCAAATGTGAAATTGTCCCCAATTTCCTAAATTGAATTAATTTAAAAATACATGTTATTGTTAAACAATGAAACCTATTTAATAGAAAATTTCACTATATAATTGAATTAGATGAAAAATAAATTTGAAATAAAATTCTGTATTTACTTACTATTAATTAAAAATGAAACCTTATACAAAAATACCAAAAATGACTCATCACCTAATTTTATAATTTTCTAATTGAAATATAATGTTTATTTTTATATATTTAGTACATAAAAGTTTTAAAAAATATATTTAAATGGGGTTCTCCATTAAAAGGTTGAAAAACTATATTTAGAACAATATATGTTTTTAATAATTGAATTAAGTATTTTTCTTATGTAGATCAAAAATATTGAATAAATATATAAAATATATAAAATATATATTATATTTAGATCAACGAATAAATTTAATTAATTTAATTTATTAGTGTTTAACTTCTTTGTGACAACATATATTATAATCATTCATTTTATATTCAATCGAACTTTATATTCATTTATAATTAATTATCAACCTATAATATTTTTTGATATATGTGTAAACCAAATATTTTCATTAATATGATAATACTATTCATAAACTCTAATTTAATGTATAGTTTATATATTATTTTATTAAATAATAATATTTTAATAGTATATTAATGATTGGTAAAACTATACCTTATGTGTTATCTAATCCATCAAAGAAATTCATTATTGCGTGTAAGAAAATATTACCTTCATGTTACGTACAGAGCCTGCTAATTTTTTTTTCCGAGTAGTGAAATATTAAATTGGTTTTGCATATAAATCAATCCAATAATATTTCCTTAATATAAAATATAGTACTTTCATTGTTACATGAAATGAAAACTATCGCAAAGGATAAATTAATTCAAAAAAATAATTCAAAAAATCTCATGGTGTAATAAGTACAGTTTTATGGTGTACCTATGAGAGTCATTTATGATTAGGATACCTGATTAACTTGTTTTTTCCATGAGATATTGGAATAATATTTATAAACATTATTGAATTTTAGAATAAAATACCATCTTTAAACAGTTAGATAATCTGATCTTACCCTGGGGGTGTTAGAATATGTGTTGTGAGTATGCATTCATTATATTGGTTATTAATTGGAGAGACACATTATAATAGTAATGTTTTACAACATTAATATATCTCTAAAATATATTGGGATGAAACATTTTATATCCATATATGGATGAACAATCTTATATATATTTTATTGGTAAAAAATAACATCCATTGGATTTTTTTTATTATGAGATCATGTATTATTTAAAGTATCACATTGATTATGATACATAGATATTAGTAGGTAAGGGGAAATATGTGACTAGGATTATGAATACATTAAAATATTTTGAAAGTATCAGTAATATGGTGTATTTATTAGTATGTTTTCATAAGTATAGTGTGATGAATGACGTGTTTAATAAATCTATTTTTTTGGAATACATATCAGATGTGTAAAATATTTGAGTTGGATAAAAATAAATATCAACAACCAAAAAATATGATTATGATAAAAAAATAAAATGATATATTTAAAATAACATGTAATGATGAAACCGTAGAATAAAATATTAAGAAACATGAAAATGCAGAACATTCATATATATTTTATTTCATATCACTATGAACATGGATACCCACTAACTCGATCACATGTAAAACTATTTGTTGTAATTAACACCATCACACTCGTACTTTGTGAATCTAGAGAAATATTAACCAATTCACATGTAATATTGGGAGTAGATCATAACACCCTTAGTATTCCCCTATATGAATCTAGTAACTTTGTAACACATTCACATATGAAAATGTGAGTAGAGATTTACTTTATCACAAACACCCTTTGGGAAGCTAGTTAGTTTCAATCACGTGCACATAACATTTCAATATAATGAGATATAATAAATTTCCAAATAGATTGTATTGATATATTGGATTAAATATTTCATAGTCCTTATATTTATATGATAATTTAAAATAAAAAATTCACAATCTCATAAAAACATTGGAAAAGAACTAGTTTTCATAATCATTCAGAAACATCCCATTACAATAACATAATAAAACATAGATTAATGAAACACACATTTACCAAACTATTGAATACTATAAAAACATATAATATTTTATTTAAGAATCATTTCAGAAAATATAAACCCTATAGGGTAAATAAAAGTGAAATGTAAATGTTTTCACAAAACATTGTAAATAATTTCTAAAATGTGAGATATAAATTAGTCAAAAAAACAAATTTTTGTAAAGGGAAAGATAATATTTTGTTAATAAAACATTACTAAAATAATTTATAAATGATTTATCCTTTAAAATACATATATTTTATCCAAAAACAAAAGTTAATATACATTGAGATTTTTTACTCTTAATATAACCATTAATAATGATGACATAATAAAGGAAAAAGATTCAATAAAAATTGGAATGTGGAAATACATTTAAAATTATTAGATAAAAATTTAGTAATAGATCCTAGAAAAAAATATAAAGGAAAACATAAGAAATTATACAGGGGATGATTAATCCTCTTTCTTTTGAAAGTATATAATTTTTTTTTCTTTTTAAAATATAATTGGTTTGTAAAGACACATCTTTAAAAGGTTAATAAACCCATTACATTAAAATGGATATGTTTGGAAAATGAATATAGAATATGAAAAAATTATACATTCCATTAGGAAATTGATAAAATTTGTGGGAAGTAAAAAACTTATAGGGAATGGAAAACCATTTAATGAAATGGATATTATTCTTAATAAAAAATGCACTTTAAATAATGGATGAAATAATAAAATTTTTTTAATTTTGTGTGAATCATGATTTCCCTAAAAAATAAAGGTGGTAATTTAAAATAATTTAATTATAGGTTAGAAAATAACAATATTTAATGTTAATTTGTACTAAATGTTTATTATGAACCATTTAAGTGATTTGAGTAATAAAAACCCTTACAAATATTGTAATTTTTTAATGAAATAGTCATGGAACGATTGAAAAGTAAATCACATTAATTAATACATAGTGTATATAAAAATACATTCATGGGTAGTATATAAACTATAGTGATATGAATTTTTTTCAGATATTTTAATCATTTTCCAATGATGATAATTTGAGATGAAAACCCATTACCTTGTTTCGTTGCATAGTCATCGTCACTCGAATTTTTATAGAGACTTTACTTTTAATAGGATTATACCATGAAATTGATTGTCTATGGATAAATATTAGTGAACAATGTCTTATATTTGTAGGATACTGATAAATATATAGTAAATTGGATGCGTTTTAAGGTGGAATTTAAAAAGGATGTGTGTTATTTAAATGGTGTATGTGATCGCCATTTATAATAGTGGAAAAGGGAACTATTGGAATCAACATTAACATGTCAACAATATCATGAATCAATTAAAAAGGAAATGGATCCATGGTCGAAAATTAAGGATTTTAGGGTATGTTTCTTTGAAAAAGGCATAACCAAATGCTTTATTAGATGTTTTAAAATTTTTACATTATTTTTAACATTATGTTTGACATTTTCTATTATACATTTAAAAAAATGATAGATGTTTTTAAGTATGTGATTTTATGTATTATTAAACATATAACTGGACCCATAATTTTTTTATTGTTCTAGAACTAAATGTAAGATGTATTTAATACATTTCAATTTAGAAACATAATAATATTAACATATAAATTGATACTCATAATGTGTAGGAAAACTATTTTAGCAAGAAAATTTAATTATTTCTATTATGGATTCATAATATTATTTAGTATTTATTTATTTGTAAATGAGTGTAAAAATATTTATTTATCATTATACATATGAAATTATATTATATATTTACAGTATTAAGACTTAATGAATTTTATATATATTCATTGATATTAATAACAAGTTACGTTTTAAAATAATTGTTTCACCATTATCATGGAAATAGGAATTAATTTTTGTAATTTAAATTTTATATCAGAAAATGAAATTATTCATTTTAAATAAAATGGAAATAATTATATGAAATAATAATTTTTTTAATTTACATTCATTATGTAGAAAAACTAATCTTAATTTCGTAACATATATCGTAAAAATACTTTCTAATTGAAAATATATAATTTTAAAGAAAAAAATATAATAAGGTTATAATTTGTAACGAAATTGATTCACGTTAATTTTTAAAAATTATTATACTTAAATTTTTTTTAAAAAAATAATAGAAATTAAAAATATTATTTCATGATATTATAATCAATTAAAAAAACTAGTTAAAAATTTATTTTCAAAAAATTGATACAAAAATTTTCCAAATGTGGGTCATATTTTTATATATTAAATATAGAATATTAAATTCAATTATTAAACATTATATGATAATTTCTGTTGTAAAATTGTTTCAAAAACGTAAATTCTATGTAATACTAGAGGTATTAGTAAAATTAGTATTTTTACGCATAATAAAAAAAGAAAATATTTTATATGAATCTAAAAAAAATTATGCCCATTTTTTTGAGGATTTCTATAATGGATTTTAATTTATCTAATTCAAATTATAAAATTTGTAAATATAGATATTAATATAAAATGTATAATATTAATACATAACAATTACTTGAAAATAAAATATTCAATATTAACCCATATTAATTTTTTACCATAGTGAAGTAATAACTATTAATGGTTTACCATATCACTGTTTATTATAGAACTTTAAAAATGTATTATTATGATTCTTTGGTTTCTTCAATTTGGATTAGTTTGAGAATTTTTTTTATAAACATTTAATGTTTTTTAAAGGATCCAAAATCATGGATCATTAAATTATACCCATTAAATAAATTTTTTCCTCACAATTATAATAGTTGTTCAGTAATGAATGAATTTAATATTTTCATGAAAAACTAAAAAAAATCCTATATTGGGATACCAACCTCCTTAACCTTTGTAATATTAAGAAAATACATTTCTCAAATATGTTTCCTAATATTTCATAGGGACATACCATTGATACATTAATTTCATTTAACATTATTCACCCAAATACAAAATCAAAAATGATTATGAAAGTATCTAAAATAACTATTGTCTGTGAATATTAAATCTCAATACTATGATTTCTTCCAAAATTATACCTTCCTTTAAAAAATTGACACATTCATTTCAATTTTTTTATACTTGGATAATTTTATAAATCTATTGGATTTACTATGGTTACAATATGTTTGGTTTCTTTGAATTTCTCAAGAAAAATTATACAATGTGAATTGTAAACCTATCCTTCAAAAGTTTTTTGCAATTAGAATTTGACCAATTTAATAATATCTCACATGTGTGAAAAAATAGTTCTAATGTATGGTGTCTTATTTCATCAGAAGATTATGACTAATGTAAAAACCCATTACGTCATCTTAATGTTAATTAACATGTGGTATAACTATTCCATAGACTACATCTAATTAATCAATACAAAAATGGATTTAATTTCTTATATATCAAAACAATATCTAATATTTCAAATCATCGGGATGTTATACTATAAATTGATTCATACCTTAGGCATTTATATATGTCTTTCACTACATTTATCTAAAAAAAATTCCCAAAATTAATACACTATTCTCCAGATACAGCTAAACCCTTATCTAAGAATAACTAAAGAATCCCAGTCTGTACATGGATTAAAAATTATAATAATCTCATGATTTAAAAAATTCATCTCACAAATATTTTCACAACCTGAAGTGAAATGTAATAGTATCATGGAGGTTGTCTATATAATATTTATAATGTACAATCATTTATCTTTTACTATTATCCATTAGACCCTCTTCTATACATCACATATCATATAGTCATCTTCATAACCTTTGTAATGGAAACACAATAAAGCATTGATATCAATCACTCGGTAATGGAAAAGAATATATCATAAAGTGTAAAATAACAAGCATGATGAAACACTTTTAATGGATATAAATATCTTTATAAGTTATCATAAGAACATAAATGCCAATCATAAAACATGGTAAACTGACAAAAAATCATATCATGAGAAATAAGGATATTTTAAATCAACAAAATTGATACTAATAAATATCAATAACCAAAAAAATACATGGGAATAGAATAAATGTGGGTAATAAATTAAAAAATATATTTTATTTTGAAATATCAACATAATATGATAGAAAAAAATAAAAATATGGGACTTTCATAAATATTGTTTTTATAATCTTTGTAAACCTGTCTACCCACAAACCTGGTTACATGTAATATTGTGAGTATTTATTAATGATAACATGTTTACTCTTCATGGATATAGAGACTTATTATCATGTTTTTTCACCTAATTTTGAGTAGAGATTAATATTATCCTACTAATCCATTATGAGCGAAGAGATATCCTAACATGTTCACATATTTAATTGTTGATATAAATTAACTCCATCACACTCACCATTTGTTAACATGGATACATTATATCATGTTTGTATAAAATTATATCTCATTGAATATATTCTATTATAAAATTATTTGGAGAGATATATATATCCCACCCATATCTTAATGTATAATATTTGGCTACACTTGAAAATCAAACATTCAACATCTCATTATGAACCCATGAAAAATAATTATACTTCAAAAATCATTGAATAACATGACCCTATGAATCATTGAATTTTAAAACCATAATTTATTAATTAACCCCAGTCAAAATAACACAAAATGGTTGATAGAAACATCACTTACTTAAATATAATTATTCTTGTATAACTATATGGGAAATCAAAAAGTTTTCAGAAACCATTTTAAATATTTTCCTAAAACTTGAAGTATAGATTACACTCAAAACTCATTTTTTAGAATGTAAGGTGATAATTATTTTGGGATACTGATTATAATGAGATATGAATTAAATATCCATGAAAATACACTAATTTTATCAAAAATGGGAACTGAAAATAATTCAAAAACATTTACACTTAAAATAATTGTTAATAACTATGACTTGAGAAATAAGTAATGTTTTGATTAAAAGAAGATATTCAAATATATGTAAAATTGATGGTTTTGAAAAATTATGTTAACAATAGCAACATAAAAATATATAATTATTATAAAAAGTACATTTTGAGTAGATGATAAAAAATCTCATTTTTGAGAGGACGGAAAAAACTTTTGAACATTTTCAAATAGTCTTTTTTTTAAACCAATCTCATTAAAAGGATAATGAAACCACTATTTAAAAATGAATAAATGGGAGAAAAATTATCATTATAGATAATAAAAATGTTTGTTTCAAATAGTTAATATAGATCAATTATGTAAATTAGTAAAATATATTGTTAATAAAATTAAATTAAAATGAATGGAAATCATTCTAATAAAAAATACAATTTATCAAAATAATAAAATAATAACTGTAATGGAAAATGATGTGAAGAATTATTTCCCCACATAAAAAATCAGGGAAATAAAAATTGTTTTAAAAAAATGTTTTCATATTTCAATCTTGAAATATAACATGAAAATAACATTGATTAAAAGATATGGAATAGATTTATCCTATTAAAATACTACACAACTACTATATTTTTTGAATGAAAATTTGTTTTAAGTTTGAAAATTTAATTATTTTTAGATCCTATGAAATAAATTATAGAGTTGTTAGAAACAATTTTTTTAGAATTATATAAAATATAGAATTGATAAATTGTTACTCACCATTATAAAATATCTCAATGAGTAAAATCTGTCATGGAAAAAATTTATTTTATTTTATTTTGTCCATAGAACCCTATGTTCCTCAGAGACATTATTTTTCCTTATAAGTTTTGTGGAAATTAATGTTATTGTGATAAATATGTGCAACTAAGGGATTGTGTTTCAGGAATATAATTCTATAAGTTTTAAAATGTATGCTTATCATGGTTGAATTTTAACGATTAGTTTTTCTTTGAATGGGTATAAGTGATCCCAGTTTAATATATGAAAATGTAATCATTGGAAACACCCTTTATCTTAAAATAATTCCATGTCACTATTCTTAGGTCATTCCCTCCAGATGTTATAAATAAAAAAAATTTGTGGAAATTGTAGTTTGATAATGTCTTAAGCAAGTGTTTCATCCTATGTATGGTACATGTTTTATGGTATTTACCTTTATGATTTTACATTTTACACTTTTACTTTTAAACTATTTTACAAGATTATCAATATATGATTTTATGTTTTATGAAAAAAAATATAACCCAAATAACAAAACATTGTGTGTTATTGAACTAAATTTAACATTATTTTAATCTAATTGAATTTCTAAATATTTTAAAATTTACTTTTAAATTGAATAAGATAATGTGTAGAAAAATATTGTAGTTGAAAAAAATAAATTTTGACCAAAGTGAATATTTATAAGTATTTATTATTGATTAAAAATTTGATTTTTAAAATATTTTTTATGTGTTTATAAGTAATTTTATATTTATTATTTAATTTATTTCAATTTATTTGAGTTTATAGAAATTTCATGACCTTAATAAAGAAATATTTTTAAAAATAATTTCGTCACTATTATCTTATTAGTTTTATGTACTTAATGTTGTTTAAATTTTATTCCTAAAAGTAAAATTTACTATATAAAATACTTTTAAAATTAATATATAAAATACCATTAAATTGTTTTCAAATTAATATTCTATGGGTTTGAAAATTAATTATATCGATACAATATTTATCACATTGAAACCCTAATTTAAAACAGTTAATTGTTAGGAGAAAATATTTATGATTTAGATATAGATATCAATTACACTTATTAAAATGAATTTAAAAAATTCCATATCATATAATGAGTTCTAATTTTACAATAAAAAACAATAACCCCATTTCATGATGTTATAATCAGTTACAAAAGCCATTTGAAAATCAATTTTCATTAAATTACTACATAAATATTTAGAATGAAAAGATTATGTCAATATATTAATTAAATTATATAAAAAAATAATTTCACATTTTGATATATTATATTATATGAAATTGTGTCAAAAGAATATATATATTATAATTTTTTATGAATTAAAAAACTCGTATTTTCATTATTCACCTAAAAAAATATTTTAGAAAAATCCAAAAAATAAATCTTAACTAATTTTGTTGTGGGGAAGTAAAATAAATAAATTTTAAATTATCAAATGAAAATTATTAATTTTCAAATTTATTATCATGACCAGACCCAATGGGGTTCTAGCAGATACTAATACAGGCCTGCCACTATATGTTAGGTGTGTAAAGACCTGTGTTTTTCAGACTGTAATTTTGAGCAGAAATTTGAATTTTTACTGTCCCATGATGGTAAAGTGGCTAAATGGTCTTTTCACCTAGAAGATCACATCATTTTGTTTTTTCTAACCACTTTTTTTGTCCCAAAATAGGGTATTTACCCTAGGATGAGAGATTGGTGGAAATATGAGATGTTCAAATTTTAGTGGAAAATTTAATATTTAATATTATAAAATTAAATATTAATTTATTCATGCTAGTTCATTTAGATATAATATTGGAATTTTGTGTTATATTGAGATTCTATGTCCTTTTTTGAGTACGGAATGTGGTGTTTAGCATAGGGGAGGCATAAATTCGAGTCGGTAGATAGGGCAGGCCCTGGCCCTCTTTTCATTTCTTTTTATTTCCTTTTTTCATTATTTTCTCTTTCTTCCTCCTCATTCTTATGTAGGAATCTTTTTATGATCCTCTTTTATGATTACATTAGGTGTTAAATGGGTTTTGATAAATAGGGAGAGAAGTTATGGAAGAATGGTACCGTTGTGAAGCACTCGATGCACTGATATGGCCTATTGTGATTGTGGAGGGTGAAATCAAGTGAAACTTCTATGGTTTCAGCCTGAAGGTATGACCATTTTTATTTTAATTGTAGATCCCCTTTGAATTGGTTGTTTCACATTTTTATAGCCATATATTTCTTTATTTTGTTATATTAGGGCTCGATCTGTTATTTCAATGGAAAAAATGGGGGTTTCAGGCGATCTGATAGTTTTCCCATATGAAAACCCATATTACACGACATGTGTTCTAGGGGAGAAACCAATGCGTTCATCTCGTTCATGGAAGAATATGTTTTCATATGTAAATTTTATGTACTCTATGTACTTTTCATGTGGTATAATATGGTTTTGTGTCTAACCTTGTGAAAAAGAACACATGTTTTTCGTTTTTATATAGTTACATCTTCTACTTTGAAGTACACTCCACCCACATTTACACTAGTAGAATTCATGTTGTTCTATCAAGGTATATGTTCTCTTTCTAGGGGGAGGGATTATATTACATTCCATGTACTCTAAATTATGCGCCATGTACATTTCCAGCTTAGAGGTTTGGGGTATTTTGTGACCTGAACATGAGAATTGGGTGTGTGAGTAGTCCATTCTATGAGTTTTTTATATAGATCACAACAATGGAATCTTCTTGAATTTTAATGGTTATTTAAATGGTGATTTGGTGGTTTATATCTAAATGGAGAGGTTCTTCTTCCAGTTATTGAGTTTAGTTGTCACCAGAGAGTGAGACATGGCGTGGGTGATAGGTTGGGTGTTTGGACCAACCTAGTTGAGACCTTTGATCTTAGATGAGCTTTGTGTTATATCCCGAGACCTATGCTTTTGAGGATGTTCCCCCGGTGATATGTTCCCTTCTATCCTATGAGGCCGTGAGACTGGATGCTTCCCTAGATCCGTTGTGGAATTCCATTACTTATGTGATAACCTAGGGAGTCCCTTGTAGGATCCTTTTACCTGTTTTCATTCTAGGATCCCTAGTGGGATTCCCCCTTTACCTTTTCAGATAAAGATCCAAATTAGGATGCATTATAATGTGTTTTACTTGAGGGGCCTAGTGGGAGCCCTTTTTGTTTGACCGACCCTGTTTTAAACGTTAGGTTTGGGAAGAGATGGTGTTTGGGTGTCACCTAGAACCCGTACTAAACTTATAAGCCTATGGGGATGTGGATAAACTATTGTGTTGGTTGTTCGGACCACCCTCACTATTTGTTAGGGTTAAATTATTTATTGTTGATGCAATGATGTTAATCAATGGGGATTCCTGGTTTGTGGTAGCTAAGCCTGATGCAAGGCATCTCTATTTCTATTAGGATTCCCAGTTGTTTTTCCTGGAATTAAATTTTCTTATTGGGATTCCAATAATTTATATCCCTAGATTTGGATTTTGAGCCATGTTATTTCTGATATTCACTGGTATACACATAGGTATTACCAAAGACATGGTTTTTAAGCTTGAATAAATATATATTGTGATATATATTTGGTTGGGATGTCTAGAGGTGCTTCTTGGTATTCATTTATTGATCCTTGTTGGATTATTTTGGGTTTTGACCCTTACACACCTAATGAAATGTTTATTTTAATCAGAAATGATTAATTTGGAAAATAGAAATCCGTGAGATATGGAATCGGTTAAAAGACCATGGATGGGCTCAGGTGACTATTGCACCATATACATTTGATTAACCATGAATTCAAATTATAATGCCATGGACTAACTCCAATAGGTTATTATATTAAAAGTTATGAGCGAGCCATGGATGTATTGGTCGAGCTCATGGATGTAGTGGTCAAGCACATGGATGATTTACTTAAAAGCCTTGAGTGAGCCATATATGAAGTGGTCGGGCTCATGGAGTATTTATCTAAATACCGATTGAACCACGAATCCATCGATGGATTCATTGGATAGTATCTATTAGCATTGTTTAATCATTGGGTGAACCTTGGATTCCTATTATAGGAATGCCTTGGATAGGATCAATAGGTTGTTTCCTTATTCCATTAATGATACATGGTTTCCCATTATAGTAATTTGTTGGGAAGACTCATAGGATAGATGATATATGATGAGAAATATTATGATATCATATTCCATTGATCGAAATTATTATGATCTTATGGGTCAGTTTGGAGATTAGTTGGGATGGTGCGACATTTTGTTCCGAGTCTCAGTTGGATTCATGGGCTGATGCTCTATGTTTCCCGACCGGTGACTTCTTATAGGATTGACCATTGGTATATAGTATCCTTGTTTATACGATTGAACATCGATATATGATATCCTTCTTCATAGGATCAAGAGTCAGTATATTGTATCCTAGTTTATGATTTAAGATATGTACATGTGGACCTAGGTGTATGATGGGTATCCCCCTGTGGTGACATATCTTCTTCAGAGAAATAATTATATCATTCTCCAAATAAGGTAAATGTTGATGGGATTATGGACCCTCATATTGACTTAATGATACATGGCTTGAGTGGCACAATGTCCAGATCGAACCCCTTGAACATGATGTCTAGACGATCAGGATTATGGACCAATGGATTGACTGATAATGTGGTTTCATGTTGTTTGATACACATACCAATGAATTTTAATTTATATTTTTATATGTATAGGTATGGGACTATACATGTGTATATGTATAGTTATTACAATCCGTGGTGGCACATTTCTAGTTGGCAGGGATTGCAGACCCTGGGTTCGAAGGTGGTTTCACGTTGGTTTTACCATATATTAAGTTGTGATTTAACATGGTTGAGCATGTTATTGTGGAATATCCTATTGCAGAACATATGTAGGTTTCATTTTTGGGTTGCCTATTGAGGATATTTCTGACCCCTTAACATCCAAATTAGTGTACATGTAAACTGTATTTATTCTTTTCTAGTTGAGCATGAGTTTCATAGTGGATAGGGTTTGCACCCAGTGTTGCATGATCTAACAGACCTGCTCAAGTGGTTATACTAATTGGGCTACTATAGTACAATAGTATCTTGATATTTGGTAAAGGGTTAAATGAATAAATGATAAGACTCATGCCAACATGGTGCACTTTCCTTTTTAGGATCCTACTTGATTAAAACTCATCAGTAATGTGTGCTTTCTCTAGAGTAGTCATCAAGAAGGGCAAACTTCTGTGATGCTTCCCAAGGAGTGTGTCATGTGAGGAAAAAACACAGTGGAAAGGACATTTTTGGATTGTGGGGACATTAATTAGTCATATGACCAGTTATACCATGTTGGTGAGACCCATGTTTTAAAACTAGTGTGTATAGGGCAACTGGTGGTACATGGTGGGCCAAGACCCGATAGCCATTTTAATGTGGGGTGTCTGTGCAGTTAGAAGGGTCCAATTGTTACATTTGTAATTAGAGGAGAAACCCATCCTTGAGTGTGGGGCCCTACCTGGGTTAATATGTAGGGTCCACCATAATGATATTGTGATCTAGGGGGGTGAATGTAACAACGTAGAATGATAAAGGGTTAAATGATTAAATGATATGACTCAGGTCAACTACGTGCATCTTCTTTTTCGAGATCCTACCTGATTAAAACTCTGCAGTTAAGCATTATTTTCCTGGAGTAGTGATCAGGATGGGTTCCCTTGTGTGAAGTTTCCCAGGGATTGTGTGAGTGAGGATGAAACACACTAGAAAGGACATGTATTGGCCTGTGAGGATAATCATTAGTCAGATGACCCGTTCGGGAAAGTGGTTGAGCCCTAGAGTGGGGACCATATATCTACGGAGGAACTGGTTTTACCTAGAGGCCCAAGACCCAACAAACATGTGGGTGGGGTGTCTGTGTCATTAGTGTGTCCCAGTTATTACAAGATGTATCCAAAAGTACTGAAAGTCATAATTTTTTAGGCCTTTTTCAAATGTTCCTATTTTCAAACACACCAGCATATATCAATGTATATGTATAGATGAATAATAATAAATACCTACCAACATATTGGGTAAAATACATGTATGTAACAACCTATACAAAATACAAGAGTAAGTATGTATAAAATACAAATTAAATAGTTAAAAATACATTCCTAAACAAAAGAATACCCCAACCTAAAAAAGACTATAAGTAAAATCAGGGAGATATCCTAGTTCCAATTTCCAATCTCCGACCACCGTATATGGACAAATGAATCTTTTATCCCTGTGATCCTCTATAATCAATATTGGAAACTCTGTCAACTTCATAAGACATGAAATAAGTGAGAAAATAGCATTCAAGGGTGAGTACATACATAACCAGCTGGACTCACCAATATATGGGGAGAAAGAAATAGGAGAATATAAATAAGTAGAACGTATAAAAAAAGAAACAAATCTAACAAAATAAAGTGTGTAACCTCATATAACTACATGGATATCAACATGAAAAGTATGTGGACTATACATCATGTCTGTACCACCCATAAAAAGAGCATAACAAGATCCAACAATATGGATATTGATATATATATATTATCAAACAACAATTACACATGAGAGATAGAAAAGGGATCTCCAACTCATGGACCATCCCAATAAATAAGTCACCATTAGTTTTTGAGGTCTATCAATGATTACCAAAATCTTGTGCATCTTCCCACAAAAAAATAACAAAGTCATGCCTCACCTCACCATTGTGTTGTATAGTTGAGGGAAACATCACTAGGTAGAGGACCCATACCATGGTACATCTAGATTGTTCCACTCAGTGGATAGATAGAGGACCCACAACCTATTCAAATAAGAGGGTCCATTCTAGTAATCGATAGAGGACCCATTCGATGCCCATCAGGAGGGTTCCACCCTATGGAAGAGGAACCCCTACATATCTATTTAGGAAGGTTCTAATCGATTGAGGAATCATTCATAGTCTATAAAGAGGGTTCCACTCTAATGCAATAGGACCCATTCCTTGACTTCGCAAGAAGGTAACTCTTTGTAGTTTATAGAGGACCCATTCCCTGACCAGTAGGAGGTTTCCACTCTAATGGATGATGATGCATGCCCTTACTCCATTGAGGGTTTGACTTTTATAGTCGATAGAGGACTCATGCATGCTTAGTAGGATGGTTTCACTCCAATGGAAGTGGACCCCTTCCATGGATATGTATGGGATATCCAATATTTTGTAAGGAGTATCTGCTCCTTGTAATATAGGTGGTGTACCACACAAACTAAATCAAGGTGTATGGGGGACACTAATACTTGTAAAATAGAGGGTTTTCAACTATGGCATATCTATGATGATCCTTCTTGGAAACTGATTCCATTTAGAATTTCATAAAGAAGAATCATTCCTGGAACATCTCACTTCATATATCATAAGAAAATATAAATTTCACCATCACTTTATACAAGTAAAATCCTTTAGGATAGGAAACACTCAAGACAAAATCTATGTCCAAGGAAAGTAGATATAAGAGATAGGTGTTCCCTCAAAAATAGGTATATAACGGGTCTGGTACCCACATGAAATGTGGGTTGCTCTGCAACCTATCCATGTACTCATCAACCCAAAACATTTTTGACCCTTTAGTATTACATATTTTTTAAGGGTACATCATGATGTGTCTCAAATAATATACTAAAAAATGCAATATAATTTTTGTCTTTCTAAAGGGAAAAAATTAATTCTACTAACATGTCTCTACAAATGGACATAGGCATCCAAATGGAACATATCATAGTGATCCTCATAGAAAAACACTAGGGATCGATTATTAAGTTTTTCAAATCACACACTTGGTGAAAGAACAAAATTTCAACAAAAAAAACAAAAATTATTTCTAGAAACCACCTATGTGTCTAAATTAAACACTTGATATGGGCCCCAAAAATTCATCCTTAATATTTGGGTCACAATGCTACAAACTACTTTCCATTTCAACAACTTATGAAGATGATATCTCCCATACTAGGTTTTATATTGTTATTATTATTATTATTATTATTATTATTATTATTAATTTTATTGAGCGTGCTATAGACCTGTACCACAAGCCTAAATTAAATATCCAACATTGTTCTAAAAATGATTATCTCAATTGATGGGTAATGTTTCCATTATTTTTTTGTCCATTAGATACCACACAGAGATGTTATATTTGTATTAAATTTTGACAAACAATAATAATAATAATATTATTATTATTTCTTTAAACATTAATTCAAAGTGGGTGGAATGCATGAGTCCCCTCCCCCACCTTTTTCCCATATTGTTCATGAATAGATCACCCACAATATCCATGTATTATCATTATTTAAAATAAAAAATTAGTAATTATTATTAAAACACAATATTTTAGTATATAAAATAATAATGCACACTTGAAAAATATTTCTATGCCAACGGTAGTGCACAATTGGTGACATGTTTTTATTTTAAAAACACATGTTAATTTTCTATTAAATTTTTTTTTAAAAATTAATCCTTCAAATGATTTTAATTTTTTCCATCAAATTTGATTCCATTAATTTATAAACAAAAATATAATTTTTTTAAATTAAAATCCTTTAAATTAATTAATCACACACACCCCCTTATCAAATTTTATTTATATTAATGAACATAATAATAACACCTGTCATGTTGACCACATCTGACCACCTCATTGAAGATCATAGTTGGCCAACATCACATCCATGTTGAGTATCTTCTACCCTTAGTCCATGTGTGTTTCCCCCAATCAGAATTGATTATATAACAACACACATCTTCATCACATGTCAACTGGGAAAATAGGGATCACTAATCTATTATCAAGCCCCCTCCGATGATAACACACACACTGGCAGTTCTAATATGATCGATTCAGAATACAAAAATTCAATTGATTATCTATCCATCCACAAACCATCAATTTTCATATTGTTCATGTTACCATAATGAATCTGGGGGTTCAATCATAATCAAAACCTCCCTAGAAATGTCAAATTTTGAACACATAATTCAATGATGATGAATACGATGATAAATGGTTGAAAACAACAATAAAATTATTGAAATATTATTGGTAAATATTTCAAAATCCAATGATTATATAAACATGATGAAAAATGTAAAATATGAGAATAATTTTATTAGATCAATATAATCTATAAAATATGGGGATCATATAGAGAATAATTATAGATGATCAAATGTAGATATAATTTATTCTCAATATTTTAATAAAATGGTGTTTAAAACCCAATTGATGAGTCTTGACTCAAATTCGAATCAATAATTTCTGAAGAATTCATCCTCTTGTGATGATGTTGGTATGAAGTATCTAATTCCTTTAGAATAACTTCTATCTAATCAATTGTTGTCATATGATCTCGATCTTCCATTAACGATCATAATAGATTCTCTCAAAAACCTCCCTGTGCTGTGTGAATATCATTGGTGAAATTTCATAATGGTATATATGTAATGGTTTTTTAGGTTAGGCTATTTTATAAAATAATTAAATAAATATATTCATTTATATAATTATTTTTACCATGGTGGTTCTCAATCCAAACACATGACGACGAGAATGGTTGGGTCATGCCAATGGTAAAACTCACATTACATACTCAACTAGGGTCTCATATTTCTCATACGAGTCACCATTGATGATTTATTTTGGTTAGTTTAGTAAAATAAATTAATTTAAATTCATAATTTATACAATGTGTCTGTCAATGGATGTCTCATCCGAACATCTCACACTAACCACCTTTATTTTATGCCTAGCATAAACCCCACTACTGAGATTCAATTATGGTATCATATTTCTAATCGAAGACTCTTTTTAAGATATATTTGATTTTTTTCAATATAAATATGGATTCATAATAAAAAATATATTTAGTATTTTTATAAAATTAATTTCGGGCTCAAGAGGCCTCAAAATCCTATATCAACTAAGTCGCTGGATCATAAAATATTCCATGAAATATTCTAAATTATTTAAAATAGAAAAATTATTTTTAAATTATTCTCTTATTCAATTATTTTCATCCTTAAAAATCATAAAATATGGACAAATTCGGGGATACTATACTCTCAACTAGGTCTCTCTCTCCCTGAAGCTCCCGGTATAGTTTTTAAGGCTAATAATAGACATGCACCCATAAAAAAATATTTCCCATGAAGGGAATTTCTCAAATAGTTCCCAATGCCACAAACTCAATGAAAAGAAAAACTCCACCCTCACATCCCAAAATACCAAGATAATCATCATACAACACAACATGCACATACCTCCTCTACTACAGCATATGGATAACACCAAGAACTAGGTCTAACAAAAAATTTGTCAATTTGTCTGTCACCTCACTTGGGAAAATATGGTGGAAACCATACTGTGAGAAGCTTCTACCATCACCACACCATGGATGGCCCCCCAAGTTCACTCCTCCTCAACCACTTGATAGGGAACTTTCACTCCCATGATAGATAAAAATATGTCCTAATGAGTGGGTCTCTTAATCAAGAACTAGCTCCATGAGATAATATAAAGGATTTATTTTCCTATGGAATATAAAACACCATCCTAACATGTTTAGCACAATCAAACTCTGATTCTGAACACATAAGGGTATTATCACAAAGACTAACACAAACCGATCAATTAAAATTTAATGATTTAGATCATTACAATTCAAAACACTAATGGATAAATAAATACACAAAATAGTATCACAAAGATGTCAAACCAACCACGTCAGCTCTATGATGCCACCCTTTGTATATAAACCTCTCAAACCAGGAGTAAATGATAACCCATCTACAGTTCAATGTCTAAGATCCAATTCACCTCCATTCTATAGGAGAACAGGTCATCAATTCTTTGGGGGGATAATCCTCTCAAATTGTCAACATTCCAGGTTGATGTATACCCACACCTGACATCATGATCTCATACACCTCTAATTTAGTCAACATTGGTATTACTAGGAAAACACATTGGGTATTAAAATCCCCTACACTTCATATTCCTCATACTACACCACTATATCTCGTAGTTACCTGGGGTCACCCTATATGTTAGCGCAACCATATATCTATCTATAGTGCAATTACATGTATGAAGAAAAATCTCCATTATAAGGTAAACTGAGAAAATCTTCAAGAAGGATTCCCTTAAAGTACTCCACTGTCATGGGAACTAAAAGAAACTAGAATTTTCTATACCAAGTGTAAAGCAAGACAATTTATAATGAAGTGGTTGAAACATTATGGAAATGATATCATCGTTCACTTCCATTTGTATCACCCCTTATCAAAGGATGAAAACACGATCCAAAAAATACAAAAGCATTACTACACTAACTTGTGGTAATAACTTGAGCATGGATGTTAAACAACTATTCAATGATGATAAAAACATCATAGTGTATCGCTACCTCTATGGAAATATTTCATGTTAGTATGTCTCTCCTTATAGATAAATTCCAACCCATTGGAAGAAATGTGTGATCACATATCCACTCAATTGAATAATCCAAAAAAGGTCAACATAAAGGGACTCCCATGGTATCACCATTCCTAAAATAGGGTCTATATATAAGGAAATTTGGATTTTTACTCTATTCTATAAACTATAGATGGATCATTGGATACAATTGTTTTATCCCAAACAATACATGATCCTCCAGTCCAGAAGCCCCTTATGGAGGATGCTCACCCGTTTCATTTCCGTCATTCTCTCATAAATCAGGGATTTCTCTGATAACTCTTCACACCAAAATTACTAAAAACACACAAGATAGTGAAAAAAAACCAACACACCTCAATATTATCCACTTTGGGACAACACCGACTCACCCACAAAATTTATAAATCATTTCAAAAGAACATGTTTCTGTGGGGGGGGGGGAGTTTCCCAGTTTATTTCTTATCTGAAGACATATAGACCATCACCAAAAAAGTACTTTTCAAATTCCCTGTGTCATCCTAGAGAAGTCTCAAAACAAGGACCACCGCTGAAGGGTTCCCATCATAGTGGAAAATCCAAAGCTCATGATCAGGCCTAACCATAACCAACAAAGAGGGGAGACTAGATCAACATTAATCATGGGTGATCTATTTCTCTAGAACCAGAAATGCACACTCATAATTACTGTATCATATGTTGGTTCCATTAGACCAAATTGAAACTATATTAACATAACTTGTTTCATGTGTATCCATTTGATCATTCGAGATCTACAGAGGCCTAAAAGCATAGATCACAATCTCTAGACAATCCTTAAATACCTAAGAGTTGGGATCATCGTTGAACCTCAACATCCTATAGTGATGGAAGTAGCATAGTTTTCTATGCCAACATGCATCATCATCCTTTTTTGAAGGTTCAACATTATTATTTATAGGTGGGGGTGATTCTACTTATCCACATGGTGGGAGGAACTCATGTGATAACCCTGAACTGGGTCCTCATCAATCCATAGATTATATTCACGATCCTCAATCGATATCTTGGATCTGTGCCTTTGAGGAGGCATATCTTAAGTTTTAAAGGCATACCTAAGTCGAGTTAGAACATTTAAATGGGGATATGACTCGATAAGATAAGTTAAAGACTCAATTATATATGATTTGTTAACCATTTTCCTTGCATAAAATGCCATAATATGTAAGGTTTATAAGACAGTTCTCAGAGTCATGATGAATGGATACATCTATCATTGTACTGACACTGGGTTCCCTATCTAAAATCCACAGTCAAGATACTAATACACTATTTCCTTATATTCTAACCAAATAATAATAATTGGGATGCCTCAAACACTATCCTAAGGATTGAACCGCCTTTGATACCATTTTCTCAGTACCTGACCCAATGGGGGTCAAGCCCAATCTACCCCAACCCCTCTCCATAGTCCATGGGATAGTAACAAGCTTCATGATGCATATATAATATGGAATTAATTTTCATAATGTACATATTCACACAAATATCCATATCAATTCATATTAGTAGAGAAATAATAATAAAAATATAGTACCATCTATAGTAAAATTCGTTCATGTAATAAACTCTAGACAATTAAAGAGTATGAAATTATAAACTGATAAGTAAAGGGAATCAAATAAACAACCAACCAGAAAGATTCCTAAAACTGATGAAACATTTAATGTAAAACTACAAGGAGGTGATACCTCAAAATATCCATGATTTGACCATCATAGGTGGTCAAATGCACCAATAATCCCTATGATCTATTACAATGACAGACCACCAATCCTTCTTCTTCATAAGGAACAACATGTGCAGGAAAAACCTATACATGGATGAGTACATACATATAAAGCATGATTCATAAAAAGTTGTGGGGAAATTAATAGGAGAAATGATAGTAGTAGAAGATACCACATGCATGAAATAGCTCAATCCAATGAAAAAGAGTAACACCATCCATCAGCATAAAGCTGTGCCGGTGGACTACATGTCAGGTCTCTAACACCCATAGTAAACGAGTAAATATATAAAAAACCTTTATAAATATGTACATATTATCAATAAAATGAATCCCAAATGAGATAGAAATGGGAACTTCATCTCAAAATACGTCATAGGAAAAAAGTCACCATCAGTTCTAGAATTTCATCAATGATGCCTTGAATCTCACTCATTATAACCACAAAAAACATCAAATTCAAGCCTTACCTATTAACTATTTCTCAATATAAAGGGGCTAAAATCTCTAATTATAGGTCCCAGGACCTATCACCACAAGAGGTGTTTAACCAGTGGATTGATATAGTACACATACCCTTTTCTATTTGGAGAGTTCCACTCTAATAGTCAATAAAAGACCCTCATGTTCTAACAGGAGGGTTAAACTCTGTTGTGTCGAGGACCTTCACATTATATGATAGGGGCACCACTAAAACCAAATAGAGTAGTATAGGGGACCCACACCCTTGTACAAAAATGGCAGTGCCAACCCCAACCTCTCTATGATGATCCTTCCCAATCACTATCATCATCAAGAATCTCTAAAAACGTTTAACACAAATAACATCTCACATCATATCTCAAAATCTACTACGAAAGTCACTATCGTATCATTTGTTGATAATAACATATGATATGATACTAGTAGGACAATATATCAGTCTAAATTAATGATATATGAGATATAGAAGTTACCCAGAAAGGAGGTATACAACATGAAGGGGACTAACACGACATGTAGTCCCACTTTGCTACCTAGCAGTGTCCTTCTAGCATAGGGCTTACATTCCAGGTAGTACTAGACAACATGTAAAGGTACTACATGATGTGTATCTATCAAAATACTAATGAACATACAATTTATGTCACCATTCCAAAGGGAAATAATGTAATTCTATTGATATACATTTATAAACAGCCCCATATGGCCAAATGATCATACCAATACGATCGTCACAGAAAAAAGATCGGGATATACTATTCACCTACAAAAATTGGACACTCAATGAAAAAGACACATTTCACCATATAGAACCTGAATGGAGATTAATGGGTTCCACCCATGAGTATGAATTAGAACCCTGATATTTGTCTCAAACCAACTGCCTCAATATTGGGGCCACAATGCCACTGACGATTAATCATTTTGACACAATATTATAAATATATTTTTGACACTCGATTCAACGTTATTATTATTGTTATTATTATTATTATTATTATTATTATTATTATTATTTAGTTCTATATGGACCTCCACCGTGATACCAAATTAAATATTTGACATTGGTCATAAAATGGTCTTCTAAATTCCAGGGTTATATTGTCGTTGATTGTTCAAAAATAACATCCCACGTAGAGAAGTTACAATTATACTCATGTTTGATAACCAAAAACAATAATAATTATATTTTATATTAATAAAATAATTTTTATTTTACATTTAAAAAATTATCCAAATATAGAATCATGCATGATCCAACATCCCCCAACATTATTCTACAATGTTTGTGGCAAACTGGACCTCGAAATCATTGTTTCATCATATTTTTTCTAAAAATAAACTATAAAATTATAATTATTTTAAAAATAATTAAATTTTTGAAACAAGGATTCTACATGGAATAATGTTTCCATACCAAGGGTTTCGAAACGATGGAGTCCTTTTTTATTATCAAAACATATTAACTTCCATTAAAAAATAAAAAATATGTAATCCTTCAAAATATTTTTTTTTAATATTCAGTTCTATTAGTATAATAACCAAAATTTCCTTTTTTATACTAAAACCATTTTATCTAATTAATCACACACAAACAAATATATTTTTAATGTTTTTATAATTAGTGAAAATAATAATAACACCCACGATGTTTTCCACATCTGACTACCTCGTCGTATATTCCAGTCCAAAAACTATAATTTCCAAGATGAGTAGCCTCCACCATGAGGAAAAATACATGAATACCACTCAAAACTGATTTTATCACACTACATATCATAGCCACATGTCGATTAGGAAAATGGAGATCACCCATCCTATCAAAAACCTCATCCAATGACAAAACTAGCACCCACGATACTAATCTAATTTATTCAAAAAACAGAAACCCACTAATTTATTAATATATAACAATTACATAATTATAATTTCATTCCATGATACTAAAATGAATCGGATGGTCGATCACACTTGAACCCACCCTATAAATGTTGAATTGTGAACCTGGGGACCGACGATGAAGAAGACAATGGGTGATGGTGGAAAAGTAGCAATAAAAATAGTGAAAAATCATTGGAAAATAATTCTTGTCCAATAATTATATAAATGGTAAGATAACATGTTCAAATAGGGAATAATTATAATAAATCAATATAATAAATAAATATTAGAAATCATGCAAGGATTATTTATCACAAATTGAAATTAGATAAAGTCCATGCTGAATATTTTAGTCAATTTTGAAGAAACAACAATTTGAAAGTCTTAAATTTATTATAGATTGATCGTTAGTGATGAAAACATCAAATAGAGATAATGGTGACCTGATACATATAATTATTTTTGACTCACATAGATCTTATCATCTGTCCTCATGTGAAATCAATCCACTAATGTTGATTGTCAAAATTTCTCACAAAAAATATCAGAGAATTATATGGATAACCATGGAGAATTTTCAAAATGATACTATTATAGATGATTTATAGGTTAGACTCATTTATAAAATTATAAAATAAATATATATATTTAGTTAGTTATTTCTCCCATGTTGGAACTCAAGAAAAACACATAATGCTGACAAATGTTGTTACACTCCAAGGGAATAACACATGTTCCAGACTAAACGATAATATCAGATTTCTCATACGTGTCCCCATATTTGAGTTCTTTATATAGTGTTTATTATATAAATTATTATATTAATTAATATATCCAATATACCCTCCAACATCTACCTCATTAAAACATCTCATTCTAGCCAACATTAGGTTTCACTTAGGTTAAACCCCGTGATCTAGATTCAATAGTGACATACAATTTCTAATTTGAGACCCTTTTTATGAGATATTCCACTTTTTTTGAAACTTTAATGTGACTAATCTATTTTTTAATTTTGTAATAAATTTAATTATACTCTAAATTTGGATTCAAATAATGAATTTTCTATTTTCCAGGCTCTGAAATATTCCTAAAAATATTCCTAAGTATTAAAAGAAAAAACTAGTGTCTATACATTAATATTTGTAAATGAAAATGAATAATATAAAATAAATACATTTATTAAAAATAAACATTTCAATATTAACACATATTAGTTATTTTAAATCCAAATTAAGAAATATTAATGGTTTTCAATCATATATTTATTATATATTTATTAATATTGTCTTATTAAAATAATATCGTTGTTTTACATTGGATGTAGTGTATGAAAGGAGTAATAAATCATGGTTTTTTTAAATAATAAAATATCCCAGGATTTTAAAATACATACTATATTTATATAGTTGCATCATGGAGGTATTAAAGAGAATACTACGGGACTTGTAAGGGTTCCCCCTCATCCCTTAGAAGAGGGGTTATAAAAAAATCAATAAAAATGAAGGCCTTCGGGCCATTCGGGTGGTGGGGAGAGGGGAGACAATATTCAAGGATTGTAGCTAGATCCTCTTTTCTAATGAGTATTGGAGAACAATATCATGAATGAGTTATTATATGGATTATAGGTGGAAATAAACCATTCATTTCAATATATTTTTTTATTTTCACTTTATAAAACATAGTGTATAATGAATTCATATAGATTAGGATTAGTTTTAATGAGTCTTTTGATTGAATTTTAAGGAAACAAGTTGAGAAGTATAAATTTTACAATGAGAATATTTCTAACTAGATTATATTTGGATGGTAAATATACTAAGATTCTTCAAAGTAGGGTTTAAGAAATCCATCAGCTCGGTTAGGTGTGGTATTCATCAAAACCCCGTGGGTCCACTAGAATTTTTTTGGCCCACATTTTTTTGGAGTAGAAACCCAAAATTATATTGGTTATATTTATAATTTATAGACCTAACTGTTTAATTTGTCCCAACTTTGAGCTCCCTCTAGGAATATTAAAAAATATCATCTTCCATATCAATATTTTAGGGATTCTACATTTATTTTATTCTTTCCTCTTCCAACAAATGCACTACTATTTGTTTGAAAAAAATATGTAAGCCTAAATTCGTACGAAAATATTTTTACGTTACATCACTAAAATCATTGGTTTTCATTCCTAAAACATTAAATAAGGGTTTTCATCTTCATTGGTTATTTCATATTATTCTAGACAATTCATATAGGAATACTCTATGACTAGTTTACTTTATCAATGACGTTGGTGGTTTCTAAATTCATCCACTGAATTAAACACATTCAATTTACCATTTGATATTTGTAAATAGGATAAAATGTATAATTAACACCAAATAAAAGAAAAAAGGGTTTTCTTTAATTTTGAGTGGTTAATGGTGTCTATATAATCATTTGTAGTTAATCCATGTTCACGTTATTTTTAACCATGATTTTCAATGGCCATGTTTACTTGGAAATGTATCGATGGTAGTTGGAATTATAACTAATAAGGGGTTTTCTTTCATAGATATTTATTTTTTTAAATTGAAATGGTGTCATAGACTATTATACGATGACAAAAACTTTTTTATATGTGTTAATATAGTAATGAATAATCATTATCAGGTGACTAGGACCTGAATTGTTCACTTATTGAATGAGCTTTAGGAGATGGCTATTTAGTTGGGAACCAAGGATATAAAAATATGAATTTATAATTCACCTTTATGTCATTGGTGAGAATAATTATATGCATGAGTAATATATAGAGTAATTTATATTGATAGAATCTATTTAGTTAGTGATCAACCATTTACCACTGTTTTATAATATTTACAATGATTGAATGTTCACCATTAATAGTGCTTATGGATTTCATGATTATCTTTTCAATATTACTCCTCATAATGATTTTATTAATTATCTATATACTATTATCATTTTTTACACATACAGTGTTAACCCATTAATTGTATTTTTTGATGAAGAAAATAATGATAACATATTCATTATGTGTATAAAAAACACACTCCCTATTTTTATTGTGTTTCATATAGTGACAACCCATTCTCTAATTATTGAATTATATAAATAGTTATAAATATTAAACTATATTTATTATATATTCATTAGGTGATAACCTATTATTATGTTCATGATTCGGTTTATAGTGACAACCAATTCATAATGATATTGATTTTATAATGGTAACATCTCTTGCTAATTGGGGATTTCATTCAGAATTTAATGACCAATTCACACATACACTTGATATTTTAGTAATTTATTGTTCATAATCTTTATGATATCAATAATAAACTACTAAGCATGAAAAAAATTAATATTATATTGAAGACTCATTTACCACTCTGATGATATTGATGAAATCCCATTCACCAAGAGTATATCTTTTATGATGGTGACATATTCTCATATGTTATAATTCGGTTGAAAACTAATTCACCGTAACTATGAGAAATATTATTATGATGAATCATTTAAAATCACTATGATATTAAAGATAAAATTATAAACACATATATGTTTATTATTGTATAGAGAACCCATTATACTATTTTTTTATCATGGGACAACTTATCCCATTCAAACTGACTTTATATTTTTTATGAAAACCAATTTACCCATATTAAAATTGGGATTGGTTAATAAAATATAATCATCTATTGTGGTTAGAATGTAGGATTAATCACAAAATTTCTGATATGTATCAGGCTAGTATGACCTTTTAGGCCTGGTTAAATTGGAAACCCATGATTTAGTGGTTGATGTATGTATAATTTTTTAATTGAAATATCATATTATAGTTACACTAAAAAAAATTATAGAGTTTGTTATGAACATTGTAGTGGTGGTATATTATGTTTCAAACTCACACACTAAAAAAGTACATAGGTGGATATTTAAAAATCCTAATCATTTGTTTTGGTGAGATAAAATACACAATAATTGATATTTGAGGAGGATTTCATGGTACGACTGGGAGAGGGTACATTGTGGTCCCTAAGAACATGTATTTAAATTACACTATTACTTTATATATTTTTATCCTATTTATATATGATAATACTATCAGTTGATCTTGAAAATAATGTATGAAACAGATTAGATAAAATATTATTGCATTTTCATATCATTTTATGGTCAGTTATAACTAGTTTTCATATCATTGCAATGTTGATATTCTTCCATTATTTATGATCAACTGATTACTATTGTTTTCACTATTATTTGTGTTAATATAAATGTTTGTATAGTGTTAAAAAAATTATATATACTTTATGATAAATAGAAGATTCTATAATAGGGATGATTTCGTGAAGTAATAATGATCTCTTAAATCGTTGTTGTTCATGTTGATCGAGCATGGGTTTCTATACAAAATCCTCTAAATAAATTTTATTTATAATCATTTAAAATTTATCTTTCGTATTCCACTACCCACCAAATATGATATAAATTATACACTTATATGTAATTTATATGTTTTGTGTGTGTGTATTCCTGACTGAATATATTTTCATGTCATACCAAAATATATATATTTCTACAATAGTGTATACACGAGAAAGTGTTTTGTAGAGGTACATACACATCACCATATATCATGAGGGATAAGTAATTTCAATTAGAAAAAAAATGATTATTAAATTATAGTATATCTTCCATGTTATTACTAGGAATATATATATATATTTATATTTATATTTCCCTAACTGTACCATTCATGATCAGTCAAATGGATGATATTTAATTTAATGAGAAAACCTTCTCACATAGCCCTAAATAAGAAATCTTATAAGAAACTTTTCTCAAATAAAAATGCTTTCATGATAATTATAGAATGGTAAAATATATTGGATATTATATTAGGAAATTCTATGTTAATATCCATGATAGATAGAAAATTTAATGTCAAGACAAATGTTGGTATTATTTTAATGTAATCATTCTAGAAATGTGAAAAGATAACAATTACATTTTGATATTTTTTGTAGGAAACCAAATATTTATACTAATTATATGTGGTAAATATAGATTTTAGTCATATTCCACATGGATATCAATTTATGAAGTACATGTATATATAAATATAAGTCCTTCTTACATTTCAAATCAATAGGAAAAATTATAATTAGATGATATGTCTTTGTGATATGAAATCATTCATTTATACAATCGGGGAAATATTTAACATCACAATGAATGTAATCACTATTGAACTTCAAGATATTACATCACTTAACATGGATAATTGGATGTCACGCTATTTTTTTGTTTAATCATTACAAAATATATGGAAAATCATATCTTTTTATTAAATAAATAAATCTAAATTTTAATATATAATATTAATAGTACCAGATATCATTTTATCATATTCCACTATTTAAATAAATTTTTAAATATTATACTCATATTTTTAATTTAACAATTTCTCAAATCGATTATATATCTATAATAAAATTTTACACTCTTCATGTAGAACAATTGTTACATTTATGTTACACAATTTTAAACATATCATTTTCATTTCAAAATCATGAATTTTAGCTTGTGAATTTTATTTTAATCCTCCACATAAAACAGTAACATACATAAAAATATATTAAAAATTATCTAAATTAAAATAAAAGAGGAACCCTCTATTATGATATTTGAGGAGCCTTAGTGATAATTGAACCTCAAAACGAATCCAAATTAAAATATTTATGAGGAATAATATTGGGAGAAATAAGGGGTTAAAATAAAGAAAATATTTAATTTACTAAAATAAATTGAAGGAAATAATATTTAATTTTATTTATTATAGTATGATTATAATGAAACAAATGAATCATAATTCTACCAATGATTCGGTATGACTGGTGCTCAATGAAGCATACATTTTTGAATTATTACTTATAACACATAGAATGATTTAAATCATGAATAAAATTTTACTTTACAATGAGGGGATATGATTATCTACATTGAGATAGAAATATGGAATGTTATTATTTTAGAAAGGATTAATTTTAGTTCCACAACCTATTGGTATGTAAAATCATTTTTTATGTTTCAAATTTTATTTTTTATAAAACGATAAATATTACTATTTTATATCTCGTATGATGACTATCATGATTTATTGGGATTATTAATTTTCATTTTCTAGGTTTAATTGATATTGAAATTATATATTTTAGGAAAATTGGGAGAAATATTATGATTTAATATCAATAGTAAAATATAAAAATTATACTATTACTCTCTTTTCATTAATATTATCAAAATAATAATATTTTTTGTAATGGCCGATATTTTTAATATAAATATCCATTAATAAATACCATTTGTTTTATAACATTTCATATAAGAAAAATACTAAAAAATTGGTCAAATACTTCTTTTATTTGGGAATAATATTACATCATAATGATTATTTAATGTATTATTAGAATGAATTACAAATTATTTTGATGAAAATTAATATAGTAATACAACCATCAAGAATTAAAAATCCTTCAAAATTGAAATATGTATACTCTCAATTTATCAGGAAGATATTTCCACAAGGTAAAAATATATTATGATGGGGAAATGTTAGAAATATTTTAGATAATGATTTGAAAAAATGAATTAAGGGATAATTGAATGCAAAGTCTTCCTCTTAGGCTACCTATAATGGGAAATTATTTTGTTTGAATAATTGATTATGAACATCACACAATGTGGCATGCATGATCATAATACACTTATACTAAACCACATATCTAAAAAAAATTTATAAAAACTTATAAAAGAAATAATAAATTATAATGTAATAATTCTTGAAACCCAAACTTAACATCCACATAGAGTTTAATAACAGGAAAAATTATTAAATAAAAAAAGAAAAAAATATTAATTTAAAAAAATTAATATTAACATAATATGTCTAGAAGTGGTGGAAAATATTTAAAGAATTGTTGTTAGAAAAATATGAACCATTTTCTATCACCACAAGGTACTATTAAACCCTTGTCCAATGAATCCAGGTGCGTAACAGTCTCTACCAAACTACCAATCATCAAGATAAGAAATGACATATATGAGATAATATCCTATTCAAGGTTGAGAATATAGATTAACACTTGGATTACAGACAGACCCAAAATACTAAATATATTGTGTAGTACACTCATATATAGAAATTTAAATATAACTAATATATTCATAAAATGTAGAGAAACTAATAAATATGCGAGTTTTAAATTTCAAATCCAAATTATAGAAAAATTCACAAAAAAATATATTCATAGTATGAAAAATAAATCTTACAGTTCTACTTAATGAATTCAATATGGTTAATAAGGACCAACACCTCTCGAAATAGTAACTATTGATTAAGGGAATAAAAAATCATAGATGTGTGATCCATTTGATTTCATTCATATACATTTTTTAAATGGATTTCCAAACTCTGGATATAGAAAATCCATTCCCCATCAGTTGGGGATTTCATGAATCGATGATTTGTTTGGGAGAAACAGAAGTTGTTCCAAAGATGGGAGAACAAATCGATGACCAAATAGAGTATCCCTGGCCCGAGTATATGGGGTAAGTACTAATTAAATTAAACTTATAACATCATGTTTCTTATTTTTAGGTACTTGTGAATAATTTTTTTTATCATGATATTTTTTAACTTTGTATTGGGATATTTTCGGTGAATTTTTTAAATTTTTAGAGGGATCTTGGGTTATTAAAGGATTTTACATAGTTTTCCAAGCACATACACCCTCCCAATGTATAATATAAAACCAAGGTTAGTGGGGGTATTCATGGTTAGAGAACGAGTTAAAAAAACTTGGACCAACATTATAGAAAACATTTACTTCCTTAGAGGTGTTCAATGTAAGGGAGTACGGTTTGTAAAACCATGTGACCATGTACATTTAATAATGTAGACAGTGATTTTTTTTATTCCAAAACTATATTAAATATTCATGAACCCCCTTTTAACCTCCCTCTCCACCATAACTCAAAATTATAAAATTTCCAAGGTTGTGGGGATCTCAAAAACCCATTTTGGTTCCTCAAAACCTATTCTAATGTATGTCAATGTGAAATGAATATCATTTAATCAATATCTAGTATGTGTTCTTCCCTCATAAATTTTCCCACTCTCTCTCTCTCTTTATTTATTTCATCATTTGGGGGTGTTAAATAATCACATTTTTTATGGAACCAAACTCTATTTATTTGAATCATGAATCTAGATAGCATTTCAACATCTCCATTTCCTTCATTCATCATTGATAATTATAGAAATGAGTGTTGAGTTTTGATATCATGAATAAATTAAAGTGGTTATGTTGATATTTTAAAATTAATAATCCCTTGATTAATTGATTAAAATTTAATTTTCATCAATTTATTTCTTAAACTAATATTTAATGAATATTTTAATTTCAATTGATTTGGTATGGATTGTAAGGATTCCCCCAACACCAATAGAATTGTAAATTGTACTGTCTTTTATAAATTTAATGAAATTGTAAATTGATTAGAGAATTTAATTTTAAAACTGTATTAGCTATATTTTTTAAAATCTTATGAATAGTTTTATTTTGAAAGGGAATTGACTATTGAAAAATCCTTGATTTGGTTTGGAAATTACTTAGGTATATTAAAATAATAAATTTTATCATTTTATTATAAATGATGTTTTAATTTGAAGTGAAATGAAGATCAAAATATTTAAAGGTTGATTAAAACACATAGGAGACATAATATCTGATTTATAATTAAAGCCCTAAATGAACCATGGTTGTTGTGAAATTTCTTATTATGTGACTATGGATGCATGTAATTTTTCATTATGTGGGATTGTATATTTTTTTAATCACTTACATAAGAGTGTGGGGATCCCATATCATGTAACTAATGTACCATAAGGTACTTGACCAGAGTGCTATTAGTTATAGTAATTAATTTCAAATATATACCCTTAATTGTGAAACTATTTTACTCATGACCAGTTAATATATATATACAATTTTATTTAAAAATAATAATTTATCGATTATTTTTTATCCTTCTAAATTTTTAAATAAATATAATGATTTAATTTAAATGTGAAATTGTGAATTCATTTTTATTTTTAAAAAGATCAAAATCACGATTTGGTCTATTTGATATTGTATCTTATTACAAAACACTTAGCGAGACCATATTTGTCTGTTAGCTTAAACACTAACTTTTAATTTTTTTCATTCATGGATTTTCATTTTTCAAAGTTTGAGTAAAGGGAAAGAGTCTGTTGGATGAGGTAGACATTCTAGAACCTTCAGGATAGGATTTTTTATTCTTGTGTGATGTCTGAATTCTATCATATCATATTTTAGTACATAACTCCAAAATAATTTTTTTTGGTATAAAAAAACAATTTTAAGTGGTTAGTGGGAACCCACATGATTAACAATTCAAATTCAATGTTCAAAACCAAAATCCAAAATCCATCACCCACTAAATATTTGATTCATTGAGCATAGTGAATCTACTAACCGTCAAAGCCTCGGTCCATTTGCATGACATACCCTCACCACTATTAACTGATCCCTTTTCTCAAGATGTTTAATGCATTTTTGAATCATTAATATGAGAATATCTAAGAATATTACCCAAGAAGAAGCTTCTAGTAATCCACAATAAAAAATCCTTCCATGGACCTGAATCTAGTTTAGGTTATGGTGTATGTTTTCTAAGCATTGGTAGATGCACTTACACAAATTACATTTCAGGATATAGTTGTGAAATATCAGAGGGATGAATTACAAAATTTTTCTTAGGATATCCTTAACCAAAAAAAATTATTACAATTCATTAATATCCCAAAAGATGATGAGGATTTTTTGATCTGGTTGGAGATTCTTTTTCAATTGATAGATTTTTCTAATCCGATCAAGTGGAAATTTTCGAGCTTTAGGCTAGAGAGACCTTTCATGAGATGGTCGGACTCAATGAATTTGATTATGAAACAAGAGGTATTGGAGTGAAAAGGAATTAAATAAATTTTTAGGCAATAGTTCCATCTAGATTCATGGGTGGTGTATAAGGCTATGGAGTTTTTTAAAAAAAAGTGTGAAGATTGAAATGTGACTAATTATATAAATAGCATCCCTAAGATTGTACAGTTTTCACATTTTATAGTATTGAATGTAAATAAAAAGGCTAAATGAATTGAGTTAGAAAAAAACAAGATATTGGTTCCCAGGCTTTCTTTCTGAATCAATATTATTATGATAACATGATGGATATGTTTTTTGTGTTTAAACATGACATGAATGGTATGTTCTGGTTGGCAGGGGTTCATTTTTCCCCTTGTGGAAGCTCTTTGAGTTCCACTAATGTAAATATAATATGTGATTAGTCTCATATTGGATCTCAATTGTAGGGTTCTTTTATGTCTCCTAGACTGCATGGTATATCCCCTTTTACTTTCTTCTAGTGTGCCAAGCTTGGGCATTCAAAACTGATTTTCACCGGGACACCCAATATATGTTTTTCTTACCGATACTCTTGTCACATATAAAAGATCCATCATATCTATTCTTCTCGAGGTAGTGTAAAGATATCATTATCACTTAAAATTACAATGGTTAAAATGGTTTCTTCGTGGTCTTAGTGATTATGTCTATAGTAATCCAGAACGAAGATTATTTAAGGTGTTAAAGAATCTCCAGAGGATGCATATATGTGTGCGATGACTGTGAGAGATAACACCACTATAGCTTTATCATTTGTGACTTCTTTATTTGACACTAATTCATATCATTTCATTATATCTACTCATATTATAAATCTTATAAATCTACATATGAATATTTTATCTTACATAATGATTATGACTACAAAACTCAAAACAATGCGAGGGAATGGAATAAATTGTCCAACGTTTATTTACTCATAATATGAAATTTATCTTTCATGGGATTTTTTCGGTCTCGACTTGAAATTTATAGAATTCATTTTCAGTTTGATCGAATCATTTATGATAAATCCAAAATTGATTATTATCTTCAATGGGTCTCGATTGTTATGCCTCATGGGTAGTGATGTGTCTTTCCTAGAGAATGGGAACTAAAACTCAATGAGCATATATTCTTTATTAACATATAGAAATAGCTAAAATGAAAGTGTTGAAGACTCATTTGGAAGATCTATTAGTGAAAGGCATTATAATGAAGAGTGTATCACATTGGGTAGTTCTTATTATCTTTGTTAATAAATATGATGAAACACTTCTCCAATGAGTTAATTATGCCAATCTCAATCGAGTTAGGGTTATGAACAATTACACATTACCACATATTAAATATATGTTTGAATAGTTGAATATGGATGTGTTGTTCTCAATGATTGATTTATGGTCTAGTTAACACCAGTTGACAACAATGGAATCTAAAATTCAGAAAATTGCCTTCTAGAGAAGTTATGGAAATTATGAGTTCATATCCATGACATTTATTCTAATAGTCATCCAATAGTATATATGAGATTAAAGAATTGGATCCTCCATGAGTTTATTGATACATTATTAGGGGTCATTTTTTATGAAATCTTGGATTAATCCATGTCCATGGAGTATCATATGAATTATTTGAGATTAGTTCTATAATTTGTGAGTATTCCACAATACTTCTAAAAACTTATCAAAATATGATATCTATATTTGGGATGGGATTTTATTTGGACTTATGGTCTAAGAATATGGTATTTTTTCTGATCTTGAAGTAAAGAAATATGTTATTACATGGAAGCAACCATGTAATATTTTTGAGATTCAGTGTTTCATGGGATTTACCGGATTTTATTAGCAGTTTGTTATGGATTTCTAGTAGTTGGATACATTGATATTGTCCCTAAAATTATTGGGAGTGGTTTTTTTTGGGATGGGAACTTATAGAGTTCTATTGTTCAGTTAAAAACAAATTCTGACTTCAGTTCTAGTGTTGACACTTACAGTGTCTTGGTTGGTCTATGTGGTCTGTTATGATGGATTAGGTTCATGTTTGGGATGTGTTCTTATGTTGAGTGATCATGTCCATTCTTATGGCTATCAACATCTTATCACACCCATTAATAATTATTTGACCCATGATCTTTAACATGCACCTATTATTCAAGCACTTAAAAGGTGGTTTCATTGCATTTTGGGTAAAGGTTTACCATGTATTCTAACCACAAGATATTATGTTATTTCTTATAGAAGAATGATTTAAACTGCAAGCACATACATTCGGTAGAGTAACATCAATATTTTTTTTTGAAATTTCATATTCTATAGGGAATGGTAATGTCATTGAAGATGCATTGAGAAGGAATCTTTTGATCCAGGCTGTGAATGCATCATCATAAAAGTGGAACTCTAGGGATATTTTGGAACAACTATATATTAGAGTTTTTAACATATGGGATTAGGTTGTATTTTCCATTATATATTTGACCTATAATATTCTTGATATGGTTATTCATAAAAAACTACATTATGATAAATTTATAACATTGGAGACTCTATTTATGGTTGGGAAACCCTAGCTGAGTGGTCATTCTCCACAGAGGGTATTCTATGTTTTGGGACAAGTTTGTCATTTAATTACCCATGAGTAATGATGTGACTAGGGATTTTAATAATTCTCTATTATATGTGAACTATGGAACAATGATGATGTTCTATGATATGCAGTTATGATTTTGATGGCTAGGTATAAGATACTATAATTCAGATTTTGTCTCTCATTATTATTCTTTCTAATCGGTCAATGATGAACATGAAAGTCCTTTAGGGTTTCTCCAACCAATTCCATTGAAAATATGATAATGTGATGATATTTCTATGAACTTTTTTGTTTATTTTTCATGTACCCAAGAAAATAATAATTATATTTGGGTTGTGATCCGTAGGCTGACCAAAATGGATCACTTTATACCCATTTGGGTTACAACCAATGTTGAGGAGAAAAGAAATGTTTCTATGATAAATATTGTTCATTATTACATTATTCCATGAGCTATAGTCTCTAATACAGAACCCAATTTTACTTATCACATTCATAGATGCTTCCTAAAGGCATTGGGATCTTCTATTTTTTTGAGTACCACATATCATTCATAGATGAATGGAATGAAAGAGTGTCCTGTATATATTCTTGAGGATATGATTCATGTATACACCCTCAATTTTCCTGGATATTTGGGGGAACATTATGGACTAATTTAGCTTTAATATAACAATAGTTACTAGTCTATGATTAAAATAGATAATTTTGAGACCTTGTGTCGGAGGCCGAAGAAATCTGTGTTGTGTTGGTCATAGATCAGTGAATCATCCATGTTTGAACCAATCATATTTAAATATAATACATAAAATAGTCAGTTGATTCATTAGAGGATGATGACTGCATAAATATGGTAAAAATATTTTCATGGACTTTGGTGTAGACTATTGTATTTTTTAGTCGGGGACTAGGTGTTCATAAAAGTTTCCCCTAATTTGGTTCATCAAAATATTGAGAGGAGAGTGAACCATACTACTCATTTTTTGATACATTTTGAAGATGTTGATTAGGTTAGGAGAGTGTGATACCCTTTATAAAGTCTTCCATTATTGACGTTGTTACAAAATATGATTCATGTATCTCATCTTAAAAAATTTCATTTTGATCCACCTTATCTTTTTGGATTTAGTTATACTTATGTTGAAACTGATTTAATCATGACTAAGTATCGAGTATAGATTTTTTATTCTAACACCATGATATTTAATGGGACAGAAATACCTTTGTATTTTGGGTTATGGGAGCATGATTTTGATTCACATGAGATATATGAGATAGAGGAACTGATTAGAGGGTAGTTTCCTCATCTTTGGTATATGTATGCTTCCTGGAAAGTATTTTGATCAGAAATTTTTATATAGTTAGTAGGTTTTGAAATCATACTTTTTATTTTCATGTACTCCTTTCCCATAATTTAATCATGATTTTGTTTTGGATTTTCTCAGGATTTTTCTGGTGAAATATTTTAATTTTGGTGGGTTCTTATATCGTGTATTTTTTTCACATTTTCCCCAAATGATGCACCCTCACATTGTAACCAATTCAACCCTAGTTAGTTGAGTTTTTCTTGGTTGGTGCATGACATGAAAAATGTTCTGTCAACCATGTTGAAACTGTGACCCCTATTAGTGGAGCACATAGTTAGGGAGTAGTATTTTTAAAACTGTGAAACACATCCCATCTAACTATACAGATGAATGTTTTTTATTTCTAAAAATGTTTTTAAAAATTATTGAACATATGTTTGACAACCCAATCGTTCATAAACCATCCTATTATGATTTCATAGGTCTTGGGGGCTTTCAAGATCCCCATTTGGCTCCTCTAATCATCTTTTATGGATCATTATAGCATAGATGATCTCATTAAATCCCACACTGAAAAGTATTTCTTATCCCATTCATTCTCTCCCACTACCTCATTATTTAATCCTAAGGGAATATAAGATCATCAATTAATTGATGTATCTAAACATATTTTGTTTAATTGTGGATCAATGTTGTATTTCTAGATTTCTTTTGTTTATATTCATCATTGGAAATTCCTACTGTGGGTATTGAGTTTAGATACCATGATTAATAGTTGGTGGTTTCATTGATATTTTCGAAGTAATGAACACTTTATTTTATTTATTTAAATTAAATAACATAAAATTTAATTATGAAAAACTAATCCTAAGAAAATTGGAATTTTAATTTATTTTTATGGATTTTGAGAAAAATACACAATTCAAATAGAAATGAAATTTGGGGTGGGATTTGAAATTTATGGAAGTTGTAAATTAATTGATAATTCACATTTTGAAATCAATTATATTGATTTATTTACAAATATTTAATTAGTTTTATTTTTAAGGTTAATGAGAGGATAAAAAAACCATGATTTGGTTTTGAAATATATTTGAAATTTTTAAATAATAAATTTGGAAATTTGACAGTAAATTATGTTTTGATTTGAAGTGAAATTAGTTTCCAAATATTGATTGATTGATTGAATCACATGGGATCCAAGGTAGTTATTAAATGGATGATATAATAATTTGAGGATTTTAATATCTTATTAATGTATTGTTGATGGAAATACAAACTAAACCATGATCAGCCTATAATATTTTTCTAAGTGGGAATATATGATTGTCATTTCCCTTATATTGGAGTGGATTATTCTAACATTCTATTAAGTGGGAGTGGATATATTTTATTATGGTAGATATGTATTTTTGAGGATCCCATTTGATACCAATTTCTTATTCCTATAATTTTTCACCCTATTGAGTGTTCATCGTACTGATATCTATATGTTTCTTCAGTTGTGTTGGTGGAAATTTTATTCCAACATTTATCTTATTTGATGAAAGGTGATAGTCACCATCCCTTGGGGATCAAGAAGACACTTTGATATATGTTAATATTAACTTGGGAATAATCATACAAGGGTATCAATGCTGGTGGGTGAAAAAACTCACTATATGAACACTGATTCATCATTCAACTTATAGGAGATGACCCTATCCTATGATCGTTTTGATGATCGCACAAGGTCCTTATTATCAACCCAACAAATTTAAAATAAAATATCCTTCATAATCACCATTTATCTTATCTATAATGGTATAGAATAATTTATACACATAATATTCTGAAAAATGTTTTAAAATAGGATATTTTCGTGATAAAACGGAGTTCCAAACTGGATGATAGAGAATATGATAATTATTTAAATGTTTAAAAATTATATTTTGAAATAACATGTAGTACAACATTTTGTCCAACATGCATACTACCAATTATAATACTTTTTATGGTTATATTGAAACACATTTTGAATAAAAAAAGGAAAGATATGATTGATATCGAATATGACACAAAACATTGAACCTAAAGAAATCATGAAATGTAATTATTTATACATAACCATTTTAAACTTACAATTAAACATGTATGTATTGATAGTAATAATTAATTTACTAGATAAATGTGTTGTTTATAACCAATTTCATTTTATTGGTAATTTCTTGTAAGATAAGAACTTAACTTACTATGAAAACATTTTATTTTTCAAAAAAATATATTGCTTTAAATTTTTTTATTTTTTATGCGAAAATATTGTAATAATTTTTTTAAATGATATTGGATTTATTTGATAAAATTTAATCTATTTTTGAAAAAAAAATATATCAAATTTAAATAATTTTTATATTTTTAAATTTTTCAGAAATGGTTTCTTTTTAAGTGAATAATGAAAATTGCTGATTTTTAAAATACCATATTTTTTATATAAAAAATTAAATTAAAGTTACCCTTTTATGTTTTGTATTATAGTGAAATGCGATCCATTTAATTTACAATAATATAATTATGTTCATTTAAATTTTTTATTTTCCTTAATTATTTATAAGCCTATTTTTATTTCGAAAACACAGATTTATGAGAGTTGTTAACAAGTTCTTAACGGTTTTCAAGTTTAATTATTTTAAATATAAAATTAACCTGAATGATTAAAATTAAATTTAAATATTATATACATATGAATTATAAATCGCATAATGATGATTTTTGGTGAGAGTAAATATAAAATCATATATTTCATTAAAAATGAAATTTCCAAAAGAACTTCTTTTTTGTTGCATATTGCAGGATACATAATATTGAATCTATTACAATTGTATGGATTGAAAATTTTAAAACGGATTTAATATTTGGAATCATCATTATTTATATTACTTAAAAATTCCAACTATTTTTTTAAAATAAATAGTAAAAGTAGCAACCAAAATGTCACTATAAAAAATGGTAGATTGGGTTAATTAAGGGTAAGGATTACTTGATAGAGAATAAAATATAACCCTAAAAATGATGGTTTTTTATTTTTAAATTAAAATTAATACCTAATCATTAATTATTTAGATATATGTCCTTTTTATAACATATTACCATGATTTTTAGCTTGATAATTATTTATATAAAGAATTGGATAAAATGCACAATCTAACATAATGTTTTTTTGATGTGAAAAAAGTAGAATATAGTATTTTTGAAATGAATATAAAGGGTTATTTTTACCATAATGATATTATTTTCATGGTGATAAATTATTTCTAATTTTTAATAGTTATATAATTACCTTATAAAACCCTACCTTGGTAATTATTTAATTAGAAGGGAAAAGGGATTTAATAAATGTTATAAGTAATATAAATGGTTTTAATTATTTTGTTCTATTATTTTTTTATATAATTATAACATTATAGGGATGTTTAAAATTAATATAATCAAATTTTTCCCTTGGTTTGATGTTTTTAATTTCCAATTATATTAATATTGTCAAAGTAGACAATAATAATATTTTATTATATTTAATATTTTTTAAAATGGTATGAAATTGATAGAAAAAATTATATTTTGAAATTAGAGTGGTTAATGTTATATTATATAACCCATGATCTATTGATGGGTTGTTTATCCTTTTATAGGATGTTTTTTGGCCCCTACTGATGGAAATCATTTTTACCTTCAAAATTTCCAAAATTGGTTAAAAAGGTTTGAAATTAACAGTTATGTGAGGAAAAAATAACAAATATTGATAAAATTTATATTAGATTAGATAATTTTAACCTAAAATCATATTCTCCTTGAATAATCACAATTTGGAATAATTCCAATATGAATATCAACTTATATTAAATTAATACTTTATGAGATTCCATGAAATCCAATGTCATCATTTATAAACGGGCATATCTACCCCTAATTTATTTTCACATAAATTAATTTTCTATTATATATTCCCTACCCATTTACCTTATATATATCCTTTTTTTGTCCTAGATTCCATTTTTAATAAAAAAATTATGTAGGGAAAAAATTTCTACAACCAAAATGATATTGTTTAAAAATGAGCTATAGTTTCTAACCAAGAGTTACCATTTTTTTTATTTTTCTAAAATATTAAAATATTATTAAAACATGATTAAAAAATAACACGATTATCTTACATATTAATATAAATTATTATATTAGTGGAATAACTGATATACATATCATCTTCTATTAAATGTTAAATGAAACCATCTTTTGTTTGTATGAGATACTACCTCCTCGTGAACTGATGTAATTTGTCTTCTATCACCAACTATTAAGAATGGTTGTAATGGTGGATTTAATGTAAATATATACTATCAATTAAATTTTACCATTATTAAACAAAAAAATATCATTTACTTTATTACATTTCCATTGACAAAAAATGATAACTTTGTACATCTGTGCTTGTGGAATACCACCTCTATAAAGTTATGTGATTCGTTGTTCATCACAAATCACATGGATGAAATATATACAAAATTTAAAAAAAAATAAAATTTTATTATTGATATTATTATAATTCAAGATATATGTAATAATACATACCTTATTTTCATAATGATCTTTGGAAAATGGAAACATTACTCATGTGAAAGTACAACATATCATATTCATGGTTTTAGAATAGTTTACTTTTCATAACCATCTCTCATGATTGGTTTTAAAATAATAATTTATGTATAGATATTGTAATTATAAAATAATTATTGTTCTAAAATTATCTAATAATGATATCATTGATTGTAGTCGTCCTACCAAATCCATTTTGACATACATGCTGAATATCATCAAAACGTCTAACATGATTGTAAATATAATTTTAATTTAATATAATATAGTAATAAATAAAATAAAGAATTGTAACACAAAAGAAAAAGGATAATTATCATGTAAATAATTACCACAATTTTATTATTCAGGAAGATAAAATATTTAAGTGTTGATTCATACTCATATTAAGGGAAACTTTAACAAAAAACAAAATTTTCAATTTATTAATGATTTAATTACTAAATATTTCTATTACATGTTTCTCTTATTCAAATTTTTTAAAATAAATTCTTATTTATGATTTAATATATTATAAATATTATTTTCACCATATTTTAATTTCCTTAAACGGCTTAAACAATGATTATTTTAAAATATTTACATAAGGGACTTTCTTTTAATAACCCTATTCTAAATTTTCAGATAAAATTTGTTTTTAATCCATGTCCATATCCATAAAATTATTTTATGCATGTGTCCATAAGAAAATTAATTAATTATAAAAGAGATTTTATACCTCTATACACTTTTTTCCAAGGTTTTTGATATTGTATATTTTTATTTATTTTATACAGAATTTTTTGACAATCATTTAAATGAAAAAAGTAATGTTATATAATATTGAATATTTTGAAAATTAAATTTTCCGTCTCAAGAAAAATTATTTTAAATTTATATTACTATATAATATTCAATGTTTTTATCATATAAAAATCCTCTTTCACTGTGTTTTATTTATATTCAACAAGTTTTTTATATATGAATCTATATTTTAATATCTATAAATTTTTTATTATTGGTGAAGAGAACATTTTTATGACTATAATGTTGGGAAAGGAAATTTTTTATTTTTTAGGATTATGTTATGGTTATTGGGTGTAGTTATAATGATAGTTGTTTCTTTTATAATACAATGATATGATGGTACATTTGAAATTAATGATGGGGTTTTACATCATAAACCAAGGATTGATGGGTTTGTGAGAGACGTCCAATCCATCTGGAATAGAAGTCAACCATATTAGTTATTCAGTTTATAAGAGTTATATGTTAATTTATTTCCAAATGTACATGTATTGTTAATTTAGGATTTATAAGGGTTTATAAAATAAAACATTTTATTTGACATGGTATACAAATAGCATTCTGTTTAATAGAAAGTATATGGTTCTCTTAGTTGTGAAATGCATAACTATTTGAAAAATTGTACATGTATTTTTAATAATTTCTAAAAAACCATTATAAGTATTGTTTTTCTAAAAATAATCCTTTTTTATTTTTTTATGAAAATATTAGTATAAGAATTATTATTTTATTATAATGAAAATTATTATTTGAGCACAATTATAATTTTATAAAAAGAAATGTTATATATTAATTCTTGAACTATCAGGCTTATTTCATCAATATTTACTTTTCCTTACTAATATTTACCATATAATTCCATATTTTAAATTGTTTTCATATTGCTAGAAGGAGGATTACACACTATAATGATATCAAAATCAAAATTGTGAAGATATTTAATGAAAATAAAACATGTTATGTCACAAATATTTTCTAGGAATAATTTGTACTAAGTTGAAGTTCCCAATTTAGGATGAAATGTATATTTGTACACCTATTGTTACGAAATTTATTCGGGTACCATTTTTTTCCTAAATAGGGAATGTTATATACAAATTAAACCACAAAATTTGTTATGTAAAATAATCAAATTAGTTTTTATAAAATAAGTAGTGTAAAGTTAATAAAGGTATTGTGGCCCACATTTGATGATGATAGCCCAGGGATATTATATAAGGCGCCAGCCTTAAACCTTACTTAATCTTGAGTTATTACAAGATTACACATTGAAGATCTTTTCAGGTTTAGAGTTCTAGAGAATTAGATCATAAAACTTGCATTATATTCCACATTTAAACAAAGTGGTTACATAAAAGATAGTATTCATTTTTCCCATAAACGGAAACATATTTAAAATAAAACATGGATTCTTTCTTGACACTTCCTTGACACTATCATCATATCATGTACCCTTCCCTTGACCTGTGAAAAACATTTCAAAAACATGGTATGAGCATAAAAAGCTCAGTAAGGGATATAAAAATATGGAAAGGAAACATGAGTACATGTATACATAAGAATGAAATCATACTTTACCCATAAAACATAATCACTTTAACATACCTCATAAAATCATGAATAAATCATATAAATCATAAGACATAAAGGTAACTTGAGGCATTCATAAAATTCTTACGTAGGGAGTAACCCTCTTGGTTACGTTTGGAATACCCATCACAGTATATTCCCTAAATCTCTTCAGAGAAACCTTAACGTTTAACCCCTTTGCGTTACCAAATTCATTGGAGAGCTATATCGGGCTCACCCACCCTTAGTTTATCACGGAACCACCCGTCTTCATATAATGCCCAAGAACCACAACATAATCGTATCACATAAAACATGTATAAAGGAAACATAACATTTCCACCTTTCAATCACAAGATATCAATACAACACATTGATATAAAAACATTATGAAAACCATTTTCAATACCAAAATAAAAGAAAAGTAAAACATCGTATTTATTTTTCTTTTAAAAAAGGTATGGCTTGTAGAAAAAGATGAAACTCAAATAATGGTCACGGCGGCGAAGAAGTCATTGTCGCCGCATACGTACGACAAAAACATTCCCTTTTGTCTTTTAGTAAATTCTTCATATAAAAAAGATTCCTTTTGAATAAAAGTCAAAGTCAAAGGTGTTTATACATCGTATAAAAGAAGGTTGTGTATAAAACAAAATATGTCTCAATGAAAGGAGATTGAGATGAAGTCCCATACAAACACGGTATCCTTGGATTAAGGATAAATCAATTACATAATTGTGTGTGACAAACTAATACACCAAATATAAGTGGATATTAAGTGTAAAACAATCATAGGTTATTCACACATATTCATAGAACTACATATTCAAGGAGTACAAGCTTATCCCAAATAATCAAAATTGGGTTAAGAAGTTCCCTTGCAAAAATTTGACAGCCTAACGGCGTCACTACAAAATTCATAAAATGAGTTGATGAGAGATAAAAAGGGTATCTCATCACTTGGACATAAAATTTAAATCACTAAGGATATAGAATAACATATCCCAACATAATGTTATGTGAATTAAAAGACATATCAAAAGAAGTCTTTTAAAAAGAGGAGGGTGAAAGGCTCCCTTACCGACATGGGTATCCTTCGAAACACACACCCCATGAAATAAGGACAATAAAAAATTGATGTAAATACTCATAAATTAAATTATATTACACAATGTGTAATATAATTGGAAGTACATACACCACTCAAAGGAAATTGTGGCAAATGTAGCATAAATCTCACGGGAATAAAAGTGAGATGAAAAATCCCTTACGAAAACTCGGCAGCCTAACGGTGCCACTAAAAACTTCCAAAAATGGATTGATGAGATAAAATAGGGTCTCTCATCATATTAAAATAAAATATACAGAAATATTAATATAAAATAACATCCCCCATCATAAAAAATAGGAGCTTAAAATAAGTGACATAAAGGAGAGTACTTAAAAAGAAAGAGAGAGGTTAGATCTCCTACGAAAATTTGGCAGCCTAATGGCGCCACTCAAAACTTCCAAAATTGATTGATGAGAGAGAATATGTTCTCACATCATATGACCATAAAAATTACCATAACAGTAATATAAAATAACATCTCAATCACAAGAAATATGAGCGTAAAAGGAATGACATAAAAGAGTGTACTTAAAAAGAAAGAGAGGAGTAGGATCCCTTACCTCGGGTCCGACTTGACTCGATCATTCTTTAATCTCCTGAATAATAAAATTGAGTTAATTTCTACTTCCTTAAGAACCTTTTTCAAGTTCATTATTCCTTTTATATCACTTATTACCATGTCATGAACACTATGTTATTATTTAAGTTAATAACGGTCGTTTTAACGATCATTGGTACTTGAGTTAAAAATACTCTTTATAATTACAAGTTGTTCATGTGGTAAAATATACATTATATCAAGAATTGTATTCATTATTTAGATGTCATATATATCATATATATCCAGTATATTCATGCATTTATAATATTACATAACATTTAGAGTTAAGAAATGAAATGCACCGTTCATGGAGACGGTAAGCGGTACGTACGCATGAACGCTACTTCTATTTCTATTTCATATTTAACAGAATTATAACATAATTATACATAATAGTATTTTAATTCCAGTATGGTATCATATATAATATCATTAAATATATCCTTTATACATACCACATATGGTATTAACGAATCAAATCACTTTGAGGGGGCGGTAGTCCGTACTTCCTAAAATGAAGATATTGCAAATACCCATAATGGAAGCCATAAAGGTATGCCATAAATGAAAAATACAGAAGATTAAGTAAAAATTAAACATATTATATATCATATATAAATTTAGTGACATCATAATGGCCACCATGAAAGGTGTTAAGAGAAGATTGAATAATCATCGTTTCGTGAGGCAGTAATTCGCCATCCACAGAAACAATATGTTCTTTAACCATTAGACGAAGGTTCATGTAAGTGTAGCTATAATAATTAACATAACAACATCCTATTATATTTAATATACTAGTTTTGTTACAAAAGAAAGAAATAAAAAGAGTTTAGTGGGGTGGAGAAGCAAAATAAAACAAAAGGACTCAAGTGAAGACATTACCTTAAAATCGGGTAACTCCCTTTGGTTTGAGCTCAAAGGCTTCCTTGGAAAGACTTCTGACCAAAGTGAGGCATCTAGGAGTTATAGAGGTATGTGGAGAGACAAAATGGTCAGGGTTTGGCCGAACCAAAGTCTTTGGAAGTGTGGGTAAGGAGGTAGAGGTGGGGGCCTTTTATAAGAGGGGAGGAGGGGACTCTTGGAAAGTAAAGAAATGTTACTTTATTTTAGAATGAGTTTCGGATTTTAATGGTCCCACATTGATGTGTTTAGAGGATAAGGTGATAAGGGTTCGAAATACACCCATACAATAAGTTTTTAACATGTTTAGGTCTTATATTTTACATTATCTTCCCATTTTATTTAAATCGTTAAATAATGAGGTCATCGCTGCATCATCATGATGTCATAAATAATTTAATTCATTTAATGTATAAAAATTATAAACCAAATACTATGATGTAGGTAATATTTTTATCTTTCCAATTACTATTTATAGTAAAAAATATGACTTGTATAACCCCATTTAAAAATTATTTTAGTAAAACAAATCATGTTTATGTTATTTTAATTTTGACATTAAATAAAAAGGTATTTATGTCATTTTCCAACCAAAGTGGCTCCATGGGGTCCCCAAGTTGACCCATGGATTTTTTTGGTCGGCCATGACTCATCCAATGAGGGTAGGACATGTTTCTAGGTCTTTTCATATTATTAAGACATTATTTTTACCTTAAACTACACTAATTGCCTCTAATTGCGATTAAAACTTAACAAGTTACTATTCACCAAAAAAATATTTTAATCCCATTAAACCAAATTTCACTTCTTAATTACAAACATGTATGTCTGATTTTTGAAATTCAAAACACAAACGTGGAAAAATTTCATTTAAATGGAAAATCAGTTTTTATAAGTACCACTTAGTGATTTCACTATTCATCAAAAATTAAAGTTTTTCAGAAAATTACCAAAAATTCACCCGAATCTATATTTGATATTCCAAATTCAAAAATGATGACTATTTTAAAAAATATATAACATATAAGTTTCATTAATTAATTTAATAATTAATTCCCGCTGTCAGAACAAATAGCGTGTTTTTATAAAACAATATATATCAAAAGATTGACACTAGTTTAAGTCAAATTTCAAAGTGAAATTAATTCCAATGACCACTATTTGATTAAATGGTAAAAATATATTCTAATTTCACTTTGAAACCAATTCAAAAGATAATCTAATCATATAAATAAATTATATTAAAAGGAGGTTTTTCATTAAAATACAACATTTGTCACTATTCATTAAAAAAATGAACCTTTTTGAAAAAATACCAAAAATTTACACAAAGTAAATTTTGATGTCCTGATTCTAAAGAAGAATTTTATTTTGTCAAATATAACACATAAAATTTTCAAAAAGTTTATTTAAAATAGGTTCGACATCAAAAGGCGGTTAATCGACCTTTTAAAGAATATTAGAATGATTACGCTTAAAATTGGATTCATTCACATTTTTAATCCTCTAACATTTATTATAAAAAGTAAAAATATTTGGCAAACATATATAATCATTTTGTAGTTAGTTCTATTCATTCCCACCATCAAAACATCTATGTGTTAACTACCATTTAAAATAATATTATTTGATTATTAGAGTGCAACGTAAGATTCCCAAGAAACTCGTTGTTGCGTGTTGGGTATGCCATCGAGCATAACGTCCCCTTTAAAGTTATATTAATATTTTATTCACAAATATGTATAAATGTGAAAATTTCATACTCTTTATTTTCCTGGGGTGTTACATCCGTCCCCCCTTTTGGGAATTGCATCCTCGCTATTTTAAAATTGGGCTTGGAAACTTCATTGAAAATCCCACATCGGAACAAGAGTCAGTAAAACAATCACTTTAAAATAAAGAAAGATAAGTACAAAGGTCACCCGAGTTAACCCATACAAGGATTCCAAGTATGAAAATATGGACATGGAGGAAAAAAAGGGTTATGTTCTGATGGAGAGTGATAGTAAACATGTCTAGGAGAAAGTTAACCATAATAGAATCACAAACTTGTGATGGGTTAAACGGTATTCGATTCCCCAGTAGGAAAAGTTAACAGATAACATTTTTGTTTTAAGTTACTTTTCATTGAGGAATTTATTTTTGAGCTTAACTAAATCATAATGAAACAAACTTACTTGTCATGTAGACTTTCAACTTTTACTAGATTCCTTAATCAAACTTATATTTCTCCAAAAGATGAGTATTTAGGAAGACTTTTTCGCATTAAGAGTACTATAATCAATTTCTAGAGAATCACCTAATCCACAAAAGAGAACTATATACATCCCATTTCTTTACACTCTAACCAAAACCAAAACCAAAAAGGTTTGTACAAGAATAGATAATCCAGAAACGGATAACCCTTTATAAAAAGAAAATCTATTCTTAATCTCCAAAATTTGTCCAACAAAACCCAAAGTTTAACGAGGACCATTCGATAAGCAATTTGTCCATAAAATTATTCAAAGTAAACCAAACTAAGATTGAAACCCAAATATTTGAAGGATTTAGTCACATAGTCTTCCAAGTCAAATCGTAACATTTATATCCAAACAACATCAGTTTCTCCTAAAGTCTCGTATTGAAAAGTAATTAACCTAATCACATATCCTCCATGATAGGTTAATCATTTTCATAAATAACCCAAAATCAACTTACTCTTAATTAATAAAGTCACCTAACTAAAAAATAATCATACTAACTAGGGACTTCACGTAGTCCAGTGGTAGGTGATAAATACCAGTTGCACTTTGTTTGGGGGTTCGATTCCCACAGCTTTGTCCGACCCGATGGGTTGTCACACGGTCTGCGTTTTGTCCTTTTTCCAAAATATATAATTCTCAAGTCATTCCCCAAAAAGAGATAAAATCATCAAAAATAACCATAACATAATTTAACCTCAATTTTATCTCATGCCTTTCACTTCCATCATAACATATAGTAACCCATAATTACCTCAAAAGTAAGGATCATATAAACCCAAATGGTTCTTTATAACTATGTCCACAAAAGAACATATAACTATTCCTTGAATAAAATTCTCATATATTAAACATAAGGGTTACACATACTATAAAATGTCTTCTAATGTAACCCCATCATCAAAAGAGACTTAATACACTTAAGAATTTCACCATAACTCTTGAAGCCCTTAAATGTTGACTTCTTACTCATTCAACATTCTTCATGATCCATTAACCATTTTTTGCAACTTATTTTGAAATACTTCTTTCCTTTGATTAGTCATTGTTAGTTTCTTCATCCTCAATCGGAATGGCATTAGGTATTGGTAAACCAATATTTGTACGATCATGGTGATCCCATTCATGAAACTTATTCATAGGACATGTGTTTGCATAATGACCATGCACACCACATTTAAAACATTCAATTGATCCCTCAGAAAGAACTTCTTTCCCTTTCCTTGAGTCAACTGGATGCTTCCTTTTTCCATGGTAAGTTCTTGATTTATAACCTTCATTTCTACATCTATAGCATATTTCTGTCCCTTTGAAACATTTTCCTAGGTGTTTCTTTCCACATCTTTGACACATAGGTTTTTGAACACACTTACCTTTATGATTGTTACTTGTAGTTCTGTAGGGATTTGTTTCTCACATATATGATGCCTTAGAGAAATCACCAAGGTTTAGGTGGTCAATCATGACTCCAGATAGTTGGTTGAGGATAAACACAAGAGTTCTCATTACAGCTCCCATATCATTCAGTTGCTCGCTCAAAAAACTGTCATAGTTTCCTTCACATCCACTGTTACTTTGGTGCCTGCTAGATCCAGCCATTTACTAAAACCAAAAAGGTCAGTGTGGGTATATCAACAAAACCATCATGTACTAATGAGGAAGACAAACACTAAGATATAATTACTCATTCACTTTATCTAAAACTAGGACTCTTTCTGAAATCCTAACCATTATGGTAATGTCACTTATGCTTAAAGAATACCCTAACCTCTAAAGTTATCTAAACCGACCTTTGATACCAACTATAAGGCCCCATCCTTAAACCTTACTTAATCTTGAGTTATTAGAGAATTAGATCATAAAACTTGCATTACATTCCACCATTAAACAAAGTGGTTACATAAAAGATAGTATTAATTTTTCCCATCAATGGAAACATATTTAAAATAAAACATGGATTCTTTCTTGACACTTCCTTGACACTATCATCATATCATGTACCCTTCCCTTGACATGTGAAAAATATTTCAAAAACTTGGGATGATCATAAAAAGCTCAGTAAGGGATATAAATATATGGAAAGGAAACATGAGTACATGTATACATAAGAATGAAATCATACTTTACCCATAAAACATAAGCACTTTAACATACCTCATAAAATCATGAATAAATAATAGAAATCATAAGACATAAAGGTAACTTGGGGCCTTCGTAACATTATTACGTAGGGAGTAACCCTCTTGGTTACGTTTGTAATACCCATCACAGTATATTCCCTAAATCTCTTCGGAGAAACCTTAACATTTAACCCCTTCGCATTACCCAATGCATTGGAGAGCTATATCGGGCTCACCTGCCCTTAGTTTATCATGGAACCACCTGTCTTCATAATAATGCCCAAGAACCACAACATAATCGTATCACATAAAACATGCATAAAGGAAACATAACATTTCCACCTTTCAATCACAAGATATCAATACAACACACTGATATAAAAACATTATGAAAACCATTTTCAATACCAAAATAAAAGAAAAGTAAAAAACATGGTATTTATTTTTATTTTTAAAAAAAGGTATGGCTTGTAGAGGAAGCCGAAACTCATATAATGGTCATGGCGGCGGAGAAGTCGTTGTCGTCGCATACGTATGACAAAAACATTCCCTTTTGTCGTTTAGTAAACGCTTCATATAAAAAATATTCCTTTTGAATAAACATAAAATCCAAAGGGGTTTATAAACTGTATAAAAGAAGGTTTTGTATAAAACAAAATATGCCTCAATGAAAGGAGATTGAGACGAATTCCCATACAAAGACGATATCCTTGGATTAAGGATAAATCAATTACATAATTATGTGTGACAAACTAATACACCAAATATAAGTGGATATTAAGTGTAAAACAATCAAAGGTTATTCACACATATTCATATAATGACATATTCAAGGAGTACAAGCTTATCCCAATGAATCAAAATTGGGTTAAGAAGTTCCCTTGAATAAATTTGACAGTCTAACGGCGTCACTACAAAATTCAGAAAATTAGTTAATGAGAGATAAAAAGGGTATCTCATCACTTGGAAATAAAATTTAAATCACTAAGGATATATAAGAACATATCCCAACATAATTTTATGTGAATTAAAATACATAACAAAAGATGTCTTTTAAATAGAGGAGTGTGAAAGGTTCCCTTACCGACATGGGTATCTTTCGAAACACACACCCCGTGAAAGAAGGACAATACAACATTGATGTAAATACTCATAAATGAAAGTATATTACACAATGAGTAAAATAATGGGTAGTACATACACCACTCAAAAGAAATTGTGTCAAATGTAGCATAAATCTCACGGGAATAAAAGTGAGATGAAAAATCCCTTACGAAAACTCGGCAGCCTAACGACGCCACTTAAAACTTCCAAAAATGGATTGATGAGAACAAATAGGGTCTATCATAATATTACAATAAAATTTACAGAAATAGGAATATAAAATAACATCCCCCATCATAACAAATATGATCTTAAAAGAATTGACATAAAGGAGAGTACTTAAAAATAAAGAGAGAGGTTAGATCTCTTACGCAAATTCGGCAGCCTAACGGCGCCACTCAAAACTTCCAAAATGGATTGATGATAGAGAATAGGGTATCTCATCATATGAACATAAAAATTACAGTAAGAGTAATATAAAATAACATCCCAATCACAAGAAAGATTATTTTAAAAGGAATGACATAAAAGAGTGTACTTAAAAAGAAAGAGAGGAGTAGGATCCCTTACCTCAGGTCCTACTTGACTCGATCGATCTTTAATATCCTGATTAATAAACATGAGTAAATTTATACTTCCTTAAGAACGTTTTCAGGTTCATTATTCCTTTTATATCACTTATTACCATGTCAAGAACACTGTTATTATTTAAGTTAATAACGGTCGTCTTAACGGTCATGGGTAGTTGAGTTAAAAATACTATTTATAATTACAAGTTGTTCATGTGGTAAAATATCAATTATATCCAGAATTGTATTAATGATGTAGATATCATATATATCATATATATCCATTATATTCATGCATTTATAATATTACATAACATTTAGAGTTAAGAAATGAAATGCACCGTTCATGGAGACGGTAAGTCGTACGTACGCATTAACGCTACTTCCATTTCTATTTCATATTTAATGGAATTAAAACATAGTTATACATAATAGTATTTTAATTACAGTATTTTATCATATATAATATCATTAAATATATCCTTTATACATACCACATATGGTATTAACGAATCAAATCACTTTGAGGGGGCGGTAGTCCGCACTTCCTAAAATTAAGATATCGCGAATACCCATAATGGAAGCCATAAAGGTATGACATAAATGAAAAATACAGAAGCTTAAGGAAAAAATAAACATATCATATATCCTATATAAATGTAGTGACATCATAATGGCCACCATGAAAGTTTTTAAGAGAAGATTGAACAATCATCGTTTCGTGAGGCAGTAATTCGCCATCCACAGAAACAGAATGTTCTTTAACCATTAGACGAAGGTGTGTGTAAGTGTAGCTCGAATAATAAACATAAAAACATCCTAGTATATTTAAGATACTGGTTTTGTTACAAAAGAAAGGAATAAAAAGATTTTTGGGGGGTGGAGAAGAAAAATAAAAAAAAGGACTCAAGTGAAGACATTACCTTAAAATCGGGTAACTCCCTTTGGTTTGAGCTCAAAAGTTTCCTTGGAAAGACTTCTGACCAAAGTGAAGCATCTAAGAGTTAGAGAGGGATGTGGAGAGATAAAATGGGCAGGGGTTGTCCGAGCCAAAGGCTTTGGAAGTGTGGGTAAGGAGGTAGAGGTGGGGGCCTTTTTATAAGAGGAGAGGAGGGGCACTCTTGGAAAGTAAAGAAATGTTAATTTATTTTAGAATGAGTTTCGTAATTTAATGATCCAACATTGATTTGTTTCGAGTATAAGGTGATAAGGGTTCTAAATACACCCATACAATAGGTTTTGGACATGTTTAGGTCTTAGATTTTACATTATCTTCCCATTTTATTTAAATCGTTAAATAATGAGGTCATCACTGCATCATCATGATGTCATAAATAATTTAATTTATTTAATGTCTAAAAATTATAAAAAAAACTACTATGATGTAGGAAATATTTTTAGATTTCCAATTAATATTTATAGTTAAAACTCTGACTTGTATAATCCCATTTAAAAATTGTTTTAGTAAAACAACTCATCTTTGTGTCATTTTAATTTCAACATTAAATAAAATGGTATTTATGTCATTTTCCAACCAAAGTGGCTCCATGGGGTCCCCAAGTTGACCCATGGATTGTCTTGGTCGGCCATGACTCATCCAATGAGGGTAGGACATGTTTCTAGGTCATTTTATATTATTAAAACAATATTTTTACCTTAAACTACACTAATTACCTCTAATTGCGATTAAAATTTAATAAGTTCCTATTCACCAAAAAAATATTTTAATACCATTGAACCACATTTTACTTCCTAATGACAACCATGTATGTCGGATTTTTGAAATTCAAAACACAAAGGTGGAAAATTTTCATTTAAACGGAAAATCAGTTTTTATAAGTACAACTTAGTGGTTTCACTATTCATCAAAAATTAAAGTTTTTCAGAAAATTACCAAAAATTCACTCTAAGCTATATTTGATATTCCGAATTCAAAAATGATGTCTATTTTAAAAAAAATTCATAACATATAAGTTGCATTAATTAATTTAATAATTAATTCCCGGTGTCAGAACAAATAGCGTGTTTTTATTAAACAATATATATCAAAAGATTGACACTAATTTAAGTCAAATTTCAAAGTGAAATTTATTCCAATGACCACTATTTGATTAAATGGTAAAAATATATTCTAATTTCACTTTAAAACCAATTCAAAAGATAATCTAATCATATAAATAAATTAGATTAAAAAGAGTTTTTGCATTAAAATACAACATTTGTCACTATTCATTAAAAATTGAACTTTTTTGGAAGAATACCAAAAATTTACACAAAGTAAATTTTGATGTCCCGATTCTGAAGAAGAATTTTATTTTGTCAAATATAACACATAACATTGTCAAAAAGTGGATTTAAAAGAGGTTTTACATCAAAAGGTGGTTAATCGACCTTTTAAAGAATATTAGAATGTTTACGCTTAAAATTGGATTCATTCGCATTTTTAATCCTCTAACATTTATTGTAAAAAGTAAAAATATTTGAAAAATATATATAATCATTTTTTAGTTAGTTCTATTCATTCCTTCCATCACAACATCTAGGTGTTAACTACCATTTAAAATAATATTATTTTATTATTAGAGTGCAATGTAAGATTCCCAAGAAACATGTTGTTGCGTGTTGGGTATGCCATCGAGCATAGCGTCCCCTTTAATGTTATATTAATATTTTATTCACAAATATGGATAAATGTGAAAATGTAATACTCTTTATTTACCTGTGGTGTTACATATTAAAAAAACACTTTGATCTAATGTTGAAACTTTCCATCACTGACAATCTAGTCCCCAGTTTGGTCTGAAGATCTCGCATATATTAAAAGTGCGTGAAAAATAAAACTAAAAACATAAATGTTGAGATATTAATTCATTCTCAACTACATCTCTTAGATGTATATCATTTCATGATGGATCCACATAAGGAACCCTCTAGATCGACCGCACACACTTAAAAAATCCACTAGAACATCAATCATCAAATTCTAGGTGCTAGCACATTGATCTAAATATGCCTTCAATGTCCTGATAATCACTGCATCGATATTCCTTCGATACAAGTGGAATAACTCTATCTGAACACTTAAATTAAAAAATTCTTTCTCTAGGAAGTAGGAGGATAGAGAGGGTATAGACAAAATTCCATGAATATTCTTTTATGAGGGAGCATCTTCATCTTTTTATAGTGTAGTTTATAAATAACCAATTTGGTTCCCCAACCCCATTTATTTCAATGTCCAGTAAATAATAATTATGAAAAACAAAATTTTTCAATAAATATTATTAATAATTTATCATATGCATCTAATTAATAAAGTAAATTACATGATAAAACCAATCCATTTAACTCGACAACCATTCCCTCTTATTATTAAATGATCCTTGGATATTAATATAATATTCATTCAAATATTATTTTCATGTATTTATATATCTTGTAAATACATTAAATACATTCTTTCCCAATGATTCATAGCTTGAATAATAATCATTTTTTTTAATTTATTTAGTGATTGATACCTTGGACAACACTCAAACCCCATAGTGGACCCCGATAATTCCAATATACATATTCAACTAAATAGACAAGATTATTGAATACGTTATTATGTGTTTACCTATTGGAAATTATCTTATTAGGAGTTAATAAAACCAAAAGACTAAGAGAAGAGTCTAGAAACCCATAAAGGCTAATAAATATATAAAGATAGTCATAACAATGAATACCAACATATAAAATGTAGTTTTTAATATAATGTCTTTTTATTTAAATATATCATCAACTATGATGCACACTCGATTCATCATACATTTCTTACATTATTATTTTTTGATCTATCTGGATCGATTTACCTTTCTAATTCTTTTCCCAAAGACTTATGATGGTAGTAACATCCTAATCAACTAGGCCTGAGATATACAACTTCCATAACATGAATGTAAAAATTCCTTTACTAACCATTCAACCAATTTCGTGCCACTAAAAAATCACCCAGCATAGGCTACATCATCATGATTTCAATCTCATAGATTTTTTCTTTGCATTAATGTATGCAAGCAAATGTAACACACTAGTAATGAACTCAAGTCAACGGACCAATACACATTTCCATAGATTTTAACAACCAATAACACCCGAATCATGTAGTGTTCCTATTGGTGGGTCTATCCTCATGATCACAATACTATAGATCACCATGTTTGAACTTCATGAGTATAAGGTTCAATGCTTATTATCCCACATCACGTAATAGTCAAAAATATATAGTGTTCTATCAGTATGATGCATCTAGGACATAGAACAATTTTTAAATATTAATTTCATAGTATCTCATGGTTCACATTATATCCTGGGATATGTTATAACCATTTGATATGACTATTAATATTTGAAATTACCATTAAACAGTGGATGCAAAAAAATATACACTATAATGGAATGATAACATATTTTATAACTAACTGTATACATGATATGGTAACCAAAAGTAAAGTAAAGTTGGGTCTAGGAATCCCACTATTTAAACACTCCCACTTGCACTAGAGCCATCTTTCTAAGCAAAACATTTATCTACCTACATGCTAAATATCATGTTTCTTCTGCATAAAAAACTTTACCTATTGGCCCTTCCATGTTTATGTCACGTGGCTATTCTTCAATATACGACCTCATCTTCATGAGTGATAACCTCTCAAGTGATATTAACCCTGATTATATACCCATTATCAACTATCTAAACATTTTTTCATATTCTATAAAAATATCAAAATTTAGATTTTGAAAAATATTTACTTACATGGTGAGATTCCAATAACTAGAACAAATTATTGTGTTTGATAACTTCTTCTTAGAAATTGTAAATTCAGAAACAAACATGGAATTTCAATGTATGGCTACCACCTGCTATTATGATATTTAATCTATTATTACCTTAGGAAAACTATGATTCTAGAGAAAAATTATCTAAGGATGACTAGTTTGTGTTCCAGAAAAACTAGCATCCCTTCTCCACTTTCCATGTACATATCTTTTGTACATACCGAAGTACAAGATGACAGATCTGAGAGCATCACCTGTAGTACTCCAAAATATAATTGATATCTCTATTATATAAAGTATATCCTATAATTGTAAATTATTGTACATGTCATGGAAGACATGAATGATCTATCACGAAAGTGTATAGAACTCAACTCACAACTGTAATCTCCTACCATGTTCTAAAAATGTTAACCTAGAGTGATTTTTCGATGTTACATTGAAAACAATTATTAACATGAATTATTCAAACATTTATTTTTCAATACCATGTCACTGTATGTACGACTGATTACTTCCAAGAAAACATTAAATCTACCTCAGTAGATATTTTTCACTATAATTTAGGTTTCAAATTTAAGTCAATCTATGTTGTATTACATTCATCCTGGTCGTAACTATCTGTAAAACCAATATTAGTTTTCCATATTTTTTTAAACATATTTAATAATAAAAAATATGGTGCTCCTACTAACCTCTAGGAAACAAATGGACAAAATTCATTCCAATAGAATTATTTATGATATTTTCCCTGGTTTATTGAAAAATTGGATTTCTGTAACCTTCAACCCTTATTAAAATCATATGATGTTATTATAAATTTTTGTGTGTCATTTAGATAATTTCCCTGATATTTTATGTTAACATGTAATTAATGATATTAGAAGTTAACTATATAAAGTAAAATTATAACGGATTTAAGCCTACTGACTTGGTATTAAAAATAGAGCCTTATTGGTACCACACTTGTAACATTCATGCAACAAATCATTCAAATAACCATGGATGTATTAAATGGATAAGACCTTTTGTACATGGATACAAGGAATCCATCATAGAATTTTAATTTGTCTTATCAATCTTAGATAATTTTTATATACTATTTACTTGAAGAATTTTCATTTGTAATGAATAATGTATCAATGCCAGTGGTGAACTCAGAACCATCACCATTGTTTTTAAAATACCTAAGAATTTTCTATTTTAAGAAGATTATTCTTCCACATGTAGTTGTGGAACTTGGTCCTATAGAAACCATTTGTGCATCTTGAGCATTGACGAAAACAAAAAAAGTCTTCCTCCAACTGTCCCAAGTAGAGATGTACACCCTTTTATATAAAGGTTGTCGATCCTCTAACTACCACTTTCTATCATAGGGATTTATATAATATCCTAATACACTATTTTCATAATTACATTATATGGAAAATTTGTTTAACTAGATGCATTTTTTTAATCTTAAAAAACACTTTCCATCTTTAACACATGCCCTATTACCTAATAGATTTCCATCATACTATAACTTGTATGATATCCATTTTTCATTTTTATTTTTAATATTAGTTATTGGTTTTCACCATTATTTTCAAATCACATCTTGAAATATAATGTTGTTTCTTTAAATTGTATCATTGATACTACTTACAAAAATACTCCGATGTATAAAATGTGCGTTTAGGAATTGCTCCAAAGTACATATTTTTCATCAATGTTAATATGTAATACTCACCATTGATCCTTCTTATTAACATCAATGATGTGATGTAGATATGGTATTGTGCGTTTATGAATTACTTCATGCAAAATTATCATGATCAATGAATTATTTGCCAAGATATTCTTTGGCATGCCGATCCGATGAAAATAATATCATATATCCAAGATTATACTTCACTATCACATTACATAAGATCCTAATGTAATATCAAGAAGTAATTTTACCACTAACTTTCATTTTTTTTAGTTCAAACTTGCTTGTTGAAGTACTTCTAAAAGCCTTGTGACATACCATTATTTCTAATGGTTTCTTTCTCTAAACTAACTATGTCAAATATAGTAAATATTTCTTTCTATATGAATCCCAAATATCATACTAGGTATATAATTGATGTCCTTTTTATTTATTTAACAATGAATTAACTTTTCACAACTCTGTTAAATTATTAAACTTTTATATTCATCACTTATTGTATTTGATTCTTGTATCATTGAACTATTTGATGATCACGAGACACCATAAACAAATTTATTCAAAAAACTAGAAAAATATATTACTATTTCCAAAAGAGACATGGAATAAAAGTTTTGGTTATACTCAAAAACTTTTTCGACTATAATAAATTAGATGGAAATTAGAGGTTAGGTGTTTTTCATCACTGACTAAGGAATCACCTTTTCTAAAATGTTATTAGAATTCACCTTATTTTTTTTAATGTTTCTAGACATACATGCTTATGGTTTTTCAATACATTTATGTGAAAAGAAATATTGTATTTAATACCCATGAAATAAGTCAGAAACATTACTTTAAGTTGACAAATATACACTAAAGAAGAAGAAGAATATTGCATATTCAATTCAGTTCATAGCATTTTAAACATCCATAAATTTATTTCAAGATATGTCAATCCAATAACAACATATTTAATTACAACCCAATATTCATTGAAAAATAGTGTGAATATGATTTTGGCATGACATTCCATTGGCCTTTATGCATCACTATTTCAATGTGTTCTCTATTTTTCTACAACAATAAAATTTAAATGATTAGTACTTTTAGGTGATTACCATATTAGACATAAGTGATTAAATTAATCTATAAATGTCTCTCACTATTTTATTGAATTCTATGAACCATCTATACTAGAATAGGAATACTCTGTCGCTTGAGTATTCAACTAGCAATGATCCATGAACCTGTCCTCATAGTCTAAAATCTAGGGATACACCACTAATCAGAGGGATCAAGGTAGGACTTTGGTTGGCTAACCACAGTAACTCACTGTTACTTAATTTTTTGAGTGAAATATCTGATTCAATTATCCAGAAATTATTTACTCAACCCTTTCCTCTAAAATTATATCAAGTTTGAATTGGATAATTTTCACTACTCCATTAGTTATGTCGACCCAACACTCTCATATTAATTCCCTGGTAGTAAGAAGATCCATCAGCTATGGCATGATCGGCACACCAAACACCTGGTTTTGTTCAAACATGAATGATGGAAGGTGATAATTACTTAATATTACATAGATTGTTTTTTTCTCTATCGACGAATGTAATACATTTATATAAATTCTTGTTCATCTTTTTTTTTTCATTCTCACAACAGAGGAATAGTAGAAAAACAAACATCAACTCATTATTCATTTTATTATTTATTATTTTATGTATTTATACTTATTTTATAAAATGCATAAAACAGTAAATAAAGGCCTAATTGTAATCTAAAACCCGAATGGTTTGGGGATTCAAAATGACCTTGGGTAATCATACCACAGTCGTTTCTTGACTCCTGGTGTTGCTCACCCCATCATGTATGTCCACTTCTCAACTAGAGTGTCGCCTTTTCTTTCTGAGGTCCATATCATGTCTTGGAGTACTAAGATGTCTTGGTGGTGTCCATGTCACCTCTTTCATCATCTTCGCCAACGTATAGTACCTCATCTTGGAAGGTTCGACATCTTCACCATCTTTGTTTGAGGTATGAAAATACTTTCACATAGGATTTTGGACTAGGGGTATAAATTTAAATCAGGTAAATTGGAAATATAGGTACTTATAAATTTTAATGTAAAATAGTATGATGTTTAAAATTCCATTTAATTAATTATAAACATCATAAAAAGTTAAAATAATTAATTAATTAATTAAATTAAGACATACATGGGTCGGTACTCAAGACCATTATGTGGGTAAATTTATGTGTGATAAAATTAAACTGGATTAAATAAGATTGAGGTTAATTTAATTAAATTAAATGAAGTAAAAAAATAGTTAATTTAATTTTTTATCTGTCCCATAATTAAATAAACTTCTCCTATGGTTCTAAAATTATAAATTTTCTATTCAAAAATAATATTCTTAGTAATTTAATTTTAATTATATAACTAAATTTATTAAATATATTAATTTAATTAGTCTGGGCCCTGGAAACCCACACATCCCCAAAGAGGGTCATGCCATACACATTCAAACACAGTTTTTGGAGACCAATGCCGGTTCTAAGATAATATATTTCAAGATGGTCCTCCCAAACCCATTCTGGGTTGGGTAGACTCTCCCATGACTAGTCAAGAGAAAACCTGATCTATATAAACCACAATAGATATTACCTCCCACATCTGGGGTATGGAACAATTGGGAATGCTAGAGGATGAGGTTGCTTCCAACAACTACACAACAAGGACCTGACGACTCTTGGTGCTGGACCAGGGTGGTGGTACGGATGTTGGTTGTACAAGGGAGTATAGCCGGTAGTTCTTGTGATGGGTATGAAGGGGATCCGTGGTAAAGGATTCCACAACTGATAGAGTCACGATCAGGGGTGAAATACAATAGTGGGGGCATTAGAGGGTTGGAATGTTATCTTGAACATTGGAGGATTGAGCTAAAATGGTAGGCTACCCCCATAGTTGGGGTCTCCGATGGATCTGTATAGGAGGCAGCATAACTAAGAAGCAGAAAATCAGAGAAGGGAAGGGGTGCATAGCGGGGGTGGAGGATCTGTTAGTTTGGGGAAGTGGTGTGATCGCAGGGGAGTCTGGGTTGTGAGGGAAAGGAGGTCAGGATACCATTGCGGCGAGTGGCGTGTGGATATTAGGATATGGTTGGGTCTGTTGCGCGGGGTAGGGGATGGGATAGGGTGGCAGATGACCCCTAAACAATTGACTTTTTAGGGTATAGTTATAGCCATCAGGCCCACCCCATTTTTAGTTATGGTCAATGAAACCAACACCCCACCCACATTATTGATCCACCCATATTTTTTTATTTTATAATTGTTTTGTTTATGATATGTATTTCTCCAAAACTAGCCAAACCCAATAAGGAAAAATTGGTAGACTAATAATTAGACTTTCATATTTTTAATACTAATGTTATTATTATAACTATAATATATTTATAATTATTATAATGATAATAAAATAATTATTGTTATCAATGGAAAAAAGCAATTACATCCAAATTTTCTATTTGAAAATGTGTTAATAAATAGGAGAATATTTTTAAAATCAATACCCGAATCGAATCACGAAACTATCTATATTAAAATTTCAAATGGCCATAACTTAGTCATTCAAAATTGGATCAGCATGCAATTTGAACTATTGCGACCAATATCATAACCTATATTTTATTTAATGAATGTTAATTTTTTTCATTTCCTTAGGTAATATACATGATCCCTCTGATACAAATAAATGGTATTGATGTCAACAGTGGATCAATGTGTGGTTTGATCTATTGGGAACAATTTTAAACCCTCAAATTTATTTAATGAAAATTAATTTTTCCTTGGATATGATAATCTTTATGCTAAATATGATACAAATTTAAGGTACTAAATCCTATAGAGGAAGCTTATGGGATGGAGATATTAAAAAATTTATCTTACGGAAGGACATAACATGTCACCATGGGAGATCCAATCCCAAGTTTGGTTCAAAGATCTTGTGCAATTTAAATGAGAACATAAAATAAGACTGAAAATGTACCTATATTGATATGAATTCATGATCGACTATAAATTTTCTATTTTAATCTTTTTTGGAATTTTCCATAGATAGAACCCTCCAGATCTTCCACATATGCTTCAAAAATTTACCGGAACATCGATCATAAAATTATAGGTGCTAGAACAGAGATCTGACGATGCCTTCTATGTCTTAATGGTCACTGTATCAATAAAAATTCAATGCTTGAGGATGATATTGATCCAAATAATTTTATCAACATCTTATATCTTTAGGATGTAGGAGGATGGAGAGGCACTAACAAAAATTCCATTAATAGTCTTAGATGAGAGAGATTCTTCCTCTATTTATAGTATAGTATATAAATACCTAGTTGGGTTACCTAGCCCCCAATTATTTCAACGTCCAATAAAAATAATTATTATTAACTATATTATTCCATAAATATTATTATTAATTTGGCACATATTTGAAATATATAAAATATATTACATGATAAAACTGATCCATTTAACTCAACTCAATAATCCGTCTTAATATTAAACGAACCTTGAATATTAAAATAACATTCTTTTGAATAATATTTTATTGTATCTACACAAGATGTAAATAAATTAAATAAATTCAATCGCAATTATTCATAACATGAATAATAATGAATTTATTTTTTTTATTTATTGACTGATACATTGGACAACCATAGACCCATTGGTGGGGCCCAACATTGCCAATATACCAATTCAATTGAATATAGAGGATTCTTGAATACACTATTGTGTGTGAACATCTAGGCCCTTCTCTTAATAGTTGTGAATAAAATCCAAAAACCAAGTGTTGAATCTAGAAACCAATCAAGTCCCTTAAAGATATAAGGATATTCCTAACAATGACTACCAACCTATGACCATGTACTATGTACTATAATCTTTTTGTCTTTAAATATATCACCTTGATTTATTATTTTTTGATAGATACAGATGGATATACCTTTTGACTACTTTGTAACAAGACTTATGAAGGTAGAACCATCCAAATCAACTAGTCCTAAGATACAAAGATTCCATAACCTTGAAGCGAAAAATAATTTCTTGACCATTCAACCAATTTTATACAACCAATGAGACATCTAACATAAGATACCTCATAATGATTTCAATATCATGGTTTCTTTCATTCCATTAAAGTATGAAATCAAATGGCACACACTTTTAATGGTCTCAAGTCAGGAGACCAATACACATGTCTATAGATAGGAACAACCAATGAGAGAACAATAATGTAGTGTTCATATTGGCAGGTATATCCTCATCTTCTCACTACAGGAGATCACGAAGCGCAAACCTCATGAGAATAGGTCACAATTATTATGATCCCACAACACCTAATAGTAAAACATCAACTATGTCCAATCAGTATGATTCTTCTAGATCATGTGACCTTTGTTTAATATTAATTTAATAGTACCTATAAGTTCTCTTTATTGCATGGTATCTACTATAACCATTTGATACAACAATTAATCTAGTATATTACCATTAAACAATCAACATAGAGAAATATACACTATAATGTTACATGAACATCATGTATAACTAACTAGATACACAATATGGTAATAAAAAGTATTTTATAGTAGGGTTTGGGGAATCCATTATTTCAATAGGCAATTCTATGAATAATTTAATTAGTAAATATCCATGTTGATTTTGGTTCTTAATGGGATACCCAACCAACAATACATGTTTCATCATGTTCCAGATGTCTTTTAACCGAAGACAAAAAAATATGGTTATATTATTTAAGTGATCATATATATTTAGAAATTTATAGTTATATTATATTCCTAATGAGATACATGTATGGATATATTACTAGGATTTCATAAATGTCATATGTAAAAATAGACCAGTCCAAAGCATGTTCTTTGGCTTAGTGTGCACATCCTTAGATTTCATTATCTAGAATTCCATTACACTTAGTAAAAGGTAAATATAGTTAATAATCAAATAGAATTCTGGGCCCATTCATGGTAGTCTGTAAAAACGAATCCCATGTTCCAAAACAAGATCAGTATCATTACCCATAACCACAAGAGTCCATACAACATGACCTTAAAAAGGAATACCAAGTATCACTCTCATTATAGTATAATTTCAAAACCCACTAAGACTATCCGTATTTTAAAACATAGGGAATCAATTATTTTCCATGGCATAGTACATAGTATTTTCCCACTGAACATGTCCATGGTAGACAAATAGGGAACTGGTTATTGGTTATGAAGAATATGAAGCATCCACCCGGTGATCCCATCCACTACATTATACTAAATAAACCAATTATTTATACAACGGTGATGACTTTTAATTAAAATTTATAGTTAAAAATATTGATGATCCCATTCAAGGAATCCTTAATTTGAAATCCTATTATCATAATTATCTTAAAGATATTGTATGGTTTTATATGGTATAGAAATTTATACCATTTAAGAAAATAATTAAACCATTGAAAGTAGAAGCATCATATACACCAATCGGTTGTGTATATCAGTCCATGAATGAGAGTCTCATGTCATAAAGTAGGCCACACACTTAAGGGAGGCTCATGTTGTTACGAAAAACCATCGATGTTGTTTCATGGGTCTCCAAGACTAAAGTACACCTATGAATATTAGTTTACTTAAATAATTAAACATTTATGAGAAAAATTCAGAAGGTATGGTGTGTTTCACAATAAAACATCATATAACATATAATTTGTTTTTCTAGAAATTAAAAGTCCACATACATTTGGTTTGTTGATGACCCTACATCCATAAAATTCCATTTTATTGATATTAAAGGGAACAAAATAATCAAAATAGAAAAATTCCATGAATATAGAATCATTATCTTAGAAAATAATAAGTTATAAGATTATAGGATAAATTTTGAAACTAAATAAGATCAATGATTTTACCTAGAGGATTCTAATGTGACAAATTACAGATGAAACAAAGCATAGGTGAACAAATTACTTCAAATATGAATAAGAATAAAAGGAGAATATTCCATTTGTGATAAACTATACTACATTATAGTAAAAATAAAGATGAAGATAAAAGATAAAGTAGTGATGGGAGATTTCTAGGCCCGTTCAACACTATAGGAAATCATCACATGACCATACAGAACAAGGCACATGGTTAGAATAAACCATATAACCCTCGTAGTGTGTGACATCACCCACATGGTTGAGTCACTTAGTTTTCACTAACCGTGATCTAAACCTATGGTTTCATATATATCTCTATATTTGGGATCTACATGCTCTTAAAGATCCATGAACTATCCCAAACAACTCCTTAGAACCATTATCACATTACTAGCATAAAATGATAGGTTTTGAACAATATTTTATGTGTACACATCACTTCTAAATTTTGGGATGTTACACCATTATGGTTGGTATTAGAGAAAATTGTATGTTAACTTAAGAGGATATAATTTTATTTGATAATAAAATAAATTTCCTCTATATTTTAAATTATTAGTATGTTTGGGAGAATAATAGTTATTTTGGTAAAATTTAAAGAGGTTAAGATAACTTGTTTAGGTATATATTTGTGTTTATCCAAATCATAAGAGAGTTTATTATTATTTTATTCATATAATCATATTAACCTTTATGGTTTTAGTAAATTGATGGAACCATTAGGAATGAAATTAACAAAATATTTGAAGGGTAATGTAATGGATTTATAAATGTGGAAGCAAAAAAATAATGGGTGATCTAAAGAACCTAACACAAGTATCCTAGTGATAGTGGTTATTTCCTTAATTTGACACTAGAAGAATGTAATAACATCCCAAAATATAGATTAGCTTAGTAGTCTGGGTAAAACAGATACATAATTCAATTCAAATTTTTTTTGAAAACACAAATCTCAATATATTATTTTCTTTGTGTAAAAAGTTTTCCCTTCATTGTCTCCTTCTATATCCATATTAATACCCTTCCTAACATCATATACAATGGGAATATAAAGCGGGGTAACTCTAATGTTTAGTAAGGGAATATTTTCAATGGAGACTATTATGAATCAATAATTAATGAATCATATAAAATAATTCACAATAAATATAGAGATGTAAATAACTGGTCAATGAATCCATTAAATTAATTTCTTGAGAAAAAATTGAATCCATATGTAATATCACAGTGAAAATATATTAATGAATATTAAATGGATTAATAATAAATGAAATACATAATAATTGGAAGTAATTTTCTCAATCACATGATATCTTTACAATGAAGACCTTTCATAAGAGAGTATAAGACTAGACATAGAAACCCATTTATTTTGGAAAAATATATTTTCTCATGATACTTTCTGATGAATCATGGGTTATTATAATTTTATGCCCCTCCTGCCACTGTAGGTCAGAATAATTAGCCACGTATAAAATTATATATTTTATTCATGATAATAATTCCTTATAAAAAATATATGTATCGATTAAGGAATATGGTATATCAATAATTTCATCAGTCTATCATATAAAATTAAAATTAAAACACCATATTTTGAAATGAAATACGGTTTAACTAACAAATATATATATATTATATAAAATATATATATTTAGTGGAAAATTGATGACTAATGATGTCAAAAAGGCTAATATTTCTAGGGATGGAATCATTCCAGCATATCCCTAGTGGTGAACATGTAAACAAATTCTTGTTTTTATTGATGAATAAAAGTACCATAAAATTTCAATAAAAATATTTTGAGTACAATTTCTTCCTCTCTTTGAAATTAACAATAAAAAATACTCTTCAAAATTTAATGAAAACATTTTTTTAAATAAACTTTTAATTTGTTAAATAAGATTTAAATAATTTATGTTTCGTGACATAGTAAAAATCTTATCATTCCATTTATATTATAAAAAACTTTATATTCTCGTTTTTGTTGGAAATTTCATAATGTACCTTGTTTAGAAAATGAAAAAAATAATTTCAAATCATTTTTCAAAAAGCCAATCATGTGTAAAAATCATTTTAAATTTTTTTTAAAAAAAGTAAATAGCTTTTAGAAAATAATTTTAATAATTATGAAAATGGAAGAGATGTATTCCCCAATAGGGAGATAAACCTAAAAAATCCGGAATAATGATGATATTGTGATGTTGACACTAAACTCATGTTTTATTTGATTCATAAGAGATTTTAGTCTCTTATTCATCAGGTGAAATTATTTATATTTTTTCTTATGGGAATTATTAATGGAATTTTTAGGAGACTATCACTTATGTAACCTGGATATGGATGTTGGGAAGTGGAAGAGATAATACTTGTTAGTTAGAGAAGGATCAATGTGGTGTGAATATGTGGTGGATGTGGTTTACTTTTATAAATGATTTGAGTATTGATTTTTTTATTTATCATAAGATTGAGATATATTAAGGCTATTATAGAACCAAATTATTCTAATCATCCTATAAATTAAAAGGGGATGACATTTTTGACTATATCCTATCACCTCTTATCTTATTTATCATTGTTGTAAATTTTAAATAATTTAATAATATATTATACCTATGAAATATCATTATTGTAAATTTTGATACCAGTCATTACATTGAATTTGAAAACATCAATAAAACAAGTAAAATTTAAAAAATCATTTAGTTATATCCTAAAATTTTTGTAGTATTCTATAGAATTCATGTTCCACCTTAAATATCTCAAATTATGTTTTTATATTTTCAATAACATTTACTTGATTATTCAATTAATTAATTAATTAACCATTATAGTGTTCAGGTACATATTTTTAGGTTTCACTCTATTATAGTAAAATATATCTTATTGAGATTTTAAAAATAGAAAAATGTCATTTGATAGAGTGTACAACAAGAAACATTGATAAAAAACCATGAAATATAATTATTTAAACCGATCCATTTTAACCTAGCCATTAATGTATTGGTTTTAAAAATCATTATCAAATTTTTTAAATATGTTTGTATGTGATTCTAAATATAAATTAATTTGATAAATTATTTGTATATAATCACCCGATTTTTAATGAAGACATTTTATCCTTCAAAAAACATGTTTACATCAAAAAAAATTATTGATTTTGCTGAGAAAATATAGTAATTAATTTTCTAAATCCATATTAATAATAATTTGATAAAAAATAATCATTTTTTATTCATAATATAAAACTTAACTTAGGTGGATATGATTTTATTTTTCTAAAAGGAGTTATTTTTGAACTAATAGTAAAAATTACTGATGATTCAAATAATTTCAATTCATTAAATTAAATTTCTCATTTATAAAGTACAATTAAAAAATGAATTTAGTATTAAATATTAATATTAAAAAATCCATTTATAATAACCTAATTACCTTTATTTGAATTAGTATTTTTCAAGATTTTGGAATAAGATAATTTTTATACACAAAAACAATGTTTTCTGAAAACTGTTTAGAGGTGAAAAATGTTAATCTTTTTTAAATTATTTAAATAGCCACTGAAATGGAAATATTTAAATGATATATATATATAATCTGTTTTTATGAATTTAAATTCATATAATGGTGATTTATTGTCATACATATAATATAATTTCATCAGTTGCATTGAAAATGAATATTCATGAAAATATTCTTCTAATAATGCATTACATGACACATAATAAAGGATTAATTTCACTTAAAAGGATTTAATTATTTAAAAAGGATTCTATATTTGTAATCATCATAATTTATCATATTCAATTTGGTCATACATATTATTAGGGATAATAAATATTTAAAACATTATTTACCTATGCTAAAAGGTATATTTGGTAACTTAAGGGTGTAAAAAATTTGATATGGACTAAAAAGTGAATAGAACAATTGAATAACTTATATTATGTGATTAAATTTCATCTATAATAATTCAAGACTTGAATATATGAAATTTTTTTATTTATCCATAATTATTACCTTTAAAGTAATTTATATAACGAAAAGGATAAAATTACAATCTTTATCATTTAAAAAATTTGTTATGTGTTAAACAAGGAAATATAGTACGTTTTGAAAGAACAAAAATTTCTATTTTCTGAAAAATGAAATTATTTTCACAGTGATAATTAATTGTAATTTAAAATAGTTATAAAATTATATTAAATTCTTATTTAAAATTGATAAATTAAAGATTCAGTTAAATGAAAAATAAAATGAATAATCGTAAAAAACAAAAGAAAGTTTTATAAATTGAACTTATTGTTGTGTTATCAGAATTTTAAAGAAAATTATATTTTTTTGTATTTTTTATTGAAATATAATTTTATTCATTTTTTTATTCTATGTTTGAAAGTAAATTTTAATTAATAATTCCAAAATATATATTAATTAAAATTTATGATAAATATTTTTTTAAAATTGATTTATTATTAAAAAAACATATATTCATGAATGTGAATGGGGAAATATTGATAATATTAACTAGGGTCCATTTATGAGTTTTTTTATTGTAGGATATGTCTTGGAACATAAATTGTAAAAACATTATTACCATAGCAATTTTTAAAAATTGTTAAATTTTGATAAAAAAGGTTAGGATGCAAAAACCACCTACTCTTGTCCAATATTATTTTTTATATAAGTATTTCGAACCAAATTAGATATTTTTTATTATATTTCATCTGAGTAGATTTTAATATTGAAATAAATTTATATTAAATTACTAAATTAAGATATAATAATAGTTCTTCTCTCATCTCTTATAAAAGGGAATACCCCCTATTATTCTCTTCATAGGTAAAAATAATTTTCTATAGAAAATTTAAAAACTAAAACCCTCTTTACATCCCTTTTAAAATTTTAATTTTATTTTGAATAAAATGTGTACTTCTTAGCCATGAATTTTTTTTTGTATTATCTAACATCATCAAATCATATTCAACCACAGTGAAATAATAAAACTAGTATATAAATTATTATAATATTTAATTATGTTAATTACCTAAACTATATAGTTATATTATACCATATAATGTGAATGAGAACCTTCATCCTTTTGTACGACATAATACAACCCCATGAACTGATGTATTTCCTCATCCATCCCCTATACTTATGGCTCACAATAATGATGGATTTAATGTATTAATATTATATTAATGAAAAAATTTTAAATTTTAGATGATGATATATAATTAAATTTCTTAACATTCCTTTAAATGTAAATTGATAACGTCGTTCTTGCGTCTCTGTGAACAACCACCCCTAGGAAGTGATGTAATTCATTCTCATTCACTACATGACATGGATGATATTTATAATTATATTATAACAATAAGTATCATATTTATGATATTATTTTAATTGTGTAAAGAAAAAATAATTTTTCCTTATTTACACAACAATGTATGAAAAATAGAAATCTTACGCATGCATACAAACTGGTTACTATTTTGATGATTGTAACACAATTCATTTTTTGTCAAAATATCTCATGATTATTTTTAAAATAATAAATTATTTATTAAAATTATAATTATTTCTTGACTATTACTTTTGATAAGATTGTGTTATTAAAACTGTGAACAATTTTATCCTACAAAATTATTTTTGAAATATGAGTTGAATATCATAAAAACATCTAATATAAACATAAATGACAGGGTAATTAAATATAAAATGTCCATGAATATATTATAAAGGAATAAAACAATTTAACAAGTGTCATATATTATAAAATAATTTACAAAAAAATTATTATTCAATAATATACATAACTTACATGATGATTCATACTAAATGTCAGAGAAGCATTAACATAAAACATCACTACAGATATTTTAAATTTTATTTTGTAACACTTTCAATTCCATGTCCATATTCATATAAATACATCATGAAAACATGTAGTTATTATTAAGTGGATAATAACATCAATTTTTAGCTAATTTTACTTTTTTTAATGGGAATTTTGGTTTGATTTTCTATAAGGGAAAATCATTGTAAAATTATTTTTTAATATATACCTTGAAATAATTTTTTATTAAATGATCATATTCTCATAAATATTTAATGGATTTTATGATATGTAAATTAAAAAATAACAATTTAATTTTTATTTCATTTTTTTACATTCTTTCAAGTTCTTTAAAGAGGAATCCTTTTTATGTATTTTAAATGGAATATTTCAACATTATTTTAAAAAAAATAAGAATCATCTATTTTTATCACTAACATTGACAAAATATTCTCCCACAGTAATAAACATTACGTGTTATTTTGTTTCCTTTATTAGACTTTTTTATTTCATTAATAGAAAAACCCTCCTTTTCTATGTTCTATTTATTTTGAAAAACATTATTGTTGAATGGATATTTCAATAATCAGATATATTTTTTATGGGTGAAAAGAAAATTTTTATTGTTATAATCTTAGAAATTGAAATATATTATTTTTTATGAATGTGATTTGGTTTTTGATAATGTATAAGATTGTGGTTGGTTATATTATAATCCAATGATGGATGTTTTCAATATAACAAAGGATGGTTATGTTATAAACCAAGGATGGATGGATCCATGATATAACTATAATGCGTTGAGTATAGAAGTCAAATGTATTGGTTATCCCATTAATAAGAGTATTATGAAATGTGATTTTATAAATTTACTAAGATTATTTATCTATAAATTCAATAGTTTTTAAAAAATTATTATGAATTCAAAATTTAAACTAATGAATTATGTTTAAAGGGAACTATATGCACTTTCATAAGGGTGGAAAATATAAATTTGTTAAAATGTAATCATGTTTTTTTCATGACATCATTGAAGCCTTTATAGGAATTATATTTATTTATAAATTACTATGAAATGTCTTATAAAGAATATATTTCATTTAAAGCTTATTTATGTGGAATTAAAATTTTAATTCGAACCTAATTATTATTTCTAAAATGATTTTTTTATAATTATTATTCTAAAGTGGTTTTATTTATATTTTTTATATTACTCTTCTAAATAATTCTATTCTCATATAACATTTTAAATTTTTTCCACATGGTTTTTTAAATTATTAAGGATACCTATGAGTTTAAGATAAAAATTATATAGATATGTCATTATAATAAAACATTTCATATCTTAGTTGTTTTTGTTAAAAAAATCATACAAATTTGATTTAATAAATTAATCATAAAAGGGTGAAGACAAAATTATATAAAAATCAAAACTAAAAATAAATATGGTAATTCAATAATGTTAATTATTTTCTAAATAAATTCGAATATGGAGTTTTTAAATGGATGGTATTTATTATTGTTATCATATATAAGGAAGGAATCTGATCTTGGGTAACTCTATCATGTGAAATTTTAGTTAAGCATGGATCCCTTTCCAATGGAATCATGTGTAAAGGACATATACTAGGGATGGTGGCAATAGTGCCTCTTAAAATTTGTACCCACAAATGGTGTTCCCTAATTTCTATCAATTATATCACACTCTTAATAATTCTAACCAATTACATTATTTGTTAGATAATATTTATAATCAAATATAGGGGATAAAATATTATTCAAACACAAGTTAAAAGTCATGTGTGACAAAATGGATATTATGATAGGGAGAATTGCAATTATTTTGATTAAATATAATGAGTTTAAGAAAACATGCTAAGCATTTGTCAGTGTGTATCCTACTTATAATATAGTTTATAATTATTGTATTATCATTAACACACTATAAATTCATTTTATCAAATTGATGGACCATGTATGAGCCAAATTACGAATAGATGTGAATGAAAATAAGATGTTTTATGAATGAGTAACCAAACGTAATGGGATATGTAGTGAAAATATTTGTTGTTATTCTTAACTAGATATCAAGATTTTTTATTTAGATCATAAACATATTTTTGTTTCGTAACACATAAAATAGGAGACAAAAAATTTATATGGATGTATAGGTGACAATGATCATAAAGGTAAAAATATTCAATAAAATTTGTGTCATGAATGTGAGAAGAATTGTTATGGCCTAGATGTTGAGGAAGGAAATTGTTTCTAATTATTACCTTTTGATGTGAAGGAATATTAAGATGAAATTAAAAAGGCACACCACATTATATTTTCTGAAATTTAGAATGACCTTCATATTCCAAAGAACTAGACTCACAATTCATAAGAAGTTCTATAGTCTTTGGGAGAAATATTTTGTGAAAGATATTCTTCTAATCGTATTCATATCAATAAGATATAAATCATAATGAAACATTATGATGAAGATCATATTCATCCTAGTAGTATTTTGGATGGGAATGAATAAAATAGGATGTTGATTAAGAAGATTAAATACATTCAATTGTAAGCAATACATTGTTGAAAAAAAATTATCAATGTATTCCAAGGAACAAAACCTAAAGAATAAGGTTGGTGAATCCATAAAAATGGGGTCATCATATTCATAAAGTACAAGAATTATTGTGATAAAAAAAATTTCCTTTAATTGGTTCCTGAGCCATCATAATCAAAGAAATAATTTCATGGGAGAGATAAATGAAATAAATGTGGCCAACAATGTAATTATCTTTTCAAAATAGGTTGAATTGTTTTTTAATAAAGTGGATCAAGAGAAGTACTGATGAAAATATATGGATTTCATTTCAAGGAGGATTTTGAAATTCAATGATTTTTTTATTTTCTTCTATCAGTACGGAGAAATGTATTAAAGAAATCAGGTTGGGAAAATCAGAATCATATATTGAATTTGAAATAGTGATTGAAAAAATAAAATCTAATGATGTGAAGAAGTTTGAAAAAGATTTGAGATGATTAAATAAGAGTTGACGAATTCATAAACGCACCCTAATTCACACCAAATCATCATTTGGGTGAATTTGGTTGACTAGGAATGTTTTTGGGATTCAATCAAAAAACTTTCATGGGTCACCTTTAAAAGGTAAAAAGTACATTAGACTTTTTTTTGATTTATTTAATATTCACTAAAGATAGAGAAGATCAAAATTTCTAATTAGTGAAAAATGTTTTTGTATTTTCCAATTGTTAAAGAAGATTTTTTAAAGATAAGTTCAAGGATAAGAGACAAGATCACAAAGTTGTATTTAGTATGTTATCATATTCAGATGTTTATTAGATTTTTCTTGTCATTGTATTCAGCTGATAATCATATCATGATGTATTAGATGGATGAATATCTTTGTATTTTGATTTCTAGACTAATTAAGAAAGAATTCGATATTGTATCAGTTATATTCTTCCAGGGATTCTTCTATCATATTGGGAAATTGCATTTGAGGATCAGAGTGGGAAGATCTCGTTGGGAAATCGGATCTAGAGAATTATTGTGATCATATCGGACTTGGTAATCAGACAAAAAATATATATCAATGTATATGGTGTTTTTACCATCTTTTAGGTAAAAAATTGAAGATTTGTTTTTCAAAAAAAATTCATTTGTGGATGTTAAAAATAATAATAGGCAACAAGAGTGGTTACGAAAACATTGTTTTACCTTTTTTGTGCTAAGAGTTTTCTCACACACTTTTGTATTTTCTACAAAGTGCTACATGCGTGAGTGGATATATCTTACTTTTTGTATTCTATAGATTTATTTTTATAAAGATGACGCAACCATTCTTATTGAATAGTAAACCTTCAAAATTCTTGTGTTCCTATGGATGTGTGTTTTAAATGTTTTAAGTAGAGATCGAAATAATTATCTAGAGGAAAAGGTTTTATCAAGGAATAATAAAAAGAATAAGTATCACTGATTCACCTCTCCCCCTCTTAGTGATTAAAATAAACTGATTGGGAACAACTAACTTCTATTAGAGCATAGGTTCCCTACACTTATTCTTTGCTAATTGAGAATTTGAGTTGTGTGAATAGTAAAGGTACTTCAATGTTTTATGGAAAAAATTATCATATCTGGAAAGATATAATGTTGTCTTATCTTATGTATATTTGTTATCATGTTATTTAATCATAAATAGAGGGATTTTATCCCAGTGATTATAAATACACTCTCGCATCTATTTATAAGAAAAATAGTGAGAATGATTGATGGGATAAAAATTATTTATTGTCAACACTTTATGAAAGTGGATTATTAAGGGTGAAAGGTGTTTCCACAACCAATGGTACATGGGTTAAATTGTAAAACATATATAGAGGCAACACAAAATTTATCATGTAAATGTTACATGTCATGAGATTGAATAATGCAGATATGATGAAGGGTGAATATGAATATATTGGGGACTTTTATACCATGATGAATGACATTGATTTTCTTATTAGATTTCTTGGAAAAAAGTTATTTGATTCTACAGTTGCTGAAAATATTTCGAGAAAATTTATAGAAAATTAGGATGCATAGGATTATTAATTAGAAGACAGAGATCTTGAAGCATTATCCTTTGATTATTTTCATAACATTCTAATTACTTATAAAATGGGTATGGATAAATCTACCTGAAGAATGAAAAAATTTGATAAAGAAATATACATGATGGAAATAAAATTAAATTCAAATAAGCTTCTTATTGAAGATGAATCTATTGAATATTATTCTAAAAATGAGGTCTTCAAAAATTTTGATGATATTTTATCTTCTTTTATAAAAATGTGAAAAGAGGTACAGGGAATTACAAAGGGAAACTTCACATAAATAATTATGAATATGGATCCATTGGGAATTTTTTGGCTAATTATCCTCAAATGATGAAAAAATTTGATATTGATGATGAAGAATGAATGAAAAGACCATCATGGAATATATAAGAAGATAAAGGGAAATTTTATTCCATAGGGAATGATATGAAATTCTTAAAATCCATAGGAAAAATGATTCATAACTAACGATGAAATATAATTCATTGAAGCTAAACCCAAAAATATATTTTTTTATGGTACTGAAAATAATTTTATATTAAAAATGAATGATGAAGAATTAAGAATAATTAGTTAGAAATAAGAAGAAACTCAATATTAATTATATTTGAAAGAAGAGATGAAACTATGTTTGATAAATATTTGAAGACTTGAAAAGAAAAAAAATGTTGGAATATAAATGTTACTAAATAAAAATTAAAAAAAATTCTAATGAGAGAGTAAATATGGTAAAAGAAATATATGATCTAAATTAATATCTTAATGAATAAAATAATTATAATGAGAATCTGGTGGTTAAGATAATGTAAAAAACTAGGAGTCAAAACATTAAAAAAAGTTATCTAAAGCTTAATTGAATAATAAAATATAAAAAACATTACATCTAAAGTTGTTGAATGTTATGAAAAATGAGAATTTTACAAAGGATTAATGAAATTTACCTTTTCATGGTGTGATGAAGGATGGAATTGTTCTGAAAAAAGAATGTTGGGAAATTTATGTCTTTGTCAAATACCAACAATGTTGAGAATTACAATGTTTCAAAATACCCTGAATTCTAAAATGTTTTATCAAGATCCAAAAATTAATCTAAATTTTTTTTTTCCAATAATGAAAAAATTAAATGGAAGACTGTGATTAAAAACAAAAAGGTTTGCGTCTCAGAAAATGAATACAAATTTTTTTTGAATAATGTATTCCTAATTATGGTATGTATAGAAGTTTTAGGGGCCAATATTATTTCAATGGAAATTTCTGGTATTATATAGGATTCATAAAATTGGGAAATATGTATTTTTTGAATAAATAAAATTTCAATTATCCCACAGATTGTTAAATAAAAAGGTTTATGGGGATTCAATCTCCCCAAAGAAATAACTCTGAGTAGTTCGTCTTGAAGAAACCAGAAAATGTCGGAGTAAATATTAAAAATTGTTTCTAACCCCAAGATACTATTTATGAAAGATGTGAAAAATAACGAAAAAATGAAAAAGGATATATTGTTTTCTTACTATTACAAAAAAAATTTATTATGAATTCTATGATTCTGAATGTGAGGAAATAAAAAGAAAGTGAAAATTCTCTTAATGCTGACCCCACTTTGAAAGCAACAAAAGGACAACGAAATTAGATTCTTAATAGTGCGTGTTCTTATCACATGATAGAATATTTGAAATTGATGATGAATGTGAAATAAATTAATTGAACCATAGTATAATTTGGGAATGATGAATCCTTAATAATCAAAGTTGTTGAATCACCCATCATTTGTAATGAAAAGTTGAAATCCAAGAATGATTGGAATATTGATGAGTTGAAACACAATTTTCTAACTGTTTCAAAATTGTTTAATGAGGATAAATATTTTATCATCAGGGGAGATGGGATTTTAAATAAAATAGTGGAATATGGAATGATTTTAACAAAAGGAAAATGATAAAAATAGAATATTTTTCAAGTTGGTGAAACACACAATTATAGTTACTTGAGTTTGGTGGAAGAGAATCAGTTATGGAATAACAAACTGGGAAACATGTGTCAATGAAACAAGAAAAAATTATAAAAATTATTTATATTAGAAGACATTCTAGATTTTATAAGAATAAGATAATGATGTTTCACTATTTTTGATAAATGTAATATTCCAAATTCAGTGCATAAGAATGTTGAGATTTGTTAATAAAACACAAGAGCTAGTCTTTTCTGATATCTGTGGGACAATGAGAAGAAAATAAAAAATATAGAAATGTACATAATCGCATTAATTTATGATTTCACTCAAATTACATATGTTATATATATGAAATAGAAGTCCGAATATTTGATTTTTTTAAAAGTTTCAGATGAAAAGCGGAGAATGAATGGGTGTATTTAGTGAGTAAGTTGAGAAAAAACAATGAAAGTTTATATAGGAGTGAAAATTTTTAACATTATCTTGAGAAGAATGGAATTATCCCTGATTATAGTTCTCCATAAACTCATAAAAAAAATTGGGTTGCTAAAAGAATGAATAGAAGATTCATGGAAATGGGAAGAAACGTGTCACTTGAACTTGGTCATTCCCATTAATATTGGAGGAATGTCATGGGTATTGCTGTTTATCTTCAGAATAAGTGTTTTTATAGAGAAAGATCACATATGAATCCATATGAATTATTTCATGGAAAATTTCCTTGTTTAAAACACATTTTATTTTTCTAGAGTCCATGCATTATAGAGAAAAATGGTACAAACTATGGAATGTTTCAGCAGACAAGTGCAGATAAAATTTTTCTTATCTATGATCCGGATGGAAGTGGATACAGATTCTTCAAGAATAAAATATAAATAATTTTTAATTTAATTGATGTGAAATTAAAAAAAAATATCTATGGAAAAAAAATTATTCAGGGAGAATATAATGTGGATCCGGCTAAAGAATATTTTGAAAATATTTATGATATGGATACAAACAATTGTAATACTACTTAAGAATAATAATCATACTCAGTTATTTCTAGTGATGAGGAATATAGTCAAAAAATGTTTAACCAAGACTGAGGAAACAAGTAGAAACTAAGAATATTATATGTGAAAAACAACAAATGGTTCAAACAATAATGAAAACAATTGAAATAAAACATTTTTAATTATATTCAATAGTGGATATTAATAATGTGAAAGAAGATTTTGGGCATCCTGAAGGGGTTTAATCCATTAATGAAGAATTGGATCAGATTGAAAATGATTATAAACGGGAACTCATACCCAATCTGGGTAAAAAAATATAAACATAAAGTGGGTCCTCTAGACCAAAATTAATGAATAAGGTTATGTGATAATAAATAATGTAATATTAGTATGAAAATGGTATTAAAAAATTTAAGGTATTTTTTTTTGATACCTTTAATATGAAGGAATGATTAAAAACAACAAAAATATTTATCTATATTGTTTCACAATAATATTACATGATATTTCAAATTGATGTTAAATACACATTATTGAATGTTGATATTGATGAGGAAGTTTATATTTAACAACCTTGTGTCTTTGTTGTTGGTAAAGATGAAAGTAATGGTTGAAGATTTAATAGGGCATTATATGGGCCAAAATAATTTCTGAGAGCATGGTATTCAAAATTAGATACATCCTTATGAAAAATGAGTTTCATGTAAGGATGAGTTGATAGAAATATTTATGTTAGAAAAATTATAGAGTATTCCCTCATTATAATTTTTTTAGATGAAATTATCATTATTGGAAATGATTGAGGGAGTTGGGAATGATTTTCTGAAGAGTTAATTTTTTTTTGGAAATTTCTATAATCAGATAAATGAAATACTTTCTTAGGTTACAAATTATACAATAAAGGCAATACATTTATATTTATCAAGAAATGTATGAAAAGGAACTTCTTAAAAGGATTGGCATGAAAAAAAACAAAACATGCTTCCACACTAATTTCAATGGGAACCCTGTTTCCAAAAGATGGAGAAGGAAACAAAGTTTATTAGAAAGAATTTTGGATGTTGATTTGATATTTTTTATATTTGAATTCCTCAATAACTGACATTGTTTAAGTTGTTACCTTATGTGATGGATTTTATAGTGATCCAAAGGAATAAAAATTACTTACTAGAAAAATAATTCTAAGATACATCAAAAGAACAATAGAAATCATAACCAGATAAGACAACTCTAAAAGTATTGATTTTTTTTGGTATTTAGATACTCATAGGAAAAAAATGATTATGATATCATAACTACATATAGTGGTGTATTAATTATAATAATGAGTTATAGTAGATAGAATTAAAAGAAACATAATTCTGTAACTCTCAGTATTGATGAAGGTGACCATTTTTCTGCCACTCAAGCAACTACTCAGCTTATTGGGATAAAAAATCAATTAGAATACTTATTTCTAATATGATTTTACCCTTGATCATAGGTTATGAATATAAAAGTCTAATCAATCTCACTAGTAATCCAGTTCATCATTTTCATTCAAAACGTATAGATATCAAAAATAATTTCTTTAATGAGAATGTGAAAAAGAATTAATCGACGCTAGAATAAGTACCAACATTGGAACAATACGTTGAAATTTTCACAAAACCATTAACAAATGAATCATTTTACCAATTTAAGTTTACAATGAGCATCCAAGCACTTTCTTATCAAGGTTGAGGTATGTGTGTTTGTCCCCTCTATCATCTTAGCTTTGGATTTTATTGTCATGTGGGTGGTAATTGTTTCATAAATCAATTATTTTTGAATTCATGTCAAATGAGGGTGTTATGGTTAAAATTTGAATTCAACATTGAATGTGCATAATATATTCTAACAATTTTTTTGAGTGTTTTTAGGAAACAATTTGTATTGTATTCTAAGAATTATCAAATGAAGGGTGAGAAGCTAAAGATGTTTTTATAATACCAACTTCTTGACAACATGGTTTTCCTGTCAATTATTATTGTTTCTTATATTGAGTTAGATCACATAGGATTAGAATTGCTGACATGTATTCCATTACATTGGGATATAATGTTTAATTATTTATGAATCATGGATGAGAAAAATCCAAGGGGGGGACACTGTTACGACAATGATGATAAATAAGTTGATTGTTTTAAGTATTTAATTTAGTTTTCAATGAAGTTTATGATGAATGGAAAAATGACCTCACTTTTTATATGGTGAAATTCATACTGACCATCGTATTCTAAATAATCTAACTCATAATTCATAAAAAAGTCCATTGTATTTGGGTAATGTTTCCTAATAGAAAACACTCATTAGATTTACACTAGATCCGAATTGAGAATGTTGATCGTATTGAGGAAGAATGTTGTTTGATTTGAATGGTCCTCATATTCATGCTGAATCTGTTATGGAATATTTTATCATAATGGGATAATCAGATTCTACATGACTATGATAAAAAAATGTGATGATGTTTTTTTTGATCTTTGATTTTTCATTAATCATAAGAAAATTATGAATCTTATGATGCAATTTTGATGGAATAATGAGTTTGTGAAAGAGATGCTACCAATCATTTTCATATTGATCTGATATGAATAGAAAATAAAAAGTGTGATTAAGATTATTTTTATCCGAATCGAATTCAGTATAAGAAGTAAAGAAAGAGGATTCATATTGGGATGCTACAAAACATTAAATTGTAAGAAACACATTATAGCAGCTGATTGTCAAAATATTCAGATTCATGATCATTAAAGAGAAAATTGGGTGAAGCCATCGTAATGGGTTCATTGGGTTCATAATGGCGGAAAAATTTTGGGATAATTTTTTTAATTCACTCAGGTAAAGAGACACAAAAATCATAGAAATATTTTCATGATTCTAATGAATGAAAATAAAAAAGATGGTGATCAACAATGTAGTCAACCATTCAAAGGGGATAGTATTACTTTTTTGTCAATCAAGAGAACTACCGATGAAAATATATTGATGTTTTGTTGATGTGGGATTAATATTCAAACAATTTTTTTATTCAATTATTATATAGAACTTTATTACAAAAATAAGGTTCTGAAAATTGGATTTAGAAACTGAATTCATATTTTTGGTTGAAGAAGAAAATTTGATGAAGAAATGATGGTTGATAAATATTTGAGAAGAGTTGAAGAGGTCATAAATACACCTAAAATTCATGGAAAATTGAGATATGGATGAATTTGGTTAAGTGTTTTTGTTCTTGTGATTCCCGTAAAAACATCTCATGGGTCACCTATAAATGCTGAAAAGTACACTATACAGTTTTTAACAAATGAACTATTCACTAAAGAGAGAGAAGCTCCGAATTTCTAGGGAGAGAAGAAGGATTCCGTATTAATCCTAGGTTGAGGAAGTTTATATTGAGTGAAGTGAATGTAGAAGAGTTAAGATCACAATTATTTATCCATTTGATTGTCGTATTTACATGTCTATAGGATTTTACTTATCAGTGTATTCATCTAGTCATCGTATCAAGATGGATTAATCAGATCAAGATTTCCGTATTGAGATTTATGGACCATTGAAGATTGAATTATGTATTATCTCCATTGTATACATGAATAGTTATATCTATCATATTGATAAATCATATATGACAGTTGAAGTGTGTATATCAGATTGGAAAATTGGATCTAGAGAATTAGATTGAGTATATCAGACTAGGTAATTAAACTTGAATTTTATATCAATGTATAGAAAAATATATACTATATCATTGGTAATAAATTGATGAATTGTATTCAAAATAATACATTTTTTTAATTTGAAAATAAGTACATGTACCATTATATGTTACATAAATATTTTTTTACCCTATTTTTTCTAAGAGGGTGCACACAAACTTTTGGATTGTCTCTAAAGTGATACATTAGTGAAAGTATATATGATACTCGTTTTATTATAAGGATTTCATTCACATATATTGCGTTCTATTGGATAATTTAAAAACTATATTAAGGACATATCTATTTTTATTGAATAGTGAACCTTGTAAATTATTGATATCATGTGGAAGTGTGTTAGTAAACATTTCAGTAAAAACTGAAATCATTAAAAGGAGGAAAAAGTTGGTTCAAGGAAACATAAAAGTTAATGTATCACTAATTCAGCCCTCCCCCTATTAGTGATACATTTACACTGATTGTGATCATACATAGAGCACTCAAATAAATTTATTAAAAGAAACCGAAGACGAATTAAATGTGGTAAAGGAGGGAATAACGAAATTGTATTCCATGAAAAAGGAATAGTTATATTAATTCCATTATGGGGATTAAATTTACTCCCAATGTATCGGTTGAATTTTTTAATTGTGGAGAGTATGTGATTTAGGAATATAAATGTCATAGGGGGAATATTAATAGAATTATTATCGAGACGATACATGTAAATTTTTATTAATACAAAATTCTATTATCATAAAAGATGATGAATCTAGACATGAAATATAAAAGTTATATATTATATAATGGATTATGTTTTGATATTATTGAATCATAGTAAACTAAATTTTTTTTAAACATTGAATGAATATATTATGGACTAATAGAAAATATTTGGGTCAATTGATTGTGAAGAACATTAATTTACCATTGTGTCAATAAATCAAGATTCATGAGTTATGATGTAGTATTATATTTAATGATGATAATTACTCCATTATGGTAATACAATTTTGCTATTTTATGTGATGGAAGTACCTTGGGGTGAAATGTATCATGTTTTATTAGATATTTGATCTATATGAAACCCTTATGTTTGATATGTGACAAATTTATTTGAGGAAGAAAATTATTTTCATTTTTCAAACATAAGTTTAAAGGTATTGATAACCATTAGGGTTTATATGATCCTTTATGAGTAATGTTATTTTAAGGATGATCATCATGTTTTTAGGAATATTATTCAAACTACATTGATATAATTTTCGTACAAATGGTAATCTTCTAGGGCCATGGGGCCTGAAGATAGAACCGAAGGGCCCTACGAGTGAAATATATACCACTATCCTATGTGTGTATGGTAAAGTAGGTTTTTTTAAATGATATGATAGATAATAAAAAACATGATATTTTCAATATATGTTTCACATTAGAAATAAACATGGGACTAGAATGTGGTTTTGTTATAAAGTGATTAATGTGATTTCGGAAGATGATCATTATATTTTTTTGATCATTATTTGGTAAAGTTAATGTTAATACTTTGGGATTATATTTTATTATTATTGGTTAAAATATGTTTTAGAGGTAAGAATTATTTTAATGTGTATTTATATTGATTCAGGTCCTTTATGGAAATAATTAGAATATTTTACATATAATATTACTATGGAATATAAATTTTTGTGTTACCCATTTAGGGTGATTGAAGATATTTTGAGATAAATATAAAATATATATTGGAAGAAAATGTGTTAAATCATTCTAATATTTGTGTTTCAATATTAATTAGGAAAATTTTGACTAATATTAACATAATTTATTTAACTAATGATTTATATTGTTGTTTTGGTGTTAAAGATAAATTTTGGAGATTATGGTTTAATTTATTATTATGAAGGAATAATTGTCTTGGGTGTTATCTTACCCTATACAAACAATTTTTGTTTTTTATAATGATTAATGATAGGATTAATTGGTTGTTATCATTTTTTAGAATTATCTAAATGGTTAGAAGTTGAATTTAGTGATTCAGTAATAAAAAATTCCTCTTGAATTCTCATCATTTGGATTAAGAGATGTAACTATGGTAGAAATTAATTCACGGATGAAACCATACTTATTATGTACGTATATTTTATATACGCACACAATCTATATTTTATGTGATTTCTCAACACTATGAAAATTATCATGAAATGAAAATGTTATCAAATTACCTTCAATTTTTATAAATAAATTGTCTTTTTCAAACCATAATGGATTCTGGGTTTGTGGTAATTGAATTTTACATTATCATTCAATTTATTGTGATGAAGTACCTTTTTCACTATCCAATGTCATTTGGAGAATATTATTCTCTCCATGTATTTATTTTTACTTACCACAAATTTCCCCTCTACAGAAACCATGTTGTCTGTTATTCATGATGACCATATTAATTATAACCCCATATTTAAAGATGGAGTTTTATTATCCATTTTTACTACATTAGATATCAGAAAAGTTTTTTTTCAGATTTTAAACCATTTCTAAAACTTACCATTATTGTAAGGATGTGATTTTTTAAATTGGGGTACAATTTAACACCTCGAGACAAATAAAAAGGGAAACCGTGTTTGATATCGTATAAGACACAAAAAACTAAGCCAAAATGATACATACAATATGATAATTTATATATTAGCATTATATACAAGGTTTCAAATTAGTACATGTGAAAAAAATAGCTTATGAAATTTATATAATGTTTATAATCAATATAAATTATTTGATAAATAATTATGAAATAGTATTTCCATTTTTATCGTAACACCCCGACCCCTCTAGACAAAATCCAGTGCATTACTTGTGATATTGGAATGGTTAAAAGAATGAAAATCTCAAAGGAACGATAAGTTTAGTAGTCTTGAAGAAACTAGATACATAGATGTAACTCAAATTACATTGGAAAAGGTTACAAAATAGAGTACATAACAAAAACTAAAATCTGCATCCACGTGAACTCAAAAGAAGACTTTCTCTTCATCACCTGCCGAATGTAGACAATGAAAGGGGTGAGCTCAAATGCTCAGTAAGGGGTACAAATAGAAGAATCATGAGTACAATAATAAGTGAATCACAAATAATCTGACATAATCAATATGGCATAGTGAATAAATGAATAACCAATGCCATTAATAAACTGAAAATGAAATTGCATCCATAGATTTTGTCATAGTGAAAATATCATGGATAATAATAATAACTGATAATGAATAAAGATAATGATTATTAATTGGATGTCATGTATATGGAACATGAAACCATAATACTGTAAAAACGGTTTCCTACTGTGGGTAGAAACCCGTCTGATTTTTGGAAACAAACTCGAAGGGTTTCTCACCAACTAGCTTGTATCATGAGACCTACAGATGTATCGAGGGGCTTTAGTGGGCCCCACCCACATCTACATCCAAATCATTCTTTATAAAATGATTCAATACAAGATCAATATGCCTTTTCAATACCTGTATAGAGTATAGAATACAGATTCATCAATAACATCCCAAATATACACCATATGTGAAATGGTATACGGTTTAGACAATAGACATATCCATGAAATGAGATTATGGATATTTAATAGAAATATAATTTCAAATGTAAATTCATCTCAAATGGGCAGTAGGTACACCACATAAGGATTATTAGGTGCACAACACAAAGTTAGTCACAACCAAGGGGATATTCATGAACAAAAGTGAAAGAGAGAATCCCTTACCAAAATGTAATCTGTCGAATCATATGGCCAACACTTAATTAACATCAAATGAAACCTTTAATAACATTAATATAAATAGAATCATGTTATTATATATCAATGTGTAGTACACATATACCACATACAAGGAATAAGTGGTGAACAATTAAAATCTCACAGAAATGAAAGTGAGATGAGAAACCCCTTACAAATATTGTGTCATTAGAGTGACGATAAATCAATGAAGTATTTATGTGTGAAAAATAAAAAACCACAAAATATAAGTGGATATACAGTATAAAACATGCATAGGTCATTCACACATATTCTTGGAACAATGTAACCAATGAAATATATGTTTAAATCAAAGAATGAAAATTGAGTTAAGCAATCCCTTACGACTTTGTAATCAATTGAATCATATGACCCAAAATTAATGATTGTCAAATGATAAATTGAATATCATAAAAATAAATATATTCATGATATGAGACAATAATGGGCAGTATACATACACCATACAAAGTAATAGTAGTGATTACAGAATATCTCACAAAAATGGAAGTGAGGTGAAGAAACCCTTACAAAGATTGTGTCATTAGAGTGACGATAAATTAATTAAGTATGTGTGACAAATAAATATCCACAAAATATAAGTGTATATACATTATAAAACATTCATAGGTCATTCACACATATTCTTTGAACAATGTAACCAATGAAATAGATGTTTAACTCAAAGAATGAAAATTGAGTTAAGCAATCCCTTACCTTATGCTTGATGGTGTTCTTGTCTTGTTTTTAAAGACCTGAATAAACAAATTAGGATTATTAATTAATAATTAAATAACTTATTTTATATTTAATTGATATGGTATAACCTTATTTATTTCATTAATGGCCTTTTTGATGGATTTAAGAGATTCAATTTTATTGTTTTGGAAGCATTTTCTTACTAGGCCTCATGCTTTGTTTACTTATATTCATGAATGGAAGTTGGTTTGAAATATGGTTTAACATCCAGAATTTTTAATATAAATTATTAGTGAAATTAAAGAGACATAAATGATCTTATAATGATTCTGGTTATAGACTATTATGATGACTCATTCGATGAGTTTAAAGATAAAGGCTTGATTTTGGCTTGGTAGTTTTTTTCTAAATAAAATTGTTTTGTATTTTTATTCCATATTAGGAATGTGTAATGATTCCAGAACATTAGTCAAGATAAAACACATTTATTATGACCTGTATCAACCATATATTTGGTTTCATGACAAGACTTGAAAAAATTAATGGAAATTGAAATTACATCGTCCATGATGTCGGTAATTTGACACATCACGGATAAATTTTTTATTCCTTAAATAAGTGGGAGAGAAGAAGGATAAGGATGAAGAATTTTCCATAAACATGAGAACATCCAGAATATAAAAGATTCAATAGCATCCATGCCTATTGGTTAAGAGGAGGTGATGAAATAATATGAAAATAAAGGAATCTTAAAATGAATGAAAACTTGATAAATTTCTCACAAAAATTCGGTAGCCTAACGACGTCTCTTAAAATTTCTTAAAAATAGTTTGATGAGAGAAATGGAATATCTCATAATTCATACATAATATGGACAGTAATGGGGAATATTTAATGAAATATCCCAACACAAGACAAAGGGAAAGGAAGAGAATAACATAAAATGAAATAAAACAATGAAAATAAAAGAGGTTGTTTACCTCTTGATTTCTTCTCCTTGAGATCCTTCTTAAGGGCTTTGGTTTTGGTCTTTTGGTAAGACCAGAAGCTCTAGGACATGGGGAATAAGATTGGGGAGGGAATTTGGCAGAATTTAGAAAATTCTCAAGGCTTGAGCGGTGTGGGAGGAAGAGGGGAGTGAGGGTGGTATTTATAGTGGAGGAGGGGAGGTTTTTTAGATTATTTTAATCATTATTAAAATATTTTTTTTCAAGATTATGAATAATCTCAATGAAAGTGACCCTAAATAGTAATAATATCTTGTGAGTTCGAACCAAGTGGCCTTGCATCACTTATGATGTCATAAATAGTGAATTTTACTGATAATTTGATTATACAGTATTTTATCGTATTTCACTATTCACCGAAAATTCTTGAATTTCAGAAAATTCCCAAAACTTCACCCCTACATTTTTTTGACGTGTATAATTAAAAAGTGAAATCCATTTTTAAAAAATAATTTTCTAAATATTACTAATTTAATTTTTAAATAAGCCCATAGTTAGTTCAAAAAACAACAATTTTGAAATGCAGTTAGTTTTACGTGACATTGAAAAATTAGTTAAGATCCCATTATCATATTGCCTTAAGAAAATAATATAATATTATGATTTACTATTCATAAGGGTCATATTACTATTCATATTAATATTCATAAGGGTATGTTACTATTCACCTAAAATTATGTTTTTCTTATCGAACTCTAAATAACTTACTGATCACAACCGTGTATGTCAGATTTTCGAAATTATCATCATTGAAGTTACAAAATTATGTTTACATGGGTAGGTTGTAACAATGTGGCATTGATAGAGACTTAGTGATTTATTCATTCTATAATAAATATATTTGTAAATTCTTGGGTTGTTACATTATTCCCTCCTTCGAAAAATTGCATCCTCGCAATTCATAACCGCAAAAGAATGCTCTCGGATGTTTTTACCACATCTCCCATCGTAGAGGATCCTCAGGTGCGTTCAGCGGAAAACCCAAATTGTTGCTCAACTACTCTAGTTCTCTGACCCAGACACACCATGGACAGAAGGGGTTGAACTCTTAAATCGAACACTCGGGATTTCAGAGGGAGGCTCGAACATTGCAAAGTTTGGAAATGTCTGAATGGACCAACACACGAAGAAATCACCGAACTATGTCTTGATTGAGGACATCTAAGTCATAGATATTGTTGTATAGGATAAAACTAAGGAGTTGGTACATGTATTTTTCACAAAGGTTTCCCTCCAAAGTAGCCTCTTGAAAACATAACCTGGCCGTGTAGTTCCCGCCTAGGGTGAAACATAGGAAAATCCCTTCGGGGTATTTTCCTCTTCGCTTGTACTCAGCCAATGGTGTCATGGATAAGAGGTAGTAAATGGAAGAATTCCTTTGACAGGTGTGGATAATGTCTGTACTGCTTGTCACTTCGTATAGTTGTTTACACATTTTTCACAAGTTTACGAGAGGTAGGTACTCTTTTTCACAGGTTTGGATCGCAATGATCTCTAAGATACTCATAGGAAGAGATAACATATGGGTTTGTCCTTCCATTTGAAAATTTGTTATAAAAGTTCACTTAGTGATACTCATTCAAAATTATAAATTATGAAAGGATAACAAAAAGAAGAGACAACATGTTATACTCTTATATAACCACTGGTTCAAAAATTAAAACTGGGATAATGGTTTTCCGACTCCCCCAATACACGAATCCCCAACCTAGTTCAAAGATTTAAATCTCCTGGAACCATACGCAACACTAGACACACGTTACTCCAGAAGTCCCTTTACCAGGAACACCACTGATGCTAGGGTGCTGACTGTCATGACCCGACCCTACCCGGGCTCGAGCCGCAACTACCCCAAGCCCGACTTCGTAGGCCAGGGACTAGCGACCAGTGCCGAAGGCACAACAACTCGGGGAGGCCTTTTCCTAAGTACCTATACACACACGTAGCACACTCAATGAAACAGTGCAGAGTAAAAGAAAAGATGAGTAAAAAAAGGGCAACTGCTATAAATAAACGACAATGTGCATCGACCTCTAAAAGTACAAAGCAAGTACAGAAAGTAAACTGAAAATAAAAAGGGGCAAACATGTGCCCAACCAGAAAAGTGCCACAACCTGGAAACAGGTGAAAAAAAGTAAATAGCTAGAAGGGTTCCCCGCCTGGTACCTGACTTCGACCACCGCATGCGGTCTAAGCTCCCAAGCTCTTAAGCTTCTCTGACGTCACGACCAACCTGTCTGTCGTCTGCAAGGGCACACCAAGTGTGGGCAAATCCTAAGCAGGGGTGAGTATAAAAATACTCAGTAGGATACCCCGAAGGCTCGAGGGAGCAACAAAGGAGGTACCGATGGGTGAGCAGTAGAACTAACAGGGAATAGTAGAGGAGTAAAACTGAAAGTGCAGTAAAGAGAACAGTGAAGAGTCCAGCTCAACCCAACAAGAGGAAAGAAGGTAGACTCGTCCAGACACAAGGAGCTGGAAATGGTGAGAAGATGAACTTCCCGTCGAGTCTTCACTACCTATAGCAGGAGAGTAGACTTGTCTAACCACGAGAAGCTAGATACAGAAATCACGTGGCATACCCCGCGCGTCTTCGCCTCTCCTGGAAGGAGAGTAACCAAACCCAAGAAGTGGGTACAAGAAAAAGGTATATACATATCCTTATGCTCAGCAAGAAGCTCGAACAACATCATAAGGGGATCTCCATCCTGTAGATCAGCCCAAGAAATCGAGTAGCCAACGGTCCTAAAAGTAAACTCCATCGATGCCCAGCATCCCGCACGTCTGCCCCGATCCGTAAGCCAAGGGGCTCAATCACCGCACCTCAACACTATCCTCTTTGGGCGGAATTTACTCACCCGCACAGTTTTAGATCGCGCCACAAGAATGTGTCTCGGTGGGGAAAGTGTCCCTCATACTTGAGAGTTCTAGGGAAATTCAAACCACACCTCGTCACTGCCCTACAGTCGAGAGGCCTTCTCAAAGTCAAAGTCGTCACAACACTGACCCGTATAACCAAGGGTCCCACTCCAGTAATCATGGAGGAAAGCCACAGACTAGCCTAGTAGAAAGGACTGAGCCTGGAATGCCAACAAGTGTCCCACTGCCCAGCCCTGCTGGAGGGTAATTCATAACCAGATATCGGGTGACCCACTGCCCAGCCCTGCTGGAGGGTAAACTCTAATACATCATCTGGAGACCCACTGCCTAGCCCCGAAGGAGGGTAGACCTTAATATATCATCAAGAGACCCACTGCACAGCCCCACTAGAGGGTAGACCTGGAATAAGTCGACAGGCGACCCACTGCCCAGCCTTACTGGAGGTTAGACCTAGAACTAGACGACGGGCGACCCAATGCCTAGCCCTGCTGGAGGGTAGACCCTAAGAGGTCGTCGGGTGACCCACTGCCCAGTCTCTGCTGGAGGGTAGATCCTAAGTGTGTTTGGTGACCCACTGGCCAGTCTCTTCTAGAGGGTAAACCCTAGAAGTCAGTGAGAAACCCACTGCCCAGCCCTGCTAGAGGGTAAACCCGAAGAAGTCGATGAGTAACCCACTGCCCAGCCCCGCTAGTGGGTAAAACTCAGAACTACTCTAGCCATCTCTACTGGAGGGTACACCACTGGCCAATCAAACACATAGTGGGTATCGTGCAACCACCCAACTCCAGCACAACTCACCCAAAGGGGTTCAGCACCTGTTCCATCACTAGGTGTCACTAGCACCGCTACCGGACAATCCATCGAGAACGAAACCAGGGGGAGACCACTCAACCCTGCTGGTCAAAAAAACGAGCACAGAGGGACCCTCTACGTCGCGAGAGGTGAAAGTACACAAAGCAGAACACGGCACACACATGGGGCCCACACGACATGTGGCCCCAAGTTAACCCCAACCAAGCGCACAAACGTCTTAGGTACAAACCACACGTACCTCCAAGCGCTCTTGTATACTCCCAGAGTATACCTCACTTTCAGCCCAAGGGCTATCGTGCACATGACACCCAACGTCAACACGAAGGCATGACGTAACATCTCCAACTTGTTGCCTCAACGACTGGGGCACGACCAACCACATCTATTCAAGCATTACTTCACTCACACGGGAGTGTATGCGATCACACGCCAAGGGTCCGCTATGAACACAGTAGAAGAACCTCCCTTGGGGCACCTTCACATTTCTACATTTAATAAGATCACGTAAGAGGCTACGCATGACCAAACGGATCGTACCGTTGTAATCCTCGCAAAAAAAAACACGCGAGATCGACTACTTACTCGCCTCCAACAGATATCCGACAGAAAAGTCACCAACACCGCCTCACGCTCAAACAGCGTCCCTTGATCCTGAGCCTCGGCCCCGAAAACAGTCGGGCACATCGCACCATTGTGATCCCCTTGGGAAAACACGTCAAAAAGACTGCTCACTTGAGCGCAACAGATAATAGAAGAAAAAGATGCATTCTGGTGCACCGCACACGAGCGGTGCTACGTAGGGCCTGCATCCCGGTCCTGAAACACAATGAACAGATCGCACTGTTGTGATCATCTAAAAAAAGCACCCAAGGTGGACTATTCACTTGTCCAAAATGGTTGCCCGGTGATAGAGATGGAAAATCACCATCGACACCCAAACGACCCTCGTAGGCGCCGCACCATTGTGCCAAATTAGAGCGGGTGGATTGCATCATTGAAATCCTCTTGGAAAAGCATCCAGAATCGACTGCTCACACGCCCCGACCCGACGTCCGATGAAAAAAGCCGTGAAACGCTGCACGCAGCTCAAAAGATGGGTCGTGGGGCCCGCACCTCAACTTTTTCCTCCATGCCTGAAACCACCCTGGAAAGCTCCGCCTCGGTGCCAGGGTCCCAACGCTACTGACGGCGCTCAAAACAGACGTCGGACGCGTCCGCGCCGTCCAAACAAGAATTCCTGGGAAGCCCACTAAACTACTTTACGCATGTGCCGTGCCCCCGATGCCCCTCGTTTCAGGAATTAAAAATTCCCCAAACCATCTCAAAACGTCCCCCCCCCCCCCCGATCCCAGGATCGCGTTGCCATAGACGGTACGCAAAACGGAAACCCATAGAAAAAGTTACGGGCGTCCAAAGATTTTAAAATGGGGGGGGGGACACCCCTTGGGCCGGACAGGCCCGGTCCGGCCAGTCCGCCCCGCTCGGGCCGGCCTGCTCCGGCCGGCCCTCTAGGACCGTGGCCCAGCCTCCTGGGCCCGGCCCAGCCCGACCCGCAGACCACCGCTCGCAGCCCGCCGCCTCCTACGAGGCTCTCGCCCGCGCGTCGCGCGGGCGTTTCCTCTACCAACCATCCGGCAGGGCCACTCCCGTCCATGCGGAGACCCGCGTCATGCGGGTCTCGGTCTCCCCGCGGGGTCGCGTGCCTACGACCCCGACCGTCCCATCTCACCGGCGCCCTTGGCCGGTCCGCCTGCGCCATCCCGCACCGGCGAGGTGCTGCCCAGCCGGACGGATGGCCGGCCGGCCTTCCGCCGCGCTCGCTGCCGCGCCGCCTTGCCAGAACATCGTGCCGTCGTCTTGGAACCACCGTCCGCCGCCTGGAACCGCCGGAAAACTAGAAATTCGTTTAGAACTTCTCGGGGCTGCCCCAGGCACCCCTGGACTCGGATTTTCAATCCGAGAAGAGATTCGGAAACCATAGAACATATACTACACATATGTGGGCTTTAATCGATGATCGGAGAGCAATTCCATAGTATAAGTTTGGCTCAAATATTGCGGGAAATTGAAAACGAAAACGATAAACCCCTACCTCAAAGGGCGTGGACCAACGCTTCTTGTGCCGACCGTCAGAACCGCTGCGCCTCACCGGAGATCGCCTCGCCGAAGCTGCTTTGCCGGAGCTGGAGGAGAGGGGAGGGTTTGGGGAAGAAGAAGAAGAAGAAGGAGAGGGGAGGGATGCGTTGAAGTAGAAAATACATAAATGCCCACCCGATAGCCCCGAACCTAAAATTTCGGCGGGGTCGGAATTAAGGCTCCCCTAGGATAAAAACCATGCTCCGAGCGTAACGACGGTCTCAGAATATTAATCTGAGGCCTCGTTCAAAAGTGGAAACAACCGCGCCTGAGGCCTCCAAATTATGAAAATTCCCCTGGGGCCATTTTTCATAGACGGCCCGTGCCCGCAGAACTTACACCCCTCCTAGGGTAAATGGCACGCTCCAAACTCAACGGTGCCCTCGGTTTTCCAATCCGAGCCACCGTTTTAGAGATACTTGCGTTTGAACATTAAACGAATAAATTAATTAATTTAATTATCCATTTAACATTCCGATAGCGGACGAGGGGTCCAAACATCCCACGCCGACATGTTTTATTTCGTTCCTAGGGTAAGAAACCCATTCCAGACCCATCCGTACACTTGGATCCCTGATCCGGATCACCGTTCAGGAGTTATCCCATTTATTTGGCGGTTACAGTGTGAATGCACTGAAATTTTAATTTCGGCCACTCCAGGGCTCAGAATCGCATGCTGTCTGAGGGCGCTGCACTGGAATATCATCAAGAATATTCCAAAGTCTTTAACAGCAAAAATTGGGTTCTTACATCATTCCCTCCTTCAATATTTTCATCCTCGAAAATCAAAACAAGGGAACAACTTAGGGTAATAAGCCCACACCTAGCTCTCCCATACCCAGAAGAACTCACACACAGCTCTACGTCACCACACACAGACCAAAGGATTTGATCGGTTCACACGAGGTCGGCCCTTGATGATGTCGTGAATAGGATCACACACACTTCTTCTCAGGTGAGTCACGTAGGAGATGTCGTGCACCCACTCAAGACTTTGGGGTTAGGAAAAGGTGGTAGACAACCTCGCCATCCCTTTGCATGGTCTCAAACGACCCGAAGGATCTTGGGGGTAACTCACCTCCCCGACCAAACCTCTATGTCGCACGCCGTGACTAGAATCTCTGCATGCACCTGGAACAAGGACTGGTGATTCCCTCCTTCAGAATAACCATATGGTGAAACACCCAAGGATATCTGGTTACGCAAGATTTCACTGTTTATGTCTCTCAAACATGACTCTCTTACACACTCGGAAGCGAAGGAGTCAACATCATTGACTAAAGAAAAAGGTCCCATGCCTTTTACCTTACCAACACAGGGTTACACCGACGCCCCACGTCACCTCGGTAACACTACAAGCAAGGAGCAGGGAGGAAAAAATTACACACACAGAGTCTAACAATTCTACTGCAAAAAGTAGAAGAGCTGTAGAGTGTACCTCTTATCACCTCATGCTCTACAGGATCATAGACATCCAAAGCTCGCGGCTGTTCGTGGTCCCAACTGTCAGCTCCTAGAGCCTAACGTGGACCGCCTAGTGGTGATGGGAAGATATTGTAAAGTCTTCCCCCACCACCAGCTCCTCCCTCTCCTCTGCTAGCACCACCTCTCTGGGTACTACTCCGATCACGGCACTGCCTCCGTCGTGGTGGTGCACCTGCTGCCTGTCCGAAGTTCTCTGCATGCCTGGTCGGGCAGTCCCATGCCAGGTGACCTCGCCTGTCACAAGCACAGCACCGACTCTCCCTGGGATGCACTGGTTCCCTCTGGCACCACTGTGGTGTATGACCATGCCCCTGAGTCCAGTTGTCAGAAAGCCACCTACATCGAGGTCCTGTTTGCTGACGCCCGCTAGCTGCGATAGACGTCTCGGCTCCAACGTGCCTGCTTCCACCACCAACTCTAGAACGTGATAGGAAGATCTATGTCACCAGCGCCTGCTCTAGCACCCCGGCATATGTGGAAATGCCCAAAGGTACTATAACAGCATCAATCTCTCAGCAGAGACCCTGCTCAAACTTATGCGCTCAGATATTGTCGTCATGTACCAAGTCCAGGTAAAAGCGTGCACGGTCTGAAAAACTAGCCGCGTACTCGGCCACCGTCATCCCTCCCAACCAAAACTACAGGTGCTCCTGAATCCGAACGGAGTGCAAGAAGTAGGGGAAAAACTCCTCATGGAAAAACAACTGAAAGTTTCCCCACAAAAGCGACGACTCGTCTAGAAACTGATTCACCAGACTCCACCAATGACAAGTTGATCCACGAAAAAGGCTAGATGCTAAAGCCACTCTCTGATCTATCAGCGTCTACACAAGAAAGAAAAGGCTAACCACTGCCTCGAGTCAAGCCTCTGCTGCCTGAGGGTCTGGCTCACCCCTGAACCTCAGCGGTCTCTGCCGCTAGAACTCACGGAGCGCGCTCAACCTGCACTCAAACTCAGCCTGCTCTGCTGAAGATGTCTACTGATCAACAGGTGGGGGTGCTGCTACTGGCCCACCTGGAGAAAGGGGCTTGCATGATGGGTCCTAGACCGTGACCTCGTAGCTCACAGGGTCGTTGTTATGCACCAAAGCTGGTATCTTGGCTGGATGCCTTTGCAGAGACATCCTGAATATTATCAAGGTGTTCCGCGGTCAGATGAGCATATATGTATATACCAATAATAACGATGGGGAGCTTACTCAAGGAGTACAGTCAAAGACTCAATCCTATGTGATGCACAAACCAATTTTTTCCCTGAAACAAGTGTCTCAGCATCCCGAGTCGACAAGCGGGTTATCAAGGTCCTGGTGAATGGATACGTCGGCCGCCGCACCATCACTGGACTCCCTGGCCTGAGAGCCTCTCTCGAGACACGTTGACATTGTTGCCCTAAATCCCAACCAATTACTCTTTTAGGGACGTCCGCACAACGTCCCAAGGAACGAACCACCTTTGATACCACTTTGTCATGACCCAACCCTACCTGGGCTCGAGCTGCAACTACCCCAAGCCCGCCTCCATAGGCCAGGGGCTGGTAACCAGTGCCGAAGGCACAACAACTCGGGGAGGCCTTTTCCTAAGTACCTGTACACACACACACAGCACATTCAATGCAACAGTGCAGAGTAAAAGAAAAGACAAGTAAAGAAAATGGAAACTACTATAAATAAACCACAATGTGCATCGACCTCTAAAAGTACAAAGCAAGTACAGAAAGTAAACTGAAAAGAAAAAAGGGGCAAACACGCTCCCAACCTAAAAAGTTCCACAACCCGGCAACAGGTGAACGAAAGTAAATAGCTAGAAGGGTTCCCCACCTGGTACCTGACTCTGACCACCGCACGCGGTCCAAGCTCCCAAGATCCTAAGCTCCTCTGACGTCACGACCAACATGTCTGTCGTCTGCAAGGTCACACCAAATCCAGGAAAATCCCAAGTAGGGGTGAGTATAAAAATACTCAGTAGGGTACCTCGAAGGCTCGATGGAGCAACAAAGGTAGTACCGTTGGGTGAGAAGTAGAGCGAACAGAGAATAGTAGAGGAGTACAACTTAAAGTGAAGTAAAGAGAACAGTGAAGAGTCCAGCTCAACCCAACAAGAGGAAATAAGGTAGACTCGTCCAGACATAAGGAGCTGGAAACGGTGAGAAGATGAACTTCTCGTCGAGTCTTCGCTACCTATAGCAGGAGAGTAGAATCATCCAACCATGAGAAGCTAGACACGGAAAGCACGTGGCATACCACGCGCGTCTTTACCTCTCTTGAAAGGAGAGTAACCAAACCCAAGAAGTGGGTACTGGAACATGGTATATACATATCCTTATGCTCAGCAAGAAGACCGCACAACGTCATTAGGGGATCTCCATCCCGTAGCTTAGCCCAAGAAAACAAGTTGCCAACGGTCCTAGAAGTAAACTCCATCGATGCCCAACATCCCCCACGTCTGCCCCGAACCAAAATACAAGGGGCTCAATCACCTCACATCGACATTATCCGCTTTGGGTGGCACTGACTCACCCGCACGGTTTTGGATCGTGTCATAAGAATGTGTCTCGGTGGGAAAAGTTTCCCTTGTACTTGAGAGTTCTAGGGAAAGTCAAACCACACCTCGTCACTACCCTGCAGTCGAGAGGCCTTCTCAAAGTCAATGCCGTCACAACACTGACCCGTATAACCAAGGTTCTCGCTCTGGTAATCATGGAGGAAAGCCACAGACTAGCCTAGTAGAAAGTACTGATCCAGGAATGCCAACAGGTGTCCCACTGCCCAGCCCTGCTGGAGGGTAATTCATAACGAGATATTGGGTGACCCACTGCCCAGCCCTACTGAATGGTAAACCCTAATACATCATCTGGAGACCCACTTCCCAGCCCCGCTGGAGTGTAGACCTTAATACATCATCAGGCGACCCACTACCCAGCCCCGCTGGAGGGTAGACTTGGAATAAGTTGACAGGCGACCCACTGCCCAGCCTTGTTGGAGGGTAGACCTGTAACTAGACGAAGGGCAACCCACTGCCCAGCCCTGCTGGATGGTAGACCCTAATAGGTCTTCGGGTGACCCACTGCCCAGTCTCTGCTGGAGGGTAGACCCTAAGTTCATCGGATGACCCACTGCACAGTCTTTGTTGGAGGGTAAACCCTAGAAGTCAGTGAGAAACCCACTGCCCAGCCCTGTTAGAGGGTAAACCCGAAGAATTCGATTAGTAACCCACTGCCCAGCCCTGCTGGATGGTAAAACTTAGAACTGCTCTGGCCATCTCTACTGGAGGGTACACCACTGGACAACCGAACACGTAGTGGGTATCGCGCAACCACCCAACTCCTTCACAACTCACCCAAAGGGGTTCAGTGCATGTTCCATCACTAGGTTCCACTAGCACCACTACTGGCCGATCCATCGAGAATGAAACCATGGGGAGACCACTCAACCCTACTGGTCAAACAAATGAGAACAAAGGGACCCTCTTCGTCGCGAGAGGTCAAAGTACGCAAAGCAGAACACGGCATGCACCTGGGGCCCACACGACATGTGGCCCCAAGTTAACCCCAACCAAGCACACAAACGTCTCAGGTACAAACCACACGTACCTCCAAGCGCTCCCATATACTCCCAGAGTATATGTCACTTTCAACCTAAGGGCTATCGTGCACACGACACCCTACGTCAACACGAAGGTGTGACGTAACATCTCCAACTTGCCACCTCAACGACTGGGGCACGTCCAACCACATCTATTCAAGCATTATTTCACTCACAGGGGAGTGCACGCGATCACACACCAAGGTTCCGCTACGAACACAGTAGAAGAACCGCCCCCGAGGCACCTTCACATTTCCACATTTAATAAGATCGTGTAAGAGGCTCTGCACGACCAAACGGATTGTACCGTTGTAATCCTCATGGAAAAACACGCGAGATCGACTACTTACTCGACTCCAATGGATATCCGAAGGAAAAGTCGCCAAAACCGCCTCACGCCCAAACGACGTGCCGTGATCCCGAGCCTTGGCCCCGAAAACAGTCGGGCGCATCGCACCATTGTGATCCCCTGGGGAAAACACATAAAAAAGAATGCTCACTTGAGCACAACAGATAACCGAAGAAAAGGATGCATTCCGGCGCACCGCACACGAGGGGTGCTACGTGGGGACCGCATCCTGGTCCCAAAACACAAAGAACGGATTGCACCGTTGGGATCCTCTCAAAAAAGCACCCAAGGTGGACTATTCACTTGTCCAAAACGGTCGCCCAGTGATAGAGATGGAAATTCACCGTCGACGCCCAAACGACCCTCGTCGGCCCCACACCGTTGTGCCAAATTAGAGAGGGCAGATTGCACCACTGCAATCCTCTCAGAAAAGCATACAAAATCGACTTCTCGCACGCCCCGAAGGGACGTCCGATGAAAATGTTGTGAAACACTGCACGCAGCTCAAAAGACGGGTCGTGGGGCCCACGCCTCAACTTAGGCCTCCACGCCTGAAACCACCCTGGAAAGCTCCGCCTCGGTGCCAGGGTGCCAACGCTACTGACAGTGCTCAAAACGGACATCGGACGCATCTGAGCCGTCCAAACAAGAATTCCTGGGAAGCCCGCTAAGCTGCTTTATGCACGTGTCGTGCCCCCGAGGCCCCTCTTTTCAGGAATTAAAAATTCCCAAAACCAGCTAAAAACGTTCCCCTCGATCCCAGGATCGCGTCGCCGCAGACGGCACGCAAAACGGACTCCCGTAGCAAAAGGTACGGGCGTCCAAAGATTTTAAAAAGGGGGGGGGGGACCCCCTTGGGCCGGACTGGCCCGGTCCGGCCGGTCCGCCCCGCTCGGGCCGGCCTGCTCCGGCCGACCCACTGGGACCGCGGCCCAGCCGCCTGGGCCCGACCTAGCCAGCCCCGCGGACCGCCGCTCGTGGCCCACCGCTTCCCGCGACGCTCTCGCCCGCGCGCCGCGTGGGCGCCTGTTCCACCGACCGGCCGACAGGGCCGGTCGCATCCACGCGGAGACCCGCATCATGCGGGTCTCGGTCTCCCCGCGATGTCGCGCGCCTGCAACCCCGACCGTCCCCTCTCACCGGCGCCCGCAGCCGGCGCCCTCAGGCGGTCCGCCTGTGTCGTCCCGCACCAGCGAGGTGCCGCCCAGCCGGCCGGATGGCCGGTCGGCCTTCCGCCGTGCCCGCTGCCGCGCCGCCGTGCCAGAACACCCGTCCTGGAACCACCGTCCGCCACCTGGAACCACCGGAAAACCAGAAATTCGACCGGAACTTCCCAGGGCTGCCCCGGGCACCCCGGGACTCGGATTTTCAATCCGAGAAGAGCATCAGAAACCTTAGAACATATACTACACATCTGTGGGCTTCGATTGATGATCAGAAAACAATTAGATAGTATAAATTGGGCTCAAATATTGCATGAAATTGAAAACGAAAACGATAAACCCCTACCTTGAAGGGCGTGGACCGACGCTTCGTGTGCGGACCTTCAGAACCGCTTCGCCTTGCCGGAGATCGCCTCGCCGGAGCTTCTTCGTCGGAGCTCGAGGAGACGTGAGGGTTTGAGGAATAGAAAGAAGAAGAAGGAGAGGGGAGGGGATGTGTTTAAGTAGAAAATACTTAAACGCCCACCCGATAGCCCCGAACCTGAAATTTCGGCGGGGTCAGGATTAAGGCTCCCCTAGGGTAAAAACCACACTCCGAGCATAACTGTGGTCTCAGAATTTTAATCTGAGGCCCCATTCAAAAAGTTGCAACAACCGCGCCCGAGGCCACCAAATTACGAAAACGCCCCTGGGGCCATTTTTCACGGACGACCCACACCCGTAGAACTTACACCCCTCCTAGGGTAAACGGCACGCTCCGAACTCAACGGTGCCATCAGTTTTCCAGTCTGAGCCACCGTTTAAGAGATACTTTCGTTTCAACATTAAATGAATAAATTAATTAATTTAATTATCTGTTTAACATTCTGATAGCGGGCGAGGGGTCCAAACTTCCCGCGCTGACATGTTTTATGTTGTTCCTAGGGTAAACTCCCCATTCCGGACCCATACGTACACTCAGATCGTTGATCTGGATCACTGTTCAGAAGTTATCCCATTTATTTGGCGGTTCCATTGTGAACGCACTGAAAATTTAATTTCGGCCACTCTGGGGCTTGGAATCGCACACCGTCTGAGGGTGCTGCACTGGAATATAATCAAGAATATTCCAAAGTCTTTCAAAAGAAAAACCGGGTTCTTACACTAATGACCTTAGGTTAATTCCTAAGGTAGAATTCAGCTGCTCGATTTCCTTAACCCAGACACACTCCAGACAGCTAGGGTTGAATTTGTTCTTAAAGCACTCAGGCTTCCAGAGAGAGGCACGAGAAGTGTGGAGGTCGAAAATTTCAGTGTGGACTAAATCCCTATAATTCCCACGCACCATATAATTCTTGAAGATATTGATGTTGTAAAGTTCTCCATACACCCTAAAACTCATGATCTGAAATAGGTAGGTCACTCGATGGTCACCATCCAAAGAATCTTCCAGAAATTTACCCACAGCTTGGTAGTTATCAGCCAGAGTGAAACATAGAAAAAGAGATTCACAATACTTCCCTCTTTTCCTATATGCAGCAAATTGTGTATATGCAATATGGTAATAGACCAGATTTCTTCCTTGGTAAAGATGGAGAATGTTTGGACGATTCGATACCCAATGGAGTAGTTTACAAGTCTGACATAAGTTGGAATAGGGTTGGTCCTCTTCAGAGCATGTCTTGACAATTATAGTCTCTAACAACTCGGTAGGAAGTGATAAAATATTGGTTGGTTGACTCATATCTTCTATATTATAAGTTTTAGGAAATCAACATTCAGTATGGAAAATATATTTTAAACCAAGTTATTTTTTTATATAAAAAAATATCAAAACTGAAAAATACAACATCATTCATTTAGACATGATTTATAAAACTTGAGAAATTACACAATCTATTTCTACCTTTCACAAAACATTAGTATAGACTTCCTGACATCCTTGGTGTTATCCCTCTACCTCCACTGCCTAAGGAGGATGGTACTATTAAAATATACTCTCAGGGAAGAACAAAGCTTGTGGGTCACTTCTTCCCAAATACACTCTCGACAATTTGGATCGTGGTTAAACCCAAGATCTCGTTTGATACAGGTGGTTTTCCATAGATAGGCATGAGTAACATCATGTTCCGTGACATCCTCTTGGATTTTCTTCCTAAAGATCTTTCTAACCACGTCATATTTAAAGGATTAGATGAAAGATTCAAAATCGCAGAGGTCCCCAAGCATGCTGGAACACAGGATTTGGTACATAAAGACTACACAGAAGTCCATCTTCTTTGCAGCTTCTTCGAAAAACGTGAAGGCCAACCATTTCTTATTTAGGGTGAAACACAAGAAGAGTCCCTCATAGTACTTCCCTTTATTTTTATAATTCTCGAACAGGGCATTGATCATTTTTTTATACACAACTTCCGATCCCCGGATGATTCGAAGGACATTTGAGTGGTTCGACACTTTGTAAAGAAGCTTGCAGGATAGTCGGAGGTTTCTAAAGGGTTCACAGTCTTCAATACATGACTTCACGATTATAATCTCGAGGATTTCTATGGGAAAGGAAAAAAGTCTTTTACCTTCATTTTCCATCTTAAAATTAAGAAAACATCACTCTTAGTATTGTTTAAGTAAATTTTTCATTATTGTGCTCTGGTTTCCAAAGTTTATTCAAACCAAATATTATGAGGAAAATTTACATTAACTCCCTTATAATGTCTTGTAAAAAAATATGAATTATCCTAAGCATATCCCCATGGAGTTTCGTAACCAAGAGTGCAGCAAGGCCCGTTGTCGTGTACCCGTTCCCGTTCGAGTCTAGCTCAAAGCGGTATTTTCGAGTTTTACCCCTAGATACATATGTGCCAGAGCCGCCTCTACCTGCTCGTATCCAGACAGGGATGTACTGCTTAAAATATCCACATAATCTATTCCTTACCATAATACCAAGACATTCTTGTACATTTATCCTCAAATACTACCTTAGGGCTTTGTTCGCTACTATAAATTTTTAAGTCTAGTTTCCAAGTGTTCTAATAAACTTCCTCTGATACCAACTGTAACACCCTAACCCCTCTAGACAGGAGCCGGTACATTACTTGTGATATTGGCATGGTTAGAGGGAATGAAAATCTAGAAGGAATGATCAGTTTAGTAGTCTTGAAGAAACTAGATACATAGATGTAACTCAAATTACATTGGAAAAGGTTACAAAATAAAATACAAAACAAAAACAAAAATCTGTATCCACATGAACTCAAAAGAAGACCTTCTCTTCATCACCTGTCAAAGGTAAACAATTAAAGGGGTGAGCTCAAATGCTCAGTAAGGGTTACAAATAGACGAATCAAGAGTAAAATAATAAGTGAATCACAAATAATCTGACATAATCAATATGGCATAGTGAATAAATGAATAACCAATGCAATTAATAAACTGAAAATGAAACTGCATCCATAGATTTTGTCATAGTGAAAATCTCATGGATAATAATAGTAACTGATAATGAATAAGGAGAATGATTATTAATTGGATTTGATGTATCTGGCACATGAAACCATAATACCATAAAAATGGTTTACTACTGTGGGTAGAAACCCGTCTGATTTTTGGAAACAAACTCGAAGGGTTTGTCGCCAACTAGCTTGTCTCATGAGACCTAACGATGCATCTTGGGGCTGTAGTGGGCCCCAACAACCTCTAAATCTAAATCATTCTTTATAAAATTATTTAATACAAGTCCAATATGCCTTTTCAATATCCATATAGAGTATAGAATATGGATTCATCAATAACATCCCAAATATACACCGTATGTGAAATGGTATACGGTTTTGAAAATAAACATATCCATGACCTGAAATTATGGATATTTAATAGAAATATAATTTTAAATGTAAATTCATCTCAAATGGGCAGTAGGTACACCACATAAGGATTATTAGGTGCACAATACAAAGTTAGTCACAACGAAGGGGATATTCTTGAACAAAAGTGAAAGAGAAAATCCCTTACCACAATGTAATCCGTCGAATCATATGACCAACACTTAATGAACATCAAATGAAACATTTAATAACATGAATATAACTAGAATCATGTTATTATATATCAAAGTGCATTACACATATACCAATGAAATAGATGTTTAACTCGAAGAATGAAAATTGAGTTAAGCAATCCCTTATAACTTTGTAATCAATTGAATCTTATGACCAAAAATTAATGATTGTCAAATGATAAATTGAATATAATGAAAATAAATATATTCACAATATGAGACAATAATGGGCAGTATACATACACCATACAAAGTAAGAGTAGTGATTATGAAATATCTCACAAAAATGGAAGTGAGGTGAAGAAACCCTTACAAAGATTGTGTCATTAGAGTGATGATAAATCAATGAATTATTTATGTGTGACAAATAAAAATCCACAAAATGTAAGTGGATATATAGTATAAAACATTCATAGGTCATTCAAATATATTCTTGGAATAATGTAACCAATAAAATAGATGTTTAACTCAAAGAATAAAAATTGACTTAAGCAATCCCTTACCTGATGCTTGAAGGTGTTCTTGTCTTGTATTTAAAGACCTGAATAAAAAAATTAGGATTTTTAATTCATTATTCCAGAACCTATTTTATATTTAATTGATATGGTATAACCTCATTTAGTTCATTAATGGCCTTTTTGATGGATTTAAGTTATTCGATTTTATTGTTTTGGAAGCATTTTCTTACATGGTCTCATGCTTTGTTTACTTATATTCATGAATGGAAGTTGGTTTGAACTCTGGTTAAACATCCAGAATTGTTAATATACATTATTAGTGAAATTAAAGAGACATAAATGTTCTTATAATGATTCTGGTTATATACTATAATGATGACTCATTTGATGAGTTTAAAGATAAATGCTTGAATTTGGCTTGGCAATTTTTGTGCTAAATAAAATTGTTTTTTATTTTTATTCCATATTAGGAATGTGTAAAGATTTAAGAACATTAATAAAGATAAAACACATTTATTATGACCTGGTTCAAACATATATTTGGTTTCATGACCATACATGAAATAATTAATGGAAATTGAAATTACATCGTCCACGATGTCGGTAATTTGACACATCACGGACAATGTTTTTATTCCTTAAATAAGTGGGAGAGGAGAAGGATAATGATGAAGAATTTTCCATAAACATGAGAACATACATAATATACAAGATTATGTAGCTTTCATGCCTCTTGGTTAAGAGGAGGTGAGGAAATAATAAGAAAATAAAGGAATCTTAAAATGAATGAAAACTTGATACATTTCTCATGAAACTTCGGCAGCCTAACGGCGTCTCTTAAAATTTCATAAAAATAGTTTGATGAGAGGAATGGAATATCTCATAATTCATACATAATATAGATAGTAAGGGGGAATATTTAATGAAATATCCCAACAAAATCCAAAGGGAAAGGAAGAGAATAACATAAAATGAAAGAAAGGAATGAAAATAAAAGAGGTTGTTTACCTCTTGATCTCTTCTCCTTGAGATCATTATTAAGGGCTTTGGTTTTGGTCTTTTGGTTAGACCAGTAGCTCTAGGAAGTGGGGAAGAAGATTGGGGAGGCAATTTGGAAGAATTTAGAAAATTCTCAAGTCTTGAGAGGTGTGGGAGGAAGAGGGGAGTAAGGGTGGTATTTATAGTGGAGGAGGGGAGGTTTTTAGATTATTTTAATCATTTTTATAATATTTTTATCAAGACTATGAATAATCTCAATGAAAGTGACCCTAAATAGTAATAATATCATGTGAGTTAGAACCAAGTGGAATTTCATCACTTATGATGTCACGAATAGTGAATTTTACTGATAATTTGATTATACGGTATTTTATCGTATTTCACTATTCACCAAAAATTCTTGAATTTCAGAAAATTCCCAAGAATTCACCCCTACCATTTTTCGACGTGTAGAATTAAAAAGTGAAATCAATTTTTCTAAAATAATTTTCTAAATATTGTTAATTTAATTTTTATATAAGCCCATAGTTAATTCGAAAAATAACAATTTTGAAGTGCAGTTAGTTTTACGTGACATTGAAAAATTAGTTAAGATCCCATTATCATATTGCCTTAAGAAAATAAAATAATATTGTTATTTACTATTCATAAGGGTCGTATTACTATTCATATTACTATTCATAAGAGTTGTTTACTATTCACCGAAAATTATGTTTTTCTTATTGGACTCCAAATAACTTATTGATCCCAACCGTGTATGTCAGATTTTCAAAATTCTCATCATTGAAGTTACAAAATTATGTTTACATGTGTAGGTTGTAACAATGTGGTGTTGATAGAGACTTAGTGATTTATGAATTCTATAATAAATATATTTGTAAATTCTTGGGGTGTTACATTTATTGAATACATTGTATTCATCAAAAAATTCATTTTCTTAAAAACGATTTTTATATAGATTTTTTGGAATGAATAATATTATAAATTTCTATAAATATTAAACAACTTATTTAAAATAATTAATATAATTATTTAAATCATCATATAAAAATATTTTAGTGTGCACTTTTGAAATTTTTCTACAATTCATATTTTTTCAATCAATTATTAAAATTGGTAATTTTTCCAATATTGTCATTTCATGACATTAAATAGAGTAATTTAAATGTACCAATTTATTTTGTATTTACTATTTATGTGACATATTAATCATTTTATTTTGAATAATCTCTTTAAATTCATTTTAATCATCATTTTTTACAATTTTTTAATATGATTTTTTAATTTTTTAAAAATGTTTTCTAAAAATAGTTTACAATTGCATAATGAATATCATTTCTAGTAAATAAAATTGACCACTAAATGGGACATATTGAAATGATATTTATAGATAATTTATATATTTATATTAATTTAAACTCATATACTGACGACTTCTAGTCATAGGTTTAATATAATATTATATTTTTCATGAAAATGCCAATTTTTTTGAAAACTTTCTATTCAATACTCTTTAAAAAATAATTATAATATGTATTTATTCCATTTTTGGGGTGTGAATTTTTAAAAATTTATTACAAATTTGCAATCTTAATAATTTCTATTATTTAACAATCCCAATTTAATTTGTTTTGTTATAATGAATTTTAAAAATAGTTAAAAACATGGTCCCAATGGTAAAAAAGTAAAATGATTTAATTACAAGTAAACATAATTTAATATAAACTAAAATGAAACCCTATAATTTGAATTATTTTTATTTTATGAAAAAAATTAATTTATATTAATATAACATTATAATCAATGAACTTTTTTATATATGTCAATGATTACGAACTTTAAAAAAAGATAATTAATGAAAAAGACAAAATACCACTCTCTTACTTTTAAATATTTCTTATGTAATCATAAAAAGAAATTATGAAGTTCTGAACGACTATAAATGTTTATTTTTAGAATAATAAAAAATTTTATTTACTAGATTTTATTTTTACAGTTCAAAAATAATATAAAAACATTAAATTTTCAGGACACACTAATGAAATAATTATTGAGTTGAAAGGGAAATAAAATAAATTATATTAAAAAAATGAAATAGAAATTGAATTAATCATTCTATTACATATATTTTTTTGACAATTATATCATTATTTGGAAGTATTAAAGGTATATATTTGAAATATATTCTTCAAATTATTTTTAAATTTCATACTAAATGATTAATTTCAAAATTGACCTAAATGAAATTTTATAAAAAACAATGTTTAATTAAATTATTCAAACTTTATACATATAATTTTTTTCATATTAATGAGAAACTATTTTTTATATAATCCATTGTACATTAAGGGTCCCTTATTACTTTTTTATTATGTTTCTTTCCCCCAAAATAGTAAAAATTTTATAACTATGCTAAAATTTAAAATTGGTTAAAAGGGATTAAAACAAAAACACATAGGTGAAAATTCCACATAATATTTTTCAATTTATATTGGATGATAATTTTTCCAAACAAATATATATTTTTATAATATTCTAGATATGAAGACCATTCAATAAGTATATTAACTATTAGTAGTTTAATACGTTGATAAATTCCAAGAGTTCCCCTCCCATATTTTATAAAAGGGGTCATATGATTATCTTTTATTCCTAAAAAATATCCATTTTCTTCAAATACCTCTTAAAATAAATTCATTATATCCTTCCACATATCCTATAAGATTTATTAGGTTCAAAAAATCATCCTTGGACTTATTTTGGTGTAAACCTTAAAAGGTTTTCCGAAGAAGAAATAGGGTTCTTAACCAAGTATTTTCATTTTATTTTATTTTTAACTTCATAAAATATTATCCAACCATGATGTAATAATATAATTAGTATCCACTATATTCTGAGATTTGTTTATGTTAATATCAATACCTAAATCCATATACCCTTTCATCTAAGGGAAAATAACTACTGTTCTTCTTTAAAGAGAAGTACTCCATCATGAACAAATATAATTCATTTTCCATCTCATCAAATTACGTATGTATGTAGTGATGTATTTAATATATGTATATATATATGATAATAATAAAATTCGTATTAAAAAACAATATGTATATTAATTATTTACATTTCCATTATATGAAAAATGATTACGTTGTACATGTGTATGTGGGGACTACCACCCCCTCAATGAGTGGTGAATAATTATTCCTTTCCACATAAGAAGGATGATATATATATATATATAATAATTTATATAATATATTATTATCCTTATGTAATGATAAAATAGTACTTTACTTCTTTCTATAATGATGGTTGAAAAATGGAAATGTAACTCATGTGTACGTATGGATTGCCATCTTTATGATTGTAATGTAGTTATTTTTTCACTACCATCACACATAATATGTTTTAAAAGTATCATTTTGTTTAAAATTTAAAATTATAACATTATTTTTATGTTTGATATTAGTAAATGATGTATTTAATTACAATAGACAACCTACCAAACACATCTTGACAAATGATACAAATATCATCAAACTATCTTACATAAATGTAATCGATTATATAATTCAATGTTAATTACTAATGAATAAAATAAAAATGAATATTAAACAGTAAAATGATCTTATAAAAGTAAAACATTATCATTTTTTACTATTTAGGATGATAAATATCATTTTTTTCAGGTCAGAATCAAGGTAAGTGAAACATTAACATAAAACCCCATTTTATATATTTTAAAGATCAATATTCTAAATCATTTCATTTAATGTATGTTTCATTACAAATTTTTTAATAAAATTTCTATTTTTGATCAAATAGATTTTTTGGATAATTTTATTTTCCATATTTGACATTAATTAAAAAAAATTGAAATGAAAAACATTTTATGGTTTTACATAAGCAGTATTATTTAAAAATCGTATTTTAACATTTCCATTAGAACACTTTTTTCTTCCGTGGTCATATTATTAAAATTATTTTATGACCATATTTATATTGGAAAAAATTAATTCTCAAATAAATTTTACATAACATTATACTCTATTTTAATTGATTTAAAAAGGAATAATTTTTCTATATTATATATTTAACATTTCTATTTTTGAAAACAAAAAAAATAAAATATTCTATATTATCATAAATAGAGGAAACAAATTTTCCCACCATCATAACAATTTTTAGATATTTAATTTTTGTATAACATTATATTTTTTTTAAAATAACAACTATCATTCTCTATGTTCTTGTTATTTAAAAAAATTAAAATTTAATTTATATTTCAATATCTATAATTTTAATTTTTTGTGTAAAAAACTATTTTAATGATTGCTATATATGAATTTCAAAGATTATATATGTTATATTCTGTTAAGGTTCATGGGAATCATTATAAGTATGGGTGGTTTTGTTATAACCCCAATACTGTTTGTTTTATTGTAACTCAAGGATGCATGGTCATGTTATAATCCAAAGGATGGGTGGGTCTATGATATCCCTCTAATGCACTGAGTACAGATATCAACTGTAGTGTTTATTCCATTTCTGAGAGTGATATGGAACATGATGTACCATGTTAAATATATAATTTATCTGTTATTTTTATTAATTTTTAAAAGAATTTGGTTTATTTTAAATGGAATACTAATGATCTTATGTTTAAATGGAATTATATGGTTTGAAATAAATGTAGAATTTACACATTTGTGAAAAAAGTCATTGTATGATATTCATGACATCAAGGAGTACATTATGAGAATTTTTTCAATAGAAAACTGCTATGAAGGTTTAAATGAAATTATATAGGTCGTAAAACTAATTTCATGAGTAATAAAATGATTATTTTGACCAATTATTATTTTCTAAAAGGAATATTTATTTAAATATTGTTAAACTAATGTGTTTTTATCATGTTTATTTGATGAAACATAAAGATATATCTTTCATCATCCAATGTTTTAAAAAATTTTAAAAATAGTTTTATTGTTTATTGTGGACTTTTATGAAGTCAAGACTAAATTTGTGGTTATATTTAATAAAAATAAACTTATTATATGATAATATTTATGTGGGTAGAATTCATACCATGTAGAAGTATCCACTTTGTGATGTAGAATTTTTTTTATTAAGGGTGATGACCTAATTCTATAAAACTCTAATCATAAATAATATTTTGGAATGTATGAAACTGTATTTATATCTAATGAATCATTAATATGTATTTGTATTATCAGAGTCCTTATATGAACTATAATCAATCATTGTTTGAATTAAAGCATTTACTCAATCTGAATGCTTGTATTTAATGCACTATAAATATATGTCAATCTGGGTTATACCATTACAAAATACTTGTATGACAACCCTGATTTTTATTACAACTTAAGCATGCTTTATTACATAAAACTTCACTTGATACAACAAAGAAGATCGATAGGTTTAGTGTCTTTGGGGCTTAGTATCATTACATAAAAACTTTAAACTTGAAATACAACATCTTTATTGAAAACTTCGTTTACATGACCACTACATTCCTTCGTACTTAGCATTGCATGGGATAACCTGAGGACATGCATAAGAAAAGGGTGAGCTATAAAGCCCAGTAAGGGAGTAAACAATGAATAACATGAGGATTGAAATACATGTTAGGCAATAGTCATATCAACATAGAATAATAGAAACATGAACATAAAGGCATGATAAAGCATGATAATCATAACATGGAAATGTGGCAACAACACTTAACATTGAATTAGAATGAGCCAAGGCTCATTGCACATGGAGCATGAGTAAACCCTCATTGCACTTGAAGCACGAGTAAACCCTCATTGCACTTGAATTATCATGAGTCAACACTCATTTCACATGACGTATCATGATACTATACTTTACCCAATGCATTGGAGCGCTATAAAGGGCGCACCCTTCTTAAACATTTCATTTCATGCATAAGTGTGCCACATGGATCATAAAACATGGATTCATAAAACATAATCATTTCTTCCACGATAAAGGAAAGTGGAATTCATAAATGAAACTTTATAATAAATATTTAAATGTGCATAAAGGTGGATACCCTTGATGGAGAAATGGGCATGGTATTCACTACACAAAGACATTGGCTTAGAAAATCGGTGCGATTTCAGCAGCATAACGGCGTGACATAAGAATTCATAAAAAAAGGTTGATGAGAGAGAAAGGGGTTCCTCATCATATTTACATGTAATTGAAAGTAAGGAGATCATATATATACATGTCCCAACAATAGAAATGAAATTTAGATTCATGATACAAAAGTATTGCTTGAATGTAAAAGAAGAGAGAGAAGTTCCTTTCGGAATTTCGGCATAGTAACAGGTGTACATGGGAGGAATTTAATGACATGTAAAGGGTTCTAACATCATTAAAACAATAAGAGGGAAGTATGGGGGAGGTGAGAAACCATACCCCAACATTCATAATTGAAATAATAAGGGAAATACAACTTAAAGAAAATTGACAAAAAAATGAGAAAGGAAGAAAACCCCTTACTTGGAAGTGTGCTTCCAAAGGCTAGAGAGAGGCTTGTGAGAGGATTCTTGGGAGCTTGGGGCACCTTGAGAGGATTATAGAGAAAGTAGGGCAGATGTTGGACGAACTTCAAGGGCTTTGAGTGAGGAGGAAGTGGGAGCTTGGGTGGGTTTATATAGGAAAGGTGAGAGAATTCTTTATTATTTAGGTTTGGGACCCCTTATATTAAAATAATCCAAACCACAAACCATACCATGGTATTTGCCCATGGTTTCTGGAAAAGGAAAGAGGAAAACAATATTTTACAATTCCAAGGTCCGAACTTATTAAAAAATTAGGGTTGCTTATGTGGAGGTGAGTCACACTCCCATGGAAATTAATTTAAAAAGGCAAAGTGTTGAATAAGTCTTGAGGGCTCCATTAATGCTTTGAAAAGTGAGTCAAACAAACCCAAAACCTCATTATTTTAATGATAAAACATATATTGGCCGAACATAAGGATTATGGTATTTTATTACATCACAATTGGGTCATTATGATGTCATAAAACACATTATATATTTAAATGGTATTTAATTTTTACCCAAAAATTTGACTGTCTCAGAAAATTATGAAAAATTCACCGTTGGATAATTTCGACGTCCTGATTCCAAAAATAATATTTATTTTATCTAAATAATTTTTTAAATATGTGAATTTTCAAAAATAAAAACCGACATTTATAAAAAATTCACGGGTTTTGACAGAAATGGCTTTCAAACCTTAATAAAAATTTTAATTGCATTCATAAAATTATAAGATCATTTATATTTAAAAAAAATTAATTTAATATTAATAATAATATTTTATTAAAATATTATTTAATTAAAAAATACTTTAATTTAATAAAATATAATTCTTAATTAAATAATAACTAAAACACCATTTGTACTTTAAAAACTAATTACAATGTATCAAAAATGACTAGAAATTATATTCATTATTATATACAAAAAAATAATGTACATGAACATGGTGCTACTTATTTGTTACATAACCCCTTAAAATAGCCGCATAAGACCTAAGGGTAAGGTGTGCGATGGTGACAGACTCTTGGGGTTGCTCGGATAACATCGCTCGAGTGGTAATCTCTATCAACTTCCATTTTTCCCGTAGACGATCACGTTCGAGCTTGACTTGATGAAGCTCAGCTTGGGCTTGGTCAAGGGAAAAGCCCAAAGATGCCACCTCTTTTCCGAGCTCCGACAAATGGACTTCGTAAGGGGAAATTCTACTGGATGAGGCCATCACTTCCATTGTCTGAGTAGAAAATTGGTTCGTTAAAGCCTTATATTTAAACTACCCAGATGATCACTGCTCAACGGCTATAAAAGTAACGGTCACAAATCTTAAAGTAAAACTAAAAAAGATGATATCTTATAAAAACATTTTTCATAAAGAAACATTTAACTGGATCAAGAGGGATTTTCTATTAATGAAATTTTGGGTCGTTACAACATTCCCCCCTTAAGAAATTTCACCCTCGAAATTTTCCTTTTCCCACACTAAAACAAATGTGGGTAACTTAGCTTCATCATATCCTCCGACTCCCAAGTTGCTTCTTCAAACTTGTGGTTTCTCCACAACACCTTGACGAGGGGAATTGTCTTATTTCGTAGAACTTTTTCTCTACGATCTAAGATCTTCACTGGTTGCTCCTCATAAGAAAGATCGTCTTCTAATTGTACCACCTCGGAAGAGAGTACATGTGAAGGGTCTGGTATGTACTTCCTTAAGAGGGATACATGGAAGACATCATGCACCTTGGCCATAATAGGTGGAAGTGCTAGTCGATAGGCCACAGCCCCAACACGATCAAGAATCTCAAAGGGGCCGATGTACCTTGGACTTAACTTCCCTTTCTTTCCAAACCTCATGACCTTCTTCCACGGAGATATGTGTAAAAACACCATGTCTCCGACTTTAAACTCAAGGTCTCGTTGACGATTATCTGCATAACTCTTCTGTCGACTCTGGGCTGCCTTGATATGCTGCTGAATGGTTTTCACCTTCTCCACCATTTCTTCGACCATTTCTGGTCCAAGCAGCTTACGTTCACCGACCTCATCCCAACATGCCGGTGTTCTACACCTTTTCCCATACAGGGCTTCATATGGTTCCATTTGGATGCTCGAGTGGAAACTATTATTATAAGAGAACTCAACTAGAGGAAGATGTTGATCCCATCCTCCTTTAAAGTCCATTGAGCACGCTCTCAACATATCCTCAAGTGTTTGGATAGTCCGCTCGGATTGGCCATCAGTTTGAGGATTATAGGCCGTACTGAAGTTCAGTTCAGTATTCTGAGCATGTTGAAGACTCTTCCAAAACATAGAGGTAAATCTTGGATCTCGGTCAGACACAATAGATAGTGGTACTCCATGCAACCGTACCACTTCCCTGATATATATCCGTGCCAGTTGATCCAAAGAGAAATCCTCTCGAATAGAAATGAAGTGTGCAGTCTTTGTAAGACGATCCACAACAACCCAGATTGCATTGTTGCCTTTGGATGTCCTTGGAAGTCCAGTGACGAAGTCCATGGTGATGTTCTCCCATTTCCACTCTGGTATGGGCAATGGTTGCATCACCCCCTTAGACTTCTGCCTCTCTGCCTTCACTTGCTGACACACCAGGCACTTTGATGTATATTCAGCGATCTCCTTCTTCATATTATCCCACCAAAAGTTTTCTCGGAGATCTCGATACATCTTTGTGCTCCCTGGGTGAATAGAGAAATTTGAACTATGTGCATCATCCAAAAGTTCCTTCTTCAGCTCTGAACTTGATGGAACACATAGTCTTTTCCCAAACCGCACAATTCCTTCTTCATTAACATTAAACTCTGAGGATTTTCCCTTTTTGATAGCTTCCACTTTTTCTTGGATTCCTGCATCATCCTTTTGAGCATCCTTTAACCTTTCCAAAAGAGATGGTTGAGCAATCATTTGTGAAAGGATTGATGATGTTCCCTTCTTTATGATTCCCACGTCCATCTTCATCAAGTCTAAGAAGATTGGATCCTTCTCAATTCTCATCATTGATAGAATTGCTGGATCCTTTCTACTTAGGGCATCCGCCACCTTGTTCGCCTTCCCAGGGTGGTAATGTATTGAACAGTCATAATCCTTGATGAGCTCTATCCATCTTCTCTGGCGCATATTAAGCTCTTTCTGTGTGAATATATATTTAAGACTCTTGTGGTCAGTATATATCTCACATTTCTCTCCATAGAGATAATGCCTCCAGATTTTCAAGGCAAAGATCACCGCCGCCAACTCCAGATCATGCGTTGGATAGATTTGCTCATGGATTTTCAACTTCCTTGAGGCATAGGATATCACTTTATCATTCTGCATCAGCACACATCCTAAGCCCTTCATCGAAGCATCACTGAATACCACAAAAAGATCCCCACTTGTGGGTAAAGTGAGAACGGGTGCAGTGATAAGCCTCCTTTTCAACTCCTTGAAGCTTTCTTCGCATTCATCACTCCAAGAAAACTTTACTCCCTTTCAAGTTAGCTTGGTAAGAGGGTTGGACAATCGTGAGAAATTTCTCACAAATCGTCGATAATATCCAGCTAACCCCAAGAAGCTACGGATATCAGTTACCGATGTTGGCCTTGGCCATCCCTCAATTGCATCTGTTTTGGAGGGGTCCACAGATATCCCATTGCTTGTAATGATATGACCCAAGAATGAGACTTCCTTCAACCAAAACTCACACTTTCTGTACTTTTCATAGAGCTTCTCCTTGTGCAACGTCTCTAGTACAGTTTTTAAATGCTCCTCATGGTCCTCCTTGGTTTTGGAGTATATTAGAATATCATCTATAAAGACTACCACAAATTTGTCTAGGTAATCTCTAAAGACTCTATTCATCAAGTCCATGAATATTGCTGGAGCATTGGTGAGCCCGAAAGGCATTACTATGAATTCATAGTGCCCGTACCTTGTACGAAAAGCAGTCTTGGGGATATCTTCCTTCTTCACCCTTACTTGATAATATCCCGACCGCAAGTCGACCTTGGAGAAGTATTGTGCTCCACACAGCTGATCAAACAAGTCATCAATTCTTGGGAGAGGATACTTGTTCTTTATCGTGATTTTGTTAAGTTCACGATAATCGATGCAAATCCGCATTGACCCATCCTTCTTCTTGACGAAGAGGACTGGTGCACCCCATGGTGATGCACTTGGGCGTATAAACCCTTTATCCAGATTCTCCTTTAGTTGTTTATTAAGTTCTTCAAGCTCAACCACAGCCATTCTATATGGAGTCTTGGATATTGGTAGCTCCCCAGGTATAAGTTCAATTGAGAACTCAACATCTCTTCTTGGAGGAAGACCAGGAAGTTCCTCGGGAAATACTTCAGCGAATTCCCTCACAATAGGCATTTCATCAAAGGTGGTTTCTTCCTTGGAATTAATCATTTGAGCCAGATATGCGTGCTCATAAGGCAGTAATATCCATGCTTGAGATGATGGAGCTAAAGGAGATTCATCTTCCTCCTGACACTTGTAAAGAATCGGGGGTCGATTCTCCATATGGAGTGTGATTTCCCTCTCCCGACAATTTATGTTGGCTCTATATAAGGAAAGCCAATCCATGCCAAGAATTGCATCAAATTCCACCAAAGGGAGTATGACGAGGTTCGCCGGGAAATTCAATCCACAGATTATAACAGGGGAGGACTTATACTCATGGGATGCAATGATTTCCCCATTTTCCGTACTCACCGACATCTTTACTTCCATGATTTGTGGTGGTGCAGGGATTATTCTACTAAACTTTTGAGATATAAAAGAATGCGTAGAACCTGAATCAAAAAGTATGTTCGCTATTCTTGAATGAATAACTAGCGTACCTGTCACCACTTCATTGTCGGGGTTCACTTCGGCAGAAGTGATGGAAAAAGCTCTTCCTTACTGTCTTGGAGGTTGTTGATTGCCTCTGATAACCCTTGGATTAGGGCACTGATTCGCAAAATGACCCTGTTCTTTGCATTTGAAGCATTGAACAACGCGTTGAGGTTCGAACGGAGCGTTCCTCTCCTCTGTCGCAGCCGCTGGTCCTTCTTGCTGACAGTTAATAGCTAGGTGCCCTTCTCTTCCACACTTGAAGCATTTTCTTGTCCCCCTAAGGCAATTTCCAGGGTGCTTCTTTCCACACTTTTGGCATGTGGGGTGCTGGAATTTCTTAGCACCATTGGATTTATCCATCGGACCACCAGCATTGAAGTCCACCTTCCGCTTCTTGTCCCCATGATACCCCTGTGATTATCCGATCTCCATTTCAACCTTGAGGGCACATCGGACAATTTCCTCATAGCTGTCGAAGTCACGGATCGCTAATGCTTTCCGCAAGCTAGGCTTCAGCCCACCAAAGAAGCGGTCAACCTTGCATTCGGGGGTAACGACAAAGCCAGAAGCATATCGTGCAAGCCTTGTGAAGTTTGCCTCGTACGCTCCCACAGATTCCTCATCTTTTTGCTTGAGGGAAAGGAAGTCCCTTTCCATCTTAAGACGGAGGGTGCGTGGAAAATATTTATCGAAAAACATCTTCCGGAATACCTTCCATTCCAAAGCCTCGATATCCTCCTCAGGCGTCGTATTTTTGATCAACGTCCACCATTGTTCAGCTTCACCCTCCATACGATAAGCCGCCAGGAGAACCTTCTCTTTTTCAGAGCATTGGAGGATGGAGAATATCTTCTCAATGGAGTTGATCCATTGTTCAGCGATCGTGGGATCAGATGATCCACTAAAAGTAGAAGGCATTTCTCTCATGAATCTTTCAATAGCGACTTGTTCTTTCTTAGGGGGGGTTGAACGTTCCTCTTGACCAATGTTTCTATTCAAAACTTGAGTTAGCTGAGAGAGAAGCATGAAAAAGTTCGCGATTCCCACTCCCATTGGATTGGGCATCTCATAAGTACAATCATCACACTGATCTTCACAATAGTTGTTAGCCCGAGTTCTCCTATTACCGACCATTTGTTGGAATAAAAGAAAGTTAGGGGTAACGCATAAAGGTTAATCCAAAGACAAAAGTTGATGACTTATAAATAAACTTTAATCTCTTTAACTCATGAGTCTATAGGATTCAATCCAGGCTTTTCATGATCTTCCTTCTAAAATATATTCTTAGGGGAATTTTTCCTTTAATAAGGGTTCATACTAAGATTGTGAATTCATCAAAACATATCCCCCGAGAGTGTCGTAACCAAGAGTGCAGCAAGGCCCATTGTCGTGCACCAGTTCCTGTTCGAGTATAGCTCAAAGCGGTGTTTTCGGGTTTTACCCCTAGGATACATCTGTGCCATAGCCACCTCTACCTGCTCGTATCCAGACAGGGATGTATTTGTTTGATAAACCACATACTTAGTATTTACCAAAACATAAGGATGTTTTTATTATGCTTAGTCTTGTATATAAGGCTTTACTAGGGTTTCCTAATCCCAAAAATAACTAAACCTATCCTCTGATACCAACTATGACAACCCTGCTTTTTATTACAACTTAAGCATGCTTTATTACATAAAACTTCACTTGATACAACAAAGAAGATCGAGAGGTTTAGTGTCTTTGGGGCTTAGGATCATTACATAAAAACTTTAAACTTGAAATACAACATCTTTATTGAAAACTTCCTTTACATGACCACTACATTCCTTCGTACTTAGCATTGCATGGGATAACCTGAAAACATGCATAAGAAAAGGGTGAGCTATAAAGCCCAGTACGGGAGCAAACAATGAATAACATGAGGAGTGAAATACATGTTAGGCAATAGGCATATCAATAGAGAATAATAGAAACATGAACATAAAGGCATGATAAAGAATGATAATCATAACATGGAAATGTGGCAACAACACTTAACATTGAATTAGCATGAGCCAAGGCTCATTGCACATGGAGCATGAGTAAACCCTCATTGCACTTGAAGCACGAGTAAACCCTCTTTGAACTTGAATTAGCATGAGTCAACACTCATTGCACATGAAGTATCATGATACCATACTTTACCCAATGCATTGGAGCGCTATAAAGGGCGCACCCTTCTTAAACATTTCATTTCATGCATAAGTGTGCCACATGGATCATAAAACATGGATTCATAAAACATAATCATTTCTTCCACGATAAAGGAAAGTGGAATTCATACATGAAACTTTATAATCAATATGTAAATGTGCATAAAGTTTAATACCCTTGATGGAGAAATGGGCATGGTATTCACTACACAAAGACATTGGCTTAGAAAATCGGTGCGATTTCGGCAGCATAACAGCGTGACATAAGAATTCATAAAAAAGGTTGATGAGAGAGAAAGGGGTTCCCCATAATATTTACATGTAATGGATAGTAAGGAGATCATATATATACATGTCCCAACAATAGAAATGGAATTTAGATTCATGATACAAAAGTATTGCTTGAATGTAAAAGAAGAGAGAGAAGTTCCTTTCGGAATTTCGGCATAGTAACAGGTGTACATGGGAGGAATTTAATGAGATAGAAAGGGTTCTCCCATCATTCAAACAATAATAGGGAAGTATGGGGGAGGTGAGAAACCATACCCCAACATTCATAATTGAAATAAAAAGGGAAATACAACTTAAAGAAAATTGACAAAAAAATGAGAAAGGAAGAAAACCCCTTACTTGGAAGTGTGCTTCCAAAGGCTAGAGAGAGGCTTGTGAGAGGCTTCTTGGGAGATTGGGGAACCTTGAGAGGATTCTAGAGAGAGTAGGGCAGAGGTTGGACGAACTTCAAGGTCTTTGAGTGAGGAGGAAGTGGGAGCTTTGGTGGGTTTATATAGGAAAGGTGAGAGAATTCTTTATTATTTAGGTTTGGGACCCCTTATATTAAAATAATCCAAACCACAAACCATCCCATGGTATTTGCCCATGGTTTCTGGAAAAGGAAAGAGGAAAACAATATTTTACAAGTCCAAGGTCCAAACTTATGAAAAAATTAGGGTTGCTTATGTGGAGGTGAGTCACACTCCCATGGAAATTAATTTAAAAAGGCAAAGTGTTGAATAAGTCTTGAGGGCTCCATTAATGCTTAGAAAAGTGAGTCAAACAAACCCAAAACCTCATTATTTTAATGATAAAACATATATTGGCCGAACATAAGGATTATGGTATGTTATTACATCACCATTGGGTCATTATGATGTCATAAAACACATTATATATTTAAATGGTATTTAATTTTTACCCAAAAATTTGACTGTCTCAGAAAATTATGAAAAATTCACCGTTGGATAATTTCGACGTCCTGATTCCAAAAATAATATTTATTTTATCTAAATAATTTTCTAAATATGTGAATTTTCAAAAATAAAAACCGACATTTATAAAAAATTAATGGGTTTTGACAGAAATGGCTTTCACACCTTAATAAAAATTTTAATTGCATTCATAAAATTATAAGATCATTTATATTTAAAAAAAATTAATTTAATATTAATAATAATATTTTATTAAAATATTATTTAATTCAAAAATCCTTTAATTTAATAAAATATAATTCTTAATTAAATAATAACTAAAAACACCATTTGTACTTTAAAAACTAATTACAATGTATCAAAAATGACTAGAAATTATATTCATTATTATATACAAAAAAAATAATGTACATGAACATGGTGCTACTTATTTGTTACATAACCCCTTAAAATAGCCGCATAAGACCTAAGGGTAAGGTGTGCGATGGTGACAGACTCTTGGGGTTGCTCGGATAACATTGGTCAAGTGGTAATCTCTATCAACTTCCATTTTTCCCGTAGACGATCACGTTCGAGCTTGACTTGATGAAGCTCAGCTTGGGCTTGGTCAAGGGCAAAGCCCAAAGACGCCACCTCTTTTCCGAGCTCCAACAAATGGGCTTCGTAAGGGGCAATTCTACTGGATGAGGCCATCGCTTCCATTGTCTGAGTAGAAAATTGGTTCGTTAAAGCATTATATTTAAACTACCCAGATGATCACTGCTCAACGGTTATAAAAGTAACGATCACAAATCATAAAGTAAAACTAAAAAAGTTGATATCTTATAAAAACATTTTTCATAAAGAAACATTTAACTGGATCAAGATGGATTTTCCATTAATTAAATTTTGGGTCGTTAAAACTTGTCATGTTTATATACATGATATATAAGAAATAATAGTTTATGTCTATATAACAAAAAAAACCTATGTTGTTTTTTCATCATAAAAAATGTTCTCACTGGTTCGTATGACATATCTATTATTTGGGAAAACCCATCATGATCCGATTACTAAATTTTTTTTTCTTAATATCACCTCTTTTTAACTAGTTTTATATGAAATAATAACATGAATTGGAATTTTAAAGGTATAAATTATAAAATATAATGGCTAATATGAATACTGGAAAAAACATTGCATATTTATTCAACCTACCAATACTGGAACAACCCCACCCCATCAAAAATTGATCTTCGTGACTAACATCTCATCTAACATTACTAATATCTTGCTGCCCCTATGTACTACTATATAGATCAATGGGATGTCAACTATATCCATCACTAAATCCGAGGCATGTTTTTGTAGAATCATGAATTCTACTACTACTATAATTCATCATCCTAAAGTGCCCCCATTAAGGAATACATTTCATGTTCTATAGATTATAGTCCATGTAGCCCAAACACCAATGTTGGCCAACAATCCCATTATCCTGTAGGCATAATAGTGGTATGATGTACCTATTGTCTAATGTCTACTGATTCCCAAAAGGCTTTATGGGCCATTGTCCCAAATATGTTTCCCGAAATCCTAATTTGGGTGAAAATATATACATCAATAGTACTCCTACATTTGTACTATCACTTCACCTTAATTACTCTTTGAAAACAAAATAAATAATCTTATAACAAGATTTAATCATTGTTCTATATTTTATTATTATAGGTAGATTACCACTCATTCACAACACTATATATCTTACTAATGTAATCCCCAGGATAAATTTATCATGACATGAAGCTACAGCTTTCTTCGTAAATCTGGATAATTTTTTTATTCATAAATCATTATGTTTATGATCACAAATTTGTCTTACTATTTTTTTATCCACTACTAATTATGACACTATAACCATTTTTACGATCGATCTTTTCAAAATCACTACCATCGATCTCATACATATCCCTCATAACATTAATTTCCATTTTATTTTTATGAATATGCCTTTAGGTTCTACTATAAATGGGAAATCATTTGAATTGTATTTATATATCAACCATTATTCCTGGTTCACCCCACCTCCCAAAAACTCACATTACTATGACCTTTGATGTCCCATAATTTTCAAATAGGGATTCTATAAAAATGATTCATTCTTTTAAATAACTAAATGACCCCTCATTATCCAAAAAAACTGAATGTTTTCTACATATTTCTATGTTTATAGAACCATTGACCATGGAAATGTATAGTGATGAATGTGTGGGGAATATTTTTGGAAAAATTATATTAAGTTAAGGATTTTGTGAATCATATGTAGACCCAACTATCTTTAATATTGTGTAAATTTAATAAATAATATTATTTAACCAAATACCACAAATTACAATAAAAAATGTTATTGAATAAAATTTTGGAAACGTAGAAATATTAAAATAATTGAAAATAAAAAAATAAGGTAATTATTTTCTTAAGAATCAAGAATAACAATGTATAATTTAAAAAATAGTCATGACTCATAATAAAATAAATTCTGAATCATAGTTGTGATAAAACTATGCTCTTTTATTGATCATATGTTGAATATAGAAATCAATATCTTCAATCCTGTTTGAAATTTGGACTCTAAATTTAAATCTATGGAGGAAAAACAAATTACATATTCCATCGGTGTTAAATTTTGGTATTTAATAAATTTAGGATACAATTGTTTATTATTTATAAATTAATAAAATAAAATATCATTATCATGCACTCCTTGGGGCTCATAATAGAAAGAGATATTATGATAATCCTAGGGGAAACCCACAAATTGAGTAGATTGTGTTATTTAGTTTCTATATTCGTGGATATCTCTAGGATAAAGGGTAATTAAACTTTAAAGAACATGTTAATGGATTAGAAATAATATATTTTCTATATATGACTGTAATAGTGATTTATTTTACTAATAGAAGATGTAATGTCTCAAAGACACACTAAAAAAATATTACTTAAAATTAATATATTGGTTTAGAATACAAAAATATCATATTGTTATTGAATTTTTTATATAAAAAATAATTTATATGATAGTTTTTTATGTATATTTTATGGGAATATACTGTGATGGAATGGTTTATATGACTATATTATGGCTATTGGGTATACATATGGTCGATGAGAATACATATTGGCAAAGAGTATGGTGAAAATACTAAAATGGATTTATAATTCTTAATAAATGAGAATTTAATTGAAAATCATGTATTTTACATGAATAATACCTTAATATGATCAATATTTTTATATAGTTAATGTTAATAAATTAAAATATTTTCATTTACGAAATATGAGAATTTTTATATTCAGGAAACATTTTTTTCAGGAATATTATATTTTTTTACAAAATTTATCATATATATATACATAACTTAATAAAATTGGATTTCAAAATTTTAATTATATTAATTCTTTTAAATATGTTAAAATTTAATTTATGAGAAGAGAACTATCAATTTGACTTTTTAATTAAGTCATAAAATATTTGAAATGATAAATTGTTGTTTTCTATTAAAAATGTGAATAAAACACATAAAATAAAAATTTAACATATTTAGTTGATTTTATATTTAAAATCTATATTTTTATCCAATAACGGGATGTTATTACTATTATATAAACATTCTACTACATAAATTAGATTATAAATTTAAAATATTCTACTCAAGATAATATATGAATGATCTTATAATCTTTCCATCTGATAAAATTATATTTTTCAATGACCTTTCCAATTTCATTATTTATATAATTGTTAAAGTATTATCTTAGATTTTTTAGATTGTTTTCATAACAAGGATGCATATATAATATATTATGAAGGGGGTGTTATGGTTACAATTTTCCTGTCAAAGTATTTAAAGATTTATTCTTTATCTACATCATTTATATTTTCTACGACACTTTTTATGAATTCCATGAACAAATTAATGGATTTTTTAAACTATTTATTCTAATATTAAAATTTTATTAATATAATAAAACATTAAATTCAAACAAATTCCATCATACTAATTTCTCTATTGGGGTCGGTTCTACCGTCAATATGAATAATTCCATATTATCATAGATTATTTTATTATTCATGATAATTATGAAAAAATAACTCTAATATATGATATTAATATTTAATGTATCTTATTATTATGGTAATTATTTTTTAATTCATATGAATTTGGTTATTATTTATTAACCAATCTAATGATTATTATATTGTATGTATTTTTTGTTGTTAAAGTTACCCAAAACATGCGGATGATGAATTCAATTATTAAAAACCATATAAAGATATTCTACTATATGAATAATTGAAAATATAAATCATTGTAACGTTATAATTCAATTTCCTAAACTAATCATGAAATTATAAACATAAAAATATAATGTTAATATTAATACCACATAACCAAAATAACTATTATACCATATATAAAACTAATATATAACAATTAAAAAAATTATATATAACTAAAATATATTTAATAAATTAGATTATTTTAAAAATATAAATTGTGTAAAATATGAATTTGGCTCTTAATTATATTCATATGAAAATTATGTGTATTATGAAGGTATAATCATTATGTTCGAGAATTTTGGTATTAAAGGTAAGTGTTTCACTCCAAAATATCACTTCCTAACTGAGATTACATTTCTCCAGGGTTTAGTTGGGAAATATTTTATGATAATTAATTATAAATAACCCTTTCAACATTCATATAATAATTAATAATTAAATTTCTATGTTTAACTATTATGGTAACATTGATTCATATATCAACATTTACAATGTTATAAGGGGAATTATCATTATTTTTTTCAATTTGATTCTTTCTAAATTAAGTCCATATTATTTATCATGGATCATAGAAAAATTATATTCCCACACACACACAAACATATATATATATATATATGATATCTGATCTTCTTATCTCTTAACATTGTCTTATTATTAAATATGGAAAATTAAACTTATTTCTCCATAATTAAATTTGGCATTCTCTCAAAATTATCCAAAAAAAATATTTTCATTAAAATTAGTTTCTTCAATGAATTATTACTTCTTAACAAATTTATTTAATTTCTAATTAATTTTAATAAAATCGATGTATAAAAATATATCATAAAATAATATACCAAATAAAGATATTATTTTTTCCTATTCTTTATGTATTTTTCTTATAATCTTCTAAAATGATTTAAATTATTTTTATACTTCATTAAATGGTTCTTATTTGTCATTAATTTTATTCTAATATTGTATCAGAAACATTGATTATTTGGATTATTTTTTACTTATTATTTGTGAGAATTAATTTGAATCCCAATACCTTATAGGTCTGTATTTACATTATGATTATTATATAAATTTTTTTCATGATATTTTCTCATATATGTTTTATTTATAAATATGGGATAAATATCCTTGGAATTATGTATACCTAAAATTAAATTTATAATTAATTGATCCACATTATATTTCATTGTTAGTGAATATTTTTGGTTAACACAATTCACTATGTTCTCGGAAAAGGTGGATAGAATACTCTTTAATAATGTAAATATTTTATTTATTAACCACGGTCAAATTTATGATTTATTATGTATATTTTTGTGAAATATGAAAATGTTAAGATCTCGATTTATATTATGATTATCTTTTCTTATATTTTATTGTAGTATTTTAGGACTTCATTCTCTTACCTATATGTTTTTTGTTATTAATACACCATTATGATATTCTTTATGATCATGGAATTATTGTTTTTACACTCTGTGGTATATAAAATGGAATATAATATATGATATGTTTAGATTGGTCTCAGGTGTGATGAAATTTATAATGAAATGTCCAATGTGTTATAAAATAATTCATTTTTGTTTTTAATATACAAAGACACCGAAACATTGGGATCCCACAGATTAATTTATTATGATATGTCATGGATAATCAATTATAATAACCTAATACAAATACATAATACTATTTATTAATTTAATTGGTATTATATTGTGAGTAGATATTTTTAGGGATTGTTTTATAGGTAATAAATTGATAAAAAATAAAACTAAATATATTATAAATAATTTTGTTAGATGAAACTGGGAGTTACTAATTGAGCCCATGGAATTTTAAGAGATGGATAGAACATGGAAGAACAAACTAAAAAATAAATAAAAATGATAATAATGTAATTATCCAATTGATAAATCATTAAATATAGAATCTAATTTATAAAATATTTTTTATTCACTCATGATGATATTATTATTTATGAAAACTAATATAAACCATATTGAGCACCAGTATGTGTTAAGAAGGAAAAAATCATCATTTAATCCTTTACAAGGCCAAAACATCAATCATTTAATTTGAATTATGACATACTAATTATATCATAATTGATTAATAAAATATAAAAAAATCATAATAGGATATATCAGGAATATTTTGTTTAATATATTTATCATTTGGTAGATAAATTCGATCAAAGGGTAAAATCATCAAAAAAATATAATACTCATATGATTTTTTAGGAAGATAGTTCTTATAAATATAATTATTCATACCATTATATAATTTTATTTGATTAGGGATGGACAATCCCCCACTACAATGTGCCAAAATAAATTACCTAAATAAATAAATATGAATTTAATTAACTTGTCATCATAGGATCATATATCTATATAAGTAGGGTATTCTAATAGATGTCACTACCCTAACATGTCCCTCAAAATAAGAGTATGGTGGATAATTATCTCAAATGGTTGATAAAAAAGACATTGTAGAAGATATTATTATTTTATAGAAATATTTAAATATTTTTTCCAAATAATTATCTAGTCTTTCTCTTGATCTAAAGGTTCAATATTCAATTGATATCATACTAGGTCATATACCATTAAAAAAACTTTATATAGAGTTTCCACTATTGCATTTGGGGAAATTAATAATTAACAGTATGATAATTAAAAAAAAGATTTCAAACATATATATAGTTCATGAAGGGGTAATATTATCTTATTTTTATGATATAGAATAAATCAATGAATCTATGCACTTTTTTTATGAGCATAACAAGATAAAGATCATGAAATATACACTCTACCTCATATTGATGATTTATTTGATCAAAAGAATCGATCTTTGAAAATCATGATGTTGGGAAATTGATTTGGATAAAATCAAATAATAATAAAATTAAATGATATATAAAATTCAACAATGTGTACAATATAATATCCCAACTAATCTATAATGGTTTCTATTTTGAATTAAAAATTCACCAATAATATTAATGAATCAAATAAATATAGTATAACAAGATTAAATTGATTAATTTTTATAGTATTTATTGATAATATTTTGTTGTAAAATGAGAAAGGGGGAACATGAAGAGAAATTGATATTTTTTATTAAGAACACATGAATGCTAAAAATATATGATAAATTTGGAAGGATTAAATTATTATGAGAGTAAAAATTCATTTCTATGTCTTGTAATTACAAGAGAGGGTAAATAATGGAATTTCCCTCACACATAGTTGACTGAAGAATGGACCAAACTGAGTACTGTAATAGATATCACAAATTTACTTGGATTATAAAGATATAATTTTTGGATCATCGATATAATTTTTTTTATAAATAAAACTTTTATGTTAATAATGAATACAATTTTTTATTAAATAATTTTCTTGAAAATATTATATATTATATTCTAATTAATTATTTCATATGTGTTATATGGATGCCCACATATGTGAAAAGAAGAGTTAACACTATGTTGGAGTTTAAGAAAATATACGATTAAAATAATACTATATTATAATATTGTACTCTTTAAGATATAATTCACTGTTATATTATAGATAAGGCTATGTATTAAATTTTGAGTAATATGCATCTTGATCCAATATTTCATGAAACATTTATTTTTATATGCATATATGATAAAATTTTATATATATAACTATAAGTAAAATTTTAATATATTATTTTTATTGATTTTATCAAATATTTCAACATTAAAGATATGGTGAAAATGTACTGTGGTTTTGAAGATATGAAATTGGGTGAGTAGGATGATGAATTTTGATATTGATGCAATATAATAATCATACATATTATCAAGTATTATGAAATGAAGAATTTAATATATCACATATAATGTCATAGATTCATTAGTTATGTAAAACTATACAATATGGAAAATGATACATCATGTATCATTGTATAGAAAAGTAGGGAAAAATAATACATATTGGCTGGTGTATCCACTATTAGATAATAAAATATTGAGAAGGATTAGTGTGATATAGAGTCAGAACAAAAAAATTCTCAAATAAAGTAGTGTAGTATAATACAACATCATAAAGAAAAATTATAGATATATAGTGTAAATGTAGTATATATAATTTGATGTATTCTCCAAAATACAATAATATATTGTCACATCGTTTTTTGAAAAAAAAATATTACAACATGAATGTTCCATGAATGACTATTATATAGTAGTGTCACCATTCTTAAACAATGTTATATTAACATAAATTTTATGTGATTATAAGCCAATGATTTAATAAGATTATCCACGAGAATTCACAATATCAATATTGTTGTACATAGATATTTACAAATACTACATTATTAGAGAGATTTATATCCAATTACTAACTTAATTTTGAGAACTCAATAATGTATTGAAATATTATTCATAAAATAATATCAATAAAAAAATTTATTTTCAATTAAATATGTATGTACTAAATCACAAAAATAGATATTTCATAATTTTTAAATACCAACATAATAAACCATTAATCCACAAAATAGAAACTATATGGATCAATTTGGGAAGGATGTGGATCCAAATTCACTATTAGAGGAGTTGGAAGGGAACTAAAAAATGTTTTTGTATTTAAAAATGAGTTTTGAATTATGATCATACCTATTACCATGTGAAAATTATTTCAATTGCAATATGTATAGAAACATCGTTACAATGGGACCAAACATTTATAATCTCTTTACGATTTACTATTACAATTTTTTGTTATTATTTTATTCCTATAATTTATTATCATTATATTCTATATAATTTTTGTAATTGGTATATACTCCCCTATGAAAATAAAATTTTGTATTTATCACAAATCTATAAATGATATATATTTTCTTTTCTTTTTTTACTCCCTGACCATAGGAAAAGTGTTATACTATTAAACAACTATTAGAAAATGAACATTTTAATTGGTTTTTGAGAACATTTCAATAGACAGGATATAGTTATATTCACACATCTCATAGAGTATAAATTTTTTTAATGTTATATTTAACATATTAGTGTATGAAATATTGAAAAAAATCATTGTGGTAATTAAATACATTGATCCATCATTTATAGTAAATTAATTCATTTCCTCTCCCTTCTTATTCCCTAGTCATGGACTCATCTGGGAATAAAAATTTTATGAAATCACATGGCCTTGTTAGTTTGGTAATTATTATTAATAAAATTATCATAGTCTCTAAAAAATAAAACTACATGAAGTTTATTTCATAGATAGCCATTGAAATAAATCTTTCAGATTACACATAATCCATAATACATTGATTGAAACAAATCTAGAGATTATTAGAGAATAACAAATTCACATCCTGTGAATATTGTTATTGAGAACAATAATAGAATGGAATACCAATATAAATTTATTGAAGGTATATCTTGTTACACTCAATGATAATGACAATACAATATGCATTCTTTGTAATGAAATTATGAGGATAATATATTATAAATTTATCCAAAATGAATTTAGAAATTATTTCTAAGGAATATATGTCCTGAAATTTTTAAGATTTACATGTAACTAACTATGATACTAATAATATAGAGATAAAAATTATTGGTATGCTTTTATATATGTATAGTGGATTGACGATGGGAGAACAAGAAAGTGTTATATAATATTAATTAGATTTAAAATCAATGTAAATGTTTTGATCATGTATATATAATATATAGAGATTTAAATTATCGTATAATGACTTATTAGATCATTAACAATGAATTTACCATCCAAGGGTGTATTTATAAATGAAGGTAATAATTTAGAGGTATATAATTTGAATGATTTCATTGAATCTGAACTATAACATGGGTTAGAGTTTATGAACAATTATAATGGGTAAACTGTTAAAATAATGATGTTTCATATAAATAAATAAATGTTTTTATTAAAGTATTTTAATTTTAAATATAGGAATGCAATGATGAAAAAATAACCCATGTTTATTAATGTGTCTATATTGGAATGAAGTGAAATAGAGGTTATAAAATGTGGTCTTTAAGTGAAAATAAAAATTATGATCTAAATAAAAATAGTAATTGTACATCTAACTAATGATATAATATTATATATGTTACATATACAACTTAAAAAATATCATAGTTTATAATAGTACAATAAAAATATGTAACCTTTCATAATGTACAAGAAAAATTTTGATATTAGAAATTAAAATAACAAACTTCTATATTTGATATTACGATACAAGTGATTAATTAGATAAACAGTCATATTCGAAAAATTTTACTTCTTGAAAATATATTTCTGTAAATTTGAATGGGATTTATAAAGAAGTTATTATGGGATCGGTGTCATTTATTCTAATGACACATGAATGGAGATATAATAATTTTCAAATCATTCAATAGATATGATAATGGAATTATATATATTAATAAAATTCCCAAACACAAGTATATAGTAATGATGCGGTTATTCATCGAAATTTTGTGATGATTACTAAAATATTATATTATAAAGGATTATATCATATAATGGATTTTATATCTCAAAATGTTTGATGATGTAATGAATTTAAAATTGAAGAATGATAAATTCCTTGTTATTAAGAATGATTATTTTTTTATTTATGTTAATTGATAGATAGTGCTCAGACCGTTAACATTAATGTTCTAATAGTTCAATATGATATGTGTTTAAATGTTTTAAAGATATACAAAATATTATTTCATAGCATAATTGAGAATATTATTTTTATAATTTTCCCTAAGATATTTAACTAACAAATATTTATCAATCTACATGAATTTAATAATGAATATCAGAAATTATATGATAATTATATAATATAAATGAAATCAAAAGATTATTTTAAAGTAATGAAGAATGTGGAGATTAATAAAAATGTATAGTTGGATAATTTCAATTATTTTGGATTATAAATAACTAAAATTTATTTTTAAAATAATTAAACATTCATTATTGAGTATTAAATCAAATAATTTTAAACGGGATATTTATTCTCTAAAGATTGAATCACATTCAACTTTAACAACATACAAAAATTATGATAATAAATTATAATAGTTATGTGATAATCAAAAAAAGAAGATGTCATTGATTTGATATCCAAATTACATATTACAATTGATTTGGATGATAATATATATTCTCACAATTTATTTTCACCACGAAATCCAAATATGATTATTATAGTGATGAATATACATTTTTTTATTCCATAAGTGGAAAAAATAATTTTGAATATGTGGATGTTAGAAATATATGGGTATAATATTTCAATGTGTCCAATTATATTATAAACTAAATTCTTCCATGATCAATTATCTTGTAACAAAAATATAATATTTGGAATGAAAGGAATCAAATGGTATGATATTTTAGCATATTTGTGTTATACTTTTTCAACCACAAATACTAATTAGATATGTTAGATTCTCATTTTGATGAAGCAATTGTTATTTATAATAAAAAATGTAATCAATGGAGAATTTTGAAAATGATAACCGAAATTATATCTGAATTATTCATTTCATTTTCGATAGGAATGATATTATAGAGTTATAAGTAGACATGGATTAATTTAATGATTAATCTAGAGGTGTAATTTTACCTGATTTGATACAAGTGGAGAATTATTTTCAATGGAAATACTCCCCTTTTAATTTGGTTATTCATTATATCACCAAATAACATGTTCATATTTTATGTATTACACCCATTAGTAATTTAATTAGAGATGTTGATTTAATATCACAAATTAAGAATGTAGTATTGAATATTTAGAGACACTCGACTTCTATTTCTCATGTTTTTCAAATGTTGTTATCAAATATTTAGAGGAAATGAGATTCTTTATTTCATTGTACATTTTGATATATCCTTTTATAAGGATTAGTGTATGACAGTTAGTTAGTCTATAAGAATATCAACATCATGATTAAAACCATGTGGATATTCAAAAATAAGCTTGATATGTCTATATAAATTATAATGAATAAATATATATTACTTGTTTAGGAAAATATATTGAGGAAATTTATAGACTATAAATATTCATATTATCACGTATCATGGTAAGAGAATTATTATTATTATTTTCATATGTATCTCATAGTAGATTTAAATTATATTATATGGATGTTAAGATAATTCTTTTAAACTGAATCAATTAATTTTATATCCAGGGTATAAAAAACAATAGTTTTTTCATATTTAAAAGAATAATCATGTATTATGTCTTCTTAATTCCATGTGTAGATTGATACATGCTCCAAATTCATGGTAGGACAAAATTTAAAAAAAATTATTGAATATTTAGTTTAATAGTGGAAATGTGGATATAACTATTGAATTTGATCCAATTAAATAAAAATGGGATATAGATATTGAATTTGATCTAATTAAATAAAATTTTGAAGATACATTAACAAAATCCCCTGACATATTTATTTTTTAGAATATCAATCTTAATTGGGAAATGTTTGAAATATTGATAAATTTTATTTATATTCAATGGTATCCAGTATAATAAATAAAATAGTGATTTATTTTAATTATTTTTGTTTTATAAGTATTTTTTCATTATTTGAACATAAGAAAACATTATTTGATAAATATCATATATACCAATACTTGACAAGGAATATAACAAATTTTGAAGAAAATATATTTAATGAATTATAAACTTTTCTATTATTGTATCATTGACATTGTGAATAATATTTAATTTTAATAATATTTTTATCCCTAACATGATTATAAATTAGTTGGTAATCACTATTTAATACTTTAATTTAATGATACACTAGATTCAAATGTAGTTTTATGTTACTTTAATATATAATATGTTGATGAAATTTATATGCATTTTATATTCATTTTAATCTAATCATGATGTATTAAAATTCTAAATTTTGATTTATATTTAATTATATCATGATAGTTGATCATTAAATCTATATCGGTGTAAAAAAAATAATTGAATGGATTTTGTAATTTTTAGATTAATTATTCCCTAAACCATTACTAGCCATTGGAAGATCATTAATTAAATTAAATGATTATATTTGAGTAAAATTTACTACAATATGATCCCCCTTTATTTTATACATCAGACATCATCAAACATGGTGAGGGTTACTCATTTTTTTATTTCTCATCCATGTATTCCAATTATTTTCAATTTTATTGGATAATGGAAAGGAACATATGATCCAATCACATTTTGTTGAATCCATAGATTAATATACTACAATTATACATATCGGTATAGGAATATTAAAAGAAGATATTAATTCTACAATAATGACCTGTTGGTGTACATGAATTATTTTTCCAAGTCCCTAAAAAGATATTTTAAGCATATTAAAATATTTATTAGATGTTTATTAAATTGGATATTATATTCTGAATATTCATCCATATGGTTCAACATGAGGATATAAATATTATACTTTAGAATTTAGTGTCATCTTAGAAGTGGAAAAAACTGTTTTGATGTGCAGAAAAGGATTTTATACTTGATAGATTAACTAGGGTGTTTATGAAAAGTTATATGTTATAAAAAATAAATAATATAATAAAATTACCTTATAATTAAATTTTTTTATATTATTATATCAATAGTTTTAAAAATAGGGTTATTTAAATGTTATCATTTAAAATTTTCCTACTAGATTCTAAAAAATTCTTCAAATGATGAAATTTTATCTATATGAGAATTGAAATATATTGACATTGAAATGATATTCGGATAGATCAATGAATTTTTTAATCTTCTACACAATTTCTTTTTTTATAGAGTATCAAATTAATTATTTCACCAATATTGGTTAAATATTATTATAATAAAAAACAATATTTCTACAAGTTGAATTTTATGATTTTGAAGAATATGATCAATTATCTAAGGATTAATTTCAAGGTGACTTGAGATATTTAACGAATTTAATGTATTGTAAACTAATCCATAGAATTATACAATCTATCATTAGATTTATTCATAAGATATATGTCCCAATAGAAAAGAAAATTATGACAAATTCTATTATGAAAACATTATAGGAGAAGGAAGTGTGATGGACATCTATATATATAGTAATCCTAGGATAATGGATAATAATTATGATATACTAAAATTATTCAAGGATTAAAATCCCTTAGAGATATCATTTCCACTATGGTGTGTTGATAATCTAGTTTTTTGTTAACAATCAATGATTTTTCACTATTTTATCCCCTACTGATCAAAGGGAATGGGTGGATATTTTGTTATATGAAAATCCTATGGTGCCAAAAAAAATCACATCAATGAATTTACATGATAAGAGGATAAATATATTTATGGAGGAAATTTATTATTCATTTATGAGGATTAAAATAATCTGAGTAATTTTGGAAATTTTTGAAGACATACTAATCAAAATAGTTTTAGTAAATATCTATATTAAATGATTCTATGGCGCAGATTGGGAAATTTATTAATTCAATGTAAGATATCCATCAATCATGTTCATTTGTACAATATTTTTAAATGAAATTGTTTATATTTATAAAATATATAACATAATAGTAACCTTTTAGAGGTAACAAAGACTTAGTACAAAGAAGAAAAAAATACCTAAAGTAGTAGGTTCACAACGAACATATCTGATTTAATAAAAGACACTCAAATATTGGTCGTAATTTCAATGAAATGTGTACCATTTCAATAAGTAAAGACATCAAAAAAACTATTTCAACTCTTGAACTTGTGATTATTCGGTAAATATTCATTTGATCAGTGAATCTAATGGATCAAGTGTAAAAGGATAAATTCAATAATTAAACAATAAAAAAGAATCATATTTAAAAGTTCAAATATTAATCTATTAATATTTTTGAAGGATATAGTTACATACAGATAGCCATGTTTTAGGTAAAGTATATGAATATGACAATCTAGTTAATTCCAAATAGTAGTGATGAAAATATTTTTTTCAAAGATCAAAAAATTCCACATTTCTGTATAAATTTTATTTTTGAAATATTAGAACCACCTCACTCTATAATAGATGAAATTATATGTACCATTCCTCTAATCACTAAAATGTTTGGTATAAACCTGAACATTATGTCACATAAAGAAACAATATTATTATAAAACATTGGTCTACTGAGTGACATAAAAAAGATAAATCCCCAAATTTCTGAATATTGTGTGGATTCTCCTGTTTAGAAAATATTTATTTATATGTAATCCATTATAAAATAAGCTTCACATGTTGCAGAAGCAAAATAAACCACCAATATTTTACAACTAGAAGAATGATTTCAAATACTATTAAACTAGAGAATCTATTGAGGATAAAACCTTTTTGTATTTTTTAGATACATTATTTATAGAAACTATGATAGTGGGTAATAAAAGGGATAATTTTGAGACAACAACATATAAGAGAACTGGAAGAATAGATACAAAATATTATAATTTTTATTATGTTATAATTTTTTCTAGATTAATTCTTCTATTTTTAATCTAATTTTTCCAATTCAAAATTATGTGTAATTTCTTTTTTCTCATGATTTAATAAGTCCCAATGGAGAAGGATGTTATTATATCCGTGATGGGAATTATTTTACGATTAAAAAAGATTTCGAATTCAATTTTTCTATTTTTATATTATTTTTTAAATTTTATTAATTCACATTAATTTATTATTATATTACTGGTTTTTTTTGTTTTTCAAAATTGGGGATATTTAGAGATAATTTCATTTATAATGTTGTTTGTATGATAATAATTACTATTTTTGTTAATAATTCATGCTTAATATATTCGGATTTGAACTGATTTTTGGCTACATATATGTATTATTATTTTTGTCTTTTGGATGTGCATAATTTGGAACATGCTGATTTTCTAAATGGTATTTTTCACTATGATCTTTGTTATAAAAATATAAAAGTAAATTATAAATATATTATAATTTTACACTACACAAGATCAAATTTACTAACAAAAATTTTTAACACAATGAATTGATGTTTGTTTAATAGTAATTATAATCCCATTTATCATAGAATTATTTGTTTGGACATTTATTTTTGAACTGAATGTCTATCAATGATAAATTACATTATAATTATTTTTTTTGGATATATTATTTCTTTACTAAAATATATTATAAAACGCATATGGGATTTATTGAGTATGAAATTTGGTTTGAATGTCATAGAATCCTCAGTAAAGAGCTATATTATGAAAAAATTCTATAAACTGTTATTCAAAGAAAAAATCCTGACAATTAAGAGGCACATTTTGGATATGGTTATTTTAATAATAATATGATATAAGGAAAAGGTATCCTCATGTGTTATTAAAAAGGAATTTCAGGGAACATTTTATATATAAATTGATACATGGTTCTTTTAGATTGATATTCCATATAAATTATATTCACAATAAATTATCACCATATAAATATGTAATGATAAACTATGTCAAAACAATGTTATGAAGGAAATAATGTTGGGATTACTCACAATTAGTCAACATGTGACTATCTCATGTCTATATCATAGAACTGGAGAGGAGATATAGACTAATTCATCAAAATATTAATATATTATATTAAAATATAGATAATAAAATTAAAAATATTACAATGTTTATTCTCATTTCCACATTACTAAGTCAATATATTATAAGTAGAATATGGTATTAAAAAATATTAAAATTATGAAAATCATTATTCATAATAATTTGGGGATTTACCCATTTATCGATAACACGAATCCCACATGTATATAAACCAAATTATTATTAGGGAAAATCATTTTTCAGGGGAGAGAAAACATAAAATTATATAAATTTTTTTGTAGAACTGATTTTTTATTAATTGATATCCCAAACAATACGGAAATAAATCTATTCTATTTTACATAATGATAACACAAAATTACATTGTTATAATGTTAACAATCACATTTTAGGATTCTATATTATTATCTTGTTCCTAGTTTTCTACTTCGATAATTTAATATATTTATCATTCATGTTAATATAGTGATTGGGTTATTATTTTCCCATAAAAATTAATTTTTATATGATTATAAATTGATTGATGGAATTTGATCGGCATTTTATTCTTCTACAAGAAAACAAATGAATGTATTATAATGGTTATGACACCATTAGAAATGGTGGGTTATAATTGGGTAATGAATCCTCGATAAATGTCAGGTCTTACTAAGACATTCACCATTGAAATAGTATATATGTTGTGAGAAATAGATACCTGAAAATTTAATCATAACTACTAATAAGATAATTCTCTTCTTACATTTTATGATATCTTTCATTATTTTAAAATTATTCCAACTAATACCCTCTTGAAATTAGGTCTTGGGATCATATATGAAAAAAATATATCAATTTATTATGACCGATTTATCATCCTTTTCAAATACATGATAATACTATGTTTGATGTATGTTAATATTAATTTGATATATGAACCTGATTAGAACCTCAATGTTCTAAAGGCGTGGTCCATCATTACCCCAATTTTCAAAATACCCATTAATAGATGTAGTTTTCTTATAAAATTGAATGTGTAAAATAATGTTTTTGGTGTTTCCTAATATAATACAATATAGTGGTGGAATATGTATCAAATAAATTAAAAATACTATAGATAATGTACTCGATAAATTATTTTTGTGTTTAGTATAGTAATTTATTTGTTGAAGATTTTGAGGCAATATATATAGAGTGGATTATGAAATATATTTAAATCAGATGATCATTATCCCCATATTAACATTGAAAAAACTAAACATGAATTAATAGAGATAGTAAAATTTTAACAAGGAAAATTATTTCTAAATGTACTACCATCTTATAGAGTTATAATTCACTAATTATGGTTTGGGATGTATTTAATGTGAAATCATACGCCAATTAGGATTTTAAATGAGAAAATCTTCTGGTATGTGAAACAGATGATTGTAAAAATATTATTCAACATTATAGACTCAAAATTTTATTAAATTTTCTACATGACCACAAAATATTTTAACGATCAATGACGTGTATAAGGATAATATTATGCAATACAGTAAGGAAAGATAAATTCAAGGTTCTATACTTGAATATTTTGGAATATTATAAATATGGAAATGAATGAGAATTATATATAAAATAGAACTATGAAAATGATATTCTTGATTTTCCATATTAATTAATAATTTCTAACCAGTATGAAATTATAATGATGTATAGTTAAATCAATAATTCTTTTTTGTCGAAAAACATAAAAAGAGTAATTGTAGGTTATAACTCATGATTCTTAGTATAATAAAAACATAAGGTTTATTCATAAATATATTATTGAATTATAAAAACAATACTCCTTCCAATTTTTGAATGAGGACACAACGCCATGTATTTTTTCATTGTAATTAAAAAAACTACTATATATAATATGATTCTATTGGTGTAATAGATGTTTATGTAGATGACATAAAAAATTTCTATTTAAGAGTATTTATTAATTAATAAGAATTACAATATATATATATATAATGATTAATGGTTTAATAGAGCACCAAATTATTTTTTTACAGGTTGAGATATGTGGATTACATTGAACTTTTGGATATTCATGTAATAATAATATAATATGACAATAAGCATTATCATTTCATAACATCCTAAAATATTTATTCATATTTTTATTAATTATTGAATCTCAAGAAGATATATAATATAATGGTTGATGGAGTAAATAGATGATTGGGATCACCACCATTATATTGTAGATTTTTCATTGAATAATAGTTAACACCCTAGAATTCATTTAGAAATATAATAGGATCTTTATTGGAATAGTTTCAGAGCTCTATCTTGATGAAATGAAATATGGCTTCATATGGTTATATATATTCCAAATTCATATTTTCTAAAAGCTATTATGTTTTGATTTAATTTTTTTACCATCTTTATGGTCTTATTTTTATATTCTCGAGAATTCTTGATTGTTTTATAATAATTCTATAAGGATTCATTTATACATATTATGTTGATTTTATTGATATCATTAATGTCCTATAAATTTATGATAATTGAGTTCAAAACTATTTACTCACTCACTACTCATTTTATCAAGGTGAGATATTTTATTATTATATTCTCGTGAATACAATTTTTTTCATATATATTATTTTATGATCTTCCTTATAACCTCATAAGTTTATTAAATTGATATCTTAAATGTATTGTTATATACTAAGAATATAAGCGCCAACTTTTCTTTTTTTCCACACCCTATGTTATGCAGGAGAATATAACGTAGAATATATCTTGAAATGAGTCATGTGTGGAGAAATTTTGGATTTCATTTTAAATTTATTATAAAATTTGATAGTTATCTCTTTAATTTCCAAAGATAATAAATCATTGGGTTATGAGTAGGGAAATTATTATTTGATGTAATGTCTAATCAAGTAAATTTATATAATTTGTATCTATTATATGATTGATTTATCAAAATTATTATTATGAATATTAACTTTTTTTATTACTGTTAAATAAATTATATCTATTTGTTTACTTTTTAGTGACTTGGATTCAATGGCACTTTATTACATTAACATGATTAGGAAAAAAACATATCCTAACCACATTTAGAAATATTCTATGATTAATACCTCATAATTTACTCATAATCAAGATTAGATAAATAATATGGATGGTTATCCTTAATATTGAATTATTTATTTGATTTAATATTAGTTTTAGATTCATCTGCTCAATTTTTGGAGTAATTTAGAGTCTTGAATGTTTTCATCATGGCCATGAGAAGGTGAAATAATCATTCATCTACCATATTAGATAATTTGATTGAAAATATATTATTTATGTAATTTAATTAAAAAATATTTGTTATTTTTTATCATGAAAGTATGCATACTATTTTTAATTTATGTTTTATCCCTTTTCAAAAATTTCTTGGGTTTTTTCTCCCTATATAACAGAGGTTAAAACATATTTTCTATCAACCACTAATAATTTAAAATAAGTACAATGTAATTTTTATCTTTAAAAATGGAATATTTAAAAATTCTAAAAAAATAGAGAAACGTTTATACATACATTATATTTCAAAATAATACCTATTAAACTCATTTATATTTTTGGATAAATTATAATATCACCTATATAATGACGTTGATAAATGGTTTATTAGAGGAGAGTCATGGAAAACACATATGTTTAATAATATTTTTATCCAAATGAATTATAAATTCAATTAATTATGCGATCTAGTGGAATATTTTATGAATAAATATTTCAATAATTATATATTCACTAAAATAATGTTTTTTGATTTCAATTTATAGTTCTTGAAAGTTTATATCTAGATCCATTGAAACCAAAAATTAGTTTTTATATGAGGTTTAAATAAGTATTTTTGAACCACTATTACAGGGGAACTATATTTTAAAAAAATTGTTTTATTATATTCATTAGTGTTTCTATATCTATTTTAATCACTTGTCTGATCATATTTTCAAGAATTTTATTTCCAATATAAATTAGTTCTAATAGATAAATATGGATAAAAATATCTCATCTGTATAGTTTTATAAAAATATAATTTTCATGAATAATTTTAATGGGATTCAAGTCCTTTAGAACTAGATTACTGTTATATAGAGTGTTTGGGCATGCGTAAAGGGTTGATATCACTATAACGGAAAAGTTACCTACGAAGACTTAACAACAAAAATAAATTTTTAATACAATAATTTTCAAATGGAATATAAAATAATTAAAAATCACTATTAAAGGTATTTGGGGATTATTTTAGATTATATGGTATTTATAAAATAAAAAATATAATGATAAATTGTTTACAATTAAATGAATTAATTGTTTATGAATATTTTATATTCATATCTTTTAAATTATACCATTTAAGATACCTTTTAACCATATTGTCTGAAATAAAATTTGATCATGAAATAAAATTGTTTGTTTATAAATAATTAGTTGTAATTTATTAATGGTTATAAATTATAGAAAAAATAAAAACTAAATTTTTTTATGTTTAATTTATTAATTTTTGAGTATTAATTTTTTTTGAAATATTCAAAAAATTGTGCCTTAGTTTGATATTATATAAGAAATAATTTTTTTGATGATTTATATGATCATGGAAAAAATAATAAATATATGACATTTAGATTATTCAATATTTTTATGAAATTGAAATTGAATTATAAATAGGTAATAATTATTATGATATCATATATTTAAAATATAAATTCTATATAATAATAAATAAAAAATATAATATATGAAATTAATATAAATTTTTTATATTTAAAATTATGTAAATTCCACAATATCAGATAATATAATGATAAAATGATTTATAATTATAATTTATTTATTAAATTTTCATAAATATTTATATCATATTTAAAAAACTGAATTATTCATTTAATTAATGGTTATTCCCCACTTTGTTCGAATTTATTAAATAGTTTATGAAATGTTAAGGTTATGTTTACTTGAATTTATATTTATAACCTATAAAGAAGGCAAATCGTTGAATTACTAGTTAATCCTGATAACGAATTTATTTTTTCATCTACCATAGCATGAGTTTCTATTTATTATTGTGAACATGAATTTAGATGTATTATATAGTTTCAACATATTAATTATTTAGGAAAATAGGTTTATTGGATCACTAATAGATATAAGGAATTTTTAAAAGGGGATATCATTTTTTTAGTGTCCCTTTTAATATAGTGATTAATAAATAGTTAATAAAACAAAATACTTTACTAATAAAATCTTCTAATGTAGATATTATAACCATCGCTACCAAAATAAATATAATACTTGTGATTTATCCGTGATTAAGAGGAACATTATGAATATAAAACTTAATATTTGAAACTCATCAAATGTTCTTAAGAATGATATTTTATGGATGAAATGTTCTTAAGAAAAATTATATGTTTAAGAATTTTACCTCCCTGAGTAACCAAGACATGTAATTTTTCAAAATGTGAATCAATATTATTTTGGAATAATATAGGGATTTATTTATCGATCTAATTTAATTAAATAAAAATTCTCTTGTTCTGATTGTGAAAATTATCTTATTATCATATTTAGAAAATTTTAGACAATATGATGGAATGTAACAATGATTTAACTTATACCCTCAATGTGTTTCGATAATTTATTAACTATGTATATGATTTATAACATCTAATGTACTTTATAGATAGTCAATGTAGGTAAAAGTTAAAAAATAAAAATTGTTTGTTGAAAAGTTTAACAAAGTTTCATCATGTAGAAAATCGATGTTATTGTCTCCAAAGGTTTTCAATATGTAAGGGTAATAATTCAGTATGATTGTATGATCCTAGATTTACATTTTGAGGGTTTTCATTGTTCTTGTAATTTCAATGTTAGGTATGGATCCAATAGAAATTAATTCCTCAATTTTGATGTTTATATGATACCGAATGTATATCTTAATAAGTGTTGACAATATGATGGAGTTAAATGTAAAGGAAAAAAATATTTATCATCTAGTTTCTAGTCATTTGATGTAGTAAATTTTTACTCTCAGAAGGATTTAAATGTAAAGGATATTATCAAACTCAAATAAATCTACATAAAAATGGGAATATTCTTATCATTTACATTACGCAATAACAAATATAATTTTATTATATAGAGTTTTTTTGAAAAATCCTGAGATGATAAATTGAATAATCATTTTGTATGATTCATAAATTTATTAAAACGTTTTGAGAAGATTATATCAATTAAATTGTTTTATCTAGGATAAAATTTATATCTTCATATTTCCTAAAATATTGTAAAATATGTCCCTACATACCTTAGATGGAATAATTTAATAATGAATTTTTAAAATTAAAAAATTACAAAAACGTAGATTACCTTATTTGAAATGGAAAAAAATAGTTTATTAGATTAATATTCCTAAATAAACAAAAGAAATCTAATTTTTTAAAATAAATGGTTTTTCATTATCTAATAATGATATTAGAAGAAGAATATAATGACGAAGAGTGTTGTTGGATTAGGATTGGACACAATAAAGAGTAATGTTAACAAATAAAAAATTAATCCAATGTACGTATAAAGTGAACATTAATTAATATTTGAAGATAGATAAGATATTGCAGTAAACAATAATTTATGTAATTCAATTTTTTTCAAATAAAATATTGTTTTAATATGGTTTCAATGAAGATGATGATTCGTATAGTACAAGTTCTCTATAGAGAAATAAATTTTACATCATAATATTTAATTTTATGATATTATATCAATTGAATATATTAAATTTTTTTAATATTCATATATGATTGCTCCTAATACAAACCATTTTTAAGGTAGATTACTTTATTGATTTTTCTCACTAAAGTGTATAGTGTCACGTTTTTATCACATGGTCATGTAGATAGGTAAAATAGATTAGCTAAAAATACTTATAAGGGAATAAGTATAGCACATGGGATATGAGGCATAACACGATGTTAAAAAAGTCATGAAACAGTAATAAAAAATTGAAGCATAACATATAGTACCTAGGATCACAAAATCATAGAATCATTGTAATCTGGAATCAACATAAAAGGAGACATAAGATTGATTCAAGGGTTGTTGCATATGGAGGATCACAACTCAAGGCTAACCGCTAAGACCGTTACACATGAAGCATGAGTCAAGGATTACCACCCTGGCCATTGAACATGAGATCCCATGAGAGTTAACACTAACAAAATAATTTGAGAAATATTTAATAATACTAATAATAAGATCCTCATGAATATGTGTTCCATAAGAAAAAACATAAGGGTTGACTATGGAAAGAGAAGGGCATCTTAATCATGTTATAAAGCATAACGAATGGGCCTAACATAAATGTATCCATGAAAGAATATATTTAAATCATAAATACAAATTAATAATGCTGTATAAACCAATATAATGATAATTGATGTCAAATTAAAGTGAAAACAAAAAAAGTGTGTTTATGAAGCTTTAGAAATAAAACATTCTCATGAATTTTAAGAAAAACATTAAAGATAATTTAAATCTGAAAAACAACAATTGTTTATATATTATAAAAAATTAACCAATATGGATTCTCATGATATAATTTTTTATTTTAGAAAAATAATGGTGGATTAAAATAGAAAATTGTGTTCACATGAAAATGGGTAACAAATCAGGGAGTTCCATTTAATCAACCTTGCTTATTGGGATTAATTGAGAAGGGAACCTTCTTAAAACATATATTTCACCATCAATAAATTATTTAAAAATTTTGATACATGATTTTGTAATATATGAACAAAATTTATATTAATTATATAAAAACAAAGTAGTTCTTAACTAGGTTAATGGGATATAAAGCGTAATCTGAAGGAAAACTGATGGTTCATAGAGAATCCATGACCTTATGTATGAAAGTGTTCTACACTTGAAGATGATATCATGGATAACCAAAATAAATCCATTAATTAATTAATTAATTAAATTTTATAAATGTATTGTATTTATTATGATTTTATTAATTTCATTTATGTTCTTTTTTATGGGTTATGATATTCCATTATATCATTTTAGATAATTGGTTTTTGTGGTTTTTATGATCGGTTTACTTGTATACATTTATAGAAATTCAGGCAAAATGATAATTTTTAACAGGGAATCAAGTTATATGTTATTAATGGAAATACTTATGATTAAATGGTTATATAACTCATTTTTTTGTTTGGGGTGAGTATGATTCATTACATAACACATTAGTTGTAAAGACCCGTAAAATTCAAGGGAAATGTTTTTCTTAATTTTCTTTGGAATTTTACAAGAGCGCGGTTTCTGACTGCGCCTGATTCTGAGGCCCGGTGTGCCCGGAATCAATTTCTGAAGTTTGGATCGGGTACGTTCAGTGAACGAACGAGCGGGAATTTCTAACTTTTGAACCGGTGCTCGGAATTGAAATCTGAGGACACCAATGAACTTGTTGCGCCGATATTCGCTTAAGGAGACCTTTTCCGAGGTTGCGTTTTATGCGGGTTGAGAGTTAGTTTTAGGGGAAATTAGAAGAAGTTAAATAAATTGTGGAACACAATTTATTTTTAACTTTGTTGGTTAGTTCCTCCCAAATGGAGTTAGAGGTGGGACCCACATCCACATAACCTCCCTTGAGAGGATTAAGTGTGGTGGGGCCCAAACGAGCCCTAACTCTTCAACTTCCCTTAAACTCCCCAATAACTCCACTCTAATTAATTTGACAACTTGTGTTATTAATTAAGATGAGTTACTTAATTCAAACCTTTGAAATTCAAAGAGGTTGGGTTGTGTAAATAAAATAAGGCCTGGACTTATTTTATTTTGGTTAGTTTCTTTTGCAACCTTGAGAGGATTGAGAAGTATTCTTCATATTCTTCTTCCTCGATGAAGAAGGCGAAGAACATCGTTCTTCAATGAAGAACTTCTCCGTCGAAGAACACGGTTCTTCCGCGACGCCGTATCCACGATGCGATGTTCTTCTTCCACGTCATCTCTTCTGTGACGGTTTTCCGCGACGAAATCGCCGTCAACGACTTCAAATCCTCGCTTCGCGATGTCGACGTTCTTTCCCCGCGACGCCCGACCTCCTCGATGCTCGTCTTCCGCGGGTCGTTGACAAACGTCATTCCTGAACCGAGGTAGGGGATTATTGTTATTTTATTAAATTATTTCCATTCTTGATTCTAGCATGTCGAACTTCGTAGTTAATCGATTAAAAATGTTATCATTTAACGAGAGGGGGCCGGACCGCACAAACACGGCCTAACCCCCTCCTATGTTCATAATTGTTTCTTTGTGAATGAAATGGGATGGCGTGGTGCTGTCGCACCATGCGAGAATCGCTCGGCAAGTATTACGTGACGTCGTCGCGCCACGCCGAGAAGTCGAACAAGAACGTGACGACGTCGCGCCGCGTCGAAGGAAGTCAAAGGCGCCGCGGCCTGAGCGGAGCCGCGGCGGAGGGGCGCGGTGTCATCGCACCGCGCCGGACGACAAGGGTCGTGGCCGGTTCTGGGCCGCGGTGGAGCATGGTGACCGGTGGCCAGCCGGGCCACTGGTGTCGGAGCCGGAAGGGGACCGGCCAATGCCGGTCCCGTTGAGGAGGAGCCAGCCGGCCAGGTCGGGCCGACCGGAAAAGAGAAAGTCGGGGGAATTAAATTCCCCCATCCAGCATCAACGGCCCCCCATTATGAGGGAGGGCCACGGTTACACAAGGGGGGGCAGGCGCCCCCCTCTTTTTTTCCAACAACTTGGCCGAAGCCGAGCTAGCAGCGCGCTTCGCTGAGCCGGACCGGCGCCTTGCCGGTCTGCCAGGTCGGGCCGAGCCCAGCCGGGCCGGGCCACGCTGGGCCGGGACGCGCCGGGCCAGGCCGTGCCCAGCCGGGCCGGGCCGGGCCGACCCTGTCCAGGACAGGTCGACCCGGTTCGGGCCGACCGGGGGGTCTCGGGCCGGGTCGGTTCGGGCCCGAAACCCCCGTTATCAGACTGTTTGGGTTCAAATGCCCATAACTCGGGCTACGGACCTCCAAACAACGCGCCGTCAAAATATATGCGATCCTTGGATTGAGACGGTCGTTTAGATATATCGCACTCAAGGTTTAGGAATACTTTGAGTTCGGCCGGGTTGGTTCGTACACGAAACCAACCGGGCCCTCGGAGCGGAAACGCTCATATATTGAGCTACGGACGCCCGATTGACGTGCCGTCAACTTTGTTGAGTTCCTCTTAGTGAGACGGATCTTTTGGCATACTCCGCCTGAGGTTTGGACGCAGGTGGAGTACGGTCGGGTTGGTTTTGCCTTAAAAATCAACCGGGCCCCTGGGACGAAAAAGCCAATAACTCTCAGACCGGGCGTCCGATCGACGCGCCGTTTGCGACGTTGAGTTCCTATTGACGATATGGAAATTTTGAATACATAAACTCTGGACTATGTGACAGTTGATTATCATCCTCTCGGCTCGTGGAGCGGACCCTCCCGAACGAGCTTAATGTGTGCGGGAACCCTAGAGCTGGCTGCGACTGCTACTGTGACTGCGACGACGACTGTGCAGAGATCCTCAGTGGATTCGACGACGACGACTACAGCACTCAGCGATCCTGTGTGGATCAGTGCTACCGATCCTGTGTGGGTCTGATCCTGTGTGGGTCCGATCCTGTGTGGGTCAGCGCTCAGCGGTCCCGTGTGAACCAACGCATACAGATCCTGTGTGGGTCCGATCCTGTGTGGGTCTTTCCGGGGGTTAGTACCTATCGATCCTTTGTGGGTCCGACGACTTAGATGGATCAATGATCATCTCTATCATCTTTCGAAGAAGTATACCTGTGTGAGCTGAATCCTGTTGCTTTCCTTTGTGGATTGTGTTGTGCTATCCTGTGTGGATTACGTTTTGCTTTCCTGTGTAGAATACGAATACTTTCCTGTGTGGACTGGGTTGTACTTGGGCTCGGAGGTTAGAGCGTATTGGGATTGATGAATTAGGTATATGTATGGGCATATACCTAAGCAGGGTCGGTTGTTACTTCGTGATTGTATCTTTCCATTGTGGTTTATCCTTTGTGGATTTTGGGAGACCTTCGGGGGTCTCGGGGTCCCTACTGAGTAGCTTATATTCACCCATGCACGGGCTATGCCCGCACTACGTTGTGTTGGTTGTAGACGACGGACAACATTGATCGTGGTTGAGGCCTGCAGAGCAGGACGGGTACCTGGAGGTGGACCACTGAGCGGGACGTGCTCGGAGCGGACGGTGGGACTCGAGGTGCAGTGGAGCTATCTGTACCCACCCTTCAGGTGGGATTTCCAGTGGACAGCTCGGCGTAGCAACTTTTACTTTTCTGTTGCTGTTTTTCCTTTCGAGTTGTACTTTACTTTAAGTTTGGGTTTTTATACTGGCCCACTTACTTTTCCGCACTTATAGTTGTACTCTATTTTCACTTAGTGTTTACTTTTCCGCTTGCTTACTCTGTGGTGCTTGTTTACTTTATAAAGGCAATGCCTTTCCTTTTTACCGGGATTTATGCCTTGGTGCTAGTCGCCAGCCCCTGGACTATGGAAGGCGGGCTTGGGGTAGTCACGGCACGGGCCCCGAGGACGGGTCGTGACAAATTGGTATCAAAGGAGTTCGGTTCTACCGCGAACTCTGATCTTTTCTATGTGAAGCAATAATGTTTAGCATATTGAGTGTGGTTATAAGTCCAGGGAGTCCAGTGTTGGTGTGGCGGCCAACGTATCCGTACACCAGGACCCTGACTTCTGATTTCCAACTTAATGCACGAAAACATTGATTGCGTGTGTGTTTCAAGTTTTCTTTGTGATTACTTTGTATCAGCTCACCAGGTATACTGTTCTGACCATGGCGCACCTGTTTCCTTTTTAGGATGGCCCCACGACGGCAGCCAGCTAGGGTAGCGAGAGTCGAGCGTGACGACAGCCCACCGAGCGACGAGGCCTCGGTGTAGGGGCCTTTATCAGCAGTGGCACTGGCGGTAGCACTACCCGCCGAGCCACCGATACTTCCAGAACCAGCCGCTGACGATGTACGTCGCCTCAGTGCACTGCATGAGTTCCAGCGCCAGCGACCACCCAGGTTCCGTGGGGAGACGGACCCCCAGGCAGCCGAGGACTGGCTGGAGGCAGTCCTATGAGTTTTTAGGCTAGTGAGGACACCATCAGACCTCATGGTGATCCTCGCGGAGAGCCTACTACACGCAGCAGCAGGACGATGGTGGAGCTTGATGCTCCAGGTTCACGATGAGGCATCTCTACTTTGGACGGACTTTGAGAGCCTCTTCCACTCGGAGTTCTTCCCAGCCAACCTCCGTGCGGTGCGCATTCAGGAGCTTCTTCAGCTGCGGCAAGTCAGCATGAAGGTCGCTCAGTACTCGGTGAGATTTACAGATCTCTCACGCTACTCGACCGACATGTTACAGGACCCATTCTTCCGGGCACGGACCTTCGAGCAGGGATTGAGACACGAGATCAGGGCATCGCTGATCTCCCTCAGCATTCCGCCTCAGACAGGAGTACTGGAGCGGGCCCTTTTGATCGAGAGCTTTCTTGCTGAGTCTACACCAGCGCCGAGACCCACCGCAGGGCGGCACGTAGCAGAGTCTTCTGCTGCAGGCAGTCGATTGATGACTCTTGGGTCCAGGCAGACCATACCCTCAGGCAGACGACCTCAGGACACTGGCTCAGCGGTGCGGGGCACACAGCATGGAGCTAGTCTTTCGAGAGGCAGACAGTGCTACTCGTGCGGCGGGCAGGGCCACATGGCTCGTGACTACCCGACCCACCGTGCCAAGGAGCAACAGACGGTTGAGGGACCACTGAGGAAGAGGCAGAGGGTCGACCGTGGCGGTCCGCAGGGAGGAGGCGGATGAGGCAGAGGATTTGGCCGAGCAGCATGTGGTGGGCGACGCTTTGAGGCTCTACCACCACCACCACCAGGAGGTCCACCCCGACCACAGGGAGCTGGCGGGCAGAGACAGGCACAGCTCTAGGCAGTGGAGGCCTACGACCAAGGCGCACCAGATATGATTCGAGGTACTATCTGTGTCTATTCCACCCTTGCTGCAATACTTATAGACACAGGAGCGAGTCACTCTTTCATAGTCGCTGCCCTTGTTCGGAGCTCGGAGATTCCGACAGAGCCGTTGGCTCGATCCTTACGGCTAAAGACTCCTATGGGAGCAGACTCGACGATTACGCACTGGTGCCGGCAGTGTGAGCTTACTATAGGAGGCGAGAGCTTCGGCTGGTATCTTCTTATAGCAACGTCGAGGCCTTACGACGTCATCTTGGGCATGGATTGGTTATCTATGGTCCATGCACAGATTTACAGTTTTAGGCGCAAAGTGCGATGTGTACGCACCGACGGGAGCAGGTTCACCTTCACCGGTGAGAAGGGAGCCTTTGCAGCATAGGATGGACTTCCGTGGAGGATAGGACAGTACATCACTCATCAGTTGGCTAGCCTCATCCTAGGAGCAGTTGACGTGCGGAGTCCTGGTTTTCCTGCAGTGGTGGATCAGTTTGCGGACGTTTTTCCCGACGACGTTCCAGGTTTACCTCCTCACAGAGAGGTAGACTTTTATATTGACCTGTACCCTGGGACAGCCCCGATATCGACTCCAGTATATCGGATGGCCCCCACTGAGCTTCGAGAGCTACGGGTACAGTTGGAGGACTTGCAGGGCAAGGGGTTCATCCGACCCAGTGTTTCACCCTGGGCTTCCCCGATATTGTTCGCCAAGAAGGCGGATGGGAGCTTGCGACTGTGTGTCGATTATAGTCTCCTGAACGAGGTGACAGTGAGGAACAAATATCCGATACCAAGGATTGATTACCTCTTTGATCAGCTCAAGGGAGCACGGTGGTTCTCGAAGATAGACCTCAAGTCAGGCTATCATCAGCTCAGAGTTAGAGACGAGGACGTGCAGAAGACGACCTTCAGATGTCGGTATGGCCACTATGAGTTCTTGGTTATGCCTTTCGGCATAACCAATTCTCCAGCAGTGTTCATGGCCCTCATGAATAGGATCATTCAGCCATACCTCGATCGATTTGTTGTGGTCTTCATCGACGACATTTTGATCTACTCGACGACTGAGGAGGAGCACGCCTATCACTTACGGGTTGTAGTAGACACACTCCGAGAGCACCATCTTTATGGTAAGATCTCGAAGTTCCAGTTCTGGATACGTGAGGTCCACCTCTTGGGACACGTCATCTCTGAGGCGGGAGTTGCAGTGGATCCTGCGAAGATCGAGGCAGTGTTAGCTTGGGAGCCACCCAGGAGCGTGACGGAGGTGCAGAGTTTCTTGGGTCTAGCTGGATACTATCGGAGATTCATGCCAGACATCTCTAGAGTTGCGACACCACTCTCAACTTTGACAAAGAAGGGGAAACCCTTCGTGTGGTCAGACAGATAACAGCAGAGCTTCCAGGAGCTGAGACCGAGATTGACCAACGCCCTTATCATGAGGTTGCCTGAGGAGGGAGTAGGGTACGTAGTCTACTACGATGAATCAGGGACCGGACATGGATGTGTCCTGATGCAGGAGCGGGCAGTGATCGCCTATGTATCCCGTCAGTTGTGGCCGCATGAGCAGAACTACGCTACCCATGACCTGGAGTTAGCAGCAGTGGTCTTCGCTCTGAAGACATGGAGACACTATCTGATGGGTGAGCGCTTTACAGTCTTTTCTGACCATCAGAGTATCAGGTACATATTCTCTCAGAAGGACCTAAACCTGAGACAGTAGTGATGGCTCGAGTTCCTCCAAGACTATGACTTTGAGATAGTCTATACTCCTGGGAAGGGGAACGTAGTAGCCGATGCCCTCAGCAGGAGGACGGGCATTCGGCTACTTGAGGAGGCGACAGAGAAGCTAGCCTCTTTGCAGATATCTTTCGTAGATAGGGATCGAGCAGCCTTTCTTCAGTCTCTCACAGTCACTCCTCCACTTCTGCAGCGGGTCAGAGAGGCACATCGTGCAGACGCTGACTGTGAGATTCGGCATGCACAGATATCCTCAGGATAGACACCTGATGGTTTTTCCTCTGGAGTAGAGCACGACATCCTTTTCCAGAGGACGTACCATGGTACCAGTCGCTTTACGAGAGGAGGGGCTGATAGAGTTTCACACTTCTCCTTTGGAGGTACATCCTGGAGTGGCGAAGATGTACCAGGATCTCAGACGATAGCACTGGTGGTCGGGCATGAAGAAGGTTGTGGCAGAGTTCGTTTCTAGATGCCTCACCTGCCAGCAGGTGAAGGCTGAGCATCAGGTACCAGAAGGCTTGGTACAACCCTTGGAGGTTCTGGAGTGGAAGTGGGACATCATATCTATGGAATTCGTGACTGGACTTCCACGCACTTCCAGAGGTCACGACTCCATCTGGGTGATTGTCGACCGACTCACCAAGTCGGCTCACTTCTTACCCATCAGAGAGTAGGGCTTAGTGGAGAGCTTGGGACACCTTTACATTCAGGAGATTGTGCGGATTCACGGTGTGACATCATCTATCGTCTCCAATCGAGATGCTCGCTTTACTTCCGGGCTTTGGAAGGGGTTGCAGGAGGCGTTCGGGACGCAGCTACGTTTGAGTACAACCTTTCATCCTCAGACGGATGGTCAGACAGAGAGGACCATTCAGACTCTCGAGTACATTCTCCACACATGTGTCCTCAACTTTGGTCGTAGCTGGGAGGACCATCTACCCTTGGTGGAGTTTGCGTACAACAATAGCTACTACTCCACCATTGGGATGGCACCGTACGAGGCGTTGTACGGCCGACCTTGTAGATCTCCTTTGTGCTGGATAGACCCTGGGGAGTCAGCACTTGTGGGACCAGAGATGGTCCAGGCCACGACAGAGAAGGTCCAGGTCATCCAGGAGCGGGTGAGGACAGCTTAGAGCCGGCAGAAGTCATACGCTGACAGGAGGCGGAGGCCACTAGATTTCGAGGATGGCGACCACGTCTTCTTGTGTGTCTCACCTCGGCGTGGTTTACGGAGATTTGGTCGTGGCGGCAAGTTATCCCCGCGCTTCATCGGACCCTTCCAGGTCCTCAGCAGGATTGGCGAGGTGGCTTATCGCCCGGCTCTACCACCTCATTTGCACCGGGTGCACGATGCCTTCCACGTATCTCAGCTAAGTAGATACGTTCACGACCCGACGCACATCATTGACCATGGGGAGCTTGACGTTGACGATGGGGCGACTTTTACGGAGGTCCCGGTGGAGATCGAGTATCGACAGGAGCGGGTCCTATGTGGACAGTCTATTCCTCCTGTGCGCATCAGATGGCAGCACGGGAACCTCCAGGAGAGCACTTGGGAGCGGGAGGCTCAGATGTGTGCTCAGTACCCTCATTTGTTTCCCTAGTTTTGATGTATCTTTATGGGGATGTAAAGCCCTAAGGTGGGAGTAATTTAAAGACCCGTAAAATTCAAGGTAAATTTTTTTCTTAATTTTCTTTGGAATTCTACAAGAGCGTGGTTTCTGACGGCGCCTGATTCCGAGGCCCGGTGTGCCCAGAATCAATTTCCGAAGTTTGGCTCGGGTATGTTCAGTGAACGAACGAGCGGGAATTTCCAACTTTTGAACCGGTGCTCGGAATTGAAATCCTAGGACACCAATTAACTCGCAGCACCGATATTCACTTAAGGAGACCTTTTCTGAGGTTTCGTTTTATGCGGGTTGAGAGTTAGTTTTGGGGGAAATTAGAAGAAATTAAATAAATTGTGGAACACAATTTATTTTTAACTTTGTTGGTTATTTCCTCCCAAAGGGAGTTAGAGGTGGGACCCACATCCACATAACCTCCCATGAGATAATTAAGTGTGGTGGGGCCCACACGATCCCTAACTCTTCAACTTCCCTTAAACTCCCCAATAACTCCACTCTAATTAATTTGACAACTTGTGTTATTAATTAAGATGAGTTACTTAATTCAAACCTTTGAAATTCAAAGAGGTTGGGTTGTGTAAATAAAATAAGGCTTGTACTTATTTTATTTTGGTTAGTTTCTATTGCAACCTTGAGAGGATTGAGAAGTGTTCTTCATATTCTTCTTCCTCGACGAAGAACGCGAAGAACACCGTTCTTCAACGAAGAACTTCTCCACCGAAGAACACGGTTCTTCAGCGACGCCGTATCCGCGACGCGATGTTCTTCTTTCGCGTCATCTCTTCCGCGATGGTTTTCTGCGATGAAATCGCCGTCAACGACTTCGAATCCTCGCTTCGCGACATCGAAATTCTTTCCCCGTGACGCCTGACCTCTGCGACGCTCGTCTTCCACGGGTCGTTGACGAACGCCGTTCTTTAACCGAGGTAGGGGATTATTGTTATTTTATTAAATTATTTCCGTTCTTGATTCTACCATGTCGAACTTAGTGGTTAATCGACTAAAAATGTTATCGTTTAACGAGAGGGGCCGGAACGCACAAACACGACCTAACCCCCTCCTATGTTCATAATTGTTTCTTTGTGAATGAAACGGGATGGCGTGGTGGCGTCGCACCACGTGAGAATCACTCTGAAAGTATTACGCGACGCCGTCGCGCCACGCCGAGAAGTCGAACAAGAACGTGACGTTGTCGCGCCGCGTTGAAGGAAGTCAAAGGCGCCGCGGCCGGAGCGGAGCCGCGGCGGAGGGGCGCTGTGCCGTCGCACCGTGCCGGACGACAAGGGTCGCGGCCGGTTCCGGGTCGCAGCGGAGCATGGTGACCGGCGGCCAGCCGGGCCGCCGGTGTTGGAGCCGGAAGGGGACCGGCCACTGCCGGTCACGTTGAGGAGGAGCCAGCCGGCCAGGTCGGGCCGGCCGGAAAAGAGAAAGACGGGGGAATTAAATTCCCCCAGCCAGCATCAACGGCCCCTCATTATGAGGGGGGGGGCGGTTACACAAGGGGGGGGGGGGCAGGCGCCCCCCCTCTTTTTTTCCAACAGCTCGGCCGAAGCCGAGCTGGCAGCGCGCTGGGCGCGCTGCGCTGAGCCGGACCGGCGCCTGGCCGGTCTGCCAGGCTGGGCCGAGCCCAGCCGCGCCGGGTCGGGCTGCGCCGGGCCACGCCGCGCCGGGCCGCGCCGCGCCGGGCCGTGCCGGGCCTGGCCGCGCCCAACTGGGCCGAGCTGTGTCGGGCCGGGACGACCCGGTCTGGGATGGGTCGACCCGGTTCAGGCCGACTGGGGGTGTCGGGCCGGGTCGGTCCGGGCCCGAAACCCCCGTTATCGGACTGTTTGGGTTCAAATGCCCATAACTCGGGCAACGGACCACCAAACGATGCGCCGTCAGCGGCGATGCGATCCTTGGATCGAGGCGGTCGTTTCGGTATATTGCACGCAAGGTTTCGGAATACTTTGAGTTCAGCCGGGTTGGTTCGTACACGAAACCAACCGGACCCTCGGAGCAGAAACACTCATATCTTGAGCTACGGACGTCCGATTTAGGGTCATCAACTTTGTTGAGTTCCTCTTAGTGAGACGGATCTTTTGGCATACTATGCCCGAGGTTTGGACGCAGGTGGAGTACGGTCGGGTTGGTTTTTCCTTAAAACCCAATCGGGCCCTTAGGACCAAAAAGCCAATAACTCTCAGACCGGGCGTCCGATCGACGCGCCGTTTGCGACGTTGAGTTCCTGTTGACGATACGGAACTTTTGGATACATCAACTCTGGACTATGTGACAGTTGATGTATCAGCCTCTCGGCTTGTGGAGCGGACCCTCCCGAACGAGCTTGCTGTGTGCGGGAACCCTAGAGCTGGCTGCGACTGCTACTGTGACTGCGACGATGACTGTGAAGAGATCCTCAGTGGATTCGACGATGACGACTACAGCACTCAGCGATCCTGTGTGGGTCCGATCCTGTGTGGGTCAGCGCTCAGCGGTCCTGTGTGAACCAGCGCCTACAGATCCTGTGTGGGTCTGATCCTGTGTGGGTCTTTGCGGGGGTTAGTACCTACCGATCCTTTGTGGGTCCGACGACTTAGATAGATCAGTGATCATCTCTATCGTCTCTCGAAGAAGTATACCTATGTGAGCTGAATCCTGTTGTTTTCCTGTGTGGATTGTGTTGTGCTATCCTATGTGGATTACGTTTTGCTTTCCTGTGTGGAATACGAATACTTTCCTGTGTGGACTGGGTTGTACTTGGGCTCGGAGGTTGGAGCGTATTGGGATTGATGACTTAGGTATATGTATGGGCATATACCTAAGAAATGTCGGTTGTTACTTCGTGATTGTATCTTTCCTTTTTGGTTTATCCTTTGTGGATTTTGGGAGACCTTCGGGTGTCTCAGGGTCCCTACTGAGTAGCTTATACTCACCCCTGCACGGGCTATGCCTGCACTACGTTGTGTTGGTTGCAGACGACGGACAACATTGATTGTGGTTGAGGCTTGCAGAGCAGGACGGTACCTGGAGGTGGACCACTGAGCGGGACGTGCTCGGAGCGGACAGCGGGACTCGAGGTGTAGTGGAGCTATCTGTACCCACCCTTCAGGTGGGATTTCCAGTGGACAGCTCGGCGTAGTAGCTTTTACTTTTCAGTTGCTATTTTTCCTTTCGAGTTGTACTTTACTTTCAGTTTGGATTTGTATACTGGCCCACTTACTTTTCCGCACTTATAGTTGTACTCTGTTTTCACTTAGTGTTTACTTTTCCGCTTGCTTACTCTATGGTGCTTGTTTACTTTATAAAGGCAATGCCTTCCCTTTTTACTGGGATTTACGCCTTGGTACTAGTCGCTAGCCCATGGCCTATGGAAGGCAGGCTTGGGGTAGTCACGGCACGGGCCTCGAGGACGGGTCGTGACATTAGTGAAAATTGTTTATATTATTTTGTTAGTTTCTTCGATCATCATAAACTATTTTGTTTTATTAATTAATATTATGTTCATATAATTGTTAATGAAAAATATATATGATTAAATACATATATTATAATCTAATTTAACAAAAAATGGTTTTATGTCTGTTCTTGAATGAGTTAATTGAAATTGAAAAGTCATCTCACATAAATGCGATAAATCAATACATCACAGATGATGTTTAAATTTTTAGTACAAAAGGAGAGAGGAAGGAAGTGGTAGTTGATTTTTACATTAACATAATAAAATTCCATTACATTTGAGATAATAGATTTACCAAGCCACTTTTATAATGGGAGGTGATGATAGATTAAGAAAATAAATTAAATTGGAATTAAAAAAAACAAATGAGGGTTTTACCTCTTCAATTATTCTCTATGTGAACCTCCTTAATGCAGTTGAGTTTGGTTTAATATTGAGAAAATGCCTATAAAATGTGTGGGACATAATTGTAAAGAGTATTGGGATGAATTTGGACAATGATTAAATCATTAAAGGTGTGAGGACAAGGGTTGTTGGGGTTGTAGTTATTTGTGAGGGGATCTCCCTTTTTTATACATTAGTTTATTATTTTTCCAAAAGACTAGGAATAGTTTGATAATAATCACTACATATATAAACATAATTAAGTATTGTTTGATATTATGGTCTTACATCAACCACACATTATCTGTGTCTCAAAAATTCTTATATTTTTTAAATACTCTAAATTATTATATTTCACTATTCACTAAAAATTGAACTATTTTAGAAAAATTCCAGAAATTCGCGGTTACCATATATTGATTTCTTAAATTAAAAAATTAATTCCATTATATGATAATTATTTTCATTATATGAAAATTTTAATTTTATATATAAATAAAATTTTACATATAAAATACCAATTTTAAAATTATAACTAATTTTATAATACATAGAAAAATTAATTAAATTCTCATAAAATTCTCATAAAATTATAAGAAAAAATTTATTAATTTAAGAATATATTTCATGAAAATAAATTTTATTTTAAATCTTTATATTAGTTTTAAAGTTAAAAATAAAAATTCTTAAAATATCAACACTATATTAATAATATCCGAGACATTTATTAACTTATAATATTATGTAATTATATAATATTGTCTTTTATTAGATGAATTTGTTTTATATTTTCGTGGTTTATTTTACTATTCTATATTTCAGATTACTATTCCTAATGGTTATGTTACTATTTCAATAGTCAGCATACTATTTCTTTAGTATATGTATAGTAAATTATATAAATACCTATTATTTCATTCATTTTTAATTTATAAAATTTATATTTTGTTCTATATGTAATTTTATGTGATTTATACTATATAACACAATTAAATTTATTGAATTTCCATTAAAATAAATCTAGGTTGTCACATTCTTCCCCCTTATGAAATTTCTCCCTAAGAATTTTATTTTTATAACTATAGGGAAAACATGTGAGTGTACATATACTTTATCGCTTCCTCTGGTCCCCAAGTTTCCTCTTTATACATATGGTTCTTTCAAAGTACTTTACCCTGGTGTGTTGTCACTTTGAATATAAATTCTCACCACGATCTACGATCCTTACATACTAAAATTCATAAGGGAGATCATACTCCAACTACAAAACCAATTAATTCAGTACATGTGAGGGATCCAACGTGTACTTCATCAAGAGGGATATGAATATTACATTTTCTACTTGAGACTTGGATGGTCGATGTTCTGGTAGATATGTCATAACTCTAACATGATCAGGAATCTCAAGGGGTCAATGTACCTTGGGCATAAAATCTATTTATTCACAAATATCATGACCCTATTCTATAGATATATGTAATGTAATACCAAGTATCCATATTTAAACTCTTGGTATCGTCAATGATTGTTTTCATAACTCTTTTTATGAATATGGGTTTCCATTATGTGATGTTGAATGGTCTTCACCTTAGCCACCATTTCTTCAACCATTTTAATCCTATAAGCATATGTTCACTAACATTATCCCATCATCATGGTGTTTTGAATCTTTTCCCAAAAAGTGATTTATATGGATTCATTTGGATGCTCGAGTGGAATGTATTGTCTTAGAAGAACTCAACATAAGGCAGATGTTGGTACCATTATCCCTTGAAGTCTATAAAACGTGATCCAAACATGTTTTTTGATATTTAAATATTATCCTTATATTTTCAATTAGTTTTATGATTATAGGTCTTATTAATGTTCAACACAATAGTTTTAGCATGTTGGATAATTATCTAGAACATTTTGGTGAATCTCAGATTTCGATCAAATAAAATCAATAAGAGTACTTCATAAAGCCTTACCAAATTTGTGATTTATATTGGGGAAATTTTATCCAGGGAGCATTCTATTAAATATAGATAATTTGATATGTATTTTTAAGATAATCTATAAATACCCATTAATCATTTTTTCATATAGATATACATGGAAATCTGCTGAAAAAGACTAAAGTGATTTTTTTCCCATTTCAAATTTTGTATGGGTAGTGGTTATATAGTCCATTACAATTTTATCCTTTCATATTTCATTTGTATACATACCAGACACTTTTATGTATATTCATCAATTTCTATCTTCGTATTTTTTTCACTAATAGTTTCTTTGAGGATCTCGATACACCTTTGTGCTCCCTTGGTTAATAGAAAACATTGTGCTATGTGAATCATTCATAAACACTTTCTTTATATTTGGAATTGATAGTAAACATAGTCATGACCCACATTTCTTGACTATTTCCTCACATATTTTGAACATTATGGATTTCCCATTGCTCGTTGCGTCCACCTTCTTCTAAATTTCAACATCATGTCATTGAAATTATTTCATTTTCTCCATATGGAAAGGTTGAGTAATAATTTCAGAAAGAATTTATGATGTTCCTTCTTTACTGATTAAAATGTCCAAAAATTTCAATATATAATAATAATGGAACCTTTTCAATTCTCATCATTGATAATGATACATGAACCATTATATATGGAGCATATTTAAAATTCTTCACATTTCAAAGATGGTACAAGATAGAGAAGTCATAATATTTGATGATATCTAAACATATTGAATATAACTTATTAATCTCCTTCTATTTGAATAAATAATTGAGGCTCTAATGATCAATATATATAAAACACATCTCCCCATAGAGATAGTACCTCTTGATTTCTATTTAAACGATCATTGATGCCATCATCAGATCATGTGTGGGATAGTTTTCTCATTAATATTCAACTTCTATAAGAAGTAGTGTATAAATATATAATTTTTAATTTAAAAAAACCACATATATTCTTTGAGTCATCGATGTACACCTAAAAGTGTTTGCCACTAATTGGTATTATGAGCACTGCTATAGTGATAAGCCTCATTTCAATATCTTCAAATCTTTCTCCACATTCACTAACCAAAATGAAATTTTCTCCCTTTTGAGTCATCATGGTTGGTGGATTTCATAATCTTGAAAAAATCATCACAATTCACCTCTAATATCTACCTAATGAAAAGAAACCATGTATCTCTATTACAAATGTTGGCATAAGCCACACTAATATTGATATTCTCTTAGATGGGTCCATAGATAACTCATTCTTGGTGTTTACATTCCCCAAGAATGATACATACTCCACCCATACCTTAAATTTACTCTACTTTTCATATAGTCTCTCCCTCCACAATTTCTTTTGAAGAGTATTAAAATTCTAATTGTGTTTCATAGTTCTCCTATAGTATATCAGAATATCACCAACAAAGACTAACAAAAAAAGTTCAATATAATATCTAAAGAGTATATTCGTTAAATTGATGAAAATTGAAGTATAATTATAAATTTTGAAGGGAATAACTATTAACTCATAGTTTCCATACATCATTCGAAAGGCGGTATAGGGAATATCTTCTTTCTTTACCATTTACGAGTTATCTCCCAACCGAAGGTCGACCATAGATAAATATATTCCAACACGTAGTTGAGAAAACAAGTCATATAACTATGGTAGGGGATTATTTTTCTATATTGTGAATTTATTAATATTTTATTAATCAATGCAAATGTGCATTGATTCATCATTATTTATGAAAAATAGGAATGGTTCACCCATAGTGATGCACTCTGGTGTGTAAAACCATTATAATGAATATATTATAAGTTCTTTTTTAGTTTCTCTATCTCAGTGGTAGATATTCTATAAAGATCCTTGATATAGGTAAAGATCCATGACTATTAGCCAATGATAAATCAACCAATTTATCATGAGGAAGACCAGGTAACTTATTCAGGACCACATTAGTGTAGTCCCTTACAATAGGAATGTCTTCAAGCATGATTCTCTTCTTTATCTAAATAATTTATGCTCGATATGATTTCATATAATGAAATAATATTTACAAATGAGGAGATTATTTTGATAGAGACTTGTCATATTCCTTATAGTTTTAAATAATTTAAGGATGCCTTGGGATTTGATGTGTGATATCACTTTCATGATAGTCATAGTTGGATTTATAAAAAGGTATCCAATCCTCTAATAATGTAGAATAAATCTCCCCAAAATGAATTCAAAAAAATATTATGAGAGGTTCACTCCATAATCCTTAACCAGAGAAGAGTTGTATACTTTGGATGAAATAATTTCCCCATTATATATTCTTAAAGATAACTCATCCTCTATATTTTTAGGTGGGGTTTTTATAGTTATACAAAACATACATGATATTAATGAATTCATTAAACTAGAATCAAATAGTATATTCTTTATTCTTGAATGAATAACCATCTTACCTTTCAACACAACATTATTTTTCTCCACCTCAGTTATAGTGATGAATATGACCCCTATTCTTTAATTGTGGTGGTTAAAGTTGATTTCCTCAAAAAAACCTGGGACTAGGGTTATGGTAAAAATAATTCTCATGTTCATTGTAGTTGAAACACTACACAACATGATGACTGTTGATCTAAACCTTCCCTTCGTCTTTCACATTAGTGGGATTCATCATATAACTTTGGAAATTATCATACATATTCCCCATTAATCTATAACTGAATCATTTCTTGTATAAATTTATTCATTTTCTCAGATTCTTCTTCCAATAATTTTAACAAATGTGATATTGGGTTTTTATTTTGGCATGGGATTTATCTGTCAATCTACCGATATTAAACTCAATTTTATCATTCTCTCTATGGGACTATATGAATAATGATGTCCTCTGATGTCCATTTAATCTTGGATGGCACAAAAAAATCTCTTCATAGTTTTCAAAGCCTAGAATCATCAATTATTTTCATATAATTTACTTTACTCCACTAATTATGTAATCCACCTTGTTGTTGGTTTTCATGAAAAAAACGACGAAATATCAGAAATGTATTGTAATATTTTATTCATAATTTATGATAGACTCGTCTTCCTTTTACATTATAATGAGTAACTCCCTCCTTATATTAAGATGAATAGTTTATGGTAAATACTTATTGAAAAATATTTTCTTGAAATCATCCCATTATAGGAAATAAATTTCCTCTTTGCACATCATGTTCATGATCAGTGTCCACCACTAATTAGTTTCACTATAAAAACAATAGACTAACATTAGTACATTCACTTCTTATAAGCAATGTATGATAGGTTATAACATCTTAGTGGAGTTAATCCATTGTTCTATGACGATGAAATAAGAAGATCCATAAAAAATGGGAATCATTTTCACTTGATGGATTAAACCAAAAATTTCTATTTCTTAAGAGAAGGAGGGAGTTCTATGTGATTAAATTAATTAGTCATAAATTGGTATTATTGATAAATTACTGTAATGAAATGTTAAGCATGTATTCCCATCTGATTTGGAATGTCATTAGGGAAATCGTCACATTACCTATAACATTTATTTTGGGGGCATGTTCTTCTATTTCCATCCATTAACTAAGAAAATAAGTAAAAATAGTGGTGAATGTATACTTATATAATAAGAATATATTTTTAAAACACTAAAAATATAATGTTAAACTTATAAATGGATTGTATATCCTGATTTGTGATACCCAATGTTAAAATATAAGATATCCATGGCGATAGGGCTATCACTTGTGTTCCTACTAATGAGATCCAGTATTAATCTCAAAAAATAAATTGACCATTATTTGATACAAACTATAATGACCCTATAAATCTAGACAAATTATTATATTATTTTAATCACAATTATCCATTGAATATAAATCAAGGATCATAATGTCTGGTGTCTTTAGAAGATTATAGACATAATAAGAAAGTAGGAACCAAAATAAAAACATATTTTATTCAATCATTATAATTTGATTCTCAACCCCTTTGTGGTCCTAAATATATATAGGATAACATGGGGAATACATTGGTAATGGGATGAGCATTAAATACCAACAAGAGAGTAATCATAAGACATGGGTTAGAGGGAATACTAGGATGACATAAAAAAGAAAGGAACATGAGATAACATATGAAATCATAACATATAAAACAAGGGATCGTGTAATAATGTAATCATAGTAACATAGAATGAAAACAAAATATGAAATATTAATGATTCAAAGAAAATTTCACAGGGAGTAACAAGAGTCAAGGCTAACCACCAAGATTGTTGAACAAGGAGTAAGATTCAAGGATAATCACAATGACTATAGCACATGAAGTCTCATGAGACTTAATATTACCCAATGAATTGGAGTGAGATCCGGGTTCTCCCATCATAACATTTCATGAATATGTGTTCCACATTAAAAATAATCATAATAGTTACATATAGAATGAAATATTAATCATAATTATGTCATAATGAATAATTTCTGGTCATAACATAAAGGTTTCTACAAAAAAATGATTTGATATTCTAGTGGACATTTATTGGGTAAAATAAGAAACTATAATGGTAAGTGATGTCATTATTCAGTAAAAAATTGTAAAAGTACTAATTAATAAACATTTGAAACAAAAAAATTGACTGCAGTTTAAGGAAAATATTAAATAGAATCTAAATCTAGAAATAAATAATCTTTTATATAAATCCAGAAATATTCCAAGATAGTTTATTATGATAATATGAGTGATTTTGGAAAAATAATTGTGTCATAAAAAATATTATATAGTATTCTTAGAAATGGCTAAGAAATTCGAATGTTTTGTTTAATCGGTCTTGGTTATCAAGAAGAAATGAGAAGGGATCCCTTTTAAAACATGTGTTTACCCATATAATAAAGATCTAATGATCTATTTAAATAAGTTTGGAACATTTAAATATAATCTAAAATAATTATATAAAATTTAAGTGCATCTAAATTATGGTAACAATAAGGAAATAATAACCTAAAGAAAAAAATGAGTGTTCAAGAGAATCCCTTACATTATGTATATAACTGTTTCGTACATAAAAAATAAAAAATTGGATAAAAAAATAAAATATATTAATCAATTAAAAAAATTATTCATGTATTTTATTTAGTTTAATATTATTATTTTCATTATTTTCTTATTTGATTGGTTATGAGATTCAATTTCGTCGTTTTGGAGCATTTCCTTCCTTAGTTTTCATCATCAGTTTACTTATTTACATGTATGAAAAATAATGTAAAATGATAGTGTATTTTCATAATTTATTTTATATGTTATTTATGAACATCCATAAGATTAAATGGTTATATAATTTATTTGGGTATTTTTTGCAGATGATGAGTCGTTCAATAATATGTTACGGATAATCATTTATATTATTTTTGTTGGTTTTAGAGCATTACAAACTAATTTTTTTCTAATAATTAATATTATGTATATATAATATCTATTGAACATTAAAAATGTTGAAATAGATATTTTATAATCTTTTGTAACCATAAAAATGATTTTATGACCAATGTTTACAGAGGAAAGGGAAATTGAAAACTCAACGTCCTTGAATGTGATAAATCAACACAACATAGACGATGTTTTCATTTTTTGTAGAAAAGAAGGGGGAAATGAAGAAGGATTATAGCATAAGAAAAATAAAATTATAGTATATATGAGATATTGGAGTTACCATATCACATAGATATGGGATTATGGGGAGGTAATAAGAAAATAAAATAAATTGGAAATAAATTAGCAGAAAAAGAAAGAGGTGTTTACCTCTTGAATTCATGCCCTGTATGACCTCATTGGGGATATAGTGTTTGGTTTTTGTTGAGAAATGTTCCTTCTAGATATATGGGAGATACTTATGCAGATTAGTGTGTTGAATTTAGAAAATTTTCAATTCACGAAAGGTTTTTAGTGAAGGTGTGGTTTTCATAAGGCAGTTGAGGGGCATTTTTTTCATTATTTTAGTCATTAGATCATTAATATCCCTCAAGACATTGAATATTTTTTGAATTAAAATTAAATAAACTAAAATAATATTGGAGAGTTTAATATTGTTTTCTTACATCTTTTATATATCATCTTTGATTCAATAATTCATTTATTTGTTAAATACCCTAAATTATTATATTTCATTATTCACTAAAAATTAAATAATTTTATAAATATCCAAAGAAAATTACCGTACCCATTTTTTGATGTGTATAATTAAAAAATGAACTATATTTTATAAAAAAGTTCTAAATATAATAAATATAATTTTTATTTAAAATCATCATTTACTTGGAAAATATTTCTTTAAAAATTATAAATGATATTATAAAAATTTGAAATTTTAATTAAAGTCTCATAAAATTATCATAACTAATTAATAAAAAAAAGATTTTTTTGAATAAAGATTATGAAATAAATGTTTCTTTAAAATAATTATATTAAATATAAAATTTAATATAATCATATAAAAAATCTCAAAAGTTAATAAATATATTCTCAAATATTTTTTTAATTATACTATGACATAATTATATCCTATTAACATTTATAAGATACAAAAATTTTATTTATACATTCATGGGTGAGGTTTCTATTCATTAAGACATATTACTATACCAAAGGATATTGTTATTATTTTGATGGTTATGATACTATTCAATTTGTATATGTTCCTTAACTTCTAGAAACACCACTTATTTCAATCCTTATTCCCATAAATTTTTTTAATTGTGTTTTATATCTGATTCTATGGGATTTACGATATATAACATAATTATAAGAATGTAATTTCCATTGATAGATCTTTGTGTTGTCACAAAAAACATAGAATGTGTTGAAATATAAAGTTGATCTAGATGTATATCATATATGATAAGATAAACCATTTCTTATGTTTTCTTATTTAATATTGTTAAAGAGAAAAAGAATGTTAAAAATTACCATATTATAAGAAACCAATATTTTATCACACATTCATGTTGGCTAAAAAAATTATATAAATGTATACTTTTCATGAAGTTTATGGAAAATTAATCACTCAAAATATTTCTTTAAAATTATCTTAATCTAATTTTTATCATTGGAGATTATGGTTTTTGTTGTAATTTTTAGTATAACACGAATATTATTTTTGAATGGAGATATTTAATATTCTAATGATTCATAAAAATAATAGGATTCATGGTGTGCACCGGATGGCCCACTTTGTATACAATATAGAGTTTCTTATAGACGTAATTGGTATATTAGTGGTTCATGGATCATATTTGAGTCCCCATTATATGAGTATGTCAATATACCACGCATATGAAACATTATAAATAGATGTCCTACTTATGAAAGTACAGATATTTACCTAGATAATAGGGTGTTGGTTAGGTATGTTTTGTATAATGTCATCGACTAGGGTATGGGCAATATATGATTTTTCTTCTCTCAGGATATATATGAAAAATGGGCCCATAATTGAGATAAACTATTCATGTGTGAGGATATCCCTAGATATTTTATATGTCTATTTGGATAAAGGATATGTAATATTAATATCGTAAAGGATGACTGACATGTGATGTATTCATTTATTAGTTCATTTTACACACTATTATTTTGAGTATAGATGAGTTGGATATGTGGTATTGACATTATTCATGTCTCACAGTCACTCAATGTCCTTAAGAAATGGAGAATATGAGATTAAATATTTTAATATGATACAAACCTCTAGTCACATGTATATAGTTATGTGTATTTTATAGTGATTAATCTATATACATTTATATCTTGAGTATCATTGACTTATTATTAGAGTAATATCTTTTAATATGTATATGAAATCAATGGTTATTAATTATTGTAAATTTAACCAAGGCTCATGGGGTTAATATTTTTGTTGACTGAATGTGGATTCAGTTTGAATTAAATATCTACCAAAAAAGTGTTTTATAATTAATCCAAATGGGTTTATATTCATGTTCACAATGTTTTTTGTAAAATTTTATACAATGTGAGGTAACATTTATCATTCATATTGTGTATTTGTTGATAAAAAAAATGATTTTGGGATATGGTTTAACAAGTTATTGTATATTAAAAACTAATGAGAAATATAATAGGGTTTATTATAATTTTGATCAAGTGGGTGATGATATGATATATTCCCTAATTCCATAGTTATATATGACATATTTTTTTGGATATATCATATATTTCATTAATAATATAATTTTCATGCATTACGATACATTATTACATGTGTTCTAAATAATTGAACCATTATCCACATAAACTATTATTTATTAATCCATTAAGAGTTGTAATTATGGGAAGTGAATTAATATTATAGAAGAACTGAACATTGCGATTATACAGGAGTTTTAATTCCTGAGTAAATAATATAGTATGGGGATCGTTCACATAGATTATTTTTACTACTTACATTTGATGGTTGTTTCGTGGGATCCATGTTATCATGGAAGAAACTCCTCATGACCCATTTCTCTCTTCATATTTTTTTATTTCATATTAATTTACTATCATACCATGTAGATTATATGAATCTCTTACAAATTTTGGTTGATTCTAGGAAACCCATAGATACCTACAGAGGTTGGTTTCTTTTCTTTACTACCTTGATTTTTTTAAAGGCATAATGACCATTTATTAAGAGAAAGAAAAAGGACAACAGAGCAGCAGATGGGGTCAAACAACGGACATGCCCTCATCCGCCAAGAGAAAGTCTAGAGATCATAAAAAGACATGTCATTTCCATAATCTGAATCACCAGCAGTCTCCCACTCAGATTGAGACTTGTCCCTATTGAGGATTTTCAAGAAATCCAAATCCACTTTCCTTGACACCTTAGACGACGATCTGGTAGACATAGTTCTAGGTACATTAGAATAATCCTTACGTGGTCTCCTCTTAAAGGGAAGACCCTCACTTTCAGTAGTCTTTGGATTGTCACTCAATATTTCATCCTTATAAGAGGCATGACCACCATTGCCCGAGACCCTGAACGGGGTATGCACCTTCCCCTGTTCATCTTCAGAATTGTTCCCCCATTTCTCAGGTAACTCAGATAACTGAAAATTATTCTGGATTTCATGTAGATAATCAACATGTAGTTGCACATCACCCTGATTAGATACATCAACCTAGTGAGAATCAGGGATCACCCGTTCTGGAGTCTGCATAGGGATGTCCTCAACTAGAGGAACCTCTTTAGCCAAATCAGATCGAGTATTAGAAGGGCCACTATGAGCCTCCTTCAGAGATTCATCAAAAAGAATCCCTTTACCATGATCAGGAGCCGGCTTTAGAATTGCATCACCATCATGAGCAGTAGACTTTGGAAACATCGAATCCTTCAGGTCGGACTTCCTTCGACAGAGGGCTGTTGAATGTCCTCTCACACCACATTTCCCACAAGACATATTCTTCCGGCATAACTCTAAATAGTGTCCAACAGCCATACATACATTGCAGAAAAGAGGCTTTTTTTCATACTCAACATCAATTTGAATGTTATCAGAAGGGGTGGAAAGAGTTACCTTTTTGATCAAAGTAGAACTAAGATCAACCTACACCGACATCCTAGCAAATGACCAAACCGAACCTCCTCAGTTTCTTTGTCAAGCCGAATGGGAGTCCCAATTGCCATGCCAATATCATGCAGAATTTTGGGATGCCAGAGGACCCAGTTGAGCCCATGCAGACGAATCCAAAGCTGAGAAAATGCATTTCGTGCACGCGAGACATTAAACTCTCCATATGGAGATCAAAGGTTTAAGTGGATCCCCAAGGAATGGTATTCTTTTATTTACAACATTTTTTTATTTCATGATTTACACAGTTTCATATTATAATTAATGGATATCCTCAAAAAAAGATATTTAATAACCTATTATTTACCTAGTAAATGTTTATAGACTCTAAAAACCTTCAAATTACCTTTATTGGATTATCATTGATCATAATAAAGTTATCATCCAATTGGATGTTGGATATCATGCAATAAAATAAAAATTCTATCCACTCATTCTAATATTGAAATGTTTACAAACCACTATGTCAATTTGTTATTTATATTTTTTATTTGGATTATTAATTTCTAGAATAAAAAATGAAAATGTCCATTCTAAAATCATTTTTTAACTTATGAAAAAACTTTCAATTATATATTTATGTAATAATGAACATGAAATTTTAAAACCTAATCCAACAAACATTATTTCCTATTTCATTTTAATAAGTCTTCAATTAGAACCAATGCATTGATTTCCCATGAGGATCCATATTTTTATACTTTTTAGTATTTTTTCTTTCACAATATAAAATTAAAAAAAATAGTAATAATGGTATACTAATATTTAATAGGAAATGTATTATTATATGAAAATAACATATATAACCTTATTACTTTTATCAGTATCAACTGATTTTATATGAAATTACACATTGATGATTAATTCCTCTATATAAAAATAGTACTTATTCCAAAAAAAGATAAAGTGAATATTGATATTGATGATTATGATAAATATGTATTTATATTATCATTTTCAGTGAATGATAAATTAATGATAATAGGATTTGAAATATATATAATAATTTTGTGAAAATAATTATTTTTATATAAATGTGATAATGAGGTCAAAATTTCTATATTATATATTTAATTTCATAAAATACGATTGAATGGGTTAGAATAATGATTTTTTGGATACCATTACCAATGTAGATATAGTCAGATGCACCATATATGAGTTACAATAATTACTAGATGTTCTAGAAAATGTCATTATATTTTTAAAATTTATTCGAACAAGACTAATGAAATATTATTTCCTCTGGGTGATCTAAATTTGAAATATTTTACACTTGATAAATATTTTAATATGATAATCACATATGGAATGAGGAGATAAAATACATACAAATAATAAAGAATATGATAATGTTTTTAAATTTTAAACTTTACCACATATCAATGAGTAATACAAATATATATCATGATGTTTTGGAAGATGAAAGAACAAAAAAATGATGATATTTTATCTCTACTTTTATGGTATATTGAGACTAGGTTGTGAATTTTTGAATGATAGCTTACATTAATGTGTTTCAAATGCGTAATTTCTAAATATAGTTGTTATAACTTCCTTATGAAAATATATGAAAATGATGATCATGAGGAATTAAAATGGTCTTTGAGGAGAAGGAAAAAAATATGTTCTATTGAGAAATAAAAGGAGCACACCCAAAAGTAATTCATTGATTATTTAAAGGAAAACTGGATTAACTCTTACATTAATTTAGGATTTATATTTCAATATTGTTGTTCTACATATGAATAATCATAATTTGGTCATGAATGAGACATTATAGGACATACCAATTTTTTTAGAAATTCCTCTTTAAAATAGACAGAAATATAAGATGGTGCTGATGATGAAACAAAATGGGGAAAATATTATTTGTAGATATTTATGTATTGTAAGAAGAATATTTATTAATATGAAAATTTAAAAAATGTCATAACATTTTCCATGCATTCAAATGATTATAACAGTAATACCACAAGAATAATGAATAATATTAAATAAATATATAGGGTATAAATGACTTAGTTACTTAATTATATCATCATTAATAATTAAATGGAATCAATGATTGTCACTATTTTAGAGGAAGATGAGAAGAAATAACAATATGAGAATAACAATTCAAATTTAGTTAATAGTTTTATCATTAATTAAGATAATCCATTAGATATATTATTCAAATAAAATTAATAAACTACATAAATATATCCTAAATTATTCTTGAAATTTATTAGAGGGAATTCCCAGTCCACATGGGTTGATGACTAGTTGCAGACATCATAAGAAATAAAGAGGGAATGATTTTTCCAAAAGAATAACTCATCATGAAAACTAATTTTATATAAAAGATAAAATATTTGGTAATACAGTAATTCTCTAAAAGGTAATTTACTAAAATGGGTCATGAAAATGTGTCAAAATATAATTTAAAACAATGTAATTAGATAAAACGATCAAAGAATCATCTTGGACACATCATGTAGAAAGTGGAACACATGATCCCCTAATCCCCTAAAACTAATAAAATATACAAATCAAGAATGTACCCCACCTCAAGTAGTTACCAATATAATTCATTTTCCTAAATATTATTTTATATAAAAGAAACTAAGGTAAATTGTTGTGTAAGAGTGGAAAATACAGTATGGATATCATTATGAATTTTGTAATTAAACTATCTCAAATAAACAAGTTTTTTTCAATTTAGAATAAAACATAACATGAAAGTCTTTTCAGAATTCATATGAAAATATCTACTAGAAAAAATTTCAATGGATAATATAAAATTTTATTCAAATATAATTAATATAAAAACATGTATAAGTATGTGTCTTATTAAAAATAGACATGAATATTCATTTATGTTAAAAATTAATGGATAAAAATATTAATCAAACACTACATTGTATAAATAATTTATGATAATATAACTATAGTTAATAATCCATGAGTTAGGTTAGTATAAGGATTGTAACACATCTCAATGAATTTATCACTTGAGGTGTACAAAAACTCAGTAGATCCCATGCCTAGATTCAAATGAGAGAATTTCAATGAATAAACCTTATTCCATTAAAATAGTTTATTTATTGTTGTTATTTTCATGATGGATATAGTTATAGATAATCAAAACCAAGCATGTGTTCTTCCCACCAAATTACCAAGGTTAACATATGATTTTTGGAATAAATTATTCATTCACGGGGCTATCAATTATTTCATTCTATGTCAATGAACAAAATCAATACATCCAATTTGAACTTAATCTCATCTTACTAAACAAGGCATTTCATTTGAAAAATAAAAATCAATTATCATTATGAAAAAAGTATCTTTAATTTAAAATAATCCCATTTCAAATCATTAAATATTTCATTCATTTTCAAGGTGTTAAAAACATTCTTAAAATCATTCATTTCAAATAAAGATCATTTTCAAAAAAAATCCAATTTTTTTAAATTAATTATCCATTGTTTTTCATAATGAAATACATTGAACTTTAAATCATATACCAAGAGATTAAATTATTTTATTAGAAATAAATCCTCTTCATCTAATGGATACTTGGTACCCTAAAAAGATGTTAGATTCTGATGAAAATTGTCATTGGAATGAACATTGTTGTATTACCACCAACATAAAACCTCTATAGTCTAACTGGGAAGAGGTTGAGAAACATAAACCAACAATTAGACCACACAAAAAATTGCCTCTAAAAGGATATTATCTAGTAGATGGTTCACCAAGTTTGTTTTAACAACATCTCCCTCACAAGTATTGTTCAATTTCATTCATGGGGTTTGAAAATAGGGAACTTCAACTGAAAAAAAGTGCACATCAAATAAGAATTGTTGGATCATCAACTTTATCAAGTAGAATTCCTGTAGTAAAGAAAAGAAACATATAAATTATTTGGAAATTTTTTTGAATTAGATCAAACAAGTCATCAGAGACACATTTCACTAAATCATTGGGTAAAATAAGGCTCGTTAATCTGGGACCTATAAATGTACAATAACATGCAAGGAATTTAGGAATTTTTTCCAAATTAATTTAATATTATATATATATTCATTACATTAAACTCTATGTTTAAATTGAAATATATAAAACTGTATTAGTTCCTTTCATTAAATGCATCCCTGAGCTAATCATGCATTACTTGCATAACAATGATTAAAAAAAATTTGACATAATATTAATATAATATTATTTAATCAGATAGTTATCAACTAAATGTTGGAATGGTGTGTATGAAAAATATTAACAAAATTTTGAAAATATATGATATACAAAAATATATATAACTAATTCTTTATTGAAAAAGTAATTAAAAATGAAAATAAAAACCATTTCAAAAAATGAGATTATTTTCAAAATATTATTATGCATGTATCTTAAATAAATTAATTAATGAAATAAATTTTGCTATATTATTATAAGGTAATTTATATTTTATTTATTCAATAGTATTTTTAAAATTTACTTAATGTGTTTTCATGCGAATAAATAACAGTAAATCAAATTTTATACTAAAAACACTATTTTCAAAAAAGCTGGGTTTTCAAATTTGGGGCAAATATTTTAAAATTAATTTCTACCCATTTTAAAAAATTCATTTGATTAAAAAATATTTATTTATTTATATATTAGTTTAAAAATATTATTAGGTTTTTTTTGTATTTTTCTAAAAATATTCATTTTTATATTTGTAGTGAAAAATACTGAATTTTAAGTGAAATTTGCATTTTTTTCAATTATTTGTAAAGTTTAATTATATTTTAAACTAATTTAAATGTAAAAATTGTTTAATAATAAATCCATTAATATTATTAAATTCAATAAAATCAATTCTACATTTAATTTCGATATAAACACATCATATAATTTTGTACATTTTCCCATTAAATTCTGAATTTCTCATCCAGTCTGCTGGAATAATTATGAGATATTATATTCAACCTCTATGAATAGAAATTGGAAATTTTGATTCCATATTTTTAATTATAACAATATTATTATCTAATAATAATTACCTAATTTTTTTACCAACATTAATTTGTGAATATAGTAAATATTAATTATCGTAGTGAAGATAAAATGTAGTTTATCGTGGGTAAAAATAAAGAGATAAGGGTTAAATTTACATATTATATTTTATAAGGTCCAATTCATGGTTATATATTGACCATGAAACGTATAAACACCATTAAATGTCCATTTGGGATGATTTTGACATAAAAAAATTGTGGGGGGAATCAATTCTTATAAAAAAATACAAAGTACGTCATATCCCTTAATTATTAATGGTCGTCCCTCTCCTCCCTTGTTCACATCGTCGATCCATTTTGGTTTTGAAAATTATTACCAAAATAATATTAAAACCCCCTCTTATCATCATCAAATAATTTTTATTTCATAAATCCATCCAATAATGTATTTTAATGCAGCTACAAGGAGGATACTTGAAGAAGAGGTAACATTCATCAAGGATATTTTTTGTTTTATTTCGTCCTCCACCCACTTCAGTTATTATTATACAATTATTACATAATAACCTTAAAATAATCCATACACTAAGATGATTTAATTTTAATTTAATGACCTAAAACCATATCGAATTCCATCAAATGGGATACGAATCATCATTACTGTGTACGGTGGATACCTCTATGCGAACCGAGGTTATTTAATAATCCATTAACACCTCTATATTTGTAAAATATTATTGGATTTATTTTGTTTATATTTTATATATTATATATATGATTTTTTTGTATTTTGAAGTTAATATATCATTCATAACTCTATCTTATCTATTTGTTGGAAATACCATATCTTCATTCATGTGTTTGAAGGGTTACCACCTCGCGAAGTGATACAATGTGTTCATACATTAAATAGAATGTTTTAATGAAGGTTTTAATGAATATATATAATATATATTACTCAAAATTATTATATAAAAATAATATATATCACTTACTTTTATTTCCTTGAATCCAACATGAAAATGGAAAAAACATTCATGATTATGTGTGGTTTATCCTCTTCATGAATGGTGTATTTCACTTCCTAAAACTAAATTTTATAGATAACAATAAATACATTTATACTAAATATATATATAATATATAAACCATGTTTTATATATTATATATTATTAAACTATGATATAATTAAGAGTACGAATAGATAACAAGTTAAAACATATATTAATAATGAAGCTTATATTTCCCGAAATGTTACTATAACATTGAATTATTATTAAAAATGTAATTAGAAGTCACAATGAAGTTAAATATGGTATGATATATATGAATAATATTCTATAATAGAAATATAATAACCAAATATTTATTATACAAGAGGTTTGAATGAGTATAATGGAAATCCATACTTGTAATTATGAAGAATGATTTTATGAATATGTACAAAATGGGAAGATATTTATGTGAGAGATTGAATATATTTCAAGAATATAGAATATTTTGTACATAGTATCTATGATAACTAAACTATTATGGTCCTTACATGTGTGTTGGTGTAATTTAATGAATACTTGTCTTAAAATATGTAATATCCTTGTATGAAAAGCCTAGGTTTCTATAATTGGAATTAAAGGAATGGTTTAGTTACCATTTTGAAACTAGAGTAAGATAAATTTTGTGAGATCCCTAGGGATATTTATAAGGAAATGTATAGGGATATATATTTTAAATATAGTATTTTCTCATGGACCTATACCAATGGTTTCCATAAATATTTTGTTAAATTTATTTTATACAGAAGCAATACCAACAGTCTTGAAAAAATATTTTTATTGGCTATGTATAGAATACCAATTTCTCAATAATTTTACAATAAATGTTTGCCCAAATGAAATGTATAACCAATGATTTTTAAATTTTTTTATTGGTTGATATTTTCAAAGAAATACCAATTGTTCCAATGAACATTATGTATAGATTTCTCAGTTAGGGTGGTATAGAAACATCTCTCTAAAATAATTTGTATATATTTTCTACACCAACAGTTTTAAATACAATTACTATAAAACTCACCCCAAATTACATTTATGACCTGCAACTCCTCAAATCTGAATCCTATCAACAATGAGAGCTTTTAGTGTGTTCCATATTCTTCACCGGATGTGGAGACCCATCCTTTTTTTCTCTTTTCATACAGATTCTATTTAATTATTTATTAGTGACTTCTGAAACTATCATCCAACATTTTTGTCATGCAGATTCACCAGATTTTAATTTTAGTTTCCTTAAAAAAAGTTATCTATGGTTATACTCTTAATGAAACAAAATTTTTCTAATATTTTTAGTAAAAGTATCTTTGTATTATATAAATAATGAGAATTTATAATAATATATGTCAATATATATTATTATACAGTGTTTATATGAGTAGGGCTTGGTATCCATTGTGTGAGGGAAAAGTGAAAATCATTTTTTTATTTTGGGTTTTCTTTTACTTCATATGATCTAATTTATTTATGTGTTTTTATTTGTTTCATTATTTAATGTTTTTTAATTCTTAAATTTCTAATTTTATTTATTGTTGTATTGAAATTTATGTTGTAAATCTTTATCCCAACTTAATTACCCCTTTTAAAAGTCTTGTTATTATAGTGATTATCAATTATATATTGAGATTTTCTTTCAGTGAGTAGTGAGATGATTGATGTGATATATTATATTCTACTGATTTCATAGATACGATTAATTAGAATGAGGAAATTTCATTATTTAATTAAAAATTCTATAAAAATTTTATCTGTACTAAGGGGAGGGCTGTCTTAACCTTTACGTTAGATCTCATATTATTTGGAAAAAGTCAGTTCACGGTTTAGATGATGTATATATTATTGCACTATATGATTTAAGATGCATTCCTCACATCATTTGATGTGATATTATTTGATTTTCATGTGTAGATGAGTAAATATATTTTGAGGAATCATTAATCTGAGCATCATTTCTGAGAGGACAATAGATAATGGTATCAACTTATTAATTATGTAAATGTTAAATGAAATATGATTTAGCTTGATATCATATAAATATTTTCATCATTTCAATTTTTATCAAAACATTGTTAATTTTATAATGGTATAAATAATTAATAGTATATACTCTAGTGATCCTCATAACGTTATATTTTGTTTACCAATTTTAGAATAATAACATAACCCCGTGGTAGATGTGATAGATTTTAATCTCTTTTTATTCTAAACTATATCCACTTAACCATCATGAATCTATTAATCATATTAAAAATGAGACATCAACCCTCAATAATACTTCTATTATAAACATCTAACAATTTTTCTCTAATATTTGATACAAATAGTTATAAATACCTAGTCATAACTTTATAAGCCTTGAATCCTCCATCAAATGAATATTATTCCATGAAAACCCAAAAAACCAATCTATATGATATTTATATATTTAACACATAGAATATTACACAAATTATTATTGATGGAGAAGATATTACATAATTTAAACCAGGAATCATCAAAATACAATATTTAGAATAGTTCAAACACATTATTAATATATTAAATTCCCTAATAAATCAACACAATATTTTATAAATAAAATAAAAATGATCTAACATAACCATTAACAGTACTCTACACTGCCACCTTAGCTTATTTTAAGTAAATACATGTTACATAACATATCACTGAAATTGTGATATAATATTCCACATTGATAAAACTATGTATATCTTTATACTTTTCCCAATAAGAAGCAATGTCTCTTGGTATCATGGTACATCCTTGTAACACTTGGTATACAAAAAATTATTTTTTTTGGAATGGAGTTAAGTATCATTTCAATTGTAATGTCCATATTTCTATATATAAGTATTATTATTTCATAAAAAATGATTTCATAAATGGTATAAATAGAAGAAATATTGTATGAAACGAACTGGCATAAAAATACAGAACCAAAAAAAGTGAAATGTACCATAAGGTCCTAGTTTAACACTAAATAGAAAAAATTGAAATGAATTAACCAGATGTCATGAAAATTAAATTGTACCAACCTGACCAAATTTTCCTTGAAAATAAATGTATAGAAAAAATCAAACCATTACACACAGAAACCTAATAAAACTAACACGTCATATCTATATCATCACCCAGAAAACACGACCCCACTAGTTGAATTTAAATATGATGACTTGATCTATCCCACATATACATGAGTAAACCTCAACTATACTAAAATGCATCATACAATACATAAATAAAAATAAATAAACTAAATTGAACCTAACCAAATGAAATTAAATACTACTAAAAAATGAAATCACTTGATTAATATTAAGTAATACCATAATATGTATACATAGACCTTAAAAAAACCAATCCCATCGAAAATAAATCAACTTGAAGCAAAAAAAACCTAATCAAACATAACTGATCAAAATGTATACTAATAAACTAGAAAATATTTAACCAACAAGAATAAATGTATTTAATCTCCCAATATAAAATAAAAAACCAAGAATAATAAAATTAATATATCCCAAAGAACACTAATAGAACTAAATAAAACATAATAAAGATGTATTAAGTAAATACATATTGAAGAAATATTATTTGAACATATCTAATCCAAACCTAACCAACAAAAAAGTTATATTACATATTTTAAGTAATTCAACCTAAGAAAAAAAATAAAAAGTGAAATATTTGAACTAGACCAATCCAATATAACCCAATAATAATAGAACCAAATTATAACAAATTTAACCAGACCATATCAAATAAAAAAAGGGAAAAAATTATAATTATTTTCCTAAACAAATCCTAAAATAAGAACCCAATTAACCCACTTTAAATAAAACTATACCAAATTGAAAGAAATAAAATTTAACTTAATGATACAAAATTGAACTAAAGATATATGACCCCAAATATATCCAACATGGAAAAATCAATAAAAATGACTTAACATAGACCAACTAAAACAAAATTTTAATGAACATAAATAAATAAAATTATCCAAAAAAAATTAAACTAAATCAAAACAACATGAAATAGGAAAATTTGAACAATCATGGAAAAACTCAAATTCAATCAACACAAATTGAATATATGAAAAATATATGAAATAATATGGTTATTGTGAACTAAGTCATTCCCAACCATCAAAACACAAGCTAAACCAAAATATCAATCACTTATATTATTTAATTTAATACAATGGTTTTTAATATATAGTATATTTATATATATATAGTAAAATGTTCTCTTATATACTGTGATTAAAATATAGAAAAGTGTTTTAGTTATGGATAAATGACCTAAAATGAAATATGAACCGTGTGACCGAATATAACAAATGAAAAATGACATAATCAACTGACCAAATTGAACCGAATGAAGTAACAAAAATTGAATTTTATATGATTTAAAATAGATAAAATCAATATCCTTTTCATGATAGACATGTTTATTTTAATGTATTGATTTTTATAGGAAATTTATTCTATTATTTGATCTTCATCCAACAAAATATAAAATTTAATTTTTATATCACTACATATTTACTATTTTTTACAATCATTATTACATATTTAATCCATATATCATATTATTTCTTCATTAGATTACACATTTGTTACGGATTTATAATTATTTATATATTTGTTTTCAAATTCATGAAAAAAATTCGTTGATGATATAAAATTAAAATTTTTAAGAATAATATTTGACTTATCAGAGAGATGTAGATCCCTCCATTGGTGCCTACTATGAGTATTTTAATTAAAATATATATCAGAAACATATAATTTCTTGGAATTGTTTTAACATTTAAGCAGGATCCACCAAAAAGGTGACATTTATTGTATAACTATCTTATTGGTACCACTTCTCAACTAAATAATATGTAGGGGTGGAAGTAGAGCTAAGCGCTCCACATGGAATACCTGACCAAACCTTATCCCTTACTTTTACATTCAATTTAGCACACATTCTAATCATGTTGTATTCTTGGAGGCACCTATCATTTTTATGGATTTTATGCTTTAACCACTATTTTTAAAAGATCCACCTCACATATATTTCCATTATCCAATTACTTCTCTTACTACCCATCCATATTATATAGTTCCACATATGTCTATTCCATATTTTTGGGCTTATAATTCCTTCTTCCTAAGAATCCACTTTCATGATCCTTTGACTTTTAATCCCACACATTATGAGCCTCTGGTGTAGATATTGACTCCCACTCCTTTTATACAAGTTAATGTTACATCACAGACTAGGGATCTAGTCTAACCTTTTTTTTACTGCCACATGAATATTAAAATAACCCTCATAAAATTTTTCACCCTAATTTATTTTCATTATAAATTATAAGGATATAATATTGGTCTTTTCATTGTTTGATGGATTACCAATAAGAGGAATGTGAGTACATGCATGCATGTAGTGTGGAATCTCCAAACACTAATGATGATGGATTACAATGAGGATAATCAAATGATTGAATAATGTGGATTGAATTTAAGTATTTTTGGGAGACTCTTCCCAATTATGAAGACATAATTCAAATTAGGACACTCATCTACAGTAAACATCTAAATAAAGTTTCATATAATTATTTCATGGTGAAGAAAATTCATTAGATTTATTTTAATAGAATTATGGTTTTTATGATAATCAATATTTTTTTACCATCTTCATTAGAATTTTCCTGATGGTGAGGCTGTGATGAAAACACAACTTCTGAATTACGTTTGTTGTGGAGGCCGAATAAGCACGAGTTTAATATAGGATGGAATTATATAGTAAGTGTGTATTTATAGGACACAATTATAATTAATTAGTGTCTAGTATTTTATTATAATGAAATTATTTCTTATTGGAAGAGTACCAAGTTTATGCTATTAAACATTAAGTTTTTGAATGAAAATTAACATTATATTCATTAAAATTTATTTTTATATTGTTGAAATTTTTTAGGTTGTTTCAAGATGCAATTAAAAAAAGGATGATATGAAATACCTCTACACATTGTGGTGGACTACTATTCTAGAAAATAACAAGATGATGGTATGAAAATATTTTAAGAAACATATTATAAAATAGTCTTTGAAATTTCCTTAAATTAAAATTACGATTAGTGGGGAATTTATTATTATTTCATATATATAATATTTATAACCCGTATTTTGTATAAATTTAAATTTCATTTATGGAGAGATGATATTACAAAATTAATGAATAAATTTATTTAAGGAAATCATTAACTTATCATGGTTAGCCTAATATTATCCATGTTCATTGAACAAAGCATTATATGTTTTGTTTGAATAAATTTAATTTCTCTAAAATTCATAAAGTTTCAATTGGTCATAAATCTCAATTATATTTCCTTAATATATTAATAATTTTACATAATTAAAATGTTTTCCAATTCTCATAAGGTTTTATCTATCTAAAATTATGTGTCATTTTCTACTTTTTGGTTGAGGGGTATTGATTTTTATGAATATTTATTTATGTTGTCTACCCTTATAATGCATTGATGGATTTCCCTATGGATCCCTCTCATAAAGACTATAACTAATTTCTAATTTTAATTTTCTTTATTCATCCTTTTTAAAAAATTTATCATGAATTTGGATTTATTTGATATATTGGAAAGGATCGTTGGACAGAATGTTTCAAATGATAATGATATATGACTATGTAAAATAAAACTACTTTAAACTAGTTTCATCTTTATGGTTACACATTCTACATTCTGAAAATAAATTTCTAAAATTTATTTTTTAAAATGAAAATTTAACACCATTTAAGGTTAACTTAATCCAACATGTAATAAGTGAATTCAAAATAGTTTAAAAAAATTTCAAGTTATAGAAAAACCCCACTTTAATTCAATAAAAATATTTCAATAAAAATTAAAAAAAAATTATTTAGAAAAGTGTCCATAAGTATTAATTATCTCACTATTGTAATGTATCAAGCGGGACATTTCCAAACAAATTTAAGACATAATTTCTTACTAACTCCTCTCACTTAATTGAAGGTAATCTCATCACCCATAAATTTTGTATCTTTAATTAATAAAAAAAATTAATATCCTTTTTAAGATTAGTAATAGTGTCTTTCTTTATTTTTAAAAAATAGACATCTTTGAAATATCTCTACTATTTAAATATTTTGGTGCTACATTATAATTTCCATAAATATTAAGATTCATTATTTTAAATTATATTAGTGAGTTTATAAACAATTATATGCATATTTAATGTTCTTGTATCAAGGGTTGCATGCCACACCATGAAATATTTTCTGCTTTTAATTTTTTAAAGGATATGACCAGAATGTATGACCATTGATTTTATGTGGACCATTATAAATCAACTATAATAATCCTCATATATAGATTATCCCTCCTCCATGGGAAACACATGAATCATTACATATTTATTAGGTACTCTTTTATAATAGTGTATTTGATGAGATGAAATCCTCCCTTGTGGTAATGGTATGGCTTTATTACATAACAATATCAATAAGTTTTAAATAAATGGATAATAATAAAATAAAAAAGATTGTATCATACCCAAACCTAACATAAATAACAAAACCCTATTTAATAAATATTAAACGAACCATATGGAGGAAAATAAAACTAATAAATTGAATGTATAAAAACTGAATCATGAAGATGTAAAAATTCATGAGGTAAAGTTGTATGATTGTGACCAAATCTGATTAAAATAAAATATACATAATATAAAATAAATTAATAAAAACCAGTGTAAACTGAATAACACAAACAATGACCAATCAAAAGTGAATCAAATATAAACGAACTATGATAAACTTAATTGAAATTAAATTATCCCAGAATAACCAACACATATTATACAAATAAATAAAATCATTCAATAATGTAAAACTTTTAATGAAATATGACCCAAGTATTCAACTTTATAAAAAATATAAAACATAGCTAACATATGATAAAAAAAATAGGAATATAATATACAGGTCTTAACTGGACCTATATCAATGAGAAATGAATGAATATGAAACTATATAAACCAATAAATAAAAATAAAAACTAAATCAATATATCATGAATCAATCAATAAAAATCACATCTAAATAAGTAATGAAAAAAAAATATTGATACAAAACTGAAATTACAAGAATCTAATGAAACTAAACTAGCCTAACTTGGAGAGAATCCAATATGAAAAAGAAAAAACTGAAATGTACTAGTCTATATATGTAATATAATTTGAAAAGAACTTGAAAAAATATCACTACTAATTTAAATTTATTTGAATTTAAATGAAATAAATCCAATAACATCTAATTAAAATAAATTACTATAATATAACACATAAAAAACTAAGTCATATAAGGGTTGAAAAAATGAAATAAAATTTAAATAAAAAGTTATAAAAAAATATCGGTGAATTGAAATAAATAAAAATGATCTAGAATAATATAAACATAATTAAAATGAAAATTAAGCCTAAAATATATAAATGGGATAATATTAATAGGAATTAAAAATAATTTAATGAAAAAAAATTAATTAAACTATAAATAACTAAATTTAATTAAAAATAACTAAATAAAATTATTCCATGTAAAACTAAACAAGAACAAGAAGGATCAAAACCAACCTAACTATATATAAAATGATGCTAACTAATCCTTGACCTTAAATAACTATATAAATAATAAATTAAATTATTTCTTATGTAGTTTTAATAAAAACAAACACCAATGTTGGAAATATGTTGTCACTAGTATCCATCAATGAAAATATTACCTTGTTCTTCCTTATTTTGAAAACATTCAAAATAATTAACTAAAAATTATAAAAACAAATACAAACATATCAAGAATACATTTGAACTTTCAATTTTACTATATTATACACGTATTTAATCATGAATAGTTTTTTTCAATAATGAAATTCCATTTAAAATATTCTATAATTACATTTCACTTTTATTCATGAAAATAATATATAAAAACAATAATCCTTACATTCAACTTTATGTTAATTTATAAAATAAATATTTAATCATATTCATAATTCATTAAAATTGTTATACAAAATTTAATTTTTGAAAAACTCATATCATACTAGATCAATGTATTTAATCAGTATAGAAAATCATATTTCATAATCGAGTATATCCATTTGATTTTAGTTATGAAATTCATTATTACAAATTAATTGTAAGTAATGGTTTTCTACATTAAATGTCATTAAATAAGGATGTTTTGAATATTTAATGATGCGTGGATTGAGAAAAATTAATATTTCCGAGAAAAAAGAAAAACAAATTGGATCATGGTAATTGAAATGACACCATAATAGAGTGTGTGGTTTACTTTGTTGATTTAAAATATTAATATATCTTATAATAGTCCATTTATATTTGTTATAGAGTTCTTTTGGGGAACATAATGACCAATAAGATAACAAATATGGGCCAATAATTTATTCACATAAGCTTTTGGAAGATGAGAACCGTAGAAGAGTTCATTGTTGACTATGGAAGTGTATTGTTCTGAATGGATTTTAGACCACTTCATGATCGAGTTCTGATAGAATCGAGTTAGAAAAAAAATCATGGGAAACACAAGATCATGATGAGGAATAAGAGGCCAAAAAATTGTCTTATATGACCATTAATGAAATCAATCGTCCATCGATTAATTTATGAAATTTATGGTTGTGTTATGTCCATCACATCTACCAGATTCCACCATAAAATGTCATGTATATTAGTTGATGATTTGTAAAATATATCATGCACTAGGTAGTGGTTATAGTTGGGGTCAGGATGATGAAATTCTTGGTTATGGTGATGGAATTAATAATTATGAGGATGATGGTGAGAATTATGGTGAGGTTGACATTAAGGTTTATTATGAGGATGATGGCAAGGATGATGGCGGTGAGGGTGATTGTGATGAAAAGAATATTGATCCTTTACATTTATTATTGATATTTATGAAATTTTATATATTATGAATAGTTACGAAGGGATATATGTAATTTTTGGAATGATATTTCTTCACTAACTGGATGAATTAATTGGTTTCTTATGTTATCATTGTTTTTATATTGGTAAATGATTTTTTTCTATAGGTAATTGACCTAGGTTGTGTGGTACTATGATTTATGTTGTTTTTTTATATTTGTTTATCCAGGGGGTGTTGTAGAATCTGAAATTAGGGGGTCTATATTAATATTTTCAACACTATTGTCATATATCTATACTAATAGTTATGATAATATTGTTGGTATAGGCCTATAAAAATGGTTCTTCCATAACCATTGGTAAACTAAAATTCTAATAGCAATATTCCAATATTTCACTAAAACCCTTTATAATATGCATACACAAACAAATAATTAGGAAATGGTCATGAAATACATTAATATAGGATATTTCCACCATTTTCCATCCCATATCAAAAAAATCTAAATTATTGATAAAGCCACAATTTCTAATAGTGAATGTCCCTAAGGATTAGCCTAAGGATGATTCAATGTTTTGGAAAATGTCCTATATTTTTTTAATACATATAGTGAGTGGTTTCCATGAAATTGAATCAATTTTAGGACACTACAAGTAGACGAGGATCTAGAATAGTAGTACCTATATGTAATATATTCACAAAGTTCATATTGAGCTGGATTTTATCCTCACTTGGTGAATGAAAATAGACCTTGATAATATGGTTTTTCATTCTGAAGTGGTATTATTTGGATATTCAGAAACTCATTATCAACCATCATTAATGATTTATATAGATGATGATCATGGATGACCTTGGTTAAGCCAGATGTATAATAGTGTTAATGGAATGTTTCATGATTTAGACTTCCTATAAGAGATTTAATTTCATTATTATGTGGGTTTATTCTATGATTAGTGTAACTAAAACAATGATTTTTTGATTTAGTCCATAGATGGAACAAGATAAAACTGTGTTTATAATTAATGAGAATGAAAATTTGCTAATGAGAAGAAATATGGGATGATGCATAGAGTTATGAATGTTGTAATTATTCCTAATAAATATTTGTGGAACATGATTAACAATGTCTACCATAACAGAATCACAAAACAAAAAAAGGTAAGGAAAGATTTATCTAAGAATTTGGGCAGTAGAGACCATGGATTAATAAAGATTCAGTATCCTATGTTTCAATAAGGCGGGAAAAATCATCCAAGTGGATTTAATAGAGGAATAAAAAGATGTTTTGTCTATTGATAATAGTGACCAATATAATGTAACTACAAAAAGAAAATGAGATTTTTAGTTATTTATATATATGAGAATAATAGGCTCCCTAGGATATCATCGTCTTTTAAATTTTTTAAATGTTTATAGTAGAGTAATTATTCAAATTGATTTCATATGGGGGAATCACAGGAAGAAAATCTACAAGCTTATATGAGTAATGGTTATATTGTTGATAACAAAGATAATTCAAATGGAATATGAATGGAGATTGGTATAAAGAAATAATATGATAAATCATAGTTAATGGATTAATGAAGAGGTGGAATTGTGGAACAATTATATTATTGGAATTCAGGGATGATTCTATATGAATCCTGAAACATATATGGATTTTCATTATAAGTTATTTGTTTTTTATTTTCATGAATATTTTTAATAGTAATAATAACCTAGAATAATGATTAATTGGGGATATAATTTTTAATGGAAAAACATTATTAATATATTATAACCCTTAATATCATCCTAAAGTTGATATAATGGTATTTATTTTGGACATAGAGATAGTTGATACAGATAATGTAAATTGGAAAATATTTATAACCTCAAATATGATAATTGGTTTATTGATAAAGTTTTTTATGAAGTAATTAATAGAGATTACAAATTTTTATGATATAGGTAATATATCCTATAAATATTATTTTATATAAGGAATAAGGAAGAATTTGTGTTTTCAATGAGGTTTTTCGGTAACTCATTTTTCATGATAATACATTGTAATGGTATTCACATTTTTGAAATGTGACAATTAATAATTATTTCAGGCCATCTGGAGGATTAATGAAATGGTTTATGTTAAACATTGATTACGGTTTTAGAAATTAATGTGTTATTTTATCATATGACGAATAATTAAAATTTTATTACATATGTTGAACATTTTTTCTTGATAGTATTAGAGGGAAATAATTATCATTCATTGAGGATCTTATGATGCATTTTTACTTCAGAATTTAAAAATTCAACTTATTTTCTTAGAGTAAGAGATGTAGTGGAATTTGATCATGACATGACCAATATGGGTGATTGTGCATAGTAAAAGGATTAAAATCATGTATATATATATATATTCAAATCCCCAACATTATAAAAACTTATATTGAAATAAAATTTTATCATATTATCATGGTTTTTGATGATATTAGTGGCCTTTTCACACCTATTTGGTTTGTGGTTTGTGGTTTTAACCACCTATCGATCACCCAGTTTCTTATGGTCAATGACCATTATCACTCACTATAATTATTTACACTTGTCTTCCATGTCCAAATATTCAGTTCCTACATATGTTCTCATATATGTAATCCTAGTCTTGAGTTACATTAGTTAAAATTTATGTTCCCAACCATCTATTTTAAGGGAATTATTATTATTTATTTGGATGATGTCGGTCTCTATGAGTTAATTTTTTAATTTTAGAACCACTGTTTAATGAGATAAATTTTTGTGGAGAAATTCATTTTAAAGGTGGTATAATTTAACACCAAAATATTTTATGATATTTTGAATTAACTTAATCATTTTAATATTTTTATTTTCCAGAAAAACTATATTTATCTTTAGTTACATGAAACAGGATGCTTTTGTTTCACTCCATGCAACACTACGATTATCATTCATTACACCCAACTCAATTTTAAATCAAAACATGAAATTTTTTAAATCATTTATATTTTTTATGAAAATTACCACCTAGCTATTGGATTGGTGGGTGTGTCTAATGTACCAACCCGGTTGACACTAATTTTGTGCCCTATGTCAGCTTTACTCATAACCGTAGATGTGCCTCCCTATATATGAGAGGTTGTCGACTAGTAGTTAAGGTCTAGTAATACATTTGAATAGACACTACCCTCTTTATCATAGTGATCCACAATAGAATAAATAAAAAATAATATAATTTATATAATTCATACCCAGGAATCACAAATCCATTTCCGAAAACTACGTACAATCTCACAAAAAAAATATAAAATATGATATGACATGTAATACAGTTCAATGTGTAAGGGACAACAACAATATATACTACTGATGGATCCCCAAAATATTAATAGACACCAACTTAGGATCCCTCATCGATGCACATCCCTAATCCCTACATCAACCCTCTACCATAGGTCAATTTACGTTATCCTAGCATAAGAAAATGATGTCTTCTAAGGGTACCAAATTTCAACCATAGAAGGATGTGATTACAAAATAGTAGGCCACAACCAATTATTTATACAAAATATATTTTATACATGTACATAATGAATAACATGATAACAAAAACAAAAACTATGTTCCATTAATTAGAAATTTTCAATTTATCCACTTTCATTATTTTTTATATGGGTTCTCAAATTTCCTCAAATACACTTCGTCCTTTTCTGGTCATATAAAATAATATTAAGGAGAATGAATCATGTTTCCTACATCACTAGGGAAAAATTAAATAAAAAATAACACTTACCACCAATATTCAGTCTACGTATTCATATCTCATGCATTCATTAGGGGATTGGGGCCCCAGTCTGACTCCCTGGCCAATGAAATTTTGGAGTGGGTCTTATACCCATAGTCTTACCTGAATGATGGCTATAGTTCATCATGTCCAATACCCCACACATACCATAAATCCATGTGCACATGTTTCTTCACTATTTAACACAAATAACATTTACAAACCATAAACTATTATCATTTATACCATCTTCAAGCCTTAACTCATTAACAAATTTTAAATTTCTATGCCACAACCAATTAATAAATTTCCTATTTATATTATTTGACCCATTAGAAACATTTTCCCTTTACATTCATTAACATTTTAACACATTTACAATTTACAGGACATAACCCATTTAACTCAATCACATTAAACCAAACACCCCCTTTTTATATGTCAACAACTGGAAGAAATTATAATTTGATACATTTTATAACTTCTTCCAACATGATAACATAGTTATCATTGTTCTATTGAATTATACAATAAATTTATTTTTTACCAACCCACTTCCACATTAAATGGAATGAAACACCCCTTGGGTGGAATATGGAAAGATTTTTTCGACCTCATTATATCCCATGGGAATAATGCATGGTTCAATTCATCATTTGGAAAACCAAATTAGAAAATCAAGCTATGGGAAAAAATTAAATTAAAATTACACAAGCTCAAAACCACATACACATAAATCCAACCACAAGGATATCTGACATATCTTAAAGATCACCTACCATGATTCTATAGATGATTTCTCACTCATCCTTTTTGTAGGATTTTAATTAATACATCCATTGAATCCCTAACCTCTGATCCAGATGAAAAAAATTGTTTTTAGTGCTGCATAAGAAGAAGAATGATTCAACAATCCCTAATATATAAAATTAATGAATAGAAGTGTTAGGCCTTGCAAAATAATCAATCCTAAATCAATGAAACTCTAAATGGATTATAAAAAGAAGATATTGTCCCTTGGGATAGTTGTGTGGAAGGGTTCTTCACCCTTGGGTATTGTATAAAGAAAGGGGAGGAGAATTGGGTAAGAAAACTTAAAGTCTAGGGATGAAAAATGGAAAATTCACCCATATTTAATGAGGCACATGGTTATATAACACAGTTTAAAAAAACTTTCACCAACATTTTCCCACCATATGTCCTAGTGGAGTAAGGTTTCATGATCTCCTAGGGAGCCAACATAATTTGAAAAAATGTGTCGTGACCATGCAGGATGGCTCTATCTTACCCCACAATGTCTTGTCTCTCCCACTGCGTTTGTTTTCACCTATTGTGTACAACCTCATCCAGGAATGCAATTTTAATGTTTATTGTTACTACTAACCAATATACAACCCTGAAACATGCATTGGATGAACCATGATTCAGTTATTTAATGACCCAAACCCTCGAGACACCCCTGATCCTCCCCATAAACATAGGAAACATTCATTAACAAATATAGATGAATTTAAACCAAAATTTAAAAAAGAACCTAAAACATTATATATCCATGATCATAAAACCACTCCACCTTATAATGGATTATCCACGAGATGAACTCCTAAATATTGTTGATATTCCACGGTAAATAAGTCAGGCCACTAGAACCACATAACTTCCTACCTCTCCCATTTTTTCCCAATATGTTTCCATGATACCAAACCACTCAAAATGGAACAATTATACATTGAAAAACATTCTCACTACAATTAGAAATAAAGACCAGGTGATCCCCATAGAATAATTCATCCTCAAGCTCAATATCAGTAGCTACTATGACATGGGAATGTTTTGGATGATACTGTAAAGGCTATGACGCATGGAAAACCTCATGCATACCATTTCACCTCAATAGAAGATCTCATCTGTATTCTACCATTCTAATCCATTACACATTCTCAAATGGACCAACATACATGGGTGTCAACATAACAAGTTTTTGAATTTGATGGTGACCCAACCAGGGAGAAAAATGAAAGAACACATGGCCACCCACCATAATCTAAATAGGTCGACATCATCGATCAACATATGACTTATTCCTAATATGATCCATAACCATACATCTCTGAATCAACTGAACCTATTATGACATCTCATATAAGAGACTCGATCCCAAAACTCTGATTCCACAACCTCCATAGGACATAATGGTTATCTAATTATCCCACCATAGAACACCTCATATGGTTCCATATGAATTGTCATATGCTAAATATTGTTATAGGATAAATCAACATGTTCCATGTGATTCCCGCAAGATACAATAGTTTCAAGTAAACATACATTCAACATATCCTCTAGCACCTAAATAGTACGTTCATATGGACCCTATTTCACTAGGAAAAACAACTATTGAAAAACACTTGGGTACCATGAGCCTTTTATAACACATTCTATTAAAATGAAGTAAAAAACAAGATCATGACCGAAAACTATAGTCTATAGAACCCCAGGAAACCATATTATCTCTTGAATATATGGATCATCTGACTGGTCCATGGTGAATGTCTCTCATATCAGTGATCAATGTGCAAACTAGGTCAAGCGACTAATTACTTCCCATATCACATTATTCTTACGAGTAATACGTAGAAGAATTACAAAAAAAATACATCCTGAAGGCATCCAATTTTCCTTCCAAAATGATAAAATTCTATAAAAGAGAACTCTATCACTCATGGAAATACTTTACCTTTTTAGGTTCTTAGCATCACATCATGAAACCAACCATCGTTTCACCCCGAGTGACCAATACTATCTATGTAGATTTTGATGAATTTTGGTTAAACCATGGTTAACCACCCTCTTTAAACCATGAGAATCATAAAAAAACTCTTCCCACATAAAATTATGAATGAATTAATGGCCAAACGCATAAATGATCTCATAATTATAAATATTTGAATCAGAAGGTGACTCTAAACCATTAATACATTTCATTAAGTGAAATCTTCTCAAATCCTCAAACTGCATCTCCACGACCCAACTCAAAAGAACAGACTCTACCACCATGGTTGTGAGTGTCATCTTCCCATATCCATCTTGAAACTATATGTGTATACCAAAAAACAACTTCATCCTTAACCACATGGAACTATATTCTTAAATAGAATAATTTTGAGTCTTTATACTCAATGAATACACTACACTATTTTCCTTCCATGGCATGTACACTGTCTCAAAATATAAACACTGCATGGAATCAACCCATCATCACTGCCAAATATATTAATAACAATAATAGAATATTTACATATGTATTTTATGATCAATATATAGAATAAACCTTCCACCTAACATACAATTCCACCAACACATTAAACCATTAACTACCTTGGCCAATTCATCATCATGTGTATGCTTATTTTCTTTATGAGTCCACAATATTCATGAATTGTACACCAAAACTCTAACACCCTACATAAACACACTCCTGATTTGAACAACATTTACATCACAAAGGGAGGTATAAAATTTACCCAACTAGAGTATGATCAAATTTGGTGTATTAATTAAATAGTTATGTAACTATTGGAACTAATTATCGCACTTCCCATACCATTCAAACATGACTAACTTCTTGTTAATTCCACAATGTGGTGATAATAAAGGGGCGAAATCATTTAATGGACCTTACATCATTGTTATTTATACCCAGTAATAATCGAATATCAATATCAATATTGGTATTATCCCATGACATAACTACCTACACTTTTTATGGGCCAACTAACACACCTTCCATAGATATTATTTAAAGATGAAAATATACCTTGTTAATCAAAAAATAATATCTAAATTAATTTGATTATATCTTATACAATCTTAGTGTATTCATAATGATTTCAATATGTTTTTTCATGATCTTCATGAACTGTGGAGTGCATCGATATTTTATCACAATAAACAAATACAAAGTGATCATGGTATGGGTGAAATATTTAGTTTATTAGGGTCGTAAATATTTCATGAAAATTGGTCAACCTAAAAGACATCATATAAAACTAATGTAAACCATACATGCAAGATAAAGTAGTCCACGGTATATTATAAGCTCTCACCCTCACATTATGATACCTGGATATCAAATAAATTTTGGAGAATACATAAGAAACTCTAAACATTGTAAAAAATATAACCAATTCATGGAAGAGGATAGCAGTTCTTAATGATCATCTAATTCATCATATGATAATAAACAATAACCAATATGTCCTTTAAAAATTCATAGTAAACAAAACATGAGATCTATAAGGTGACGTACTCAGATGGATAAATCATTTTTTAACCAAAAATATGTATTGAGTTTTATGTTCTGAATGTTCTTCGGCTTCCAAACTATATGGTTTAATGGAAATAGGTTCATCTCCAGGAATAGAATCTATCATGAACTCAACATCTCTCTCTATCTATAGTCATACTATGTACTCTGGAAGCACACACTTAAACTAATCCACTATAGTAGGAATGTAAAGAAACTGAAATCAACATTCATCAACTGAAAAACAAACCAATTTGGTTATGATCTCACCCAACTACAGATTAATGGTCCTTGCATGACCATTCAAGATATTACATTCCCCATGGAGAACATAGGTATTTTACAAAAGGGATGTGAATGTTACCCTATGTTTGTTACAATCAGTATGGGATTGATACATTACCCATTAATCCGTCAACAATTTCAAATAAAAAACCTACAGCATGAGCATAAACAAGTCCCACATGAAATGGTACCCACCAACCTCAAGAGTAATATTTACAATACTGGGAATTATTTTATAGTCCTAATGATGTATCAATGAACATAACCCCACACATATGATCCACCACTATACCCTGAATATTCACAAACAGAGCATTTATAAAATATTTGGAAGAATAAATATCAAATAATGTACTAGAAATCATAGAATAAACATGAATCTTACCTCAAATAGTCGATGGTCTATCCTTGCCACCCCCTGGTTCACGTTGAACATCATAAATCCAGAATCTCTTATTACATGTATTAGGGTCTATGTTAATATTGATTCACTACCCTGTTGATATGGGTTCCCTTGTCCTGGAGGACCATATGAACTACCTAAATTGGTAAAGATAGTAAAACTCCAACCGCCTCCTTGGTATGGGGTAAACTAAAACCATCATATAATCTTTTTCCTCTATGATCCCCCATAATTTCAAAAATTTAAAGGGTTCCTACTGATCCTCTATAAAACCCCCATCCTATATCATGCCTAGCACATAACTAGTGGTTAGGGATTATATGCATGCATGTGTCCCATCCTACCGCATAGATAAAAAAACTATTGTTCACCACCCTGAGTAGTAAATCCTCTTCCCTATATAATATTTGTACCACTTCCACAGTGAAAATTTTAAAAAAGGGTATTTCTACCAAGGAATTCTTCACCACTAGATCTCCCAACTAGAACAAAATGTCCAACACCAAAATCCTCTATTAGTTTCACTTCAAAAATAAAGTCATTATATACCACCACATAAAACATATTTAAACTTAATATATTCACCTGGGACATGATCTCATGTCTAATTCCATCTAAATTTTTTTTCTATCTAATCATAATACCATGTTAGTGTTGGAACAAATCCTTTCATGTCCTTAAAGCATCCATCATAATCCATCATTGTCTTAGTCCTGAGGGTAATCTTCATAAACTTTATATCCTTCTCTTATATCAAGGTATCTAGATATGAATATTCTATAAGATTTTCCTATAAATTTTTCCATTATAATCCCTCTATTTGATCAGTATGATCAAGGATATCGCAGCAGTGCTTCATCGGTCCTCGAAATGTGTATCCTTCCATCTTGGCCTTCTTCTCAAGATGAGTCTCATTATGTCCAAGAATCATATATATTGAATATATCTTGAACCCCATATCTTGTGGTCCACACTCCAATGAATGATATATTATACCATAACTTAAACTATATATTCCAAGAAATCATTCTCAACAAGACTTTCCCTAGGTCCCATTCCAACAATATCATCAAACGAGAAAAGTTATAATTGATATACTCATCCCCTCTATTACCCTATATCACCACAGTTTCCTACTCATCTGCTGATGAGAATTGCAGACAATATCATTATATATCTCAACTAGAACATGTCTTCATGGTGGAATCACTCTATAATTCCAAACACATAAACATACAACGTAATGTTTCTACAATTATTACAAAAAAAGGATCTTTATAAGACATAAACAATTCATCATTCATGAACTAGACCAATAGATATAGTCTATATCTATCACTAGCCTCAACTACATGAAGCAAGGGTCTTGATTAATTTGGGGTAAAATATCTTACATAAACACAAACCTTTTATCAGTCACCCATTTTATCCATTTCATGTTAAAAAAATAAATAAATATCATTTAAGAAACATCGTATATATCAAACATGTGAAACAATATTTTCAAAACATTTATGAAATTTCATTAATATGTTTTCCTTAACTATTCCATTACATTATTTCAATTTTCACAATTTGATCATAGGTATTAGATACCATTTCTTTAAAATTTCATGTAATATGTAAGTCATTATATTCCTCAAATTAAATATGTACGTCCCATGTGTGTGACAAAAAATGATGAATGTCACATAAATCCATATGTGATAAAAATGATACATTTATACACAACTTCATTCAATTTTTTCCATAGAAAAAATACCATAAAATAGTCACATCACATTTCCAGTGAAAAACATTAGGCGAAATATCATCTAACCATTATAACAAACATCAAGAACAACATTTCCACCTTGGGTAATTAATTTTACCCCCATATATGGGTTATCTACTAACATTAAAGACCTTATTTCCAAGGCCCAAGAACTACTAATATCTAATATACCATTCCCAATAGTAAAAAATAGAAAATAAAACCCACCCTGATACAAATCTATAACATCCCGAACCAGGATCCAATAATATAGTGCCACAATATGGTTCAAAATATTTCCTTTGGTGAACCTCCCCATATGCTAGAGGATGTTGACTAGCATCGAGGATGTAGTGATACATGTGGGGATAATGTACTCTATTTTTCTTGTCAATCCACTAAAAAATAAATACATATTAGTAGAAACAAGTTAAACCAAAACCATGAATCAGAAATATATCCCACAAAACTAGGTAAAAGACAACATTTAAAAATTAGATATATTAATGCATGTATTACTGTGCCACATATAGGGGAAAACGAAATAAAATGAAACTAAAGAATCCCCAAAATAGGTCCTAAGTCCAATTTTGGATCCCTCATCCATGAACGTCCTTGATCCCTAGATCAACCCTATATCATTAGGCCATTTCCCTTTTCATGACCTGCAACCATAAATGCTTCTTAGATACCCAATATCAGCCCCATCAGGGTGTGAGTAAAATTTAATTAACCCCTACCAATAGTGTCTATGTAGTATCATGTTAGAAAATATAGTGTTTGAAGGTATATAATGTATAACAATGTAAAAAATATATAAAAAATGTTTCATTAATTAACATGGTTCACATTAGCCACATTCATTATTTGTTCCATGGGCTATCCCATTACATAAAATACACATAGGCCTATTTTGGTCAAACAATCTATCTACTATTAGAAGGAATCATGTTCCCTACGTTCCTAAGGATAACATTACATAAAATAATGCATAACACATACCATGTAGCCTTGGTCTAGGTATTCATATCACATGCAATCGTTACATACATAGAGCAATGGTATGTCTCCCTAACCAATATATTTAGGGGTGGGTATTAGAGCCTCAATACAAACCAACCTATGTGAACATGGACATAATTTCAATTACATATTCATACCACTAATCCATGTGAAGAGTCTTCTTTTAGCATTTAACACACATTCAATTTAAAAATCGTAACCCATCAATATTTTTTCCATCTTCAAGCCTTATCCTATTAACACATTTATTATTTACATGACTTATCTCATTAACAAATTTCCAATTTACATGACTCAATATATTTAATACAGTTAACATTTAAATTCCTTAACACATTTACTATTTAAATAACTTTAACCATTTTACTCAATCACAATATACCAAACCCACCTTTGTGCCACGTTAATAACTAGACCCAATTTTTATTAGATTAATTTCATAACTGATGTCAAAATTGTTAGATAAATATAATGGTTCTATCCCATTATCACCTTAATTATTTTTTTAACAACCAGCATCCATGTCCAAAGGAGGGACATAACCCATGAGTGTCTCATAGCTCAATCTATTCAACATTAAGGAATCCCAATAGAATTTTGAGGGGTATACTCATTATTTTACCGAATGATTTAAAAATTCATAGAAATGAAACCAAATTTTCAAAATAATGTAACAATCAAATGACAACATAAACATAAATCCATCAGCAAGACTATGATGTATAACATGTAGACCACCTACAATAATGTTAAAAAGTATATAAAAATGGTTTGGAACCGTTGGTATAGGCCTCCAAACCATTGGAATAGGCTATACCAACACCTTAAAAGACTATTAATATATCTTCCATCGATATAAGGCTATACCAACAGTTTAGAAAACTATTGGAAATGGTCTATACCAATTTTTATCAAAACCATTGGTATATGTAATGTAAAATATAAATTCCTTGATGAATTTAAACCTAGAATCATCGACTTTTATCTCAATGGCATAACCAAAAAAAAATAACTTCTGTGAACAAAATATAATATATATATATATATATATTAAAAATTAATTTTAATTTTAATTTATGAAATCATAATTGTAATATAATTCATCAAAAATATGAATACATATACCAACGGTTTTAAAAAATGATTTTATATGAATTTTTTTAATTTTGGAATCTATACCAATGGTTTTTCTTAATCCATTGGTGTAGTTATGACATATTGAAATGGTTTTGTTCAAAACCATTGGAATAGTGTCTTATTAAGTAATATATACCAATGATTTATTATAAACTGTTTTTATATCTATAACCTACACACAATTTTTTTTTAAACATCGGTATTGGGTATTATTATGGAATATAAACCAGTAGTTTGGGAAAATATATTTTTTAGGGTCTCTATATGATTCCATTGACAAAAAATTTCCCTAAACCATTGTTACAATTCATTATCTATTTGTCTAAATTCTTGTACCGGTGCCTCAATTATGTATTTATATACTTAGTCATCCTTATCCATTGATTAAAATATTAACACTATTCAAAAAAACCTAATAACCACTAAAAAAATAGGGGTTTGGTAATTCAGAATAAAAATAATGATTCCAAATGCCCTAATACATAATTAAGGAAGGAGAAGAAGTGTTAGACTCGCCTGTAACTTTTATCTTCACCCATTGAAACTCAAAACAAATTATAAATAGAGAAGTTCAGTCCTTTAAATGTTTGTGAGGATGGTATGTTCACCCATGGTAGTAGAATGGGAAGGATGATAAGGTAAGGCTGATTAATGCTCGAGGGGGGAAATGTTAAATTTTCCCATAATTAATGTAGAATTTGGTTTGGCCTCATAGTTGGTGAAACCTTGAACCAACCATGTTCCAACCTATATATATGAGTGGGATATGTCACATTGTATCATAGAGAGCCTACCTGGTTGGAAGATAAATGTGTGGTAACCATATGGGATGGATATGTACATGCTTGCATGGTTTCGCATCCCACTTATATGATTCCACCAACTATGCTCCAACTTCACTAGTAATAGACTAGTAAGGTGAATGTTTACTTATAAAAGTGTGAAAACTGTGAAAAAGTATTGGATGTCAGGATTTCTTTTATTTTGTGTCCCAAATCATGTTAGACTCCCCTGAGGCACCATTTTAAAATGGAAAATATTTCTTTAAAAATCTGAAGGAATTTAAACAAGAATATATATAAGAACATGCCGCATTAGAAATACCATATAGTACAGTATTAGTATGATTTTGTAAATTATGTTAATAAGTGTTATAAAAAATTATATATAACAAATTTATTAGTGACCAATTAATTTTAAATGAAAATAAATACAATTTGAAAATAAAGTAAGTCATATTATAAAAAAATTACTTTTATGTAGATATACGAATTTTTCCTCAATAATTCAAAAGAATCACTTTTAGTGATTTTTTTAATGGAATTATTATATTAATTATTTAATAAAATGTTTTATATTCATTGTATTTGTTTTATATTAAGGTGATAATAAAGAGAAGGTTATTTTTGTTTAAATTGATATTTTCTAAAAATAAGTTTTGTTTCCTTTAGAACACATATTTTAAAAATACTTTTTAAAAAAAATTTAAAATCTATTTATAAAAAGACAAAAAAAAATTGAAATTTAAATATAGAAATTATCTTAGGGTAAAATTTTATGAGTATTCTAAAAATATTAATTTTACTGATGATTCATAAAAATAGAATTATAATTTCAAACATATTTTAATATAAATTATTTATGGAGTTAAAATATATTTTAACTTGGTTTTCCTGTAAATTTAGTTCAATTATAAATCCATTAATAAAATTTAAGCCATTGGACTCATTTTTATTTTGAAATTAGATATAAAAACAATGAATAAATTTAAACATTTTCCCTTCAAAACTACACTTTATTTTATGTATATGGGATTAATTTTAAATTAAATGTAGAAAAATCTATTAATGGAATTTGTGAAAATAGATTCCATATTTTCAATAAAAATAATTAATATTATAAAATAAGGTCAGGTTTATTTTTTTATAATGAATAGTGAGTGTAGTAAAATTTAATTACCTCTGTTAATATAAAAATTGGTTTACCGACCTTCAATATAATGTTAAAATGGTCAAATTTAGCTATAGTATTTTATAAAAACAACTAAATTGACATATTTACACCAATACACCTCTGAGGTTCTATAATGGTCAATTTTTGTCCATTGATACAAATCATAATCATCATAGCTCTAAATTCATTTCGATTTTACAATGGATTTTATATCCCCCACATATAAAAGGCCACCTCTGTCATCTATTATTTATACTTTCAAGCACATTGGTTGAAAAAACCCATTCCAAATTACTTATAAAATTACCTCATATCATTCATGATGTCCTTTATACATAAATCCATTTGATGAAATATTTTATTATAAACCAAAGGAGGTTACTTGAAGAAGGGTTAAAGTTCTAAAATGATATTTTTTTATTTATTTTATCCACCTCATTAAATTACTAATGTACCATAATTGTATAATAACTGTTTAATATTTAATATAATGAGAAGTTTTTATGTTAGCAAAATTACTTACAACTATATTCACATCCATTAAATGGGTCCTAAAATTATCTTCCGTCTTTATGGTGGACTAAAACCTCATGAATTGACAACATTATTTTCTCCCACGCCACCAATTGAGGCTACAAATAAAGATTGATTTATTTTTTAATTATATAATCATTATAAAAATTTATTTATAATTTTCAAATTTTTTATATCACACATACCTTAATAATTTTCATTTTATGTAAATATAATAACATTGTAACTCTGTACGGTGGACTACAGCCTCACGAAGCAGTGTGATTCATTCATCCATTGCATGGAATTTATTAAGGATGTGGTTCAATAAAATATGTGATATACATGACAACAAAAAATATTTTTTAATGATAATATATATCACTTCTCATTCACTAATTTTTATAAGAAAATAGAAATAACATTCATGAATACATATGAAGTTCTATCTCAATGAATTATGTATTTCACATACGATAATTAAATATTATTTATAAATATAAATAAATAAATACATAATATTTATAATATTTATATCATAGTTTACATTTGTGATATGATGAAATTATATAGACCATGAATTAAAAAGAAAAAACATAAATGAAAAATAGAGTAGTTATTGCATGAAATGTGACTTTAATATGGAATTGATAATAAATAGGTAATAATAAGTTATATGAAAAACAAATATGGTATTATATACTTTAATATTGTTTTTATTAGATGTATAATGAAAATATATTTACTATAAATTTGGTTTAAAGAGTATAATAGAATTAAAAAGTTATGGTTATGATAAATGGTTTTATGTATGATAAATAAGGGGAAGATCTTTGTTAGAGACATAGATGATATTTCATGAATTAAGAAGATGGTGTACCTAGTCACAATAAGAACAAAATATTGTGGCCTCTAACAACTTGTTTGTGTAATTTAACTAATATAGAACTAAAATGATGTAATATCCATTTATGAGAAACCTATATCACTATAAAAACTCACTCATAGATTAACCCTTATATCCTGAAAATCAAATCCCTTACATATAAAGGCATCCCAAACAATATACTGACATCAAGAAAAGATAAAATAACCTTTGATACAAAATTTCATGAAAATTTTGAAAATCCACCACAATGGTACATGGATCAATCCAGACCAATCTCAATGCAAATTATTAATCACCATAAAATTTTGACTAACACCTACCATCACATGAAACCATGAGGTAATGATTTATCCTTAATAATAACTCATAAATTAAACATTTGACCATAAAATAATAAATTTTTAGTATTAAAAAATTTACCTTGAAGATATTATATGACTTGTAGATAGATACAACTCTCAAAACAATTTTTAAAACGTGTTTATTTGTTAATAAAATCAGGATATCTTCCTAAAAGCTACATTGAGAATGTTGAACATGTGATCTTCTGATGAATTCCATCTCCCAATTCATAGTGATCAATAACATCCAATCCATTCAGGTCATCAATTTACATTTCTTGGAAATACAAATGAAATATTAAAAATTTCCAAATTCAAATATATTGTATGTGAAACAAATCCCATTAGGATCTCCCTAAAAATTTCACAATAAATCAATAATAGATAAACCATCTTTTCCATATTTTTTTATAAAATATTACATGGAATTCTATTTAAAGTTCATAACCAAGAAAAATTAAAAACATTTCAATTGATAATATGAAATAGGGTCCAAAGTGTAATTCTATCAATTCAGGTAGATATCAACATTATTAAAAAAATAATTATCCATGATCATTTCTATAAAATATGTATGGATAAACATTTCATTCAATCATTGGAATGAAAAAACATTTACAGGCATATAACAATGTCTATGAGTTTTGTGGTTGGGTTTGCTTTGTTATTCATAAAAATATTCGTTAATATATGGCTCTAGGTGTATACAAGTTCCATTGACTCTAAGACTATTGGTAATAACATATATTCTAAAAGAAAAAACTTCTTTCAGTCAATATGGTTTAGTTCACGTTTTCTTCTTCAATCTATTTCCGGTTAGAGTAATGAAATTCCAATAATACATTATTACAACAAAAATACCAAGTATCCCATATTCATAAAAGAATCAATAGTCATAAAATGTCCTATAGAAAATTTTTAAAAAAATATAAATAATATTACCATTCAGATCAAATCATCCCCAAGATCAATTTTAAAAACATAACTTTTCATTCAAAAAACAAGAATCAATGGGTTTTATATTTAATTCTTTTTATATTTTAAACCAAACCATTTATAATCATAAAACACATAATTACATTTTATATAATTAAAATAATACTTATAACCATTCATTTTATTTCATGATCATTTTTTAGAAATCAAATTTTTATATGAAAATGATATTTTTTGGGAATTTTTATCCACTTAACCATTCCAATATTTATGAGATGAATTTCAAGAATTAATTAAATATTGGAGAAAAAATATAAATAAAACAAGGATCAAATGTTGGAAATGATATATATTTTTTATAAAACAGATTACTTCAATCCAGATCAATAAACAACAACTTGGGATCCACTAATAGACACTCGAGGGTAATAATTTATATAGGAAACTCATAGAATCACGATTCATAAAGTCATTATCTACATTTATCAAAGAAATTATGTATCTATATTGTTAAATTTGGAGAGAAAAAGGAGGAAAGGATAATCAATGATCTAATTAATATTAAACTTCTCAAAAGATATCCATTGCATTAACAGACATTTAGATCTATGAAAAAAAAGGTTGGATGGGCCAAAATCACCTCATGAGGCTCTATATAATGTAATGTATGAAATTATTTTATAGGATATATTATTATAAATAAAATAATATTTTAAAGAAATCTAATTTGAAAAATACTATTTCCTTCCCCATGACCATCGACCCAACAAACTAGTCGATGGCTTTGACAATCTACCCAGTGATTCCATGTATATTACTTGTTGGCATGGGAACCGTAGTGATGGGATAATGGGTTTCCCCTAGATTGATTGTAGAGTTTGTAAAGTAATTGTACTTATACAAGCAACCCACCAATATGTGTGTTGAAAAAATTGGATAGCCGGTGGGAATCATATAAGAAGGCAATATGTTCATATTCTAACATGCAAGATAATGTCCCCCACCAGCAACTGGGAGGCCCTCTAGATTCTTTTCAATCTATAAGAATATGAAAAATTCAAATATAAAATCATCGAACACCTTATGGACTCTAATATGATAGTTAAACACTCTATCACACCCCTAAAAAATATTCAATTAGTGGGAAAATGTTATGAAATTATATGTATAACTACGAGATTAAAGAATCAAATAAAGGCACACCATAAAAAATCCATGAAAAAACATGTTCCATGCCTAAAATAATAGAACAACAAAATATATATTGAGTTAATATTCTATTTTATTAAAAATTAAATAGAAATTAGAAACCCAGTTGAATATTTATATCAATTATTTCCATAGATCCTATAAAACTCTGATCTATGTTATATAGATAGAAAATAATAACAACAATTAAGTAGAAAGATTGTATTTTTTTTAAACTAATAAATAGAGTTTAAATTTTTTATCTAAAAATTATATTGAATAAAACTTGTTTTAAAACAAATGGATATATAAGATCGATAGTTAAAACAATATCACCTTTTATTTAGGAAATAAAATATCTCAAAATTTTATCTCTTACAAAATTCATTAGGGTATTGAAAATTATCAAAATCTATAATGAAAAATTCCTAGAAAAAATAAATGTTCAATTACTTGTTTTTTATTTCATGATATTTTGGTTTGATGAAATTTATTATTATAATGAATTTATTATCTGGCACAACAACTAATGTAATATGAAAACGTTTTGGTAGATTTCATATGAGATAACACACAACAAATGAAGATAAATTAAATATAATACTCTAAAAATGAATTGAATTTCCAAAAATATTTTACTCTCTTAAGGCAAGATATTAGATTTTTAATAAATGAATTCATTTAATGAATAAATTATAGGGTTTTATTATTCCCACAGATAGTAGGTTATGTTTTATATAAAGTATCTATGCATGGGACACCATGGATTTTTTTACTACAAATTCATATAACCAATTATGGGGGAAACATTTTTTAAATGCAAGATCTATACAAATTGTAATTGTTTAATAATTTAATTTCAATAGTAAAAAATTTCATTGATTTAAAATAAAGGGTTAAATTGAGTTACTTAAAATTTAAAAATATTTTGGTCTTAATGTGTTGAGTAATTTTAAACTACGTTTCAAATGAAATGCAGCACTATTTTTTTATAATAATACCAAAATTAATTAGTTTAAGATAGGGTTAAATATTGACTAATGTGATCTGTAAAAGATTTAATGTTTACAAACAAGATATTAACATAAGAAAAGATATATTAAAAATCATTATAGAATCAGAGGATTTGGAAAATTGTAAAATAAATCATAGTGAGGATTATTATCAATAATGATATTTAAAAATATATAATTTTAAAATGGATTCAAATTATTTATCATATTAATTTTTTTAATAAATTGTAATTTTTAATTATAGAAGAAATTATATACTCATTGAGAATAAACTAGATCATAATCAATTTGACTTGTTTGGACCATTCACAAAAAATTCAAAATAGATATATTTTATTCAACACATTCAATAATTAATTTATATGATTGACTTTTTTATGAATATTATGGATTTTATATTATAATACTTGGAAAGATATGAGATACTTGATGGAATAGAAAATAAAAAGGGGCATCTTACAAAATGTTTTCCTTCTAAATAAGGAACTCAATTTAGGAATTATTATTTTTTCTAATGATCATAGGAAACAATTTATAAGCGATGGGTTGATCACTCTATAAATTACACAAAAAGGTTTTCCCAATATTGAAAATCACAATTAGGTGGAAATGAAAATCTTAATGCAATCCAAGAAGGTTAACAGTTTATATTTATGAATAAAAAGTAATTTATAATGTAATTAATATTAAAAAACATCATTATATAAGGTCATATACTAGTATTTTTCATTTTATATTATATTTAAATGATCCCATTGTTTCAATCTTTTAGGTATTTTAAATAAATTTTATAAATAGTGTATTGACTAAGAATTTAAAAAAAATTATGATCAACTAGATAAAGGGATATTTTATTTTCCTGCAAAGAACCATTAATTCAAAGTGGGATTCATGTTTAATAGTTTATAATAACTCAAATAAATAACTAACTATATATGTGTATTACATGTTTTTTATAATTTAAAACTCATCAAGGCATGTGATAACTAAAATAATTATTTTTTGGAATGATAATATGCATGATGTGAATGAATTAGTTTCATAATTTCCAAATATAATGTACTCTAACAATAGTATTATGGAAGGAATTTTTATATATAATAGATAATGTTAACAAAAAATTTAATATATATAATGGAATATATTTTCATTATCATAATAAAATATAAAAAACCACTGGACATTAAATTTTTTATCATATTACTAAAATTATATTTAATTTTGATCAAATATCTCTATTGATTTCATATTTTTATCTATAACAAATCATATACATAAAATACAAAAACACATTACATTGTTTATAACATATTGGAATAAAATAGTGAATTGATAATATGTAAATTCATTGATCAATGAACTATGATCAATATAATTTGTGGATTTAAAATTTATAAAATAAATGAATGCAAGAATCATAATAAAAATGTATTTTTAAAATTTAAAAAACAAAAAAATTGATCACACCTAATTTCACATATCGGTATATGTATTGCGATCCTTATATGTTTTCACTATAAAAAATGGATATATTTCTGTTCGAATATTTAGTGGAAGAAAAATAAATATTGTAATTTTTAGCCATTGTCATTAAAATCCAGACCACACCCTATGAAATACCCAACACTTGATATGAGTTATGTTTTCTATAACATACTATTTTTACTGAAGGAAATCCATCATTATATCTCTTATATCTCCCTAAATTCTCCCTTTTAAATAATATTTATGAAAACATTTCTATGAATATAATGTGTGATCTTCTATATAAAATACACTATATATCCAAGACACATTTATTATAAATATTAAATATTTGTAATTTGATAAAATTTATTAAAACATTACTTATTGTCAAAAACCAGGATGTGATCTGGGGAATTATGACACACTAAATTGAAATTATGATAATTTTATAGATATTTATGTGTAGTTTATAATTCATATTATTATATATATAACTGTGACTAAGTGGAATAGAAATAATAATTTAGTTTCATAAATTCTGAACATTAAATCATGATCAATTCTATAATAGTTATGGTTCATCTAGATATTCAATCCTTAACTTCACAAGATCCCATGACATGAAATCCATGTGATAAAATATTATACATTAAATAGAGGAACTAACTTTATTATAGTTGGATACCTTGGTTATCATTCATTATGTGTTTTATATCTAAATTCTTTTAGTTATCCCCATATGTCATAGATTCATTCAGATTCCACATTTTTTCAATGAAATAAAATTTTATGGATTACCTAACCACACATTACAATTTTTTATTTCCCTAAAAATTAATTAATTTAAAATTTTATAACATTAGATTATAAAAAATCCGAAAGAAAAAATTTCAATTATTAACGTTAATTTTTTTTAAAGGATGGGGTTGAAGCATCAAATTATTATTAAGGAAAAGACCTCGTTATACTGGGTAAAGGGAGACACATTAATTTTAATGAGAATATTTTTATGATGAATATTTTTTTGAAAATAGATACATTTATTTTATATGAATTAATTGAAATGTGTTGAATACTAAAGAAATCATTGTTAACCCACTCAAAAAAATTCTATTAATAATAGTAATGTTCATTTACAAGTATGTAAAATTATTATCATGTGTATTAATACATAATTAATTATTCATGAACTATGATCCCTTCCTAATAAAAAACCCATTGTTGAAAAGAAGTAAGAATTATAATATATATGACCTTCCAGAGAATACAGTTATACTAGATTTAAATCAATTATGGAATATATATTTAATGAAGGATATTTTTAAATATTAAAAAGGTTTATTTCTATAAACATGGAAATTAATGAAATTTAGAATAATTAGGAAATTTATTTCATCTCTATACAAAAATGAGAGTAATTTATTCAAAATTATGTTGTTTTTTAGAAACTGGATAAAAGTGCTTTGAATTTTTCATGTAAAATAGATTGACTAATATTATAGTGATTTCCCCATTTATAGGGATTCATATTTTTTGAAACCATAGATATATCCTAATTACTAGTATATGTGGATATATTTCCTTCCATATATATTCAAATAAGGCACAAAATACTTTCAATTGATATCAATACAATATATATTAAATAATATAATTAATAATAAAAAATTTATCAATTATTGAGAATGTTTATTAATCTATATGTACGGGGAAATAGTTTTATTGATCAGATAGAAACTTTATGGATATTTACAACTACTATATTCGATGTACTTGAATTTATATATGTTCACAAGAATATTCTCCTCAAAAAAGAAATATATGTAGAATGTGTTATTTAATGTAGGATTATTTGAATTCATTCACTATAAATAATAATCGTGAAAAAATTTATTAACTACATTTGAGAAACATATTTTTGAAGAAATTGTCTTTTTATATGAAAAATATATTATTATGAGATATTCATCTATGTTCTTTAATTATAATAATCAACTAGTTTTATTTTACCCATTAATATTCTTCCCATGTTGTCATTAAATGATTTGGCATAGAAAATCAAATAGAAATATTGTTTTTATAAATATTGGAAACAAATTAAAAGAAGGATTAAAATGGATATTTTATTGACATAAACTAATTTAGATATTTGGAAAGTAGTTTTCAATTATTGAAAACAAAACATTTCATACAATATTTATTATTATACTAAATGAATCATTTATATCCAATCAAAAATATTTATTTCTAATAAAAAGTAGTAATGTTCCATATGATAAAGAAAAAATGGAATATAAGATTGTTTATGATTGATAGGAAACTATATTATTTAGTGGAAACATCTATAGGGATAGGTAAGGACATGAGGGTGATAAAAATGTACATTAAGAAAATTATTTCTTATAATATATATTATTGATTTTAAATTTAATTATAAAACATTAGTAACAATATTTTTTCTTAATACATTTAGGTTGATGTGGAAACTTTTCTAGAAAAAATTTGTATAAATAGTTTTAATTTTTGTACATTCATGTTAACATATAATTTTAATTGGTGATATGGTGCTAAAAACAACCCCATAATATTTTTTAATATCCCAATATAGAACTAATGAGAAAAATATCTAGATTTATTATATCACTTACTATAGGATGTAACACACTTTATATTATCAGTTTATTAAATTTATATAATTTCTTAATGTAAATTAGGATTTGATATTTTTTTATAATTAAATTTCTTTTTATGAAGGATTATTGTTTTCTATAAGGATTAAAAAATTATTGGGTGTTTTTTAGGTTCCCCATGAGGGTGATGATGACATCTTATACTATGTTTTTCTATCATGGAAAATTCCAATGTAAAATGGGAAGGACCAAAATTTAAGGGTGGAGTATTATCTCGGGTGTGAAGTAATATGATTCCTCCATAAACTAGGCCTATAGAATCATCATCCTTCTATGGTGAAGGTAGTGGTCAGTTCTTAATGAGAAACTTTTTTTCATAACGTTTTGGAGGGTCCCTGAGATAGGTTTCAAAGATTTTTGTGATCTATTCCACCAAAACAATGATGGACATCATCATGTCGTAGTAAAACATGTAAAAAATTATGTGTAAAATATTTCATTGAGTATTCCTGGTTTGTTGAGTTTAAATAAGTAAATCATGTGACGTTTAATTATGGGTATTATTGATGTCATATTAACTTGATTTAAACTTTTATAACCCTTTCTCTTCCACCACTTTCTAGTTTACCTAATCTAGATAATTTTTGTAAGTGAGATGTTTATTCTCCCTTCTTGAAAAATGGAGTAGAGTGGTTAAATAATATTAGTCATGAACCTATTGACATATTCTCATGGGGTTCTTCTCCTACTCCCCTAACAAAATTAATAATTACAATTGATCGAGCACCACCTTGGGTATCCTTTGAATAGAGGTTTGATATGGTTCATGTTTGAGTTAAATTTCATAATTAATTATTAATAAATCATAATGTTTCCATCACCATGGTTGTTGTGGGATGTCATTGTCATATATCCCCTATATATATAAATGTTTTTCATGATTTGGTTGTGTTTTTAGGAAAACCCATGACACTTGTTCTAAATTTTGACGAATTTTTTTAACTAAGTTTTTTAGAAATTAGTTGGTAAAATTCTATAACCAGGTGCTTAGAAGGATTGTGATTCTGAGGCATGGTGTGCCTAGAACAGTTTGGGAATAAAATTCATGTTATTAATAACATGCACATGTATTTTTAATGAGAAGGTGTAATAACCCTTAAATGGGTTCTCGGACCAAAAAAATATGGGCACCGTGGTGTTCGGAGTAGTGGATTTACTTTTGGCAAGGCCTAACATAGGTTGTCGTGGGTCAGCTCTGAAACATAGTTTTTGAGCGTAACCATAACTAAAATAAATAAATATATATTATTTTATTATTGAATCATAATAACTATTGAATTATGAATTGGATTTTAAAATATAAGACCACCATTGAGTTTATAATGTGGTGTTTTCACTAGGCATGACGTAACATTAGTAGGCTTGGGTATTTTATTGAAGAACCTAGAAAGGGTGTAATCATCATTATATAATTTAAAGACTAATTATTTGGTATATGCAGCGATGATTTCTTTTAAAATGACCATTATGAAAAAATACTAGGATTCGCTTCATAAACCTAGGTATACTAGAGAATCACTAGGGAGAGCATGGACAATGAATCATCTCATGTGAACAATGATGTATTAGAGATCGGATCATGGATCGTCGCACCAACTGAGTTGGAGAATATCTTCAATGATAATGATTCAACCATTCCTCATCAACGACTGATCCAAACTTAAGGAAAGGAGACTAGTCTCATCATGATTTTCTTCCCTATTCTTAGATTAAATGTTGAATATAGAAAAAAAGGCTAATATGTGGTTTGATCATTCATACATGATGGTTAATTGTTTTTGGGGTTATGTAGAGATGTATCATTAAGATTATCATTATATTAGTTCTTCATTCTATCAAGAACGGATCTAGTCCGACATAAAAAAATGGCACGGTTCATTCCTCTGGGTTTTCTTGTGCTTTCTCTGTCCTTCATTCTTGGCGTTATTTTCCGCTAGACCCTCATGGTCACAATTATGAGTTTCTAGGAGGTTCTAAACGTGATGAGACCCCCATATTGGTGGAATGGTGAAGAGAAGGGAAGATCGAGGAAATACATTACCAATTATTATAGTGTTCCTTTTGTTCGGGAAATAGTGTACTGGAGTCAATCCTGTGGCCCATGGAAGGGGCCATTAGTGCTGGTTCTGACAACCGGCACACGAAGGTGACAGGTGGTATGCTGAAGGTACGGGAGCAGGTGGTGGCATCTAGATTTATAGGTGGGGAATCTAGACCACATGTAGCCATTGTGGAGTGGGCCTCAATGGTGATCGAGGATGCAGCAACTGAATTCATTGAATGCAGCAGTGCCAAGTTGACCAAGAAAAAAAGGTGGAACCATGTGGTTTGGGAGGTCCATGGGGACCAGGGGGAAAGAACTAGGTGGGCCACATATAGGTTACCAAACTGGTCTGCATGTAGTGATCCATACCAAGGTGTTCGGGCCGCTCTTACAATGTAGTACGAAGGACCCAACGCCCTAGAAGGATGTCTCCAGCTGGCTTAGTGGGCCGATCCTTGTATACCAGACTGAACCGAATAGGGCCAGGTATGTCAAATAGGGTCGGGTCATCATACGGGTCGGGTCAGGTCTGGTGGGTCAAATAGGACCCAAACTGGACTCAGGGTGGACATTATAATTAAAACCAAAATAACTTTCAAACATTGTGTCCATTTGATGAGAAATGTGTTTCATTGTGACCCATGTGATTAGATGGTGGTTTATGTTACTCTAAGTGAAGTTTTTGTGGAAGTAAAAATAATACCTAATGGCTTGAGGAGTATGTTCTCCCAGCACTAGTGCTCTAAATGAGGAATCATGCACCTACATATGACTTGGTGACTTAGTGACTACATGAATTGCGCGATGCCTAAATTATAGAAACTCCTTCTGTCACTAACACTTTATGTTTTAGCGACACTCTGGGTGATACTGACACTATGTATGTTACCGACACTATGTGTGTTACCAAAAATCCATATGTTATCGACACTCCGTCTATGTTCGACACTCCTTCTATTATCGACACACTCTGTGTTATCGATACTCCATGTGTTATCAAGTCTGTGTGACTTATCTTGTGGGAGAATGAACTCCATTAGAGAGGGTGCTCCCTCGGCTGTTGGGTACAATTACAAGGAGGGGTCTATTCACTAGGTGTGATCAAAACCTAGATAAGAGTTATTTCTTCCTTTATGGATTGAGAAGAAAGCTACTCCATTCAGGAGTGACAGAGGTTTTTGGGTTATTTTGCGGCATGTACTCCATCGATTTTGGGGAAGTGTTGAGGTGTGAGTTCATACACACTCTCTTTACAAAGAGGATGCACATGCTACATATTTGAGCAATGCTCCCCCAAATGTTTGCAGTTGTGAGGGGAGGGACTCTTCACATTGGCTTCATAGCTTGTGTTGGGCCCAAGGCAGTGATGAATGGACCCCTAATGCTGGTAACTGGAGAAGGACCCGTTGAAATGTTTTTGATGGTGTGCATTACTCATATGGGCTCCGTTTGAGATAGATGAGATTTTTGAGTGCATACTTATGGTTTTTATGTTAGGATTCAAGCCTATGATGAGAATCATGTTGCTGGATAAGAGGTTGGAACCGTAAGATACATATTGTCTAAGATGAGTATATTGGGATTTTTTTGATATATGTGATGTAGATATATATTTTTTCAGAGATGAATGTACTAATTTTATTTCTCCATTCTTCACTTCATGTATTCAGTTGTGGTATACATCATGTATTTTATAGTGGTTCACTTTATGTATTTATGTGGGTGGTAATTTAGGAAATTCCTTGTAGTATTCATTTTTGGTTTGGGGTTTCCTAATGGGTATTGTTTTACTCACCCGTACACGATCTTTTCCCTCATGTATCATGACTTGGGCAGATGCTCGACTCAATGACAGAGTCCTAAGTGGACCAGGACCATGTGGTGCAAAGAGAGATCAGATAGTTAAGGTGTTCACCTACATCTTAAGATAGTTTTCCATATACCCACCCTTCAGGTAGGGCTTTCAATGGATGAGTTTCAGGGACTCATGTGTTCACTTTAACAAAATCTTACTTTTGGTAGGCTTGTACTCTAGTCCTGTTTACATTCTTGTTATCAAAAATATCACTATGTTATTGGAATTCATAGAAGTATACATACTTGTTTACTTAGTGTATTTACATTTCTAAATGTTGGGCTGGGAGATATGCGTGTTTGTACAATTAATTAGGAAACTTACTCCCATTTGTGGGATATTCCAACTTGACACTAGTCTCTTGCCCCTATACTATTGGAGGTATGCTTGGGGTAGTCACAACATGGGACTCTTTAGGAAGAGGTCGTGACAGAGTTGAATCAGAGCTGGTCAATTCTACTTACGGATTAGGAGTCTGTGAGATTGGATTGGGGGAACAATGTTATGGGTTTTGAGATTCTCTTTCAGGAAAGGGATTCAAGTGTTTTGGCAGTGACCAATGTATCCATACACTAGAACTCTGGAAATTAGATTTATGACTCAGTACATGAAAACACTAGTCGTAGGGAATATAATGGTACATGCATAATATAGGAATGGTTGTTTCTTCCATGTTCCTACTGAGTTAGCTCTGTAGATATACTCTTTTGAACATGGAAAATCTTGTTTCACATTATCATGATTTCATGTAGACAACCATCATGGATTTCACTGCTTTATCATGGGGATGATTCATGGGGTGAAGAGATATCATTATATGTATTTGTACCATAGTTATCACTTATTGGTCGTGTACTAGCTACACCATCGCCAATAAAGTTGCACATTGTACGCACAGTACAAGAATTTTAGATATTCATGAAGAGCATGTTTCACGAGTTTCAGTAGCAGAGAACTATCAGGTTATGATGAGAGCCATTCACAAATTCAGATGAGGACTATCTTGAGGTGGTGACTGGGTTTTTTCATCCATTATGGACACCAGTAGATCAGATGGTGGTCCTAGAAGTTTTCCTTCAATATGGTTTAGCAGGACGATATCGGAGGTTAGTAATCCAATCATATGATGTAGAGACTCTTCCCTAGACGTAGGTTGAGAAATTTTTTGGGATAAGGATTTATCATGTTAGAATCTAAGTGATATTCATTCCCAAAATATTTTACAGTTCCCACAGGATGACACGTTAGTGTCTGAGTATTCATCGAGGTATACCGACCTTTCGAGGAACTCGAGGGTTATGATACCAAATCGGTTATTTTGGGATCAAAACATCTATCATGGTCTACATAGGGACATCCATTCTAGTTACATCCCTCTATGAATAACTACATATTATGGGGTTCTAAAGAGAACCTTTGTGGTTGAGTGTTCTTTTGTTGGAAAGATACCGCTGATGGTAGTCTGTGGTGGGAAAGTTAGAGAAGAGACCTCGAAACCCATAAGGTGATGTTATTCTTAGAGATGTGAATGTGTAAAATATTCATTGAACAGGTCCTTGGATATGGGACATATATCTTAGGTCTCATAGGGTGAGTCCAGTTGGCCTAGAGAGAGGCAATGATTTTCATGTGTCTTTCTAGGACATCTCATAACAGATTGTGCATCCCATCATGATGCTGATAGGGAAAAAATGTGTGGGACACCATAGAAGATAAATTGATAGGAATAGAATGATCTATAGGGTGGAGGACGTGGTAGAGGGGGTGGGAGAGTAGTAGAAGGTGGAATACATATCGACATGTCACCACCACCACCCCCGGTTGATCCACACAAGGCTCGGGGGGCTAGAGGATAGGCATGGGAACAACTTCATGTAGTCAAGGTAGATGACCAAAGAGAACCAAGAATTCTCAGGGGTATGGTCTATGTCTATCCTACCTTGGATTCCATATTTATAGACCTATTATTAGTCATTATTTTATTTCCACAAATCATGTTTGAGAATGGGAGATTCTGGTAGAACCATTAAATCGAACCCCACATTTAGAGACTCCTACTAGAAGAGACCCAATGATCACGCAGAGTAACAATAGTATGTCCTAACTCTAAGAGGAAAGAGTTTAGGTTGGGATCTCTTGGTAGTGACATTGACGCATTACAACATCATTCTTGGAATGAACTGGTTACCAACAGTTCTTGTTCAGATTGACTGTTTTTGGTGAAGATGGTGAATTGTTTACATTAATGTAATGAGGTTTTCCTTCTTACAAAAAATGAAACCTAGGAAACACATGATGGAATCACACATCAGAGGGTAAAACTGATTACATATTAATTTCATTTCCCAACCCTTGGAGCAATGGATGTCACATGTCATAAATTTTCCACAGTAGGGGAGGAGTCATAGAAGATCCCGCAAAGGCTGAGATAGAGGCATTGGCTAGACTACCTCCAAGAGCATTTATTTGAAATGGTTTATTCTCCTAGGAAGAGGAATGTGGTATTAAATTCTCCCCAAAGGAGATCTAGTTTTCATTTGATGAATGAGGATCCAGATAAGTTGGCCTCGTTGAAAATATCATTTGGGGTGGAGAAGAAATAACTTACCTCAAATTGATGGTTGTAAACCCTTCAATTTTAATGTGATTCAGTGAGTCATATCTTGGGAATATAGATTACGATAATTTATGTGCTCATATGTCCACACCATATAACCTTGACAGATATTTTAATGGTGGGGAGCATGTCATTCTTTTCTGGGGATTCTCCGTAGTAGTAGTAATATTGAGGGATAAGGTTCGGTTGAACTTTTATACATTCCCATTGGGAATTACGTTACCTTTTGATCCATGAGTGATTATAGTGTGGAAAGGCTAAATGTATTTTTTTAGGTCTCAGATCCCAGTTTCTATGTTTTTTTCCTACTTCTTGTAATTTTATGTGAGCCTTGGGTTATTGAGTCTATATGTCTGTTGCGATATATGGGGAACAAATACACAATATCTATGGTAGTAGTGGATTCCTAGAGTGTAGAGATGCATATAAATATGAATGTGAGTGTCATGGAGGATATCAGAGATGACATAATGGTGGATGTTGGGCTTACCTATTGGTATGAAAGAGTAGTTCTTTCTTGAATCTGTTTCATGGTTTATCAAATCATCGTGTCAAGCCACATTTCTTGGAAGAGGTTTCTCCTTTTCATTATTGGGGTACCAGGATTGATTTGTTAAGGGATATAAAAGAACATTGTGAATGGTTTACCATGTAAGTCTACGGGAAATGATTGTATCTATGTGACCATTGAACAACTCACCAATTCATCCCACCTACAAACTAGTCCGGAGAAGAGTTCAATAGATAGCATAGGAAACCTCTATGGGTATGAGATATTTTGACTCCCTGAAATTCCATTGAATATATTTTCATATTTTGATGCTCATTTTACACCATGGTAATGGATGTTGAGGATCGATAGGAGCAGATCCATCATGGGGGGATGATTCCTTGATTGCAGTTTTAGTAGTGACATGTGAATCTAATGTAGAGTTCATGGGAGAACAGGGGATCTGATTCTTGCATTGTAGATTCATCTGTTTGGGTGGCCCTTGGATTTTCTTGTAGAGAAATAAACCCCTCATGTGGGGGGGGGAATTTAATGATTCCAATTTTCTCAAATTTATTTTTAAAACTTATTTGGTAAACATTTGTGACCTAGTTCTAAGACGATGTGTGATTCCATGTCCCATAGATCCCGAACCAGTTCATTAAAAGGTGTTTTTTTATAGCAGACACATGAAATTTACATAAAAAAGTAGAATAACTCATAAATGGATGCCTAGATTCCAAATATGAGGGCATCGTTGCCATCAAAGTAGCGTCTTTACCATAGGTGAATCCTAATAGCAGTCGGTGCTGGCCGAATGTGAAAAATAATATTTTCACGTAAACATAAATAAAATAATCAAAAATAATAATATTTAATTATTAAATCCTAATAACTCATCAAATAATAATCAGATTGAAAATGTGAGACCACATTTGAGTTTGTAATGTGGTTTTTTACCTATGTGTGACTTAACTTTTGTCGTTGTGTGTCTACATTGAAAAAACATGAAAAGGGTGTGATCATCATTAAATAATTTAAATTTAAATTATTGTATTGACACATCAATGACTTCCTTTTAAATATTACTTATGTAGAAATCCAGGGGTTAGCTACATAACCATGGGAATGATGGAGAATCTCTAGGGAGATCATGGAGAACTAATTATCTTGAGATAATGATGATATATATGAAATCTGATCATGGATCGTCACACCAACAAAGTTTCAGGATCATGTAAAATATAAATACATACCATTCATCATTAAATATAGATCCAAACTCGATCTAAGGAATTTTATCCCTTCGTGATTTTAATCAACATTCCTAGATTTGACAAGAGACATGTATCAACCAACAAACTAGTTGGTTCGCAGTATGTTTTTTCTTGTAGGATGGTTAATTATTGTGGGGATTATGGGGAGACATATCAGAGTGATTATCATTGTATTCATTCTTCCATATAATTGGAACAGATCTAGGAAGATCTGAAAAAATTCCAATGTTTTATCCTTTGTGAATTCTGGTACTTTCTCCATCCTCATTCTTGGAATTATTTATCACTAGACCCTCGTGGTCACGGTTCGAGTTGCTGAGAGGTTCTGAACATGATCAGACCCGCAGATTGGTGTCAAGGTAATCATAAGGGAAGATCAAAGATGTACCTGACCCAATGATTTCTGGAATGCCTTATGTTTGAGAAACAAATTACCTCTGGTGAACTGGTGGTCGACGAAAGGGGATGTCAGTGCATTACAGTAGTCGAGAGTGGGTGTAGCATATAATAGTGGCTACCTTTGGCAGTAGTGGCTGAACCACATGGTGTTGTAGCTTCAGGAGCCATGATAGGGACCAAGGATGCGGTGGCTGACCACATTGAACTTGGAAGTACCACATAGACTGGGTCAAATGTTGGGATCCGCATGGTCAGGGTGGATCACTTGGAAGGGGGAAATGACCAGGGCATGCCACATCTGGTAGATCATATCATACCCCATGAAGTGGGCCGGAACAGAGCAGTTGTGCTACTCTAGCAGCCCAGTGGGATAGACCCAGTCGAATAGCGGCCCAAACCAGACTGAACAGGGCTGGGTTGAGTACAAAAAATTGGGTCTGGTCATTCGGTAGGTTGGGTCAGGTCCAGTGGTCAGATCAGTCCCAGACCAGACTCGGGTCAGCCCTTTTCCAGATAACAGTCGTTAAATTCAAACTGTGTGTCAGTTTAATAAGACGTTTAATGTGTAGGGACCCTTGAAATGATATGTTCATTTTAAGATACTCTATGTGAGTTTTTTGGATATTTTAATACATACTAATGGATTTAGGATTATTTTATCCTGGTACAAGCGTGCTACGAGCAGAATCCTATGGCTGGGTGTGATTTGGTGATTTAGTGACTATGTGACCTGGGGGTTTCATGACTTATCAAAACTTTGAGTGTTACCAAAAATCATTGTGTTTCTGAAACTCTATGTGTTACCAAAACTCCATGTGTTATTGACACTCTATGTGTTATCAACACTTAGTGTGTTATCAACACTCTATTTTTTATCGACTCTCTATGTGTTATCGACAGTTCGTGAGTTATCTAGTCTGGGTTTCTCATCATGTTGGAGTGGGTACTACATAGAATATTAAGTCCCCTTGGATATTGGGGTATAATTATGAGGATTGGGATCATTCATTTGGTGTAACAGATACCTTAATAAGAGTTAGTTCTCCCTTGATGCATTGAGGAGTAGGCTACTCCATTCCACAATGACAGAAGATTCGTGGGTTAATTTGGGGAAAGTATTACATCGATAGTGGGGAAGTAGAATAATATGATTCCTTCGACTCCATATTTCTAGAGATGATGCATGAGGTACATATTTAGAGAACTTATCCCTCAACTGTGTGCAGTGGTGGGGGGCAGCCTCTTCACTTGGGTTTCTTGGCTTGTGCTGGGCGAAAGGCTGTGATGACTGGATCCCTAGTGTTGGGAACTAGATCTAGATCCAATGAAATGTTACTAAAAGAGTGAATCTCTCAAAAGGGAGACATATGAGATAGATGATCTCATAGAGTTTTTCCTCCTATTTTTCATGTTATTATTCGAGCATATGATGATAATCTTATTATAGGCTATGAGGTTTGAACATTTTGATATAATGTGTCTAAGATGATTATATCTGGATGTTCTTCATAGATTTACTATAGAAATATATCTGTGTGGAGATGATTGTAATTTGTGTAAAACATTTTGGTGTACTTCATGTATTTCTTTTTTGTATACTTCATGTATTTCTTAGTAGTTATCATTTGGGGTTTCAGGGTGTCCTTCTATGTATTATTTTTAATCACACAAGCATGATATTTTTCTGTATGTGTCATGTATTATGCATATGGTCGATGCATTTATGGAGTCCTAGGTGGACCAGGACGAGGTGGTGCTTAGTGGGATCAGATAGTAATGGTGTACTCAAGTGGCTTCCTAAATTTAACCCTGTACCCACCATTTTGGTAGCGGTTTATATGGATGAGTTATAGGAACTTGTATGTTTACATTTATAGACTCTTACATTAGGTGGGCTTGTATTCTAGCTCTATTTTCTTCCCAGTTTTCATCTTTCTTATTCTAATGTTTGGTATTCTTTGTAGCACAGATATATTTTTTACTTAGTGTTTATAAATTTCAGCATGTCAGTCCTAGAGATTTGTGTGTATGTACATGTACTTAAGAAAATGCTTCCAATTTGTAGGATATTCTTAATCAGCGCTAGTCACCAACCCCTATCCTATTGGAGGTGGTCTTTGGGTAGTCATGGTATAGGCCCCGCTAGGACAGGTCATGACATGCTAGATATTACTGACATGTTATGTGAGTGTATAACCCTATGATAAATATTCTTAATGTGAATGTCGTGTTGTGTGAATGTTTATCCCAATGATATCTATGATTACTAGGATTCACAAGTAGATGTGTGTTGTATATATTAGTTTTACATAAAATGTGAAGACTCCGAAATTCCATATAATTTTTTTAATTATTTGGGATTATTATGAGTTTTCAAAAATTTACAGCATGAGATTCTGAGTCCCAATGTGCCCAAAATGAAATTTCAAACTTTTTAGGTACGTTCAGTAAACATGCGAGTAGAAATTTCTAAATTTGAACCGGTGCTCGGAATTGAAATCCAGTGGCACCATTGAATTTGCAGTGTCGGGATTCTCTTAAGAGAGGCTTAACCTCGACTGAACTAGGTCAAGAGAAAGAGTTATTTTCACAAATATTTTGGAAGAATAATAAAATAAAATAATGTGTTATTTTGTTTTTCTACCACCTTTTGAGTGATGGTGGTTGGGGCCACAAAGGTGGTCGAACTTTTAATGAGGGAAATTAAATGCCTGGAAACACATCAATTCTGTAACCACTCCTCATTTAATTAAGGAGTATCATTAATTACACAAACTAATGAACAAATAAATGAAAGAGGATTAATCTCTTAACTAAACATTGGGATCTTAATCATTTTGGCGAATAGAGAGGGTGGTGAGATATTGTGAGAGAACTATGACGTAGCACCAATGTGCAACCCTTCCAATGATGAACGGAGGCATGGAAGACATCGTCGGGGAAAATGATCTAGGATCAATGAACACTGGTGGCTTCAACGTATGTGGATTTCTCTCCCACAAGCGTGACGTCTCCTATGAATCTGAGGTAGGAGTTTTTGTTTAAATTCAAGCGAATTTGTTTCAATCTATCTTTATTGAAAAACATGATGAACACAAATTAACCAAAAATGAGTTAATATGAAATTCATACGAAACTATGGGTGGGTAATTCATGATTTATTGAAATGGGTTTTAATTTATCTTTTGATAATTTTATTACCACAACATTAACATATTGATAATTTGAAGGGAGTTGACCAAAAAACCAGGCATAGACCATCCACCACTTACAGATTTGTTGCATTCTTCATGGGTGAAATTTGAACTTGGTAGAAACATGAATCTCGGTGCCACATAGTGACGGCATCACCCCAGGAGGCCCATAGGCACAATCAGATAGGGTAACAGAACATAGGAGCTCACCCGGAGGGCTGTAGAAGCCCCGCCGGCGCGACACTGACGCGACGGGGCTGGCATCCTGTGTATGGGGGAAGTGGAAGTGACTGGCGCCACCAGATGGGGGTAGTGGCTGTCTATCACCAGCTGCAGAGGAAGCCAGTGCCTGAAGGTTCCTCGGCAGACATCAGGGGTAGCTGGCCCTTGACCGGCTGTGTTGGCAATAGGTTGCGTGCTATCGCAGACCATGAAGGGAAGTCGCTGCTTCGAGATGCGGTAGAGGGGGACCTGCACCCAAATGACCCTCTAATAGAAGAGGTGCATTGACATGTGTTTCCACTATTGCAAACTAAACATACATAATGTCCGTTCGGAATTTGAGTCGTCCCTCGCGTGGGTCGCGCCCAGCCGGCGGGCCGGGCCGATCTCTCGGCCCAGCGGATCACATCTAGCCTCAGTGGTCTGGGTTGTTCAGAATTCGAGACCTCTCAAGAAGGCCCAGCCAGTTTTTTCTGGGCTGGGTTGGACCCGGGTCAGACTCGTACCGGGTCGGTTCGGTACGACAGGGTTGGACCAGACCTCGACTCGTGCGACCGAGTTTCGCTTAAAAGGCTGTATCTCAAAAAAAAACGTCCATTTGTTGAACCATCTATGGCGATGGAATCCTTGTAAAAATATGGTTTTTTTGAATTACTCCACTAGAGTTTTGGAGAATGTTGAAGTACAGTCTGGTTGGATCGAACCCCAATCCTTATGGGTCCTCGGTACAAAAACACTTATGAATCATAAATTAGTCATCCAATTGATGTGTCGTCTGTCATTTTGGGACCCTTAATACATGGAAGTCATTTGGGATACACTATTTTGGAAAATCTTGGTAGTTGAGGCATGACTGATATCTAGAGGAGCAGATTCTATGGAACTAAAGCGCACCAAGTGCGGGGAATCTTATGGCTGGCTGTCAACTGAAGAGTGACCCTATGTGGATCAGTATCATATCGAACCTCTATGGATCAGAATCATAGTGACCCAGTGTGGATCAACATTATTGAGACCCTATGTGGAAATCAATCATAGTGACCCCATGTGAATTTTCATCATAGCAACCCTGTCTGGATCATCTCCTAGAAAACCTGTGTGGATCAGTAGTTTGCATCCCGATGAGGACCAGCCTTAGAGATGCCCATCATGGATCAGAAATATACAACCTTGTGTGGAGTGAAAATGGAAAAAATTATTTTTGGTTCAGTTGTGTATCTTCTTAACAAAATAATATGATATAGCTTAAGACTAATCATCTTTATTCCTAATATCTATGTTTTATTCCTTGTGCAAGCTAACATTATTTCATGCTTTGTGTTTGTGGTCATATATTGTGGTTTTTTATTTGTGGAATTTTGGGAGACCTTCAGAAGTCTATGGGTCCCCGTTGGGTATTGTTATACTCACCCCTACACGGGCTTCACCCACACCTTGTTGTGTATTTTTCAGACGATGAGCTGCTTAGCTGAGACTTTAGGGACCAAGGACCAGGTGGTACATAGAGGTGAATGGTTTATGAGGAGTGATGTGGAGAAGAGTTGAACCTACCCTTAAGGTAGGATATTTGGTGGACAATATCATGATCTATTCTCTATTTCTTGTTGTACTATCTCTTTCAGATGGTGTTGTATACTTTCCCTTTACTTTCAGTTCCCACATCTAATTTAGCAGATTTTGCTATGTGGTTTTCTTTTTTTGTGTACCTAGTCAGTGTTTGTAAAAGTTTAAAGTCAATGCCTTCCCATTTTTTGGATACAACTTTCTGGTGCTAGTCTCCAACCCCTGGCCTATTGTAGGTGGGTTTGGGGTAGTCAAACCACAGGCCCCAGGGGACAGGTCGTAGCAAAGTGGTATCAAAGGGAGGTTCTACCGAAGAACTATAACTCTAATAATTTCAATAGAGCAATAGTTTTAAGTGTGTGGATTGTGGTTTCCAGTTTAAGGAGACTAGTGGTGGTGTGGCGGCTGATGTATCCATACAGCAGGACCATGAATTAAGATTTCCGACTCGGTGCACGAAAACACTGATTGCGTGTGTTTTGAAAATGTTTTACATTTGATCTCTTTGGAGTCATCTCACCCACCATAACTTATTGACTGTGGAACACCTATTTCTATTTAGGATGCCTCCATGTAGATAGTTATCCAGGATTCCAGAGAGAGATCACGATGGAGGCCCACAGAGTAATGACGCTTCGGCGAAGGTCCCTCTTACAACGACAACACCTTCAGGTGGTGCAACAGCAGCACCACTCTCCATTGGGCAGTATTTTCCACCATCCCCACATGCGGATGATGCACGCCGACTAAGAATGTTTCACGTTGTCCAGCGGTGCAGGCCTCCAAGTTTTCAAGGGGAGAAGAATCCACATGTAGCTGAGTACTGGCTGGAGGCTGTGGGTAGAGTTTTCCACCTAGTTGGGACACTAATAGAGTAGATGGTGATCCTAGATGCTATTATTTTCCATGTAACGACAAGGAGATGGTAAAGCCTAATCCTACAGTTACATGAAGAGTTGACCCTCACCTTTATGGCCTTCGAGAGCCTCTTCAGGGTAGAGTTCATTCCATAGACACTACTCTCAATGTGTATTCAAGTGTTTCTACACTTATAGTAGGGAAGTCAGATAGTAGCCCAGTACTTGAAGAGATTCACTGACCTCTATCACTATGCCAATGACATGGTGTGAAACACTTTCATTAGGGATCGAACCTTTGAGAGGGGTATCTGATGAGAGGTCATAGCATCAATGATATCGTTCAACATATCGACACAGTCTAGAGTACTCAAGTGAGTATTATTGTTGGAAATCTTTTTAGCGGAGCAGGCACCGACGATTAGAGCCACCACCATATGACACGTAGCTGAGTCAGCTGTAGTAGGTAGTAGGTAGATGATGCATTGGTCCAAGCGACCTAGACCTTCCATAGGATGACCCTAGGATTCAGGGTTAGAGGTGAAGAGCTCACGAGGTAGAGAAGTCTAATAGAGGATTAGAATGTGCTTCATGTGTGGCAGGTAGGGCCACATGGCTCGCGACTGCCCAACCCGTCGTACCAACGATCAGCAGATAGCCAAGAGACCATGACGACAGAGGTAGAGATTCGAGCGTGGAGGTATGAAGGGTTCTATACATGGTAGGGGATCATGTCGTACAACAGGCGTTGGGCAGTGATTTGATCTTATACCACCACCACTTCCGGGTTCTCCACCTCGACCTCAGGGATCATGCAACCCGGGATGATCTCAACTTCTGTAAGATGAGGCCTATGACCATGGTGCTCTAGAGATTATTTGAGGTATGATATATTTCTACTCCACACTAGTTGTGGTATTTATCGACATAGGTACTAGTCACTTTTTCATTTCCATGACTCTTGTTCGGAGCTCAATGATTCTGGTAGATCCATTAGCTCGATCCTTACGATTGGAGACACCTACAAGAGAGTATTCGATGATTACACACTAGTTCCGGCAGTGTGAGATTACTATTATAGGGGAGAACATTGGTTGGGATCTCATTGAAGCCAAGTTGAGGCCTTATGATGTCATCTTGGGCATGGACTAGTTATCCACAGTCCTTACTCAGATTGATTTTTTAGGTGCAAAGTGTGGTGTGTCTGGAAGAACGGCACCAGGTTTTCCTTAACTTGCAAGAAGGGATCATTTGCAACTTAGGATGGACATTCCCAGAGGATGTTGCATCCGATCACACATCAGTAAGCTGGCCTTACCCTCGAAGCATTTGACGATAACAGTCTGATCAATCCAGTAGTGGTGGACTAGTAAGATAATGTCTTTCTTGTGAATGTTTTGGGACTACCTTCTCATAGAGAGGTAGGATTCTACATCGAATTATTCCCTATGATGACACTAATATCTACTCCATCAAATCAGATGACTCCTGTGGAACTTAGTGAGTTATTGGTACAACTGGAGGACTTAAAGAGTAAGGGGTTCATAAGGCCATGTGTTTCTCCATGGGCATCCCCGATTTTGTTCTCCAAGAAGGAAGATGGGAGTTTGAGGCTTTATGTGGACTATCAGATCCTAAACCAGGTGACCATGAAGAACAGGTATCCTCTGCAGAGGATCGATGATCTCTTCGGCCAGCTAAAGGTATCACGTTGGTGTTCAAAGATAGATCTCAGATCAGGCTACCATCAGCTCAAGGTACGGGATGAGGATATACTGAAGATAGCCTTCAGATGTCAGTAGGACCATTATTAGTTCTTGGTGATGCCTTTTGGCGTGACCAACACTCTAGAATTATTCATGGGGCTCATGAATAGGATCACTCAACCTATCCTTGATCACATCATGGTAGTCTTCATTGACGACTTTGTGGTGTACTTAGTGTCAGAGGAGGACCACACCACTCACCTAAAATTATTTATGAATACAATATAAGAGCACCAGATTTATATTAATCTTTCAATGTGCCAGTTATGGATACCAGAGGTCCACTTTTCGGGACACGTTATCTTAGAGGCTGGTGTCGCAGTGGATCTGGAAAAGATAGCAGCAGTACTTATTGGGTTCCACCTAGGAGTGTGACCAAGGTGTGGACTTTCCTGGGATTGGCTAGGTACTACAAAAGATTTGTACATGACTTCTCCTAGGTAGCAGAAACCTTTTCATCTTTGATGAAGAAGGGGAAACCTTTATTGTTTATGGGGATGTGCCAGCTGAGTTTTCAAGAGATGAGGTAGAGACTGATGTGTGCCCCCCATCTTGAGGATACTTGAAGATGGCTTTGGGTATGTAGTTTGTCATGATGCATCTTGGACTAGACTAGGATGTTTCCTGATATAGGAGTAATAAATGATCTCTTGAGGCTCACGACAACTAAGAGAACATGAGCAGAACTACTCTACCCATGACATGGAATTATCAGTAGTAGTCTTTGCCTTCAGGTTGTGGCGACACTAATAGATGGGAGAGAAATTTACTATCTACTCTGATCACAAGAGTATTAAGTATATCTTCTCACAGAAGGACCTAAACCTGAGACAATGGCGATGGCTGGAGTTCCTCTAGGACTATGACTTTCAGATAGTCTACACTACTGGGAAGGGGAACGTAGTAGCAGACACACTCGGTAGGAGGTCTGGTCCATATTTGATGAGTGAGGCAACAAATTAAGTACCACATTATAGTTATCCTTTATGGATAATGATGGTGTATATTAAAACATGTATATGACAGTTACTCCCCCATTCCTTCAGCGAGTCAGTGAGGAACAACATGGGGATGTAGACTGTGAGGCCTGATATGCTCAAATATCCTCAGGATAGGATCATGGTAGATTTTATAAAGGCGGGGAGCACGTAGTTCTATTCAGAGGACACACCATTGTATTGGTGAAACTATAGGAGGATGTGTTGCAGTAGTTTCATACATCCCCATTGTTTGTACATATTTTTGTGGCAAAGATGTAACATGACCTATGATGTCAGTACTGGTGGCCAGGGATGCTGAAAGAAGTGGTGGAGTCTGTATAGTGATGCCTCACTTGTCCGAAAGTGATGTATGAGCATAATATACCAGTAGTCCTAGCTCATCCACAATAGGTACGAGTGTAGAAGTGGGATAGTATCTTCATGTACTTCATGACAGGGCTACCACATACGTCTACGGTCCATAATTCCTTCTGGTTGATCATTGAATGAATCACCAGGTCGACCCACTTCAACCCATCAGAGAGTATGGATCTGTAGAGGGCTTGGGACATCTCTACATACTAGAGGCTTTATGACTTCACAGGGTTCCATCAACAATCATCTCAGATCGTGATGCTCATTTTACTTACCAGTTGTGGAAGGGATTATAGGAGGTGTTCGAGACTTAGATATATTTGATAACCACATTGCATCATAAGATAGATGGTCAAACAAAGTGAACCATATAGTCATTCGAGGACATTCTTCGTGCTACTATCCTCAATTTTGGACATAGTTTGGAGAACCACCATCCACTGGGGGAGTACGCATAAAATAATATTTATCACTCCACCATCGGCATGGCTCCATTTGAGTCCATGTACAAGTGACCTTGAAGATCACCTCTATGCTGGAAAGACCCAGGGGAGTCTGCACTTATGGCTCCAGAGTTGGAACGGGATACAATTGAGAAGGTGCAGATCATCTAGGAGTGGATGAAGACTTCATAGAGATGGTATAAGTCTTATGCTGACAAGGGATGGAGACCCATGTATTTTGAGGAGGGATATCATATCTTCCTATTGGTATCACCCTAGCGAGGACTGCAAAGATTTGGTCAGGGTGGCAAGAAATACTCGAGGATCATCGAAACTTTACAGATCCTTAGTAGAGTAGGTGAGGTGGAATACCATCTTTCACTTCCTCCATAGATTCATTGGGTGTATACTGTTTTCCATGTGTCACAGTTGAGGAGGTACATGCATGATCCATCACACATTATCAAGTGGGGTGAGATGGACATCAACGACGTGACAACGTTTGATGATATCTCAATGATGACAGAATATTCACAAAATTGGGTCCATTGTGGGTGGTCGATTCCTCTTTTGCAAGTTCGATGGCATCATGGGAACCTCCATGAGAGCACATAGGAGCGGGAGTCTTAGATGTGTGCCCAATACCAACTTTATTTTCACTAGTTTTGTGGTATCTTTCGGGATGAAAATATTTAAGGTGGGGAGAATGAAAAGACTCAAAAATTCCATATAACTTTTTAAAAATTTTTGGGATTATTAATAGTCTACGAAAATTGATAGCAGATGATTCTGAGGCCCGATGTTACTGGAATGGAATTCTGAACTTTTTTTGGTACGTTTAGTAAACATGTTAGTGGGAATTTCAAACTTTTGAAACGATGCTTAAAATTGTAATCTGAGGGAACCGTTGAATTCACTGTGCCATGATTCTCTTATGGGAGGCTTAACCATGACCATAGTAGGTCAATATAAAGAGATAGTTTCATATGATTTTTTAAAGAATAATAAAATAAAATAATATTTTATTTTATTTTTCTACCACAACTTGAGTGATAGTGGAAGGCACCACAGAGTTCGTCGGACTTTTAATGAGGGAAATTAAATTCTTGGTTACACATATATTGTGTAACCACTCTACATTTAATTAATAAGGTTAATTAATTATGAAATAGCACTGTTGTGGGTGCCCTCAAATTATTAGTGTGATTTTGGGGTACTCAGGTGCAGCAGAGTGGCTGACCAAGGTCGTCTCTCAAAGGAGGAAGTGAATTTAACAACATATTAAAGGTATTCTAAAAAAATAAAATAAAAGAGAAGAAAAACACTACTTTAAAGGATTGGGGTTTGTTATAGTTTATGAATATTGAAGAATTTTGCTGGAAGAAGATTGTATATTTTTTTGTTTTTAGTTTTGAAATGAATTTCAATTAAAATGACACAACAAAAAGATGTTTTTTTAGAAAATATATTTTAAAATTCGTAATCGATCTAACTCTACCTATTCATTCACTTATTAATCATTATCATTTAAATCAATATCCACTTAATTATGACCCCATAATTTTTTATCCCTCGAACCCTACGAGAGTTAACTTAACCACAAAGATGAAATTACTTAAACCCTAGGCTAGCTTCGGAACACGCAATCGCAGCACCCTACTTTGATTATTGTTCTAAGGATAGCTTATGGTCAGTGGTTAATTAGAGCACATATCCATTCTGAAAATGAGGATGAATTGTGTTTAGGGATTATATTTAAACTCTACAAATTTATCCTGTATGGTCTTGTATTACCGATTAAGATCGCGCTCTTACAATTTACACAATTTCCGACCTCACGTGTTTTGTGTTAATTATTCAATTGCTTTCTTAGTTTATTATAATTCAAAAAATCAATTCATTGATCATTTTAAGTAAATTACAGTATCTCAATGATTCAAAATAATTAAATGAAGAAGGATATAGGTCGATCGATTACAAAAAAGAACTACTCTTCCATGGGCGGTGTAGTCATCGTGGAGACGTTTTTCATAAGCAAAGGATTGAAAGGGTAGAACCCAATCTTGTATCCACTCTTGATTCCAACCCAATTAATAATATTAAGAGAAGAAGAAAAGATAATAACACAGAATATTATTTGAAGACAAGAATTCAAAAAACAAACATGAAATAAAAGAAATACAAAGAAGAGGTGGGAGAGGAGAGCCTTTTTGGAAGAGAGGTTTTCACAAAGGATTACTTTTTCCAAGAGTTTTGAGGGGCTCCCAAGATACACCCTTTCTGCCACACCTTCTCAAATCCTCTACCATCCCTCCCAAAGAGTTAAAACCCCCTTTAAATAGAGTTTGTGAGGGCTAGGGTTACATAACTTTTTAAGTGTGAAATGAAAAACTCGGACAAATATTTTATTCCAAGTTTCACCACCTAGTTGACCCCCGAAACGCGTTAATTTACTGTCCTTACAGAAGGATTATTTCTTCTAAATCATGTCGCCGATCTTTCCTCAAAATTTGGGCTCAATAAAATCCTGGATGAAGAAGATATGGCCCAAATACAGAACCCATGTCCATTCTACCGAGTCCAGCCCAACTTTTACTTAATGGCCCATTTTAAACAACCAAATGTACTTTGTAGCACTGGTTTCCTGAATAAAAGTTGTGGATAATTAAGTTGGGAACACTGTTAAAACATTTCAAATTCAAATAATAAATATAAAAATATTTATCTTCGAAATACTACAGTGAACTATAAAGGGTAAAACTGGAATTTTCATCAAAATATTCAAATGAATGATCTAATCCCAAATACTTTCTAATTAAACATATTTAACACAATGTGAGGAAATTATATCATTTATTATCAACAAAATATTCAATAAAATAGTGTTTTACCAAATTAAAACCATTAATGAACCAATAATTGAAATGAGGATTAATATCTTAACTCACCCTTGGGATCTTAAAAATTGTGGGTAAATGAGAGGGAGGTGTGATATTGTGGGAGAACTCCGATGAAGCACGATCGATCCACCCTTCCAATGAAAAACAGAGTCTTAGACAAAATTTTTGGGGTGGGGGGAATTTGGGATCGACGAACACCGGTGGATTCAAAAAACATGGATTTTTCTCTTATAACCACGACGTCTCCTTCGAATTTGAAGAAGGGGTTTTTGTTTAAATTCATGCGAATTTGATTCAATCGACCTTTCTTGAAAAACATGAGTATTGCTGATTAACAAAAATTTTTAATACGTGATTCATAAGAAACTACTGGTGGATAATGCGTGATTTATTGAATGGGGTTTTAATCTATCCCTTTATGATTTGATCACCACACCCCTATCATATTGCTAACAAGAAGGGCGTGGGCCAACTGAACATGGCTTGGACACTCCGCCGCTTTTGGATTTGTCATGTTCTGTATGGGAGAAATTTGAACGTGATAGAAACATGAATCTGGGAGCCACAGTTTGATAAAAACATCCATGAAGGCCCGTAGGCGCAATTAGAAGTGGATTCAAACCATCAGTGCTCACCTAGTGGTCCGAGGAAGCTCCGTTGGTGCGACACCGGCTTGGCGATGCCCAAAGGTGTTGAAACATAAATTAGGGGTGGTAGGCCCTTTGTACGACCATGTGGAAACCGAGAATCACACTATCACGCACTACTAAGGGATGTCATGGCTTTGAATTTCGATGGATGGGGCCTGCGATCCGCAAGTCCCACTGACAGAAGGGGGAGGTGCCACGTGGCGCCACCCTAAATGTTTGTTCGTAAGGGGAGCCAGCCCCTGTGGGGGTCACGCCCATCCGGAGGGCTGGGCCGGTCCCATAGACCAGCAGGCATGCCCATCTAAGTAGGGTCAGGACAGTTAAGACCTAAACTGCGTCAGGTTGACCAGAACCGGGTCGAGTCAGCCAAGGTCGGGGCGGATCTAACTGGACCCAGCCCCTTTTGACAGAGTTTCGCTTAAAAGGAAGTATCTCACAAACTAGACGTCTATTTTATGAATTTTCTATAGAGGTCGAATACTTGGAACAGGAATTTTTTTGAGATAATCCACCCATGTTTTGGAGAAAGTTGGAGTATGGTAGGGTTGGATCGAACATGAATCCAATCGGGCCCTCGGTACTGAAAAACATATAACTCACAGACCAAACATCTGATTGACTTGTCATCTGTCATATTGGGACCCTTACAATATGGAGGTCCTTTGGGTTAATCCTTTATGGAACATAGTGGAAGCTGAGTCACAACTAATATCTTGAGGGGATGATTCTACAAAACTCAAGTGCATCGAGTCTGGGGAATCATGTGGATGGATGTCAATTTAAGAGCGACCCTATGGGGATCAACATCATAGAGACCCTGTGTAAATCAGAATCATAGAGGCCATGTGTGGATCAGTATTTTAGTGACCCTGTGTGGATCAAAGTCATGGAGACCTTATGGGGATCAGCATTATAGCGAACCTGTGTGGATCAGGCGACCCTGTGTGGATCAACATCCAAGAGACCCTGTGTGGACCAGCAGTGTGCATCCCAATGGGGGTCTGCCATAGAGTGTCCCATTTTGGATCAATGACATACGGACATGTGTTGATCGAAAATGGAACAACTTCATCATGATCCAGTTCAGTAACATCCCAATAGAATAATATTATATATCTTAAGACTAATTATCTTTATTTCTGATCTCTGAGTTGTATAAATGGTGTAAGCTGACATTATTTCGTGCTTTGTGTTTGAGGTTATGCATTGTAGATTTTCCTTTGTGTAATTCTAGGAATCCTTCGGGAGGCTCGGGGTCCTTACTGGGTATTTTTATACTCACCCCAATACGGGATTCACCCAAAACATTTCATGTCTTGTGCAGATGACAACCGGTTTGGCTGATACTTTAGGGAGCCAGGACCAAGCGGCACACGGAGATGACTGGTTGGTGTGGAGAGTTGTGGAGACGAGTAGCACCTACCCTTCTGGTAGGATCTTTAGTGGTGGATCAGAAGCCATGTTTTCTATTTCTGTTGTATTATATCTTTCAGTTGGTCTTGTATGCTGGCTCTTTACTCTCAGTTCACACTTTTACGTTAGTAGTTTTTACTAAATGGTATTCTTTTTTTGTTTACCTAGTCTATGAGTGTACATGTTTAAAGGAAATTCCCTTCTATTTTAGGGATATACCATACCGGTACTAGTCTCCATCCCTTGGCCAATGGAAGGCGGGCATGGGGTTGTCACGACACAGGCCTCGGGGATGGGTTGTGACATGGAATGTCATGATTATGAATTACCATATTTTTTTATTGTCTATTTGAATGTGATGTGTCTCTGTTTCTATATTTTAGTGATTGGGTTGTGCCATATGGGATAGTTTTCTCTTGAGAGGGAGTGTGGATTATGTGATGGATTTCCCCAGATCCGTGAGATTATGTTTACATGCGTCATGGTATGGGTATTTTATAGATCCATGATATTAGTTCAATGCATGGTTTGTTTATTTCTCTAGATATGTAAGTTCATTCGACAAGATTACAACCCGTAAGGTTGTTATTGATATCATTTATGGGGGTTATGTATAGATTATAATATATCTAAGTATTTGAGGACAATGAATCACTTTCTCTCCATCATGGATAATATGCAGGTCGATTCCATCTTCAATAGATCAATATATGTTTTCACATGTATTATTACATAATATGTTATTATTAAATTTTAATTTTAAAGGAATACAAATATAGATACTCTGAATTTATATTATTTTTTATTGGTGGAGTCCTACTATTATATATAAAAACACCATACATGGGCGTCATTGTATATGTCTAGATTTTATGATAAAGGATACAATTATGAGAAATGACTATGCTATTTGCAGTTAAGAAAGGTATACAAGATAATTTGATGTATTATATTGGTTGACATGAGGAAATAGATTATTTTGGAATTTTTACATTGTTTTCCATGTTTTAGTACTTTTATTATCCACATAATGTGGTCCTTTTTATTTTATGGATTATTTAATGGGAAAGTCTACTTATTATAAAAAATTATAGTATCCTTTCTAATTATGTCATTGTCTATTGTGTTAATATTTTCCCTTATTTGGTAATTTGTGTTCTTACTAATTCCATTATATTACTTATTGGTTGTTTTTTATAAGTAAAATATTCACCCCATGACCTCTCATGCCCTCATCATTAGTAAGTGGCCTATTACATAATAGGATGCTCACATGTAGAAATATGATATCTAGACCATACTCTGTGATTCATTTGAGGTGTTAGAAAGGATAATGTGGATAATTTTAATTTGAAATTAGATTGTGTTTTAATAAAAAATATTTTTTAGACTATAAATATACAATATCCAATGAAAAATTAGAAAATATTCAGTTTATATTGGGAGTGATACCTCCCCTAAAATTATTATAGTTATTTCTTTTCTTGGGTGAGTCCTATAATTTTATTAATTTGAGAAACATTAGTAATTTAAATTTATTAATCACACAAATGAAAATATAATAGAGGGTAATTACTTTCATTATATTAATTGGGTTTCTTGTTTCAAAAGGAAAGATTAAACATAGATGGAATAATAGTGAACTCTCAATATTATTGCTTATATTGAGATGTATTAAAAATTAGTTATTTATTTTATGATTATAAATATCTATAGTAGAATTTAATTTATTTAATTTCTTTATATAGATTCATGTGGGTCATGTATCAAGGAAATATGAATGTAATGGTTGAATAAATAATGATTCAATTTAAATTAATCATTCATTGGTGAAATTAATACAGTTAACAAATATAAATAATTAAGTTAACAAAATTTTGTTATATTATGAGTATGTGTTTTGTATTATTTTGATAATGAGTTGTGAAATCTATGGAGTTGTGTGGGTATTCATCAAATTCCATCATGAATTTCTATTCACTGAAATGGGTTATTTAGTTTTATATTGATAATTTTTTTAAAAAATTTAATAATGATATTTTTTAGAGTTTTAAAAATTATAATGATTGATGAGGATCATTATCTATCGTTTTTAGATGTTTTGAAATCAATTGTGTGGTAAATATAGATAAATTGATTATATAACATGAGATATCCAATTATTGATGTAATATATGTTTTTCTTATTATAACTACGTCATTATATGTTTTTATCCTAGAATATGTGTTTATATGATGAATATAAAAAGATCTGATAATTCAAGAGAATTTTAAGATCCATTGGGTCATATAAAATATGATTTCATTTAAACAGTATCTATTTACTAAAATATGTGGAAGGGAAAATATTTTTTTCTAATCAGGGATAAAATGTATATTCTATATCCTATAAATATATAATAGTAAATATTTAAAATATTATATTAATAAATATATTATATTTTTTCTGATTAGATCATTCTAATTTTTTTAAATTTTATTGGATCCATTTAACATTTATTTGGAGTTGTGAGAATTTAGACACATAACAAGAAACTGGACATAACATGTTGTTTCCACAATATATGATACGTAATATGTCTATAACTAGTTTTTTATTGGTAATAAAATATTAAATAATGATTTTTATGTCTAACATTTTGTGAAATTTTATTTTATATGTTTCTATATCATTTTGAAAAATTAAAAGGTAGTTTGGCTATGTATAATGAATATTGGACCAGTATTTTTCCTAATATAGAGAATCAATTATGTCTGACATGTCCCTGTTTACCATCCTATATGATGATGAAAACTATTTTTATAACATAAAAAATATTTTATCATATTTTATCATTATTACTAGTGTTTTATTAATTTAATTAAGATGTTATATAAAATAGTAGGCCTCCTATAATCCATGGAAGAATAATTTAATAAATAATTGAGAATGAAATTAAAATGACTTATGTCCTTTTTAACCATCATAACTACTAATTTATGAATTTTATGATACATTTAAAATTATATTATGAATTATTCTTTTTTATTTCTTTTAATAATGATAATTAAATATTGTAGAAATAATGTGGCACTAAAAATTTATTCTACAATTTTACCTAAAATTTAATCTATGGGTCAAATTGAGTGAATTAAATTATTACTTAATCCCTAACAGTTTTCAATCTAGGTATATATTTGAAATAATTATACTAATGGAATTCAAAAAACATTTGAAAATATTTCTTATTTAGTATAATTTCTGGGTTATTTTGTGAATTATATTCAAAATTAGAATACATATCAGGTTTATTATCTAATAACAACACATTAATGATATGTTTCACTATAAAATCACCAAGGATTCATTTTTTTAATGAATAATGTGTTTTTATTTCTGAAATTTTTTCCCCTTCCACTTGGGAAAGTATTGTGATATTTTATATGAACTAATTCACTTAAAATACCTTTAAAATATAACATACAGTCTCATATAGAGTTGTTCTTATGAGGTATTTTATTCCTTATCATGTAATAAATTTATTCAGGGTATCAATTTTACACTTATATAATTTGGAATTATCAAATGGGGAATTAGATATTAGAAAAATTTTAATAAACTATAATATATTATGGTTGTTTTTCATTGATCGATGATGTCATTTTGGTAACACTAGTGTGATTTATTTATATACATCCCATAGAAATTCTATTGTATTTATGTGATAACCAAAAATTATTATTTGTGATTTATTAATTACCAATTAATATATATGAATATGAATTTAAGGAATGTGTTACATCAATATGGTAAATGTGATACTGTTCACATTCAATCAGAGTTATTCAAATAAATTTGGAGATGAGAAAGTGAGGAATTTATAAAGATAAAGCGATTATTTTCATATCATTATGAATTTAGAGAGATGTTTGTATTATTATAATTCATAACATATTTATCTTATTCAATATGTTTAGTTTTTCTTTCAATTATTATATTATACGATGAATATACATTGAAAAAATACTATCATATAACAGTAGTTAATAACTATCAAATATATTATGATTCTTGTTGTTCATGAAAGATATCACTGAATTATGTGATATTTGGTATCAAGAAATTCATAAAATTATATTATTATCTTGGGATAAAATAATAAAATGAGATTATAAAACCTCGATTCACAGACCCTCTTTGTGACTAGGATATCCGAGGGAATCTTCACCAGAAACACATTGAGAGATATAATGGATGATATATAAGGGTAAATTTATGTATAACATATCATAAGAAAGGATAATATTTTTTATTGAGAAAACAAACTATAAAATTATCAAATTAATAATATTTAGGTGAAAATTTTATAAAATTACGAATATGGGGGTTTAAATCAGACATTTTCAATATTAAAAAATTAAAAATAGTGATATTGTAGATTATCATATTTTTAATAAATATATTTCAAATAATTTTATATATATTGATTCTATTTTTCATTACGAAAATATGAAATTGTGGATAATAGATGGGTTTTTTAAAAATAGGTGGGGTTTCTATATAATTAAGGAAGATCATTAAGGAGGATAATAAAATCACATAATAATAATGTTTTTGTTAAATTTAAAATTTAATAATTTTAATCCTTTTATGGTTAAACAATGAATTATATATAATATCTGATTAGATTTTATTGTTCCAAGATACTATTCATAAATTTATAAAAAAATTGTGGATGTATGGAGTGGTGATTCAAAGAACTCTAACCTTAAAACCAATAATGTACGAACTATATATTTTAATTGATATTCATATGAACATACATGTGTTACATGGTGATTAGAGGTGATAGGGAACATAGATAGGATTTGACTTGTGGGTTGAGATGAAATTATAGTTGGAGGATTAGGATTTATGACATGATCTACATGGTTTTCGTGTTCTATTTTTTGATAGAAGGATGTTTATTGTCTTTTCATGGTCATTGTTGTATAGAGTATCATTATATATTATTATTGGTTCTATAGATATATATTTAAATATTGAAATGAATTAGGGATATACTATATGTTATATTGGGTTGGTGGATTATTTATGTCATTTTAAGTGTTTTTGTGGCATTTGGCATGGGCTGTTTTAGGGAGTCCTAGTGGTCAAGGTCCTTTTTGATACTATTTTGGGGACTATTCTGGAATGCTGTAAATGATTCACCAAGAACCTACCATAGGTTCATATGAAATAGGGTTTATTTTCATCATGGATTCTAGATGGTGGTTTTGAAAAGGACATAGGTGCCATGCTCATCCATAATATGGAATTTTTAATAAATAACACTTGTGGTTTTGTATTAATATAGTTGTTTCACCATGAACCTATTAAAAATAAAACATGTTACAATTCAGTATCCTCCAAAAAATCTTTTTATAAACCATATAATTAAAACCCAAAAATATGTAATAATCTCATTTAGTGATTTTGATCCCCTTTTGATATGTTTGAACCCAGACATCATGTGATCAATTTATAGTGATTTGAGGATCATTTTATTCCTTAATATAGGATCCATTATCTTTGGTTCATTCTTTCAATGATTTCGAAAATTGATTCATTTAATTTAAAGGTGGTTTCTATGGGTAATTGATTGTTAATCATAGGTGGGTGGTCATTGGGGATTATGGGTAACTGTATTTGTGGTTATTAGATATTTTCTAATATTATTAACTTCGTGATGAGAGAATGTTGAAAGATCCATATCGAGGAAATTTATTTTCAACTTATATTATTTAAATTTTCATGTGAAGTACTGACACGACTTAGCTTCAATTTTTGACTACGAGATATCTTTAATGAAGATAATAATAATAAAAATAAGAATGAATATAATATAAAATGGTATTTTTTAGATCAAATGTGGTTTATGTTATATTGGATGATTATTAATATTTTGGAAGACAATGTTAAATTGATTGATTATATTCTTATTGTTCTATTATAGGGTTTATTTACCTAAAAATTTTCAAAACATTTAAAGACGGAAATATTAATAAAATGATAAATGAGGAATGTGAATTTTTTTATTGTTCATCCTTGAAAATAATTGAACATAGAACTATTTCTTGGTTAGTCTTAATAATAATTTTCCTTAATATTAAATGTTTAAAATTGTTATTCTTGTAGATGAAAATGAATCATATTTAATGAGTCAAATTATATTATAAAAGTTTGAGGTTATTTAATGGAATTAATTTTTTTAATTTTAATGAGCCATAACCTGGGTGTTTTAGGATTGAATACCTAGGTTTTATAGCATTAAATATTTCTTGAGTTTTATTTTTCTAAAATATAATTGTTTTTATGTATGTTCATTATCATTATTAAAACCATTCATTGTATTAATTTTAAACATGATATGTTTTTTTAGATGGGGAATGGTTAACTAAATTTGAATAATTGGAGTGCTTATTTTATATTTATTTGTAAGGGGTTGATGATGAGTGAAATCATTGATGTTGATAGCTAGACAAGCCTTTTGAATGATTGTTCTTTATTCTATTGATTTGTTGATGGATATGGTTCAAGATTCCTAAATTTAATAATATAATGATATTTTCAATGTAGTTTATGGTTTTCATGATGACTGGTTGTGGTGGTATCAATCTACCAATTTTAGTTGGACCATTCACCACTAGTACATCTCTTTTGTTCTGTTTAAGGTTGATTTCTAGAAAAAATTGATTCTACAATGCTAAATGATGTTATAAATTATCTCAATGGATTTTTGTTAGTATTAATAACAAATAAATAACATATATGAATAATTGGAGGGTATGATTAATGTTCCATGAGTAGGGAATATGAAATTGGAATTTAAATTACGAGTTTTTAATGCACACTGGGTTGTGTAAAATTGAATTATTAAACATGTACCTAAAATGGTGTAAATTAAATTTTAAAAATTTATAATTACTATATGAAAATAATTAATGATCCTTTATCACAAGTCTTGTGATTATATATTGTATATATTTTTCCTAACTATAGTGATAGACTATGTTTTATTTGGGGAGATTATTGTTGTTTTTAAGGAAATGTAGTTTTTATAAGTTTGTTAATGTAATATAGAACTCATTATATTTAACAATTTCATATATTCCACTACCCAAGACGATCTCGTAGCCAATAAAAAAAATTTTTTGTTTTGGGGTTTTTCCAAATCATGTAGTTGTGTGAGGAAATAAATTAATGAATACTATATATTCCATACACACCATTCAGATGTATAATGATGTGTGTGTGTGTTCATTCGATTATGGAATAATGTAAATGGTACTATTCTACTTAGGAAATGATGTCTCTCAGTTTTAGAAAACAAATTTTTGTTGGATTTAGAACCCTATAATTATGACATGAACAATTATTTAAACAATAGTGATTGTGGTTTATTTACACTGGATGTAACTTCTAGAGGAATCGTACATGATATATAGGCTATAATGGATTTGGTAATAGTTACATGGTTTTGAGATTTGATTGGGATATGTGTGCATGGAGTATAGAATGGGATGTGGATACGACCATGATATGGTTTTCAGTACAAGATATATGAATTAGAAAAGGGATTTTAGTATATGATATTTTATATTGTGTCATGGGAGGGTTAAACAAATAGATATGTTTCCGTATGTTACTTTTCATATAAATATGTTTTTAATATATATTTTTATTCTTATATGAATTAATTGATTATAATGGTTTGGTGAGCACTAAATGTTGTTTTAATTTCCAATTCAATGTGTTTATTTCATTTATTTTTTCCATAGGATTTACTATTATTCATTCACATTTTTACTAATGATTTCAAAAACGGTCTTTCTGAGTATAAAAATAATATATCAACACACACACATATATATATATAGACTATTTTTATTTTTGTAGGAGTTAGTTAGTGATTTACATGTATATTACTAGCTCATGGATTTGTTTTCTAACATTTTGAGCACATGGTCATTGCCTGGAAATCATTTTTAGAATTCCTTTTGAATCTCATCACATTATGTTACATTCATGTGTGTTTTTGGTTATTTTTTATTAATAGATCGGTTTTACATTCATGTATGTATTTGAAATCTATACCATGGGTTATATTCACCATCCCAAGGCCTACAATTGGAAATATTATGGTTTCATCCATATCCCCACTACTAGTCAAGGAGGGGTAGTAGTGGAGGTGGGGACATGTGAGAGTGGTATTAGAGATGATGGTTGGTAAATATGATTGATAATAGAAGAAGGAATTGTTGATGAAATCTTGAGTTGATAGAGTTATAGTATCAAGTGGAAGTATAATTTATTGTATGTGATGGACTCTAGTAGGGATATATGATATTAATTCACCTTTTATCTAATGTAAATATCATAAGATATATTAACATCCAATATGAAGTGATTCTACTTATAGTGTAAATATCTAGGTAGAGTTCATGAATCATGATTTTTGATTCCAATGTTTTATCTAGGTAGATGATTAGGAGGGAATTGAATATGAATTAATTTTCATTAAATATTAAATATTCATAGTTTATAGATTTTATAACATTTTTCATTTTGTAGGTATCAGAATTTTTTTTATCCCTACTAGTTTCATTCTGATGATGATCAAAATGATGCACAAGTATTTCACTATATTGTTGATATTGTGAGAATAGTACTTAAAGGAACATTCTTTGACAACATTAGTCATGGTTGATATAGAAGTATAATGGATCTATTTCTATTTGAGTATTAAAGTATCCGTTAGAGTATATAAATATTACCTTTACCATGATTTATGGTGGCATAGAGTACAAAATTCCCTTGGATTTATGCATATTACATAGGGATCATACCCAGAGGGGATTTTTTTCAATTGGGATCTTATTGTTATAAATAATTTCATTGAAGATGTTTAAGATATTTCTCAGGTCCATTTTTTTATTTTTAAAATAAGGTGGCATGGTATTCAGAGATTCTTACTCTATAACTTTGTTTTTATATTTTACAAGATTTTAGTATCCCTTATATGAATATAATGTGTATTGTTTTGAAACATCGTTCAACTATTGAGGCTACAAAGAGGCATTATTTGGAAGCTCTATGTCTATAGATCCATATAAAGGTTACAACATTCACATTGAGAATAAATATTGATATAATAGAGAATAAAATGGATATCAACATGATTATTTATATTACTATATATAAATTCTATGCGGCTCATCAGGAATCTAAATAGTGTAAAACAATTTACACAATTTCTCAGTTTCCTTATCAAGGGAAGTCTTAGAAGACAGTGACTTATTTCATTTATTTCTTATCCATTTTCACTATGGATGGTTTTTTCCAGACCAATTCTCATTGATTGGGAATGGTTTTTTCCCTCAAAATATATCATTGATATCAGAATCGTGAGTTTCAATCATTTATTAGAAAACTACATGGACATTATAGAATCTTCAAACTTTAATTATAGTAGTGGCCTCCAAGGAAGTAGAAATAACATAGTGATCTTACTCTTTATAAATGGAGAGGGGAAAAGTAATGACTATAAAATAATATTTATTTACATAATCCTTAGATATAATGTATCATGTGTGGTTTTTGAGGAGGTTACCATTAGGGAGAAATATGTCAGGGATACAAATGTGGTCTGATGAATGTTTTATTATATCCAATATAGGGTGAGCATGAAGATGATGAAGGTATTATATTTTTATATTTTATATATTTTTCTAAATTATTTGGATCATGATCTATGATCTATTTCATTGAAAATACCCTAGTCTATTTACTAGGTATTGAGGTGTAGAGAATTAAAATTTTGTGGGTGTTGACCGTATATATTAGATTTCAAGATATCCTTTTATATGTCTATTGATATTGTTAGCTTATTCTAGTGATGTTACTCTATTGGGGATATTTTTATTCCCCTAGATATATCCATATGCAATCATACATGCCAGAGATTCTCTATGTTCATTATGGGATATTATTCATGGAAGTGTTTATTTATAGGGAATTGTGACGCCCAACAGAGGAGCAGTTTTGGATCCATCAAAGACTAATGTTGTTTTTCCTAGGTTACACTTAATAATGATGCAGATTCATGAAAATTCCATAGTCTTGGAGACTAAATACTGCCATTTATGACTATTATCTCTATGATTTACACACATATAATAGTTTTCTCTGGAAAATATCTGCATACATTTTTGTCTTTCTAGTCACAGGATAGATTTGATAATAATAAAGAGAATATTATTAGTACTTCCATTAATAATTTTACAATGTATGTAGTCAAAATTTATATATATTTTGACACATTACAGTTTGGATTTAATTGTGTTCTAATATAACATAGAGAAATTATTTCATATGGGTGTCGACAATTATATCCTCATGTATGAAATTATGATACAAATGGCATGAATATAATGAATATTAGTCTTTATTCACGTATTTGTTGAATTCCCCATCAGTTGGTGATTTGTGAAATTACGTGATCAAAAGATAAATGGGTATATATATTCAACTATTGTGACCAAATTATCTTTATAGTGATAGTTGATGGATTTCCTCCAATATTACAAATGAGACATTTCCTATACGTTGAGGATAGTGGATATTTTGACTAATTCAATTTGTTGGATTTCATGTGAAGATGATATAAATGATTGTAAAGTTACATGGTCAGTGAAAGAGTAAAATTTTGAAATGCACCTCGATATTGGATAAGTTGATGTTAGATGGGTCCTTTATCAAATGAAATTTTATTTTTCTTTAGGGGATTCCAATGTAATTAATTTACATGATAAAGTTTTTTTTTGTGGTTTCATTGATTGATGGTTATTCGATTATCAACTCTAAGTATTATTTTAAGGGAGGATTCTTATCCACTCTATGCTACATTATTTGGATCATAATTAGGACCATTTTAAGTAGTATTTTATGGTTTTGATTATATTTATCCCCCATACATGTTATGTTTTTTTGAAATGAAGAGCTCAGTTTTCATGTTCATGTATTTATGTTTTGTTTTCCCGAGGGTGAATCTTAATTGTTATATTCCTGATGGGTTTCTTCTTCCATTAGATTATACGAAACGAAATTTGTTGGGAATCATAGTATATATCCTTAATTATTATCATTTATATCAGGGGAAAGTGACTATACAAGGGATAATGTTCTATATGTTTTAGTAATTTCACTTATTATAGAATATAGTGTTAAAATGTAGATATATTGTATAGAATGTATCTGTTAGATGATCTGAGGATTCATGGGATTTTGAATTAGATCATCTATGATCTTGATTCTGGATTCACCTTGAAGACATAGGATGGTCTCAAAAATGCCCTTGGATTTCAGATATTTCTTAACAACAATTTTATTCCATAGAACAATGTTAAGAATTAATATATAATCATCAAACTAGAGGTCGTGTTTTGTTCATGAATCTTGGAATTTTGAGTTCCATTTATAAGCATCCTACCAATGAAATATTTTTCAAATAATAAATATTTTCACTTGACCATTGTTAAAGCTCTGTTTGATGAAAATTATGGCCAATCACATATATCGTAAATATGTTTGACTGAGGAAGGTTATTTAGATATTAAAATTTTAGAACTTGTGAATACAATGGCCTAGAATTTTTAGGTGATTATAATTTTAATAAAGTATATTTTTTATAGAAAAATTTCTTATTTTTCCAATAGGAGGTGGAATGTGTGTTCAACAATAATGACCAGAGATTTTTTACCCCTTAATTTTATAAATATTTTAATACCTTATGTCACAAAGAACACTTAACAAACATAATACCTGACTAAAATAATATATCATATATTAATATTATATGAGGAGTATAACCATTTGTTGATAACAAGATAATAATCATTTAAATTAAATTCCTATTTTTTTATTTCCTTGAATAATATTTTAAAAATGATCCCTTTGAAAGAACCAATTAATAATGATTTTTTTCATAACAACGATATTTGATAACTACAGAAAAAAAATTATAAAAGTAAATATTGATATTTTTATATTAATATTTAAATATTAAATTATTTTAATATTTATATGATATAATATTAAATATAGTTACTGATTATAAAATTAAATTTTAGAAAAAAACTTATATTTCATTATATGATGTATTTTAAAATAAAAATTGTAACAAATTTATAATTTTAATTTCAAAAAATTATCATTATATCTGAACATAAAATGAAAATATTAACTTTTTTTTATTTTCAAAAATTGTGGATTTTTAAGGTGAAATATAAAAAATTCCACTCATGCATAAAATTGAATTTTTATATCATTTTTATATTTTTAAAGCATCTAATAAAATTATAAAAAAATAATATTTTTTAAGGAATAAAATATATTTTTTAAAATATCATATTGAATTTAGATATCCTCTTATAAAAATTTTATTGAATAATGTTATATTTTAATATAAAAATGACTTTGGAATTCCATTTTAATTAAATATTATTTCCATAATGTTTGGTTTTGGATTTCATTTAAAAACACATAGTAGTTTTTTTTATAAATACCTCATTTATAGCGTGGGAATGGAATAAATTGATAATTATATCATTGAAATAAACATAGGGATTAAAACTATGTTGTTTCTAAAAAATAATCATTACACGTTACTTGTTCTATTGTAAACATTGAGCTTTATTATAAATAAAAAATTTCTGATCAGATGGATTTCATATTTGGATTTATTAATTTCAAATTATATTTTTATTTATATTTTTTTGTATGAATTCCAATTTTCTTTTATAAAAACTAATTTACATGATAAAATAAAAAATGGTATGAGTGAAAATTCATTGAGTACAAGTCTTAAATACATATTTAAAAATTATTTAAAATTAATGATTAAGGTATTATAGAGTATATCGCAACCCCCACACCATTTTCTCAAGTTTTTAATCTTCTTTCAATGTAAATAGAGTTATGTATTTATATTACATTTGAAATATTTATAAAAATTCCATCCTCAACACAATGAAAAGGGGCCTATAACTACCATCTAACGTCTACCAAAAGATTTTTTTTTTCACATGAAACTCTTCCCAGTATCCATCCATAATAACTATATTCCTCTTCCTTTTTCCTATGGCTACTATAGATTATTGTAAGACCACTATGTCCATGTTTACTTCCAAGGGGAAGCCTAATCTCTCGATGTGAGTACTCCTTTTTCCTAAAATCATTTATTTTTAATCTTTAATACCCAAATATTAATTTCTAAGTCATATATGTTAATATAAGTTTTTATTGTATACTAATTTTCATTATTATAATTTAATAACTTTTAACCATTATTCCCATTTAAAATTTAAATAGATTGATGTTATCATTCATTCCTTCTGATAAATAATACCTCCACAAAGAGCCGACATCAATTTTTAACCAACACCACTCTTCAATGGTTATGATATCGATTTTTTGGAATAAATGTGAAATATATAAAATAATTTTCATTATTAAGAGATAGATTAAATAAAAAAAACATTCCTTCTCATTCATTGTGAAATGAAAACATGTATTGTCCCTTTTGTAGACAACCACCTACATGAATTTTCATATATCATTTTTAATATATTGTATTTATTATTTTTCAATATTTTATAAAATTTGATTCACCAATGTATAATTATATATATAATATCATTAATTTTTTAAAGTTATACTATTCTAAATAATACATATTCATAGTCATATTCTTCAATTAATAGTTGTATATACATTTTTGGGTAATTCACACCATATACTTGAAGAGTGCTCATAGATAATATCATAGATTACTATAAAAACATAATTATAAACTATATATTTAATAAATAAATAAATAAATAATTTTATTTTGGTTATATATTTATAAAATTATTATTTAGCTAAATTATTGAGATACCAACATATATTCATTAAAATTTAAAATTAAATATCATCACCGATTTCATATATATTATTCATATTCAAATTTCACATAGAAGGAAATTATAATATATTAATTAATTATAAAAAAATAAATTCTACCAACTTTTATTATCTAGTAATTATGAACATTAAGATAATAATTAATTACTATAATGATAATATGAAACTAATTCAAAACAATAATGATTACACACAGACTATATTAAAAATAAATAATATATTACTAATTTACAAGTAATGAAAATTCATAAATGAGGTATATGAATGATTCTGTAACTAATAATGATTTTTAAGATAGTAATTATGTTATTTATAATTTTTATATTGGATCTTAGAATGAATTCAACAAATTAGGAAAACAAGGTGGGGGATTTTTTTCCATATCCAATCCCTTGACACGTTATTCTTATTATAATTATTATTTTATTTAGAATGGTTAATATTATGGAATTTATTATTTTTTATCATGATTTACATATATTTAATTATTTTAAAAGACCTACTCTAGGTTCCATCTCTCATGGCGTTTTTTTGTCGAAAAACTCAAAAAGTTGTATGGGGTTTACTGTCTCAAATGAATATTCTTGAGACACAATTCTTATTTTTCACATTGATATATATAATATGGTTTTATTATTTTATAAATTGTGTATTTTAACTTATTAATGGGTATTTATTATACATATAATTATATAATTAATTTTTCTTCAATTTAAATGATACAAATGTCAAATGTGGTTTTAGATTAAAATTCTATATAAACTAAAAGGGTTTAATTTCTAATATTATATTGAGATTATGATAATTATTATAAGATAAAAATATAGGGATTTTTTATTATTTATAAAATAAATCATCATTATTTTGTATATTCATGTGGTTTTACTATTTCTCTCATAATTTCATTCATCCATTATTCATATTTTATTTGAAGGGTTTTGAAACTGAAATCAACCATGTATCTTCTTTATGGATATTAATATCCATATTTTCATTTCTACATTCATTATTTTTAAAATTACCTAATGTATGAATCAATATTTTTATATAGTCATATTCTAATAAATTTCCTTCTTTAAATGTTTGAAATAATGTTTTTTATTTAATTTTTCATATAGTTTGTTTTTATCCGTATTTTACGGACAATACTATTTTAATTTTCTCCATTTGAACTCATATTTTCACTATCTATTTCAGTTAAAATGAAATAATATATTTAGATATTTATAGTTTATAAAATAATGTAATTTTATCTAAATTTTATAATATATACTTCAAAAATTATTTCCAAATATCGTTGGTATTTCTAATTTATGGAAATATTTTTTTCGAAAACTCTTAATGGAGAGTTTTTATCTATTTCTTTATTATTTTTAATATATTATAAATGTTCATATACATTATACAAAAGTAAACATATACCTTTTTTCTCAGGATTTATTATGTTATAACCTTCGATTTTGTAAGAATTAGCTCTCAATTTTGTTGCCTTTTTAAAACATCTTTAGGGTATAACTATATTTTTTTCATTAATTAACTTACCTCAGGTAATAACCTAACTTTAATACCATTTATTTAAGAGTGTTCTGATAGATTCCATGCATCCGCTGATTTAATAAATTATATAATAAATATATACTCATTATCAATATAGAGAAAACACAATATACTTTTTTATGTTTATTGAATTTTATTTACCAAAAATGTTTCTAAATATCATTCAATACAAATTTATTTTCCTTGGGTATATCATGTTATTAATATTGATGAATTATTATTGTGATTAAATTGGAAAATTTTTTAAATTGAAATTTCATTCTATGAGATATTTATGTAATTTTTTTTAATTTTCATTTTATTGTTTTAAGAAACCCTTTTTATTTCCAACTGGTTATTTATGATGTGATAGTTTAATAATATTAATGTAGCACTAAAAACTATATAAGATGAATGGTGGGGTCCTATATACCCTTTAAATTAATTCATTAAAAGTTTTTATATCATTAGATATGTATTCAAGATTATATTTTACTTGCACTTAATCATGGGAACTAATGGTGTGGCCCTTGAATGCATTGTTTCACTATACAAAATTTTTTTCTATATTTGAAAGATATCTCAATTTAATAAATATTCTAATTCATATTTTATTATTTAATGGTTCATATTAATTGAGTCAAGTATACATTCTTTTTTTATTCATGTATTATTTTTTAACTAGAATTATCCCTTGATTTATGATTAATGCTTAATTGGGTAGAATATTGTATTGTACCATGATTATACCAATATGGATATCTTATTCCCGGATATGATATTATATTTTTTTACTAATAATTAAACGTAATGGAATTATGAAATCACATATTTTATTTGTTTTCCTCTTACAAATGTTATATATATTATTATAACATATTATATGACTATAAAATGTCTACTATGTCTCGATTATGAAGAAATTTTTAGATGTATGGTAAAATAAATATCTTTTACAAGTGGTCCTCAATGAAAAAAAACATTGAAATCATTTTATTGTTGGAATATTTTTTATAATGTAATGTTAACTGTGTAAATTATGTAAAATAAAGATATGTCTAACTTTTGTATGTATTTTTTGAATTCAGTTATTAGATTATTTATTTAATAGTATTAGAGAAGTAATTTTAGGGGTTATAAAAAGAGAACATTAGTGAAATACATAAGTATAGATCTATGTGTATGTTAAAATCCAAAACATTAGGTAAATTATGTATTACCTAGTTTACTAGAAAATAATTCTCCATTATGAGACTAAAATAATGATGAAATTTTGGAATTAATGAACAATGGGGTAATCACTAAATTAAAATCTTCTGACGCATCCATTTGGAGGAAGAGGGTGTTCTCGACGCCCTGCGATGAAACCCTAGTATCAATGGCAGTCGCGGTGGCACCTCCACCACCGGGGGAGAGGTCTCTTCTTCACGGCGCTCTTCAGCAGGGGTCTCTGGATCGAGGTAGGGTATCGTTACCTTCATCCGAGGTGCACTCATTCTTTCCTAGCATTCTCATTTCTCCAAAGGCTCTGAGGGTCCTTCAAGGACAACTCGTGGTCCTGATTTCTCGACAGGAGTTCAATGCAGCCTCTGCGCTTCTCTCGTCATCTCTGGTGGCTCGGTTCGTTCGGAATCGCCCGCCGGTTGAGCTGTTTGGCAGGCTTGTGAACGAGGAATGGGTATTAGCTCAGTGTGCGGTTGTCGGATTTCTTGGGCCTAAAAATATTCTTCTCAGCTTCTTGAGTGAGGAAGACCTTGTGTGGGTGTGGTCTCATCCTGGAAGATCTGCTCGAGTATTTCATTTTCATTTGCTCTGTTGTTCGTTCGATCTCCATATGCAACGAGACCCTTCTACCACTGTGATTTGGATTCTACGCCCCGAGCTTCCACAGCCTTTCTAAAATCCAGCGCTTCTCCCTTCGATAGGTAATTCCATAGGACGCTTTCTTTGTGCTGATAGGCGGACATACTCTCTCTGAAGCATCCGATCGTGGCACGGTTGTGTGTTGAAATGGATCTCTCTTGGCCCCCTCCCGAAGTCGGGGGGGTATCGGTATTGTCAATTGATTCTCTATGAATCATGGACTAAGTTTTTCTCTTGCTGCAATAGACAGGGCCATTGCTCTCTCGAATGCCGGAAGAAGGTTCCAGTCTCGGATGAGGTCGATCCCACGGGTCTGTCTGGTGGGCTCGGTTCCCAGGAGGATGTTGTAGGGGATGCTTGTATAGAGGGACCTCCGACTGTCCAGGATAAGGGTGGTCCTATCTCCTTGGGGGAGGACCAGCCCAGACATGGCCTATTAGGTGTAGGCCAGGGGATCTCCTTGGATGCATCCAAGTAAGGTGGTTTAGGGGATTTGGGGCCACTTGTTTCAGCAGTTTTTAATTGGCTGTGTCGTGATCTGTGGGAAAGAAGCTCGTGCGTCGACATGCAGGGGTGTGAGGCTGGGCAAGAGGAGAGGCCCATTCTCACATCTATGAATCAGACCAGCCAAAGGGTGGAGCAGCCTATGAGTGAGGCCTCCCGAGGTTCTCCACAGGTTTTCCAGGAGGTCTCTCCAAATTCAATTGTTGGTGATGTTCTGAAGGTGAATAGAAAGGGTCATAGTTCCATTGAGGGCTCTCAGCTCCGTGCTCTGGAAGGCAGTCCCAACCTTTTCCAATATATGGGTCGTGGTCTTGAAGAGATAGGGGTCCTAGCCAAGACAAAGCAGGCCCCACAAACCTCCTCTTATGCTGAGAAGCTTTTAGCAGGGGGGGGCCAATTAGGCCCTCCCAAAACTGGTATGTAGTGCTAGGTGCAAAACAGTGCCTTAGCAGAGAGGAAGCTATCAGGGTGGCTTACAGTCAAGACTTATTGGTCGATGCAGAAGCATCTCAAGAGGAAATGGTCGAGGCTTTGGACTGTGATGAACACAAGGAACTAGTCATAGAGGAGGATAATCTTAGATCCTCCAATTAGAAGGGTAAGAACAAAGTTATTGATTCTGACGGTTTCATTTTGAACAACCGGAGGGCGCGTAGAAGGAAGGATTACTCCAACCTCCCTAGCCCTCCTATTACTAGATCCGATGGAAAGGGAAGGTTTTCCTTGAAGGCCTCTTCTAAGGTTGGAAGCCCAACCATGAACAAGTCCAAAGACCTTGTCCAACAGGAGGTGGCCGCCATCCCCAAGAACCTGGTTGTGGAAAGCGGTGAGGCTGCTCCTTCAGACTCTTCTTCAGTCGGTGTGGATTTTAGGGGTTGGGAGAAGCAGCACGAAGGTGGATCTAAAGCTAACTCACAGCGACAAATGGTCTCTGTGCTGGAACATAGGTATCTTTTCCTACATTTGGATGAGGAAATGTTTGAGGAAACTCTGGATATCAAAGCTTTGAAGAAGAGTAGACCGATCCAGGTGGCCACTACAAAGGAGCAAGGCGAGTGGGCTGATAATTAGGTGTGCATCATGCTTAGAGGCTTTAACATGGGGAAGATTAGTAAAGAGGAGTACAAGAAATCCTGGGAAAACATGGCTCTTCTTTTCGAGGGCACCTTGAAGGATTTCCCCGGCACGAAGGTAAGCGATACTCCCTTGGTTTGGTTTAGGGAAAATGATTCCAAACAACTCACTCTTTTCATTAATAGATCTGTAGTTTCCTTTGGTACTGAAACTAGTTATTTGTGAGGGTTCCCACTTTCCCCTTAAAAGTACATGATCTTTAATAAAAAATTAACATTGGATGGAATGGGGTAATCACTCTAAAAAAATAGCTAAGTATCAATTATATATTCTTTTTGGGGTATGATGTGTGGACCTAATACTGGAGGATGTGATTTGGTTGATCACATTATTTCTATTAACCATTATAATGGATCTTAAGACATCTTTATGTTATGTTACAAAACTGGAAGAGTTTTAAGTTGAAATGAATGTATAAAAGGATAAAATGAAGGTCTCATATTCTGAAGATATATCCAGATTGTGTTATAATATTCATATGAAGAATTAATATTATTTTAATTAAAAATTCTTCATATTTATTAATTCGATAAAATAGGATAAAAATAACTTTAACACCCTAAAAATCTGTGAATTTTTTTCAAATACACTTTGATATCTAGAGTTAAACGCAACACAGAGTTTTAATGAACTCCAATATATTTTAATATTATAATTTAAACAATACCATTATATCCTAGCCATAAAACATGGTTTTATGAATAGTAATTGCAAAGATATGTATTTTTAAGGTAATAATATAAAAAAACATATTGATTAAAAAGTATTAAATTTTTAGTAAAGACATAATATATTTGGAAAATAATATTTTTTCAAAAATTGATTTTTTTTGTTTTTTAATGAAAAAAATATTTACGATATTATAATTTTTTTTGAAAAAAATTAAAAAAAATTGAAATATATATATGAAAATTACCTTTGGGTGAATTTTGGATAGTTTTCTGAAAATAATAATTTTTCAATTAGTGTAATAAATGACTTTTATAAAAAACTAGAATTTAGTTTAAGGAATATAAAAGCTCCATTTTAATCAAATAATGGTTTAAAAGTAATAATAGTTAAATTATATAATTTTCCATCCAATTTAGATGATTATGATAAATTTAACATGGAATTTCTTATGAAAACATTCTATACTAATGAAATTTTCTTTTCGTAAAACCTTTTTTCATTTCACATGATAGAATCCAGTTTGATCTCCAAACTGCTCTAAGTGACATGAAAAAATATTTTATATATACATGGGGTGAGTATAACAGTATACTCAGTAAGATCATCCCCATAGCCTCTCGTGCAAAAGTAAAGAAATCATGATAAAGGACAGTGAACAACAAGTGAAACTAACTCATCACCTAAACATTTATACAAAGTTCACATCCTCACCATGGATACTCTCACCATGTAACTCATAAAAGAGCATATAGTATAATAATGATTATCAAGGGTACCCCGCTACTATTTTCCCACGGGTTTCTTCTTTTCCCCAACGTTTCACGTCCTAAGCATCTCTATCCAAAAAGGCTTTCCTACAGACACCTGGTTGGAGCACCACAACATGAACCTCGTGCAATCACACCACCACGTCCACACAAAAAAGTAACCCGGTAGTTTTTGGGGTCCGCCGCAGCTCATATAACGTGTATCAAATGTTGGGTATTATACCTTAGGCCTTTACATCCCATACACTGAGTAAGGATCCTCAAGCCATCACAGCCTATACACGTTACACCTATAGTTTTCAATAGGATACTATATCCAGAATATATGTGTGTGAATAACCATAAGCCATTACATCCCTCTACGCACATATGTGGGGAAAACTAACCATAGTGCCTACCAGCACAAGTAACACCAAGAGAAGGGAGTGGGGCCAAAGGGGGTAGTCATCCATCCATCCTCTCACCAGAATGTTGGAAAAAATACCCTCAGGTCTCAAATTCCCAGGGGTGTCAGTTACCCAAACTAATAGGGTGAAGTAGCGTATAGAAACACAAAAAGTAAAAAATATACTGTATCTCACAACCACACTGTGGGAATAACTGGGTCTTAGACACAACTACAGCTAACGTCTCTCTGAATACCATCTGTCACTTCTAAGACTAGGTATCTTATAAGCACACAACCATTTAAAGAGCTTAATTATATTACATCATTCCCTTTTTATCAGTTTCACATTACGTTAATTAATTATTTAAACATAAATTAACCATCAAAAATTCCACATTTTATATCATTATCATCACACCCAAAGTCCACTGTCCCATTAAATTGTAACCTCATCATTGCATCCCAGCATGCTCTAACCGCTTCGGTTAACATGATTTATGAGATCATTTATCTACAAAATTATTACTTTCCTATATTTCCAGGCATTCTAGAAAAACATTATAAGCTACTAAACACAAGGGGGCTCAACACGGTGAGTAGATGTACTACACTTTGAGTCTTTTCCACATATAGCAAGAGAGTAGACCCATCCTCCCTTTTAGATTCTAAAAATGGAAAGCACGTGGAATACCCCACGCATCTTTTCCCCTTTCGGGAGAAGGGTAAGCAAGAGCAGCTACCTTGAGCAGTGGGTAAATTAAAGAAGATAAACAACCAATAAGAATCATCCAAAATATAAACATTCACATCCAACCCGTTCCATCATCCGTGGTGTCCTCCCTGATAACCACGTGTATAAACTAATGAATCTCACCACTCTAGGTATCAACTATCGCCACAACCAATTGGCCTCACTGCCCCCACATATAACAATAGCCATCCAGGCTCACATTACAACACAAGTAGCAGGAAAAACAAACATCTTATCAAATGGACTCTTGGCCCTTAAACAAGCAAGAGGGTAACTCAAGACCCTAAAATGATTTATCTTTTATCAAACAACCAGTTCTTTAATCCATCTTTTATTATCCGATTTATTATTCGTAGGTCCCAAATTCGGGAAACCTAACTAGTATGCTGTCATAAATAATTAAACATGCTTAATGCACCAATTTTATAAGCATCAAATTAAAATAAGAGTAACCAGAGTCATTTACAAACCTCTTTATCATTATCCAAACAATTATCAATTAATTACAGCTATATGTTCATTACCAATCTCAATCGAGAATGAAAAACATATGCAATGAAGCATTGATATCACACTATCTAGAAAAACATGAGGCAATAACATACAACTGATATCAATTTATTTATCTAGTTAAAATATTTATTATGCCAATTCCATTGTGATCCAGTGGAATAAAACATGCTAAATCTACAGTTGTACATAAAATAAAACCAATATATTCCTAACCTCAAACAGTCCTGGACGTTCTTTATACGAGAATGAGCCACACAACGGGTTACGATCTCCTCCCCTATGACAACTGTATCTACCCGAGGATGCAGAGACACCACCACATTATCCAACACCCTAGAAAATCTCATTAGAAAGACGAGGGTAAAATTCAAAAAAAAATATTGGGAAAGAAGGAGATGAACCTGAAATGATGATGATAGATCATACCTTATATCGAAGACTGATCGATATTTCTTGCTTGCATCAAAATAGTGTGGAACAAATCCTAGGATGAAGGTTGTATTGCACAGCTCTTAATGGATGGAATGGGATGTTCGAGCATCTCACACCCAGGAACAAGGAGGATAAACTAGTGAGGAAGATATCTTGTCTCTTTAAAGAATTTATCAGGACAATGGTTTAAGATACGCTGGGTTTTCAATTAAAAGTATATCGCATTAAACAACATTGTTTAACCATGTAAAAACATCCCGAGGCTTAGGAGAAATTAATATAAGAGTTACAGCTTTGAATCAGCCTTAGAGTTCGTAAAACAAGGAATTATTTTCATTTAATGTCAAAGGAAACATTAAAGGGGAGAAACAGTACGAAGTTGGAAACACTGTTCAAGAACTCGAAATTTGGAAAAGGAAAAACTCTATCCATGAACCTCACCGTTGGAACCTCACCATTGGAACCTCACCATTCTAGAAACACTATTCATGAACCTGGTTGTTCGAACATCACCGTTCTGGAAGTACTGTTCATGAAATAAAAATTTGGCAAAAGAAAAATGTCACTGTTGGAACCTCACTATTCTGGAAACATTGTTCATGAACACAAAATTTGTAAAAGGAAAAAGGTCATTGTTGGAACCTCGCCATTATGGAAACATTGTTCATGAACTTAGTATTTGGAAGAGGAAAATGTCACCATTGGAACTTCACCATTGGAACCTCACTGTTGCACTGTTCACATAAGGTTACTGATGACATTGTTCACCTAGGGCTACCAATGCACTATTCACATAAGGTAACCATTGCATGTTCACATAAGGTTACTGATGACACTGTTCATAGAAGTTCACTGATGACATTGTTCACATAAGGTCACCGATGTCACTGTTCACATATGGTCACCATTTCACTGTTCACGTAAGGTTACTGATGACATTGTTCATAGAAGGTTACCAATGACACAGTTCACAATGGTCTACCATTGGACTGTTCACTGATGGAACTATTCATAGAACTGGAAATTTGGAAATGTTTTGGGGAAATGTCACCTTGACCTTCCAAAACACCTCATACACCTGATTTTTGAAAAGTAATGGACCAGAGGGGTCTGAGACATTACATCAGATACCTCTCAAAACATTCTTGTCCTTGAGAATTCAAAACCCACCTGAAGTGAAAATGAAATGGGTTCCGAACAACCACCCATCGAGATACCTCTAAAAAGTGAGGAAGCCGGAAGAAGCAACAAAATAAGTCCATATTATAAATATGAATGGTCAATAACCACAAAGAAATATTGATTCATGAAAATATTTAAACATCAAACAACTCTGGGTACTGAGAACTTATCTGTGACTCACATTCTGAGGTACACTTCTCCATAAAACCATGTCGCCACAGGACATGAACCTAGGGAATAGAATGCATGTGCAACATAATCTTTTTTGTTGTCTTGGATCCCCACAGGTCGCTCCTCAAAGGTATCACCATCATCAAAATTGATCTCTACCCAATAGATGATGTGAGATTCATCATGAAGATAACAACGGAGTTGTGGTACATAGAAAACATCATGTACCTGACTCATCCATAGAGGAAGTGCTACTCGATACGCCACAACTCCAACACGAGCTAACACCTCGAAAGGCCCAACAAATAGGGTTGAAAGCTTACTCCCATGACCAAACATCTGCTTCCTGCGATGGGGAGTCACCTTAAAAAACCTATGATCCCCACCATCAAACTCTAAGGGTCTCCTCATTTGATCGACATATGATTTCTGATGATCTTGCACTATCTTTATCATCTCAAGAATCACCAGAACCATCTCTATTGTATTACGAACTAGTTCGGGTTCAAGAATTGATGACTCTCTAATCCCAGTCTAGCACAATGGAGAATGGAAAGGTCGTCCATATAAGGCTTCAAATGGTGCCATACCAATGGTGGAATGAAAACTATTATAGTAAGAAAACTCTACCAAGGGTATGTGTCTCATCCATGAATCTTCAAAATCCATGACACAAGAGCATAACATGTCTTCAAGATTCTGGACGGTTCGCTATGTCTGACCATCCGTTTGAGGATGAAAAGCAGTGCTAAGGCATAGTAGAGAACGAAAAACATGCAAGAGACTTCTCCACACCCTAGAGGTAAAATGAGGATCTAGATATGAATTGATTGTCCTTAGGACTCCTTGATGTCTCACCACCACCTTCAGATACTACCACGAAAAAACTTCCACTAATCATAACTCCTTGTTTGCTATAATGTGGGACTATTTTGTTAAATGATCCACTACCACCCAAATAGAATCATATCCACCTGAGCTTGAGGTAAACCAGTAACAAAGTCCATTAAGATGTCCCCCCACTTCCACTAAGGAACGTCTAATGACTAAAGAAGACCAGCAGAAACACGATGTCCGGACTTCACCTTCGGGCACACCAAACATCGAGATAGAACTTTGCAATTTCACACTTCAAACCAGGAAATCAAAAATGCCTCCTCATGGCTCAGTACATCTTTTTCAAGCTAGGATGCACCACAAAAGGAGTATTATGGAACTCTCAGAGAACCATCTCACGCATCATCATGGGAAAAAATATTCTTATTTGATAAAACACTCGATGTTGTTCATCCTCAAGTCCAACCATCTAGGTCCTCACAACAAACAACTCGATCTCTTCAGACCTCCACCTCTAGATCCCCTAATTGGGACTCTTCCACCTTCTGCACCCGAGATGACTGAACTGTCATCTGAGAAAGAAAACGTTAGCCCCCAACTTCTCCCATATCAAGATGCAATGCTGAATTTTCTTCCATTACTCTCTAAGAGTCACCAAATTAACTAACTAAATAACTATGTGACTTCCAACTCATAGCATCAGCTACCACACCCCCCCCCCCCAGTCCAAGTGTATACGATATTTCGAAGTAATATTATTGTAAGAACTAAATCCACCTATTATGTTGTAAGTTCAAGTCATGCTGGGAGAATACATACTTCAGGCTCTTATGATCGGTGAAAACCACAAAACGCTCACCAATGAGGTAATGTCTCCACAACATTAGAGAAAACACCACAACTACCAACTCAAGATCATGGGTGTCATAGTTACGTTCACGACGATGCAACTACCAAGACCCATAAGAAACAACTGAACTCTAATCCATTAGGAAACAACCTAACCCTAGATGAGAAACATCCTAGAAAACATCAAACTGAACTCCCTCTCTTGGAAGAAAAAGAACTGGAGAACTAATGAACTTCTCTTTTAGATACTCGAAATATTCCTAACACTGATCAGTCCATATGAATGCGTGATCCTTCCTGTTCAAAGTTGTCAGGGGAGTTGCAACTCGAGAGAAATTGTCTATGAACCTCTTGTAGTATCTTGTGATACAATGGAAACTTCGCACCTTCGACACAGTCATGGGGGCTTCCCAAGACACAACCATTTATATCTTCAATGGATCTACAACTAATACTTACTGGGCGACCACATGCCCCATGAAAGGGAAATATCGAGCCCAAAAGTCACACTTAGACAACATCTTAAATAGCTGATGTTGATGAAGAACTCCCAAAATGGCATGTAGATGATTTGCATGCTCTTCTTCAGATGTGGAGTAAACAAGAATTTAGTCGATGAAAACTACAATGAACTTGACCAGAAACTCACAGAACACAATTTCCATCAATCCCATGAACATAATTTGAGTATTTGTCATGCCAAACGGCATGACAATGAACTCATAATGCCCATGACGACAATGGAAAACAGTCTTCAAGACATCCTCATCCTTCACATGCATCTGATGATATCCTGACCGCAAGTCGATCTTTGAGAACCAACATTCACCCTTCAGTTGATCGAATAAATCATCTATCCATTTAAGAGGATAGAAATTCTTTATTGTCGCATTGTTCAATTGATGATAATCGACATAAAACTAAAAATTGTCATCAGCCTTCATCATGAACAAAACCGGTGCACCCCACGGTGACACACTCAGCAAAAAAAACTGCACTGTAACAAACCATCATGATCTATATGTAGCTCTTTAAACTCGTAAGGGCTCATCCTATATAGAGACAGAGATATAGGAGACGCTCATGTTTGTAGCTCGATCCCAAACATGATCTCCCTTCGAGGGAGTAATGTTACAACCTATTCTAGAAAGACATTAGTGTACTCTTCTATGACCCTAGGAAAAGACAAATGTTGAACCTCTGAAGAACTCAACATTATCTCATCCATCATGGATGATAAGGACGGAATGGGCCTATGACCCATCAGAGGGTCTCGCTCACCAACGAACACCACTGGTTCTCCATCCGCAACAATGAACATAACCTATCTCCAGTAGCAATCCACAATATCCTCCACAGAATACAACCAATCCATGTCTAGGATGAGATCATATGGTTGTATTCGTAATCATAAGAAATCTCCCCAAGAGTGGTGCTTCCCCAACACTAGCTCGTAGTCTCTACATTCTTCAAAGTGGTTAGCTCGGCCTCCAACTGCTATAGTCGATGACAAGGGAACTAGAAGCCTCTCTACCTCAAGTCCCAAAGAATGGACAAGGTTAGGTGATATAAAAAATTGTTTCACTCTTGAATCAAACATGGAAAACTCCAATGTAGAAAATAAGCAATGGGTACCTTGAACGATGTCTGGCTCACATGGAGCTAGAAACGCTAAACAATGAAGCTAACCATGACCTCCTCCATGACCTCTCTGACCCTGATGATGACCACCAACAAGGCTGTGCTCTAAACTCTGAGTATAGGGAGCATCACGGGGCTTTCCTCTGTCTACCCCATCTACCCTATGTTGATCTAAAGCTGGTGAAACCTACAGCTGCTGCCTCGGCTGGAACTGCCTCAACGGAGGAACCTGTAGGGGAAAACCTGGTGCATGGTGACTGCTCTGAAAGTTCGGGCACTCTCCTTGATGATGAACTCAACCACTACATGAAAAACAAGTGCTTGATCCATTGGAATAGGCCTGAGATCTACTGATCCTAGAGAAACGAGATGCTGAGAGATGAGACATCCCCCCGGCCGAACAGAGACTCTTCTGCCCTGAAAACCGGGAACCCCATACCACAACTCTCCTTTGTGAGGAATCGTGATGACTCCCCTCTTGTGATGATCCAGTTCTAGACAATGTTCTCTCGATGACGTATGCCCTCTCCAGCACCTCATGATATGTCTTCATTATAAATGGGGTGACCTGGTGATGGATCTCTGGATGCAAATCCTCCTCGAAATGCCTCTCCCTGGCCTCCTCATCTGGAAACAGGTCTTAAGCATATCATAAAATGTTCATGAAATAGATTCCAAACTCTCATACATGGGTGCTCCCCTGTCAAAGGGTATGAAGCTCTTGGAAACTGGACGACCTCACAGTTTATGAAAGAAACTCGACTCTAATATGGTCTCGGAACACCACCCCTGAGATTGTAGACTCCTCACGATCCCTGAGGAACAAGAACCACCACTTCCTCGCTAATCCACGCAGCATCATCACAACCTAGGACACCCAATCCTTCTTCTGAGCACTGATCAAACTAATTCCCATCACGACCTCCTCCAACCAGTCTTTCGTGCCAACATCTGAAATGGAGCCCTTATAATTCTGCAAACTCTGGCGCTGAAACTCTCAGAGTGTCCTCCTCCAAGTTTCGTCATCGTCAACCTCTACCCTATGGAAATCTTCTAGCACAACTTTATGGACATCTTCTATGTGATCCTGAGGAGAATGTCGACCTGGAGCCATACCTGTAAAATAACAAATAGTTACAGCTCCTAAACCTGGAATATAGAAGAATCGGCATTAATTAATTACTTGTTTACTTTTATTCATTTTAGGTTAACCTATCCCAAGGTATACCCATTCATACACATGCACAAATAAGAATGATGCCTGATAATTTACGAGGTCTATATTGTGCAACTCATATCACCATATTTAGTAGCCATTTTAAACTTAAAGGATCATACATCAGATCAAAGGTGGTCCTAAACGCCTATCTCTCGGCCGGTCTCTAGTGTTTACATCACTTTCTAAACATGAATGACACTGTTTCCCTACCAACCAATGCAACCTCACCTGTGCCTAACTCTAAACTCCATCCTATACCTCAATTTGCCTCTAATACCACTCTGTCACGACCCTATCCCCACAAGGTGTACCCCTCTTGGGCTGGAAATGTGATAAGAGAGATAATGACCCCCGAGTCCCGCCTCTAGTAGGCCCCGGGTTGGCGACTAGCCCCGAGGGTATGGTAAACATATATATGGGAGGCATTACCCTCAAAGAGAACACATGAAAAAGAGAGAGATAAGATAGAAACCAACCAAATCCAACTCAGACTGAAATATAAATGAACACCCAAGTGAAAATATATAATATCATGAAAAACTACTACAACTGGAAGGGGAAAATAGAAAGTACCCAATAGAAATTATAAACACCAGCAACCACAAGCCCGAACTGCTCCTGCAACCCCAAGTTAATGAAAACATCTTGATCTCCAACATTCTCCAAGTTCCCGGAAAATAACAGTTTATAAATACATAAGGTGTGTATAATAGTATACTCAGTAGGATCCTCCCCGGAGCCTCTCGTTCCAATGTAAAGAAAGCATGCTAAAGCACCATGAACCACAAGCGAAACTAAATCATCAACTAAATAGATATACTAAGATCCTAGACTCACCATGGATACTCTCACCATGTAACGCATGCAAGAGTATATATTATAGTAAAGATTATCAAGGGTACCTTGCTACTACTTCCCCACAGGTTTTCCTCTTTTCCCCCAATTCCGCACGTCCTAGTCATCTCTCCCAAAAAAGGCGTGACTATAGAAACCTAGGAGAAGAATAACAGCATGAACACTGTGCAACCACACCACCACATCCACACAAGAAAGTAACCAGGTAGTTTCTAAGAGCCGCCACAGCTCGTATAATGTGTATCATATGTTAGGTATTATACCTCAAGCCATTACATCCCATAAACTGAGTAAGAATCCTCAAGCCATCACAGCCTATACACATTATAACTATTGTAGTCCATAAGATACTATATCAAGAATATATGTGTGTGAATAACCAAAAGCCATTAAACCCCTCTACAGACATATATGGTGAAAACTAAGCACATTGCCTACCAGCACAAGTAACTACTAAAAAAGAGAGTGGGGACAAAGGGAGTAGTCAGACATCCATCCTCCCACTAGAATATTGTGGAAAACACCCCCCAAGGCTTAGAATCCCAGAGGTTTTAGTTTCCCTAATTGACGGGGTGTAGTAGAGTATATAAATGCAAAAATTACAGAATATCCTATAGCTCACAACCACACTATGGGAATATCTTAGTCTTAGACACAACTGCAGCTAATGTCTCTCAGACTCCCGTATTCCACTTCTAAGACTAGGTATCTTATAAGCACACAACCATTTAAATAGTATAATTACATTACTTAATTCCCTTATTATTAGTTTCACATTATGTTAATTAATTATTTAAACATAAATTAACAATCAAAAATTCCATATTAAATTTCATTAGCATCACACCCCAAAGACCGCTGTCTCTTTATATTGTAACCTTAGCATTGCATCCTGGCAAGCCCCAACCTCTTGGGTTAACATCATTTATTAAATAATTTATTAAAAACATTATTAATTTCCCATATTCCCAGGAATTCTAGAAAAACATTTAATGCTACTAAACACGAGGGGGTCAACACGATTAGTAGATGAACTACCCATCGAGTCTTTGCCGCCTATAGCAAGAGCATAGACCCATCCTCCCTTAGAGAAGCTAAACATGGAATGAACGTTGCATGCCCCATTCGTCTTCACCCCTTTCGAGTGAAGGGTAAGAAATACCTGCTACTATGAGCAGTGGGGAATGTAAAGCAGATAAACAACCAATAAGAATCACCCGGCATCCAAACATTCACATCCACCCTTTTCCATCATCCATGATGTCCTCCCCGACACCCACATACATAAACTGATGCATCTCGCCACTCTAGGGGTCAACTGCTTCCAAAAACAATAGGCCTTCATTCCCCAACATATCACTATATCCATACAATAACACATTAAAACACAAGCAGTAGGAAAAACAAACATCTTATCAAATGGACTCTTGGCCCTTAAACAATCAAGACGATAACTCAGAACCCTTAGAGGAATTATCTTTTATCAAACAACCAGTTCTTTAATCCATCTTGGATTAACCAATTTATTATTCATGGGTTCAAAATTCAAGAATCATAATCAGTAAGCTATCAAAAATAATTAAACATTCTTAACGCACCAATTTTATTAACATCAAATTACTACAAGAGGAAATAGAGTCCTTTACATGCCACTTTATCATTATCCAAAAAATTATCAATTAATTCCGACTTTGTGTTCTTTACCAATATCAATCAAGAATGAAAAAGCTAAGAAATAAAGCATACATACCACACTATCTTGAAAAACAAGAGGCAATAACATACGATTGATATCAATTTATTTACCCAGTTCAAATATTTATTATGCCAATTCCATTGTGATCCAATGGGATAAATCATGCTAACTCTACAGCTGGACATAAAAGTGATGCAACATATCCCCTACCTCTGAGAGTTTTTGACATTATTTATACAATAACGAGCCACATAATGGGCTACCATCTCCTCCCCTATCACAACTGTATCCACCTGAGGATGCAGATACACAACCACATTGGCCAACACCCATTAAATTACCATTAGGATCATTGAGGGTAAAATTCAATAAAAAGGGCCTGGAGATAGAATGAGATGAATATGAAATATTGAAATAGATCATACCTTATATCGAATACTGATCGATAATGCTTTGTTCATGAAAATAGAGCATAAAAATCACAGGAGTAAAGTTTGATTGCACAACACCTATGGGAAGGAATGCGATGTTCGAGCGTCTCACACTCGAGAACAAGGAGGAAAAACTAGGTATGAAGATATCTCATACATTTAGAAGATTTAATGGAGCAGTGGTTTGAGATATGTTGGGATTTCCATTAAAATAATATCGCATTAAACCACACGTTTGACCAAGTAAAAACATCCTGATCCTTAGGAGAAATTAATATAGGTGTTACATCCTTTGAATCAGACTTAGAGTCCTTAAAACAAGGCTTTAAATGCATTTTACATCAAACGAAACATTAAAGGTGTGAAACTATAGGAAGCTGGAAACACACTTCACAAACACAAAATTTGGAAAAGGAAAACATTGTTCTTGAACCTCACTATTGGAACCTCATCATTCATGAAACACTGTTCATGAAATCAATATTTGGCAAAGGAAAATGGTCACTATTGGAACCTCTCTGTTCTAGAAACACTATTCATGAACTATAAATTTGGCAAAGGAAAAAAAGGTCCCCATTAGAACCTTACCATTAGAACCTCACTGTTTCACTATTCACAGAAGGGTACTAATGACACTGTTCACTTTGGGCTATCGATGCACTATTCACATAAGGTCTCCATTGCACTATTCACATAAGGTTACCGATGACACTGTTCACAGAAGGTCACCGATGACACTGTTAACATAAGGTCACTGATGTAACTATTCACATAAAGTCATCATTCACATAAGGTTATCAATGACACAATTCACATAAAAATACCAATGACACTATTCACAACCGTCTACTATTGGAACAGTTCACTGATGGAACTATTTACAGAACTGGAAATTTGGCAATGTGTCGGGGATCAGTCACCTTGACCTCCCGAAACACCTCATACACTTAATTTTCACACATTAATGGACCAAAGAGGTTCAAGACATTACATTTGAGTATTTTTATTTTTAATCCATCTCAGGAAGTATTTTTCTCTAATCTTAATGAGATTATCCAATGATGATGTATAGTTATCAACTAAGTACTTCTAAATCATTTATTTTTCCACCCAACTAAAATATTCATCAATTAAGATGATATTATTTTAATAGTATCTCAAATTTTCTATGAATTTATTATTTTAATATAATAAAATATATTTTCCTCTACTTCAATCAATAAGAAAATGCAACTGTTGACATTGTATAAAACATACTTTCACCATGTGAACCGACGTAATTTGTTTTCCATCGCTGCCTATCACAAAAAAAGATAATTGTGGATTTAGTATATATATATAATATCAATGAAATTATTATGATTCCATAATTATAATATAACATATACCTTCTTACATTCAATTCCTTGTAAATAACATAACTTTGTTCGAAGGTACGGTGAACTACCACCTCACAAACAGATGTGGTTTATTTCTCCCTTGCGCTATACATGAAAGACAGTGAGGATAAAATTAATAAATAATACTAATATATATATACATATATAATTGAAAATTATCTATAAATTTGGTATATTATTTTCATTTCTCGTTCTCCATTTACTAAGAAAATGGAGATAGTTTTCATACATACATACAACCTACAGTCTATATGAATGGTGTAATTCATTATATATATAAATTTTATGGAATATAATAAATAAGTATATAATTAATATATATAGTATTTATATAATGGATATAATTATAAATATCTATTAACCATGATCAGAGTAAAGGGACCGTGAATACAAAACCAAAATATACATGAATAAAAAACCAATTATTACCTAATACATGATTTTAATTAGTAATTGTTAATCAACATGTAATAAAAGGGAATATGTAAATAATATAGGGAAATATAGAAATATGTATGGTTCAATGATAGTTTTTTAAAAATCCATGTTTTTTATACTTGAGTGCATAACATGTATGAAGGAATTGGAGAATAAATTTAAGGTATTTTGGTATCCAATTTCCTTCTTCCGGACATATGTCTTGTTATTCACCAATCTCTATTTATGAGGTTATTATAAATACAATCTGAAATATTATATCATGATAATATTTCACTTCATGATATTTAATGTTTATTATAATTCTATTCATTCATGAGGAATACAATTCAATTGTTTCAAAATCATGTAATGGATTTCAGTCTCACTTTTATTTCTATGTGACACATGACTTATACACCACTTGCTTCATCTGTGTGGTGTATGTATATCCCATAAAGGTAATTCATTATTGTTATTAGTATAATTAATGTATATAAATTTAAATATAATTTTCATTTATTCACATTACTTATGATTTAAATATTTCAATTGCAAAATGATATATGTTATAATATCATTGTTTATATTGGATGATTATGATCAAGATTAAAATAAAAAAATAATATGATATATCTCTCAAGTATCTCAAGATATTTTTTACCATTAAGTTATTTCATGAAAAAAAAAATTCCTTTCATTTTTCTGTTTTTTAAATAAATATTCTAAAATATTTTCTTTATGGATAAACTGTATTTATTTATATGTTCGATTCAAATCCTTCTTCCTTCTATGTCCAAGTTTCTAAAACTATTTTAACGAAACATTTACTATTGAACAATTAATTGTTAATGAAAATTTTACCCATATTTTAGCATTAATGAATGTTTTTGATAGGACTATTTTTTAATTTCTTCCAATTAAATTGTTTTAAATTGTACAGAAAATTGGAGAGGAATCCTAATTTTAATGTATAGAGCATGAGTGGAATTTTTCACTGTCATGACCACTCAATTATTTGAACATTCCTGTAAATTTTTTAAATTTCATGTCCAATGAAATTTTTTGTATACTTTTTGGGAAATTTATAATTAATAGAGAATTGATTTCAAAGGAAAATGTTATATTAATCAATATTATTTTGATGAACTTTTACAGAATTTCAATTAATAAATGACAACAAACTTGGGTTATGATTATGTTTTACTAGGTAAAAGTTCCAATTGAACAATGCTTATTCACTCTATAGATGGTTATATAATTATTATGATGATAATATTTTTATGAAATCTATTTTAATTCCATGGGCTATGTATTGATAAAATTAATATGGAACCAATTTAGTTTCTATTGGTTATGTTATGATGAAATGCTCATGAAAAACATTAATTTTCTATGACCTAGGATAAAATTGTTGTTTTATGATATTGTATCACACATATGTATGATTTTTATTTGGTGATGGTTGGGACCTATATCAACATCCAATTAATTGGGAATAGTTTTATATCTCAGGAGATAATGTTGGGAGACAAGATGATGTTATGGATCTTCTTTGGGAAACAAGATGATGTTCTGGACCAATTATAGGCTAGAAGGGATAATTATTGATCATTTTTGAAATGTTAAACAATTTATGAAGCATGATTTATTATGAAATGGAATATAGATATTGTTTCATAATCCATTATGATTTTATTGTATCAAATTTTAATGTTGGCATTTGAAATGGTTTATATAATTATGATGTTTCAACAATAATATGAAATTAAATTGAAGTTCATAACTATTTTTATGGGTTTATCACTATAATGGTTTTTAATTTATGAAATGAGAATGATTTATTACACCAATAATATTTAATATATTCTATATATTGGGTATGAATAATGTATGCTTCATTCATAATTTCGTACCCTTATACATATATTATGATTTTATATGATCAATGATTGATATCTTCTATGATTACCGTTTCTTATCATCTGATATCACACTTAATTATTATTCCATTTCCATATGTTATGAATATTTTTTTCGGCCAAATTTGTATATAATGTGAAGTAAATTTCAATATCATTGTTAGAGATTTTGAAGATATTTGAAGAAATAAGAATATTTTTTATATATCTTTCAATGAAATTGATCATCATATTCATTGTGAATTTATTTATTATATATATTGACTAATAATCTATTAATATGTAATATATGTATCTGAAAATCATGGGTCATTTTAATTGGAATGAAAGGAAATTGTTTAGTTAATTATTAGGAACAAGGAAGAGAAATAATTATTTATATTCTCATAAATACGATAATGGATATATCTAAGAATAAGTCAATGAATAGAAAATTGTCCTAGAATTTTGGTAATGGATATAGTGAGTGGCTTCCATGAAATTAAATCCATTTATGGATAATAAAAGTGTATGTGTCTATATCATATAAATAAATGTGGTGATTACTCAAAAATTGTCACATTGAGTAGGACTTCACATGGTGCCCAATAATATACCATAATGCACACCTTGTTTGATATACTTAGGTGATATTCATTGAAAATTACAAAACATGTAATGAACCATCATCATTTGTTTCAAAAGATTATGAATGTGAATTTCTGAAGATAAATTTATATTTTTATAGATTGAAAATATGGTATCATTATTTATAAAACATATAAATTATTTTTCATGACTACGTGGTTTCTTAATATTATTATTTTCTCTTACTCAATACTTTTTTCCTATTAGTGAACATAATTATGTAGAAGTAAATGTGTTAACACTAAAAGTGATAAACAATGTATTTTTGTGAAACCAAATAGTATGATTACTTGAATGAATTTTATTCATATTCTTCCTAGTCTATTTTAGTGATGTACGAATAATAAATTATTCCATAATCAACAATCAAACTCACAAAATGACAGAAGGATTATATTCAATGAGATCTCAGGTGGTGGAGAACATAGAAGAAATAAGACCCAGTTTTTTATTTATTGATAATGTGGGATGAATCACCCAATTGAATCTATCAAATGTTTTAAAAATGGGTTATCATTGGACAAGAAGGGAATATATTAAGTAATAGGTGGCGAAAATGAGAATTTTAATTAACTCATTGTAATTATTATTGGAGTTTATTATGTTTTCATGGTGTTGGGATTATAGTGTTTATTTTAGGTAAAGAGATGAATTATATGGATAAATAAAATTGATATTATTAATGGATTTGGAACTAATTTATGATTTTAGGAAAAATTTTACTATGTAATTATTAATGGTGTTTATTATGTTTTTTTATTTATGGTTTATATTCAATAATATATGATTTTATTTATGGAATGAGGATAAATATATGTTTTATTTGACATTTTATAGTAATTCTTGTTATTACCACATTTTAGAGGATTATATAACCATGTTATTCAGATATTTGGTATGTGAAAATTGAGATTTAAATTATGATACTTTGAGGAATAATTTTTATTTCATTTTTTTGAAATTTATTGATATTTTTTATAATTTTTTGAAATTATAAAATTCTTATGGTTAATAATTTATGGATTGGTTTCATTTGATCATTCAATAAAGTTTTATAAATTAATGAATTAAATCATAATAAGAATATTTATTAATATTAGTTAAAATATCATAAGAATTTTTTATTTGATGATGACCATAGATTTAAGGAGTGAAATAATACTTTCCAATTGATTCTAGAGTCTTTATATGATTTGGCCATTAAATATGCAACTTCATGTCTTGTAAAAAGAGAATAAGTGTAAATCGATTAAAGTGTAACCAAAGGTTTATATTATTCTTATTAAAAGTATCGAAATCATGTTAACATATTTTCACATGTTATGAGTCTTCATCTTGAGAAAAATATATTGTCTTATAACATTCCATTTTGATGATTCAATGGTATGTTATCTCATCATAAATTTATGGTTTTGTTGATATTAACTTTATCATGATGTGTTCTCAATCATTATTTATTAATCCTTTGGGGTTATTAATCTGTTACATGTACATATTATCATTTCTAACCTATTTTTTCATATTTTAAAACAACGTTATGCGTTATTTTAAACAACCATTATAACATTTTTTTCCGTCTTTTTAAGTGGATGGTTTGTTGAACCATTTAATGAGGTGGGTATCCCACAAATGAATATTCATATATAAAAATCACTAGACACAAGATCATATTTTGATGATGAAATTTATTTAATTTGGGTATAATATGGAACCTAATGACTTTTTGATATTTTTTATTCAATACACTGTGATGGATTGCGTTATAGATAACCATGAGTTTTAGTAAACCATGATATTTATTAATATTATTATTTAATCAAGGTTGTTATAACCTTTAATTTTAAATTTTGGGCTTGAATATGAATTCTTACCTTATAAATATTATGTATCATGGGTTTATATGACAGATAAATATTTATAAAAAAAATAGATAAATATTTTTAAAGTGTTGATATGATTTTAAATTAATATTTTTTGAAATAATGTTTTTATTGAATTTTGTGAAAAAAAAGTCATTGTAAAATTTTTTAAACATTAAAATGGTATTTTACAAAGTAATCATTATCTTATAGTTATACTCGTAAAAATTAACTTGAGTTTAATTTTTTAGAATTTAAAAAATATATAAATTTTTCATTGAATTGTTATAAAATACTAAATTGTATTAAAAATAAAATTTTCATTGAAATTATTTAAAAAATATATTTTATTTTAATACAATAATTAAATTTATATTATTTAAAATATATTTTTTAATCAATTTTATTTTATTTTAATCTATATCAAATTCAATTTTGATATAAAATCTTTCCTTAGGAAAATTTTCTCTTTAGAAAATTGCTTTTTCATCATGTCTATGTGTTTGTTTTTTAAATTAAATAATTCAAACTCTATTAATGGAATTTGGATAAATAGATTTCGTTTTTATAATCATATTAATTAATATTATTTAATAATTTAAAATTTATTTTTTGGTAAAATAGAATACTAAAAATGGTAAAAATATATTATTGTGCTTCGTGTAAAAACAAGTTTACCAGGGGTTAAACTAAAAATATAAGGAGTTACATTCCCAATAAACTTTTTAATGTCAGATTTTATTGAAATATTTTAAAATTAGACCATCAAAGGCTTGATAAATATCCATTTTTGAGCATTATTTTAATTTGAAAATTATTGGTACAGTTTATTCCATTCAACAATTCCATTAGTCCCTTCTCCTCCACTAATACAATTAAACCCCTATAATTCACCATCATCATATTTATAAACCCTATTGGTCAAAACAATGTATTCATAAACTACTTTTCATAATTTGATCATCACATCCTATAGGTGTTTTTTCGATTAGTAAGATAACATAGGAATCCTTTTAACATAGGAATCCTTTTATTTATACTTATTGTTGTTATCCAGTGAAGAGGTATCATTCTAAGAAGTGTATTTCAATATTATTTATTCATACGCCTCATTTAATAGTCCTTAAACTATTTTTATATATAAACAATATTATCTCCATTATATGGAGGTTTTACTATTTTAATAGGTAATCTCTTACTACCATCATATTCAATAAAATAGAAACAAAACATTTGTTCATGTGTGCATCAAACTAAAATCTTGTGAATCGATGTAATTTGATTTTAATCACTAAATATCACTAATGGTGATAAAGATGGATTTAATGTAAAAAATATTATATTGAATACATTAATGTGCTTATATAATTATAAGATCACATTTAACTTCTTACTTTACATTCAATGGGAATACGGCAATGTTGCTTGTGTGTACAATGGATTACCAGCTCATAAAGAGATGTGATTCTGTTTTCACATTGTTTTTCAAGGAATAGTATTTTGGATAATATTTATTAATATATGATATATATATATATATATAATTTTAATGAGTCTGGAAATGTGTTATATTATTTACCTTTACTTTGTTTGATCTGTCTATAAAATGGAAATAGGGTTCATGTATATGTTTGACATAATGTCCCCATGAGTAGTTTTATTCATTTTTAATTTATAATATTAATTGATTACTCTAAATAAATATATAATGAATATAAATTATAATAATTTCATGGTAAAAATTTCCTTCATTATGTGACCATGTTCAAAGTAAAATTCCCAAAAATACAAAACCAATACAAACATTACACACAATTTAGTTATTACCTAAAATATGATTTTAACTAAAAAAATTGTAAATAAAGGGTTAATAAATTGGAATAATTAAATCATAGAGGTTGTGTTATATATATTTTTGGTTTTGTAACATATTTTCAATAATATTTTATTTATTATAAATTTTTTTTAATGTGTGTGAAAGAATATGAGAAATAATTTAAGGGTTTTTTATCAAAAATTTATTTCTTTGGGACATTTTTCAGGTTATAGAACTATATTTTGTTATATTGTAAATATAAAACCAGCCTAACATGATTTATACTTTTTTTCTCATTATATTTAACATTTTTTTTAAATTTCATTCTCTACATGGGATTACTATTTAGAAGTTAACAAAATATATAAGGTATTTTCATCTCACTTTAATTTATTTGGGACTTATGCATTATACACTAGTTGTTTTGTGATTTTTAGTGCATGTATAGACACCCTGTCATATCATACATATATATTAATTTTTTTATGAATATTTATTATAATAGGAAGACACATAGTTCATTAATGTAATAGTTTAGTGTCTTTGGGAACATAAAAACACAAAAAATAGTCCATATGTAAACTGGACCATCACCCACTATGATCTTTATAAGTATCAACCTTCTTAGAAATATCATAATTAATAAATTTCATCAAAATAAATTGAATGGAAACATAATATAGGGTTATCATATATTCTTAGTACAATGAAAAAGGGATATATATAAGGATAACATGAAGATAAGGGAATGAGAACATGAGCATAACATTTGAAAACATTACTGTACATGAGAATGATAATAATATTAAGTCATGGAATAAAAATTGGTATCCCATAAGACATTAATAATAATAATAAAAATTAATTATCCTTGTGTATAAAAAATCTATAAAAGTAAAATATTTTTTTTAGTCACAAAACCATATAAAATAATTTCAATGTTAATCGAGTCTCATTTACAAGGCTATGATAGTGAAATAGGTTCACTCCAATAACCAACATAGTTATCAAGGATAAGTCATAAGACCATCATAGTGTAAAAGGACACTTACTGAATCATGTTCACTCTGCATTATAGTCTTTTCTATCTCATGATATCTAAATATTTACCCAACATATTGGAGGGAGATATAGGTCCCACCAATATCAAAATAAAACTGTATTTATGTCTTCTATAAGATCACCAAAAACACATCATATCAATACACATGAGTTTAACTAGTTTATATTAACATTTAATCATACCACGAAATATGGAAATGATACATGTTTCATAATCATTACTTCATATAATCAGAGTATAAACCCTGAAAAGAAGTTTGTTTCAAAATCATTTAATCATGGTGTATCCAGTGGAAGAGAAACGAGTTTCATAAATATGTATTATTTATAAAACAATATTTTGAAATAATATAAATAGTATCATCAGTTTATATCCCTTGAAAAAAATAAGTTACATCAAATGTTTTCATTTTTGATTGAGAAAGATTTCTAATGATAATTCACATGGAATATTTCATTAAGACAACCAGCCTTCTTTGAAAAATAAAATATTATTAAAAAATACCATAAAATATTTTGGAAAAAAAATTATTTGAAATTAACATTTAATTCATATATATAATTTTTAGAACTCTTTTAAAACATTCCTTGAGAAAAATATCATTTTCACTTTAAAACCCAGTTTTATAAAAAATTATATTTTCATGAAAATTATTTTCATTTTAAAATATTTTATTTAAAATATATAAATTTCCAAAATATGAATGATAAGAATTTCAATGAAAAGAAAATATTTTTTTATAAAATCTGGAAACCATTGAGCATTCATGATAAGGTAAATATTGTTCACATCATTTATGTTAAAAATAAAATTTATTTTTACAGTTTTGATAAAAGACAAATGAGAATTATTTGGAAAACAACAAAATGATTCTATTGAAAAAAAATGTAAACAAAAAATAAATGGTTATTTTTTTAAAAACATTCAGGTCAATAATAAGATATATGAAATCATTTTTAGAAAACATTGTTTTGGAAGAAAATTTATTTGTAACTAAAGAGATAAATAAATTTAAATTTTATTAAAAACTATTTACCAATTATTTTATGTACCAAAGAGTATAAAATGGTACTATTACATGAAAATAACATTAAAAAACAAGTGATCATAAATTTCATGAGTTTCATGAGATATGGATCATAAGCATTGAGTCAGATGTATCTTTTTTTACTTTTCCTCTCCTTTTCTTTTGTAAATCAAAAGTTGTTTCTTAAAAACATAATTACACACTATTTGTTGTCCAAAACATTTTAAGATTTTGTTTTATTGAAAATAAATATGTTTTAAATTAATATTATTATTTTTTAATGTATTCATTAATAAAAAAAACTTTAATCATTACAATTATCAAATTGAGTATAGATTCGATAATAATTGGATTCACATTTATCAAATCAAATTAAAAAACATCCTTTATAAAATCATAATAAAAAGGTTATATAATTAGATTCAACATCAAATTTTATAGTATCAGAATCATTCATATATATAACATCCAAATGAGAACCTATTAGAAAATGCATTGGATTTATTTAAGGTTAAATTTTTAATTCAGAAACTATATTTTAAATCATTAAAAAGACTTTTAAACTGATTTATTTAATAAAAAGATGTCAAGAATTTTGTTCTAATATGAATGTTGAAGTTCTAGGGGTATAATTCCTAGAAAATATCATGGAGAAAATATGACCGTTGGAGGATCAAGATGACCGTTGGAATCTTTCCTCTAAATACAAGGTCATTTTATGAGTACTCAACTACATGTAGACTCATGTAGAGACACTCTGCTTATTTTTCTGTGTGATAGATATAAAACTTATAATAGTTAAATTATTGTTCCTTATACTTGTAATATTTATGATTTCATTTTTTCAATTTCTTTTTTTGTATGAATATGTGATTTTGATTGAGGTATTATGACTCTAGAAAGGAAGAAGATCTGATCACCATCTTGTTCAAGGGATTACATAGATAGTATTATAGAATATGATCATCATATCAAGGGATGTTGTGGATAGGTAGAAAGAGAAAATCTGATCATTATTTTGAGTCCTCATGGGGATAATGAGAAAGACAGATCTTCGCATCGAGGTCTTTCCCTTGTATATTAAAGACATGCATTCCTCTACGTAAAAAAGAAGGGAATTTTATCCCAAGTAATTTCATTCCCTTCTCATTGGGTTTAAATAATTTTATTCATTTGTATTACATGTTTTATTACAGGCCTTTTATTTCCACATCAGTTGTAATAGAAAGTAAAATATTTGTATAATCATCATTGAATTTATATCTAGTTTATCATAATAATAGTTATTATGATAAAACTATTTTACTTTGAACTATGTTGTAAATACATTATTACATTTATTATAATTATAAATTTTTTATGATAGAACCCCTATATTTGTATTACTCTTATTTATCAAAACCATTTTTATTACAATACTTCTTATAATATCTGATTAAATCTTTTAATTCATTGAATATGAATAATCTCTGAATATGTTTCCATTTCTTACTAAATATGATTTTATATGCAGTTAATATAAAATTTCAGTACGACCTTTGGAATTTCTATCATAATCTACCTGATTATGATATTCTCATTATCCGACCCTTAAGCCTTGTATGATAACTATTTAAATACATAAGAGGTATTATAAATACAATTATTTTGACCTTATTAAAATTAATTTCTTTTATGGTTAGAAAGAATGTTTTTAAACATGTAATTCACTCTTATCATATATTTTTCCATATTCATATGAATTTAAATCTAATAAATAGTTTCAAAGTGGTGTGTTTCTAATATTGGTACTTAATTTTGGTATTAGAGTACTTTTCCATTGATCGTACTTGGAACCTTTATCTTTTTGACATTTTCATCATAGTAAAAAAAATTATAAAAATTCTATTTAAAAATATTCCCTTCACTAATGTGTATTATCGAATAGAATTTCTATATTTGCATTAAAGATAGACGGACACAATATTGGTTCAATTGATAACCTACATCCAAATATAAAACTTATGTTTTATGGAGATAATAATGAGTATTGGAGAGATATAGTGCGGATATTCATTATATATACTGATGTTTAACATTTCCCCATGTTAACTAGAGATTATAAAATTTCATAGAAGGAAACGACTACTTTTTAAAATCGGGAAAAAAGAGAGTTCTAATTGAATTACATAGTAAGAAAAACATTATTATTTTTTATGAATATGAACATTTACGGTAATATTTTTTCTTGTGAAATAGTTAATAGTATTTGGAAAAATATTGGGGTTACTCATTTTGGAACATCAATAATTTTCACACTAGAATGGAAATGCTTAGAGGTGACTACCAAGAATTTCAATTTTTTTTATGAACATGTTACAAAATTAAAAAAAATTATAAAAATAGTCAATAGTTTAAAATCTATGGTATAGAAAAGATTAGAATATTGGATACTTGTTGAAATAATTATTTATATTGTTCCCAATAAGTGGGAATCTAGGAGAGTAGATGTTTTTGAATCATAAAAGATAAAAAATCTCAAACATAATGATTTATTTTGAACCCTATGATTATTGGAAGTTAAAAAAAATATGTATTCAAAGAAATGAAAATAATAGTGGTGTTTATTTTACTACAACTTCAAATCTGGAAAAATATCAGCCTCTTGATAATGTTGTTGAGTCTACAAAGAAAAATAATTTTATTATTCAATCTGATTCATGTGATTCTGAACATTATGACAATGAATTAGAAATTATTTCTCAAATATTGAATAATATTGTTTGTAAAATATTTTTTCTATATCATTACAAGAGAAGTAATAATGACCTGAGTGAAATGAAATATTATAATGTTACTTGTAATGAATGCAAAAGAGATGGGCACATTCAACCTAATTATCCTATGTTAAAAATAAAATACAGAAAGCATATACATTTTTATAGAAATCAGAAGATGTATTATAAGTAAAATCATAATAAATTTCATAGTGATTCTAATTGTTGTAGTTAGAGTAGAGGTAATTATTTAGACAACTCCTCTAATAATGAATGTCTAGATAATATGAATATTAGCCTTATTTCTAAAGAACTTATTACAAATAAATTTTCTATGTAGAAGGTACACACAACATATTCATTAACCAATAGGTCATTAAATACTAATTATACTAATGGTAAAAATTTTAAATCTTCATATGATGAATCCTCCTTGGATATCAATTTTAATATGTTTCCTTCATTTGATGAATTTTATAACTGTTGATAACATTTGGAATATCAAAAATGTAAAATATGTAGAAAACATTATAAAGCTAATGAAAAACATGAAAAATCTAATTAAAGAATTGATATTTTATGGAATGAAATATTGGATATATAAAATTATATTGATAGATCAAATTCAGTAATAGATATTATTTTTAATGGTATAGAAAATGTTATTCATGAAACGAATAGTTTGAAAACTAGTTTTTAGATATTTGATTATTAAACTTATACTAATGTGGATAAATATTTTTTTTTAAACTATTGTATATAATTCCTTTAATGAAGAAACTTTTATCTAAATTTACTACTGATATGGGAGGTTTTGATAAAAATAAAATCAAATTCAACCACATGGTATTACTTCAAGAATATGACATACTTATAAGAAACCAGTTTTTATAATCAACTTCATTATTCATAAAAATTCCCTATTTTATAGTAAAAGTAAATGTATAATAAAATGGTAAAATAATTTTTATTTAAATAAAATTCATTCCTTAGGGTCCAAAAATTCCATTTTTCAAATCAAATGATGATTCCTAAAAAAAATTCAGTTCGATTCCATATAAGTAATGTGTTCATAAAGTCCAATTGATTGGAATACATGAAAAATTATAATAAAAAACAATAATTCATGGTACATGGATGGTCGGTGTTCTAATCGTATGACTAGATGTAAATTTTTCTTTAAATAGGTTAGAGAGATGAAACATGTAAAAGTTACCATTAGGGATAATGATCTATGAGAGATTATCAGTATATGTATTATTGTTCTTCTTGGTATGTCTTTAATTTCCAATGTTTTATTCTTCAAATGTATTAAGCACAATCTTATAAGCATAATCCAATTATTTGATAATGGTTACTTTTTGAATTTTCTGAATGATAAATGTATAGCACACAATTACAAGGATGAATTCATTATTTCATCCCATCGACATGAGAATAATTAAACTTTAAATATAGAAGGCCATATGAGATAAGATGTACCTTTACATAGAGAAATGTATGATCAATATTGGTTATGGAATAGAAGGTTATAACTCTAGAAGAATAGAAATATATGTATCTTGAATAAAAAAGACATATTATGAACTTATTGGAACTCAAATTTGATTCATAAAATGTTTTTTTATTCTTTTCAATATAGTAAGAAATATAATTCTATAATTAAATCTACTAGTGATGTGTCATATTTAGATTTTTTTATAGTTAGTTTAGAAGATATTATTTAATCCCACATAAAATATATGTATTGGATGTATGTTCCATGTACTTTTTTTAGTTGATTATTACACCAGATACACATGGGTCTATTATCATGGAAAAAATATAAATCATTTATTAATTTAAAACATTCATTATCTAAGGTTAAAAATTATAAAAAACATCCCATTGTATCTTTTCCTAGTGATTATAGAGGAGAATTTGTAAATATAGATTTTGAAACTTTTCTAGTGTAAAAGACATTACACATAACATATAATCTCCTAGAACTCTTTATTAAAATGGTGTTGTAGAAACAATAAATTATATTCCTCAAAAAATAATTTGAACCATGTTGTGTGAATAATCAATTTTTAAACATTTATTGGCTGAAATGACTAGAACCTTTTTTTATACTATGAATAAAATCTTAATTCGGGCCATTATTAACAAACCTCCCATGGATTTATGGAGAGGCCAAAAACCAAAAGTTTCATTTTTCAGCGTATTTGGATTCAAAGTATTCATAATGAATACAATATATAATTACCCCAAATTCTCACTCAAATAAAATAAAGGTATATAATTAGGTTATTTTACTACTTCTAAGGCATATAGAGTTCCCAATAAAATTCTTGTAATGTTGAGGAAATAGTACATGCTAAATTTGATGAAACTAATCCTTTTTTTTCAAACAAAACAAACATTCTTTGTCAAATGTGTTTTGAATAACTGGTCCTCCTCCATCGAATGAAGATAATTATTTTTAAGAATATACTCAAGAAACTATTTCTAATGTATTTAGTCAAGAATTCATTCTACCATATGTTAATGATCATTCTTTAAAAAATCCAAGTCACTTGTTTATTATGAATCATCCCAGTGATAGTATCATCAATGATGTCAATTAACCATTTTGGACTAGAGGTTATTTAAGGAATAAATTAGAATATATTTCTTTTATTTCTTAACTAGAACATAGAAATCATAATGCGACTTTAGGTGATGTGGATTGTAAAAAATTAATTCAATATTATGAACATGAGTTCCAATGGAAAAAAGTATGGACCCTATTTAAAAATAACTATAAAAGATTCAATAATTAGACTAAAATGGGTTTTAATAATGAAAAAAGTTATGAAAGTGGAATTATCATTAGAAATATTGAGATAATTGTTGATAAATTATATAAAAACAAGAGATAATAAATAATGAAGAAACCAATAATTTGGTAGCAAGACATGAATTTATTCATATTTAATTATCCTTCACATCATTCATTAATTTCATAATTTTTCAAATTGATGTGAAGTGTTCATTACATACTGGATATATGTAGGGGAAATTAATGTTGAAAAAACACTAGGTTTGGAAGATAAAAAACATCTTGAATAAGTTTTTAAATATACCAGTGATTTACAAGGACTTAAACAAGCCCCTAGAGCCGGGTATGATAGATTAAAAGGATTTTTGTTACAAAAAAACTATGTTATGGGAACAGTAGAGACAATTATTTTTATAAATAATTTAAATGAAAACATTATAATTTTTCAAATATATATTGATAACATTATATTTGGATCAACTAAAAAATCCTTCACCAATTATTTTGAAGATATTGTGAAATCTGTGTTCGAAGTGATTATGATTAGTGAGTTATCATTTTTTCATGGTTTCCAAAATTATCAAAAACCAGAAGGTAATAATATATCGGAACAAAATTATGTCAATTATATTCTTAATATTTATGGATAAAATAGTATAAAAATTAATATTACTCCAATTGGTACTGACAATACAATTGATATTGACGAAGTTGGGCAACCAGTTGATCAAACATATTTTATATGTACGATATGATGTTTAATATTTTTAAAATCTAGTCACCCAGAATTAATGTTTTATATTTTATTATGTGAAATATATCCATAATATCCAAAATATTCTAATTTAAAATCTGTAAAATGAATCATTATTTATCTAAAGGGTACTAGGGTTTTTGGAATTTTTTATTCGTTTGGTAATGATTTTGAATTAAATAGTTCTATGGATGATAACTTTTATGGTAGTAGAATAGATAGAAAAAGTACATCTAGAACTTTTCATTTCATAGGATATTCATTAGTTTATTGGTCTTGTATGAATCCACACATAGCATCACTTTCCACTTCTAAATCCAAATATGTAGAACCTAGAAGTAATTGGGATCAATTGTTGTGGATGAAAATCACACTAACATGTTATGGAATGGGATTTAAAAAAACTCAAATACTATGTGATAACAATAGTTATATTCCTTATGTAAACATCTTTGACATCACTCTCATGTAAAACCCATATGTATTAGGAATCACTTTCTTAGTGATCACACACATAATGGTGATATTATTTGAATATTTATTTGAATGCAATAAAAACTTGTTGATTTATTTACAAAACAGTTACCTTTTGATAGACATGAATACATTGAACAGATTCTAGGAATAATCCATGTAATGTAATCATTCATATCAATATATTTTTTAAGACATATCCTGATATTATGTTACTTATTTTTTTAGTATGAGTACATATTCTTGGTGTTATAAAATATTTTCCCAAGATTTTTTATCATAATGATTTTTTCAGATGCACTTGAAACCCAAATTTTCAAACTCAAGAATTAAATAATCCGAACTAAAGTATAATCAAAATTAGATTTGACCATTTTTTTGTAATTAGTTTTTTGGATTTAGGATTTCCATTAATATTTTTCATAATTAATTTTTTTTTAACAATATTATTCAGTTATTTTTCATTTAAAAAATTTTCTTCAATATTCATAATATTCTAATAAAATTAAGAATAAATTTTTATAGGAAGAATTATAATTTGAAAAATATTCTTATTTTCATGCGTATTTTTACAATATTACATTATTATCAGTGCCTTTCATATGTTTTGTTATTTTAATGTTTTTTATATTTTCATTTCTAAATCGAATTCACCCAATAGAATAAAAATTATTCAAATTCATCATATTCATCCAATATGATAAGTTATTTTATAAAAAATCTAAATATTTTATATATAATTTTTTAAAAATCATTTATTGAGAAATATCACAACCATCAGATTATAGAGATTAAATATCTATAATTAGATCTATTTAGAAGTTCAAATGTCAGATAAAATTGCCTATAAAAGGGGACCCCCTCATATCCCACATCAGTTTTATAAGATTTTCACTGTTAAGTGTTGCTATACATAAATCTCTAAATATGATATCGTTATTCATGTATGAATCATCTTTATCTAGACCAAGTATGATGGATCCTATAATGTATTACAAAAAATGGATCATATACAATGAAAGGGTATTTTCATGATCCTTTTTTGAGAAATTGATTCATATTTTAGAAGGATTATTGACTTTGAAGAACGTAAATCCTTATTTATTGAACAGTTAGATCATATTTATGATTTAATTTATTTTTACTTCGTTATAAACATTCATGATTATGTAATCTTTTTAAATGAACAAGGAAATTAAATGTTTTATTTTTATATATATGAGAAATATTATATGATGAATCATATAGTCTTCATTGGTGTTTTTTTTTATGAATGATAGTGATGTTTTTTCTCATATCATAAGTTACTATATTCAGAAGAAACATTTTTATAAAAAAAGAGATGAGAGTTCATTGATTATGAATGCACTAGATGAATATCCAAAAAAAGTAACATATTTAATTCTAGATCATTTAGTTCTAGAAATTTTATGGAAGGATTTATCATTCTGAGAAAGAGTGATATATATACTATTAATGTATCTAATATATTCATTTTTGTTTTCCACATCATCATGAGGAAGATTTATCTTTATATATTTTTTCTTCTGACTATCAAGAATATCAATTACATTTCAATTAAGTATTAGATTATAGTGTTTTATGGATTGATTAGTATGATTATTGAAAAAGTCATGATAAGTTTCAATATTTCAATCAAGTCCAAACCTTTCAGGGAAATGATAATGGTTATCAAGGAAGAAAAAATCAGAAGAATAAAGAATTTTTTTTTATTCAGAATCAATTTTTTTGTCAAAATTTCTCATGTTTCTACATTTTAGTTAGAACCCTCTTCAACAGAAGATACATAGAATGTTGTGAAGAAAATCATATCTAGTTTATTGTTTCGAAAAAATAAATGAAATATAAGAAATATTAATAAGATTTTTTTTGAATAATAGAGAAGGAAGAAGGATTAAAGAGAGCCTTAGTTCAAAATATACCCAATTTAAGCCCTATCCATAAGGATACATTATTATAAAATTGTAGAAAAATGAAGAAAAGGTGAAAAAATCAATGAAACAACATCAATATGAATCTTTAGTTGATAATTCATTCAAAATAGTTAAATATGCATTTGTGAGAGTTTCTTTACCACTTAATGCCTATTTTGTAATTTCATGTTTAGGAAGGTCACAATGTTGATGTACCATATTTTATAGATAAGTGAAAATCAATTTTGGTTGATAAGGAATTAATTCCTATTAGAAAATTTTATCTAATATCAATGTCAGATCATCATGACTAGTTTTACAATGATATAGAATAAAGGACAGTAGGATTGGATGTTCTTTTCAATGGAAGTAAATGAATTCTAAAAAGACATAATAAATTAAAAAAAATCATGAATATCATAATGGTGAATAAGGTGAATATGGAAATGAAAGATAAGTTTAAGAATAAAAATTAGAATATGATGAAGAATGAGAAGATGAATAATAATGTGGAAAAAAATCAAGAGAAAAAAGTCAAAATAAATGGAAGAGGATGAGAAAAAATCTGATAATCTATCTATAAGGATTTCTAAACCATATTTAAAACTACATTCTTCTTTTGGAAATAAGAAAGAGATGTCAATTAGCTAGAAAAAATATATTTAGCCATCATTTCATAAAATTTTATATTCATCCAAAAGGGATGATCACAATCAAAAAAATCATGCTAAAGAAAGTAAAAAATCTATTGTGGAAGAAATTGAAATTTCAGATAGGATGAAGAAGATACATTTAAATAATGGAAAAAGTATGTGGTTCAATAAAATATTTAAGCTAGTAAAAGAAACATTCAATTTGAATCAAAATCATTGAATATGATCATTGCTCATGGTATTTATTACAATTATAATATGTTATTTAGATTAGTGAGAACTCTTCTATTCTTTCATAAGATGGAGAAAAAGTTGATTTGGTCTTTAAAAACTAATACAAAAATTAGTATTTGGAAAAATCTATAAAATATATGTTGATAAAGCGGGGTGAATATTTAAAAGAATTTAAAAAGTATGACTATCACATAATTATTTTAATAATTGTGGGAAATTGTCTAGATGTATTGATGAACTCATCATGATTCGTGATCATAATATTAAGATCTTTAAATCGAAATTGAAAGAAATTGGTGTTTATTTAATTATGTTGAAAATGATATCACCACCATGGTTAAGTATCATGTATCATTCAGAAGCCCAACTGATATGTAGAGTCACTATATCAAAGATTTACATGGAAGAATGAATTTTCTACTCAAAATTATTTATATATTCAAATTATACAAAAACTACATTATTTCTTTAAAGAATCATAATGATGTTTTCTCAGAAAGAATAAAAGCATAGGAAGATCAGAATAAGCTATTAGATGAAAAGATTAAATATCAAGAAGTATATATAAAGGAGAAATATTAGATGATTCATATCCAGGAAGAGAGGTTTTAGGAATTAGAAAAGAAAAAAACCCATGGGAAGAATTTTTGGTAAAGGATGAAGAATATCTAAAATAGTTTATGAACCTGAAGATAATTGTATAAATAATGATGTTGAATAAATATTGATTATATAAAAACAAATATTGTGTAATTTTTTGTTTATTTTAATTTAAATGAAATAATTCTTCATATATATTCAATTTGATTAAATTTATTTGAATTCTTAATTGGTTTAATGTTTATTCATTTATATTCATATAATCATGTACTTCATTATTTTGTATAGATTATTTCTCCAACCCTTTTCAGAAAATCCATTAATATTCACTACTCCTTTTGGAAAATCAAATAGGGGTACCAAATTATACAAAGAGGAAGAACTCTATAGCAAGGAGAATATTTCATTATAAATGGGGAAAACATTTAAAGAATAGAATTTGATCCTTAGTGGATTCCTATCACCATAGGGAGTTTGTTGTATTCAAAATTATTTTTAGATGAGTTTTAAACCCCAAGGGAGATATGTAAAAATGATTAATTATGAATACATAAGTTCTTAAAAATAATGTTGGACTTCATTTTCTCAAATATTTTTTCCATTTAAGTGTGTAGGTCTGTGCTTTCTAAAAAGGGGGGTATTTTTGAGTCAAAAGTCACTTTTTTAATTTTCCTTTCAAACTTTGGGAAATCACAAAATCCTTACTAACTACTTAATTACATACTCTTTTATGACCAAAATATTTTATAACTCTTTTTCTAAAATAGATATGTTTATATTTGATTTATTTTTAACATATTCTTGAATATAATTTTACATTATTCATTACAATTTATGAAGTGGTCATAAATATGATAATAATCAGATTCACCTTTAACAAATCAAATTTTAAAAAAATGATGTCTTACACTCATAGTGAAAAAATGTTTTATAATTATATTTAACAACAGAGCTGATAGTATTAAAATCCTACTCATAAAAAATTCTTATAACATATTATATGGGAAAAAATCAAATTGAAAAAAATAAATAAATTATAAATACAAAAAACTAAATTCTAATGAATTGAAATACCTTTTACACTATTTTTTTAAAAAATGATTCCATGCATTATTTTATAATATGCCCATTAAAGTGAAAGGTGTCAATGTACTTGTGAAAAAATAATCATTGGAGGATCAATATGACTATTAAAATATTTAATATAAATACCTGGTCATATAAACATTTGGAATGTGTATGTAGAATCATGTAGAGACACTCTATTAATTTTTTTTGAGTGATCTGAAGCTTACATGAGTGAACTGCTTGTTCCTTGTACTTGTAATCTTTTGGAGTTTATTTTTTCAATTTTGTGTGTGGCTGATTGTGGGATTACGATCAGGGGATTCATATAATATGAAGAGAGAGGAGTTAATCGCAATCTTGATTGATATATTTTAGGTATATAATTACAAAATAAAATCATTTTATCAATGGATTTCGTGGATAAGAAGATAGAGAAAAGATGATTATCATATAAAGGGGTCATGGTGATAATGAGACAGACCGATCATTTTATAGAGAGAATTCCCTATTAAGCTAAATATTGTCATTTTTTAATGTATAAAATAATGTTATTTTTTCTTAATTCATTGGATACCCTTATATCTGAGTTAATATAATTGAGTTAAATTGTATTATTTTTTTTCCTAAATATTTATTTTCACAGGAATTGTAATAGAAGATTAATTCTATTTATAATCTTCATTCTATTTTACTAATGTTTATCATAATAACATTAATTACGATACAACTATTTTACTCTTGACTACATTGTAAATATTACATTACTTTGATTATGATTCTATACTCTTTAATATAGAATCACAACTTATTTATTACTTTAATTCAATAGAACCATTGTCATTACAATTCTTATTATATGATCAGATTAAATTATTTTATTTTGTGAATACGTTTAATCACTGAATAAAATACCACTTATTAATAAATAGTATTAGATATGCTGTTAACATAGAATTTCATTATGACCAGTGAAATTTGTTTCTGAATCTACCTTATTATGATATTCTCATAATCGTACACTTGGTCCAAGCCTGATCAATATTTCAATACATGAGAGGTATTGTGAATATTATTAGTTTAACCCTGTTAAACAATGTTTAATTTAATGTTAAAAAAGATAGTTTTTTTTAATTCAATTTCACCCCTCTTGTATTTATCCATCCTTAGATACATTTTGTTCCAACAATAAGATTATATGTTCCAAAACATAATTATTAAAAATGATGATAAATGCGAATATATTAACATAAAATAAATTCCACTTTAGTAACATTGAATCATAATACCCATTATGGAAAAACATAAAATGGAACATAAAATATCATGAGTAAAAATAAATTCTTTATATCACATATCATAGGGGATTTATATACACCATGTGAAAAAATATATGTGAGTAATATAATGTACGTAGAAAAATTGTGACACAAATCTTATACCACTTTGGTAATATTTTGAATAGTAAGTCCATTTAAATAATAAAATAGAATGAAAAAGTAAATACCATTAAAATAAAGTTATTCTTGTTATAACAACCCAAGGGGAAGTATATTGACCTTATAGAAGAAGATAGGTGCATGTAATTACTTATGTCCCAATGAATGAAAATTGAGAAAAAAATAACTTATTGTTTTTCAAATTTTGACCCATAAAAAAGATGAAAGATTTATAATAAAATAAATATTTATACCATAATATTTTCTTAGACAATAATAATAATATAAATTCATTTAAAATTTATAAGCCACGTAAAAGAAATTGGTGGTGAATATGGCATATGTCTCCCAGAAGTTAAATGTTATATGAATATCCCATACCACGTTCGTAATATATTGAATCATAATCCGAAAAAAATAATAACACAAATATTAACTTTAAATATAATAAAATATTTTATATTCATGATATTAAATATAATATAAGAATTATATATACAACATAAAAATGAAATTATGGGATTATTTTCCTATGTGGGCCAGAAATAAAAGTGAGATTACAACGACTGTAGCTTAAGACATGAATTACATCATACAAATAAAAACCTCTTATATAATAAATATAATTTTGTTATAAAATTATGTTAAAAAGATATATATATCATAGCATATATGATTTTATTTTTACCAACAATTACCAAATTAATTGATATTCCATGTTAATGTTACATTTCAGGTAATAACTACATTGTTTTTATACATGTTTTCATTAGTTGTTTTTTGGTCCTATTAAATTGATTATGATTTCATCCTATCCATAATGATATAAATTAAATAAATATCATATATATTAATTATAATTTTATTTACAATAACAAAAAAATAGTGATTGGAAATGAAAGATATAGTTTGGGGACACAATACTTCATATGTACTCTTGAACGTTGAATCCATTTTCCATCAAAAATAAATGAAATTAAATTAAATGATATATATATATATAGTAATTATATAATCCTTATTATGTCATATATTTCACATATTTTCTTTAAACCCATCACTAATACCTTCATGAAATTGGGAATGAATCCCATCGCTTTATGAGGCGGCAGTTCACCGTACACATGAATGACGTTACCGTACTCTGACAGAATTTGTAGAGAAAAATTAATTCCATACATAATAATTCCATAGGTATATTAATATGCCAAATTTCATATTTAATCAACAAATCAATAATTATTTATAATCTTGAGAGGTGGTAATGTAAAAATAAAGTACATTGTTTTATGAGGCGGTTGTCCGTCGTACACATGTATGATTATAGAAAACCCATTAGGTTATAGTGGAGATAGTTGTATGTAATTCCATTAATATAATAAAATTTTAGTATATTTAATATACATAGGTAATTATATCATAATTTTGTAATATTAATTTAAGGGTTCAGAATGTGAAATAAAACAAAAATGCTCGTTCAGGTTTCCTCCAAAGAGTTCCACAAAAATTATTCAAATAAAGGGTTTTATAACCAAAATTATTCTTGAATGATTAGTTGCGGAAATTTTGTATGTTTATATTTATTAGAGTTTATGAATAATATTTGTATTGCGTTATTGATATGGGATGAGAAGCGGTGGCCTTTTATAAGTGATATGATTGGTACAATTGTTATTGTTTTATATAATGAATTCTAACTACAATTTTTTCATCTCAAGATGTTAAATTAATGGACTATTATCATTCCTAGAGAAATTAAAGTCGAAATAGGACCAAAAGGGTGTTTTTAATGTTCTTGGGTTATCTTTAACCCATAAGATTTTATTTTTAACATACTGATAAACCCATTTTTTCATTAACAAATGTAAATAATTATTACTTTTTTACAAATTATTTTGGAAAAAAAATTTAGATTACCATATTATATAAAATAAATTATTCTTATTCCAAAAATTGAATACCTTTTAAAAAAATTAAATTTACACAATTAAAATAATAATTTAAAATTAATTTTTTAAATGGGATGAGAATGTTGGTTTATAATGAGAATGTAATCTTATGTCGGTTGTCTTGTGTGTTTCTCTTCCATATACTCCTCCCTTTGAAAATAAATAGAATGTAATTGAATGAAAAGAAAAAATAATCAAATGTTTCCCATGTTTTTTAATCCAAATTATATAATAAATTGATTCTAATTTGATAAATTAGATTCATAGAAGTATAATTGAACTAAATTTACATTAAAACAAATTAAAAATGTAATTTATCAATATAAATAAATTAATGGAAAATGCAGTTTTCAATTAAATTTCATTTTTTTACTATTAAATATAAAATTATTAATTGCAGAAAATTAAGAAAAATTCACCTCAATATAATTGATAAATTATTTTTTAAAATTTAAGATTATTATTTACAATAAATTTTATAAACTGGTAAGAATTATATTAAATAAACTCACATACGCAACATAAAATCTAGTTTTTTAGAACTGCATTTTTCTAGTACTATATGATTTTATATTAAAACTAAGTATAATAAAAATCATTATTATAATATAATTTAAAATATAAAGATATATAATATAATAATTTAATTTAAAACGTTACTTTTTATGGAATATTATAAATAATTTAAATGGATAGAAATTATTCACTTTTAAACTATTTTCAGAAAATCAATTCTTTTAACCTAAAAATAAACTTATACAAAACTCCAATATTAAGTATATTATAATTAAATATGTTTTATTAAATATAAATTCAGAATAATTATGTATCATTAAAACCTAATTAGGAAACTAAAATACTTAATTTATTCAATATAATTCTATATTTTTAAAAAAAATTATTTTTCACTACATACTAAAAAATCAATATTTTCTGAAAAATCCATTAATTTCACCATATATTAATTTGTATTAAATTTTATGAAAAATTACTTTAATTTAAAAACAATATATTTTATATTATCTACAACACATTCTCATTAAAATTAATAAAATTCATTATGTAGGAAAACATATTTTTTATGAATATACTCACTTACAAAAAAATTGATGGATCATTTTCAATGTATCTATTAATAAATTTATATTGACTAATAAATTTATATTTCAATTTTATAAATTATTTAATACTATTATTTCCCTCCTATATAAAGTCTAGGTTATAACATACATATTTAAAATACTATTATATCCCGTTTCATTGATGCTTGGTGTCAGGTGTCATCAACATTTTTGGAGAAACTCCTCACTAGGTGTAATAAAGATAAACTCAGAGTTCAGTTTAAATCAATCTACACATTGTGTTACATGCAATAAGAAATACCAAAATAATAAATTCATTTTTTAAAAATCAAAAAACCATGGGGTGTCACATTCAACCGCATTAAAAATTAATTTCTCCCACAAATAAAGACTCAGTAGTCAAAGGATTAACAATTCAGAATCCTTTTCTAGATACTACCATAATAAAATGGTTTAATAAATCACCTTATAGAAAAATATATATGGATGTTCGAATGTCATCTGGAATAACACATACCACGTTTTCAAATAGGAAAAGATGGTTGGGAAGTGAAAATATGGAAAATAGGAAAAAACCTAACACCAAAATATAGATAAGGAGTGATTGAGAGCGTTCGTCACAAAGTTAAAATTTTCACTTCAAATATAACTCTAATATTTTCTTTTTTTGTTCTGTTTGATAATCAACAAATAAAATATATTATATAATGTTAAGTCACAACATTCAAAGTTTTCCATCAACTTTTACCTGTAACCTATAAGATATCATTTTAATTATAGGAACATTTTAACATTTTTTTTGTTAATAAATTTTCACTTCATATATTATATTAAGAGTTATTTTTTCTTATTTTTGAAGAAAAAAATAAAATACATTATAAAATGTTATTTAATTTATTCTATCTGTAGTTTAAAAAAGTTTAACAATAATTACAGTCTCCTTTAATTATAGGGATTTCTAGTTCCTCTAGTGGTTGTGGTAGGTAGTTTTGGGCTTTCTTCTTCCCCTATTCCTCGTTGTCCGTCTTGGTCATCCTTTTCTACCCAACCCATCATGTGAGATCCCATATTTGATCTGCTGTGAGGGTGCCTTTATGTGGCTTGGGATTATGATGAGGATACTTTTGGAAACAGTTCCTCTCTTGTTTCAAGTATTTCATTGCTTAAATTTCCCTGTCTTCTATGTTCATCTAATGGTTGTTGGGTCTGGGATTCAATAATAATTCTTCCATAAAGGGTGCGCATCACAACATTAAAATATGGATTTGGTTGTGGTTTATATTTCTCTGAGAATTGGTGGTGATCCATTGTGTCCAATTATGTGGTGGATGTTCCATTGGCGGGTTCCTAACCATGACCCAACCTCTGCCTATTGTGTTTGAAAATAGAAGTATCACAAAAAAAATTCTCTCTCTTTTATGTTGGCTCATTTCATGGAGGTGAAGATGATTTTGGTGATGGGGATTGTTTTATAGGTTTTCCACGGTTTTTTCTATGTCATTAGTGATGTTTGTGCTATTGGTTTATTGTTTTTGGGATCATCTGGTATGTATTGTTGACGACAGTGGTTGACGGTTTAGTTTACCAGTGAGGAGGCACTCTAGATGGTTTTGATGTGTTTCGTGATATTGATGGAGTAATGTTGCATCAGGTGTATGGTGATAGACAATAGGTGATGTGATTGAGGTGAAAAGGGGAGGTGTTGGGATTGATGCGTCATTTGGAATGCCTGGCATGGATTTTCATTTTGAAATTTGAAATGGATTTATTCATGTAAGTATTTTTTTGTCATTGTAATTTTTTTAGTTTTCATATGGTTATTCAGTTTAATTGGTACCCACAACCCTTTATAGGTGGCTATTCTAAAAATAAAAAAAGATTGGATTGAGTTAACTCTAATTACACAATATGGATAATTCATCATTTGGAAATTTAATACATTAATTTATAAAACCTCATCCAAAGCTCAATATATACAATTCCATAAATGGTTATCCTGAAAACCCTTCCATGAATTAATATTTACAAATATGGTAACCAAATTTCTCCAAATCAACTGAACATTATGCCCCCATATATCATAAAGTATCTATTGATTATCACATACATAACATGTTAATAACTTCATCATGAAATCTCTTAAAACATGTTAATAAATGGAATTAACATATAAACTCAATGAAAAAATTCATTCTTCTTCATTCCTTAAATAAGAATACACATTGTTCAATATTTTTAATATATCCAGTAATGTTGTAATCTTCATCATTAAAACACTTTTACTCAAATCATTTACCAATTATAATGTTATCAATAGTATCTAATTCACTTTTATATATATATCATCTCGTTATCCCAAAATCATTATCTTAACATAATTAACGTATTTAAATTTACCTTTCCCTTAATCACATTTTTTCCATGATTATCAAATTTCCTTTCTATCAATATTCTACGTCATCAACTACATTCAATATATTCTTTTAAAACAGTAATAAAAAAATATTCTAAAAAATTATTATATATTTCACAATTCATATAACATAATTATTGAATCTAAATACATAGAAACAAGAATCCTCCCACATCACTAATTGTTAAGTAATGTGATATTACTTGTCCAAAAAGTTAATTCTTGGGTTATGGCATTGATTTTGGTATTGTTCATTCTCCCCACATAGCATACAATAAACTCAAATAGAGTTTTTCATTATATGAACCTCTTTTCTACATATTGAACATCATAAAATTCAATTACGACACTCTTATGGGTTATTCTTCCATCCTTCATAACATTTAGGAAGTAAATATTATTTCCTCTATGTTCATTACTATGTAAACATTCATAATATTCCATCTTCCACTTGTCTGATATGTTAGTATTCTCACTAAAGCTCATTTAGTTATTCATACATTGAGATACTAACTAGTAATAATCACAAAATCATTCTACGTAGTCATTATCCAATATGGTTTTTCATAGTCACCAAAATTTCCACCTAATTCTATATAAAAAAGACTCCTTCTAATACAATCCAATGAATAATTCCAAAAAACATAGTTTCAACAACAATAATCATATCATGGGTAACCACATAATCATGAATTTTAACTTATAGGATATGTGAATCAGGAATCCTTCATTTCAATCATCGACACCTTTGGTTTATCCTAGGAAAATTATTGTCATCTAGTTATTTTAATCCATCATAATGGGTCATAAAGAGTATGGGTGTTTCCAAATATTATCCCATGGGAGTATTAAACTAAGTTTACCAAAAGGCCCATTGACATTCAACAAATTATGATCAACTCCAAATCAATGAGCCCTCTTCCATGTTATAATCTTCCAGTACATATGTTCTAGAGCTACACAAAACTATAGTATCCAAAAAGAGGTATAATTCCTTTGAATCAACTCTCTCTATCATTTTCAAAAATCCAATAACTTTTCCTATACATTGACTTATACTTGTAATAATCCATATATAAATTCCTAGATATATCCTTAGAGATATCGATTTGGATCTCACAAATTTTTTTGCATCCCTATTTTATGAAGTTAACTAGAAAATTACTCTAATAAAAAAAGGACCCACGTAATGCCCCGACCCCAGTTACCCAGAGTTGGTGCATTATTACATAACTTTGGCATGATTACAAGGAATCGTGTCCCGAAGGACCGATCAGTTTAGCAGTCTTGGAAACACTAGATACATTCATAAAGTTTACATTACATCATAAAATGAAAACTACAATAACATAGTCTCTATAGTCCACACTCATACTATCCCTGCAGGTCATTCATAAATTACTTCTTCACATCCTGAGAAAAATAAAACATATAAAGGGTTGAGCTCAAATGCTCAGTAAGGATAACAATATAGAGGAAACTTTTATAAATAAGCATAAACATTTAAGGAAATGTATAACTAAAAAGCCTTTTAAACTTGAACTTCATCATAATATGGCAGAAATAAAATGAAATAATGCCATTTACTTATTCACATGGATATTCTACTAGTCTAATAATCACATTCAATATCAATAACCACTTTTATAATGATGGAATGCATAATGCCAGACTATCATAACCACATATCCAAGGCCTCGTGCCAAGACTACAAATACGATTTTGTCAAGGCCTGGTGCCAAGACACTAGTTTGTCTCATGAGACCTACCGATGCATCAAGGACCTATAGAGGGCTCCACCTGTCACTTACTAAGTCCAATTCATTCCTCATATGAACAGGTTTAAACATAACATAAACATTTGTATTAAAACTATCATACGAAATGTCAATACTTTCTCCATAAACTATGAATGGTATAAAAATAACACATCCACAGTCAATCATATCACAAAACCTTCAAAACAATATGGAAGTTTTGTATCATAATAAATCAACTTAAAATAAACGTAAAATCCATCAAAGGATGTTGAAATAGATGAAATCAAAACAATTTGAGAGAAATATCTCATTTTTTGAAATCATTTAAAAGTCACACATTTATTAAGGAAGTAATTTATAAGATATTTTTGAATCAAAGTGTCCCATACCACTTTGAAACTTTTGAAAGGAAATATCATTTCAAAACATTCATGTCTATATAAATAAATCCTTAAAATAATTTTGAAAACATGGACATTAATTAAAAATATTTATAAAGATAAATCTTTAAAACATTTAAAATTCAAATTTTGATAAAGAGTACCTTTCAGAAATTCTTAAAATATTCATTTTGAAATCATTTAAAAGTCACATAATTATAAAATAAAAAATTTACTTTGAAAATATCCTTATAAGCTTATAAGGAAAGCTTTGAAAATTTTATAACTGCGTAAAATAGCCGCATATTCCGTATAAGTTAAAAAAAGACATTCTTACCTTAATTCTGTTGAAAAGGTTAAAAAGAACTTGTTTGGAAAGTGATGGAAAGAGTCCATTATAAACTTTTTATAAAAATTCAAACAAGGGTATAAATGACTTTAACCCATATTCTGTAAAATATTAAGAATGTTTTTAAATACATTTTTAAGAAACATGGATGTGGATGACAAAGAGGTCCCAGTAGATAATTAGGTATAAACAACCTCGAATAATGAAGAGATTGTGAAATAAACCCTTACCAATTTGGTAACTTACGAAACATACACCCCATTAAAGAGGTATCATACAATGAATATGCAAATAAACATAAATTAAAGTGTATTACATAAATAATATAATTATGGGAAGTACATACACAACACAAAAGGTAATAGTGGCAATATGGCATGAATCTCACGGGAATAAAAAGTGAGATGAAAACCCCTTACCTTGAACTTTTCCTTAGTCGATGGTATGTTAACCTATTGTATAATAGTTAAAAAATTGTTATTAAATAATACAATAACCATATACATAATTATTATATCATATATGATCTTCTAATAATGCTTTGTTAATAATACTTTAGTATTATCATCATTTCAGGTGTTAACTTACTCATTTTCTTTTATATGTTTTGTTATATAAGTCATGTTTGTTATGGATAGGTTGTATCTTATTCATATCTAGAATGATATAAAGTTCTTAAAAATTTCTTTTAATCATCAATTGAGAATTATTCTTGAATGGATATGATGGAGAATGAATCTCATCGCGTTCGTGGAGACGGTAATCCGTACGTACGCACGAACGCTACTTCCATTTCATTTTTCATTTTAAAAGGAATCAAAACCAAATTATATATAGGTATATAATTATTACAGTATAATATAATATCTTATATTTGTTACTTAAGTTCATTAACACCATCCTTTATACGTTCCATGTATGGTATGAACGAGTCATATCACTTTGAGGGGGCGGTAGTCCGCACTTCCTCAAATGAAATTATCTTATATATATACAACATGAAACAAATAATGGTATGATATAAAATGGAATTAAAGAAGATTATATATAAAATAAATATCATTAATATTATATTTAATTATAGTTCCATCATAATGGCCACCATGAGAGGTGGTAGGATATAATTGAACAATCATCGCTTCGTGAGGCGTTTGGTTGTCATCCATAGAAACATTATGTTCTTCACCCATTAGATGGATGTGTGTGTGAGTGTAGTTATAATACTTATAATAAGAATATCATAGTATATTTATGATACTGGTTTTTTTACAAAAGAAAATAATAAGAAGATTTTAGGGGTTGGAGAAGTAAAATAAAAGAAAAGAAGCTAAGAGAAATCGTTACCTTTAATTTGGGTAACTCCCTTTGGTTTGAACCAAAAAGGACTCTTTAAGTGCCTTTTTCTTAAGTTAAGTCTTCTAAGAGGAGGATAGGTATGTAGGGAGATTAATTGGTCAGAGGTTGGACGATCCAAAAGGCTTGATAGGTGTGAGGAATTGGTTAGAAGTGGTGCCCTTTTATAAGGGGGAGGAGGGGCTCTTTAGGAAAATCTAGAAATATTATTTTATAATAAATTAATATTCGGTTTATAATGGATCAAAAGTGGATTATTTAATGGTTAAGGTGGGGATGGGTCGAATACCACTCAACCAATAGAATTTAGACAGGTTTGGTTCATTATATTAACCTTATCTTTTAGTTTTAACTCTTAGTTAATTAGTTTGACACTTACCATGTCACTTTGTATTTTTATATTATATAGTTAATAAACATACTATATACCTCCAAGAGACCCCCAAGTGGTCCATTAATGATACAAATATCATGATATAAGTCTCTTGGACGAACCTTATATTTTTAGGAATATAATATAAATTAATAATATAATATTTGTTTTAAAAACTCATTAATGTCAATTTTGACACTACTCAATAATTTATTTTTGTTAAAGTCTTGAAAACTTTATTAATTCGAAAAAAATTCAATTAAGAAATCATAAAATGTCATATTAACCAATAAAATTCTTTTATGTCATCAAAACTTTCAAATTATATTTATTTTAACATTTATAATATCAATTATTTGATTCTTTCATTAATAAGGAAAATAATGCATCATTATTGTGTCATATATATTTTTACTTTTTAAATGTCTAAAAAATTATAAATAAAATAAATTATGTAGGAAATATTTTTATCTTTCTAATTAATATTTATAATCGAAAATATAATATATATAACCCTATGTAAAAATTGTTTTGCTAAAAGATATAAGCTTATGTCATTTTTGTATTCACTTTAACTTAATTAATATAAAGTGTTCCTATCACCTAAAAGTGGCTCCATGGTCGTACCTATATCCACTAATAAGGTTAGGAAACGTTTTAGGGTAATTTATTATTATTATAATATTATTTTTTAACCCTTATTTACCGGATTTACCCTTTAACCATGGTAAATAAAATATTTACCGAAGTAATTATTCACAATGTCTAAAAATAAAAGTTACCTATTTACACAATTTGTACATCCTGATTCCAAATATGGAATCCATTTTTCCAAATTCAAAACACAGAAGTGGTAGAAATTAATTTAAAATTAATTCTCGCTGTCAAAACAAAAAGCGTGTTTTTAAGATATAATAACTATCAAAAGATTGACACTTGTTTATGTCCGGTTTAATTGTGAAATTATATACAATGACCAAAATTGTATTAAATGGTAAAAATATATTCTAAATATACTTTAAAACCACTAAAATTAATAATTTATCACTATTAATTATTTTGATTAAAAAAGTTGTTTTTAATTAAAATTTTTTAATTTTCACTATTCATCAAAATATAAAAGTTATGAGAAAAGTACAAAAAATTCACCCTAAGCTAATTTCGATATTCCAAATCCAAAAATGAAGTCCATTTTGAAATATAAAATGTATAAAATTTCAAAAAGTGGGTATTACTATTCATAACGGCTATTTTGATTGGTTGTGGTGTGCGTTAGAACTCGAAGTTGCGTACGACACACGCTACTGTATTATTCAAAGTGAAGCGTACCATGGAAGCTTGAAGTGTTACATTCTCCCCTCCTTCAATAAATTTCATCCTCGCAATTTGAAATTATTTTTTGAAAATAAAAGGTTGAAAATAGAAAGTATCTTTGTGGGAAAACCCACATTGGAAATTGGGTTAATAAAATTTAGTCTTAATAAGAGGAAAAGAGAAATGAAAGGGTCACCACCAAATTATGATCTCTATTAGAAGAACATTGGTGGAAATTAGAGACACGTAATTGGAGGAAAAACATAAATATTTATAGGGAGTGATTGAGGTTATCAATCACAAAAAATTGTAGAATTGTGGGCCTTAAAGCCACCAATTTATGATGATTTAAAATACCATCGGTTCAACAAAATGTAAGGTATTAGGATAATACATTTTTTGTTTTAAGATCCCTTCCCTAAAGTTTAATAATTAATTTATCCGTAAAATAAGAGGAAATATATATATATATATATATATGTATTTATATATACTTGACAAGTAGAGTTTCATCCTTCAACTAATTCCTACTACAAACTCATATTTTACTCTAAAAGATTTAATATATATATATATATATATATATTCTATTTATCCTAATCGTATAGGGTTCCAAAAATAATAAATTTATAATTCACATATTAGACCCCTAAAAAACTACATTATTCAATCGAGGACATCACGTGGGCTAGTGGTAGGTGATACACCCTTGTCACCCTTCGGTTGTGGGTTCAAGTCTTGCGGCCTTACCGGACAGTAGGGGTTGCCGCCCAACCTTCGGGTTGTCCTTTTATAAAAATCCAAATATAACCTTTCAAACTAAATCTCTTCCAAACTTTATACTTATTCAAAATACTTCTGTAAACTCTCAGTCAAATATTTATATGAAAGGTAAACATAATGTAGATCCTTTTTACCCTGTAATAGCATGTGAATACCTTCATCATGTATTCTTTTAAAACACTAAAACATCCTTAATTTCCATAAAACCTTATTGATTACATTCATGATCCCTTATTCCTTATAGAATATTGGATATACTTCATCCATACAAAAATGTTGTAAACTCCAACAATGATGCAATATATAAATATCTAATCAGTTTCAAGGCAGTTAAAAATATCCAATATAATTTACCCAAATCAACCATATCTTATTCCAAAATTTGTACCTCAATATTAGAACCATATTAAGGTTTATCTTTCCTTCAACCATGTAATTTCCAAAAAAGTTTAACTCGATGTAGAGTCACTCTTCTTAGTACCATAAAATCTCAAATCCTCAATGAAATAGTACTGCAGTACAATCCTTATTTAATTCCAGTACATCATTGATACAATACTTCAATGAAATAATTACAAAATAAAAACATAATAACACTATTCATTCCTCTTCATATGTGGTACTATCATAACTTGATTATTATCCAACAGCATCATTTGCGGTATAGTCTGATGATTTGGACATCGGTTTGCATAGTGTCCAAACTCCTTGCAGATGAAGCATTGTACATTTGAAACCTTTTTCTTTCCCTTGCAGTCACGTACTTGGTGTCCTTTTTCTCCACACTTATAACATACTCTCATTACCTTCAAGAATTTTCCAAGGTAATTCTTTCTACAGTTATCACATATGGAAAAATCCTTCTTTACCTTATTCCCTTTATTTGTCCTTCTCTCTACCATCCTTTCCTTCTTTGGATTCCCTTCAAAGCCATAAGACTCCAAGAATTATTTACTTATCTTATCAACACATGATAATATTTCTTCATATGATGATAACACGTGGGAGACTATTTCCCTTATAAATTCTGGCATAAGACCATGAAAGATATGATCTCTCTTACTCTTTGGATCATGCGTATGTTGGAGCTCTCATTCCTTCTACTGGGCTCCATTTCTAAACAATGGCATACACTAGATTAGTTTGTGAATAGAAATACCTAATTCGAAACTTGTAAAACACATAACATAAATTAAACAGTTTATGGATATAATCCATAATCATAAAAATGTCTTCTTTGAGGAAGTATATACTCATAAACCCTTCATAATGGTTTGTAAAGAAAATGAGAATTATCCTAGGCATATCCCCGGGAATGTTGTAACCAAGAGTGCAGCAAGGCCCATTGTCGTGCACCAGCTCTCGTTCGAGTCTAGCTCAAAGTGGTGCTTTTGGGTTTTACCCCTAGGTGAATATGTGCCAGAGCCGCCTCTACCTACTCATATCCAGAGAGGGATGTATTTATCAGAAAAGTCACAAAATCTCTACAATATCAAAATTCTAGGAAGTTCTTCTCTACTAATCCTCAAAGTCTATCTTAGGGATATGTTCTCTAATCAGAGTTTATCTAAATCTAGCATCCAAGGTTATTGCTAAACTTCCTCTGATACCAACTGTAACGCCCCGACCCCAGTTACCCAGAGTCGGTGAATTATTACATAACAGTGGCATGATTACAAGGAATCACGTCCCGAAGGACCGATCAGTTTAGAAGTCTTGGAAACACTAGATACATTCATAAAGTTTACATTAAATCATAAAATAAAAACTACAACAACATAGTCTCCATAGTCCACACTCACACTATCCATGTAGGTCATTCATAAAATACTTCTTCACATCCTGAGAAAAATAAAACATAGAAAGGGGTGATCTTAGATGATCAGTAAGGATAACAATATAGAGGAAACTTTCATAAATAAGCATAAACATTTAAGGGAATATATAACTAAAAAGCCTTTTAAACTTTAACTTCAGCATAATATGGCAGAAATAAAATGAAATAATTCCATTTACTTATTCAGATGGATATTCTACTAGTCAAATAATCACATGAAATATCAATAACCACTTTTATAATGATGGAATGCATAATTCCAGATTATTATAACCACATACCCAAGGCCTCGTGCCAAGACTACAAATAAGATTTTGTCAAGGCCTCGTGTCAAGACACTAGTTTGTCTCATGAGACCTACCGATGCATCAAGGAGCTATATCGGGCTCCACCCGACACTTATTAAGCCCAATGCATTCCTCATATGAACATGTTTAAACATAACATAAACATTCGTATTAAAACTAGCATAGGAAATGTCAATACTTTCTCTATAAACCATGAATGGTATAAAAATAACACATACATAGTCAAACATATCACAAAACCTTCAATACAATATGGATGTTTTTTATCATAATAAATCAACTTCAAATAAACTTAAAATCCATCAAATTATATTGAGATAGATGAAATCAAAACTATTTGAGAGAAATATCTCTTTTTTTTAATCATTTAAAAGTCACACATTTATTAAGGAAGTAATTTAAAAGACATTTTTGAATTAAAGTGTCTCACAGCACTTTGAAAATTTTTAAAAGGAATATCATCACAAAAAATTCATGTCCATATCAATAAATCCTTAAAATAATTTTGAAAACATGGACATTAATTAAAAATATTTAGAAAGGTAAATCTTTAAAACATTTAAAATTCTGATTTTGATAAAGAGTGCATTTCAGAAATTATTAAAATATTCATTTTGAAATCATTTAAAAGTCACATTATTATAAAATAAAACATTTAATTTGAAAATATCCTTATAAGATTGTAAGGGAAGCTTTGAAGATTTTATAATGGCGTAAAATAGCCGCATACTCCGTATAAGTTAAAAAAAGACATTATTACCTTAATTCTATCGAAAAGGTTAAAAAGGACCTTGTTTGGAAAGCGACGAAAAGATTCCTTTATAAACTTCTTATTAAAAGTCAAACAAGGGTATAAATGACTTTAACTCATATTCTGTAAAATATTAAGAATGTTTTGAAATACATTTTTAAGAAATATGGATGTGGATGATAAAGAGGTCCCAGTAGATAATTAGGTATAAAAAACCTCGAATAATGAAGATATTGTGAAATAAACCCTTACCAATTTGGTAACATACGAAAAATATACCCCATGAAAGAGGTATCATAAAATTAATATGTAAATACACATAAGTTAAACTATATTACATAAAGAATACAATTATGGGAAGTACATACACCACACAAAAGGTAATAGTGGTAATATGGCATGAATCTCGCGGGAATAAGGAGTGAGATGAAAACCCCTTACCTTGAACTTTTCCTTAGTCAATGGTATGTTAACATCATGTATAATAGTTAAAACATTGTTATTAAACTATACAAGAAACATATGAATAATTATGATATCATATATGATCTTCTAATAATTCTTTGTTAATAATACTTTAGTATTATCGTCGTTTGGGCTGTTAACTTACTCGTTTTCTTTTATATGTTTTGTTACATAAGTCATGTTTGTTATGAATAGGTTGTTTCTTATTCATATCCAGAATGATATAAAGTTATTAAACATTGCTTTTAATCATCAAATGAGAATTATTCTTGAATGGATATGATGGTAAATTAATCCCATCGCATTCGTGGAGACGGTAATCCGTACGTACGCACGAACGCTACTTCCATTTCATTTTTCATTTTAAAAGGAATCAAAACCAAATGATATATAGTTATATAATTAGTAAAATATAATATAATATCTTATATTTGTTACTTAAGTTCATTAACACCATTCTTTATACGTTCCATGTATGGTATGAACGAGTCATGTCACTTTGAGGGGGCGGTAGTCCGCACTTCCTCAAATGAAATTATTGTATATATATACAACATGAAACGAATAATGGTATGATATAAAATGGAATTATAGAAGTTTATATATAAAATAAATATCATTAATATCATATTTAATTATAGTTCTATCATAATGGCCACCATGAGAGGTGGTAGAAGATAATTGAACAATCATCGCTTCGTGAGGTGTTTGGTTGCCATCCACAGAAACATTTTGTTCTTCACACATTAGATGGATGTCTGTGTAAGTGTAGTTATAATACTTCTAATAAAAATATACTAGTAAATTTAGGATACTTTTTTTGTTACAAAATAAAATAATAAGAAGAGTTTAGGGGTTGGAGAAGTAAAATAAAATAAAAGAAGCTAATAGAAATGGATACCTTTAATTTGGGTAACTCCCTTTGGTTTGAACCAAAAATGACTCTTGAAGTTCCTTGTGTATAAGGTAAGGCTTATAAGATGATGATATGGATGTAGGAAGATTAATTGGGCAGAGTTTGGATGAGCCAAAAGTCTTGAGAGGTGTGAGTAATTTGTTAGAAGTGGTGTCTTTTTATAAGGGGGAGGAGGGGCTCTTTAGGAAAATCTAGAAATATTATTTTATAATAAATTCATATTCGGTTTATAATGGCTCCAAAGTGGATTATGTAAAGTTAATGGTAGGGATGGGTCAAATACCACTCAAACAATTTAATTTATACAGGTTTGGTTCATTATATTAACCTTATCTTTTAGTTTTAACTCTTAGTTAATTAGTTTGACACTTACCATGTCACTTTGTATTTTTATATTATATAGTTAATAAACGTACTATATACCTCCAAGAGACACCCAAGTGGTCCATTAATTATACACCTATCATTATATAAGTCTCTTGGATGAACCTTATATTTTTATGAATAGAATATAAATTAATAATATAATATTTTTAAAAAAACTCATTAATGTCAATTTTGACACTACTCAATAATTTATTTTTGTTAAAGTCTTAGCAACTTTATTAATTAGAACCAAATTCATTTAATAAATCCTAACATGTCATATTAACCAATAAAATTAGTTTATGTCATCAAAACTTTCAAATTGTATTTATTTTAACATTTATAATATCAATTATTTGATTCTTTCATTAATAAGGAAAATATTGCATCATTATTGTGTCATATATATTTTTACTTTTTCAATGTCTAAAAATTATAAATAAAATACCATTATGTAGGAAATATTTTTATCTTTATAATGAATAATTATAATCTAAAATATAACATATATAACCCTATGTAAAAATTGTTTTTCAAAATGATATAAGCTTATGTCATTTTTGTATTCACTTTAACTTAATTAATATAAAGTGTCCCTATCACCTAAAAGTGTCTCTATGGAGTCCCAAAATCGACCCAAAGATGCGCATGGTCAGACATGAATCCACCAATAAGGTTAGGACACATTTTAGGGTAATTTAGTATTATTATAATATTATTTTTAACCCTTATTTACCGGATTTACCCTTTATCCATGGTAAATAAAATATTTACCGAAGTAATTATTCAAAATGTCTAAAAATAAAAGTTACCAATATACACAATTTAGACATCCTGATTCCAAACATGGAATCCATTTTTCCAAATTCAAAACACAGAAGTGGTAGAATTTAATTTAAAATTAATTCCCACTGTCAAGACAAAAAGCGTGTTTTTTAGATATAATAACTATCAAAAGATTGAAACTTGTTTATGTCCAGTTTAATTGTGAAATTATGTCCAATGACCAAAATTGTATTAAATGGTAAAAATATATTCTAAATATACATTAAAACCACTCAAATTTATAATTTATCACTATTAATTATTTTGATTAAAAAAGTTGTTTTTAATTAAAATTTAGTAATTTTCACTATTCATCAAAATATAAAAGTTATCAGAAAAGTACCCAAAATTCACCCTAAGCTAATTTTGATATTCCGAATCAAAAAATGAAGTCCATTTTGAAAGATAAAATGTATAAAATTTCAAAAAGTGGGTATTACTATTCATAATGGTTAGTTTGATTGGTTGTGGTATGTGTTAGAACTCGAAGTTGCGTACAACACACGCTACTATATTATTCAAAGTGAAGCATACTGTGGAAGCTTGGGGTGTTACAACCCTTGCTTGTCATAAAAATAAATTACATCATTTCTGTTCAGTATTGATTAAATTACACAAACACATTCTTTAAGAACATAATATATTATTGTCATTGGGAATATGGATACAAAAAATAGTCCATAAATGCAACATCCATGATTTATTTACAACATTATTTTATTTATTTTGCTTCTTTAATTTATTAACTAGTTTCCCCTTTGTTTTTAGTGAAAAATGGAGATTTTGGTCTTCAAAGAAGGTGGACCATGGTTGTAGAAAAATATAAACCTTACTCTAGGTATGTGTGTGGCCAACTATAATTTTTGTATTATAGAAATAATAAGTTTGGTGAATGATTTTTCAAACCATGTCAGATGTCCTTGTGACATGTTCCTCTTGGAGTGTGGGGGCACACAATTTTCACACGGTTCGGAAAACCATGTGAGCTAACCGTGAGACCAGTCTAGACCAATAAAATGCAGTAAATTACTTACTTTCCATCTTCATATTTAAGAGTAAAATCACCTCACATCCACCCCATTCAAGATTTTCATCCTTGGGAGCCTCCTCCTAGTTTTCTGGGACCTCTTGATCACCAATTTTTGCGTAGTTTGGGGTTGTAACTTTAATGAATCATCACGTAATTTGTTTTCTCATGTTTTTCTTCTTCATTCAAGGGTTTTGCCTCCATTTATATTGAGTTATAATTTTCTAGTTGGTTTTTTTAACTAAATAGGGTTTGATTTGGTGTTTTTTGGTGAAATATTGATAGTTATTTTTTGATCATTTCTTTGTATTTTATTGTGGTTGTGTACTTTTGGGTTCACAATGATTCCTAGAAGCTTCCAAGTGTGTGATTGTTGGTTCCATGATTGGACACTATTAGATGAGTTTGTATTTCTTTCATTATATCTCAAATGGGTTATATGGATTAATTATGTAGTGGGAAATATGTTTTGGAATGGTTTTTAAATGAATTAGTTATAAAAATGAATTTTTTAATATAAAGATGATTTTTTTTCATGTGTGATTTTTTATGGGGTTTCTTAAATATGTTTTATTCCTTATGTGAAAGGTGTGTAATTTATTTTCAAAGATATTTTAATGTGAGAATGTGGTTAATGTAGATTTTCCCAGTGTAATAGATTTTTTCATCTTTTATTTTTTTTTCACATTCAATGTGTCTTTGAATTTTGAAAGTGATTTAAATCTTGTGATAAAATGATTTTATGTGAGTATGGATTTAAAAGGGGGATTTTCCAATAAAAAATTTTGGATTTAATATTTGTTCTTCTATGTCTTTTAAAATGGGTATCATGAAATGTAAACGTGTAGTTAAATGTGTTTCCAAATGGTTTTGGATTTCATGTAAAATTTAAAGTGGTTCTAGTTATGAAAAATGGTGGTTTCCATGTGGGTTTTGATCATTATATTAATATTTAAAAGTGAAAGTGGTTATTTTTTATGTTATTATGATGCTTAGAATGTTCATTTTATAGTGTTGATTTATGTGATATGTCTAGTGGTAAATGAGAACAAAGTGAATCCCATGTATCATGGTGGGTGGACTAGAACTAGTATGCTAGTTTATTCAGAAGTGGTCGAGGCCAAAATTTATCTAGCTGTATTGATTCTACAACACTGAACAAAACATGTGATGTGATCAGATACCGCTATATCTTTTAGATGGAATCCACTCTTATGTACATTTCATAAGACCACTATTATTATTGGGTATGAATTTTAGACAAATAGATCTTTCATATGGGGTCCCTTCTAGTAAATCTTTCATGGGAATGTTATTTGTAGTTGAGTTTGAGGATTTTGATCATAGAAGTACAAGATTTATAGGGTCCCCGTAGTTATAGTTACCTATATAGATTTACCCATGGTGCCCTGTTATGAAATTTTGATTATGTGATATGTTTCTATTCATCATTATATGTTATACCTTTTTTACATTTTTATGTCAAGTAATATCATTTGTGAAATAGGTTTTTTCCTTAAAAAGTGATTTTCTTGAAAAACTCTTCATTTTTTTCATATAAATGATTCAAATATTTTTTTTGAAATGTGAATGTATATTTTTCTTCTACTTTTATTGAATGGAATTTTTATTTTGGGAGTAATCCTACTTGGATTTGTCACACACCCTATATACGCCTTTCGGTGTATGTAAACGTCGTTATGTATGACCTAGGTAAAGGAAAGATGTTTCATAGTTACAATGCTAGATCTGGTTTCTAGTGTTTCATTTCATGAATGTTTTTATGGGGGTGGTTTGAGGGATATGTACCTCTTAATGAATTGTTATTTTTGGGATATTTTTTTTATCCCAATTCTATTATAGTAATTTTTTTGTTAGTGTTTCAAAATTTTAATTTGAAAAACCGATGTACATCATTTAGTTATGTTTATCAGTTATTATGATTCTTATTATTGTGGTATATTTTTTACCATATAAATTATTGAAACAAATCCCATAGAATATCGATGATTCTTAAGAATTATTTACAACTGTGTGGATTGGGAATTCTCTTCAGGCCATGCCACAGATCGGGTCGTGTGTCAGATTGGATGACACTCGAGCTTGGTTCGTGAAAAATGATATCAATGCAGGTTTTCCTTTTTTTGGGTCAAGAATCTAGGAATTTGTCTAGATATATTAGATTTAGTGTTTTTGTGTCATTTTTTTTAGGGTGTGAGTGTTGTTTCTAGACAACACACCTTGTGATAGGACTCGGTCTTCCATGGAATTATGGGATTTGTGTTGACTTATCCTCTAGGTGATACGTAGAGGCTACAAACTGTTTAATAAAAATGGGTGGGGCTGGATTTGTTTGGTTTTATTTTTATTATGATATATTTGGTTATGTTTTTATTTTTTAATGTTTTTTTATTTTTTATATTGATGTAGATTTACTGAGTGGTTGAATTGATTATTTTCTTTGTGGTTATTACTTTTTTATAGAAAAATATAACTTTACAGAATTCCTGTGAAACCATGGGAAGATGCCAGAGGGAGTTCTCCCACAATAATCAATCAGATATTAATAGAGGTTGTGATTGGGGATGTCCATGCTTTGGGATGTGGTTACAGCTTAGGTCCATCTCAAGTTAGAGAACCCAAACCAGGTCCTTAAAAGGACAAATATTAGGAGTTACTCAAGAACAAACCTCCTTCATTATAAGGTTTCATGGAACCTCTAAAATAATGGGACTGTCTTGAGGATTTATATAGGATTTTAGAGTTTCTTGATACTTCTGAGGATGTTAGGGTTAAATTTTCATTATTATTGTCTGATGGTCCTAGACAAAAATGGTGGGGCAAGGTTGTGCGTGCATGAAATAACAATAAGATTAGTTGGAAATAATTCTATGATGTATTGAATATGTTGTAATGTCATGATACATTTTCCTTTTATAGGTACCAATACTATTGGATCTTATCCAGGGGGACTAGAAAATTATAGAGTTTGACAAACACATTGAATAGTTAGTTCAGCATCTACTCGAGATCATTTCTGATGAGAAACTAAAGGATCAATTGATTGAGATGGTTTTGCAAAAAATAATCTCATATTAAATCTTATTTTTGTAGCTGATGAATTAGGATAAGGTGGTTTATCATTATATGATTGTTGAAATTGATCATCAAGAAAATTATAATATTATTGTAGTAGTGTTAGTAGTGGGAAGATGATGTTTTTATAAGAAGAAGAGGAAGAGAGATGAGAAACGGAAGAAGGGTGGTGGCGATTCAATCCATCCATCCCAGCTATCATTGTCAATGGATTCCAATGCTACATATACTGTGTGAAATCAGTGTGGTAAAGTAGGTAACATTATATATGAGTTATCATCTCTACCCTTACCATATCACTAATGAGGAGTTATGGAATGATTGTAACGATTTTTTATGGTAGTGCCCCCATATCAGAGTTGTAACAACCCAAGATTCCATGGTACACTTCTCTTTGAATAATATAGTACCATGTGTTGTACGCAACTACGAGTTCTAACACACACCACAACCAATCAAACTAGCCGTTATGAAAAGTAATATCCACTTTTTGAAATTTTATACATTTTAATTTTCAAAATGGACTTCATTTTTGGATTCGTAATATCGAAATTAGCTTAGGGTGAATTTTTTGTACTTTTTGGATAACTTTCATATTTTGATGAATAGTGAAAATTACTAAATTTTAATTAAAAACAACTTTTTTAATCGAAATAATTAATAGTGATAAATTATGAATTTTAGTGGTTTTAAATTATATTTAGATTATATTTTTACCACTTAATCCAATGTTGGTCATTGGACATAATTTCACATTTAAACTGGACATAAGCAAGTGTCAATCTTTTCATAGTTATTATTTCTTAAAAACACGCTATTTGTTTTGACAACGGGAATTAATTTCTAAATTAATTAAGGCAACTTATTTTTTTTGAATTTGGTGAAATAGAAATCATTTTTTAATTCTTAATATCAAATATATTTTAGGCTGAATGTTTTGTATTTTTCTGAGAAACATCAATTTTTGATGAATAGTGAAAAACACTGAGTTATTGGTTAAAACCGATTTTTTATTTAAATAATTATTTATTTTATTTAAATTAATTTTTGTTAAAATAGGTACATAATACTTATATAAGTTCATTTTAATTCATTGGAGTCAGTTTATGACAATTTTAGATATATAAAAAAATTTATTGAACTTTTCACCGTCTTTTACCCACCTCCTGGGAGAATTTGAAAATTCACATAAAACATAATTTTACCGCTTCTGTGAGTTGAAATTTGAAAATCCGAGAGACACGGTTAATATCAAGGAGTAAAATTTGGTTCAATAAGATAAAAATAATTTTTGGTGAATAGTAACTTTTTACTTTTATTTACCGCGGTTAAAGGTTAATAGGGTAATTCAAGGTTAAAAGAATATTATAATAATTCAAAATTACCTTAACAATTATCCAAACCTTATTGGTTGAGTCATATATGACCATGGTCATCTTTGGGTCGATTTTGGGACCCCATTGATCCACTTGGGAGTGAAAATGACAATTTAGATTAATTAATTTAATGTAATGACAAAATTGACATTAACAAAAATCTTTTAGTACTTAATTTTTCTATTGTGTTATAAAAGTCATATTTTCGACTATAAATATTATTTGGAAAGATAAAATGATTTCCTACATGATAGTATTTTTTTATAATTTTTAGACTTCAAATAATTTAAATTATATATGACACAATAATGATGCAGTATTTACCTCATTAATAAATGATTTTAATAAATAAGATTATAATGATTAAAATATTACACAAAACCTATCAAATTCATATTGGATTATTTTACTTCGACCATGAGTCATATTATCTTCGACTACAATGATTTTTGGACCATTATAAACTGAATATCATTATATAATAAAATAATGTTTTCACACATTTCTAAAGAGCCCCCCCCCCCTTATAAAAGGAGACCATTTCTAACCAATTCCTCACACCTCTCTAGCCATTTGGATCATCCAAACTCTGCCCAATTAAGCTCCCTATATCCCTCTCTTCCTCCAAGAAGCCTTACCTTAGGCATAAGGAACTTCAAGAGTCTTTTTTGGTTCAAACCAAAGGGAGTTACCCAAATTAAAGGTAACGATTTCTCTTTGCTTCTTTTCTTTTATTTTACTTATCCAACCCCTAAACTTTTATTATTATTTACTTTTGTAAAAAAACAGTATCCTAAATATAATAGGATATTTTTATGATAAGTATTCGAACTACACTTACACACACCTCCATCTAATGGGTGAAGAACATAATGTTTTTGTGGATGACAACCAAACGCCTCACGAAATGATGATTGTTTAATTATCTCCTACCGCCTCTCATGGTGGCCATTATGATGGCAATATAATTAAATATGTCATTAATAAAATTTATTTTATATATAAGCTTCTATAATTCCATTTCATATCATACCATTATTCTTTCCATGTTGTATATATATACGATAATTTCATTTGAGGAAGTGTGGACTACCGCCCCCTCAAAGTGATATAACTCGTTCATACCATACATGGAATGTATAAAGGAAGGTGTTAATGAACTTAAGTAACACATATAAAATGTTATATTATACTGGAATAATAATATACCTATGTATCATTTGGTTTTGATTCCTTTTAAATGAAAAATTAAATGGAAGTAGCGTTCGTGCGTACGTACGGACTACCGTCTCTACGAACGCGATGAGATTAATTCCCCATAGGATCCATTAAAGTCTAATTATAATTTAAAAATAATGTTTAAGTACTTGATATAATTCTATATATGAATAAGATACAACCTATCCATAACAAACACGGCTTACGTAACAAAGAATATAAAAGAAAACGAGTATGTTAACACCCTAAACGACGATAATACTAAAATATTATTAACAAAGAAATGTTAAAAGTTCATATATGATATCATATTAATGTATATTATTCTTGTATAATTTAATAACAAATATTTTACCATTATACATGAGGTTAATCTACCCTCAACCAAGGAAAAGTACAAGGTAAGGGGTTTTCATCTCACTCCTTATTCCCATGAGATTCGTGCCATATTGCCACTATTACCTTTTGTGTGGTGTATGTACTTCCCCTATTGTATTCTTTGTGTAATACACTTTATTTTATGTGTATTTACATATTCATTGTATGATACCTCTTTCATGTGGTGTATGTTTCGTAAGCTACCAAATTGGTAAGGGTTTATTTCACAATCTCTTCATTATTTGAGGTTGTTTATACGTAATTATCTACTGGGACCTCATTATCAACCACATCCATGTTTCATAAAAATATATTTCAAAACATTTTTACTATTTACTAGACAATGGGTTAAATTCATTTATACCCTTATGTGTTTTGAAAGGAATCTTTCCGTCATTTTCCAAACAAGGTACTTTTTGTCCTTTTCGACAAATTTAAGGTAAGAATGTTTTTTTAATTTATACGGCGGCTGCTGCTATTTTCTACCATTATAAACTCATCGAAGCTTCCCTTACAAGATTATAAGAATATTTTGAATGTAATTGTTTTATTTTATAATTATGTGACTTTTAAATTAGTTCAAAATGAATATTTTAAGAATTTGTGAAAGGTACTCTTTATCAAGATCAGAATTTTAAATGTTTTAAAGATTTATCTTTCTAAATCTTTTTAATTAATGTCCACGTTTTCAAAATGATTTTAAGGGTTTATTTATATGGAAATGAATGTTTTGAAATGATATTTATTTTCAAAAGTTTCAAAGTGGTATGGAACACTTTGATTCAAAAATCTCTTTTAAATTACTTCCTTAATAAATGTGTGACTTTTAAATGATTTCAAAAAAATGAGATATTTCTCTCAAATAGTTTTGATTTCATCTATGTCAACATCCATTGATGAATTTTAAGCTTATTTTAAGTTTATTTATTATGATACAAAACATCCATATTGTATTGAAGGTTTTGTGATATGTTTAACTGTGGATGTGTTATTTTTATACCATTCATGGTTTATGGAGAAAGTATTGACATTTCGTATGCTAGTTTTAATACGAATGTTTATGTTATGTTTAAACCTTTTCATATGAGGAATTAATTAGACTTAATAAGTGACGGTTAGAGCCTGTTATAGCTCCTTGATGCATCAGTAGGTCTCATGAGACAAACTAGTGTCTTGGCACAAGGCCTTGACAAAATCTTATTTGTAGTCTTGGCATGAGGCCTTGGCTACGTGGTTATGATAGTCTGGAATTATGCATTCCATCATTATGAAATTGGTTATTGATATTTCATGTGATTATTTGATTAGTGAAATATCCTTGTGAATAAGTAAATTGCATTATTTCATTTTTTCTTTGCCATATTATGCCGAAATTCAAGTTTAAAAGGGTTTTCATTTAGTTATACGTTGCCTTAAATGTTTATGCTTATTTATGAAAGTTTCCGCTATATTATTATCCTTACTGAGCATCTGAGCTCACCCCTTTCTATTTTTTGTTTTTCCCAGGATTCCAAGAAGTGTATTTTGATTGATATGAAGGGTTAAGACAAGGGAATAATGGCGTTCATAAAGGATTATTTATGTTGTTTTGTATGTTATGAAGTGTAATGTAACATTCATGTATATAATCTATTTTACAAGACTGTTAAACTGATCGGTCCTTCGGGACTTGATTCCTTGTAATCATGTTAATGTATTAAAATAATGCACCGACTCTGGGTAACTGGGGTAGGGGCGTTACAGTTGGTATCAGAGGAAGTTTAGCAATAACCTTGGAAACTAGATTTAGATAAACTCTGATTAGAGCTCATAGACCTAAGATAGACTTTGAGGATTAGTATAGAATAAATTCCTTTAATTTTGTTAATGTAGATAATTTGTGAGTTTTCCAAGAAAATACATCTCAGTATAGATACGAGAAGGTAGAGGTGGCTCTGGCACAGATGTACCTAGGGGTAAAACCTGAAAACACCGCTTTGAGCTAGACTCGAACGGGAACTGGTTCACGACAATGGGCCTTGCTGCACTCTTGGTTACGACATTGCTGAGGGATATGCTTAGGACAATTACCATTTTCTATACAAATCATTATGAATGGTTTATGAGTATATACTTTCTCAATGAAAACATCTTTATGATTATGGATTATATCCATAAACCGTTCTATTTACATTAGGTATTTTACAAGTTTAGAATTATTGTAATTCATAAACTGACCTATTTTATGCTATTGTATAGAAATGGCACCCAGTAGAAGGAATGTGAACTCCAGAAATATGTATGATCCAAAGAGTAAGAAGGATCATATCTTTCACAGTATTAAGCCAACATTTAGAAGGGAAATAGTCTCCCATGTATTCTCAACATATGAAGAAATAGTATCATGTGTTAATAAGATAAGTAAATAATTCCTTGAGTCCTATGGAATTGAAGGAAAGCAAGAGAATAAAAGGATGGAAGAGAGAAAGATGGATAAAGGGAATAGGGAAAAGAAGAATTTTCCCATATGTGATAACTATGGTAAGAAATACCCTGGAACTTTCCTGAAGGGAATGGGAGTTTGTTATAAGTGTCGAGAAAAAGGACACCATGTATGTGAATGTAAGGGTAAGAAAAATGTTTCAAATGTACAATGCTTCATCTGCAAGGAGTTGGGACACTACGCGAACAAATGTCCAAATCATCAGAGTATGCCCCAAATGATGCTATTGGATAATAATCAAGTTATGATACTACCACATATGAGGAGGAATGATTAGAGTTCTTATGTTGTTATTAAATAATTGTGTCATTTGAGTGTTGTATCAACGATGTACTAGTTATAATAATTATGGAGTATATAAGGATTGTACTGCAGTACTATTTTATTAAGGACTTGAGATTGTGTGGAACCAAGAAAAGCGACTCAATAGCAGGATAAATTTTTAGAAAATATATGGTTGAGAGAAAGATAAACCATAATATGGTTCTGATACTGAGGCAGTAATTTTGGAATAATATATGATTGATTTGGATAAATTATATTGGATATTCTTGACTACCATGAAAGTGATTAATGATATTCCATCATTGTTTGAGTTTACAGCATTTTTGTATAGAAAGAGTATATCTGGTATTCTATAAGGAATAAGGGATCATGATTATAATAAATAAGGTTTTATGGTAATTCAGGATGTTGCATTGTTTTAAAAGAATGCATGATGAAGGTGTTCACATGTTATTACGCGACAAAAAGGATCTTCTTTATGTTTAACTGCCTTATAAATTTTGGACTGTGAGTTTTGACAGAAGTATTTTGGATAATTCTAGTCTGAGAATATATTTTTATTGCCATAAAAGGACAACCTGGAGTTCGGGCGGCAACCTGTCGCGTCCGGCAAGGCCGTAAGACTTAAACCTGCAACTGAAGGGCGACAAGAGTGTATCACCTACCACTGACCCACGTGATGTCCTGGATTGAATAATGTAGTTTTTTTTAAAGGGTCTGTTAGATTAATTATAAATTCATTTTTTTTGAAACCCTATACGAATAGTATAAATATAATATATTTTTTAAGTTCTATTATCTTTTAGGGTGAAAGATGAGTTTGTGGTAGAAATTAGTTAAAGGATGGAACTCTACTTGACAAGTATACTTTTTTTTCTTATATTATTCTATGATGAAATAAATTCTTAAACATTATGCAAGGCATCTTAAAACCAAAAAAAAATTATCTTAATACCTTACGTTTTTGTGAACCAATGGTTTTTTAAATCATCATAGATTGGTGGCTTTAAGGCCCATAATTATACAATTGTTTGTGATTGATGACCTCAATCACTCCCTATAAATATTTAAGTCTTTCCTCCAATTACATGTTTCTAATTGCCACCATTTTTCTCCTAATTGAGATCATAATTTGGTGGTGACCCTTTCATTTCTCTCTTCCTCTTATTAAGACTAAATTTCATTAACCCAATTTTCGATGTGGGTTTTCCCACAAAGATATTTTCTATTTTCAACCTTTTATTTTAGAAGAACAATTTCAAATTGAGATGATGCAATTTATTGAAGGAGGGGAGAATGTAACAACCCAATCTTCCATGGTATGCTTCTCTTTGAATAATACAGTAGCGTGTGTTGTACACAACTTAGAGTTCTAACACACACCACAACCAATCAAACTAGCCGTTATGAATAGTAATATCCATTTTTTGAAATTTTATAAATTTTATCTTTCAAAATGGACTTCATTTTTGGATTTAGAATATCGAAATTATCTTAGGGTGAATTTTTGGTACTTTTCGGATAACTTTCATATTTTGATGAATAGTGAAAATTACTAAATTTTAATTAAAAACAACTTTTTTAATCTAAATAATTAATAGTTATTAATTATGAATTTTAGTGGTTTTAAATTATATTTAGATTATATTTTTACCATTTAATACAATGTTGGTCATTGGACATAATTTCACATTTAAACTGGACATAAGCAAGTGTCAATCTTTTGATAGTTATTATTTCTTAAAAACACGCTATTTGTTTTGACAACGGGAATTAATTTTTAAATTAATTAATGCAACTTATATGTTTTAAATTTGGTGAAATAGAAATCATTTTTTAATTCATAATATCAAATATAGCTTAGGCTGAATTTTTGGTATTTTTCTGAGAAACATCAATTTTTGATGAATGGTGAAAAATACTGAGTTATTGGTTAAAACCGATTTTTTATTTAAATAATTATTTATTTTATTTAAATTAATTTATTTTAAAATAGGTACATAATAATTATATAAGTTCATTGTAATTCATTGGAGTAATTTTATGATAATTTTAGATATATAAAAAAAATTATTGAACTTTTCACCGTCATTTACCCACCTCCTAAAAGAATTTGAAAATTCACATAAAACTTAATTTTACCACTTCTATGAGTTGAAATTTGAAAATAAGAGAGACACGGTTAATATCAAGGAGTAAAATTTGGTTCAATAAGATAAAAATAATTTTTTGTGAATAGTAACTTTTTACTTTTATTTACCGCGGTTAAAGGTTAATAGGGTAATTCAAGGTTAAAAGAATATTATAATAATTAAAAATTACCTTAACACCTGTCCAAAACTTATTGGTTGAGTCATTTACAATCGTGGTCATCTTTGGGTCGATTTTGGGACCCCATTGATCCACTTGGGAGTGAAAATGACAATTTAGATTAATTAATTTAATGTAAAGACAAAATTGACATTAACAAAAATCTTTTAGTAATTAATTTTTATATGGTGTTATATAAGCCATATTTTCAACTATAAATATTCTTTGTAAATATAAAAATATTTCCTACATGATAGTATTTTTTTTATAATTTTTAGACTTCAAATAATTTAAATTATATATGACACAACAATGATGCAGTATTTACCTCATTAATAAATCATTTTAATAAATAAGAATATAATGATTAAAATATTATCCAAAACCTGTCCAATTCCTATTGGATGATTTTATTTAGACCATGAGTCATCTTATCTTCGACTATAATTATTTTGGGACCATTAGAAACTGAATATCATTATATAATAAAATAATGTTTTCACACATTCCTAAAGAGCCCATCCTCCCCCTTATAAAAGAAGACCATTTCTAACCAATTACTCACACCTCTCAAGCCATTTGGATTGTTCAAACTCTGGCCAATTAATCTACCTACATCCCTCTCTTCCTCCTAGAAGCCTTACCTTATGCAGAAGGCACTTCAAGAGTCATTTTTGGTTCAAACCAAAGGGAGTTACCCAAATTAAAGGTAATGATTTCTCTTAGCTTCTTTTCTTTTATTTTACTTCTCCAACCCCTAAACTCTTATTATTCTTTACTTTTCTAACAAAACCAGTATGCTAAATATAATAGGATATTGTTATGATAAGTATTCTAACTAAACTTACACACGCCTCCATCTAATGGGTGAAGAACATAATGTGTCTGTGGATGGCAACCAAACGCCTCACGAAACGATGATTGTTCAATTATCTCCTACCGCCTCTCATGGTGGCCATTATGATGGAACTATAATTAAATATTTTATTAATGATATTTATTTTATATATAATCTTCTGTAATTCCATTTCATAGCATACCATTTTTCATTTCATGTAGTATATATATACGATAATTTCATTTGAGGATGTGCGGACTACCGCCCCCTCAAAGTGATATGACTCGTTCATACCATACATGGAACGTATAAAGGAAGGTGTTAATGAACTTAAGTAACACATATAAGATATTATATTATAATTTAATAATAATATACCTATGTATCATTTGGTTTTTATTCCTTTTAAATGAAAAATGAAATGGAAGTAGCGTTCGTGCGTACATACGGACTACCGTCTCCACGAACGCGATGAGATTCATTCCTCATCGTATCCATTAAAGTCTAATTATAATTTAAAAATAATGTTTAAGGACTTGATATCATTCTGTATATGAATAATATACAACCTATATATAACAAACACGGCTTACGTAATAATGAATATAAAAGAAAACGAGTATGTTAACACCCGAAACGACGATACCACTAAAATATTATTAACAAAGCAATGTTAAAAGTTCATATATGATATCATATTAGTGTATATGATTCTTGTATAATTTAATAACAAATATTTCACCATTATACAGGAGTTTAACCTACCATCAACCAAGGAAAAGTACAAGGTAAGGGGTTTTCATCTCACTCCTTATTCCTGTGAGATTCGTTCCATATTGCCACTATTACCTTTTGTATGGTGTATGTACTGCCCATAATTGTATTCTTTGTGTAATACACTTTATTTTATGTATATTTACATATTCATTGTATGATACCTCTTTCATGAGATGTATGTTTCGTAAGCTACCAAATTGGTAAGGGTTTATTTCACAATCTCCTCATTATCCGAGGTTGTTTATACGTAATTGTATTCTGGGACCTCTTTATCATCCACATCCATGTTTCATAAAAATATATTTCAATAAATTTTTACTATTTACTAGACAATGGGTTAAATTTATTTATACCCTTATGTGTTTTTAAAGGAATCTTTTCGTCATTTTCCAAATAAGGTACTTTTTGTCCTTTTTGACAAATTTAACGTAAGAATATTTTTTTTAATTTATACGGAGGGTGTGGTTATTTTCTACCATTATAAACTCGTCGAAGCTTCCCTTACAAGATTATAAGAATATTTTGAATGTAAATTTTTTATTTTATAATTATGTGACTTTTAAATGATTTAAAAATGAATATTTTAAGAATTTGTGAAAGGTACTCTTTATCAAGATCAGAATTTTAAATGTTTTAAAGATTTATATTTCTAAATCTTTTTAATTAATTTCCAAGTTTTCAAAATGATTTTAAGGATTTATTTATATGGAAATGAATGTTTTTAAATGATATTTATTTTCAAAAGTTTCAAAGTGGTATGGGACACTTTGATTCAAAAATCTCTTTTGAATTACTTCCTTAATAAATGTGTGACTTTTAAATGATTTCAAAAAAAAGAGATATTTCTCTCAAATAGTTTTGATTTCATCTATGTCAACATCCATTGATGGATTTTACGCTTATTTTAAGTTGATTTATTATGATAAAAAACTTCCATATTGTATTTATGGTTTTGTGATATGCTATAGATGTGTTATTTTTATACCATTTATGGTTTATAGAGAAAGTATTGAAATTTCGTATGCTAGTTTTAATACGAATGTTTATGTTATGTTTAAACCTGTTCATATGAGGAATTCATTAGACTTAATAAGTGATGGGTGGAGCCAGCTATAGCTCCTCGATGCATCGATAGGTCTCATGAGATAAACTAGTGTCTTGTCACGAGGCCTTGACAAAATCTTATTTGTAGTCTTGGCAAGGGGCCTTGGCAATGTGGTTATGATAGTCTGGAATTATGCATTCCATCATTATGAAAGTGGTTATTGATATTTCATGTGATTATTAGATTAGTGTAATATCCATGTGAATAAGTAAATGGCATTATTTCATTTTATATTTTCCATATTATGCTGAAATTCAAGTTTAAAAGGCTTTTGTTTTAGTTATACATTACCTTAAATGTTTATGCTTATTTATGAAAGTTTATGCTATATTATTATCCTTACTGAGCATCTGAGCTCACCCCTTTCTATGTTTTATTTTTCCTAGGATTCCAAGAAGTGTATTGTGATTGATATACAGGATTAAGACTAGGGAATAATGGCGTTCATAAAAGATTATTTATGTTTTTTTGTATGTTATGAAGTGTAATGTAACATTCATGTATGTAATCTATTTTCCAAGACTGTTAAACTGATCGGTCCTTCGGGACTTGATTCCTTTTAATCATGCCAATGTATTAAAATAATTCACCAACTTTAGGTAACTGGGTTCGGGGCATTACAAGAGTGGTGTAGGATCTCTAGCCTCTTGAGTGATGTCATCTTCGCTAGAACCATCTCGTACTATTGCCTCTCATTTTTGAGATCATGGAAGAAGTGAAAGATCATCATCTCAACAGAGTCAACTTATAGAAGAGCCTCAGGTCAACAGTCATTCTGGGGGTTAGGCTGAGATGATGCAGTATCATGTGGTGGATAGAGGAATAATTGAATTGAATGTCGAGACAATGATAGTTTGAGGTTCTATTCTTATTGCATCATCTTTATATATTATTCAATTTGATCCTTTAGTTTCTATTATTGATACACATCTAGTGTATGTTTTAAAATTTTTTACCGAGCATAGGTTGTGTGTGATGGATTTGTTAAGGTCGCATGGTAATAGGCTATAGTTTTTTATCTGGTGTATGTCTTGCATAATCACCATTACAAGGGTCAATCTATAATGGGACTTTGTAGTTTCGGAAAATTACAATCTTGATGTGATCCTTTGTATTTATTGGATGATGAATTTTTAGGCCCACATCTATTTTTATAGGTATTGAGTGTGTGTTTTGGAACTGAATGGATGTTATAATGTTTTTTGAGGTGAATGGGATTCTCGAATGGGATGCAAAGGACCACCATATCCAGAATTCAAAAACAATGTTTCATAGGTCTAGTTACTCACATTATATGATGATGATGACGGTGCTCTTTAGGGTGGATTATTTCGAATGATGGATGAGTTACCAAAAGTATTTCCAATGGATTTATCTTATTTTATTCCAAATTGGGATGTTGACATCTCCAATGAATTAGAACCAAGAAAAAATTTGATATCTAATTCCTCATACTATGTCTCTTCCAACATATTAAGGAAATAAAAGGTATAGATTGATAATTTTGAATCCAATGTCTTTATACACTCGAGCATCTCACCATGGGCTACCCAATTTCTATATTCAAAAAAAGGAATATGGTTCTCTCCATTTGTGTATTGATTACCAAATGTTGGAATAGGTAATGATAAAGAATATATAAACTTTTACCTTTAGTGTGTAATTTTTTTAATTATCGTAATGGAATAACATGATTTCCCGAGATTTGACTGCATTTTAAGTACCACAATGTTAGAGTTTGAGAGGCGGATGTTCTAAAAATAGACTTTCTCGAAAAGTACGACAGTTTTTTACACTTTTTGATGCCATTCGGGTTGGAAAATGATCTATAGGTATTTATGGTTATTATGAATAGGGTTTTACAACATTATCTTGAATCCCTTATCATGGTATTTATAGATGAAACCCTAGCTTATTCATGGAATGAGGAGGACCATGGGAAACATTTGAGAATTTTTCAAGGCACCCTTTTGGGGTATCATATCTATGAATATTTTTCTAAGTGCATCTTATGTATAAAGGATGTGAGATTTATGGGCTATCTGATCTCAGAAAAGGGGGTTTCGTTGGAACCTGAGATAATTGGTGTTGTCATTTCCTGAGAACAACCGAATAATTTTTTTTAAATAAGAAGGGTTTAGGCCTTGCAATGTATTATAGGTGCTTTATTAAATATTTACCATGACTGTTTGGGTCAATTATAGTGCTAACCCATAAGGGAGTAGAGAATGAATGAATACTAGAGTGTTTGGTTTCCCTTTAAGTGCTAAATAAATGGTTGACCATATCTCTAGTTTTGATATTAAGAGAATATGGTAAGGGGTATGTAGTCAATCATGATGACTCGGGTATAGTTATTGGGTGTGTGAGGATATAGGATGACCATGTGATAGATGATGGTCCATTCCATCTCTGATAAAATAAAAATATTTACCCAACCCATGACCTATAAATATAATCAGTGATTCATGCCCTAATGACATGGTGCCATTATCATCTTATGGAGAAGTTTGTAGTTTATTTAGATTATATGTGGTTTTCCAAATTCTTCTCCCCAAAGGATCTGAATTTCAGGAAAATTTTCGGGTTGATTATGATTATGATTTTGATATTGATATATTATATACCACATTAAAAGGAAATTGAGTAGAAGATGTTTGAGTAGGAAACTACTAGTGTAAGAGTTTAAAAAGTTTAGTGATTATTAGGTGATGATTGGGCACTTTTATCAAATGCATATGGAGACCAAGGAGCATTGTGAAGGTGTGTTATTGGCTGGTTTTTAGTTGACACCATATCTTATGAATTTTATTTAGTAGTAGAATCATGGTGATTAGTTTTTTCAGTTTCCTATTTGATTTCTAAATAGTGGGCGTGACTTGTGTATGGTCGTTGTCTATGGAGGGTGTTTTCTTCTTCAACGATTTCTTTGGTGTTATTCTCATTGAGGAAAGTGGTGATGAAGGATTTACATCTTTTATAGTGGTACATTAATCCTAGTGTTAACATGATGTTCTATGACATTTTTCGGCAGTTCAGGTGGCTAGGTATGAGTTGAGATGTAGTTGAATTCACATCTCGGTGTCATACATGTTAGTAGGTTAAACAAGATGCTCTAGGGACCTCTAATTTTCATTAGAGAGTACCTATTACAAGATAAAAGTTAGATGTTATCTCCATTAATTTTATATTTGGGTTAACATTTAAACCCCAAGGAATAAATTAAACTTGGGTAGTGATTGATTGGTTGACCACATCAACCCAGTTCATTCCAACCAGGGATTTTACCAATGTGGATGAGTTGGGTTGAAAGTATTTTTAGGAGGTTATGAGGATTTTTGGTGCTCTATTTAAAATATTATCTGATAGGGACGCCATTTTACCTTAATTTTTTGGGAAGTCCTTCATATGGCAATGGGGTCAGAGGACAAGTTGATAATAGAATACTATCTTGAAACGGATGGTCAGACGAAGTAGGTGAATCATATTTTAGAAGACATTCATCATTAAATTGTGTTGAATTTTTGATTTTCATGGGATTCGAAGTTGGTATTGTTTGAGTTTCCATATAATAATAGTTTCTAATCCTCAATTTAATTTTTCATTTTGAGGTTTTTATTGTCGTCCATGTTGGTCAACATTGTGTGGGGATGAGGTGGGTGAGACCTAACTGATGGGACCGAGATATGTGCAAGGGACTTATGAAATTTTTTTGAGGATTATAATGTGATTTATGATAAAATAGACTCATCACAATTCATATTAAAACCATATGCACTGAGATTTGTTGTTTTTTTTGGGCGACATGGTGTTCCTAAAAGTGGCACCTCGCTTAAGTCATCTTCATAGGATTATGAAATGGAAGCTAATAGCAATGTATTTCAAAACAGTTTATATTCCTGATAGTTTTAGTTTGGTGGAATATAAGTTATATTTTCCCTTTTAGTTGATGTCAATTCATTATGTGTTCCATATCTATTAGCTGAAAATTCAAAACCGAGATCCATCACATGTTTTGAATTAGGAAGAGTAGGAATTGGAATATTATTTTTCTATGTTTGATCAACCTGTACATATTCTCAATTCCAAAGAAATATTTATTCATGTGAATTCTATTCAATTAGTTATATATCATTTTAAGCATGGTAGTGGTTAGAAAAAAACTTGGGGGAGGAAGTCTTAGTTTTAAGAAGAGTATTTGTTCTTGTTATATGATCATCCTTCAAAATAATTTTATGGGTGATGAATTTTTTCATAGTATGAATAATACTTGTATTAGTGATTTTGATTTTAGATATTCTTTTCTTTAATTTAAGTCTTTCATTAATCATTGGGTTTCCCATTTATTTTTAATGATAAATTTAAATTTTTCTCATGAAAACAGGTGGCGCAAGGTTGGCACATGGTTAGGGAAACCCGTTCACCTTCATCCAGGTATGTGTGAAACCATATCCCATTTCGATAGTGGAAACCACATAGTTGGAACATGGTTTTTTTAATTGTTTAGGCTAAGTATGTGTCATGTTATCTGGGAAAATGATGGACACATGGTTTAGAAAATAGTGTGACCTATCCAGGTTACTAAAATTTAGAAAATTACCTTCTTTCCATATTCTTATTTGACCCTAAAATTACATCGCATATTCACCATTCAGAATTTTCATCCATGGGAGTGTCTTAAGCGATTTATTGGACTGATTGTGCATCGATTTTTGGGTATTTTTGTGTGGGAACATCAAAAAATCATCAAGTAAGTCCTTTTAATCATGATCTCTACCTCATAATAGGGTTTCTCATCTGTATTTGTGTTATCATTTCCTATGGGGTTATTAATCCTATATAGGGATCGATCTTATATTTCATGGTGAAATATTGATGGTTATTATTTGCTTATACCTTTATATGGTCTTTTGGTGGTGAAATTTTGGATTGAACATGATTTCTAGAAGTTTTCAAGTGTGAGGCAAGCGGTTCAATGCTTTTATATTATTAAATGAGTTCATCATTCTTTCTTGTTTAATTAAATGTATTATAAGGATTCTTTTTGTTGTGCGAAAAATGAATTTGAAAGGGTTTGATTTTCATAGGAGGTGAAAATTTCTTTTTTAAAGGAATAAGTTTTTTTATTTTGTTCCTTATTGTGGAGTTTCATAAATTTGTTTTACACCTTATGTAAATGGTTAGAAATGTTTTTTCAATGAGATTTATTGTTACATATGTGATAAATGTTTATTTTTCAAGTGTAATTTGTTTTTATTTAAATTTTTATTTTATTTTGTGCACCATAAATGCATATTTTAATTGTGATAGTGATGTGAATCATGTTATAAAATTAATTTACGTAATTATTATATAGAAAAGGCGATTTTCCCATAGAAATGGTTGGATTTCATAAGACTTATGTATTTACAAATGGGGTTCATGAAATATTCCATTCTATTACCCATGTTGGTATATTATGTAATTATGCTTATTTTATTTGGTTAGATCCACCATTATATTTTATAATTTTTTTCATTTTTATTCCAACAAATTTTATTTGTGAAAAAAATAACTTTAAAATGGTTTTTAGAACTTTTTCTATTAATGTTTTCATTAAAATGTTTCAAATATTCTAATGAAAATGTTCATATTGACTTGTCTTATAAGGTTATAGAATGTAATTTTTTAATGACATCCTACTAGGATTTGGCTCACACCATACCTATACCTTTGAGTGTATGTAGGACCAGTTATCATCGACCAAGGTAAAGGAATGATGTGTCATGGAGGTGATGGTGGATCTGGTTGCTTGTGTTGCACATCATGTAGGTGTTGGTGGTGGTTGATTGGTGGTGAGTCCCCTATAGTTTCATGGATGTTTTTAGATATTAATCTTGTTCCCATTCCATTATAGTAATTTTTTCTATGGTTATATTTGTAAAAATTAAATTGAAAAAAAATTATACCTTGTTTAGTTATATTTATAAGTTATTGTGATTCTTGTTATTATTGGTTGGTTAGGAAAATATAAATTAGTGAAATCATTACCAGAATAAAATTTCAATACCAACACACTAGTTACAATCATATTGGGATCATAAATGCTCTTTAGGCATGCCATGGACTAAGTCTGGTAACAGATTGGATTACAGTCAACCTTGGTTCTTAACAATAAGTAAAATAAATGATTTATCACTGTGAAATCCCAATTAAAACCCTTATTTTACATATCATACATAACATATTTATTAATAACCTAAGGAATGAAATCATAATAATGGATGAGCTTAGATTCTCAGAAAGGGTAAAAAAGTGTGATACAAATGCATAACAAGAATAAAAGTGTCAATAAAAATTAACATAAAATTTGAGTACCATTACATTTATATCAAATATCATAATCATTAGTCATGGAATAAATATTGGTAGTTAAAATTATATGAATCATAATGAAATCAATGAAAATTATTCATCATAGAATCACATTGACTTAAGACATATATTTTTGGCATAAATATAAGCATTGAAAATTATTTCCTTATTAATCAAGGCTCATTTCCAAAGCTATCGTATTAGAATGGGTTCACTCTCCATATCATCATAGTAGTAAAGGATCACTCTAAAGGCCATTATTTTTAACAAATTCACCTACTTAACCTTGTTTAATCCCTATTCTAGTCCAATGTATCTCCCAAGATAAAAAAAATATTTACAATATGCATTAGAGGGGGATATAGATACCACCAATCTCATGATAAAAACTTTATTTATGTATTCCAAACGAACAAAAAAATCAATCATATTTTAATCAATTAAATGAAATTGGTTTTATAATCATTTCATAATATCATAACCTATGAAAATGATATGGGTTTCATAATTACTTCATTATATCATCATATAATAACACATGGATCTATGTGGGGTCCATAATCAATTTAGCATTGTTTAACCGCTGTAAGATTAATATGTTACAAATACATATTTTCATCAATATCCACTCATATAAATAATAAGTATTTTATCCATTGTTCATATCCTTATAAATTCATATGTTACGTCAATGGATGTCATCTTATATGGATAATGATTTGGAATGATAAATAACAATGAACGTTTCTTTTTGGAAAAAAATATTTCTTTGAAAATAAAATTTGAAAAATTAAAAATAGATAAAATATTTTACAAATAATTTCCATTGAAAATAACCATAAAAAATATTAAGTAATAATTTAAAAATAATTTCAATCGTTTACTAAGGAAAATATGCTTTTCACATTGAAAACCATTTTTTTTATAAAATGAAACATTTTTTAAAACCATTTCATTTTGAGATTATTAATTTCAAATATAATAATTTACCAAATATTAATGGAAACACTTTATTTGAAAATAAAATTTAAAACATTTAATATAACCTCTAAATCACTAGAAATATAGAACAATATGAAATACCTTGCGTGTCACGATTTTCAAAAAAAATCTCATTTTTATGAAAAAAAAATTGATTTTTTGGAAAAATTACATAATGATTCCTTTAATAAAATTAAAAGTTAAAACATAGGTAATTATGTTTTTATAAATTTCATATGATAATAAAAAAGATTGAAATCATTTTTAGAATACATGGTTTAGGATGAAAATTTATTTTCTTCCAATGAGTGAAATAATGTAAGATTTTATTAAAAATATTTTCTCATGTATTTTGAGTAAACAATATTTTAAATATGGTAATATTACTTGAAAAAATAATTAAAAACTCTAGTATAATATATTTCATGAGTTTATAGAGATATGAATCATAATATTTTTTCATAAAAAACATAAAAAAACAATACTGATAATTGATGAGATTGTAACAAAAAATCATTACATGTTTTTTAATGTTGAATCATTATCCCCATAAGGGAAGAAAATAAAATTTAACATACAATATTTTGAATATAAATAAAAGTTTTATATGAAATGTAAAATATATTTTATATACTCCTCACGAAATAATATATGTGCATAACAAAACATTCACCTCAATGAAGGAAAATTGTGACAAAAAATTCCTTATTGCATTAGTGATATTTTATATCATAAGCATTGATAAAGATGAACATAAAATAAAACATTAAATATCATTAAAATAATGGTACGTATGATATAATATTTTATTGAAAATATATAAAATTCACATTATGAGATAAGTGGAAAACATAACCAATGTACTAAAGAATGTAAATTGAGAAGAAAATACCTCACCCATTTGTTAACTACTGAACTATAAACACCATGAAAGAGAGGTAATAAAATAAACATGTAAACCCAGATATTTTAAAGGAAACAATAATAACATATTTTCATTGTAATTTTATTAACCAGAGATAAAATATGTGTTGAATATGACATGTCTTTCATGGAAGTAAAAAAGTTAGACGAAATTTCCTTACCTATTTAGCAATCATATTAATCATATAACCAAATAAAGAATAACATCAAATGAAATTTTAAATATAACTAAATTAACTAGATTTAAGATATTACACATATAAGGTCTCATATATATATATGCCACACTAAAGAAATGAGTGCTGAATTTGTTTATGTTGCCAATGAATAAAAGAGAGACAAGAAATCACATACCATAAACCTTGAATTTCGTCCTTGATATTAAATTATCAAGTGTAATAAATATAAGTTTATAATATGTCAATTATGGAAAAATATTTAATAATATAATACGGTATATTATTTTCTTATGACTTTTCTTTCGATTTTATAAACAATTCATTATTAAAATAACGTTTTTGATTAATAGAACCTTTATATTTCATATATGTTTTGGTATTCTAATTTTCTATCACATTATACTGATCATTTAATAATATTGATAATTATAACCATGATATAATATAATATATTTTTATTATATATTTATTTATATTAATCTATATAATTCAATGATATGAAGTGAACGACACAGTTCATGGAGACGGTATACCGTACGTATGCATTAATATTGTTTTCATTTTCTTACCAGATTGAGAAAATGAAAATTAAATTATATATATTATCATTATATAACAATTTTCATGTCTAATATATCAAATATTTTCATTAAAACCATTATTAATACCATACATGTAATGTGTGAGAAAATCACATCACTTCACGAGATAATAATTCATCGTTAACATGAGCGATGTTATGATATTCCCATGGAATGTAAATTGAAAAATGTATGTGTGATATAATAATTAAATAAGAAAAATAATATCATATATATTATATATATAACATAAATCCATCATTATTTCTAATAGTGGTAGGCAATAATGGAAAAAGATAATGATATCGGTTCGGGAGGTGCCAGTCTGCCGTACATGGGAACACTGATTTTAGATCACATTTTTAGAAGTGGTGATGGTTCTAGGTAATTAAAATAACATAAAAAATTTCAGTATATAAAATATTCATTTTTTATTATATAAATATTCTATGATAATATTATAAGGAGGTGGGGGAATAAATAAATAAATAATGCTCATTGATTAACATTACCTATTCTTTGGGTATCCACATTAAATTTAAAAAAAAAATCCATTTTAGGATAAATATATGCCAAGATTAAGGAATATAAGACAATAGGTTTGAATTTGGGAAGTTATTTGGTCATATATTGGCCGAAAAATGGTATTATAAAGAGAATTGGAGAGGAGAAGGTGTGTAATTTTATATGTGTGGTGAGTGGCACACTTGTAATTTTTTGAATGAACTATTTCTAACACTGATTTTTTTAGCTCAAAACAAACCCATAATAGATAATTCATATGAATAAAATTTATTTTGTTCATATAGTGACATGAAATGTGTTTTTTAATATTTTTGGGTTATTTTTAACCGTTAGATTTTATGTTTAACCCCTGGTAAACCCTTTTTACCTTAACTATGTTAAATAGTTTTTATATTTGTACCATTAGTTGTAGAAAATAAATAAGTTTAAATTATTTTATAATATAAATTATTGTGATTAAAAAACATTTATCCATTTGTAAATAAATTATTCAAAGAAATGGAAACATTTAATTACAAATAATCCCGGAGACGCAATGAGAAAGATGGTTTTTAATGTGAAAATCCCCGAAACATTAATATGGTTTTTATCAAAATTTAATATGAAAATGATTCAAATATACTAAATTGGATTAATATATATTTAATTTTACATATTTTAATTTAAAACTAATTTAAAATATAATTAAAATTCATAAATAATGTAAAATAAAAGGCAGTTTTCAATTAAAATTTAATATTTTACACAATTTATTAAAAAATTAATATGTTCAGAAAATTTTCAAAACATAACCATATTAAATTAATAACATAATAATTTTAAAACATTAGAATATTTTTTCAAATAAATTTTCCAAAATTGTTACATATTCAAATAAATGAATCCAAATAGGAAATGATGAAGCAGGGTTTTGAGAAGTGTATTTTTCAAGCATAATATGATTTTATAATAATTTAATAAATACCAATAATCATTTTATGAATATTATTTAATCATTAATTATATATATTAAATAAATTTCGTTTAAAAAATTCATTATATATGATTATTTTAATTATCTAATACAGAGAAACATTATGCGCATTAAGAAAGTTTTCAGAAAAAAAAAATTAAAACCAAAAAAATATTATACTAACAAAGCAAAATAAATTTTATTAAAAATTAACTAAGTGGTTAAAATATATTTAAATAATTTTTATGTTAAATTAGAACATAATTTATAAATTACTTAATTTATTGAAATGATATGAATGTTTTACCAAAATTAATACATCATAACAAGTCACTCAAAGATCAATAATTGTCAAAATATCCCCAAAGATAACTATAAAATAATTTTATATCATGATTTAAAAAAAGTAATTTCATTTTATCGAATTAATTTATTAAATTAATTATTATATTTTACCATTAAATTCAATAATAATAAATTTTTATAAAATCATATTATTGATTCATAAAATCACATTACAAAAATTTTATTGATTACTTTCTATGTAATTATAAATTAATTAATATTAAGTGAGGAATTTATATCATTAATTTATAAAATATTTAACAATTTTCATACACACATATCTAACATCTAGGATAATAAAAACACATTTAATGTAATATTATTTCACGGTTCATTGAGCTTGGTATCGTGTGTCTTGTATAATTTCGAAGGAACTCATATTTTTTTGTAAACCAAGATAAATATGTTGTTTCCAATAGTTGTCGATACACTCAGTTTTACATGTAGAAAAAATATCAAAAATATTAAATTCATTTGAAATATTTCAAATAATCTAGGGTTTTATAGTATGTATATCCCTAGAATGTATTTTATGTATCTTATAATGAAAATTGTGGAACATGCATATCTATATATAGTTCATTTAGTCATAGTACAATTGATTTAAAATACAACAATGTGGTAAAGGATATATATTAAATATCATTTTTTATTATTATTTTATTTTGTTACATTATTTAGGTTGAAATATTATGATCTAACTTTAAGGAAACACATGAATGTTTTTTCCTCATTTAATTTCATCAAAATAATTGTTTTCTAAACATTTTCTTCTATTTATGTTGTAAATGATGAAAAAAAAATTCCATGAAATCCGAAATTTATGTCTCTTCAAAAGAAAATAATTTTTCTTCAATGTCATTGTTTTCATAAAATTTTTAACTAATGATTTATCATTCAACAATTAATGTGTAAATAAATTTTTAGAAATTTTTATCTTTAAAAAAATCAATGGAATATTCATTTTATTTTCCAGAAAAATCTGTTTGGACATTTAATAAAAACATAAAAGGAATATTGGTTATAATGTGTAATAAATTAATTAAATTTCATTTCATTTTGAACACTCAATTCCTTAATACATATTTTAAATGATTTCAATGTTAATATCTACAAAAAATTAATATATACTTTTAAAATTAAAAAATTTTAAATACGCAATTTCAAATTAAATAGTGATTTTCCATCTGAATTTTTTGTTAATATTTTATGTAATTAAAATTAATTAGAAACAAAATCCATTCTTGTTTAACATGTTTTTCTAGGGATATGATCAAATGGTTCCATACATAATCTTTATTTGGATGGTTTAAGATTATTTTTATGGTGAAAATATTTCCTAAAACCAATTTGGTTTTGAAATGTTATGTTGTGATTTGATAATATGGAACCCATTTTTTATATTAAAAATGATATAATTACATGATTATGAAACCCATTGATATTATCTGGGTTGTTATATGATTAATGTTTTATGATCATGGTGAATTAATATGTTTGATTTTTATTTTGTGACGGGTGTGACCTGTATCTCTCTATAATGAGTAGGTTAATTATTTATGTTTAATGATATAATAATGGGAAACACGATGATGTTATCAATCCACTATGGGAAACTTTTCTATGTGCCTGATCCTCTATAGGAAAAAATTAATGATTTCTAATAATTTATTAAATGAGAATCATTTTATGTTTCTTGATCTATTACGAAATTGGATGTGTTGAGGCCTGATCTGTTATGATTCGATCGACTTAGATTTAAAACATGGTATATGAAATGGTTTATATACTTATTTTTGTTCTATAAATATTACATGAACCTATTTTCAATGATTAATTTATGATTATTTCTCACACTTATGGTTAATTAATTTTTAAATGATAATGTTTAATTATGTGGATAATGTGTATAATCCATGATAAATTGGGTATGATCATTGTAAGTTAAATTCAAGATCTCACAAACTTATTATTATCACATAAATTCATGTAATAATTGATTTATGTATTCTATGATAACACTTATTGAACATATAATCTCAATTTTTCTTATATTTATTTTCCCCAGTTTTATGAAGAAATGTTTATGTAGGGTACGTCTATGTATAGTAGTAAATATAGAAGTATTTTAGGGATATTTTTATGATCTATCATTAAATAATAATATTGTGCTTCTACCCTCAAAATACACTAAATTATATAAATTTAGTGCATTTATTTTTTAAATTTATTCAATATTTATCTATTTGAATGTAATTTCAATGTATAAAATACAAGAGTTGATATAGAAATAAAGATGAGGGTGGTATATATCTAAAATCTATTATGTCATATAAAAAAATAAGGTATCATACATAAGTGGTTGAGAAACTAATTATTTCTTGTTATAATATTTGTTAGCATAATACTTTTTTTACTTAAGATATTGACGTTGATATCATAATAGAAATTAATTCTCTAGATTCTTCGTTATCATTTTAGGTAAACTTTTAACCTTGTTGGGCCGTATCATTGTTAAGTTTTTAATTATGGTTGTTTTTTTATGAAATTTTAGAAATATGGAATTCCCTAGTGTTGTGAACGGTTGGTACATGGTTAGAGATAATCGGCCAGTTTTCAGTAGGAAACTGTATGCCCAGTTTTGGAGCCAAAACAAGTGGTGCATGGTTTTCCTAAGTTGTGTGGCCTCACTCCCTAAAAAATTCATTATTAAACAAAGGAGGATTTTTTGTGATGGGAATACTATTTTTCAAACTATTTGTCTGATAGGATAACAATTCACCCCATGAAGATTGGGACATATTTAAGGGGAATGGTTTGAAAAACATGGGCCTCCACCAAGGAAATCATGATTTCACCTTTTAAAACACATGAATATTATATTAAAATTCCAAAATTTCTCACTATTTATTGATAATCCGACCATATCGACTTAATATGATTTACATTGTTCTAATAGGGCCCTGAATGTATTCCAAGGATCTTAAATCCCCATACATTATGAATTGAATTTTTTTTGGAGTTATTTATTGCCTCCTCCATTATGTGATCTCTTGTCATTTTGTTTCATATAACTCTAATCAATCTCTCATATTTTGGAAGGATTATTTCCACCATTGTAAATGGGGTTATTTATATGTTTTAATAAATGTTTCTAGTTATATCTTGGTCAAATGTTTGGATCATATATCTCCTCCTCCATTGTGATTTTAGCTGATTATCATCCAATTGAGGGTTTTGGTTTGGGGAACTTTTGTCAATGACCTTGAGGTAGGTGGTATATTTTTATATTCCTATAGTTTTGATAATATTTTTTTGTATATAATGGTGTAATTTAAATTTCCATGTTGGTAAATGTCATCCTAAATTGAATTAATCTATTCAATTCACATGTTATTAGGAAACCCGCCACATATCTGATTGGAACCCCTAGTGTTTTAAACCAGACATAATTAAAAGCCATGTGTTGTGAAATATAATTGAAATTATGAATTATGAATCATGAAATATTAAAATGGGGAATAATGGGTGGATGGAATTGAATTTAATCCTTTAGAAATTTGTTTAATAAATGGGATAAAACATTGTTGGTAAATGAGTTATGAATGTTGGGAAATGGTATGTAATATTTGGTAATGATGAAAAATTGAATTATGGGACAAGGAATGCTTATCCAAATACCCAATGGGTGCCAAACTATTGTTATATTCTCCCAAGATATATATTTATTTTACTCTGATCACTATATTTTGCGACAGGGACTACTGCTCCAAAATACCCACAGGGTGCTGTGATTCTTATCTGGACCCCCATTGTATGATTAAAAAATTGGAATTTAATAGATAATGATATCCCAGGAATTAATGAATTGTGATATTCATATGTTATATGTTTCGGACTCTGGAATTTTCTAAAGTATAATTTATTGTTTCGATAGTTACTGTGAACCCATGGTGCCCATGTGGTTTATAAAGGAGTAGTTAAATGTGATTCCAATATAATTTTTCATTATTTATTATTCTTTAAACAACATCATACACTATAATATACCATATATTTTTTAGATTTCATTACTATATGCCTATTGATTTGAACTCACAGCCATCTGGGGCTTCCTAATTTTTACCCAAATGGAATTCCTGTTTGTAGGAAAAGATAAGATCAATATCCCTATGTAAGATTATTGAGTTTGGATTTGGGATGAAGCATGGATGATGGAACTAGACATGATTTTTTGATCCACATGGTATTTGTCATTGTGTATTTATTTTAAGTTTTCATTTGACACTTGACCCTTATTCTTCATGAAAAATCTACTTCTTTGGTTTATGGTTATGTTTTTTTATTTTAGATTCATCCTGAGTTATAGGGTGAATTTTTATTTTGGTATTATCATGGTTTTAGTTTATTATCATTTGGATATTTTTCATTTATTTATGTTATTGTTCCACCTTGGTAAATATGATATCATATTCCCATATTATATATAAATCCCTTTGTACTATTTAAAATCCTCTAGAATACAAGGATGATCTCCTAAGGTCATGTAACTAATCGAATCAGTGAACTGACATGTGGCACCCATTAGAGGAAATTAAATAGTGGTATCAATGGAGTTTCCTTTTCCCTTTCATCTGCTTTACTATTTTGGGAAGCATGCATATGAGGCAATAATTTTTTGACTATTAGTAATGAGTTCAGGCATAATTTAACTGAACCCATTTATTGGGGGGAAACCAAGTACCCATGGAGGGATTGTTCTTATTTATATTTTTTTGTTACACTTATACACAATTTCACCTTAAGGGATGTACTCATCATGCGATGTTATTATTTTTATAATATTCTTTCATCATTCCCTGATATAGAATGAGAGTATTGTATACATGCATTATTCTAGGACCCCCTTATTTTTTGTGACATCCATCATTTTAGTCATTCCTAGAAATGATGGTTTTGGGTGAATTGTGTTAATAAAAATGAATCCTTTATTTATGAAATTTATAAAAAAATGGTTCGTAATAAAAAAATTATAATTGTTAATGATGAAAAATAATGTATTATTGATATCATTAAAACAATGTATAATGAAAATCATTGAGTTATGAAATTTGTTTAAACCTATGTTAACTATTATCTAGGTGATTAATTGTTGAGATTATGATAGTGCATTAGTTCTGACTATGTGGGGGACTATGTGGTATTATATTATTATAGACATATCTGAATACCTATTATATAAATTGTATAATGATGTGGTTTGTAACCTAAGATGTGTTTTTTAAATTATATAGGCTTGTCTCCATGACTACATTTGTTTGTTGGAAAATATGATGAAATTATTGTAAATGTATCTCTAATGGTGGAACCAAAGGCTCCAATAGCTTTGGGTGAAGGATCCAAAAAAGAGTTCCACGATATAAGTTCTCTCATTATATATATTAGGGATTGATACTGAGGGTGGGTTTTTTGGATGATCTATGACTAGAAACATGAGTTCTAGTTATAGTACACTAAAATATGAAGTAGAGAGGGTGGACCTGATGCAGCCAAAGTTTAGATTGAGTATTTCTAAATGATATTTTACCATTAAGAGACTCATAAAGTGAGAAGTGTCAATTTATTACCTATATGATGTGTAGAATAGTCTTAAACCGGTGAGATGTGCAGATGTGGAATGAGCAGCAGGATAACCAGGTATAGAAGGAATTTCATGGGAAGTTATTTGAAAACTATTACCTAGTGATTCTCAGGAAGGAGAGGGAATCATAGATTATTAGGTTTTCCAAGGGGAGTATTGTGATGGGGAACTATTCAATTCATTTCATTTATTTTTACTTCATTTCCCATGTAATAGTATATGATGATTTAAATATGGGGAAACATTTTTAGGATGAACGAAAATGTGTTATTATGTTCCATGACAACATATTTAAACTATTTTTAAAAAAAATAGAAATTTTTAAATTAGGAACTCAATTTAGAGGGGAATTTATAGTTGGATTCCAGTTAAATGTTGTGGATTAAGCTTGATGTAATGTTTGTTTATATTTTGTGAGTAGGAAGAATAACTATGAGAATTCCAACTGGGGAAATAGAAAATAGAGTATCCATGGATAATGATGAGTTATATAGTGATGTAACTGAGTATACTACCACCAGTCAAGTAGGTCATGGCACATTCTTTTCCAGTGTGCTTGGAAACCAATAGAGTAACGAGCCTCTGGTAAGATGTAGAATATACATTTTTAACGTAGAATACCATGATTAATGGTCATGAAAAAGGTACAAGGCTGAATCAAATTAATGGAATTGGGTCTTCTACCCCATATCAGTTTGTATATTGTGTTTTTATTTCCATGGATGTGGAGGTGGTGAAAATTGTAAATCATTAGAGGATCCCATGTATCTGCTGAGTGGTGCCTCTCATGGGAAATAAACTACTTCATATGAATGGTAGGCTAGAATATGTATTTTAGCTTACATTTATTAATTTTTAGGACTAGAATTTTTACAGTATGTGTTACTACTATGGTATATTATTTACTTTCTAGGGATTTTTTTGATACATGTTCCTCTCATTTTTTTATATAAGCACAACTTGAGGTTAGTTTTTATTTTAAGGTCATGTTGTTGAGTGGGGTTATTTTGATTGAAATGTTCTTGGTTGTATGACTAAGGGAAATCTATTGTATTTTATGGGGTGATCTCTCAAGGTTAGGGATTATTTCTCTCCTGGGGATCATCACATACCTTAAATTTTAGTTTTGGATATGATTTTTGGTATGGATTGGCCAGTAACATACTATGACCACATCAATTGTAACCATGAGAGATTATTATTTATATCTCTCGTGGGTAACTTTTATGTTCATCATGGAAAATGGGATATCCAAGTAGGTCGTGCAGGGGTCATTCAACAATAACAAGTGGTGATCATCACCTATTTTTTATGTATTTTTAATAATATGGGGTTATGAGTCGTCATGTCTTTCCCATTATAGTGGGTTAGACATAGGATGAGTTCCCTGATAAATTCTCAAGGACTCTAACAGAGAAGGATGTTGAGATTACAATTGATGTAAAGCCAGAAATTAATCTTTTTTCTAATCTAACATATATAATAGAACCAACATAGCTTTCGAAACATAGGTCAAAAATTGAATATTTGATGGATAAGGGATTTATCAATCCATGTACACCACCATGGTGTTCTCTAGTTTTGTTTTCTATGAAGGATGATAGGACATTGTATTTATGTGTCCATTATCGAATGTTTATCTAGATGAATATGATGAATAAGTATCAAATTTCGTGTATAACTGATCACTTTGACTAGTTGAGAGGAGCTTGTGCATTCACCAACATTAACTTTAGATTAGGGTGTCATTAGATAATAGTTATACTTTCTGATATTCCACTAATTGTATTCAGAATTAGGTATGGCCTATATGAGTTCATCATGATATCGTTAGGGTTGATCAATGCTCTGGATGAGTTCATGGTGATGATAAACTGAATTGTTCACCCATACCTGGATCTGTTTTCATTTTTATGTCATCTTTATGTACTCCAAATCACATAATGATCATGGTAAACATCTTTACATCTTCTATAGTACACATTGATATTGTTTTCTATAATACAACAATTTAAATTTAATTCTAGATCAATATTCTATATTTCAATGGTCACATCATCATAGAGTATAGTGGATCTGTGGAACTAGATAAATTTTATGTAGTGGTTTCATGGGGCTAGCCCAATAATTTTTTCAATATCGAATGCTTTTGGGGGTTGTTGGGTTTTTACTGAATGTTTATCCTAGACATTTAAAATTTAGAGGCACCACTTTCTCAATTCACAAATAATGAAATTATAATTGATTGGTCTAGAGAATGTGAGAATGCTTTTCCGGAGTTGAAGAAAAATTGGATTACCACACAGATCTCGATCCTATCAGAGTTGATTTAAGAGTATTTTGTGTTTTGGGATGAATTTTGGATTGAACATGGAGTAGTGTTTATAAAGGTATATCTTGTTTTGGTGTATGGGTCACAATAATTTAGGCCATATAAATATAATTAGGCTACCCACAATCTCGTGTTAGTATAGGTGTTTTATTCCTTACTGTGTTGGAATAATTACCTATTAAGAGAATATTTTACATCGTATACTAAACAAAAATGTCTGGAATACATCCTTTAATATTGAAAATTTAGTCTATGGTAGTAGAGATAGGTTGTTAATATGGGTCCTTTCTAATTTTTGTTGTTCTATACATCTGTTGAGTCTACACATTTGATACAGATTAGGGAGAGGTGGTATGAGAATATAGAGTTTTCATCCTTGAGCGAAAGACATAAAGTAGTGGAGTCACTATCCAATTGGACTATAGATTAGGATGAGATCATCTATTTATATAACCATGTTATTGAGAATAAGAGTATGTGAGAAGTGTTGATTCATGCCTTTCATGCCACAATGTTGGTAGTATATCCTAATTTTTCCAAAATATACCATAATAATCATCGGTGGAATTGGGATCCGGTTATGAGAAAAGATATTAGATGGTTTTCTGCATGATTCTATAACTTCAAATTTTTAAGGATGTGCATCATCATCCATGAATATTATAACAATTATTTCCCTTTATAGAATGGAAATGGAATTACATTACCATGCAAATTTTTGTCAGTCTTCCAAGGATCCCTTGAAAGAACGACGTGATTTGTGTAATTGTGGACAGGCTGACAATGATAACTAATTTCATTTATACTTGGGATACATTTACTGTGGACCTGTTTTTTGATATGTATATGTGGTATAAAGATCATTTGAATGGTGTAAAATGGATCTTACTTTTAGATCATAATTCATGTTTTACTTCTAACTCATTGAAGTTATTACAGAAGGTGTTTGGTACCAATGTGATATTGAGTAAGAATATTCACCCATTGAAAAATTGGAATTGAAAATGTACTATACTAGTTCTAGAAGACAAACTACAAGAATGAATCTTAGACTTTGGTGGGGCTTAGGAGGATAAATTATCATTTTTTTAGTTTTCCTATTACATTTTTATCAGGAGACTATTTATATGGCACCATATGAGGGACTTTAGGGAAGACCTTATAAACCACCTCTACAATAGATAGAAGCAGGTGTGTTAGTGTTGTCTAGAATGAGTCAATTTCAAGAGACAATAGAGAAACATCATCTCATTCAAACCTTTATAGATATAACTCGGAGTGGGATGAAGTTGCATGATGATCTTGGTTGAAAACCCATTGGGTTTATAGTGGGTGATCCTATATTTCTTTAGCTGTCATCGAGATTGGGTCATCATATAATTAAGAGGCATGGCATGGTGGCACCAATGTTTATTTAATTTTTTTATATTTTTTAGATGATCATACTGGTAGCATACCGATTTTTCCTTCTACATATGTATAATTCGATTACTAATGTTTTCCATGTGTTAATGGTTCGGCGGTATCTGTAGAGACCCAAAGAGTGACGTACATAGGCATTACATTAATTTTGCAGAAAATATAATACAAAACATAAACCAACACTCAAGGACTATAATAGTTTAGTGTCTTTTGAAACTCGGAACATAATATGCTAATCATCGTGAAAGATCTTCAACATCTCCCATAAAGATCTTCCCCTTTTGTTTTCTTACCTAAAACCTTTCTTTAAATCCTGGGGAAAATAAAACATATAAAGGATGAGCTCAAATTCTCAGTAAGGGTAAACCTAGATAACATAAAACAATCCATAAACATTTGAATGAAAAAACTTGAACATAAAATCTAAACATCAAAATCTTGAGCAAAGACATAAATCTTGGAAGTACGTAAGACATATATCAAAATAGAACATCAATCATCATAAAATAACATGGGAATAAATCATGTAATTGTCGAAAACCATTAAGCACATGATATGATTTCCATAGTAGCCAAGGCATTGCTGGCAAGACCATCTTAGTGGACAAAGTCCTTTACTGAACCGGGTTTACATGTCGTTCCAGCCCTGTATTACTGAACCGGATTTACTTGTCATTCCAGCCATGTATATCTCATGAGATATAAATATTTACCCAATTAATTGGAGGTAGATATAGGTCCCACCCATCTCATAATGAAATCATTCTAACTTTTTCCACAACATAAACATAAATCATTCATCATGACCCAAAGAATAAAATGGGTTTCATATACATCATCCCATCATAACGTAATCCATTTAAAACAAATGGATATCATTTCATCATAATAAAATTGAAACCATGTAAATCATAGAGACATTGTACTTGAAACATAATCATACTATATAACGTCATCTTAGATGGAAAATAGTTTTGACAAAACACTTGAAATGAATTATTGAGGAAAATATTCTATCTTCTTCAAAATCATTTTCTTTTCTCAACATGCCATGCAATTTTTAAAAAAAATGAGTTTATTAAAAATAAGCATAAAGTCTTGTAGAGTAAGCTTCATGGAAATAAGGCGTTATAAAAATTTAAAAAACTCGTTCATTCTGTATAAGTTAAAAAACATTCTACTCGTACTTTTGCTGGAAAAGTCAAAAAGTACATCGTATGGTAAACAAAAGAAAGATTCCTTACATTCATTGTAGTAAAAGTAAAAAAGGGGTAAAAATTACTTAAGGCATATATGTAATAATAGTAAACATTTTATGAAAACATTTTGAGAAAACATGGACATGGATGATAAATATAACCCTAGTAAATACTTACGAATAAACAATCTCGGATGAAAATGAGATTGGAAAAGTTATCTCTTATAGTATCTTCGATATGCTTCGTATGTATCCAAACCTCCTGTATAATGATTTAAAAAATTTCATTGATTTATTAAAGAATCATATTCATTGTTATAATATCATATATGGTTTACTTATGACTTTATATTACCCGTTCTTTTGTAAATTTCATGTTAAAGCAGCATTTTGGGTAAAATCATTTCATTTATCATACGTGTTTCGACATGTTGCTCTTGATATTATTACTTATATCCTGATTCACTTAATTCCAGAATGTAAAACATGATTTATATATAATATATATTCATCATATATATATATATATGATAGATTGATAAATGGAATGAAATACACCGTTCATGGAGACGGTAGGTCGTACATATGCATGAAAGCAGCTTTCGTTTCCTTATTAAATTAAATTGAATTAAGTAAATGAAACATATATGTACATAAATCAAGTATAATTATTATGTAATATATTTTATGATTATTTATTATATATACTTTATAATCATACTTGAATGTTTAATCATGGGAAATGAATCTCATCGCGTTCATGGAGACGGTAGTCCGTACGTACGCACGAGCGATGATATCATTCCCATGATCATGGAATTGTATTGAAGTGTATGTATAATATTTCAGAATCAATATCACTTTACAATAATCATATATATTTAATCTTTACACCATTATACCCATCCAAGTAATGTGGTGGTGGAAAACAGATTACACCGCGGCATGGAGACGGTATTCCGTACGTATGCACGCGCGGTGATTTTGTTTTCCGTAGGATGGATAGAAGGTGAAATATGGTTGTTTAATATTTATAATAACATATCAGTATATGAGTGATACTGGTTTTATTACTTCATAATGAAACAATTAAAGAAGATTAAGTAGAAAAAAGAAATAAATTTGAAAGAATCGGTAACGGATATTACCTCTTCTTCGACACGCCTCTTTGAAACCTCCTCTTATGGCACTAATGTTGGTCTTTGAAGAAGACCAGGACCTCTATAATATTAATAGGGGTTTTGAGAAGAGTAATGGTCAGGGGTGGCCGAGCTTTAAGGCTCAAAGTTGTGTAAATAGGAGAGGGAAGAGGTGCCCTTTTATAAGGGAAGAGAGGGGCACCTTTGGAAAGTGTGAAAATATTATTTTATTATAAACTTATCTTCGGTTTAAAAAGGTCCAAAAATCATTAAAGATGAAGATAAGATGACTCATGGTCGAAATAAAATCATCCAATCAGAATTGGACATGTTTTGGATAATATTTTAATCATTATAATCTTATTTATTTATATCATTTATTAATGAGGTAAATATTGCATCATTATTGTGTCATAAATAATTTAATTTTTTTGATATCTAAAAAATATAAAAAAATACAACATGTAAGAAATATATTTAGATTTAAAATGAATATTTATAGTCAAAAATATAATTTATATAAATCCTTATAAAAATTAATTACTAAAAGATTTTTGTTAATGTCAATTTTGTCTTTACATTAAGTTAATTAATCTAAATTGTCATTATCACTACCAAGTGGCTCAATGGGGTCCCAAAATAAACCCAAGGATGCCTATGGTTGGCCAATACTCATACAATAAGGTTAGGATAAGTGTTAAGTTAATTTTGAATTATTATAATATTCTTTTAATCTTGAATTACCCTATTTACCTTTAACCACAGTAAATAAAAGTCAAAAGTTACTATTCACCAAAAATTATTTTCATCTTATTGAACCCCATTTTACTTCTTGATTACAACCATGCATGTCATATTTTTGAAATTAAATTCACAGAAGTGGTAAAATTTCAGTTAAATGAAAGAGTCATTTTTTTAACTACCACTAAGGGGTTTCACTTTTCATCAAAAATTGATGTTTTTCAGAAAAATACCAAAAATTCAGCCTAAGCTATATTTTATATTCTGAATTAAAAAATGATGTCTACTTTTCCAAATTAAAAAAAAATAAGTGGAATTAATTAATTTTAAAATTAATTCCCATTATCAAAACAAAAATAGTGTTTTTAAGAAACAATAACTATCAAAAGATAGACACTTGTTTATGTCCAATTTCAAAGTGAAGTTAATTAAAATGACCAAAATTAGATTAAATAGTAAAAATATATTCTAATTACACTTTAAAACCAATTAAAAATATAATCTATCCATATAAATAATTGCGATGAAAAAATTTGTTTTTAATTAAAATATAGCGTGTTTTTACTATTCATTAAAATATGAAAGTTATCAGAATAATATGAAAATTTTATCCAAATTAAATTTTTTATATCCTGATTCCAAGGAAGTATTTTATTTTTTCAAATTGAACTTATAAACATGTCAAAACTAGATTTAAAATTGGTGCGCCATCAAAAGGCGACAAAACTGCATTTTTTGAAAATACTTATTTTACCCGAAAAATTTATTTTGTTCTCATACCATGTTCTAGAAAATATGTAATATGAATAATAATGTTATAAAATTAAAAATGTTGTTAATACTATTCATAATTTCTAGTCCATAATAATATTATAACAATATATCGTTGTTTAGTGAAACCCGGTATTGCGTACTGCACACGTTATCGAGGAAGGTTGTGATTGCGTGTAATATAAGCCAAGAATAGTGTTGTGTATACTTAAAGCTAATGCAGTGTTGCGTATAGTACAAGATAATCTTGGTTTAGCGTACAACACAAGACATCAAAGAAATTTTAAAAAAATTAATTTTTCTCATATAATCTCGTGGTGTTACATTCTACCCCCCTTAAAATGAATTTATCCCTCAAAATTCGTCGGGGTTATAAATGGTTTTCTACTTGAAATTTTCTTCCATAGAAACCCACATCGTAAAAATGAATACATAATTTTAAAAAGAAACATAATGGTTACCAAAATTAACTCATCACTGGGTTTCCACATAGGAGAACATAGGTGCAAATATGGATATGGAAGAGAAACCTAACCATCAAGTTCTGATGGAGTGTGGTAGAGAACATGGCTATGAAAAATCCAACAATCACAAAGCCATAAATTTGTGATTATCTAAGGTACCATATAATTAATCAGATATCAGAGCACTAAGACAACATTTTTGGTTTTCAATATCATTTCCCTAAAGTTGAAAATTTTGAAATAGAAGAAATACTTACTTGATTTTGGTACAATCTCCCTATTGTTTGTGCCTTAGACAATTTCCATTTCATCTCTTAAAGAAATGAAGTTGAATTTGTCTTCCGTGAAGTGTTAGCAGATCATGCGATATAATGATAGGTCATTCCATCTATCTCAAACATAAGATTAGCAAAAGTTATATACACAAGTCCATCTATGGTGAGATTTATCATATATGGTTCCTAAAATGGACTCATACTTCATCTATCATACCACTTAATAAAATAAAACTAGTTTATACTAACCAGGGACTTCTTGTAGGACAGTGGTAGGCGATGAAGGCTTTCTATACTTCGGTTGTGGGTTCGATTCCTACAACCTTGTCCGACGTGACGGGTTGTCGCCCATCCTGCAGGTTTTCCTTTTTCTAAAACTATACTATCATAACATTTTAGAAATAAAAACAAAAAGTTTTAGCCTTAAGCAATACTATATGATGTACATTCCAACCTTTTGGCTTATCGAAAATACTTTTATCTGATTACTAGAAATTTCATCGACCGAGCATGTGAATTCCTTCATTTTTCCCCCATATATCATATGATATATCTTGTTGTTGGTCACATTCCAAACATGTGAATACCTTAATCATGTATTATCTTGAAATATTAATACCCATTGAACCTTAGTGAAATCATAAATTCTGTCAAAATTTAACAATTTCCACATACCAAGATCCCAAAATATCTATATACTCAAACCATGATATAACTTTGTCCTTATATCAGTCATGAGCTCATTTCCTTCATTATGCGCATATCATCTTCTTTCCAAAAATATTCCAATCACTTTTCATGTTTACCAGTACCATATAATTATTAAAAACCAATACATACATATTCTAAAATTCCATGATACCATAAATGATATTCCATGATACTATTTTGAAATCCCATTACATAAACACTTAATCATTACACAACATCACTGTCATACTCAACATCACAAATAGTGATCTCATGTGATTTCATTTATCCTTTTCCTTAAGAGGTTTCTCACGTTGATAATCATTAACCCTTGGAATAGGGCATTGATTAGCATAATGCCCCATTTCCTTGCACTTGAAGCATTGAAGTGTTGGTGGTGCGTTCTCTGCAGTCTTTTTTTTATTCACATTATTAGCAACCCTTTTCCATTACTTCGACACTCAGCTGCTCGATGACCTTCTTTTCCACACTTAAAAAATTTTCTAATCCCTTTAAGACAATCTCCACCATGCTTCTTTCCACACTTTGAGCATAAAGAAACATTCATCTTCTTTCACCATTATTCTGAGATTTCTCCTTGAACTCCATCATTCATTTCTTGTCAAAACCATGAGATGGATATGTAACAACAACTTCTATTTCTACCTTGATAGCACAATGCAAAATTTCTTCATAGCTACTGAAGTCTCTTATAGCTAATGCCCTTATAAGACTTGGTTTTAATCCACTGATGAATCGATCAACTTTACTTTCAGGTCGAATGATAAAGCCAGATGCATACCTTGAAAGTCTTGTAAAATTCACTTCATATATACCAACAGATTCATCATCCTTTTGCTTAAGATCAAGGAAAACCTTTTCTATCTTTGTTCGAAGAATACGAGGGAAGTACTTAATGAAAAATAAGTCCTTAACTCATCCCATTCCATGGAGTCAATTTCATCTTGGGGCCTCGTATTCTTAATTAGATTCCACCATTGATCTGCTTCACCTTCTAAATGGTAAGTAGCCAGAATGAATTTTTCATGTTCCTAAAAGAAAAGTATGGAAAATATATTTTCAATGGTACTGATCCATTGTTCAGCAACAATTGGATCAGAAGACCCACTAAAAGAAGGTGGACGTTGCCTCATGAAGGACTCAATAGAATATTGTTCCCTTCTCTGTTCATTTGGAAGTCCAGAATGATTCATAGCTTGTGTAAGTATAGAAATAATATTTTTCAATCTATCTCCCATAACATTGGTTTGTTCAAGAGGAAAATCATTGCATTGTACATTACATTAATCAACACGGTTCTTTAGGGTTCAATCCATCATCTAAAACCCAAAAAGAATAGTGTGAGAGGAAAAAATCATGCTTGGGAAAACAACATAATAAAGGGGGAGTACCTTCAATATATAACATCTTAGGGTTAATTCTAAGATTGTTACCATAATTCTAGGACTATAAACTATACTTATACTTAACATTAGAGACATACCTAGACATAGCTTAGAAATATCTCTAGGGATCTCACTAATGTTTCCGCGTCCTAGTTTCCAAAGGTTAACTAAACCTTTCCTCTGATACCAAATGTAGAGACCCAAAGTGTGACGTACATAGGCATTACATTAATTTTTCGGAAAATATAATACATAAAAAAACCAACACTCAAGGACCGTAATAGTTTAGTGTCATTGGAAACTCGAAACATAATCTTCAAATCATGGTGAAAGATCTTCAACATCTCCCATAAAGATCTTCCCCTTTTGTTTTTTTACCTAAAACCTTTCCTTAAATCCTAGGGAAAAGAAAACATATAAAGGGTGAGCTCAGATGCTCAGTAAGGGTAAACATAGATAACATAAAACAATCCATAAACATTTGAATGCAAAAACATGAACATAAAATCTAAACATTAAAATCATGAGCAAAGACATAAATCTTGGAAGTACGTAAGACATATATCATAATGGAACATCAATAATCATAAAATAACATGGGAATAATTGATGTAATTGTGTAAAACCATTAAGCATGTGATATGATATCCATAGTAGCCAAGGCATTGCTTCCAAGACCATCTTAGTGGACAAAGTCCCTTACTGAACTGGATTTACTTGTCGTTCTAGCCCTACATTACTGAATCGGATTTACTTGTCGTTCCAGCCATGTCTATCTCATGAGATATAAATCTTTACCCAATGAATTGGAGGGAGATATAGGTCCCACCCATCTCATAATGAAATCATTCTTACTTGTTCCACAACATTAACATAAATCATTCATCATAACCCAAAGTATAAAATGGGTTTCATAAACATCATCTCATCATAACATAATCCATATAAAAAAAATGGATATTGTTTAATAATAATAAAAGTGAAACCATGTAAATAGTAGATAAATTATACTTGAAACATTATTATACTAAATAATGTCATCATAGATGGAAAATAGTTTTGACAAAACACTTGAAATGAATTATTGAGGAAAATATCATATCTTCTTCAAAATCATTTTCTTTTCTCAACATGCCATGCAATTTTAAAAGAAAGGGATTTTATTGAAAATATGCATGAAGTCTTGTAGAGGAATCTTCATGGAAATAAGGAGTTATAAAAATGTAAAAAACCCATTCATGCCGTATAAGTTAAAAAAACATTATCCTCGTACTTTTGCTGGAAAAGTCAAAAAGTACATCGTATGGTAAACAAAAGAAAGATCCCTTCCATTCATCGTTGTAAAAGTCAAAAAGGGGTAAAAATAACTTAAGACATATATTTAAGGATAGTAAACATTTTATGAAAATATTTTTAGTAAACATGGACATTGATGATAAATATAACCCCAGTAAATACTTACGAATAAACAATCTCGGATAAAAATGAGATTGGAAAAGTTATCCCTTACCATATGTCAGATATGCTTCGTATGTATCCAAACCTCCTGTATAATGATTTAAATAATTTCACTGACTTATTACATAATCACATTCATTGTTATGATATCATATATAGTTCACCTAATACTTTATATTACCCGTTCTTTTGTAAATTCCATGTTAAATAAGCGTTTTGGGTAAAATCGTTTCATTTATCGTACGTGTTTCGGCATGTTGTCCTTGATATTATTACTTATATCCTGATTTACATAATTCCAGAATATAAAACAAGATTTATATATAATATATATTTAGCATATAAATATATATTATAGATCGATAAATGGAATGAAATACACCGTTCATGGAGACAGTAGGTCGTACGTACGCATGAACGTTGTTTTCGTTTCCTTATTGAATTAAATGGAATTAAGTAAATGAAACATATATTTACATAAATCCAGTATAATTATTATATAATATATTTCATGATTATTTATTATATATACTTTATAATCATACTTGAATGGTTAATCATGGGAAATGATTCTCATCGCGTTCATGGAGACAGTAGTCCGTACGTACGCAGGAGCGATGATATCATTCCCATGGTCGTGGAATTGTATTGAAGTGTATGTATAATATTTCAGAATCAATATCACTTTATAATAATAATATATAGTTATTCTTTACACCATTATACCCATCCAAGTAAGGTGGTGGTGGAAAACATATTACACCACGGTGTGGAGACGGTATTCCATACGTATGCACGCGCGATGATTTCGTTTTTCGTAGGATGGATAGAAGGTGAAATAGGGTTGTTTCATATTTATAATAAAATATCAGTATATGATTGATACTGATGTTATTAATTCATAATGAAACAACTAAATAAGAGGAAGTAAAAGAAGAAATAAAATTGAAAGAATCGGTAACAGATATTACCTCTTCTTCGACACGCCTCTTCGAAACCTCCTCTTAGGCACTAATGTTGGTCTTTGAAGAAGACCAGGACCTCTAGAATATTACTAGGGGTGTTGAGAAGAGTAATGGGCATGGTTTGTCCGATCTTGAAGTCTCAATGTTGTGTAAAGAGGATAGGGGGTGCCCTTTTATAAGGGGGGATAGGGGTTCCTTTGCAAAGTGTGAAAATATTATTTTATTATAAACTTATATTCAGTTTCAAAAGTTCCAAAAAGCATTAAAGATGAAGATAAGATGACTCATGGTCAAAATAAAATAATCCAATCAGAATTGTACATGTTTTGGATAATATTTCAATCATTATAATCTTATTTATTTAAATCATTTATTAATGAGGTAAATACTGCATCATTATTGTGTCATAAATAATTTAATTTATTTGATGTCTAAAAATTATAAAAAAAACCACCATGTATGAAATATTTTTATCTTTAAAATTATTATTTATAGTTAAAAAGATAATTTATATAAATCCTTATAAAAATTAATTACTAAAAGATTTTTTTTAATGTCAATTTTGATTTACGTTAAATTAATTAATCCGAATTGTCATTATCACTACCAATTGGCTCAATGGGGTCCCAAAATCTACCCAAGGATGCCCATGGTTAGCCACTACTCATCTAATAAGGTTAGGACATGTGTTAAAGTAATTATGAATTATTATAATATTCTTTTAACCTTGAATTACCCTATTTAGCTTTAACCACAGTAAATAAAAGTCAAAAGTTACTATTCACCAAAAATTATTTTCATCTTATTGAACCACATTTTACTTCTTGATAAAAACCATGTATGTCGGATTTTTGAAATTCAATTTACAGAAGTGGTAAAATTTCATTTAAATGAAAGAGTCAGTTTTTTAACTACCACTAAGTGGTTTCACTATTCATCAAAAATTGATGTTTTTCAGAAAAATACCAAAAATTCCGACTAAGCTATATTTAATATTCCGAATTCAAAAATAATGATTATTTTACAAATTCAAAAAATTGAAGTGGCGTTAATTAATTTTAAAAGTAATTCTCGTTATCAAAACAAAGAGCGTGTTTTAAGAAACAATAACTATCAAAAGATCAGCATTTGTTTATGTACAATTTCAAAGTGAAATTAATTCCAATGACCAATATTGGATTAAATGGTAAAAATATATTCTAATTAAACTTTAAACCCAATTAAAAATATAATATAACCATATAAATTATTGCGACAAAAAAATTTGTTTTTAATTAAAATATAGCATGTTTTTACTATTCATTAAACTATGAAAGTTATCAGAATAATATGAAAAATGTATCCAAATTAAATTTTTATATCCTGATTCTAAGGAAAAATTTTATTTTTTCAAATTGAACTTATAAACATATCAAAAACTAGATTAAAAATGGGTGCGCCAACAAAAGGCGGAAAAACTGCATTTTTTAAAAATACTTATTTTACCTGAAAAAATATTTTGTCCTCATACCATGTTCTAGAAAATATGTAAGATGAATAATAATGTTATAAAATTAAAAATTTAGTTAATACTATTCATAACAGCTAGTCCATAATAATATTATAACAATATATCATTGTTTAGTGAAACACGGTATTGCGTACTACACATGTTATCGAGGAAGGTCGTGATTGCGTGTAATGCAATCCAAGAATAGTGTTGTGTATACATCAAGCTAATAAAGTTTTGCATATAGTACAAGATAATCTTGGTGTAGCGTATAACACAAGACATCCAAGAAATTAAAAAAAATTAATTTTTCTCATAAAATCTTGGGGTGTTACAATATCACCATGAACCTTCTCATGTTATTGATTTTGATGATTTTGAGCATGAATTAGATGTTTCCTTTGAGAGAAATTAGATTTTTGTTATGGATTGTAGTGGGAAAGTGTTGAGGAAAAATTCCATGCTATTGTTCAAAGAACTCAACTACATGGACATGTTTATGATTAAACATTAGAGATGGAAATAAATATTTAGGCTCAATGGAACATTATTTTCACCTTGGCGGATTAAAGATTCTTGGGGGTCGTAAAAGAGGACAAAATGCTATAATATGGGTGGATATTGTAAGATTATGACCTTTCTAGAGATATTTAGGTCTCTTTTTCATGTACCTTATTTCAATTGTTGTGTTATATCATTTATGGAGAGTACATTGCGATTGTTTCGGGTCATATTATGGAAATTTTAAAATCAATGGGGTTATGCATGGTTGGCCCATGGTTAGCAAAAACCATATAGTTTTCCCTAGGAAATGATGTACCCCTTTTGGAGTTATTGTAAGTAGCACATTTATTATCCAAACCATGTATCATCCCACCCAAAATTGTGCACCCTAAAATAGAGGGTATTATATAGTGGGAGAATAGTTTGTAAAATCATTTATCTACTTTGGAGAAACTGTGAACTCCCTATGTAAGGGCATATAGTTAGGGCTCACAGTTTTGAAAACCATATGCCTCTTCCTAGGAAATCATACACCCTAGTTTAAAACCCCTAGATAATTTTATTATATATCTAAAAATCCCTATTTTTAATCATAATTCTAATGGCTCCACATAATATTTATTACATTGACCTTGGAGGCTCCCAAAATGATTCCATAAAACAAAAAACCCTTTCCTTGTGAATTAATCATCTAATGGAAGTATTATTCCCCTCCTACAGTATGTGATCTCTTCTCATTTAGTGTCATCTTTCTATATATTTAATTACAATATTATATTGTAGGGATTATTTGTTTGGATGGTAATTGGTTTAAATCTATGATTTGATGGTTTTTCTCAATAATTATTGGCACTAGTTTTTTATCCAATATCTTCTTCGATGTTGTGATATTGACCACTCAATAACATTTTTAGTTTTGTCATTAAGTGAACTTTTGTCGATGGACAATTGGTAGGGGGACTAGTTTTCAATTCCCATTGTATTGATTATATATATTTGTATATAATTTTGATATTTCAATTTTAGAATTGTGAAATGGCATCCTAAATTGAATTAATAAATTCATTTCACATTTGATTATCCAAACCTCCATGGATCTTGTTGGAATTGTATTAATTTTGAGACCATACCTGAAATAAACCCATGGGGTGTGCTAATATAAATGAAATAATTATATATGAATCAGGAATTATGAAAAGGTGGAATAATGGTTGTATATAATTGTTATTAATACATATTGAATATGGATGAAAAATGGGATAAAAAAATTTATTAGATAATGGGTTATAAACACGGTTGATAAATGAGTTATGAATGTGGGACCATTGTATGTAATAATTGAGAATGATGTTAACTATGAGTTATGGGAAAAGTATTGATACACTAAATACCCATGGGCTGACAGAAAACTTGCCTAGGCCACCATAGTCATTATTTATTTTCATGTGATCAGTGAGATGCAGAACTTGGACTACTTCTCTAAACATCCACATGGTGCCATACTACTACAATAGTCCCAAAATTTATGATTTTTCAATTGGAAAAAATGGTTTATTATAGAAAATGAATGAATAGGATGTGATATACATATGGTTTATAGTTCATAATTCAACATCGGATGATGTAGGTATGATTGGTTTAAGAGTCACCATGAACCCGGGGGCCCATGTGGTAGATTAATGAGTAGTTAACCATGAATAATGATTACCTTTTCATTATTATTTACTATTTATACAAATGGAAAGTCAATTATATACTATATATTATTTTATAAACCATTAGTGGATGAATAATGAGTTTTACTGACACCCTACTTGGTCAGGTTGATCAGAACCCAAATAGACATCAGGTTTTTAGGACATGATAAGTTAATATGACCTATGTAAGATATTCAACTTAAGTGTTTTGAAGGATAATTGATGAGGTAAATAGAAATGATATTTTTACCCACCTAGATGTTTTCAATGTGCATTTATTTTTTGTGTCTAATTGATACTTGACACTTATTTAGAATGACATATCTACTACAATGTATTATTCTCAACTTTTCTATTTGGGAATAATCATGTGATGTTGGGTGATTGTTGATTACTATATTATCTTGTTTTTCTTTTTTTCATAATTTAAAAATTCATTATCTATTTACTCCATTATGATATTGTGAGAATAATGTCATTTTATCCCCAAGTAATATATTAGACCCTCACTATTAGTCAACAGCCACTAGAATATGGGATGTTGTGTGTGATGTCACATAACTTACCAGCTTAGGGAAACAACATGCGAACCCCCAACAGGGGTTGTAAAATTGACTTGAAAATTTCATTTTTATATTGTGGAAATAATTTCAAATTCTTATTTATTTAATGAAAATTAATCAATAAATTTATGGTGAATTTTATGTCATTTTTTTTATTAGGATAAATATTGACTAGTGTGTAACAATATAAACTAGTGGTTAATAACATTGTGGATTATATATAGAAATATGTTTTTGAGGAATGAATTGGTTCACTATAGATTCATCATTTAAATATTCAAATGTTTTTTTGTAAATGAAGGTTATGGAGAATATGTGATTAGTGTATATAAATATCGGGGTACATTATGGTATTATTGATCAATATTGTTTGATAATTGATTAGTATATTGAAATATCCTATGGTAGAAAGTAATATGTGATGTTAGAACTTATATCCCTAATAATGAAAATGTTTTGAAAACCCTCACCTTATTTATTTAATACGACATAATTAGTGTTTTTAAGATGAAATTTATTAAAGGTGGTAGAATGTAACGACCCATTGTTTGGTACCCTTTAAGTTTATGTTTTCTTAAATAGTTTGTGTCTAATGTAATACTGAACTATCACAACACTAATCTAAAAAGAATAAAAAAATTAATTGTAATTTAATAATAAATTCATTATTAGAAAAAAGGTATTAATCTATTTAAATAGTTACATATTATTCATTTTCATTCATTAATATTATAAAAAAGGGTTCTTTTCAATGAACCGTCTAAAAATTGTTATGAATTTTACCTCAATAATTTTAGTTTACTATAGTGATGAGTTTATTGTAACATCATTTATTTACATTTTTTAATAAATATTCTGATATTTAATTATCTAGAAATTTATATGAAAAAAAAATTAATATAATTATAGCTTAAAGTGGTCAATTTTTTAGATGTAAAAAATTTTCAATATATATTATTTTCATTTAAAATATAAATGTATGGTTTTAATAAAATTTTTTATAAATTAACATAATTTTTGACATATAATGAAAAATATTAAATTAGGATAAAATTTTATGATTTGTCAAAAAAAATACTTGATTTTATGGTGAATAATGAAAAATAATGTTTTACTAAAATTTGAATTTTTATGAAATTTTCATAAGGGAATATAGGAAAATAAATTTATAAAACAATAAATATATATTAATGGAATAAAAAATATGAATTGTAATATATTATTTGAATTTATTAATCATATGACTAAGATTTTATAGAATTAAGCAATATTTTCTAATAAAAAATGTTTTAGTCATATATTTTAATTTATATAATTTAGGTAAAATTTTGTTTTTTACTTTTTCTAATGTATCATGTTTTTTGATTTGTTTATTATGAGAACATTAATATCATCAAAATTTGTGAAATTTGATATTATAAACTGAACAAATATTTTCTAACTAAAAATACACAATGTCTAAAAATAGGTTATAATGCATTGGAAGTACTAATTTTAAAATCAAGTCATACATCACATAATGATATTATATGATAAAATGACATTCATATATTAAACTAGTACTAATGATATATTAATAATTGTCATTTTAATTTTTTGGAATTAAAATTTAACTACATAGGTGAAAACTAGTAACTACTATGAAATCAAAAATGGTAATTGTGAAAATTATTTGAGTAAAATAATACATTACATTTATAAATAATGTGTTAAAATGAATTTATGTGGTATTATTGATATTATATTTTTTTTGAATTCCAGTATTTTCTATATTTCATCCTTCCTGATTTGTGCAACATGTGCTCTCATGATATTTATATGAGGTTTTTTCAAAAATTTCATCCCCAATTTATATATAAGGGGGCCCTCTTCACCCCTTAAATGACACTAAATGAAAAATAATTACACTTGAAAATATTCCCACTATAATTTATTTATACATTTATTCATTTCTTAAATTTTTTATTATGTATTTGATTATGTTATAAGTTTTCAAAGATTCTTCAAAAGAAAATCCAAACTCTCTACTGAAGTTCATTTTTCCTACATTATTTTCATTTCGTTATTACATTCCCAAACATAATAATAAAATTAATATATAATGATATCATTATTTAATTTATAATTTATTTATTTATTCTATGGTAATAAATATAAAAAATGTGTACCATATTCTAATGATAAAAAAGGAAACCATTATTTGTGGGTACTTCTTGGAAGCAACATCTTCTATATTTCCTAACCCATATCATAGATTTTTATAATAACGAATATAAAGATTAAATGTTACAAAAATAATTAAATAATCATTATTAGGATAATAAATATTATAAGACATCTTTTATAATTGTTCATTGAGAAATTAACATGTTAAAATATGTTTTGTGCAGACGAATTCCTTCATAAGGTATAATATCACATTTTTAATCTAAATTATTTTTTATTTATTTAAATCTCTTAATATATGACTCAGCAACATGAAATTATATATATATATATAATCATTATTATTCAATAATAATCATATTAATTCCAATAAAACGCCCTTATAACCAAAATAATTCATTAATTATATTATTATTATGTTTGTGTCTGGCATACCATATATAAATAAAAATATATAATATAATAACATCTATGACCATTAGAACTTTGTTAATGATGATATATGATATTTGTAATTAGATAATTATGTTACTATTAAAATACAATTGTACCATTAATTTTAAACACATAAATTTAGACACTAATATTTGTTACTTAAATATCAACAAAACATGCACATCAAAAATTTAATAATTAAGTATCTCAAAAAAATTGAATAAAATTTAAACATTATAAATAATTATATAATAAAAACTCCAGTTCAATTCATTATATTGGAATGATTATTTTTGGTAGAATATTTAACAATAAAACCACGAACATGAAACTATATTGAAATGTATAAAATTACTCACACATGATACTAAAATGAGTCAATAACCAACTAATATACATGTAATGATTAATGATAAATTATTTTTATATAAATTTATGTATATAATATTGAATAAAATAATTCATTAACATTTTTATTTTTGTTATACCATACAATAATATTCATTGGTCTAAGCGGGAAAACCACTCAAGGGTTTCTTGTTTTAATTTTCATTCCAATGGGACATATATTTTATTTTAGACCATGATTTTCTTATAAAGGTGTATCTATTGAACTACAATATATAACAATATAATAAATCTATATTATATTATTTTGAATTTTCAATTCCTTTTTCCTTTAATCATGTGGTTTTCAATACAAAATTATAATTTTTTATGAGGATTATTCTCTTAAAATTATCTTATTTAGACATTTTCCTTATTCAGAAGCACAATATAATTAATATGATATGGTTATTTCTTAATTTATATCTTTTTCAATATTAATGGGTTAAATAAGTTCCAAATCATTTACTATTTTAAATTGATTTCAATTTATATGATACCAACATTTAATGGGTTTCTTTAATAATTTATTACAACATATATATGGATTTATTTTTAAATATTATTTTTAAATAAATATTATTCATTAAAGATAATACATTTTCCAAATTATAGTTATTTCTAAAATCATTAATCATTTTATGAATATTCATTAGTTTTCCTATTTCCCTTCGATATTTCATTTCTCTAAGACTCAAATTTTAACCAATGTGTTTCTTGTATATTAATCTAGACTTATATTTTCTTCTCAATTTGGAACCTCCCTTTTCCATGTCCATATTTACTAGATGATTTCGAAAATGTCCTTATCTGTACCACATTATTTTATTAAGATAAAATGTTTCTTCCTATCATTCTTCAAATGTTTGAATGAAATTTTTAATGTTATTTATTTGGTTCATTTTCATCAAATTATGAAAAAGAATATATTTTTATCATTTTCATTGTGAACTCAACATTCATGTTGATTTTCAATTTTATATAAAATTTTATATCTAAATATTATTGGTTCATAAAAATTATTTTTTCTCCTAGATAAAATTAATTCACTAAAAATTCCATCACAAGATAATTTAATATTAGTAATTTTAAAGTTATTATTTTTATAAAACACCTAGAAAAATTTCACATCAAATTATTTATTCAATGTGATATCCTATATTAGATAAAAATATACATCAAATGATACCATAGTACTTTTATATTTTGATGTATTATGTTGTATTTTACTCTTATAGTGGAAGGATACATCAATTCCTCTGACTTAATTATTCTAATTTTTTATTAAATAAATTCTTCTTTCATATATATTTCCTATGTTAATACACTAATTTTTATTCTATTTATTGAATTGAATTCATCTTGAATCCACACATAGACTAATTGGTAAAATTATTTTCATCACCACATACACTATATCAATACCATAAAATATCACAATCTTTATTAAATTTATTGGAAGGTATTTATATAGATTTTTACTAAATACATTTGGATATCTATTCATATTACATGGGTCTATATTGTTATGATTATATATAATTTATTTTTGTGGTTAAATTTGAAAATGTTATGAAACCTATTTTATTTTCACTTTTCACTAATATAATAAAAATTTAATGTATTTTGATTGAATGTTTTATTACACTGATTTTTTCATGGGTTAATTATGACGTGATGCATGAATGATTTTCATGTAGTACTCATAGTTATTGATTATGATCGGTGGGTTCATGTATTTGATTCCAATTCATTCGTTAAAAGCTTATATATTTTTATAAAATTATTCACGAGTATAAATTAGTTTCTCATTAGACTTGGAATTAAAGGTGTTTATTATTATAGTATTGTTTTCCTATACTAATGTTTGAACTATATTTTATGGATGTCACAAATATTTTAGTTAATATCATTAATATTTTTAGAAATTAAAGATCATTTTTATTCAAATTCATGTTAAAACACATTTTATTTATGCATTAAGTTACTCCAAGACATATTCCATTATTTATGACCAATTATTTTTTTTAGATAAGGTTAGTATGATTAATTATTATACCTATATGGTCAATATCGAATAATAATGATATTAGATTATTATTTCCTATGTTTAAGCTAATTGAGAACCTTATCACCCAATTTTCTTATGATTCGGTTCCCCTGTGATATAAATATGAGTATAATATATTATATTTTTATAAGTATTCTAGTAAACATCCATTATTGGGAATGGTTAAAAATAATTTCAACTAAATTAGTTATATATCTTGTCTTCAAAGACACTAAAACTTCATTTTTTGAATATGAGATTATTTTCAAAAAACTAATATTTAAGTTAATGTGATGATGTAAAATTATGATATTATTATTTTAGATCACTTTACCCATTCTTGGTATCATTATATCCAATTCATATCTCTTAATCATGGGTGGGGGTAAGCTCTTGGGATTATGATTTATCCCAGATTTAACTGATCTCTTCAGTTATTGATGTATATTAGATGAGTTTCATATGGTTATAACTTTAACTTCAGGCGAGTCATATTATTGATAGATTTTATGTGTTTCATCTTCACCCATATCTTTGTGATGATTCCCACTTCATTTAATGTGGTGAGATGAAAATTAATGATCACGCAAACATTTAATAATTCAATGTTGATATTATTGACTCTCATATGATGGTGGTGCATGAAAATACTATTGCATTTCTTCATTTCGTATGGTGGTAGGTTTTCATTGAAGAGTGTTTGTGGGGATGAGACTCAATGATGAATGATAAATATTCAAATAAATTTAATGTTCTATATTTTTAAGATTCTTATATTTGGAATTTTTTGATTTTTGAGTTGATCTATAATATTTCCTGTTTATGTGCACTTTTAGATAGATATGTTGGATGTGTTTTCTTGTATTTTATGTCTTTATGAGGTACCTTTTCGGGTGGTTATGCTTCTATTATTTTATTTCCTTATTGTTTAAATACCAATTGATAAGAGTTTTTATAAGTATTTTGTGATTTATTAGTCTATATAGAGTTCATTATTTATATTTTTTTTGTGATTAAAGGTTGTTGGGAATGTATAAAAGAGATAAATAGTTTGTCAAGGTGAATTATTTTTTAGAATTAGGTAACTAATATTTTGTCTACTAGGATATAGAGTGTGGTGGTTTTAGAGATGGGTTTTTAGGGTGTAGTTGTAGTCTTTACATCATGGAATAGTGTGTTGATTTTTTTTGTCCTACCAATATTATAGTCACAAAAGTTGGGGTTTGGGCTACGAATTATTGATTTGGTTTCTAGGGTTATTATTTATTCCATATAACATTTCATTGGAATATGTGGTGTAGGATTCACTATATTGTCATATTGGTTGAGACCCTTGTCTTCTCTATTTGGGAAGGTAATGTGACATGATCCATATGTTTCACTATAGACCAACCCATATATTATAGTTTCTATATATGATTTACACCCTTTATTTTAGAGGGTTGTTTTGATTGGGAGCCTTGTGGAATGGAAATCCATATAACACAATGTTTTAGTGATATCCTTATATGCTATGACCTGGTCAATAGTGGTGCATCGTAGTCCTATTAATAACCCACCTATTATAAATATATGATATCTCTATAAATCCACTTTTTTCTCTTGTAGATATCCCTAAGTGTCATGAGGACCTAATTTGAATACCTTATCCTTAATTATAGGTGTCTAAAAATGGATTATAAAGATAATTTTTTTGTTATACAAGGATCGTTTTTCACATTAATATTTTTTGTGTTTACTATCCATATATATTTAAATGATATTTTATCTTGATTCATTTTTTTTAAATTAGATTGTAAAAATTATTGATTGTTTATACATAGTAATTTTTTTTGGGATTGATGTTCTCTATAGAGATGTGATTGGTGATTTTTTCTTATACTCATATTCACTCTTTCAAAAAAGTGAAATATTTGTATTGAGTAAGGGGATCTATTAAATATACTTAATTTTTTATGAATGAGTTGGAAAAAATGATTTAGTTTATTTAGGTAATAGATAAAAAAATAAATATAATAATAGTATTATTAAAAGAGAATTATATATGGAATGGGATGTGGTGAACACATGTGGTTTATGTTTTGTTGGATTACCCTTGTTATTCTCCAGATAGAGAGAATTTGATTTGAATAAATCTATTTGTTCCACAGAATGAGTGATGTGTTTGAACCTTAATAAATAATTCAATGGTGGTAAGATAATGTAAATGATTAATTATTTATGTAAATTTAATTAATATTAATCCTTGTAAGCTATTCAACATAGATGTATTGTATTAAAATTCATGTTGGCATTCATCTTTAATTTTAAGTACATAATATTAGGATTCAAGTTGATGAAATATATATATAATGAATCATTTATTTCATGAAGTTCAAGAAAATGAGTTGTATGTTGTTATTAAATTTTTAGAAATTTCATATCTCATCTATTTTACTATATTCTTAAACATTTGGGTGTTATGGTTTTGATTTCCCCTTATGTTTTCTAGAATTAAAATATTATTTTTAATGTATTTTTTATTTTTCTTGCTTAAAAAATCATATTAACTACATTGAAACCTAGTTCATTGGTTATTTATGAAGTGTAATGGAAGGAACATGTTGAGTGTTGTTTTTTAATAGTTCATTGAGATATAGTTCAAGATTGAATAAATAGTGTAAATTGAGAACTGGGATTTCGTATTGCTTCATTATTTTATTGTGACATTTATTTGTTTAGGGGTATGGGTTATGATCACTAATTTACCATTTTATATCATGATTTTTTATTGGTGGATTAATTTTGAGTTGTTTGGTTATTATGGTTTCCAACTGCCTATTTCTTTATGACTACAAATTGAATTTGAATCAACCTTAAATTATTTTAGGGCATGTCCTAGAATACCCTCATTAATGAATATTAAATGACGTTTTAAATGAACTCATAGGATTTTTATTCATGATTTAGGTACTAAAATATTAAATAATAATGATGGAATGATTCGATTAATTCTACAAGATCATGAAATAATATCTGGGATTTGAAGTGATGAATTATAAAGCAATGATGTCTACTGATATAATTTAATGAATAAACGAATCATTTTAATGTATTTAACGAATGGTTGATAGAATAAAATCACTAAATAAAAATTATTAATGATATGAATCATAATTATTCTATGATTATATATTTTTTATTTTTCCAAAACATAGCGATAGTGACAAAGATTAATTTTGTAAGATAGATATAGATGATTCCAAGTCTATATAGTTTCCCTTTGTTTGTATGATAAAATATATGTTTTTTCCAATTTCATATGATCCACCACCTGATTCTATTAGTAAGTTAAAGACATATTTTATATGGTTCTAGGCGTGTTACCTAATATCTAATTTCATGAGGGAATATATGTTTGACAACTTCCTCTTATCCACTCTCTAAAAAGTTATGGCATGTTTTTAGGAAAATATGTTTTTTGATGGTGGATATTATGTTGTACATGTCTACATAGGATTTGATGTTTCATAGTTTATTATATTTGTGTATGCGGGATGTAATGGATTTTGGTTAGAGTATATATAGGTATTCCAACTTTAGTGAATATGTTTAAAACATTTTTAGATGCTTAGAGAATAATAGCTTAGGCTGTAATGAATGATACATAGTATATATTCTCTTTAAAAATAATTACATTGTTATGATATGTGATTTATATTTTTATGAAAATTGGGAATGATGAGATAATGATATTGTCATAATTCATTTTTTTTTGGTCGGGGGTGGTGGATTACTTATTAACGGTATTATAGAATATGTCACTTGCCATTGGGTCATGAGAGGGGAAAGTTAGCAATGAAGAGGGTTCATGGTACATTTTTTATATATATCATTTCGATATAGAATTACCTACTTCAAGGAATTACATGTTGAGCCACCTATAGTGTGGATGGAATATAGTTTTACTTATTTATGTATCAATTGTCACGACCCGTCCTCGGGGCCCGTGCCGTGACTACCCCAAGCCCGCCTTCCATAGGCCAAGGGCTAGCGACTAGCACCAAAGGCATAAATCCAGATAACTGGGAAGGCATTTCCTTTATAAAAGTAACAAAACACCACAGAGTACAAGCGGAAGTAAAACACCAAGTAAAAAAAGGAAATGCTGAAAAGTAAATGGGCCATAATACAAACCCAATCGAAAGTACAGATACAACTGAAAGAAAGTACAACAAAGACAAGCAGCTGGAAGAAGATAAAAGCAGCTCATGGGTCATCCTCCTCGGATCCTACCTGAAGGGTACGTACAGATAGCGCAGCTCCTGAATCGTCCACCACGGATCCTACCTGAAGGGTAGGTATAGATAGCCTCCGCAATGATCTCACCCGTCAACCTCCTCTGAGTGTCGCCTCGTTGTGATGTCCACCACAGGATACTGTCTCGTCGTGAGGTCCACCTCCGGGTACCATCCAGTCCTCGAACACTCGGCCTCTATCTGCGCTGCCCGCCGTCTGCAACCAACACAACGAGGTGCGGGCATAGCCCGTGCAGGGGTGAGTATAACGATACTCAGAAGGGACCCCGAGACCCTCAAGTTCTCACTAAATCCAACAAGGATAACCACAAAGAATATCTCAATAGATAACCTCTACTTAGGTATATGCCCATACATATACCCAAGTTATCAAATAATCCATCTCAATCATGAGGGAACACAAAGATTATGAAATCAACGGATAACCACTACCCAGGTATATGCCCATACATATACCTAAGTTGTCAAGTGACCCATCTCAATCATGAGGTAAACACAAAGGTCATAGACTCAGCTCAACCAGGATTTTATTCATGATGTTGAAACCATGGCTGCTGGAGAACTCCTCCTCTGTCGAGTACAGTGGGCCTGCCGCTACAACCAAGTGCGCCCTACTAACCTTGGAATGTTGTAGTACTCTACCTGTCGAGTACTGTGGGCCTGCTGCTACAACCAAGCACTTCCCACCATGGGTATGCCGCTACAACCAAGCGTTCCCCCTCATAGGCTCCAGAGGTACTCCTTCTGTTGAGTACCGCGGGTCTGCCGCTACAACCAAGCGCTCCTCCACCGTGGGTCTGCCGCTACAACCAAGCGCTCCCCCTCATAGCCTCCAAAGGTACTCCTTATATTGAGTACTGTGGTTCTGCCGCTACAACCAAGCACTCCTCTGCCGTGGGTCTGCCTCTACAACCAAGCGCTCCCCACTGGGATATCCGAAACACACCGAGACGATAGATCAGCAGTCGTCAAGTCTCATCCAGCTACTGGATCTCTGCACTCTGCTAGCTCGTCACCGAGAGGGTCCGCTCCACGAGCTACTAGTCGATACTCCAAGTATCTCAAATTGCCACAAAGAAGTATCTCAAAGATCCACCTCGTCATAGGGGTCTCAACGCAACAGACGGCGCATCAATCGGACGCCCGGTCTGTGAGTTATCAGCCTTTTCGTCCCAGGGGCCCGGTTGGTTTCGGGAACGAACCAACCCGGCCGTATCTCAACTGTACCCCGAACTCTCATAGGGTATACTCATAGGAAACTTTTCCCAACACAATCACCAACGCCGCTGATGGTTCGTCAAACGGACGTTCGGTCTAAAAGTTATCAGCTTTTCCGTTCCAGGGGCCCGGTTGGATTTCGGGTACAATCCAACCGGGCCACTATACAACTACATCCAAATATCAAGAGATGTCTGCCAAAAGTTCCTTATCATCAAGAGGAAACCAAAAAAGTCGACGTCACGTCAATCGGACGTCCGGAGCTCAAGATATAAGCGTTTCCGCTCTGAGGGCCCGGTTGGTTTTGTATCCGAACCAACACAGCCGTACTTAAAGTTCTCTGAAACCTTGAGTGTAATAAACTGAAGCAACCCTCTCAATCCAAGGATCGCATCTCAACTGACGGTGCGTCGATCGGGGGTTCGTAGCCCAAGATATGGGCGTTTGAAGGAAAACTGCCCGAGAATAGGGGGTTCGGGCCCGGACCAACCCGGCCCGAGACCCCCCCTGGGTCGGCCCGAACCGGGTCGACCAGAACCGGGTCTGGGTCCGGCCCAATAAGGTGCGGCCCGGCCGGTTGGCCTGCCATGCTGGTGCGGCCGCGTGGCCGCTCGGCTGTCCGGCTGAGCGGAACAGGGGGGTGCAGTCGCCCCCTTGAATGAAGTCGCGGCCCCGTGTGGGGGCCGCTCTCTGCCAGCGCCGTGTCTCCCCTTGGTCCCGCGCGTCTGTGGGACCAGCCACCTGCCGTCGCGGCTTCAGCCGCGGTGGCCCTTCCCGGCGGCGTGCCAGGCGCCGCCGCCGCCGGCCGCCGACGGGATCTTCCGCGGACCACTGTACGCGCTCCAGTGGTCCGTTTGGCCTACCGTCTTCGCCAGCGGTCCTCTCGGGACTAGCCCTTCACTGCGAAAACCTCATAATGCCTTTGCGGCCTACTTCGTAGTCTCTCGTAGATCCGCGCACAACGATCAACCAGCGGAGTCTTCGAATCGCCTTCGCGGCCCCGACTCCGGTCGCGGTTTCGTTCGGCCTCAATGGCGCGGCGCAACGGCGCCGCGCTTCTTCGTCGCGTTATTCCTTGTTTCCGCGCGGTGCCCTTGCACCGCGCCGCCTTTATTCGTGCCACAATGAACAAAACACCAAAGGGGGGGAGAGTCGGCCGTGTTCGTGTGGTCCGACCTCCTCCCATTAAGTTGATAACAAGCGGCTCAAAAGACGAAGAACGACAAGGACTTTTCATGAACAAAAAGTAATCAACCCCTACCTCAAGCGTCATCGAGCGGGGGTTCGTCGCGGAAAGGGACGTCGTGGAATTGATAGCCGCGGAAGAAGGCGGATCGTCGCGTCGCGGAGGAACGGGGTCTCCCTTCCATTGACGCGGAAGGAAAGAACGAGGAGATGCGCATCGGGTCGTCGATCTCCGAGGAAGGCGTCTCTCACTGTCGTCCGTCGTCGGGGGTCGGCATTCTTTGCGTTCTTCGCGTTCTTCATTGGGGAAGGAGTGCTTCACGGCTTGAGTGATTTCTCCCAAACCTCTCACAACCCAACAACCCTTAATAAAATAAGAGTTTGTCTTATTTTATTTCTCAAGCCATGCGTTTTGAAATAAAAAAATGAAACAATCAATTAAGTGAATTAATTGCAACGTTTAAACTGCCAAATTAATTGAGGCGTTTCATAAACAGAAAAATGCAAGGGTTGAATTCCACTTAATAGGGGTGCGAATGTGTTACCCTATTAAAGGAGGGGGTTTAGGAAGAAAAGAAACGGTGGGGCTCGTGTGGGCCTTACCTCAAAAATATCCTACCTAGTGGGTAGGATATTGTGGGTCCCACTCCAAACACTTATCTTAGGTTAAACTACATTAAGTAAAATAAAAATTGGTCGTACCATTTTTATTTTATTCTTTACTTAACCCAAAAAAAATTAAAAACCACACCCGAGCAAACGCAACTCCGGAAAATGTGTTTCTAAGCAATTACCATCACTGTGATTCCATCGGTGCCCTCGGAATTCGATTCCGAGCTCCGGTTCAAAAATTAGAAAAACTCGCTCGTTCATTCACTGAACGTACCCGAGCTAAACTTTGGAAAATGATTCCGGGAACACCAGGCCTCGGAATCAGGTGCCGTTAGAAACTGCGTTCTTGTAAAATCCTAAAGAAATTAAGAAAAAGAATTCCTTGAAATTTCCGGGTCTTTACATTACACCCACCTCAGGGATTTACGTCCCCGTAAAGCATTAACACAAACTAGAGATACAAAAGCGGTACTGAGCACGCATCTGAGCCTCCCGCTCCCATGTGCTCAACTGGAGGTTCCCGTACTGCCAGAGAAAGTGCACCCGAGGAATCGACCGTCCTCGTAGGATCCGCTCCTGTCGTTCCTCTTTCCCCACTGGAACCTCCGTGAGGGTCACCCCATAGCCCAAATCCAGCTCCTCATGGTCGATGAAATGAGAAGGTTCGAGCTCGTATCTCCTCATTTGAGATACATGGAAGTCGTTGTGGACCTGGTGCAACTGAGGTGGGTGGGTCAAGTGGTAAACCACCTCGCCTACCCTGTTGAGGACCTAGAAAGGTCTGTTGAACCTCGGAGATAACTTTTCGCCTCGTCCACATCTCCGTAACTCACGTCGCGGTGAGACACGTAGGGAAATGTGGTTTCCAACGTCGAACTCTAGTGGTCTCCGCCTCTTGTCAGCACAAAACCTTTTCCGGCTCTGAGCTGTCCTCATCCGCTCTTGGATGACTTGGACCTTTCTAGTACTACAAGAGCTACTGAGATTTCTTCTCTGTCGATAAGAGAAATCCGGTCTCATCCCCTGGATTAACCATGTTCTTCACCTAATACAGTAAATCCCGACATGGAAGATACTAATCCATACCAAGGATGACGTCGTAAGTCCTCGAGGCTACTACCAAGAGATCCAACAGTTACTCTCGCCTCCAAGGGTTGAGTCACACCGTCGGCATCAGTGTGTGGTCACTGGGTCTCCTCTAGTAGGTATCTCAAAGTGAGGGTCAAGTCAACATTTTTTAAACCGTAACCTCTTAGTAACAACATAAAGATAGGACAGGAAGGTAAACGCCACAAGAAAGGTGTCTTTTTTTACTGCAGCTCAGAGTACAAAGACACAAATCATCTACAAACAAACATCTGCAAATCTAGAAGCAAAGTGAACAAAAGTCTCCAGGTCTGGAGCTAGTCTCGCTCCTGTCCATCTACTCTCGGAGCTCCATGATCATAGGCCTCAGCTGCCTGAAGCTGAGCTCTCCCATGTCCACCTGTTCCTTGCAGTCGGGGTGGACCTCCTGGTGGTGGTGGTGGCAACACTTCGAAGCGTCGTCCACCTCCAGCTGCATGGCCAGCTCCCCTGCCACGGTCTCCTACTCCATGCGGTCCGCCTCGATCGAACATATTCCTCTGCCTAGGAGGTCCTTCATTCATCTAATGGTCATCTGTATGGCGGGTCGGACAGTCACGAGCCATGTGACCAACCCCGCCGCAGGAGTAACACTGTCCGCTCATGGTAAGTCATTGTCCACCCCTGGTGCCTCGCACAAACGATCATGTGTCATGTGGTCGACCACCTGTAGGTTTAGTCCTCTTGGACCTCTACATCATCTGTTTATTGCCTACTACAGAAGACTCTGCCACATGCGGTCCAGTGGTGGGTCCTGCTGCTGGAGACTGCTTAGCAAGGAAACTCTCCACTAAGAGGGATCGCTCCAACACCCCTGTCTATGTCGGAATGCTGTGAAAAACAACTGAAGATATAATATCTTTCCTGAGCCCCTGCTCGAAGGTTCGGGCCCTGAAGAATGGGTCCCGTACCATGTCATTGGAATAGCACGAGAGATCAGTAAACCTCACCGCGTACTGGGCTACAGTCATGCTGCTCAGCCGCAGCTGTAGTAGCTACTGGATGTGCACCACATGGAGGGTGGATGGGATGAACTCTGAGAGAAAAAGGCTCTCAAAGTCCGTCCAAAGGAGAGATGCCTCGTCGTGCACCTGGAGCATCAAGCTCCACAATCTGCCTGCTACCGCGTGCAGGAGGCTCACTGCGAGGATCACCATGAGGTCAGCTGGAGTCCCCACTAACCTGAAAACTCGCACAACTGCCTCCATCCAATCCTTGGCTGCCTGAGGGTCCGTTTCCCCACAGAATATGGGTGGTCGATGACGCTGAAACTCATGAAGTGCACTAAAGAGACGTGCACCATCAGCGGTTGGGGCTGGTAGCATCAGTGGCTTGGCGGGTAGAGGTACCGTCGGTGCCTCTACTGTCAAAGGGCCCTGTACCGAGGCATCGTCGCTCGGTGGGTTGTCATTCCCCACAATGCTCGGAACCCTAGCTGGCTGCCATCGTGGGGCCATCTTGAAAAGAAACAGGTGCACCACGGTCAAACAATATACCTGGTGAGCTGACACAAAGTAATCACAAAGAAAACTTGAAACACGCATGCAATCAATGTTTTCGTGCATTAAATCGGAAATCAGAAGTCAGGGTCCTGGTGTACAGATACGTCGGCCGCTGCACCAACACTGGACTTCCTGGACTAATAACCACACCCAATACCCTTAACACTATTTCTTCACATGGAAGAAAGATCAGAGTCCAAAGTTCGGCGGTAGAACCGAACTCCTCTGATACCAATTTGTCATGACCCGTCCTCGGGGCCCATGTCGTGACTACCCCAAGCCCGCCTTCCATAGGCCAGGAGTTGGCGACTAGAACCAAAGGCGTAAATCCCGATAACTGGGAAGACATTTCCTTTATAAAAGTAACAAAACACCACAGAGTACAAGCGGAAGTAAAACACCAAGTACAAAAAGGATATGCTGAAAAGTAAATGGGCCAGAATACAAACCCAATCAAAAGTACAGCTACAACTGAAAGAAAGTACAACAATGACAAGTAGCTGGATGAAGATAGAAGCAGATCCTGGGTCGTCCTCCTCGGATCCTACCCGAAGGTTAGGTACAGATAGTGCAGCTCCTGAATCGTCCACCACAGATCCTACCTGAAGGGTAGGTACAGATAGCCTCCGCAACGCTCTCGCCCGTCAACCTCCTCCGAGTGTCGCCTCATCGTGAAGTCCACCACCAGATACCGTCTTGTCGTGAGGTCCACCTCTGGGTACCGTCCAGTCCTCGAACACTAGGCCTCTGTCTGTGCTGCCCGTCGTCTGCAACCAACACAACGAGGTGCGGGCAAAGCCCATGCAGGGGTGAGTATAACGATACTCAGAAGGGACCCCGAGACCCTCAAGGTCTCACTAAATCCAACAAGGATAACCACAAAGAAGATCTCAATAGATAACCTATACTTAGGTATATACCCATACATATACCCAAGTTATCAAGTAACCCATCTCAATCATGAGGGAACACAATGATTATGAAATCAACGGATAACCACTACCCAGGTATATGCCCATACATATACCTAAGTATTCAAGTGATCCATCTCAATCATGAGGTAAACACAAAGGTCATAGACTCGGCTCAACCAGGATTTTATTCATGATGTCGAAACCACGGCTGCTAGAGAACTCCTCCTCTTTCGAGTATAGTGGGCCTGCCGCTACAACCAAGTGCGCCCTACTAACCTTGGAATGTTGTAGTACTCCACCTGTCGAGTACTGTGGGCCTGATGCTATAACCAAGTGCTTCCCACCATGGGTCTTCCGCTACAACCAAGCGCTCCCCCTCATAGGCTCCATAGGTACTCCTTCTGTTGAGTACCGCGGGTATGCCGCTACAACCAAGCGCTCCTCCGTCGTGGGTCTACCGCTACAACCAAGCGCTCCCTCTCATAGCCTCCATAGGTACTCCTTCTGTTGAGTACCGCGGGTCTGCCGCTACAACCAAGCGATCCTCTGTCATGGGTCTGCCGCTACAACCAAGCGCTCCCCACTAGGCTCTCCGAAACACACCGAGATGATAGATCAGCAGTCGTCAAGTCTCAACCAGCTACTGGGTCTCTGCACACTGTTAGCTCGTCACCGGGAGGGTCCGCTCCACGAGCTACTGGTCGATACTCCAAGTATCTCAAAGTCCCACAAATAAGTATCTCAATGATCCGCCTCATCATAGGGGTCTCAACGCAACAGACGGCGTGTCAATCGGACGCCCGGTCTCTGAGTTATTAGCCTTTTCGTCCCAGGGACCCGGTTGGTTTCGTGAACGAACCAACCCGGACATATCTCAACTGTACCCCAAACTCTCATAGTGTATACTCATAGGAACCGTTTCCCAACACGATCACCAACGCCGCTGACGATTCGTCAAACGGACGTCCGGTCTGAAAGTTAACAGCTTTTCTGTTCCAGGGGCCCGGTTGGATTTCGGGTACAATCCAACCCGGCCAATATCCAACTGCATCCAAATCTCAGGCGATGTATGCCAAAAGTTTCGCCTCATCAAGAGGAAACCAACAAAGTCTATGGCACGTCAATCGGACGTCCAGAGCTCAAGATATAAGTGTTTCCGCTCCGAGGGCCCGGTTGGTTTCGTATCCGAACCAACCCGGATGTACTCAAAGTTCTCCGAAACCTTGAGTGTAATAAACCGAAACAACCTTCTCGATCCAAGGATCGCATCTCAACTAACGGTGCGTTGATCGGGGGTCTGTATCCCATGATATTGGCATTTGAACGAAAACTGCCCGAGAATAGGGGGTTCGGGCCCGGACCGACCCGGCCTGAGACCCCCCCTGGGTCGGCCCGAACCGGGTTGGCCTGAACCGGGTCCAGGTCCGGCCCAATAGGGCGCGGCCTGGACCGGTGGGCGTGGCCCAGCCGGTTGTCATGCCGCGCTGGCGCGGCCGCATGGCCGCTCGGCTGTCCGGCTGAGCGGAACAGGGGGGTGCGGTCGCCCCCTTGAATGAAGTCGCGGCCCCGCGTGGGGGCCGCTCCCTGCCAGCGACCCGGTGGCCAGCGCCGCATCTCCCCTAGGTCCCGCGCGGTCGCGGCTTCAGCCGCGGCGGCGCGCCGGCGGGATCTTCCGCGGACCACCGGACGCGCTTCGGTGGTCCATTTGGCCTGTCGTCTTCACCAGCGGTCCTCCCGGGACCGGACCTTCACTGTGAAGACCTCATAATTCTTTTGTGGCCCGCTTCGTCGTCGCCCTTCGATTCGCGCACAATGATCAACCAACAGAGTCTTCGAATCGCCTCTGCGGCCCCGACTCCGGTCGCGGTTTCGTTCGTCCTCAACGGCGCGGCGCGACGGCGCCGCGCTTCTTCGTCGCGTTCTTCCTTGTTTTCGTGCGGTGCTGTTTCACCGCGCCGCCTTTGTTCGTGCCGCAATGAACAAAACAACAAGGGGTGGAGAGTCCGCTATGTTCGTGCGGTCCGACCTCCTCCCATTAAGTTGATAACAATCGGCTCAAAATACGAAGAATGACAAGGATTTTTCACGAACAAAATGTAATCAACCCCTACCTCAAGCGTCGTCGAGCGAGGGTTCGTCGCAGAAAGTGACGTCATGGAATTGATCGCCGCGGAAGAAGGCGGATCGTCGCGTCGCAGAGGAATGGTGTCTCCCTTCCTTTGATATGGAAAGAAAGAATGAGGAGATGCGCGTCGGGTCGTCAATCTCCGAGGAAGGCATCTCTCACCGTCGTCCGTCGTCGGGGGTCGGTGTTCTTCGCATTCTTCGCGTTCTTCGTTGAGGAAGGAGTGCTTCACGGCTTGAGTGATTTCTCCCAAACCTCTCACAACCCAACAACCCTTAATAAAATTAGAGTTTGTCTTATTTTATTTCTCAAGCCATGCGTTTTGAAATTCAAAAACAAAACAATAAATTAAGTGAATTAATTGCAACGTTTAAACCTCCAAATTAATTGAGGCGTTTCATAAAAAGAAAAACTCAAGGGTTGACTTCCACTTAATAGGGGTGCGGGTGTGTTACCCTATTAAAGGAGGAGGTTTAGGAAGAAAAGAAACGGCGGGGCTTGTGTGGGCTCCACCTCACAATTATCCTACCTAGTGGGTAGGATATTGTGGGTCCCACTCCAAACACTTATCTTAGGTTAAACTACATTAAGTAAAATAAAAATTGGTCGCACCATTTTTATTTTATTCCTTTAATTAACCCAAAAAAAATTAAAAACCACACCCGAGCAAACACAACTCTGGAAAAGGCGTTTCTTAGCAATTACCGGCGTTTCGATTCCATCGGTGCCCTCGGAATTCGATTCCGAGCTCCGGTTCAAAAATTAGAAAAACCCGCTCGGTCGTTCACTGAACGTACCTGAGCTAAACTTTGTAAAATGATTCCGGGCACACCGGGCCTCGGAATCAAGTACCGTCAGAAACTGCGTTCTTGTAAAATCCTAAAGAAATTAAGAAAAAAATTCCTTGAAATTTCAGGGTCTTTACATCAATTTTGTTTATTAAGTTTATTATGTATGATTTTTATGCATCCTTTACATTTAAAAAATAGGTTTTGTGGAGAATCCAACTAATTAGTTGTTATTCTCTCATAATATATATATATATATATAATATTTCAATATACATTAGAATTGGTTATTCTTTATGTTTGATGTCACTAGATCATGAAATCATTCAGGATTAATGGGTGATCATTTCCATTACATTGGATTTATTCATGTATTTTTTTATTATAATTCCATTGCATTCAAGTGTTGTGATTTTTTACTAGATTATGTGATGTCGTTGGCTGGTGGATCATATCTCTTATAATCATAATTTATATATTTAATTTAATTTTACCCAATTTTATTCATTATAATCCATTGGTGATAGTTTGAAATTGATATTCTATTAGAGGGGGGTTTTATGACATCCATGAAACACCCCAAGAACTTGTGAAATATATTTTTTGAATTTATTTAATCATATTGATATTTTTCATTTCACACAACACTGAATATAACATTTGTTATTCAAAAACACTATGTTTGTCTTGGATTATACACAACACCAAGAGTAGAGTGTGATACATGAAACACCTAATTAGATTGTGGTATATGAAACACTATGCTTGGGTAGTGTTACACACAATGTCATGTTTCATCGATAGATTATGTTACATGGTAGACCGAGTTTTACCAAACAATAAAATATAATTTAAATATAATTTTTAATATATAGTAATATATAACCTAGCCACTGAATTAGTGTATATAAATAGTTTTAAAAAATATAAGAGAATATAAATTTTATATTATGAGTTTATTGGTTAAAAAATAATCGGAAATGAAATAATATACCAATTTATTATAAAGGAAATTGTATTATTTTTAGGCTCCCAAAGAATTTTTCCCTAAAAAATTAAATTAATTAAAATTAGTGAATAATATTAATTAAATATATATTTTAGATAATAAATAAAATATTTTTTATATTAATTCAATATATTTTATAGGCATAAGATATTATCCAACAAAATATTATATTAAAACCCATATATTTTTCAAAAGGGTAATTTTATCACCTTTTAATGTAGAAATAATTTTAAATATATTTTTTGAAACATTTATAATTTTTATATAAAAAAAATATTACATAAAATATAACTATAGAAATTAATGTTTTTTAAAAAATTTCATATTTTTCTGATAAGATTCATTTTTTGATGAATAGTGAAAGTTACATAATTTTAATTGAATACAGATTTTCCATGGAAATAATTTATAGTATTTAATTATACATATGATTGGTTTTAAATATATAAATAACAAAAAAATTTATCATTAAACATGATATATATCATTGGAATCAATTTTAAAATTAATTTAGTTAAAAAATATTTTAATCATTACCATGTTTTATCATTAATAACTCATTTTTTCACCCCGTAAATGAGATTAATTTTAAAATAATTTCTGATAATTATTTTTATTGAATATTGAAATTGTATTATATATTTATAAACATATGGTAAAAATTATGTAAATAGGTCACTTTTAATCTTGGATATTATGAATAGTAACTTTTGTAATATTTTTTGTTACCATTGTTAAAGGGAATTTGGGTAATTAAAAGTTAAAAAAACATTATAAAGTATAAAACTTACACTATATCCTATCCTAATTTCATTAAATGAGTATTTTTTACAAATATATTCAGTTGTTTTATTTTATTCCCACATAATTCTACATGGAAGAATTTAACACTTTTATAGTATTATATTTAATGGAACAATAATTTTTGTCACAAAATTGATTTTATCAATAGAAATATTTTTAATATGGTGTTATATAAGGGGAATGTTCAGCTATAAATAGTATTTTGAAATATAATTTTTTTAAAATCATGGTATTTTATTTATAAATTTTAGGAAAAAAATAATATGTCTCACTTGTACATGACTTTTAAAATTATGGATCTGAATCATATATCCTTTTTTGGTACCTCATATTCATATGTCTCACTTGTACAGGTCTTTTAAAATTATTTTAGATCCATGATTCTATGTTATCTACTCTTGTCTTCCCGATACCGAAATCAAATGGTTTTATATGATCATCAAATAACTATTCCACCACAAAAACTCACTCTAGCTCCCCAACATATATAAGGATGAATAGATGGATAAATCTAGCCTAGAATTCTCTATGTATACCTCGCTAGAATTTTTGATCCCAGAAGAACTGGTTGCAAACCATATACCATGAGTACATAGAAAGGATGGTAAACCATAATGAATACTCAGATAATATTGTTCAACCCTTCAGGAGCTGCAGAAGCTCCTACATATAAACATCCCTTTGCATAGCTAGTGAGAACTCACCTTTGAAAAGTCATATAGGCTTTGTCTATGGAAGACTAACCACTTAGTAAGATAGGGTCACCAAACCCCACTATATTGTTGATGATCCATAAATAATGCTCATTTCTTTGACCACCATTTAGTATTATAGGTTACTTAATTGATAAAAAAAAAGTTCACCAACCCAACCCATTCCTCATCCGCCTATGGGTTAGGCTAACCTTTGATCCTGATGGGTAACATTTTCTAGAACTCATGAATTCTGGTTAGTATTCACAACTCATGTACTGGTACTACAGGTATCATGTTCTTCTCTAGAGGTGGTGTGATTGATGGAGAACAGCCTTGAGGAAACATTGCAGGAAAAAATCCTTGTATCAACACCTTATCATCGTGGGGATCATCCACAAGATCATGATGTTGAATTTTAATTGGAATACATTTTAGAGGATTATTGAAATAAAAAAAGGTGTACCATTATCAATTAGTATGTCTAGGGAGCTAACTCAAGAAAGAAATGGATATTAAAACACACTATTTTATCATTCATGTACCATTGTTTTACATGTAACCAGTGTTCTCATATTCTGAGTCAATAAGTAGTTGGTCAGAGTCCTAGTGTTTGCATATATTGACCTCCAAACCAATACTGGAGTTACTAGCCTACAATATGAACTCGAAAAACATTAAATATTTTCCCCAAAACAAACTCAAATACTCTGGTACTAATGTAGAATTGATCCAATTAATACTACTCTATCATGAATCATCCCAATGGGGCTTATTCCATGACACCCAATTCCCACTTCTAATAGGCCAGAGGTATTAGACTCATTCCAAGTAGGAATATCACTGATATGGAAGGCCTTAACCTAAGTAATTGTACACATGCATATATATCCAAGCCTATACAATGTTATAAAGAAAAAAGAAACTGAACAACCATGAATGCATACATTGAAATACCACAACCATAGTACAAAAAGATGTAATGGAATGACATCATGTTCAAATATAAGCTATCCAAAAATATTCTGATACAAAATTCCAACCTAAATTGATGTATTGGGGGATTCTATCAAAAAAAAAGTCATCATAACACACCTCATTCTGTCTGGTCTCAATATGCAATGTTTGGTTCTATTCTATCTAGGACTATGTCAACATGTCGATATTCCATTGAAAATACATGCAATATGTGGGGAAATCCCATAATAGGGTGAGTATAACAATACTCCTTAGGACACTATGAAACCAAAAGTCATACATCCAATGAAATATAGTTAGGTCGGTTTAGGAATATCTCTCTAGCCCATATAAAAAATATCTAGATATACTCCAAAAATAGACATATAAAAATGCTATGTCACAATCGTAGTTTGCAACCCTAGGATTCCTAGTCAATGATTCCATACTACTGTAATCATGGAGAACACACTCCACAATCTGATAGCACTGATGATATCTATCTAAGATATAGTTCTCATCGGGTCAAACCATTTGAAGTAAACTCTGAAGGACTAAAGAGATACATTATGTAAATGAGAATCACTCCCAAGGTCATGGGGTGATACCAACTACTCAATCATGATTAAATTGCTAATTAGAGGATCAAATACTAAGAAATGGTGGTCATGACGATACCATGTACTCCACCAAGGGAATGCAGATGAATAGAAGATCTCAATAGGACCTCTTATAGGTATTACAATGAATTTATTATATAAGTCCTACTGATGGAATCATAATACTATGTATGAAACATGATTCCATACTAACCCTCATAGAAAGGATATGGGGAACCAAAAATAATGAATCTTGTCCATGAAATGAAGGAAATGGGATTCATTGCATGTCTGATAAAGTACATAGTTTGTATAAGGGTTACACATCGTGTTCCTTGCCCATAGCTCTAGCCAGTGTAAACAGCTTGGGTCTCCTTCCCATGTCTATGTATAATTACATAGCATGTAGTCTACTAGTGTAGACTACCCATGTCTCAGCACACATATTTTTTCCGTGTACATGTTATCATGTACCAGTACATTATTTAGCCCCTGTACATTATTCTAGGTTGTGTATATGTAAGGGAGCACATGGGTTTCTCCAACCATTTTACACCAACCTATGTCTGTGTACCCTTGATGGTACACATTTAGTCACATGGGAGAGGTTACATTCCATGTGATAGGGTCACACACCATCTGATTGTTACGTATCTCTAAAAATCCTAGATGTCATACAATGGACCACCCATGGCATGTATCACCACACTACATGTTTTGTGTCATAATTTTTTTTTCAGATTCCTAGATTTGGTTTCCACATTCCTATTCCTTCAAATATTCTTCTATCCTATCATAGCCTTTCCATAAAATCTAGAATCAAGGCCCGATGAACCATTACATAGCCAAAAAATATTCATCCCTTTGATCTGGTTATAAAATGGATGTATATGTCATTCTTCATTGTGAGATGGTGAACACGAAATTGAGAATCTATATTGTCTAATCCAATATCACTACCACCTTCACAACTCTATTTTGTCATTTTGATCTCAAATATATGATATCAAATCATTTCAATGAGAGAGGAGTGTGAAATGATTTATTAATCAAGATATGTCAAACCATGGGTGAAATTAAAAATGCATATGATGAACTATGAAACGATGAAAATCACAAGAAAAATATATAGTAATAATCCTCAATTAATATTTCTTTCAATACCTATTCATTTTCAGTAGAACAAAAATAGACAAATAAAAAATTTAATCATAATGATTATTCTTTTAAATCCCTATTAAAATAAAATATCACACCAAATTCATAATAAAAAAATAAATCTATCCATCGATCGATTTTCATTTTTCGTGGAAAATAAAAAATTAAGAATGAAAAAAAATCCCTACCTATATTTTGATTGATCAATTTTGAAAAATCGGGTGGCATAGTGATCATTAGTGAAATCCATTGAATCAGATGCTTGTCTATCATCATTCCATGATCTGTTCACCATTCATCTGAGGGAAATTATCCAACGCTCTATACAATAGTTCCTCAATGGTTCCAAGGATATTTCGATACACATACATTTATAACATACCTTCTTATTTAAAGACACTCCAATTGCTTTGTCAACCAAAATAATTAATATAGTTTTTTTAATCATTTACACATCTGTGATGAATTCTCTATAAACTACCTACGTGGACCAAGTTTATGTCACACCTAGGGTAAATCCCACATTGTAAACTCAATGGTGACATTATATTATTGATTTGGGAATATGTTTAGATTTTATTCCTTTTTTTTGAAAAAAATTGTTCATATTCTATTTAATATATTAGATACATTTTAATCAATCATTCTAGAAACACAGGGCCATAGATTCTCATGCTTTCTAAGAACCTCATCTCCAAAATAATCTAGACAATATTCAAATATAATACTTAGAAAATCTATGATATTAAAACCACATCCATCATCAATAAAATTTTCAATTATTTTTAAATGATATAATAATATATTATAGACTAGTCATAGTTTCCATCATGATAGGGGAATAAATTACTAACTCTTATAGATGTTTGTGTTAATAGATCCACATTAAATATTATATTTATATTTTAGAAAATATTTAGAAACCAATAATTATGTATATTTATTATAATAAAATTTCTTATAAAATATAATTTATTTCAATGTAATGTCAAATTTTTCTCTAAACCAATTATTAATATATTTTAATTTTTTATAAAAATATTACCATATGATTATAAAAATACTAAATATGTCATTATTTATTATTGAAAGGTAATTAACTCATTCAGAATCCAAAACTTTATTTAAATATAGGATGGCATATGATAATGTAACATAGTGATAAATTTATCTAAATATTATTTATGAATTAAATTTGTTTTTCTAATGATAATAATTTATGATTATTTTATTCAAATAAAAAAATAGTTTATTTTGAAATTTATTAATGTATATAAGTGGAAGAAATTTCATGACTCGTCCCCTGGGGCCTATGTTGTGACTACCCCAACCCCACCTTCCATAGTCCTGGGGTTGGTGACTAGCACCAGAATGGAATTTCACTAAAATAGGAAACCATTGCCTTTGAACCTACAAAAATACAGACCAAGAACACAACAAGATCCAAACCACATAGTGAAACGGCAATAGTAAAAGACTGTACTGATAGTAATGGGGAGAAAATAAAATCCCAACTAAAATATACAACTAAAAAAATACCAGATCCTAATATCATCCAATAAGGATCCTACCTGAAGGGTAGGTACAACTCATTTATGTTGCCCTCTATGTCAACAAGTCACTTCCATGTACCACCTAGTCCTAGCTCTATAAAGTCTCAACCAAGCTGCTCATCTTCTGCACATGATAAAAAATGGTTTTGGTGAAGCCCATGCAAGGGTGAGTAAAACAATACCTAGTAGGGACCCCATGACCCCCAGATGTCTCTCATAATTCCACAAAGGAAAACCACAAAGTGTGATCTCATTCACAATTCACGAAGAAAAAAGATTCACCTAAAACTAGTTATACAACTCAGAGTTCAGGAATAAATATGATTAGTCTAAAGCTAAATAATTTTATTCCATTAATATGTTTCCACAACTGAACCATGAAAGAGTTGTTCCATTGTCAGTCCACATAGGGTCGTATGTCACTGATCTACGATGGGCCGCTCTAAGGCTAGTCCTCATTGGGTCACACACTACTGATCCACACTAGGTCTCTAGAATGCAGATCCACACAGGGTCTCTATGATGTTGATCCACACATGGTATCTATAGTATGATCCACACAGGGTTTATATGATTATGATCCTCATAGGGTCTCTATGAAGCGGATCAACATAGGGTCGCTATTCAATTGACAGCCAACCACAAGATTCACTGCACCCAGTGCACTTTAGTTCCTTACCATCTACTCCTAAAGATATCATTCATTCCTCAACTGCCACGAAGTTCCACAAAGGAGTAACCCAAAGGTCTGCCATCTCATAAGGGTCCCAACGCGACAGGCGGAGAGTCAATCAGACGCTCATTCTTTAAGTTATAAGTTTTTTAGTACTAAAGGACCAGTTGGATTCGGGTTTGATCAAACCAAACCATACCCCAACGTTCTCCAAAACTAAGGTGGGGTATTTAAAAACAACCGTCTCATTCCTAGGATTCATGCGCAGCAGAAAGATCATCAAACGAATGTCTGGCTTGTGATATATGACCTTTTAATCATATCTGGGACGAAAAGGGTCTTGGTCCGGTCCGACATAGTCATACCGACCCAATCTTCCTCCAACCCGGCCCGGCCCAAACCTTTTGGATCGGCCCATGTGGGATGGGCTGCAGTGGGCTAGGCCTGCTTGGCCATAGGCTTTCCCCCCCGGGCTACAGACCATCTCGGCCTGCCTCAGCTGAGCTCATCCCCTCGGGAAACCCAACCTGATGGCTGGCACGGTCCACCAGCTGGGCGACAGCCTCCCTTCCTGAATGGAAATTCCATTCGGGTTATTAAATCGGTAGCTCCACTTGGCACCACCATCCTGTCAGTGGGACCATTGGATCCCAGTTCCCCTCTGTCATTGTTCGATGTCGTGGCTCTTCTCCGTAGTCTGAGATGGTGCACCGCCTTCCTCCAATGTGGTCGGCCACCCCTACTGATGATTGTGGCACGATTCCATGACTTCCCGCCATGTCACGCGATGACACGCCACCTGCTGCCACCATGTCCAGCTGACGTCGGCTGACGTCATAACCGACAGAACATCCAAAGCCCACCGGGTGAGCTCTGGTGGTCTGTTTTCCATTCTGAATGCGCCTACAGGCCTCTCAAAATGATTCCATCACTACATGGCTTCCAAATTCAAGTTATTTTCGAGTTCAAACGTCTCCTATGAAGAATGAGACAAAAACCAAAGTGGTGAAGGGTCTGGACCTTGTTCGTTTGTCCCACGCCCTCCACGTTAGCATCATATCCAGCGGGTAATAATTAAATCATCAAATATAATCTAAAACCCATTCAATAATTTCTTGATTCATCATTCTTTCCAAGAATGTGGACAAGAAACAAATTCTCATTAATTTAAACATAAACAACCTTACCTCAGAATCATAGGAGGCGTCGTCGTTTTGGATGAAGAATCCACTGTTGATGAAGTCATCTGTTTTCTTCGATCCCGAATCAATTCCTCCAACATTTCTGTCCAAGCTTCTATTCATCATTGGTGGAATACACCTCGGTACTTCGTTAGAGGTTCCTCACATCCATGTCCAAATCCCAAGACTGAGCTACATTTAAATATAGGGGAATGAAGATTTACACATAATAAAAATTAATGAGGTTCATTAATGAGTTTAAGTTAATGAACATATTAACTCTCAACGGAGTTGTTACGAAACAGAAGAGTCAATACATTAAATGGATTGACAACCCAGTGGTCCTGCCACTACCACTAAATTGTTGGTAGGAAAAAATAACCTTTTATGTTATTTTATTATTCCTCAAAAATCCGTAAAACTATCTTTTTTACCCAACCTACATCGGTCGAATTTTAACCTCCCTTAAGCGAGTCTCAGTACATCATATTCAAAGGTTCCCTCTGATTTTTAATCTGAGAACTAGTTCAAAATATAGAAAACGCGGCTAGATTGTTTACTGAACGTACCATAAAAAAGTTAAAAATTCCATTCCAGGATACCAAGGCCTCAGAATCAAGCACCATCAATTTTTAAAGATTCATAATATTCCCAAATATTGAAAAAAAAATTATATGGAATTAATGGGTCATTGAATTCTCCCCACATTAGAGAATTTTATCCTCAATAGCTACAACAAAACTATGGGAACAAATAGGGGTATTGAGCATGTATTTGAGCCTCCTGCTACCATGTGCTCTACTGGGGGTTCCTGTGCTTCCAACGAACTCGCACTAGAAGAATCGACCACCCACAAATTACCTACTCCTATTGATCCTCTATCTCCACTTGAAACTCTGCAAACGTCACCCCATCATCGATTTTTATCTCACCCCGATCGAAAACTTGTGATGGATCATGCACATATATTTTCAAACGCGACACATGGAATAAATTATCAACCTGGAGCATATGTGGGGGAAGAGCTAGATTGTATGCCACCTCTTCTACTCTAATTAGGATCTAGAATGTTCTTATGATCCTTAGAGATAGCTTGTCACCCTGGACAAATCTTTGTAATCCTCTTCGGGGTGATGTAACACCCCGAGCTTCCACGATACGCTTCTCATTCAATAATGCAATAGCTTGCATTGTACGTAACTTCGAGTTCTAAAACATCGCGACTAATCAAAGTAGCCGTTATGAATAGTAATAACCACTTTTTAAAATTATAGAAATTTTATATTTCAAAATTGACTTCATTTTTGTATTCGTAATATCGAAATTATCCTAAGTTGAATTTTTTGTAACTTTCTGAGAACTTCTAATTCTTTTATGAATAGTGAAAAATACTTAAAACAACTTTTTTAATGAAAATAATTTATTGTGATAAATTATACTATTTAGTGGTTTTAAAGTATAATTAGAATATATTTTTACCATTTTATCCAATGGTGGTCATTAGAATTAATTTAACATTGAAATTGGAAATAAACAATTGCCAATCTTTTGATATAAATTGTTTCTTAAAAACACGATATTTGTTGTGACAGCGGGAATTAATTATAAAATTAACTAATTCAACTTATATTTTTGGAATTTTTTAAAATAGACATCATTTTTGAATTTGGAATATCCATTATAGCTTAGGGTGAAATTTTGGCTTTGTTCTGAAAAACTTCAATTTTTGATGAATAGTGAAACCACTAAGTGGTAGTTAAATAACTGATTTTTCATTTAAATGAAATATTACCACTTCTGTGATTTGATTTTCAAAAATCCGACATAAATGGTTGTCATTAAGAAGTAAAATGTGGTTCAATGAGATTAAAATAAATTTTTGGTGAATAGTAACTTTTAAGTTCTTAATCGCGATTAGAGGTAATTAGTGTAGTTTAAGGTAAAAATGATGTTTTAATAACATGAGATGAGCTTGACACTTGTCCTACTCCTATTGGATGAGTCATGGCCGACCAATAAAACCCATGGGTCAACTTGGGGACCCCATGGAGCCACTTTAGATGGAAAATGACATTAATATATATTTATTTAATGTTAAAATTAAATTGACACAAACATGAGTTGTTATACTAAAACAGTTTTTAAGTGGGGTTAAACAAGTCCAAATATTGACTATAAATATTCATTATAAATCTAAAAATATTTAATATATCATAGTATTTTTTATATAATTTTTAGACATTAAATAAATTAAATTATTTATGACATCATTATGATGCAGCGATGACATCATTATTTGACGATTTAAATAAAATGAGAAGATAATGAAAAATCCAAGGCTTACACTTGTCCAAAGCCTATTGGATGAGGATATATAGAACACTTATCACCTTAGCCACGAATTATATAAGTGTGGGACCTTTAGAATCCGAAAAGCATTGTATAATAATGTAACATTTCAATCTTTCCAAAAGAGCCCCTCCTCTCCACTTATCAAAGGCCCCCACCTCTCCCACCTTATTCACACCTTCAAGCCATTTGGCTCGGCCAACCTCTGCCCAAATACTCTCCCAACTTCCCCCTATTACTCCTAGAAGCCTCACTTTGGGCAGAACCCTTCTCAATGAAGCCTTTGGCTCAAGTCAAAAAGAGTTACCCGATTTTGAGGTAATGTCTTCTATAATGTTGTTTTGTTTTATTTTTCTTCTCCAACCCCCCTAAACTCTTTTTATTCATTTCTTTTGTAACAAAACCAGTATCCTAAATATACTAGGATGTTTTTATAAGAAGTATTAGAGCTACACTTACACACACCTACATCTAATGGTTAAAGAACATACGGTTTCTGTGGATGGCGAATTTCTGCCTCACGAAACGATGATTGTTCAACACTCATATAACACCTTCGAAGGTGGCCATTAAGATGTCACAATTTTTATATATGATATATAATATGTTTATGTTTTACTTATGCTTCTGTATTTCTCATTTATGGCATACTTTATGATTTCCATTATGGGTAAAACGCGATAATTTCATTTTAGGAAGTGCGGACTACCGCCCCCTCAAAGTGATGTGAATCGTTAATGCCATATGTGGGATGTATAAAGGATGGAGTAAATGATATTATATATGATATTATACTGGAACTATATTATACCTTTATATAATTATGATTTCATTACATTAAATACAAAATAGAAATGAAAGTAGCGTTCATGCGTACGTACGGCTTACCGTCTCCATGAACGGTGCATTTCATTTCTTACCTCTAAATGTTACGTAATATTATGAATGAATGTATATAATGGATATATATGATATATATGATATCTACATCATGAATATAATTCTGGATATAATGGATATTTCACCACATGAACAACTTGTAATTATAAGAAGGTTATTGTTGACACAAGTACCAAAGATCGACAAAACGACCGTTATTAACGTAAATAATTACATAACGTTCATAACATTGTAATAAGTGGTATAAAAAGGATAATGAAATTGAAAATGGTTCTTAATAAGGTAGATATTAACTCTAGTTTATTATTCAGGAGGTTAAAGAACGGTTGAGTCAAGTCAGACATGAGGTAAGGGAACTTCTTAACCCAACTTCCATTCTTTGGGTTAATCTCCTACTTTCCAATTATGTCATGATATTATTATGTATTATTTTGTATTTTTACTTTATTTATGTGTACCTATAGTGAATACACATAATAGATCTATTTTATTCTAAAAATGATCTTTTTAAGGACTTCATCTCAATCTCCTTTCATTGAGTCATATTTGGTTTTATACACAACTTTCTTTTATACGGTGTATAAACCCCTTTGACTTTTACGTTTATTCAAAAGGAATCTTTTTTATATGAAGCGTTTTACTAAACGACAAAAAGGGAATGTTTTTCTTTCCGTACTTATGCGGCGACAATGACTTCTCCGCCGCCGTAACCATTATTTGAGTTTCGGCTTCCTCTACAAGCCATCATTTTTTTTAAATAAAAAATAAATACAAAGTTTTAACTTTATTTTATTTTGGTATTGAAAATGGTTTTGAAAGTGTTTTTATTATATCAATGTGTTGTATTGATATCTTGTGATTGAAATGTGGAAATGTTATGTTTCCTTTATGCATGTTTTATGTGATACGATTATGTTATGGTTTATGATATGTTTAAACCTATTCATATGAGGAATGTATTGGACATAATAAGTGACAGGTGGAGCCCGCTATAGCTCCTCGATGCATCGGTAGGTCTCATGAGACAACTAGATGTGGAATTGGCTGAGGCCCTTTCCCAATTTGATTTATGGTTTTGGCCGAGGCCTTAATCATTTTAGATGTCTTGGCCGAGGCCTTGACAAAATGTTTCAGAATGTCTGGCATTATACATTCCCTCATTATGAAAGTGGTTATTGATATTTCATGTGATTATTCGACCAGTAGAATATCCATGTGAAGAAGTGAATGGCATTATCTCATTTTACTTTTTCCATATTATGTTGATGTTCAAGTTTAAAAGGATTTTGTTTTAGTTATACATTGCCTTAAATGTTAATGTTTATTTATGAAAGCTTCCGCTATATTGTTAACCTTACTGAGCATCCGAGCTCACCCCTTTCAATGTTTTAATATTTTCCAGGATGTGAAAAAGTAATTTATGAATGACCTGCAGGGATTGTTAGAAGAGGATATGAGAGTGGACTATGGAGACTTTGTTATTGTAGTTTTTCACTTTATGATGTAATGTAACGTTTACGAATGTATCTAGTGTTCCCAAGGCTACTAAACTAATCGGTCTTTCGAGACTTGATCTTTTGTGATCATGACAATGTTATGAAGTAATGCACCCACTCTGGGTAGCTGGGGTCGGGGCGTTACAGTTGGTATCAGAGGAAGTTTATTACAAACCTTGGAAACTAGATTTAGATAAACTCTGATTAGAGCACGTAGACCTGAGATGAACTTTGAGGATTATTATAGAAGAACTTCGTAGAATTTTGGTATTGTAGAGATTTTGTGAGTTTTCCGAGCAATACATCCCTTTCTGGATACGAGCAGGTAGAGGTGGCTCTGGCACAGATGTTCCTAGGGATAAAACCCAAAAACACCGCTTTGAGCTAGACTCGAACGGGAACTGGTGCACGACAACGGGCCTTGCTGCACTCTTGGTTACGACACTCCCGGGGTATATTCTTAGGATAACTCTCATTTTCTTTACAAATCATTATGAAGGGTTTATGAGTATATACTTCCTCAAAGAAAACATTTTTATGATTATGGATTATATCCATAAATAGTTCAATTTATGTTAAGGGTTTTATAAGTATGGGATTATGTATTTTGATTCATAAACTGATCTAGTTTATGCCATTGTTTAGAAATGGTGCCTAGTGGAAGAAATGGAAACCGTATCAATGCACGCACTCCATGTAGGTATTTCCCTCCTGCTCAAGATAATTATAGTGGGGTTGGTGATGCAACTGGTGCTGATCAGCTAATCACCATACTGGGACAACTTACTCAGGTTATGAATAATAACCTTACCCGTATGGAGCACCCTGATCCACAGCGTGGAGGATCAATTTTAGATCGATTCATGAGGCAAAAACCACCAACGTTCAATGGGAGTACAAATCCCTTAGTATCCGAGCAATGGATAAATTCCCTAGAGAAAATATTTCAGGCTTTGGGGAGCAGTGAAAGGGAAAAAGTTATCATGGCAGTTTACCGCCTCACTGGAGATGCTTATCAATGGTGGTCATTGATTCAAAACATGAAGGAAGATGATGAAGTATCAAATATGGAATGGAGGGAGTTCAAAGATCTGTTTTTATAAAAATACTTTCCTCGCGACCATCGAGCAGATATGGAAAGGCAATTTCTGAGTTTGAGGCAGAAGGAGGATGGGAATGTCGAAAAGTATGAGGCTAACTTTACAAGGTTTGCGAGGCATGCTGCCGATTATATACGTAACCCAAGGAGTAAGATTGATCGTTTCTTTGATGGGTTAAAACCATTTCTTCGTCGAGCATTAGTATCACAATCCTTCTCATCATACGAAGATATTGTCTCGTGTGCTATCAAGACAGAAAAGGAATTTTCTAAGTCTTATGACAACAAAGTAAAGAAAGGGAAGAAGAGAATGGGGGAACAAGAGACAGATAAAGGTAAAAAGGGAAAGAAGGATTTTCCATTATGTGATAATTGTGGGAAGAATCACCCTGGTACGTGCCTAAAAGGAATGGGAGTTTGTTATAAATGTGGAGAAAAGGGTCACCAGGCTCGTGATTGCAAGGGAAAGAAAGAGGCTGTCAAAGTTGAATGCTACAATTGTAGGGAAATGGGGCATTATGCAAATTAATGTCCTAAGAGTCAAGGAAACTTACCTCAGAAAAGGCCAAGGGATCAAGGCCAATCTTATGATGTGACTACAGTTGAAGCGGAATAATTAATGTATTGGTGCTTTTGGACTCAAGGATTATATTCTGGTTATAAGAATAATGTGATATATATAAAGATTGTACTACAGTACTTTTTTATTAAGGTAATATGATTAAGGTAATCATATTTTTAGTATGTGACAATAAGAGAAACTTTACTTTTTTTGGGGAATCTGATAAATTGATTTTGGAATTTAGAGACCTTTTAGAGAAAGTCTGGACAGAGGTATTTTGGATAACTATTAAGGTTGGAATGGATTATGTTGAACCATGGATATTATTGTTTAAGGTTAAAGAATTTATGAAGATTATTTTTGGAATATTATGATACTATAGTTTTAGGAAAAGGACATCCTGCAGGGTGGGGCATAACCCGTCGCGTCGGACAAAGCTGCAGGAATCGAACCCACAATCATAGTGCGACAGGCCTTTATTTCCTACCACTAGCCTACATGAAGTCCCCAGTTATTACAAAATAATTTTACTAATCTAAATGGTATGTGTTAACATTTGGAACCTTATAAAATTAGGATAAATATAATATTTTTGAGTTCGATTATCTTTTTGAGTGAAAGATGAGTTGAAGGTTGAAACTCTAATTGTCAAACATAAATATATATATACCTATCTCTTATTCAAAGAATAAATTAATTCTTAAACTTTAGTAAAGGGATATTAAAAAAAATGTGTTATCCTAATACCTTATGTCTTGTTGAACTGATGATATTTTAAATCAACATAGATTGAAGGCTTTGAGGCCCTCAATTTGACAGTTTATTGTGATTGATGACCTCAATCACTCCCTACAAATATTTATGTTTTTCCTCCAATTATATGTCTCTAATTGCCACCAATGTTCTCCTAATCGAGATTATAATTGGGTGGTGACTTTTTCATTTCCCGTTCCCTCTTATTAAGGCTAAATTTTATTAATCTTATTTCTGATGTGGGTTTTCCTCAAAGGTATTTTCTCTTTTCAACCTTTTATTTTCAAAAAAAAATTTCAAATTGCGAGGATGCAATTTATTGAAGGAGGGGAGAATGTAACACCCCAAGCTTCCACGATACGCTTCTCATTCAATAATGCAATAGCTTGCATTGTACGCAACTTCGAGTTCTAAAACACCGTGACTAATCAAAGTAGCCGTTATGAATAGTAATAACCACTTTTTAAAATTATAGAAATTTTATATTTCAAAATGGACTTCATTTTTGTATTCGTAATATCGAAATTATCCTAAGTTGAATTTTTTGTAACTTTCTGAGAACTTCCAATTCTTTTATGAATAGTGAAAAATACTTAAAACAACTTTTTTAATCAAAATAATTTATTGTGATAAATTATACTATTTAGTGATTTTAAAGTATAATTAGAATATATTTTTACCATTTTATCCAATTGTGGTCATTAGAATTAATTTAACATTGAAATTGGACATAAACAATTGCCAATCTTTTGATATAAATTGTTTCTTAAAAACACGCTATTTGTTGTGACAGCGAGAATTAATTATAAAATTAACTAATGCAACTTATATGTTTGGAATTTTTCAAAATAGACATCATTTTTGAATTTGGAATATCAATTATAGCTTAGGGTGAAATTTTGGCTTTGTTCTGAAAAACTTCAATTTTTGATGAATAGTGAAACCACTAAGTGGTAGTTAAATAACTGATTTTTCATTTAAATGAAATATTACCACTTCTGTGATTTGATTTTCAAAAATCCGACATACATGGTTGTCATTAAGAAGTAAAATGTGGTTCAATGAGATTAAAATAAATTTTTGGTGAATAGTAACTTTTAAGTTCTTAATCGCGATTAGAGGTAATTAGTGTAGTTTAAAGTAAAAATGATGTTTTAATAATATGAGATGAGCTTGACACTTGTTCTACTCCTATTGGATGATTCATGTCCGACCGAGACAACCCATGGGTCAACTTGGGGACCCCATGGAGCCACTTTAGATGGAAAATGACATTAATATATATTTATTTAATGTTAAAATTAAATTGACACAAACATGAGTTGTTTTACTAAAACAGTTTTTAAGTAGGGTTACACAAGTCCAAATTTTGACTATAAATATTAATTAGAAATATAAAAAGATTTCCTATATCATAGTATTTTTTATATAATTTTTAGACATTAAATAAATTAAATTATTTATGACATCATTATGATGCAGCGATGACATCATTATTTAACGATTTAAATAAAATGAGAAGATAATGCAACATCCAAGGCTTACACTTGTCCAAAGCCTATTGGATGAGGAGATTTCGAACACTTATCACCTTATACACGAATTATATAAGTGTGGGACCTTTATAATCCGAAAAGCATTGTATAATAATGTAACATTTCAATCTTTCCAAAAGAGCCCCTCCTCTCCACTTATAAAAGGCCCCCACCTCTCCCACCTTATTCACACCTTCAAGCCATTTGGATCGGCCAACCTCTGCCCAGATACTCTCCCAACTTCCCCCTATTACTCCTAGAAGCCTCACTTTGGGCAGAACCCTTCTCAAGGAAGCCTTTGGCTCAAGTCAAAAAGAGTTACCCGATTTTGAGGTAATGTCTTCTATAATGTTGTTTTGTTTTATTTTTCTTCTCCAACCCCCCTAAACTCTTTTTATTCATTTATTTTGTAACAAAACCAGTATCCTCAATATACTAGGATGTTTTTATAAGAATTATTCGAGCTACACTTACACACACCTACATCTAATGGTTAAAGAACATACGGTTTTTGTGGATGACGAATTTCTGCCTCACGAAACGATGATTGTTCAACACTCATATAACACCTTCGAAGGTGGCCATTAAGATGTCACTATTTTTATATATGATATATAATATGTTTATGTTTTACTTATGCTTCTGTATTTCTCATTTACGGCATACTTTATGATTTCCATTATGGGTAAAACGCGATAATTTCATTTTAGGAAGTGCGGACTACCGCCCCCTCAAAGTGATGTGAATCGTTAATGCCATATGTGGGATGTATAAAGGATGGAGTAAATGATATTATATATGATATTATACTGGAACTATATTATACCTTTATATAATTATTATTTCATTACATTAAATACGAAATCGAAATGAAAGTAGCGTTCTTGCGTACGTACGGCTTACCGTCTCCATGAACGGTGCATTTCATTTCTTACCCCTAAATGTTACGTAATATTATGAATGAATGTATATACTGGATATATATGATATATATGATATCTACATCATGAATATAATTCTGGATATAATGGATATTTCACCACATGAACAACTTGTAATTATAAGAAGGTTATTGTTGACACAAGTACCAAAGATCGACAAAACGACCGTTATTAACTTAAATAATTACATAACGTTCATAACATTGTAATAAGTGATATAAAAAGGATAATGAAATTGAAAATGGTTCTTAATAAGGTAGATATTAACTCTAGTTTATTATTCAGGAGGTTAAAGAACGGTTGAGTCAAGTCAGACATGAGGTAAGGGAACTTCTTAACCCAACTTCCATTCTTTGGGTTAATCTCCTACTTTCCAATTATGTCATGATATTATTATGTATTATTTTGTATTTTTACTTTCTTTATGTGTACCTATAGTGAATACACATAATAGATCTATTTTATTTTAAAAATGATCTTTTTAAGGACTTCATCTCAATCTCCTTTCATTGAGTCATATTTGGTTTTATACACAACTTTCTTTTATACGGTGTATAAACCCCTTTGACTTTTACGTTTATTCAAAAGGAATATTTTATATATGAAGCGTTTTACTAAATGACAAAAAGGGAATGTTTTTCTTTCCATACTTATGCGGCGACAACGACTTCTCCGCCGCCGTGACCATTATTTGAGTTTCGGCTTCCTCTACAAGCCATCATTTTTTTTAAATAAAAAATAAATACAAAGTTTTAACTTTATTTTATTTTGGTATTGAAAATGGTTTTGAAAGCGTTTTTATTATATCAATGTGTTTTATTGATATCATGTGATTGAAATGTGGAAATTTTATGTTTCCTTTATGCATGTTTTATGTGATACGATTATGTTATGGTTTATGATATGTTTAAACCTATTCATATGAGGAATGTATTGGACTTAATAAGTGATGGGTGGAGCCCGCTATAGCTCCTCGATGCATCAGTAGGTCTCATGAGACAAATAGACGTGGAATTGGCCGAGGCCCTTTCCCAATTTGATTTATGGTTTTGGCTGAGGCCTTAATCATTTTAGACGTCTTGGCCGAGGCCTTGAAAAAATGTTTCAGAATGTCTGGAATTATACATTCCCTCATTATGAAAGTGGTTATTGATATTTCATGTGATTATTCGACCAGTAGAATATCCATGTGAAGAAGTGAATGGAATTATCTCATTTTACTTTTGCCATATTATTTTGATGTTCAAGTTTAAAAGACTTTTGTTTTAGTTATACATTGCCTTAAATGTTAATGTTTATTTATGAAAGCTTCCGCTATATTGTTAACCTTACTGAGCATCCGAGCTCACCCCTTTAAATGTTTTAATATTTTCCAGGATGTGAAGAAGTATTTTATGAATGACCTACAGGGATTGTCAGAAGAGGATATGAGAGTGGACTATGGAGACTTTGTTATTGTAGTTTTTCAGTTTATGATGTAATGTAACGTTTACGAATGTATCTAGTGTTCCCAAGGCTACTAAACTAATCAGTCTTTCGAGACTTGATATATTGTGATCATGCCAATGTTACAAAGTAATGAACCCACTCTGGGTAGCTGGGGTCAGGGCGTTACAGGTGAGACCCATATGAAGACATGGTTTCCCTCTACAAACTCCAAGGGTCTTCGTCTCCTATTAGCATAAGACTTCTGTAGGCATTGTGTAGTATTCATCTTCTCCAGGATGAATTGCACCTAATATGCGGTAGCCTATACCAATACTGGACCCATAAGTGTAAACACTCTTGGGTCTCTCTAGCATAGTGGTGACCTGCAAGGTTGCCCATATAGGGCCTCAAATGGAGCCATGCCGATGGTGGAGGGATAACTGTTATTGTACGTTAACTCCCCCAATGGTAGGTGGTCCTCCCAACTATGGCCAAAATCTAGGACACAATCACATATCATGTCCTCGAGTTTCTAAATGGTATGCTTCATCTGACCATCTTTCAGAGGATAGAAGGCGATTCTCAAACATAGCAGAGTCCTGAACACCTCCTATAATACCTTCCACAAGAGGGATGTAAAATAAGCTTCACGATCTTAAACGATCATTGATGGAACCATGTTATTTCATAAAATCTTTTTTATGTAGAGACATCCCATTCTCTCTACTGATCCCTACTCTCAGATGGGTTGGAAGTGGGCCGACATGATGAGTTGGCCCGCGATCACCTAGATAGAATCAGGTCCCTTGGATGTACATGGGATCCCTGTCACGAAGTCCAGATTCTATCCCACTTCCACTCAGGTACCTCAAGTGGATGAGCTAGGCTTATTGGTACCTGATGCTTGGCCTTCACTAGATGACAAATTAGGCATCACGATATGACTCTTCCACTGATTTATTCATCCCTGGGCACCAGTACTAATTCCAGAGGTCTTGGAATATCTTCTACACGCCCAAATGTACTGCCAAAGGGGATACATGTAAATCCCACAATACCACATTTCATAGCTTCATTGGTACCATGGTGATCCCTCTGAAGAGGATGACATTCTCCCCATCTTTAGAAAATCCATTGAGAGCCTATCTTGAGGATATCTGAGCATGTTGGGCCTCGCAGTCTATGTCCCCAAGTTTTTCCTCACTAACTCACTAAAGGAGTGGGAGAGTAACTGTCATGTACATGAGATAAGCTACTCCATCACTATCTACAAAGGATAACTGCAACGTAACTACCTTCTTTTTCACCTCACTCAGAAACTATAGACCAGACCTATTACTAAGTGAGTCAGACACCACATTCCCTTTCCCAACAGTGTAAACTATCTCATAGTCTTAATCCTAGAGTAACTCTTTCCATCGGCACTATCTCAGGTTAAAGTCCTTCTATGATGAGATATACTTGTGACTCTTGTGATCAGATTAGACTGAAAATATTCACCCATAATGTAGTTCCACCACATCTCCAGTGCAAAGACCACTGCTACTAACTCCAAGTCATGGGTAGCATAGTTATGCTCATGTTGTCTCAACTTCCATGAGTCGTAGGCAATAATTGATCATTCATGCATCCAGACACAACCTAGTTTAGTCCCTGATGTTTCGTAGAAGACTACATACCCAGCACCCTCCTCTAGAAGCCTAAATATAGTGGAACTCGTTAGTCTCTACCTTATATCCTGAGAACTCTACTGGCATCTCTCCGACCATACGAAGGGATGTCCCTTTTTTTTCAAAGTTGAAAAGGGTATCACAACTCTGGAAAAGTAGGGTAAGAATATCCTGTAGTACCCAGCCAATCGAAGGAAACTCTACACCTTGTTCACACTATTGGGTGGTTCCAAAGAAATCACTGCCTCTATCTTCGCTGGATCTGCTGCTTCTCCATTTTTCCGAGATAACGTTCCCCAGGAAGTGGACTTCTCATATCCAAAACTATCACTTCGAGAGTTTACCATAAATTTGGTGCTCTCAGTGTGTATCCATAACCATCTGTAGGTGTGTGGAGTTCTCCTCATCTGACGCCATGTTTATGAAGATGTATTCAATGAAGACTACCCCTAAGTGATCGAGGTAAGTCTAGAAGATCCAGTTCATGAGATCCATGAAAACTGCCAGTTCATTGGTCACACTGAAGGGAATTACTAAGAACTCATGATGGTCAAACTGACATCTAATGTCCATCTTTAGTATTTCCTCATCCCATACCCCAAGCCTATAATAGTCTTGTATGAGGTCTATCTTCAAAAACCACCATGCTCCCTTCATCTAGTCGAAGAGATCATCGATCCTCGGTAGAGGATTCTTGTTCTTCACAGTCACCAGGTTTAGGCGACGATAGTCCACACAAATCCTCAGACTGCCATCTGCCTTCTTGGAGAACAAAATTGGGGATGCCCATTGAGAAACACTGGGCCTTATGAACCCCTTCCTCTACAGGTCCTCCAACTTTACCCGCAAGTCTCGAAACTCTACGGGAGCCATCCGATTTGCTGGTGTAGATATTGGTGTCATCTCAGGGTACACGTTAAGGTTGAAGTATACATATCTTGGAGAAGGTAGTCCCGGAACATCATTTGGAAAGTCATTACCATACTAGTCCACCACTACATGATAACTCGGACTCCTCGCATCAACTGCTCTATGGGTATGTCTATCCAACTGATGAGAGATTGGCTACAACCGCCTCTGAGTAAGTCCATCCTGTGCTGCAAAGGATCCTTCTCACCTGTGAAGGAAAACCTAGTCCCATTATCAAAGACACTGTCATGACCCGTCCCAGTGGGGCCCGAGCCGTAACTCCCCAAGCCCGCCTCCAATAGGCCAGGGGCTGGTGACTAGCACCGAGTAGGCATGCTACTAACATGGGAGGCATTGCCTATAAACCTGTACACACACACACACATCTCCAAGCCCACAAAGCTGAAAAGTAAAAACTACTAAAGATGGAAAAATCATGCATACACTAAAAACCCAACCAACAGAGTACGACAGGGAAGTAAAGTACAGTCAATTAAAACCTTGGCCCAAAAGTACAAGCTCACCAAAAGAAAGTCTGCAACAAGTCCAACCTGTAGAGAAAGGTACTGGGACTGCAACCTGTCGCTGAAGGAACACACCTCGGCCTGTCTGATCTCACTGAGCATCATCCGGTCTTGGTCTACCTATAATCCTGTCAAAGGCTTGCTCGTCTGCACAAGACACGACACGTGCGGGAAAAGCCCGTGCATGGGTGAGTATAACAATACCCAGTAGGACACCCCGAAAACAACAAATAGAATACAACAGAGGAAAAATACCACAAACAAAGGTACAGTCATCTCTACACAATATATGTCTATGAAACATATAACAAGAATATCTAGATATACTCATACACAAACGAACTTTGCGATACCGCCACTAGGATCCAGCTCGAAGATTCCACTAAGCATACCATCGGGAGAACACACTCCTAGGTCTGGAGAGAGAGAGACATGAAGTAATCGTTCCAGGAGGACACACTCCACAAGTACCTTGGGAACATGATGCTCAGATGAGGATCACAGCCAAGTCATGGGGTGATTTTGAAAACTCAGTATGAGCTAATCCGCTAGGCAGAGGATTGGCGCCCGGGTAAGGTAGGTCACGTCGATACCAAGAACTCTACCTAGGGTATCAGGAATGAATAGAGGATCTGGCTCTAAGTCTCGCAGTGGGGATTCCAACAACTCTATTGATGGAGTTCTGCTAAAGGGATCATAATCCTATGTAAAGGAAGTGATACCAGAACCTTCTGGAAAAAAGACCAAGGGTATGAACCCTAAGAAGTCCAGTCCAAGTCACAGAAGACAAGTGGATCAAGTCATGAAGAAAAGGTTACACGACGTGTAGTATGGTTACACGCCATGTTCCTTGACCCCGGGTACTGCCCGTGTAAATGGCATGTGTCCTTCGTTCAAGCCGTGCAAAACCAAACTACATGGCATGTAGTAAAGTACACGCCGTGTTCCTTGACCCCGGGTACTGCCCGTGTAAACGGCCCGTGTCCTTCGACTTGTCGGATAGAAAGAAACTACACGGCGTGTAGAAGAAATCACAAGACCTGTTCAAGCACCTGGGCTTGCTCCGTATACGCTGTCCATGTGCCCGTACATGGTCTCTGCCCGTGTCCGTGTCGCCTGCCCGTGTACCAGTACACGGGGTATCCCGTGTATCTGGCTGGGTCTGGCCAGGGAGGGGTATACACAGCGTGTCCCTGGCTGTGTACCCTTCCCATGCTTGTGTACTCTCGGAGTACACGCTGGGTAACCCTACCGACGAACACACGTCGTGTAGCCCATACTACACGGCGTGTAGTCGGGATTTTTCCAGAAACATTGTCTTCTTCCTCGTGCTTCGGCCGATCCTTCGGATCTTCTTTTTCTCATCTGTTCATACCGATACTCCAGGGTTTGGTTTGCCTTTTCATACGAACACCGAAACAAGTGTTTTCGGTATTCCAATTGGATCATAAACCTCAAACGATCCATCCAAAGAAAAATTCCCAAAACCCGAATCTCCCAAACCGCTCCGAATTGCTTTCTGAAACCATCATCGCACCTATGTGGCATTTCTTCAGGGTTGGATCTTGAATCTTGGATCGTTGCGCCAACAAACGAATGTGCAATGATCGATTTCCTCCAAGAACGCGTAGAACGCAATGAAGAACATGAGGGAGAAAAGAAACAAGAATTAAACAATGGGGGCGAACCTCGATCATTGTTCGTGAAGATCTGGGTTCGTCACCATTAGATCAAAACCAAAACAATCAATAGATTATAACTCTAAAGTATTTGATCTCCCGATAAAACTCCAAATCGCACCCACCCGCAAAACAATCGATCCGCGGGCTAATCTATTTGTGGATTAGTCTGTGTTCGTCGTAGAAATCAAAAATGGGGGAAGGAGAAATCAATAACATTTATCCTACCTGGATTCGCTGCGTTTGTTGGCGAAGATTTGCTCGCCGCGTCGTCATCGCCACTTTGGGAGGTTTTATTCAGAGCATCCAGAGCCGCCAAGGGTTTCAAGGTTTGAGGTTTGTAACCCTGGACCCCCTGCGCAGGCCTTTATTTAAAAAGAAAAAAAGATACAAGATTTAAAAGATCTCGCCGCAGAAACAAGATTTAAACAAAATATTTTAATTAAATATTTTATTACTGTTGTGTCCAAAAAACAGATTTCACCACCGACCTGCGCCAGCCGATGTTAGGTCTCGCCTTAGGTAAAATCTCTATTCTGAACGCAACGGTGCCCTCAGATTTCTGATCCGACAACTTTTTCGGGAGTTATTCCACTTTTTTAGGAAAACTGCACGTGCGCATAATTTAATTATTAAATTAAATTCAAACATTTGTTCCGGGCTCACTGGGCCTCGGAACTGCACGCCGTCTCAGAGCTTGGTCTCGAAATAATTCCCATATAATATTAAAATAATACATGGAAAAAAATCCAGGACATTACATCACACCCACCTTAGGGATTTTACGTCCCCGAAAAGCCAAAACAAGGGATACTCAACAAGGTGTGGGTACTGCATGTGAATCTGAGCCTCCCGCTCCCACGTACTCTCCTGGAGATTCCTGTCCTGCCACCAGACACGCACCAAGGGAATATCTCATCCACGAAGGGTCTTCTCCTACCAATCCTCAATCTCCAATGGGTACTCAGCAAAGGTATCTCCATCATCGATGTCCAGCTCGCCCTAGTCGATGACGTGCGATGGATCATGCACATACCTCTGTAGCTGCAACACATGGAAGACGTTGTGTACCCGGTCCATCTGAGGAGGTAGAGCCAAGAAATACGCCACCTTTCCAACTCTACTCAGGATCTGAAAAGGGCCAACGAACCTCAGAGATAGCTTTCCACCTCGGCCAAATCTCTACAATCCCCGTCGAGGTGAGACCCGAAGGAACACATGGTCTCCTTCCTCGAACTCCAAGGGCCTCCGTCTCTGGTCGGAATAAGACTTCTGCCGACTCTGTGCAGTCTTCATCCGCTCCTGGATGACCTTCACCTTCTCTGTAGTAGCTCTAACCATCTCTTGGCCCATGAGTGCTGCCTCTCCCAGGTCAGTCCAGCAAAGTGGCGACCTGCAAGGTCACCCGTATAGAGCCTAGAATGGTTCCATACCAATAGTGGAATGATAACTGTTTTTATAAGCAAATTCCACCAGTGGTAGGTGATCCTCCCAGCTAAGACCGAAGTCAAGTATGCAAGCTCGTAGCATATTCTCCAGGACCTGGATGGTCCGCTCTGTCTGACCATCAGTCTGGGGATGAAACGTTGTGCTCAAGCATAATTGGGTCCCAAAAGCTTCATGCAATCCCTTCCACAACCGAGATGTGAAACGAGCATCATGATCTAAGACGATCGTGGATGGTACTCCATGAAGTCGAACTATCTCCTGCACGTAGAGGCATCTCAATCTCTCTACTGAACTTTGCTCCCGTATGGCTAGGAAGTGGGCCGACTTGGTGAGTTGATCAACGATCACCTATATGGAATCGTGTCCCCTGGATGTACGTGGTAAACCCGTCACAAAGTCCGTGGATATTTTGTCCCACTTCCACTCTGGCACCTCAGGGTGCTGAGCCAAACCTGCTGGAACCTAGTGCTCAGCCTTTACTTGCTAACAAATAAGGAACTGAGAAACAAACTCTGCCACATTATTCTTCATTCCTGGCCACCAGAACTGACGTTAGAGGTCCTGATACATCTTTTCCATGCCTGGATGTACTTCCAAAGGGGATGTATGAAACTCCATCAGAACCTCCTCTCGTAACGTCACTGGTACTACCGTGCACCCTCTAAAAAGGACAACGTGCTCCCCACCTTCTAAATATACATCAGCAGCATCACTTGTGGATATCTGAGCACGTAGAGTCTCACAGCTAGAATCCTCACGTTGTGATTCCCTAACTCGCTGTAAGAGTGGAGGGGTAACAACCATCGACTGAAGGTAAGCTCCCACATCTCCATCTATGAAGGACAACTGTAAAGAGGCCAACTACCTTGTCGCCTTATCCATCAACTGTGAACTGGATTTCCTACTGAGAGCATCTACCACCACGTTACCCTTCCCAAGAGTATAAACGATCTCAAAGTTGTAGTCCTGGAGGAACTCAAGCCATCTCCTCTGTCTCAAATTCAGATCCTTTTGAGAAAAGATATATCTGAGACTCTTGTGATCAGATTAGACGGTAAACCTCTCACCCATCAGGTAGTGCCGCCATATCTTCAATGCGAAGACTACCGCTGCCAACTCAAGATCATGGGTCGCGTAGTTCTGCTCGTGTGGTCTCAACTGACGCGAGCCATAGGCAATCACCTCTTGCCTCTACATCAGGACATAACCAAGCCTGGTTCCTGATGCGTCACAGAACACTACATACTCGACACCCTTCTCCGGTAATCTCAAGATCGGGGCGCTCGTCAGACTCTGTCTCAACTGTTGGAAAGCATGCTGGCATCTCTCGGTCCATACGAAAGGCTATCCCTTTCAGGTCAAATCTGTCATGGGTGCTGCAATCCTGGAGAAATCATGGATGAATCTCCAATAGTAGCCTGACAACCCAAGGAAACTCCGCACCTCCGTCACGCTCTGGGGTGGCTCTCATTCTAGCACTGCCTCCACCTTTGCAGGGTCCACTGCTACACCATCTGATGAGATAAAGTGCCCCAGAAAGTGGACCTCCTATAACCAGAACTGACACTTTGAGAGTTTCCCATACAACTGGTGCTCTCGGAGTGTGTCCAGAACCATCCTTAGGTGTCTCGCGTGCTCCTCCTCGGACGCAGAGTACACAAGGATATCATTGATGAAGACCACCACAAACCGGTCTAGATAGGGATGAAAGATCTGGTTCATGAGTCCCATGAAAACTGTCGGGGCGTTCGTCACACCGAAGGGAATCAACAAGTACTCATAGTGACCGTAGCGACATCTGAAATCCATCTTCAGTATATCCTCCTCTAGTACTCACAACGGGTGATAGCCTGATCGTAAATCAACCTTCGAGAACCATCGTGCCCCTCTCAACTGGTCGAAGAGGTCATCGATCCTTGGAAGTGGATACCGGTTCTTCACGGTCACCTGATTTAAGCATCGGTAATCCACACACATCCTCAAGCTCCCGTCCACCTTCTTGGCAAACAGCACTGGGGCCGCCCAGGGTGAAACGCTGGGTCTCACAAAGCCCTTCTTATGCAAGTCGTCCAACTGCATCCTCAGCTCACGAAGCTCTAAGGGAGCCATCCGATAAGCTGATGATGATATCGGGGTCATTCCAGGTTGCAACTCAATGCAGAAATCTATCTCCCGACGGGGAGGTAGCTCGGGGACATCCTCCGGAAAGATGTCCTCGTACTCAGCCACCACTGCTGGAAACTGGAAACTCGTAACATCAGTCATGCGAAGGGCTAGGCTAGCCAACTGATGTGAAATCGGTTGTGCCCCCCTACGAATGAGTCCATCCTGCGCTACCTGGGTCTCTCTTTCACCAACAAAATAGAACCTCATCCCATCACTGCGGACACACCGCACCCTTCGCCTAAAACAATCAATCTGGGCATGAACTATGGATAGCCAATCCATACCAAGAATGACATCGTAAGGGCTCGACTCTACCACCAAGAGGTTCCAACCAAAACTCTCACCTCCAAGGGTCAGGTCACACTGCCTGCAAAGGTGCGTGATCTCTGAATATTCCCCAGTCGGTGTTTCTAAGCGTAAGGGTCGAGTCAACGGCTCAACTAGAATCTCGAGGTCTCGAACAAGATAAGCAGTCAGAAAGGAATGACTAGCACCTGTGCCTATCAATACGGAAGCCAAAGTAGAAAAGAGACAGATAGTATCTCTAATCATTCTGGGAGTACCTGGGTCATAAGCCTCTGCCGCCTGCAGCTGCCCCTACCTCTGTCCACCAGCTCCCTGAGCCTGGGGCGAACCTCCTGGGGGTGGTGGTGGTAAAGGGTCAAAACACCGACCACCTCCAGATGCTCTCCCAACTCCTCTTCCACGTCCACCGACTCACGGATCTACCTTTTCCACATGTTGCCTCTGCCTCAGTGATCCATCCACTGCTCCCGTGTCAGTAGTATGGCGGGTCGGACAATCTCGAGCGAGATATCCCCTGCTGTCACATGAGTAACATCACCTCTCTCGAGGCTGGCTGGATGTGCCCTGTGAACCCTGCACGGCCGATCCCCTGTCCTAGGATCTCCTCTGGAAACATCTCCCATGCCTGGGTCCCTGACGTCGTCTCCCTGCCGCTAAGGTCTCTGCTCCAGATCGCCCACTACTGACAACTGTCGGATGTCCCTACTCCGCCAGGAAGCTCTCGACCACCAAAGCCCGCTCGAGCACCCCAACATAAGTAGGAATGCTCATAGGGATGATGCCAGCTCAGATATCTCTACGCAAGCCCCGTTCAAAAGTCCAAGCTCTGAAGTACTGATCTCTGACCATATCCATCGAGTACCGCGAGAGGTCGGTAAACCTCGATGAATAGTCGGCCACCGACATGGTTCCCTACTGGAGGTGAAGAAGCTCATGTATACGTACTGCTCTCAGGGTAACCGGTGAAAACTCCTCTCTGAAGAGATGCTCAAACTCCAACCATGCAAGAGTCGCCTCGTCGTGATTCTGGATGACCAAACTCCACCATCGCCCTGCCGAGCCCTGCAGAAGGCTCGTTGCCATGATCACCATCTGGTCTGCTGGTGTCCTGACCAAATGGAAGACTCTGGCCACTGCCTCAAGCCAGTCCTCTGCTACCTGAGGGTCAGGCTCACCTCGAAACCTGAGGGGTCTCTGTATCTAAAACTCGTGGAGTGCACTCAGCCTGCGCTCCTCCTCCACTGGTACAGCGGGCGCTAAACACTGCCCCACAGGTGGTGGAATAATTGGCACGCCACCTGGTGGTAGAACTGGGGGATCTGGTCCCTGTATCGAAGCTTCATCACTGAGGGGGTCATCCTCGTGATCGAGCTACTGGATCCTAGCGGGTGCGCGTCGTGGAGGAATCCTGTTTAAGAAACAAGATGTATCACAGTCAGTGAGTATATCTGGAGAGCTGACTTAAGAATGACATGGAAACCACAACCCATTCCTATATGATGCATGTACCATTATTTTCCCCCATGCAACTAGTGTTTTCATGTTCCGAGTCGAAAATCAAGTTATCAGAGTCCTGGTGTATGGATACGTCGGTCGTTGCACCAACACTGGGGTCCCTGGACTGAGAGCCGAACTCGAAACACTTAACACTGTTTCCCCAAACCAACTCACAGACTCTCGGTCCTAAGGTAGAACCGACCTCCCTTTGATACCACTCGATCACGACCCGTCCCGATGGGGCCCGAGCCGCAACTCCCCAAGCCTGCCTCCAATAGGACAGGGGATGGTGACTAGCACCGAGTAGGCATGCTACTAACATGGGAGGCATTGCCTATAAACCTGTACACACGCACACACATCTCCAAGCCCACAAAGATGAAAAGTAAAAACTACTAAAGATGGAAAAGGCATGCATACACTAAAAACCTAACCAACATAGTACGACAGGGAAGTAAAGTATAGTAAAGTAAAACCCTAGGCCAAAAGTACAAGCCCACCAAAAGAAAGTATGCAACAAGTCCAACCTGTAGAGAAAGGTACTGGGACTGAAACCTGTCACCGAAGGAACACACCTCGGCCTGTCTGATCTCACTGAGCACTGTCTGGTCCTGGTCCACCTAGAATCCTATCAAAGGCTCGCTCGTCTGCACAAGACATGACACGTGCGGGCAAAGCCCGTGCAGGGGTGAGTGTAAAAATACCCAGTAGGACACCCCGAAAACCACAAAGGGAATAAAATAGAGGAAAAATACCACAAATAAAGGTACATTCAGCTCTACACAGTATATGTCTACAAAACATATAACAATAATATCCAGATATACTCATACAGAAACGACCTTCGCGATACCGCCACTAGGATCCAGCTCGAAGATTCCACTAAGCATACCATCGGGAGAACACACTCCTAGGTCTGGAGAGAGAGAGACACGAAGTACTCGTTCTGGGAGAACACACTCCACAAGTACCTTGGGAACATGATGCTCAGATGAGGATCACAGCCGAGTCATGGGGTGATTCCGACAACTCAGTTTGAGCTAATCCGCTAGGCAGAGGATTGGCGCCCGGGTAAGGTAGGTCACGTCGATACCAAGAACTCTACTTAGGGTATCATGAATGAATAGAGGATCCGACTCTATGTCTCACAGAGGGGATTCCAACAACTATATTCATGGAGTTCTACTAAAGGGATCATACTCCTATGTAAAGGAAATGATACTAGAACCTTCAGGAAAAAAGACCAAGGGTACGAATCCTAAGAAGGCTAGTCCAAGTCACAGAAGACAAGTGGCTCAAGTCATGAAGAAAAGGTTACACGGCGTGTAGTATGGTTGCACGTCGTGTTCCTTAAACCCGGGTACTGCCCGTGTAAATGGCCCATGTCCTTCGTTCAAGCTGTGCAAAACCAAACTACACGGCGTGTAGTAAAGTACACGCCGTGTTCCTTGACCCCGGGTACTGCCCGTGTGAACGGCCCGTGTCCTTCGGCTTGTCGGATAGAAAGAAACTACATGACGTGTAGAAGAAATCACACGCCGTGTTCGAGGACCTGGGCTCGCTCCGTATACGCTGGCCATGTGCCCGTACACGGTCTCTGCCCGTGTCCGTGTCGCCTGCCCGTGTACCAGTACACGGGGTATCCCGTGTATCTGGCCGAGTCTGGCCGGGGAGGGGTATACATGGCGTGTCCCTAGCCGGGTACCCTTCCCATGCCCATGTACTCTCGGAGTACACGCCGGTCAACCCTACCGATGAACACACACCGTGTAGCCCATACTACACGGCTTGTAGTCGGGATTTTTTCAGAAACGCCGTCTTCTTCCACGTGCTTCGGTCGATCCTTCAGATCTTTGTTTTCTCCTCCGTTCGTCCCGATACTCCAGGGTTTGGTTCGCCTTATCATATGAACACCGAAACGGGTGTTTTCAGTCTTCCAATCAGATCATAAACCTCAAACGATCCGTCTGAAGAAAAACGCCCAAAAACCAGAATCTCCCAAACCGCTCTGAATCGCTTGCTGAAACCATCGTCGCACCTCTATGGCATTGCTTCGGGGTTGGATCTTGAATCTTGGATCGTTGCACCAACAAACGAATGTGCAATGATCGATTTCATCCAAGAATGCGTAGAACGCAACGAAGAACGCGAGGGAGAAAAGAAACAAGAATTAAACAAGGGGAGCGAACCTCGATCGTTGTTCATGACGATCCGGGTTCATCGTCGTTAGATCAAAACCACAACAATCAATAGATTATAAATCTCAAGTATTTGATCTCCCGATAAAACCCCAAATCGCACCTGCCCGCAAAACGATCGATCTGTGGGCTAATCTGTTCGTGGATTAGTGTGTGTTCATCGTAGAAATAAAAAACATGGGAAGGAGAAATCAATAACAATTATCCTACCTGGATTCACTGCGTTTGTTGGCAAAGATTCGCTCGCCACGTCGTCGTCACCGCTTTGGGAGGTTTTCTCCAGAGCGTCCAGAGCCACCAAGGGTTTCAGGGTTTGAGGTTTGTAACCCTGGACCCCCTGTGTAGGACTTTATTTAAAAAAAACAAAAGATACAAGATTTAAAAGATCTCGCCGCAGAAACAAGATTTAAATAAAATATTTTAATTAAATATTTTATTACTGTTGCGCCCAAAAACCAGATTTCATCAACGACCTGTGTCGGCCGATGTTAGGCCTCGCCTTAGGTAAAATCAATGTTCTGAACGCAACCGTGCCCTCAGATTTCTGATCCAAGCACCCGTTCGGAAGTTATTCCACTTTTTCAGGAAAACCGCACGCACTCGTAATTTAATTATTAAATGAAATTCAAACATTTGTTCCAGGCTCACTGGTCCTCGGAACTGCACGCCGTCTCAGAGCCTGTTCTCGAAATAATTCCCATATAATATTAAAATAATACATGGAAAAAAAATTCAGGACATTACAGACACACAACACATTGTGCCTAAAATAGTTAATATGAGCATCGACCGTTGATAACCAGTCCATGCCCAAGATGACATTGTAAGGCCTTGATGAAACTACTAGAAGATCCCAGACAATTCTCTCACCTCATACTGTAATCTCACACTACTGGAACTAGTGTGTAATCATCGAATCATCTCCCATACGAGTATCCAATCATAAGGAGCGAGCCAATGACTCTACTAGAATATACAATCTCCGAACGAGAGCTGTGGAAATGAAAGAGTGACTGACACCTGTTTCTATAAATACTGCAGCTAAGGTGGGGTACACACAGACCATAAATTGAATCATCTATAGAGCGCCATGGTTGTAGCCTTAGACTGCATGAAGCTATGGTCACCCTTGTCTTCCTGCTCCTTGAGTTTGGGGTGGACCACCTAGAGGTGGTGGCAGTAGAACCTCAAATCGCCACCCACCGCCTGCTGCACGGTCTGCTCCTCTACCACGTCTGCCGCCCAACAGACCTCCTCACTCGAATCCCTTCCACTGCCTCGGCGGTACCTAGACCTTTTGTTGATCATCGATATGGAAGGTCGGGCAGCCGTGATACATGTAACCATACCTACCACACATGAAGCACAATATGCTCCTCTGCTGGCCTGCTCTCCCTCACAAGCTCTGCACCTCCGATCCTACATCCTAGGGTCGTCCTTCAGAAGGTCTGGACTGGTTGAGAATCTATGTCATCTTCCTACTTCCTATTGTAGATGACTCTGCTACCTGTCGTCTAGTGGTGGTTCTCATCATCGGTGTATGCTAATCTATGAAGCTCTCTGTAACATCCCAAGTAAGTAATGAATAATAGATATTTTTATCTATGTCTATTAATGATTAAGATAGTGTTTTAGAGGATTAAAAAGAAAATAAATACAATCTTATGCATGGAATACACTAATATTCTTAAAAGATTGTTTTAGTGCCTTATGATGGAAACCCCTTTTTAAATCTATCTTTTGATAATTTTATAAACTATGTTTATCAAAATAAACTTATTCATTATGATTGGGACTTCAAAATTTACTTTGTGTGAATTTTTGGTATTTTTCTGACAATGTTCATTTTTTTAATGAATAGTGAAAAATACTGCATTTTACATCAAAACTGCTTTTTAATCTAATTTATTTATATGATTAGATTCTCTTCTGAATTGGTTTGGAAGTGAAATTAGAATATATTTTTACCATTTAATCCAATGGTGGTCATTGGAATCAATTTCACTTTTAAATTGGACTTAAACTGGTGTCAATCTTTTGATACTTATTGTTTCATAAAAACACGCTATTTGCTCTGACAGCGGGAATTAATTATTAAATTAATTAATTTGACTTATATGTTTTGAATTTTGTAAAATAGACTTCATTTTTGAATTTGTAATATCAAATATAGCTTAGGGTTAATTTTTGGTAATTTTCTGAAAAACATCAATTTTTGATGAATAGTGAAACCACTAAGTGGAACTTATAAAAACTGATTTTCCGTTTAAATGAAAATTTGCCATCATTGTGTTTTGAATTTCAAAAATCCGACATACATGGTTGTCATTAAGAAGTAAAATGTGGTTCAATGAGATTAAAATAATTTTTTGGTGAATAGTAACTTTTAAGTTCTTAATCGCGATTAGCGGTAATTAGTGTAGTTTAAGGTAAAAATAATGTTTTAATAATATGAGATGAGCTTGACACATGTACTACCCTCATTGAATGTGCCATGGCCGACCAAGACAATCCATGGGTCAACTTGGGGACCCCATAGAGCCACTTTAGTTGGAAAATGACATAAATACCTTTTATTTAATGTTAAAGTAAAAAATGACACAAACATGAAATGGTTTACTAAAACACTTTTTATATAGGGTTATACAAGTCATATTTTTTACTATAAATATTAATTGGAAAGCTAAAACGATTTCATACATTATAGTATTTTTTTTTATAATTTTTAGACATTAAATAAATTAAATTATTTATGACATCATGATGATGCAGTGATGACCTCATTATTTAACGATTTAAATAAAATGTGAAGATAATGTAAATTCCAAGGCTTAAACTTGTCCAAAGCCTATTGGATGGGTAGATTTCGAACCCTTATCACCTTATCCTTGAATTATATAATTTTGGGACCTTTGGAATCCGAAAAGCATTGTGTAATAAAGTAATATTTCATTACTTTCCAAGAGTGCCCCTCCTCTCCACTTATAAAAGACCCCCACCACTCCCACCTTATTCACACATTCAAGCCATTTGGATCTGCCAAAATCTGCCCAACTACTCTCCCAACTTCCATCCCTTACTCCTAGAAGCCTCACTTTGGGCAGAATTCTTCCCAAGGAAGCCTTTGGGTCAAATCAAAAGAGTTACCCGATTTTTAGGTAATGTCTTCTCTAATGTTCATTTGTTTTATTTTGCTTCTCCAACCCCCTAAACTCTTTTTATTTATTTATTTTGTAACAAAACCAGTATATTCAAAATACTAGGATGTTGTTATAAGATTTATTTGAGCTACACTCTCACACAACTACATCAAATGGTTAAAGAACATACGGTTTCTGTGGATGGCGAAATTCTGCCTCCCGAAACGATGATTGTTCAATACTCATTTAACACCTTCAAAGGTGGCCATTATGATGTCACTATTTTTATATATGATATATAATATGTTTATGTTTTCCTTAATCTTATGTTTTTTTCATTTTGGGCATACCTTTATGGTTTCCATTATGGGTAAACACGATATCTTCATTTTAGGAAGTGCGGACTACCGCCCCCTCAAAGTGATTTGATTCGTTAAATACCATATGGGGGACATATAAAGGATGGAACTATGATATTATATATTATATTATACTGGAATTATAATATACCTTTATATCATTATGATTCCATTCTATAAAATACGAAATAGAAATGAAAGTAGCGTTCATGCGTACGTACGGCTTACCGTCTCCATGAACGGTGCATTTCATTTCTTACCTCTAAATGTGATGTAATATTATAAATACATGTATATGATGAATATATATGATATATATGTTATCCAAATCATTAATATCATTCTGGATATAATGAACCTTTGACCAAATTAACAACATGTAAGTGTAAGAAGTCTATTTTTGACTTAAGAACCAAATACCGACAAAATGAACACTATTAACTTAAATGATTACATGATGTTCATAACATGGTATAAAAGGAATAATGAACTTGAAAAGGGTTCATAAGCAAGTAGAGATTAACTCAAGTTTATTATTCATGAGATTAAAGAACGGTCTGGTCAAGTCGGATACGAGGTATGGGACTTCGTCTCAATCTCCTTTCATTGAGGCATATTTCGTTTTATACACAACTTTCTTTTATACGGTGTATAAACCCCTTTGACTTTTACTTTTATACAAAAGGAATCTTTTTCTATGAAGCGTTTTACAAAACGAAAAAAAGGAATGTTTCTTTTAACGTACGCGGTGACAACGACCTTTTCCGCCGCCGCGAGTATTATTTGGTCTTTGGCTTCCTCAACAAGCCGTAATGTTTTTAGAATAAAATAAATACCATATACTCTTTTATGTATTTTGGTATTGAAAATGGTTTTGATAAAGGATTATATTATGTCAATATATTTATGATATATTGTGATTGAAATGTGGAAATGTTATCATTCCTTTATGTTGGTTTTATGTTTTATGATTTTATATTGGTACTTGGACATTTTAACGGGTGGTTACGTTATAAACCATATGACGGGTGGTGCCGTGAATACCAGGATGGGTGGTTACGTTATAACCTCCAATGCATTGGGTATGGAAGTAGGTCGTATGGCTATTCCATTAAGTATGTATGGAAATTGGCCGTATGGCTATTCCATTAAGTGATATGTGTGGAAGTCGACCGTATGGTTATTCCACTTAAGTATGTTTATGTCCCAAGTAACCTTTATATATGTTATGTGTTCTTTTTATGGGTTTTATGGTAATCCTTTGGTTACAAAAAGGTAAGTAATGATACTTTATTCAGTGAAGAGTTTTTACTACTTCATGAAGGTGAAGGTATTACTTTGATAGAGTATACATGGTTTACTTGATGTTTGAAAAACTAACAGTTTTCATTTTTTTGTGTATCCCTTACTGAGCTTTTTATGCTCACCCCAAGTTTTTTTGAAATGTTTTTCACAGGACTTAATGTGGAATAAGGTCAAGGATGGGATCAAGGGAATGTCATGCTATATAAAACATGGAACTAGACATGTTTCTTTTTAAGAGTTTTTTTTAATTATGGAAACTTAGTAGAAGTGTCTACTTTGTAATCTTTTGAGATGTAATAGTTATGTTCTAATTCTCTAAAACACTAAACCTGAAAAGATCCTCAATGTGAATTATTCATTTAATTCAATATTAAGTAAGGTTTAAGGCCGGGGGCTTTATAGTTGGTATCAAAGGTCAGTTTAGATAAATTTAGGAGTTAGAATTCTATTAAATGATTATCCAAAAAAAATTGAAATGATATAGCATTTGAAGATTACCATGTTGCTTCATCTAAGACATGTTTGTTCAGAATGGTTTTCCGCAGAGGAAACAGGGAAGCAGTGCTAGGAAGGCATACAGAAGGAAATAACCTTCCGAATCAGCATCCTGAAATGGTCGGAATTGGAACTGAACAGTTTGTTGCAGTAATGGCGCAGTTGACTCAAGCGATAAATGGCGGTGGTATCCATACACGAGATCAGCCAGACCAACCGCAGAGGAACATGTCTGTGGTGGAACATTTCATGAGGCAACATCCACCATCATTCAGAGGATCATCTAACCCTGTGCTAGCTGAAGGGTGGATTAAAGCACTAGAGAATATTTTTGATGTCATGGGGTGTTCAGACAATCAAAAGGTTAGTCTTGCTATTTACCGTTTGGAGGGTGAAGCAGATCAGTGGTGGTCTATGGTTAAAAATATCAGGGACGCCGATGAGATTGATGCTCTTGACTGGGATGAATTAAAAGGTATGTTTCTTGAGAAGTATTTTCCTAAGGCTGTTCGACTTAGGATGGAAAAGAAATTCTTGGAATTGAGGCAAGAGGAAGACTCAGTGGCTTCCTATGAAGAAAGGTTCACTCGATTGGAAAGGTATGCTCCAAATTTTATCCGGGACCTTGATAGTAAAATCAATCGTTTTTACTCAGGATTAAAGCCAAAATATCGAAGGGCATTAGCTTCTCGTGAGTTTAAAATGTATGAAAAGCTTGTTCGATGTGCTGAGAAGGTAGAAATGGAGTTTGCCGATGATCAGGTGTTCTATGACAAACAACAGAATAAGAGGTCTAGTTGGTAGGCAAAGGGGAAGAATTCATCAAAGAAGCAAGGAGGTAAGAAAACCAAATATCCATCCTATGAGAAGTGTGGTAAAATACATCCTGGAGAATGTTTATCCAAGTCTGGTAAGTGCTTTCGGTGTGGTAAGTCTGGTCATATTGCTCGTAACTGTAAGGAAGATGATCAAGCAGGCAATGAAAAGCCAACGGTAAGATGTTTTAAGTGTAATGAAATGGGTCATTATGCAAACGAGTGTCCAACGAAGAACTCAAATGGGGGAATGCATCCAGACTACAAGCAGAAAGGGGTGGTGAAATCCTTTGCAACAACTTCAGCAGATGTTGGGCCATCAAATGAAGTTGCATCAGGTACTTTGTTTGTTTTTTCAGATTATGCCAGTGTGTGGTTTGATTCGGGGTCTACACATTCTTTCACCTCTGAAACCTTTTCTAGTAAAATGGGAATACCATCTCAAGAAATGACTCCTGAACTTTTGGTAAAAAAACCTGGGGGAAATGTTGAGGCAAAAAGAATTTATAAGAATCTTCCTATTCTTAGCTGTGGAAAGAACATGCTTGCAAACCTTATTATTCTACCTCTAGTAGAGTTTGATGTTATCCTGGGTATGGATTGGCTCTCTATCTACCATGCTAAGATTGACTGTAGAGCTAAAGAAGTTTCTTTTCAGAAAGACTTTCAATTTGTTTACAAGAATGAACCCTTACTTTTGATAACATATGAAGAGGCCGAGAAACTTGTAAAAGATGGAAATGAATGTTACCTTGCACACGTCGTTGAAAATAAAGGAACTGTTCAGATTAATTATGTGCCAGTGGTAAATGAGTATCCTGAAGTTTTTCCTGATGAGTTTCCTGGAATAATACCAGATCGGGAAGTTGAGTTTACTGTTGACTTAGTTCCTGATGCTAAGCCAATTTCAAAACCCCCTTATCGAATGGCACAAATTGAACTTTTAGAGTTGAAGGAGAAATTGCAAGATTTATTAGAGAAAGGTTTCATTAGACCTAGCACATCACCATGGGGTGCTCCTGTTTTGTTTGATAAAAAGAAAGATGGTTCTATGAGACTTTGCATTGATTATAGAGCCTTGAATAATATCACTGTTAAGAAAAAATATCCTTTGCCTCATATCGATGATTTGTTTGATCAGCTCTAGGGAGCTCAGTTTTTTTCAAAGATTGACTTGAGATCGGGGTACCATCAGCTGAAGGTAAAGGAGGCAGATATTCCGAAGACCGCGTTCCGTACGAGATATGGCCATTATGAATTTGTAGTAATGCCTTTTGGGCTAACCAATGCACCTGCTGTATTCATGGACTTAATGAATAGAATTTTCCATGAGTTCTTGGATAAGTTTGTGGTGGTTTTCATTGATGATATTTTGGTGTTTTCTAAAAGTAAAGAGGAGCATGAAATACATTTAAGGGTTATCTTCGAAACCTTAAAAGAAATGAAATTGTATGGGAAATTCAGCAAGTGTGAGTTTTGGTTGCAACAAATTTCTTTCCTTGGTCACATTGTTTCTAAAGATGGAATAACTGTTGATCCTGCAAAAACAAAAGTTGTGGAAGAATGGCCAAGACCCACAAATGTAACCGAGATTCGTAGCTTCCTTGGTTTGGCGGGCTATTACCGAAGGTTTGTTAGAAATTTTTCACGGTTATCTAGTCCAATGACTAAGCTAACTCGGAAGCGTGTTAAGTTTATCTGGACAAAAGAATGTGATGATTGTTTTCAGGAGTTGAAGAGAAGATTGGTGAATGCTCCAGTTTTGGCACTTCCTTCCAGGAATGGTGAGTTTGTTATATACAGTGATGCTTCATTGAAAGGACTTGGTTGCGTCCTAATGCAGAATGATCAGGTAATTGCTTATGCTTCACGACAGTTGAAAACTCATGAGGTAAATTACCCTACACATGATTTGGAATTAGCTGCTGTTGTTTTTGCTTTAAAAATTTAGAGGCATCATTTGTATGGAGTAAAGTGTGAAATATATACCGATCACAAAAGTTTAAAGTATATATTCACTCAGAAAGAATTGAACATGAGACACAGGAGATGGCTAGAATTAATCAAGGATTATGATTGTACAATTCATTACCATCCGGGAAAAGAAAATAAAGTGGTTGATGCTTTGAGTCGAAAAAGTAATGCTTCATTAACAATGTTGCGTTTGGAACGTGATCCTTTGGTTAAGGATTTGATGAACTTTGGCATAGAAGTTGTTGGTGCAGGAAGTCCTTCTGTTTTGTTTCAGGTATCAGTGAGATCATCTCTATCAGATAGAATCAAGCAAGCACAGAAGCAAGACAGTGAGTTGCAGAAAAAGGTAGAGCTAGTTCAGAAAGGTAGGTTGTCTGAATTCAACATTGATAATGATTGTGTTTTGAGATTTGGGAAGAGATTGTGTGTGCCTTGTGATTCACAGTTGAAGAGAGAGTTATTATGTGAAGCTCATAGTTCTCCGTTTTCAGTTCATCCGGGCAATACTAAGATGTATAGAGATCTGCGAGAGTATTACTGGTGGGATGGAATGAAAAGAGATATTGCTGATTTTACTGTGAAGTGTTTGGCTTGTCAGCAGGTTAAAGCAGAGCGGCAGTTACCGAAAGGGGTGCTTCATCCTTTACCAGTGCCAGAGTGGAAATGGGAGAATATATCCATGGACTTTGTTGTTGGATTACCGAAGACATCTCGAGGTAATAATGCAATCTGGGTTATTATTGATCGCTTGACCAAATCTGCTCATTTCCTTGATATACGAGATACTTTCTCTCTTGATCAACTTTCCCGTTTGTATCTTAAAGAGATAGTCAGGTTAAATGGAGTTCCTCTCTCCATTGTATCGGATCGTGATCCCAGGTTTACTTCTAACTTTTGTAAAGGCCTTCAGAAGTCGTTGGGTACTGAATTAAATTTTAGTACAGCTTTTCATCCTCAATCAGATGGGCAGTCAGAATGAACAATTCAGACATTGGAGGATATTCTATGAGCTTGTTCTATGTATTATCAGGGAATTTGGGACCATCATCTTTCTTTGGTTGAGTTTTCATATAATAACAATTTTCATTCCAGTATACAGATGGCACCATTTCAGGCATTATAGGGGAAGCAGCGTCGAACTCCAGCTTTATGGGATGAAGTGGGTGAAAGGAAGTTGATGGGACCAGAATTGGTAGAAGAGATGGTAGAAAAAGTTCAGCTGATTCAGAAACACATGAGAACAGCTCAGAGCAGGCAGAAGAGTTATGCGGATAACCGGAGGAAGGATCTATCTTTCGAGGTAGGTGATCATGTTTTTCTCAAGGTTTCTCCTTGGAAAGGTGTGATGAGATTTGGTAAGAAATGAAAGTTGAGTCCAAGGTTCATTGGACCATACGAAATTCTAGAGAGAGTTGGATCAGTTGCATACCGAGTGGCTTTACCTCCGAGTTTATCTCAGGTACACAATGTTTTTCATGTTTCGATGTTGAGAAAGTATATGCCAGATCCATCTCATGTTTTGAGTCCAGAGGTAGTTCAGCTGGAAGAGAACCTATCTTATGAGGAACAACCGGTCTAGATTCTTGACCATAGGGAGAAAGTGTTACAGAATAAGGTGATTAAGAAGGTAAAGGTTTTGTGGAAAAACCACATGATGGAAGAGGCAACATGGGAATCTGAAAATGCAATGAGTGATAAGTACCCTCATTTATTCGATAAGTAAATAAATTGCGGGGACGCAATTTTCTAAAGGGGGGAAGGATGTAACATCCCAAGTAAGTAATGAATAATAGATATTTTTATCTATGTCTATTAATGATTAAGATAGTGTTTTAGAGGCTTAAAATGAAAATAAATACAATCTTATACATGGAATACACTAATATTCTTAAAAGATTGTTTTACTACCTTATGATGGAAAACCCTTTTTAAATCTATCTTTTGACAATTTTATAAACTATGTTTGTCAAAATAAACTTATTCGTTATGATTGGGACTTCAAAATTTACTTTGTGTGAATTTTTGGTATTTTTCTGACAATGTTCATTTTTTAATGAATAGTGAAAAATACTGCATTTTACATCAAAACTGCTTTTTAATCTAATTTATTTATATGATTAGATTATCTTTTGAATTGGTTTTGAAGTGAAATTAGAATATATTTTTACCATTTAATCCAATGGTGGTCATTGGAATCAATTTCACTTTGAAATTGGACTTAAACTGGTGTCAATCTTTTGATACTTATTGTTTCATAAAAACACGCTATTTGCTCTGACAGCGGGAATTAATTATTAAATTAATTAATGTGACTTATATGTTCTGAATTTTGTAAAATAGACTTCATTTTTGAATTTGTAATATCAAATATAGCTTAGGGTGAATTTTTGGTAATTTTCTGAAAAACTTCAATTTTTGATGAATAGTGAAACCACTAAGTGGTACTTATAAAAACTGATTTTTCCGTTTAAATGAAAATTTGCCATCATTGTGTTTTGAATTTCAAAAATCCGACTTACATGGTTGTCATTAAGAAGTAAAATGTGGTTCAATGAGATTAAAATAATTTTTTGGTTAATAGTAACTTTTAAGTTCTTAATCGCGATTAGAGGTAATTAGTGTAGTTTAAGGTAAAAATAATGTTTTAATAATATGAGATGAGCTTGACACATGTCCTACCCTCATTGTATGTTCCATGGCCGACCAAGAAAATCCATGGATCAACTTGGGGACCCCATGGAGCCACTTTAGTTGGAAAATGACATAAATACCTTTTATTTAATGTTAAAGTAAAAAATGACACAAACATGAAATGGTTTACTAAAACACTTTTTATATGGGGTTATACAAGTCATATTTTTGACTATAAATAGTCATTGGAAATCTAAAACGATTTCATACATTATAGTATTTTTTTATAATTTTTAGACATTAAATAAATTAAATTATTTATGACATCATTATGATGCAGCGATGACCTCATTATTTAACGATTTAAATAAAATGTGACGATAATGTAAATTCCAAGGCTTACACTTGTCCAAAGCCTATTGGATGGGTAGATTTCGAACCCTTATCACCTTATCCTCGAATTATATAATTGTGGGACCTTTGGAATCCGAAAAGCATTGTGTAATAAAGTAATATTTCATTACTTTCCAAGAGTGCCCCTCCTCTCCACTTATAAAAGGCCCCCACTACTCCCACCTTATTCACACATTCAAGCCATTTGGCTCGGCCAAACTCTGCCCAACTACTCTCCCAACTTCCCTCCCTTACTCCTAGAAGCCTCACTTTGGGCAGAATTCTTCCCAAGGAAGCCTTTGGGTCAAATCAAAAGAGTTACCCGGTTTTTAGGTAATGTCTTCTCTAATGTTCATTTGTTTTATTTTGCTTCTCCAACCCCCTAAAATCTTTTTATTTACTTATTTTGTAACAACACCAGTATCTTCAAAATACTAGGATGTTGTTATAAGATTTATTTGAGCTACACTCTCACACAACTACATCAAATGGTTAAAGAACATACGGTTTCCGTGGATGGCAAAACTCTGCCTCCCGAAACGATGATTGTTCAATACTCATTTAACACCTTCAAAGGTGGCCATTATGATGTCACTATTTTTATATATGATATATAATATGTTTATGTTTTCCTTAAGCTTCTGTTTTTTTCATTTTGGGCATACCTTTATTGTTTCCATTATGGGTAAACAATATATCTTCATTTTAGGAAGTGCGGACTACCGCCCCCTCAAAGTGATTTGATTCGTTAAATACCATATGTGGGACATATAAAGGATAGAACTATGATATTATATATTATATTATACTGGAATTATAATATACCTTTATATCATTATGATTCCATTCTATAAAATACGAAATAGAAATGAAAGTAGCGTTCATGCGTACGTACGGCTTACCGTCTCCATGAACGGTGTATTTCATTTCTTACCTCTAAATGTGATGTAATATTATAAATACATGTATATTATGGATATATATGATATATATGTTATCCAAATCATTAATATCATTCTTGATATAATGAACCTTTGACCAAATTAACAACATGTAAGTGTAAGAAGTCTATTTTTGACTTAAGAACCAAATACCGACAAAATGAACACTATTAACTTAAATGATTACATGATGTTCATAACATGGTATAAAAGGAATAATGAACTTGAAAATGGTTCATAAGAAAGTATAGATTAACTCAAGTTTATTATTCAGGATATTAAAGAACGGTCGGGTCAAGTCGGATACGAGGTATGAGACTTCGTCTTAATCTCCTTTCATTGAGGCATATTTCATTTTATACGAAAATTTCTTTTATACGGTGTATAAACCCCTTTGACTTTTACTTTTATACAAAAGGAATCTTTTTCTACGAAGCGTTTTACAAAATGACAAAAAGGAATGTTTCTTTTAACGTACGCGGTGACAACGACCTTTTCCGCCGCCGCGAGTATTATTTGGTCTTTGGCTTCCTCAACAAGCCGTAATGTTTTTAGAATAAAATAAATACCATATACTCTTTTATGTATTTTGGTATTGAAAATGGTTTTGATAAAGGATTCAATTATGTCAATATATTTATGATATATTGTGATTGAAATGTGGAAATGTTATCATTCCTTTATGTTGGTTTTATGTTTTATGATTTTATATTGGTACTTGGACATTTTAACGGGTGGTTACGTTATAAACCATATGACGGGTGGTGCCGTGAATACCAGGACGGGTGGTTACGTTATAACCTCCAATGCATTGGGTATGGAAGTAGGCCGTATGGCTGTTCCATTAAGTATGTATGGAAATTGGCCGTATGGCTATTCCATTAAGTGATATGTGTGGAAGTCGACCGTATGGTTATTCCACTTAAGTATGTTTATGTCCCAAGTTACCTTTATATATGTTATGTGTTCTTTTTATGGGTTTTATGGTAATCCTTTGGTTACAAAAAGATAAGTAATGATACTTTATTCAGTGAAGAGTTTTTACTACTTCATGAAGGTGAAGGTATTACTTTGATAGAGTATACATGGTTTACTTGATGTTTGAAAAACTAACAGTTTTCATTTTTTTTGTGTATCCCTTACTGAGCTTTTTATGCTCACCCCAAGTTTTTTTGAAATGTTTTTCACAGGACTTAATGTGGAATAAGGTCAAGGATGGGATCAATGGAATGTCATGCTATATAAAACATTGAACTAGACATGTTTCTTTTTAAGAGTTTTTTTAATTATAGAAACTTAGTAGAAGTGTCTACTTTGTAATCTTTTGAGATGTAATAGTTATATTCTAATTCTCTAAAACTCTAAACTTGAAAAGATCCTCAATGTGAATTATTCATTTAATTCAATATTAAGTAAGGTTTAAGGTCGGGGGCTTTATACTCTCACTACCACAAAAACAGTTTTTCCCAGCGCCCCCCCCCCCCTATCAACGCTAATGAAAAAGCTATGATAAGGGGAGTACCTTTATCAGCGCTCAAAAAACGCTGATAAAGGGTGCCTTTATCAGCGCTAAAAAAGCGCTGATAAAAGTCCCCCTTTATCAGCGTTTTTTTAGCGCTGATAAATCCCCCCCCCCCCCTTTATCAGCACTTTTTTAGCGCTGATAAAGGGACGCCCTTTATCAGCGCTTGTTTAGTAACGCTGATAAAGGGGGGGCCTTTATCAGCGCGTTTTTTAAAAGCGCTGATAAAAGGTCGAATTCAAAAAAAATAGTAAAAATATATATTAATATATTAATTTATAAATATAGTTATATTGATATAAATATAATATATAATTTTTAAATATATTTTAGATAAGTATAAATGTACATTTACACTTAATATACTTAATATATAAGATATTTAGTGAAAATGGCTTCTTAAAAAATTTAAAAAATATTTTTAATTAATAATTAGCTAATTATTATGGAGTAATTTTCATTTAATAACAATTTGAAGACTAAAAAAATTAAAAAAAGATCCAAAATATGTTGAAAACGCAACTCAAACTTCAAACGGTCATAACTTTTGATCCGGGAGTCCGTTTGAGCTCTACCACATATCAAATCGAAGCATGCGATGAGCTCTGCGTCGCTTTGACCGGCAAAATCCCAGTTAAGGGTTTTTCAAGGCCAAAAGAGGCCCAGAAGGCCTCTAAAACTGAGTTTTTAGTCGGGGTACCCCGATTTTTCAACATTTTGTGGATTTTCAGCCTCATTTAAGGGGGTATTATTGACTTTTTTTGGTGGGGACTAAATTTATTCCAGGGTATTACATTCATATTGATATTATGTCTTTGAAATTTTATTGTTTTTTATAATTCACTGCTATTTATAATCAAATATATAACAATATATACATATTTTTTATATATTCACACATAAAAATTAATTATAAATATAAATAATAAAATATATTTACATATAAAATATATTAGCTTTATCTAAATAATAACTAATATCCATTTTATTTAAAATACAAATATATGAATATTTATATACCTATATATTAATCTAACTATATATATATATATATTAATCTAGCTATATATATATATATATTAATATAACTACATATATATTAATATTAATATATATATATATATTAATATCACTATAAATATATATATTAATATCACTATAAATATATATATATTCATATAACTATATATATATATATATTAATATAAATATATATTACTATACGAATAAATATAACTCCATATATATATTAATATAACTATATATATATATTAATATAAATATATATTACTAGACGAATAAATATAACTATATATATATATAAATAGAGATATATATTAATATAGCTATATATATATATTAATATAACTATATATAGATTAATTAACTATATATATATTAATATAACTATATATATATTAATATAACTGTATATATATATTAATATAACTATTTATATATTAATATAACTATATATATATTAATATAACTATATATATATATTAATATAACTATATATATATATTAATATAACTATATATATATTAATATAACTATATATATATATATGAATATATATATATATATATATTACTATACGAATAAATATAACTATATATATATAGAGAGAGAGAGAGATATCATGAAGTAGTAAACAAATCAAAATAGAGTAGTGGTAAGGGCTTAGGCGCGCAGGGGGGAGGTCTCGAGTTCAAAACCTACTGGAGGCAGAGGCGCGCACATGGGGGTGGATGTGGGGGGATAGCGCTGATAAAGGGTGGAGGGGGTGTGTGTGGGGCGCTGGAGGGGGAGGAAAGCGCTATTAAAAGTGAGGCTCAAGTGCTATAAAAGCCCCCTCAGATTGGCATGATTTTTTTAATTTTTTGTAATTTTTTTTAATTTTTTTTAACTTTTATCAGCGCTAAAACGAAAGCGCTGATAAAGGAAGCGCTGATAAAGGGGGTCCCCCCTTTATCTTCGCCGGCTTTAACACCGCTTTTTTAGTGCTGTTAAAGGCCATTTTTAGCGCTGATAAAGGGCGTATTTGTAGTAGTGGTTTTTCGAACAGAGTCATTTGGTAGTAGTTGGACCATTTTTTTAATGACCATGGTTTTCTCTTAGTGTTCTCTTTTTAATACGGTGAGCATTTCCCCTATCTAGACATTGTCATAGGCACACTAGGATACTTTCAGCCTTAATCTTTGCTAATGTATTAAATGTTTTTGGGATTGATGAGTTGTTGTTATCAGGGTTTCGTGTGGGATGTCTGGTTTCTTTTGACTACGCTTTCATTCATGATGGGGCACATTAGTTTTTAAACAACCATGTGAAGGCTTAACATATGAATGTCATCGGAAGCCGAGACATGACTTTAGTGTACATGTATGTAACAGCCCAAGATTTTATAAAAAAATATTCTTTTTAATTTTATTAATGTCTTGTGTTGTACGCTACACCGAAAGGAGCTTGCACAACACACATCCTTGACTTGACTTGCATTACACGCAATCGCGACTTTCCTCGATAGCGTGTGTAGTACGCAATACTGAGTTTCACTAAACAACGATATGCTATAAAAATATTATTAAAACTACCCGTTATGAATAGTAATAACCACTTTTTAAAATTCTATAAATCTTATTTTTCAAAATGAACTTCATTTTTGGATTCGGAATATCGAAATTAGCTTAGGTTGAAATTTTGGTGATTTTCGGATAACTTTCATATTTTGATGAATAGTGAAAATTACTAAATTATAATTAAAAACAACTTTTTTAATCGAAATAATTAATAGTGATAAATCATTAATTTGAGTGGTTTTAAAGTATATTTAGAATATATTTTTACAATTTAATACAATGTTGGTCATTGGATGTAGTTTCACATTTAAACTAGACATAAACAAGTGTCAATCTTTTGATAGATATTGTTTCTTAAAAAAACACGCTATTTGTTTTAACAGCGGGATTTAATTATAAAATTAATTAATGAAACTTTTATGTTATGAATTTGGTAAAATAGACTTCATTTTTGAATTCGGAATATGAAATATAGCTTGGGATGAAATTTTGGCATTGTTCTGAAAAACATCAATTTTTGATGAATAGTGAAACTACTAAGTGGTAGGTTAAAAACTGAATTTTGCATAAAACTTAATTTTACCGCTTCTGTGAATGGAATTTCGAAAATCCGAGAGACACGGTTAATATCAAGGACTAAAATGTGGTTCAATGAGATGAAAATAATTTTTTGGTGAATAGTAACTTTTTACTTTTTTTTACCACGGTTAATAGTAAATAGGGTAACTAAGGGTAAATATGATATTAATATTACCCTAACACATGTCCTAATTCTATTGGACAAGTGTAATTCGACCAAAAACAAACTTAGGAATAAAATATGACCATTTAGGCCCACTTGGATTAGATTAGGACATTTATTATTAATTTATTTAAAGAAGGGTTAAAATAGTTAAAATCAAAGTTTAATAAGTAAATCATTTTTAATATGGGGTTATACATAAGATAAATTAGATTGTAAATATTCATTAGAAAGATAAAAAGATTTCCTACATGATGGTATTTTATTTGTAATTTTTAGACATCAAATAATTTAATTTATTTATGACACAAAGATGATGCAGTAATTATCTTATTAATGAAATATTCACATAATTGATAATATAAATACCAAAATAAATGTAATTTAAGACTTTTTATGAATTCCACTAATTTTCTAGGTTACTATGATATATTAGTGTTGATTTAATCAACTTTGTTCGAACATATAATTCTGATATGACTTTCACAAAAATCATATATCAAATAGTGTCAAAATTGACACAAAATAGTTTTTAAATCAAATATTATATTATTAATTGTTATTTTATTCCTAAAAATCTAAGGTTCGGCCAAATGACTTAGATAAGGATATATATATTAATAATAAACAATTTGGGGTTCGTTTGGCATGTTATAGTAAGTGTATTAACCATATAGTGAAAGAAAAACAAAAAGACACGGTAAAAGTTAAATTAATTAACTTAGAGTTAAATCTAATTGATAAGGTTAAAATAATACCCCAAACTTGTCTAAATCCTATTGGTTGATAGGATTTCGACCCATCCCCACTTTAGCTTAGAAATAAGACCCTTTGGAACCATTATAAACCGATTTTGACTTTAATATAAAATAATATTTTGAGATATTCCTAAGGTGCCCCTCTCCTCCCTTATAAAAGGACACCTCCCACCCCCCTCCTCCTCACACCAATTTGAGCACTCAAGCTCGGCCAACCCCTGCCAATTTATCCTCTCCACTTCCCTAGCAACATCCTAGAGGTTCTGGTCTTCCTCAAAGACCAATTTTAGTGCCCTAAGAGGAGGTCTCAAAGAGGCACTTCAAAGAAGAGGTAATTACCGTTACCAATTCTTTCATCTTTATTTCTTCTTCCACTTCTTCTTCTTAGGTTGTTTCATTATGAAGTAATAACATCAGTATCACTCATATACTGATATGTTATTATAAGTATGAAACAACCCTATTTCACCATCTATCCATCCTACGGAAAAAGAAATCACCGCGCGTGCGTACGTACGGAATACCGTCTCCACGCCGTGGTGTAATCTATTTTCCACCACCACCTTACATGGATGGGTATAATGGTGTAAAGAATAACTATACATAGTTATTACAACATCATATTGATTCTGATATATTGTATAATTCACTCCAATTCAATTCAATACTTATAGAAATGATATCATCGCTCGTGCGTACGTACGGACTACCGTCTCCACGACGCGATGAGATTCATTCTCCATATTAACCATTTAAGAATGATTATAAAGTATATATAAGAAATAATAATGAAATATATGACATTATAAATCTACTGGATTTATGTATATATATACATATGTATGTCATCTACTTACTTCCATTTCAAGACAATAAGGAAAGGAAAACAACGTTCATGCGTACGTACGGACTACCGTCTCCATGAACGGTGTTTTTCATTTTATTTATCTACCTATTATATATATATATATACTGAATATATATGATATATAAATCATATTTTATATTCTGGAAGTAAGTAAATCATGATATAAGTAATAATGATGTCAAGAACAACAAGTCAAAACACCTGCGATAGATGAAATGATTTTACCCAAAACGCTTCTTTAACATGGAATTTACAAAAGAACGGGTAATATAATGTCATAAGTGAACCATATATGATATCATAACAATGAATATGATTCTGTAATAAGTCAATAACATGATTTAAATCATTATACAGGAGGTTCGGACACTTACAAAGCAAGTCGGACCTAAGGTAAGGGAAATGTCACAATCTCATTTTTATCCGAGATTGTTTATACGTTGGTATTTACTGGGGTGTATTTTATCATCCACATCCATGTTTTCTCAATATATAATATTATTTACATCCACCTACAATTTTTTAAATCCAATTTTACCCTTCTATGAGTTTTTAGTAAAAGAATATGAAAGGAATCTTTTGTCGTTTTTCCGTACGAGGTACTTTTTGACTTTTCCGACAAAAGTACGAAGAATGTTTTTTTTAACTTATACGGCATGAATGGATTTTTAAAACATTACTTCAAAGAAGCTTCCTTTACAAGTTTTCAAGTTTATTTTTAATCAACTTCTTTTATTTTAAAGTTGTATGACATGTTATGAAAGGAAAAATGTTTTTGAAGAAGAAAGGATATTTTCCTCAAGAATTCAATTCAAGTGTTTTATCAAAATTATTTTCCATCTAAGATAATAAAGGGTTTTGTTTCTATCCATATTTTTACATTGGTTTGACTATGTTGTGATGGAATTATGTTTATGAATTCCTTTATCTTATATGAATTTATTTATGATGTCATGATGTTTCAAGAATCCCATTTTTGTTATATGTGTTATGCGATGATGTATGTTTTATGATTATGTGGAACACATAATAAAGGATTCATTATAAGATGGGTGGGACCTATATCTCCCTCCAATGCATTGGGTAATGGTTTTATATCTCATGAGATAGACATGGCTGGAATGGTAGGTTATACCGGTTCAGTGAAACAGGACTGAAACGAGGATTACTCGATTCAGAAAGGGACTTTGTCCACTAAGATAGTCTTGGCAATGAGTCTTGACTAACAAGAAATGATTCTCTATGATTATGTGTGTATGCCACAATGAGTAATGTTTTAAGTTATGATTTCATTTCACTACTATGATTTATCCCATGTTATGAAATTATGCTCTCTTTTGCAGGTTAAGATTTCCAAAAAAGTTATGTTCTTATGAAAATTATGTGATTGATATTTCTTTTGTTTACCCTTACTGAGCATTTGAGCTCACCCTTTTATGTTTTCTTTTCCCCAGGATATAAAGAAAGGTTTTAGGTAAAAAAAAAGGGGATGACCTTTATGGGAGATATTGAAGAACTTTCACCACGATTAGAAGATTACGTTCCGAGTTTCCAAAGACACTAAACTATTACGATCCTTTAGTGTGTGTTTTTGTTATGTACTAAGTATTCCGCAAATGTAATGTAATGTCCATGTACGTCAGGCTACGGGTCTCTACAGTTGGTATCAGAGGAAAGGTTTAGTCAACCTTTGGAAACTAGGATGCGAAAACGTTAGTGAGATCCCTAGAGATATTTCTAAGGTATGTCTAGGGATGTCCCTAGGGATAAGTATACGTATAGGTTATAGTAATAGAATTACGCTAACGATCATAGAATTAAACCTAAGATGTTGGATATTGAAGGTACTCCCCCTTTATTATGTTGTTTTCCCTAGCATGATTTTTGCCTCTCACACTATTCTTTTTGGGTTTTAGACGATGGCTGGAACCCGAAGGAACCGTGTTGATCAATGCAATGGACAATGCAATGATTGCCCTCCTGAACAAACAAATGTTATGGGAGATGGAGTGCAAAATCTTATTGCTATACTTACACAAGCTATGAATCATTCTGGACTTCCAAATGAGCAGAGAAGGGAACAATATTCTATTGAGTCCTTCATGAGGCAACGTCCACCTTCTTTCAGTGGGTCTTCTGATCCACTTGTGGCTGAACAATGGATCAGTACTACTGAAAAGATATTTTCAGTTCTTCAATGTTCTGAACATGATAAAGTCATCTTAGCAGTATATCGTTTGGAAGGTGAAGCTGATCAATGGTGGAATCTTATCAAGAATACGAGGCCAAGAGATGAAATTGAGTCCATGGAATGGGACGAGTTCAAGAACTTGTTTTTCAGTAAGTACTTCCCTCGTATTCTTCGAACAAAGATGGAGAAAGAATTTCTTGAACTGAAGCAGAGGGACGATGAATCTGTTGGTACCTATGAAGCAAATTTTACAAGACTTGCAAGGTATGCTTCTGGAATTATCATCCAACCTGAAAGTAAAGTTGATCGATTTTTCTGTGGCTTAAAACCAAGTCTTCGAAGGGCATTAGCTATAAGAGACTTCAGTAGCTATGAAGAAATTGTGTGTTGTGCTATCAAGGTAGAAATGTAAGTTGGTGTTACATATCCATCTCATGGTTTTGACAAGAAACGAAAGATGGAGTTCAAGGAGAAATCTCAGAATAATAGTGAAAAGAAGATGAATGTTTCCTTATGCACAAAGTGTGGAAAGAAGCATGGTGGAGATTGTCTAAAAGGGACTTGAAAATGTTTTAAGTGTGGAAAAGAAGGTCATCGAGCAGCTGAGTGTCGAAGTAATGGAAAAAGGGTTTCTAATGATGTGAATAAAGCAAACACTGCAGAGAACGCACCGCCAACACTTCAATGCTTCAAGTGCAAGGAAATGGGGCATTATGCTAATAATTGCCCTAATCCAAGGGTTAGTGATGATCAACATGAGCAACCACTGAAGGCAAAGGACAAAGGGAAATCACATGCGATCACTATTGGCAATGTTGAATATGACAACGATGTGGTGGAATGATTAAGTGTTTATGTAATGGGATTCCAAAATAATGTTGTATCATTGAGTATTGCAATATTTAGTGATGTGGTATTCAAAGTGATTGAGATATTTTTTGGAAATAAGATGATATGCGCATAATGAAGACGAGAAAATGAAATGTTTAATAGTATTCATGAGCTCATGATTGATATAAGGACTAAGTGATATCATGGTTTGAGTATATAGAATTTTGAGGATTTTGGTATGTGGAAAGTGTTAACTTTTAACTGCACTCATGTTTTCACTAAGGTATTCAAGAGAATACACGATTAAGGACTTTGAATGTTTGGAATGTGACCAACAAGACATATCTTATGATATGTGGGGATCAACGACAGTATTAAATCTCTGGTAATCGTTGTCACTATATTATGAGAGTGGACTGCAGTATTATAAGCCTAAAGATTAGACTGGATTATGTTGGACATAAGTTAGTATTGTTTAAGGATAGAAGATTTTCGATTTTATTGATGGGATGTTATAGTAACGTAGTTTTAGAAAAAGGGACAACCTGCAGGACGGGCGACAGCCCATCGCTTCGGACAAGGCTGTAGGAATCGAACCCACAACCAAAGTGCGACTGGCCTTTATCGCCTACCACTGGCCTACAGGAAGTCCCTGTTTAGTAGAAACTAGTTTTATTATATTAAGCAGTATGATATATGAAGTATAAGTCCATTTTAGGAACTATATATGATTAATCTCACTATAGAATGACTTATATATATTTAATAACTTTTGCTTACCTTTTGTTTGAGACAGATGGAATGACCCGTCATTCTATCACATGATCTGCTAACACTTCACGAATAACAAATTCAACTTCATTTATTTAAGAGATGAAGTGGAAATTGTTCAAGGCACGAACAACAGTGATATTGTATCAAAATAAAGTAAGTATTTATTCTAATTCAAATTTTCAACTTTAAGGAAATGATCTTGAAAACCAAAAATGTTGTCCTAGTGATCTTATACCTGATGAATCAGATGGTACCTTAGATCGTCACAAATTTATGGATTTGTGATTACTGGATTTTCCATAGCCATGTTCTCTACCACTCTCCATCAGAACATGATGGTTAGATTTCTCTTCCATATCCATATTTTCACCTATGTAGAAACCCAGTGATTAGTTTATTTGGGTAATCGTTACATTTCATACTTTAGTTTTTAAAGCCAAGTTTTGGTATTCCCTTTTACGATGTGGGTTTCAATTAAAGAAACTTTCAAATAGTAAACCATTTATAACCCCGACGAATTTCGAGGGCGAAATTCATTTTAAGGGGGGTAGAATGTAACAGCCCAAGATTTTATAAAAAAATATTCTTTTTAATTTTATTAATGTCTTGTGTTGTACGCTACACCGAAAGGAGCTTGCACAACACACATCCTTGACTTGACTTGCATTACACGCAATCGCGACTTTCCTCGATAGCGTGTGTAGTACGAAATACTGAGTTTCACTAAACAACGATATGCTATAAAAATATTATTAAAACTACCCGTTATGAATAGTAATAACCACTTTTTAAAATTCTATAAATCTTATTTTTCAAAATGAACTTCATTTTTGGATTCGGAATATCGAAATTAGCTTAGGTTGAAATTTTGGTGATTTTCGGATAACTTTCATATTTTGATGAATAGTGAAAATTACTAAATTATAATTAAAAACAACTTTTTTAATCGAAATAATTAATAGTGATAAATCATTAATTTGAGTGGTTTTAAAGTATATTTAGAATATATTTTTACAATTTAATACAATGTTGGTCATTGGATGTAGTTTCACATTTAAACTAGACATAAACAAGTGTCAATCTTTTGATAGATATTGTTTCTTAAAAAAACACGCTATTTGTTTTAACAGTGGGATTTAATTATAAAATTAATTAATGCAACTTTTATGTTATGAATTTGGTAAAATAGACTTCATTTTTGAATTCGGAATATGAAATATAGCTTGGGATGAAATTTTGGCACTGTTCTGAAAAACATCAATTTTTGATGAATAGTGAAACTACTAAGTGGTAGGTTAAAAACTGAATTTTGCATAAAACTTAATTTTACCGCTTCTGTGAATGGAATTTCGAAAATCCGAGAGACACGGTTAATATCAAGGACTAAAATGTGGTTCAATGAGATGAAAATAATTTTTTGGTGAATAGTAACTTTTTACTTTTTTTTACCACGGTTAATAGTAAATAGGGTAACTAAGGGTAAATATGATATTAATATTACCCTAACACATGTCCTAATTCTATTGGACAAGTGTAATTCGACCAAAAACAAACTTAGGAATAAAATATGACCATTTAGGCCCACTTGGATTAGATTAGGACATTTATTATTAATTTATTTAAAGAAGGGTTAAAATAGTTAAAATCAAAGTTTAATAAGTAAATCATTTTTAATATGGGGTTATACATAAGATAAATTAGATTGTAAATATTCATTAGAAAGCTAAAAAGATTTCCTACATGATGGTATTTTATTTGTAATTTTTAGACATCAAATAATTTAATTTATTTATGACACAAAGATGATGCAGTAATTATCTTATTAATGAAATATTCACATAATTGATAATATAAATACCAAAATAAATGTAATTTAAGACTTTTTATGAATTCCACTAATTTTCTAGGTTACTATGATATATTAGTGTTGATTTAATCAACTTGGTTCGAACATATAATTCTGATATGACTTTCACAAAAATCATATATCAAATAGTGTCAAAATTGACACAAAATAGTTTTTAAATCAAATATTATATTATTAATTGTTATTTTATTCCTAAAAATCTAAGGTTCGGCCAAATGACTTAGATAAGGATATATATATTAATAATAAACAATTTGGGGTTCGTTTTGAATGTTATAGTAAGTGTATTAACCATATAGTGAAAGAAAAACAAAAAGACACGGTAAAAGTTAAATTAATTAACTTAGAGTTAAATCTAATTGATAAGGTTAAAATAATACCCCAAACTTGTCTAAATCCTATTGGTTGATAGGATTTCGACCCATCCCCACTTTAGCTTAGAAATAAGACCCTTTGGAACCATTATAAACCGATTTTGACTTTAATATAAAATAATATTTTGAGGTATTCCTAAGGTGCCCCTCTCCTCCCTTATAAAAGGACACCTCCTCCCCCTCCTCCTCACACCAATTTGAGCACTCAAGCTCGGCCAACCCCTGCCAATTTATCCTCTCCACTTCCCTAGCAACATCCTAGAGGTTCTGGTCTTCCTCAAAGACCAATTTTAGTGCCCTAAGAGGAGGTCTCAAAGAGGCACTTCAAAGAAGAGGTAATTACCGTTACCAATTCTTTCATCTTTATTTCTTCTTCCACTTCTTCTTCTTAGGTTGTTTCATTATGAAGTAATAAAATCAGTATCACTCATATACTGATATGTTATTATAAGTATGAAACAACCCTATTTCACCATCTATCCATCCTACGGAAAAAGAAATCACCGCGCGTGCGTACGTACGGAATACCGTCTCCACGCCGTGGTGTAATCTATTTTCCACCACCACCTTACATGGATGGGTATAATGGTGTAAAGAATAACTATACATATTTATTACAACATCATATTGATTCTGATATATTGTATAATTCACTCCAATTCAATTCAATACTTATAGAAATGATATCATCGCTCGTGCGTACGTACGGACTACCGTCTCCACGACGCGATGAGATTCATTCTCCATATTAACCATTTAAGAATGATTATAAAGTATATATAAGAAATAATAATGAAATATATGACATTATAAATCTACTGGATTTATGTATATATATACATATGTATGTCATCTACTTACTTCCATTTCAAGACAATAAGGAAAGGAAAACAACGTTCATGCGTACGTACGGACTACCGTCTCCATGAACGGTGTTTTTCATTTTATTTATCTACCTATTATATATATATATATACTGAATATATATGATATATAAATCATATTTTATATTCTGGAAGTAAGTAAATCATGATATAAGTAATAATGATGTCAAGAACAACAAGTCAAAACACCTGCGATAAATGAAATGATTTTACCCAAAACGTTTCTTTAACATGGAATTTACAAAAGAACGGGTAATATAATGTCATAAGTGAACCATATATGATATCATAACAATGAATATGATTCTGTAATAAGTCAATAACATGATTTAAATCATTAGAGGTTCGGACACTTACAAAGCAAGTCGGACCTAAGGTAAGGGAAATGTCACAATCTCATTTTTATCCGAGATTGTTTATACGTTGGTATTTACTGGGGTGTATTTTATCATCCAAATCCATGTTTTCTCAATATATAATATTATTTACATCCACCTACAATTGTTTAAATCCAATTTTACCCTTCTATGAGTTTTTAGTAAAAGAATATGAAAGGAATCTTTTGTCGTTTTTCCGTACGAGGTACTTTTTGACTTTTCCGACAAAAGTACGAAGAATGTTTTTTTTAACTTATACGGCATGAATGGATTTTTAAAACATTACTTCAAAGAAGCTTCCTTTACAAGTTTTCAAGTTTATTTTTAATCAACTTCTTTTATTTTAAAGTTGTATAACATGTTATGAAAGGAAAAATGTTTTTGAAGAAGAAAGGATATTTTCCTCAAGAATTCAATTCAAGTGTTTTATCAAAATTATTTTCCATCTAAGATAATAAAGGGTTCTGTTTCTATCCATATTTTTACATTGGTTTGACTATGTTGTGATGGAATTATGTTTATGAATTCCTTTATCTTATATGAATTTATTTATGATGTCATGATGTTTCAAGAATCCCATTTTTGTTATATGTGTTATGCGATGATGTATGTTTTATGATTATGTGGAACACATAAGAAAGGATTCATTATAAGATGGGTGGGACCTATATCTCCCTCCAATGCATTGGGTAATGATTTTATATCTCATGAGATAGACATGGCTGGAATGGTAGGTTATACCGGTTCAGTGAAACAGGACTGAAACGAGGATTACTCGATTCAGAAAGGGACTTTGTCCACTAAGATAGTCTTGGAAATGAGTCTTGACTAACAAGAAATGATTCTCTATGATTATGTGTGTATGCCACAATGAGTAATGTTTTAAGTTATGATTTCATTTCACTACTATGATTTATCCCATGTTATGAAATTATGCTCTCTTTTGCAGGTTAAGATTTCCAAAAAAGTTATGTTCTTATGAAAATTATGTGATTGATATTTCTTTTGTTTACCCTTACTGAGCATTTGAGCTCACCCTTTTATGTTTTCTTTTCCCCAGGATATAAAGAAAGTTTTTAGGTAAAAAAAAAGGGGATGACCTTTATGGGAGATATTGAAGAACTTTCACCACGATTAGAAGATTACGTTCCGAGTTTCCAAAGACACTAAACTATTACGATCCTTTAGTGTGTGTTTTTGTTATGTACTAAGTATTCCGCAAATGTAATGTAATGTCCATGTACGTCAGGCTACGGGTCTCTACAATGTAGTTGGTTTGTGATGTTTTTCGAGGAATGCATGCACAACATTTTTTTTATGATTGATCGAGATTCAACCATTTCATTGATGATTTCCTTTTAATGGCCTTATATGTATGCTCGGTTTCAGAGTTTAATTATTAATGTGAGTTTTGGCTCAGGTTTTAATGTTTCAAATGTCTTTGGGCTTGTGAAAATGGTTAAAGGTGCGTTCGGCATTTCAGAATGCAAAACAATAGTTATAATGTGTTTAAATGACTTTGGTGGGTTATTGTGTCTGTTCTCGATGGATTCTTGGACACGAGATGTTTTCTAGGTGGGTAGATTGTAACATCCCATGTTTTTAACCTCGTTTAAATACGAAGGTTTTAAAAAAATCCATTTATCGATGAGTTTTTATTTAACTTTAGCTCCAAAACATTATTCATTGTCTTCGAACATTTAAAGGTGTTGTTTTTTGGACTCGGGTGAATACCTGATAACTTTTACGGGTTTCCTGATAAGTCTCGGGAACACTGGATCTAGAAAGGTCCACTTTAATGGATCGGCACGGGCTGTGCATGATTTCAGTCCAACCTGTGTAGTTTACCTAGTTTAATAAATTATTTATTTTAATTAAATAATATTATATGAGTGAATGTGATTAATCAAAATAATGTTTTAATAAATATAATAATTAAGTTGTTGTTATTATTATTGTGGTTTTTTAATTAAATTAATGTTAAATAATTAATTAAATGATGGTTGAATAATTCTATGAGTGTTTTTGGGGTTCACAAGAAACGTTTAATAAATGTAGGAGTTTTGAAGTTAATGAAAAAATATTTTTTATATTAAATAGTGGTCATGAGTTGGTGTTTTTATCATTAATATCAAATTAATGATATTACAATTAAATTGGTAGTTTATAACAATTATTATTATCATAAATGAATTTATCGGTTTTTTATAGGTTTTAGGTTTAACAAATTAAAGGGGGAAATCCCCAATTCATCCCCCCCCCCCAAACAACCGCTCTAGCCTCTCTACCTCTGCTAGACCACCTGCAGCACCCTTCAAGACCGGACCCTCTCCCATGCGGCATGATCTCCTTCCTCGGCGGAACCTCCTACAGCAGCGCGACATCCTCATGCAGCTTCCTTTGTAGTGTGCGACCCCCCAGACGACCTTCAACGCCTTGCGGTGTGTCCTCCTCCCGAATGAGATTCACAGCAGGCGCACGACCCTCGGACGACCTACAGTCCTGCGCGTGACACTCCTGGAAAGTCCCATACGGCGTGACTTCCCCCCTCTCGGGTTCTCCTTCAATAGGGTTTGCGGTGTATCCGGACCCTTTCGACATCCGCCACCAAAGAATAAGCGGATGGAATTTTTTCGTTATGCCGCCAGCTATGGTTATGTTTCACATCATTCAATTAGAGTTTGGCAATTTATTTGACTCCCTTTTATATAACTGTAAGTTTGTTGAGCCTTACTACACTTGTTTTGGTCACATTTTTGTGATTTAGTACATTATTGATTATGTTTCAGGGCGCACGCGTGTGTTTGTAAATATATATACATATGTATACATGTGTGTATATAACTATATATTAAACTATATTAATGTTTTTCACATGTGACTACATGGTGATTTCACTAATTGTCACTGATTAAATCAATTGGTGGATGATAATCTAGTTCCACCCTGAGGTAGGGTCCACTTTCAAGTCCTCAACTTTAATAAATGCAATAATAAAATGTATGATGAACATTATTTGGTATTTAAATTATACGGTGATGTATTTATATGGAATTCTTTTCAAATTTGAATTTATTAAGTTTGATTAAATCTCTAAAGGTGATATGTGATGTGTTGATGCACAACTTTGGATGTTATTAAATGATGCTACCACGTGAGATAAATGAGGACTTGGATATGTGTTGGTTTTAAGCATGTATTTTGGAATTTGTTAAAGTAACATGATTAAATAATTAAATTTTGTTTTATTTAGGATAAGACCAGATAATTAATTTTTTATATTAATTATGTTCTCTGTAACCGTATATAAAAAAATAATCAATTGATTAATTATAACATATTCATTTAGCTGAGTGAGATAATTTATTCAATGATTAATTGTGATACTTTGTTTTGGGTAAATCAATATAATTAATCATATATTAATTACTACATGTTAATGGCATGAATGGTTATTCAATTATTAAATTGATTGAAGGGTATGATTATATTACTTAATTATTGAATTAATTAATTGGTATTCATTAATTTTAATGATGAATTGTTAATGATCAATGTTATGTACCATGATGTTGATTTGTGATGTTTAATGGTGGGTTTGATTATGAAATGTTGGAATCAGAATGAGATAATTGATCTAGCAATTAATTGCAACATGTTGTTCTAGAAAAATAGAGATATTTTAATGATGGATTAAATGACGTGCTTTTGCAGTGTTATTTAGGAGAATTAATTATCATGTTTTCATGTGAGGATTTGTGATAATTAAATGTCAAGTGATTTATTGAGGTGACTTTCATGTGGTTAAGAATAATTAATTGTTAATTAATTATTAAATATTATGGTGTTGAATGGTTAATGACTTGTAGAATTATTTAACTGGAGTTTTATGTTGTTAATTAGTTGTTGAATTAATTAACAGATTTGATTAATTAATTTCTGAATTAATTAATGGATTGTTTTGGGGTGTGAGACATGGTTTTATAGAAAAATGATAAATATTTATGTATGATTGATAAATGAGATTTGAGACAGGGACTGATGCTCTAAATACTCACGGGGTGCAGGACATGGCGTTCTACACCCATCTTGCATGAAATTTTTTTTATGGGACAATGACTGATTCTCCAAATACCCATGGGTTATGATACAAGGACTGATGATCCAAATACTCATGAGGCTGCTAGACATGATGTTCTACACCCATTAATTGACATTAGACTTTGGGTCTAATTGGTCATACTTGATTGAATCAAATGGTTAATGAAAGACAATGTGATGATTTGTGAATTGAATGTGATAAAGGGATCAGATTTGATAATGAAGTGGCCGAATCATAGTTTAGTGGATGGACCAATGAGTGAATCGCTATTTTTTTGTGGATAGGCTTAGACATAGTACTTGAAATATAAAATTGAATATCTTATGACACGTTATCCAAGCCAAAAACAAGCTTGGAATTTGTCCATTACTTTGATTGCTTAGATTATCATTAGAGACATCTGTTGTGAGTGAATTATACAAGGGATGTCGAGATTAGGCTAGATCTCGAGACTTATATAATTTAATGAGGTTTGAATAATTGATAAATTGGAATTAATGTGTGATGATTATTGTGTATTCATTAAAAATGTATAATGAAGTTTCAGACACCAGCTTAGGGCTGAATGAGGTACTTGAGTATATAGTTACATTGTACTACTTAATTTATTTATGCATGTTTTCACGCTGTTTATATTATTTATTCAATATCTGATATTGGGGGTACACACCGGTGGTCTCATCCTATTGAGATTTACATCCCACATCCTACTCGGGTCGCCATTGCACTGGGGAACCCCGTGTAGATTCTATTAGGTTACAGGGTTGAGCTGTTTACTTATACATGGGAGATAGGAGCATAGGACTGAGCGGGAGCTCCTGATGCTTGAGTTGAAATATGTAGGGATTTTTTGTCTTTTATTTTTATTGTAATTGATGTGTAGAGCATTCTGTATTGTTTTCTTAAATTATGTATCCATAACATGTCAAGTATACATATACTGTATAATTAGCATTTACCGCTTTTATAAAATGAGTAAATTGGTCTTCCACTACTAGCCAATTATATATTATTTCTTATGCTATTGATTGTTATTTACTTTGATATACCATTTTGTAACTATGATAAAAGGGTATAGTCTCCTCACTGACTATCATTTGACCCTCTCTACTAGTCGATAGCCTTTGGATTTTGGGGAGACGAGCTTGAGTTCATGTGGCGACTGGCCCAACCATTGGTTCGTGGGTGAGTCGGTTTGGGACGTTACACTCATTGTCAATGAAGTTTCCAAAAGAGGGATGACATATAATTGATAAAAAATAAAGAAATGTCATTTATTTTCAATCATAAGATGATTCTTATAGGGAATTTTACATGGTTGATACAAATAGATGGCTATAGGCTCAGATGTAGGCCTTTACAAAGTATATAGATACCATGATGTTATCACACCAACCTCATCGTATATATAAAAAAATGGAAATTATAATAATTATATATTTGAAAAATTAATTCATGGTTGGATGTCACAAATGAAATATGTTTATGAATATTATCAAAGGGAACCGGGATGGTAAAGAACACATAGTCTTTCTCTCCTTGCTCAAATCCATTCATTGGATGAAACATTGGCCATGGTCATGAACATTGTTGAGGCTCTCATCAATGAACCAAAGGAAGCCTCACTGGGTCCAAATGAATCACTACTAAATTTAGAATTTCATTTTGAAAAAAATCACAAACCAACCTAAATAAATTACCACAATGATATTCTCTAGATACACGATGTTCATCCCATGAAGTGAAGGGAACACTATTGTAATGTACCATCTTTTAATAAGGTATAGAGTGGTTACTTTTTAGTATAAATTCATTAGAAACATCCTAATAATGATGAATAATAATTTAATGGAGATCTAGGGTGTATCTATGGATCGATCAGATCCTAGAATCTCGAAATGGGAAGAAAACATTGGGCTACATGGTTAGGAGAAACCACGAAACCCAGGACACACAGTATCCATAATCAGTGTTGTTACAGACATTGGTCACCTAGGGGCTGTATGGTTTTTAAATAACCACACGTCCTATGGAACACAGACATGTAATGTTGTATTCTTTTTTATGGATTGATTTATCACAGTTTGTTAACGGTTAGATAAATTGTTCACCTAATTACATGATTTTACCCTTTCAAGCAGTAATTGGTGTATATTTGGTGCACGGTTTGGCCAATCGTGTGGCCAAACCCTGCACAGATATAAATTTTGATGAAAATAATATTTCTCCCCTCCAAAATGAATAAAACCCTTTTCTTATCCTCTCATAATTTTTGAAAAGGATTACTCATCTCATCTATCACATATGATCTATCTTCCTTCAAGAGTTAGGGATCAAGATACCACCTCCTTTCGTCGTCTATTTCTCTCACTGACAGATCCATCTAAAATCTATAGTTTTGATATTTATTCCCCTATAATATAATTCTTGTTCTTCATCCATCCTATTGTAAAATTTGTGTGAAATATAATTTTACCCTTTTTCATGGAATTTGAAGGTCTCACCATTTCAGTCATCATAGCTCAAATGAAAGTTCAATGCTAGATGAGGGATGGTCTATGAGGCTAGAGTAGTTGGTCAGGGCACTTTCCTATCATTTAATTTCATTTCATTAATTGTTTCTTGGTGTTGATATCTAGACCCTACTGGCTTCACCCTTGTGTTTTCAGTTAAATTAAAATGAATTCCTTACCATGCCATTGGAGACCAAAGTAAGTGTCTAATAAACCCCTTAGGCTGATCTCCTAGGGTTATGTCATCCAATTGGGCATGATTCACCATTAAGGCTAAATTACCCTTTTCCCTTAGCTTATTGAACACCCCTAAGGGGTTTTCCCTCACATTAAAAATATTGAGCTTTATATTACATTGTTTTGAGTGATGAACCTCACGACATTCCATTTCACCTAATTCCACCTGTGAATCCTTGAATTTACTTAAATATCCATGGGACAATAACATATGACTTATGATATAAAAGTGTTTCTCTAAAAGTTATTCCTTGACCAAAATGCCAATAGTAATAAATGATTGAAAAAATGGGACTTATTATGAATGTCATATCTGTGTGTGTTTCATATTTCCCTTGTTCACCTTAGTTCCTGGGGTGATACAAGGGGTTATAAATTGATGACCCCTTAGACGAAGTCTCATTCCATAGTTATACTTTTTAGTTCTTTGTAAACTCGCTAGGGGAGACATTATCTATTCTTGAGATAAGCTCATCATGCGTTATCTATTTGCCTCCAGAAAAGTGACACCTATTCCCTAGGGGTTACCCCTTGGATGGTATCTATAAAATAATTGGTTATACCCTGTCACAAGAGATACTCATCCCCCTACCAGCGCTACTGGGTTCAAAATCAGAGGTTTGATAGTTTTTAACATAGTCATACCATGCCTAGAGTGAGACATGGGATTTAATAATTTGTAACCATGCACAGACTCCTTCTAATATTACATAGACATACCCCCTCAAGAAATACTTATCAAGTCTCTATGAATTTACAATGACGATCTAAGGGTGACTCTCCATACATTATAAAAATGATTTAAATTGAATTGAAACAGAGCTACATGATTTCAAAAGATCATTTATTATTGGATTTGGAAACATAGTGATGTGTCCTCCAAGCCCAATCATAGGCTAGGGGACATTCCCCAATCTTACAAATTTTCTCACCAACATTATCATTTTAGGATCATTAGGCTCAGACTCACCGGTTTACGTTGAAGCTGGTAAAATTGGATGGGTGTCCAAAAGGAACCTTGTCCAATGCTTTCAGTTATTTATTTCTATTTTTAAATTAAATTATTACGTTACACTACTCAATTTATGTCACACCCTGACCTATGCGTTTGATTTATCTAATTATTTTTATACCTTTAAATATTTTTTCCCTAGGGTCCGGGGGGAGTCCCTGACGAAGTCTTTGAGTTTTCAATAAAAAGTGTGTGTTTTGGGTTCAACTTCATTGGACGCACGGGTAGAGCGCGACACTGCGCGGCTTCGCCCATGAAATTGAGTGGCCTTTCGTTAATTTTATTATTATAAAAAAATGATATGAATTCATTTATTATTTTTATTTTATTATTAAGGTTATTATTATTATTATTATTATTATTATTTTATAATTTATTTATTTTTACTCTTATTTTATTCATTATTATTTTTTCATTATTCTTTTATTTATTTACTTATTTTTTTCTTTCCTTTTATTGTTTCCACGCGGCTGTCCCCTCCCACATTCCTTCTTCCTCACGCGACCACCCTTCTCCCAGCCAGATCCGCTTATTCCAGATGCCAGCGCCATGACCCTCCTGCCCTGCACACTCCTAGTGCCACACTCGTCAGCTCCTTCTCCCCTTCTCCCCGTGCAGTGCGGTGCCCCCTACCCTGCTTGGCCTGCCTCCGCCCTTGCTGCCTGCATCGGTTTCCTCCCAGCAGCGCGCCACTCTCCCTATATCTGGCACCCTCCAGCCACTCCGCCCTGCTACATGCAAATCACGCACCCCCCGTAGCCCTGCTCTCTCACACCTGCACTGCCTGGACCTCCTACCGCTACTGTGCGTCCAACCGCCCACTCTACCACCTCGCACTAGTAGCTCGCTGCTTGCCCTCTCCCGCAGCTCGTGCCACTCCACGTCCCAGCCTCCTGTCGGGCTGCTTCCTGCATCGCACCTCAAAAACCCTCTGCCTCCCTGCCGACTCACCGTGCGACACCCGCCGGTCCCCTATCCCACACTAGCCGTGACAAGCTACTGTCCACCGCCCTCCTGGTGCAGCCCTCCTGCTCCCAGCGGCAGTCCCGCTTTGGCCCAACCTCCCTACCGACCCCTTGCACCGCAACCCAGCCGCCCCTGCACCTCCCGCATGGCGTCCCTCCTCCCTCACTCCGGTCTCCTCCACCTCCACCTGCATAGAACCACCTGGCTGAACCCTTGCGGGTGCGCCTAGTCCCCGGTCAAGACCCCCTCCCCTGCCCTCCTCGGCCTGCATGCTCCGACCCTCCTACTGCTGATGCCCTCCCGCTGGCTAGCCCTATAGCGCACCCCGGACGAGCCATACCTCCTCTCCGTTGTACCGGTAGTGTTCCCCCCTATCCCGGCCGACCACCTGGCCACCCCCTTTCCCTATTCCAACCGACCAGCAGCGGCGTAGCGCACCTGCGTCGTCTGACCAGTGGCGGCGCGACACTCGACACCCTTCCCCATCGCAGCAGCAGCCGCAGGCTCCTCCTTCCAGCACCCACCAGCCGTATTGGCCGAACACACCGCCGTCTGGACACCTTTTTGGCCGCAGAACGCATCTCCAGCCCGGCGCGCCTCTGGCTCAGCGGTGCGCCGCCCCGCAGACCTTCTGTCCAGCCGCGCAGTTTCTGCGTGACCACTTTGTCATTCCTCGAACATTGCACGGTGCCCCGCGACCGCCATGCTGCACTTACCGGTAGGTGTCGTGCACCCCTTGCTGAGTCTCCAACATCATTCTTTCCTTTGTTGCTCCGTCCAGCGAGCGATAGTCCTTACTGGTGTGCGCCGCCCCTTTCTGACGGTCGTGCAACAACGCTGGATGAGAACGTCTCCACGCCAAAGTAAGGTTTGCGCTGTTCTTGTACGAGTAGTAAATATTTATTTTAGCGTGTGTTGTGTTTATTAATTTTGGTGCGAATTTAATTTTAAAATAACTGAGTTTTGCAGTATGAAGCTATGAGTTACTTCTTGGGTTTTGTTTCATAAATCTTAAAGTGGTTTAGTGATAATGCAGTCGATACAATCTATGTTTTGAAACATGTCGAGACAGTTATTTTTGTGTCATTTGTTCGTTTGGATCGTTTACAGTCCGTGTTTATGTATTTTAGTTATCTTTTCGGTTGCAGCGTGTTGGCAAGGTTTTTCCGGAGTCCTACGATCATCAGCTTGCGTGTGCTTGCGCGCCCACTCGGGGCGTGTCGCGTCATCGTATTTGGAATGCGAGTCGAGGTAGGTCCCCCACTGCACTCACCTTTAAATTTAGAATTTATTAATTGGTTGATGTTTTATTAATTTTTAATAAATGAGAAATAATATAAGATATTTAATTTTTAAATGATTATTTGGTGTAAAAATAGTTGTTTATTTTATACATGACACTTGAAAAAAAAATTTGACGAGCGGAAACTCAGTATTGAAAGAATGATCATTTTTCCTTTAAACATAATTCATTAAATTTCAAATGTGGTTCTGGTTTTAAAGATAAATGATTTCTTCTGAACAAGTGTTTCGGGTTTTCTTGAGAAACCGAGGTTTTTCTTTAAAGTTGGTGAAGGCCCATTTGACACTTTAATAAAAATAAATTATTTTGGAAAACTCTCTTTGGGGTGACCTTTGGTGTTTTTCAACTGCATATGTTGTGTGTGATGTTTGTGCTACTTGATTGACTTTGTTGAAGCACCCCTTTTTATTGTATGTGTTGACATGGGAACCTGACATAGTGAGTGAATCTTCTGAGAACGATTGCTGCACTAGTTTAGATTATGGACTGGCTAGTGGCCCCATAGCAGGGGAATACTGATTTATTGCTGCTATGGGGATTGGGCCCCTCGGTTAGGCCATGCAGGGCTATGCCGAGCGTTAGGGCATTATGACGTCATCAAGTTAGAGCATGCTTTCAGGATGAGTCACATGTATAGTATGTTTGGGATTGTTCATGATCTTCTAGGTTCGACTCATGTTTCCTTTAGTGTTTTTTGAATGTGGCAGACGATTGAGAGGTCTAGTTTGGTAGCTGGACCTTGTGTGCCACTTTTTCCATTTCCATTAGTGTGTGTTGCGTGTTGTGTGGTTTTCCCTTTTTACTAACAACTGAAAATTGAATTTCTAAATTTTTTGCAGTAATGTTTTAAAATGCAATGCACTTATCCCATTCAATCATTAAACTTGTTTTTAAAATAAAAAGGGAAATGGACTATTATTTACTTTAGAAATGAAAGTGTGTGTGGAAAACCATATTTTATATAATTTAGTTCAAACCTGGAATTAGTGAATTATTTATTTAATGGTTTGTGCATTGGGAATAGAATTAGTCGGGCCTACCTACTGAGTTTTAATACTCATGCCTATAGTGTTTTCCTGTTTTTAGTTTCTATTGAAGGTTCGACTTGAGCTTGCTCGCCGTGGGAGAGAGTTGGTTGTGGATTGGTGAGAGACTCTCGGAGTCACAAGGAATTTTGGTCGAGACCAGGTTAGTGCATTTTTTTGGCCATTATTTCTTTTCAGGGTCATTTATTTACTTTGTGTTGTTCTAGTCTTCCACTGCTCTATTTATTTTTATTGGGAAAAATCGTTCCCTCTTGTTGAGTTTTGATTCCCGACACTAGTTGCCAGCCCGTGGGGATCGGGAACGCCCTTCGGGCCATGTCATGGGCCATATCGGGTGACCGGTTCAGGGTCGACCCAGATTGGTTCGTGACAAAATGGTATCAGAGGAGGTTGGCTCCTGAGCGGACATTGTTTTTCAGAGCGCCCATTTTTATTTGGGGTTTTCATGGTAGAAGGAGTAGGATTGTCAGGACTTCGGGCGTACAGGCGAGAAGGACGTCATAAACCCTTGCTCGTTCTGAACCTCGGGTTACCATGGGAAGTTTGGGTTGTCATTGTCTTTTGATTCTTATGGTTTTTTTGGTATTGGGAAATGAAATGAGATTTGGGAAAGTAACCTCCGTGAGCTTGCATGGTCTGGAAATCTATGTGGAGCCGGAGACTTTACCCTAGAATGCTCTTAGTGACGGTGGTGTGACTGGCGTATGGCTGCCAACCATATGGTCAATTCACCCATCATTACTAGTTTCCCTCTAGTGAATCGTCTGTGTTTTCCTTATTTCTAAAAAAAATCGTTGTGAAAAGTGTTTTTTTGGTATTTGAAATGACAATGACCATGTTTGACCCATCTTCTTATTTTCTTGTTCCTTAGTGTTCGCCTCCACGAAGGTTCGATGGATGCCCAAGGTGAAGCTTCAGGTGGTTCATACTTAGAAAATCATCCAGTTGATCATCCCAAGGACTATGTCCTCGAGTTTCTAAAGTTGAACCCTCCCCTCTTTTATGGGAAAGAAGATCCTCTTGAGGCAGAGGAGTGGTTACAGAAGATTGAGAGGAACTTCTGTTCTCTCATGCCACCTGAGTCATTAAAATTAAAGTTGGATACCTTTATGCTTGAAGGTCCAACATGGAAGTGGTGGAAGTTTGTATCTTGAAGCAAGCCTCGAGAAGATCTCACTTGGGAGTTCTTCAAGTCGTCATTCATCCAACAATACTTCTCTGAGGTAACAAAGGCGAGGAAGAGGATGTAATTGTGCGGTATTCAATAAGGTGTTGGATCGGGGTTGGAATTATTTCGTCATTTCCTGGACCTGGATCCGTATGAACCAGAGTATGTTAGAAATGACCCCATGAAAGCTTGGAATTTTGAGCGTGGATTATGTCCTGAGCTGCAGTCGAAGGTGGAAGAGTTCAACATAATCACCTTTCCTGACGTGGTGAGACAAGATTTCCCCGCCGAAGCTGAGTTAGCAAGAGGACATGAGGTGGTGAATCCTCCTTCTAACTTGGAAAGCAGTGCAGTAGATAAAAATAAGAAGAATGGGAAATGGCCTGATGTTGGTGGTACTGGTAGAGGAATCAAGAGGCCTTCAGACCTTCAACCATCTTCTTCACCGTGAAATGCCTTGATCTGTCACCAATGCGGTAAGCAGGGGAAAAAGAGGTCGATGTTCCCAAATGCTCCAAGACCCTGCCACATTTGTGGGTGTCTGGGTTATGTGAAGCGATTCTGTCGATGTGTTTCCTAGAAGTGCGCTGAAGCGAGACCTGACTCGTCGAAGGTCACCTCAGCCCGTCATCAGGAGTAAGATGGTGTTTGGGGGTCAGTTTAAGGTTTTATCTTTGCAGTGTTTCTTGGATGTAGTAGTCGTCACCTGTACCTTTTTGTGGTGTTTCTTTTCTTTCAGTTGTAAGAATGGTTCTTATCGAACCTCTTTGGAACCTTTATTCTAATGGATGTGCGTTTGGTAAAATTCTAGTTCATGTGTCATGTTTGGGAAATTTTTAAGCCTGACTGCGAGGCAGGAGATGCTTCAATCAACAGAGCTCTAGCCATAGGTCTCGGAGTGAAGCTGGCGCGTAGTCAGGTGAACCCCATCGGTGTAAAAAGACCTTGGATTAATGTCGATCCTTATTGTTGCGTAGTTTGTGTTCATTCGAGAGTGTGACTTCATTGAGGTGGCGGTGATGATAGTTTTGATGCTCTTTTGGTTAGGCCCTTATCTCCCCTACATTTATGGTGGAGTTTTTGGTTCGTGTGGAATGTTTTCAAGTTCATTTAGTTTCGCTAGTATTAATGGCGGGGAGACCCATCACGGGTCTTGTTGAATTCAGTTGGCTTGTCTCCTATGGTGGGGAGTCCGTTCAGGCCTCCCCATGTCAGTATCAGAGTTTCGTTTCAGGTTTCATTTTGATGGTGTTTAAAGTGTTCGTGTTTTTAGGATAAGTTTCATGTTAAGGGAGTTTGGTTTTCGTTTGGATCGATCAACTATAGGCACTTAAACTTTTGGGGGTGAGTGACACTTATGGAGTTTCATCTTGGGTCTAGGTTTTGTTGTGGCTTCCCGGGGGCGGGAAGCGTTATGGTGGGGAGAATTTTCACAACCTGACCTATGATTTTGATTTATCTAATTATTTTTATACATTTAAATATATTTTTTCCTTGGGTCCAGGGGAGTCCCGGATGAAGTCTTTGAGTTGTCAATAAAAATTGTGCGTTTTGGGTTCGACGTCGTTGGACGCACGGGCAGAGCGCGACGCTGCGCGGCTTCGCCCCTGCAATTGAGTGGCCTTTTGTTAATTTTATTATTATAAAAAAATGATATGAATTCATTTATTTTTTTTATTTTATTATTAAGGTTATTATTATTATTATTATTTTATCATTTATTTATTTTTACTCTTATTTTATTATTTATTCTTTTTTCATTATTCTTTTATTTATTTATTTATTTTTTTCTTTCCTTTTATTGTTTCCATGCGGCAGTCCCCTCTCACATTCCTTCTTCCTCAGGCGGCATCCCTTCTCCCAGCCAGATCCTCTTATTCCAGACGCCAGCGCCACGACCCTCCTACCCTGCGCACTCCTAGTGCCGCACTAGTCAGCTCCGCCTCCCCTTCTCCTCACGCAGTGCGGTGCCCCTGCCCTTCTTGGCCTGCCTCCACCCTTACTGCCTGCACCAGTTTCCTCCCAGCAGCGTGCCGCTCTCCCTGTATCTGGCACCCTCTAGCCGCTCCGCCCTGCTACATGCGCATCACGCACCCCCTCGCAGCCCTTCTCTCTCGCACCTGCACTGCCTGGCCCTCCTACCGCTACTGTGCACCCAGCAGCCCACTCTACCACCTCGCACTAGTAGGTCACTGCTTGCCCTCTCCCGCAGCTCATGCCACTCCGCGTCCCAGCCTCCTACCGGGCTGCTTCCTACATCGCACCTCATAAACCCTCGACCTCCATGCCGACTCACCGCGCGACACCCGTTGGTCCCCTATCCTGCACCAGCCGTGACAAGATGCAGTCCGCCACCCTCCTGGTGCAGCCCTCCTGCTCCCAGCGGCAGTCCCGCTTCGGCCCAGCCTCCCTTCCAGCCCCTTACACCACGACCCAGCCGCCCCTACACTTCCCATATGGTGTGCCTCCTCCCTCCCTTTGGTCTCCTCCACCTCCACCCGCATAGCACCACTTGGCTGAACCCCTGCGGGCGCACCTAGTCCCCGGTCGAGACCCCCTCCCCTGCCCTCCTCGGCCAGCATGCTCCAACCCTCCTCCTGCTGAAGCCCTCCCGCTGGCTAGCCCTACAGCGCACCCTGGACGCGCCATACCTCCTCTCGGTTGCACCAGTAGTGTGCCCTCCTATCCCGACCAATTTCATGGCCACCCCCTTTCCCTGTTCCAACCGACCAGCAGCGGCGCAGTGCCCCTGCGTCATCCGGCCAGTAGCAGCGTGACACCCGACACCCTTCCCCTTCGCAGCAGCAGCTGCAGGCTACTCCCGCCGGCACCCACCAGCCGTATTGGCTGCACACACCCCCGTCTGGACTCCTTTTTGGTCATCTAACGCATATCTAGCCCGGCGCGCCTCCGGCTCAGCAGTGCACCACCCCTGCAGACCTTCTGTCCAGCCGCGCAGTCTCTGCGCGACCCCTTTGTCATTCCTCGAACGTTACGCGGTGCCCTGTGACCCCCGTGCTGCACTTACCAGTAGCTGTCGCGCTACCCTTGTTGAGTCGCCAATGTCATTCTCCCCTTTGCTGCTCCGTCCATCCAGCGATAGTCCCTGCTGGTGTGCACCGCCCCTTTCTGACGGTCGTGCAACAATGCTGGTCGAGCGCGTCTCCACGCCAAAGTAAGGTTTGTGCTGTTCTTGTTTGAGTAGTAAATATTTATTTTAGCGTGTGTTGTGTTTATTTATTTTGGTGAGAATTTAATTTTAAAATAATTGAGTTTTGTTGTATAAAGCTATGAGTTACTTTTTGGGTATTGTTTCATAAATCTTAAAGTGGTTTTTTGATAATGTGGGCGATACAAGCTATGTTTTGAAACATGTCGAGATAGTTATTTTTGTGTAATTTTTTTGTTTGGATCGTTTTAAGTCCATGTTTATGTATTCTAGTTATATTTTCGGTTGCAGCGTGTTGGTAAGGTTTTTCCGTGGTCCTACGATCGCCAGCTTGCGTGTGCTTGCGCGCCCACTCGGGGCATGTCGCATCATCGTGTTTGGAATGCAAGTCGTGGTAGGTCCCCCACTGCACTCACCTTTAAATTTAGAATTTATTAATTTCTTGATGTTTTATTAATTTTTAATAAATAAAAAATAATATAAGATAATTAATTTTTAAATGATTATTTGGTGTAAAAAGAGTTGTTTATTTTATACAAAACACTTGAAAAAGTTTCTTAACGAGTAGACACCCAGTATTGAAAGAATGCCCGTTAGGCCTTTAAACATAATTCATGGAATTTCAAATGTGGTTCTGGTTTTAAAGATAAATGATTTCTTCTGAACAAGTGTTTCGGGTTTTCTTGAGAAACCGAGGTTTTTCATTAAAGTTGGTGAAGGTCCGTTTGACAATTTAATAAAAATAAATTATTTTGGAAAACTCTCTTTGGGGTGACCTTTGGTGTTTGTTGACTACATATGTTGTGTGTGATGTTTGTGCTACTTGATTGACTTTGTTGACGCACCCCTTTTTATTTTATGTGTTGACATGGGAACCTGACATAGTGAGTGAATCTTCTGAGAACGATTGCTGCACTAGTTTAGATTACGCACTGGCTAGTGGCCCCGTAGCAGGGGAATACTGAGTTATTGTTGCTATGGGGATTGGGCCCCTCAGTTAGGCCATGCAGGGCTATGCCAAGCGTTAGGGCGTTATGACGTCATCGAGTTAGAGCATGCTTTCATGATTAGTCACATGAATAGTACGTTCTGGATTGTTCACGATCTCCTAGGTTCGACCCATGTTTCCTTTAGTATTTATTTGAATGTGGAAGATTATTGAGAGGTCTAGTTTGGTAGCTGGCCCTTGTGTGCCACTTTTTCCATTTCCCTTAGTGTGTGTTGCGTGTTCCGTGTTGTGTGGTTTTCCATTTTTACTATCAACTGAAAATTGAATTTCTAAATTATTTGCAGTAATGTTTTAAAATGCAATGCACTTGTTCCCTTCAATCATTAAACTTGTTTTTAAATTAAAAAGGGAAATGGACTATTATTTACTTTAGAAATGAAAGTGTGTGTGGAAAACCATATTTTATATAATTTAGTTCAAAACTAGAATTACTGAATTCTTTATTTAATGGTTTGTGCATTGTGAATAGAATTAGTCGGGCCTACCTACTGAGTTTTAATACTCATGACTATAGTGTTTTCCTGTTTTTAGTTTCTGTTGCAGGTTCGACTTGAGCTTGCTCGCCATGGGTGAGAGTTGGTTGTGGATTGGTGAACGACTCTCAGAGTCGCGAGGAGTTTTGGTCGAGACCAGGTTAGTGCGTTTTATTGGTCATTCTTTCTTTTAAGGGTCATTTATTTACTTTGTGTTGTTCTAGTCTTCTGCTGATTTATTTATTTTTACTGGGTAAAATCATTCCCTCTTGTTGATTTTTGATGCCTGACACTAGTTTCCAGCCCGTGGGGATCAGGAACGCCCTTCGGGCCATGTCGCGGGCCGGATCGGGTGACCAGTTCAGGGTCGACTCAGGTTGGTTCATGACAATTTATAATTCATGTTTTGGATTTTCTTAAACAACATGGTTTCCAGAATCATGAGATAGTATCTCACACCCTTCTCAGTCACTGTTTGTATGTGAGTCGACATTATGGTTGAAGTAATAGAAAAAGGGAAGCACCCAGCTTTTAATTATTGATTGATATTCATTACAAGGATGGATATGGGAGTACGGTACTAACAATATGCTTCAGAAGATTAATATTGATGTTTTGACCTTTTTACATTGTTATCATTCTATATATGCTTGTATCCCCCCACCCCGCATAGTAAATTTTTAATAGTCACATTACCATGACATGGTCATCATATTTTATCTTCTAATAATTTTTCTTCTTCCAATTTATTTCGTTATCTTTCCTTATTGTGTAATTGTTTCTGCTACAATTTTTTATAGTGATTATTTCTGATGGTTCTTACTATTTGATTATAGTATATATATTTTTTTGTGTTCCACTATAATCTATTTGATTATAGTCTCCCCACAGACACACCCTATACCCTCATTGATTTTCATAAAAAATTAGCATTCGAGGAGGTAATCATGAGATATCATGGCCTAAGGTCTTGGGATGTCTTTTAGTGAAATACATGGCGAGATGGTAAAAAGTGGTATTAAAGGTTTCCATTTCGTTTTTATTACTATTTTTGTTCGAATGGAGAAAAATAAATTTTAATTTTTTCATAAGCCTATTCCTAAGAGTAACTACCCCGTGTATAGGGGATTCTCAAATTACCTGGAATGGGTAAATGTTATTAATTATTGCATTGTTACAGTTTCATTTATTTCTCCATAGGGTTACTCACATTCATTGTGTTGTTAATATCTTGATGGGAATATTTCTTATTTGTGATCGATGATATAAGGGAATATTATAATCATGCATCATACTAAGAAATTTATGATTTAAAATTGCATGCATCATGCCCTACCATATTTACCTTTTGTGTTCAAGTCTTGAATTGAATGTCTTTAATACATGAAATTTTTTTTGTTATGAATTTTGTTCCATGCTTGAATTATATAGAAATGTGTTCCTATTTCTTTGTAGTACTAAGGAAAACACAATTTTCCATTAAATAATCCACCTTAACCTAACTCTGTTATTCTGAATAGGTTAATATAGAAGCCTTAACCTGCCAATTATGGCACATTAAGGCATGGACCGTTAGACACATGGGTTGTAACGTGTTATTGTTATAATTAAATGGAAAACATCATCCCATTTATAATGTGTATGGGCCCTTAGAAATCAAAGATTGGGACTCATCTAACTCAACCACCTAAAGAAATTAAAAATACATAAATGAATTAAATTGAATTTGATCCTTTAATTGAATTAGCCCCCTTATGTATATGATCCCTTAACTCTAACCCAACCTAGTAGTGAGAAGTATGTTGTGTCCCCTATGGTCCTTATGTGACACATTTTTATCACCCAAACTTATCTCCTAGAGGATATTAAGGGTTGTATAATGTTTATAGGTAGGCATTAAACTTTTCCTTCTTTATCAAATTCCCTACAGGTTATAAATCCTATCTGAGGCATGATCTTGGAATTTGTAGATATATTCTATTACGTTGACCACATGTTGTATTCCAAGAATGTGAACATGAGAATACACTAGAGGTGGTGGGAACTAATCCACCCATGATACCCCTTGTAATTCTACTTGATGCAACTCATCGAGATCCTCTATTGGGTATTGATGTCTAATTCCATTATAGTTTCCTCCACATCATGCAATCTATTCTAGGTGATCCTCAACCTGCCCCTTCAATGTAATATTTGGACAACCTCTTCCACTAGAATAATCCCCCCACCTTATCATGGGATGACGAGCCTCAGATAGCATAGTCCTTCTTGAAGTGTATGGTGTCAATATTTGATCATATTAATGTGCCTCTATAGTAGAGTGTCAATCTAGCGCCCTAAATTATACGGAACATACAAAATGGATTTTTAAATGTTATGTGGGGGGTATTTCTTATGTAAAACCATTTCATTTCACTTGATTATGTTTATAAATTTTAAAATTGGTTTACTAAATTATGTAAGTTATGTGAACCATATTTGAAAAAGGTTTTGGTGTGCATTTTGATTTAGAAGAGGATTTTGGGTATGAAAATGGTGGGTTTCTAGGTGTATTGAATTATTTGGTTTTTCAAATATGTAAGTAGTGTGTTATGTAAAATGTAGAACTTGACTGATCCCAATGGGAACCTTGGGTAACTAGGTGGGAGGACTATGAGTAGTGCTATAGTGATATAGAATTGTATTTGTCCTGGTTTCACATAGCATGACAGACAATGAGAACACTAACTAAATATTGATGATGATTTGAGACCACTAGGACATTGGGTGTCCCCTCCTAGTGGCTCGTGCATGAAAACGATATTAGTCATTGGTTTTAAGATACTTTTAACTAAGATTAATGGTTATAGTGTCCCATTACTAGTTATTACCTAGAGTATTCTCCCATGAATACATATATTTAGTTATATCAGACACAACATTGTTATACTGTTTAAATTTTTAGTCATTTCAAAAGAAATCATGTTTTAATATAATGATTTTTTCCTTCATTTTTTTTTGTATTTTCTGTTTTTAATCAAACATGGAAGTTATTTACATTATAATATTTATTGCATGGAATACTTATTGGGTTTCATCCTATTGTGTGTTATATCACACCCTACAAACAACTTTGGGTGTAAGTAGACTTGTTAATGTTTGATATAGGTAAGGGTAGTGCTTTTGGAGATGGTGGATAGGTTTTCTAGTTGTCCTTACATGTTGTGGGGTCATGAAGATGTTTTTAGGGCGATGTCCCTCTTTCCATGTGGTGGTTTTTGAGTTGGTTTTTGGTCCTTCCTTTTGTAGTATCCTTTTTGGTTTTTGTTTAAAACTTGTAACTTGAAATTTAGTAATTCATTATGAAATGTTTTTTTATGAAATTTGAAATTAAGTTTGATTATACTTTTTTGATGTTTTATGTTTATGAATTCAGTTAAATAATTCCCATGTTGAAAGTATGATACCTAGGAAATTGTTTCTATCCTATGGGGATCGAAAATGCCTTTCGATCCATGCCATGGACTAGGTCAAGCACATGTTCAGATGACGACCAGACTTGATTCATGAAAAAATTGTATCAAATTAGGGTTCTATTTGGGTCATGTTGTTTGGGATGAGTCTGGATAGACTGTAGCTTGAAATATAGGGTCTTGGAGTTCTGGTTGCGAGTCGGGTTCCTAGACATCACACATTGTGAAGACCTCGAGTCTCTATGGGATGTTGTGATTTCTATTTGAAATTTTCTCTGGGTGGGAAGTACAGGCTATAGAATATACATGGACATTGGGTGGGGGTGAAGTGGTTTGGTCATTTCATTTTCGTAACATGTTTTATTTCATTGTATTTGTTTTGATTGTTGATATTTTTCAAATTGGTTGTATTAATGATTTCCCTGGTGACTGTTTCTTTTTGTAGAAAGTTTCCTCCCCATAGAATTCCCTTTCAACCATGATAAATAACTAGAGATAGTTATCCATAACCTTTTGATCAGATTTTGGTAGATGATGTTGTTCAAGATATTCAGGTTCTGGGATAAGGAGCGGGTCCAACACCTACTCAAATTATAAAAGAATGAATATGTTCCACTGAAAACAATGTGGAATACTTTCTCAAGAATAATCCTCTTCCTTTACGAGGATGCATGAAGACATAGGAGGTGGTGGAATGGCATGAGAAGGTAGAGGGCATGTTAGAGTTCATGGACAATCATAAAGAGGTCAGGGTGCAATGTGCACTATTTCTAGTAGAAGGTCTCAGTTGGACGAGGTGAGACTTAGTGATTTAGGATGGGAAGCATGAAAAAATGAACTATAAAGACTTTACGATGGTCTTTAATGAAAAATATTACCATGAGGTCTTGTGTATGATAGATCTCTGTAGTTTATCTATCTTTTTAAGGGAACCAATCAGGAATGGAGTATACCAACTGCTTTGTCGAGCTAGTTTGTTATGCCCCAAAAATATTTTCTAACAATATGAGGAAGTCAAATTGGTTCGAAAGGGGTCCATGGATATAAATATATTCTCAGATTATTTTTATTAAGATGAATACCTACACAGAGGTAGTTGATCGATCTTCCATGGTTGAGATTGAATACAAGGTTAGCTCAGGTTTGTTGTGGTCTATGTCTGTGACGGGCATCATAAGTACATATGAGAAGAAGATAGATCATGATGAACAAGGGAGAAAGGGAGGTGGTAGTTAAAGGAATACTTCTAGGAGGTACTCATCTATGGCTTCTGATGTAGGGTATGTGGTCTGCTACCAATACTGGATGGTGGGGAACATCCAACCTGTGTGTACATATCCACATAATTCTTTTCACCAATGTGGAGATATGGGGAACATGTAGTGTTTTTGAAAGAAGTTGTGTCCATATAAGAGTGGGTTAGGATATATGGATTTCAAGGGTTTAAATCTCAGTCGGAACCATCTAGGACAGTGGGATCTGATTTTTGTGGGCATGGCGGTAGGATTGGATCATCTTCTGGGAAGATCCTGTTAAGGGTAGAACCTTAGGAGAGTGTTCATTCACATGCTCATGCTGAGATGAAGAATCATTATGGAGTGGATTATGCACCGGTAGGATTGGTTGCAGGGTTCTCAACAGTTCATGGTTCCATTCTAATATCTCTTTCTATAGAATAAGTTTTTTATGATATCAGTTCCTCTTTATCTTTTATCTCGACCCATTTTTTGAACCAGTTGAATTTTCCAACTGATCTAACGTATTATGCAAGGGAGCTAGTAAAATCATTGGGTTAGAAGAAGGAGCAGGGTCTCAAGTTCCTATATTGAGCACTCTCTATGTCAAGGGATGAGATAGAATGGGATTTCTTGGTCATAGATATAAAACTATTTAATGTAATCCATAGCATAGAATGGTTGGTACGCTTCTAATCACACATTTATTATTATAGGTGGTGGGTGATTTTCATGGCTCATGATGGGAGTACTTAGGTTTTTCTCAGAGAATGGTATCATTGGTGAATTCATGCTGGAACTCCACTCATCGAGTTAAAAAATCTTGATTTTTAATTATCACTAGTCATGATAGAGGAATATGGTGGTTCTCTAGAAGAAGGATTACATCTTGAAGTGGATAAGTCCCTAGAGGTATTTCTAGAAGATTTTTCAGGCTTACCTCCAGAGCAGGATGTGAAGTTATTGATGGAATTGGAACTGGTAACACTTCAAATATCTCTTCCCACATATCTTATGCCCCCACCAAGCTGAGGGAATTAAAAATGCAGTCAGATTACTTAGAATACAAAGGGTTCATTCGACCGAGCCTCTCTCCTTGGGCCACACCAATATTTTTTGCAAAGATGGTCGATAGATCTCTTTGATTGTGTATTCATTACTATATGTGGACTAAGGTAACCTTCAACAACAACTACCTCTTTTCCAAAATTGATGACTTTTTTCCCAAATGAAATGATGAAAATTTGATCTCTAAAATAGATTTTTTTCTGTTTACCACAAATTCTAGTTAAAAGAGTTGAATATTCCAGAAAACATCTTTTTGAAGAAGGTACAACCACATAAAGTACTTGGTGATGCCCTTCGGGTTGAAATATGCTCCAGTGCTCTTCTTGGTTCCCATGAATAGGGTGTTCCACCAATATCTCGACTCTTTTATTGTGGAATTATTAGATGACATCCTGGTCTACTCAGGATCTGAGGAAGAACATGGGCATCATTTTCTGATGGTGTTGGGAACTTTTAGGATCATATTTTTTATGTGATGTTTACAAAGTGCACTTTCTCGATCAAGGAAGTGATGTTTTATAGCCATGCCATCTCGGAGAAGGGAGTTTCTGTAGACCCAGATAATATTAATGTATATATTTAATGGGAGAATCTGAATAATGTGTTTGAGATCGAGAGCTTCCTTGGTTTAGAATGTTATTACATGTGGTTTGTTTAGGATTTCTCTTGGACGACTTCTTCCATGAATCTGCTCACCAAAAAAAGGGTGAAGTTTGAAGGCATCCTATAATGAAAGGCATCCTTTGAGTAGTTGAAGTGGTAGTTGACTATAGAAACCTTGTTGATCTTACCCAAATTATGAAAGAATTATTTTTTCTATTGCAATGCTTCATGTATGGGCCTCAAGTGTGTGCTCAGGAAATATTATCATGTGCTTGCATATGGATCCCTCAAACTCTTACCACATGAAATAAATTACCTGACCCAGGACATTGAGCTATCAACAATGATGAATTCCCAAAATATTTTGTGCCATTATCTTTTGGGGAGAAATATATAGTCTTCTCGAGTCATGAGTGCATTTCCTAAATCATCTCCCAAAATGATTTGAATTTGGGGAATTCCATTGGATGGAATATTTATAGGGGTTTGAAATTAACATTTTCTATTCCCCAATAAATGGTACTGTGGTGGCTGACACCTGAGTAGGAATATTTCAGTGTGGGATTTTAGAAAGTACAACGATGAGTGGACCTTGATGGGGATCTTTTCCCAGATAATCTTGTAAACCCAGGAATCACATTTTAGGTTCGTTATTAGTAGGTGTCCCGTTAGAACATTCTTTTTTAGAGTTGATTAAATGAGAGAAACCTGGTGATGATATGTTCTTTAAATATATGAAGTTCAATCATTGTGGGGATGCATCCACTATTAGAAATAAGGGCTTTAGCGACTGCTAAAATATGTCGCTAAAGCCCTTTAGTGGCCGATTATCATTCGCCAACCGATGAACGTTTTTGGCATGTCGCTAAAGCCTTTAGCGTTCAACATTTGGGGGATGCTAAAGATTAAACCCAACAATATGTGATTTTTGATATGGGATGCATTATGTGGAACGAGTGTGGTTGGAGTGTTTCCACTAGCTTGCTTCACCGACCATGGCGGATGCACTATGATCGTGAAGGTTCAGGGTTGGTTAGGGGAAGTCGTTGTGTGGTGGGGTGATTTTGGGGGGAGACTGAAGGGCTTTTACAGGTGCATTGGTGTTCCTGAGATGACTATAGGTGACAAGGGCGAGGGTGGGGCAGCAGGGGGTAGACGAGGCAGGTGGCGAAGCGGCGACATGGGTGTTGGAGGGTGTGTCGAAGAAGACAAGCAAAAGGAGGAAAAATCATGCATATGATTAGTTCAGTATTAGTATCTGCCATTTGGAGGTCTCTAATACACCCTTTAGAGACCTCCATTTGGCAGTCACAAATACACGGCAACCAAAAGGCGAGAAGAATCCATCAATTTTTTATTTTAGTATTAGCATCTTCCATTTTGAAGGTGCTAATACTCCTTTTAGCGACCGCCAAATGGCGATTGCTAATACTATCCTGCTGTAACATGCACAATTTCCCAGAATTCTAGTAGTGATCTTGTGGTTGGTCATCATTTCCCAAAAGAATCATGTGCTTTAAGGGCTATTTTGTGGTGGTGTTGACTTTGAGGAGGTTAGTGATGCATGATAGCCATGAATCTTATGGGGTCATCCATCCTGGTGCTACCAAGATGACTTAAGATGTTTCTTGGTAGTTTTGGTGGCCAGGTATGAGGATGAATATAGTTGACCTCGTATCGAGTTGCTATACATGCCAGTAGGGGAAGGAAAAGAATCAAAATCCCTCTGGTTTGCTTTAACTATTACCCATTCGAACTTGAAAGTGGGATGGGGTCACCAAGGATTTCATTATTGGAATGCCTCATACACCTATGTGAAAGAATGATCTTTCTATAGTAATCAAACTTTTGAAAAAATCATCCCATATCATTCTGGTTATATATTCATAAAAAGAGGATGAGATGGGACAGTTATATGTTCAGGAAGTGGTATGGTTTCATGTTGTTTCATCAACGATTGTTTCTAATAAAGAACCATGTTTTACTTCTAGGTTTTGGGAAGGCATTAAATAGGAATCTGGGTCACAAATAAGTATGAATGAGGCATACCATCCTCAAAAGGATAGTCATATGGAGTGAGATAATCAGATTCTAGAATACATGCTTCGTGCATGTGACTTAGATTTTAGAGGATCATGGGATATCCATTTGGGATTCATTGAGTTTTCTTATAATAATAGTACCAATCTTATATTTTAATGGATCATTTTAAGGTGTTGTATGGCCAGCCTTGTTGATCTCCTTTGTGTTGGGATGAGGTAGGTGAGACCACATTGTTGGGACCGAGCCTTGCACATGAGACATATGAGAATATTATGTTAATCAGGTTACTGTTGTGGAATGCTCAAAGTCACCAAAAATATTATGTCGATCAGAGTCATCGTGATCCTAAGTTTTTTGGGGATGAAAGGGTGTTCTTGAAGGTGTTCCCTCGCTTGGGTAATTGATGTTTGGGAAGACATGTGAAGCTAACATCGTGGTATGTCATGACCTCTGAAATCACCGAGCAGATTGGCAATGTGGAATACATGGTGGCTTTTCCTTCTCAGTTGTTTGAAATCCATGATGTGTTCCACTTTTCCAAGTTGAAGAAATATAATACAGATCCATCTGTTGTTTTAAATTGGGAAGGACAAGTGTTACAACCCAATTTCCCCTTGATTGAATGACCGATGTGGATAGTTAAATACCTAGATAATTTGCTTCATGGGAAATCTATACTATTGGTCTATGTTCATTGGTAACATGGTCAAGATGTGGATTAGACATGGGTGTGAAATTCATGGCTTGAGAAAGAGTATCCATTTTTTTTCCGATCAAGCTTTGAGTTGACTCTTCAGGGACATAAATTTTTCATGGTGAGGAGAATTGTCACATCTGTTATTTTATTTCAAGGTATTTTTCATCTATTATTGGTCTACCTTTTTCCCTTTTTATTCCCTTTAATTTTTGGAATGAAATTTGATAAGTTGAGTGGAATGTACGTGGGGCACAGTTGGTGCACAGTTAGTTGTAACTATTCCCCCTGCCTTGGTAATCGTGCCACAACTGTTTGCTGAGGCATTAGCTACCGTAGTGCTAGCGCATGGTTAGTCAGACTGTGTGAGGTATCCATTTGGTAAGACCCATTTGGGATGTTTTTAAAGTAGGGTTGTCGCACAATTTATCAAACTGCACTGGCTAAACGTGCCACTACTAGAAAACTCTTGTTTGACAACCCTGATATTTATCTGTGCTAAAAAAGGCTGATAAATGACATCTTTATCAGCGTTAAAGAAAAAGATGATAAATTTAACCATTTATCAGTGCTTCATTTTTAGCGTGGATAAAGGAAACCTTTATTAGCACTTTATTTTTAGTGCTGATAAGGGTTACCCTCTATGAGCGCTTTATTTTTAGCAATGATAAATAGTAATTTCATCGACACTTTTATAGCTCTCATAATGGTTCGAATAAATACAATTATATATTTATGTAAATAAAAAATAAAAAATGAGATTATTTAAAAAATATTACAAATTTTATTATTTAAATATTTATCGATAAAAATTAATTAATTTATTAAGTATTGTTAAATATTAAAAATTTTATTAATTAAATAAATATGATAAATATGACAATTAATGTTATTAAATTGTATATATTAAATATATAGATATATATTTTTGTATATAAATATGATTTATAGATTATAAAATATTTATGGTCTTTACATCAGATATTCATTAATAATGTTAAAAAATATTTATTAAAAAAATATTAATAAATAAATATATTTTTATATAAATATATTAATGAATGTACATTTATTATATTTATAAATTTATAGATTTATTATTATAAATAATGAAATATTTTTTAAAATTATTTATATAAATATAAATAAAAAATTATATATATGTAAATAATTATTAAATTTTTAATAAATTTACTTAAATAATGAATATATTTACAATATTTACAATATTTTTATTATATATATATATTTCTGTACAATTATATAAATATATATAATGATATAAATAATATTTTTTTTTAAAATTATATATTTATAAATAATTAATTATAAAATTATAATAATTATATTTAAAAAGGAATATATTTACTAAAGTTATATTTATATATATTTATTATGTATATAAAACCATTTACAATTTTTTATTTTTGATTATAATTATAAATCCTTTATCAGCTGCTAATTAATAACCATTGATAAAATCATCTTAATCTGCACTTTTTCTTGCTAATAAAGATGAGGTTTAACAATACTAAACAAAGTACTGATAAATTGAAAAATTATCAGTGTTATAACATTAGCACTGATAAAGAGTCCATTTATCTGCGCATATTACTTAAGAACCCATTAATGAACTCTTTATCAGTGATTATTTTGAAGTACTGATAAAAGTGTGCCATTATATTTAGAAAAACCTAACCATTTACGAACCAATCACGATATCAAAATATTTTCGCGGAAGCCACCTGATTTCGGTGCTCCTCCTTAGTGAATCAAAGCTCAAATCACACTAATTGATAGCCTCAAGTTGGTCGAACATCTCCACCGACATCTGGTGTTTGATTGTAGTTAGGGTTTCCAAAGAGGGTCTAATATTTTTTTCATCCTAGAGTGGTTGGCCATCTTAATATCATTGTGTATTTTTGGTTTCATTTTTTGATTTCTTCTTTTATTATGTCATTATTTATAATCTAGTGATTGTATACAATTTTGATTTTAGATTAGGAACAACATGATTTTTTTATGATTATTTTTTTGATTGACTAATGATGTATAGACTCTCTTGATAAATGGAGTTATTTGTTATATATAACATTGAACCTTGGATTTAATCATTATTATTTTTCTACTTTGTCTTATATATTCATACAAAATAATTTTTTCATATATGTATATAAATGTCTAGAAATTTTCATGTATATTCTTATTTATTGACTACTTATTCCCTAATGATTATATATATGTTGAAACCTTTAATGGACACCTCTGTTGACATATAGCTTCAGATGTTGTTTTTAATGAACCGTGATTGTGGAGAAATGTATGGTCCGATATTGGTTATATATATCATATGATCTAGTTCATATTTGCATTCACTATGGTCCTCAGTTTTCATATAGAGAATATTCAAAGGGTCCATCCCCAGTTAAGTGCATGAGGTTTTATCACATCAAGCTCTCGCTTTTTGAATCATTATGGTGCCTTTAATTAACGCTATGTTTGAATTTCATGTGTTTATCTATTTGATAATTCTTATATAATATAAGTGGGTTTTTATACATTTCATGTATGTGTGTCTATATATCTATTGAATCATTTTTTTCATAGCTTTTTTTCCAATAGGTTTTCCAATATTGGGTAACGAGGATTTTGGGTATTGATTCCCATTAAAAGAAAGGTTCATGCTAGAATTTTGATCGACCTCTGTTGCAAATTATTTCTATTTGGCGGGGGGGGGGGGGACCACCCCCATTTATGGGTTTTTACACCCAAATTTTAAACCATACATTATTCACATTGTGTTGTGTTAGAGGTAAGATGATGATCAGACATGGTGTTGTTTGGGTAATTCAGGATAGTGTCATTACACTATCAAACATTCAGTTTACACCTATAATATTTAGTGATAACATCATTTATTCTCTACATTTATGTCCCTCTCTTCATCATATTCTTCTAGATGATTCAACATAGTGTATCCATCCAAGTCCTTATCATGTATCCTCATATTAGATCCATAATTAATAACATTATTCATCTGAAATACGATGCATCCCCTATGTTCATTCTATGGTAATCCTTATCAGCCTCACTCTCCCAAAGTGGTTGATAATCAGGTATAAGGTATTCCAACAAATTTAACTTCAAATAGTGGTATAATATAATGTATTATTGTCTATAATCATTCTAGATGTTTTCAGTTGATATTATATTATCTTTCTCTAATTTAGATCATATGGAAAGTGATATAGTCAAGTAACTTTCTATCATATATAAAAACAAAATAAGGTTTATTACATATTAATGATTATTTATTGGGATATTATTAATGCTTATATTATATCTCCCACTATTTTTTTCAAATACCAAAAACTCTTATTATTGGATTTGGAATATCTAGATGCTCAAATATTCTAGTATAAATGTACCATATTTCCTTGCATCGAAGATTAATCTCATCGAACCATGATTTTTTATTTTCTTTCCAAATGAACCAAAATTCTATAAAACTAATGATCATTCTCTTCTTTAATCATTAATGTTATTCCTTAAACTATGAAACCACTGATATTGATTATTTAATTAGAGTTTATTACTCTTGCTTATCATATTTGAGTTTTTTTATTTCCCCTTAATTTCTTATAATTTCTTTTCAATTTTTAGGGTATTTGAGAATTATTTCATTTGGAGTAATTCTATTCATAAATTTAGTTACTCATTGTCATCAACATACTGAAATTATTTGAAACAATCAAATGTTGAGTTTCCCTTATTATATTTTTCAATAACTTTCACTTTTTATAATAAATATTATAAGTTTACTTATTTATATATTGTATAAAATTAATCTTTTATAAAGCCAATTATATTTTTAAGAACTGAAAATGGATTCACGATAATCATTTGATAAATGAATATGAATATGGAGTTAAATATTTCAACAATTTTGCAATAGAGCATGAAAATGACGCTTCTAAAATCCTATTTCAATGTTTTCATAGTTCTTATTTATGAAAAATTAGACCAAAAGAGTTGGACGAACATCTGATTTGTCATATAATATATCAAAGTTGTAAATGATGAACTAAACATGGAAAAAAACTAAATGTGGACATCAATTAGGATGATACTATGGTTTAGGAATCATTTTATATGAATACCATTATAAAAGATTGTGGATATCGCATTGAAGAAATGACAATGGAAATTTAAGATGAACATCATGATTGTCCAAAGTTGTTTGAGGAGTTAAATAGTTGTTCTAAGAACCATTTTATACAAGTTTTACTAAATAAACAACATTTTCAACTGAATTGATATTATATAATTTGAAAGCTTGATGCAGAAGGAGTGACACTATCTTTACAGAACTAATTTTTCCTCTGAAGGATATTCTACCAAAATAAAATGAACTACCACGCCGAACATATGATGCTAAAATAATGTTATTTTCAATGGTTATAATCTCCAAAAAATAAATTCTTGTCCAAATGATTTCATATTGATTTACAATGACCATGAATCACTGATAAAATTACCTAAGAGTAGAATATATCAATATAAGAAAAATGAATCAAGTACATTGAAATTTTTATGATACATTCCTATCATTCCATGGTTTTAGAAGACTATATGGTTTTCAAGAAATCACAATACATTTAACATGGAATGCATATATTGGAATTAAATATGGGATCTTATTTCATCTAATATATTTTCCTCATTGGAAGAAAATTGTTTTCGATTTTCATGAATTTGGAGATGACCCAATAAAATTTTAACTTTCATTATCTACAGATATAACAAATCCTTTTGGTATATAGATTAGTACTCACAATACAAGTCCCATCATGTTGGTTAATTATAACTTTCTTCTATGGTTTGGCATGAAGTGAAAATACATTATGTGGTCTCTTCTTATATATGTACCAAAGTATCCCAGTAATGATATTTATTTCTATTTTTCTACATTAATCAATGATCAAAAATTGGTGTGGGATATTGGTGTTAAAATGTATGATTCTCATAGAAGTAAAGAATTTACATTGAGGGTTATGTTTTACGAAATGATAAATGATTTCTTGTCTTATGTAAATTTATCACACAATTGTATTAAAGGAATGTTGGGGGTCCCATTTGTGATAAAACACACATACTCAGTTCAGTTGAAACATTCCTTGAAGGTTGTGTTTTTAGGACATTAGAAAATTTTACCCGGACTGCATAAATTCTGATCTTGGATGAGATCATTAAATGGGAATACAAAAAAAGGTATAACACCATCTCTATTAACGATTGATAAACTATAAAAAAAATTAAAAAATATTTTCACTAATTTCGATTAAAACACTTTTGAAAAACCTTACGAAATATGGTTGGAAGAAGGGATAATTTTTCATTGAATTGCATTATTGGATTTGTATATTAGACACTTTCTTGAGGTCATTCATGTAGAAATAAATGTATTTGATAGTTTTATTGACACATTAAGAAATGTTTCTAGAAAAATTATTGATGGAACCAATGATAGGATAAACATGATTGAAAAGGGGATAAGGGAGGAGTGGAATTAGTGAAGGGTAAAGGGAAGACTTTTCTTTCTCTAGCAGCACACACTCTATCAAGGTAGAAAAAATTGAGAATTTTTCTTTTCCTGTATAGTGTAAATGTTCCACATTATTTTTGATCAAATATAAATAATTCCATGTTAATGACTAATTTAATGTTACACGGAATAAAATCACACGATTATCATGTTTTTATGAAAGATTTAATGCCTACTGTTTTTGATTGCATTATGCCTCAAAATATATGACATAAATTATCCAAAATATCCTTATTTTTCGAAGCCATATGTAGTAAATATGTTGACGAGGTGAAGTTTCACATCATGAATAAGGATATTGTAGTCATATTATGGGAATTAGAGATGTTCTTCCCATACATATTCATTGATATAATTATCCACCTAATGGTTCACTTGGTCATAGAGGTTCAACTATGCAGTCCTATCCAATACAGATTGATATAACCATTGAAAGTTATATAATGTTTTTTAAAGGATGTGTCGAGAATTGAATCCATCCAGAAGGTTATATTGCAGAACAATATATTTTTGAAGATGATATTGAATTCTGTACCGATTACCTATTAGAGGTTGAAATCGTCAGTCTCCCAAAGTCTGATCACATTAAACTCTTTAAAGAAGAAGGTATTTCTATAAGATATGTTGTTACAATTACCTTAAAAGAGAGAGAGAGTAAGAATATCACTACATATTACATAATAATGAATATATTGGTCCATACATTGAACCCCCTAAAGAAATTCATTGATATTTGAATCCATCAGGAGCTAAAGGATGTATATCAAATAAACATAATCAATAATTTATAGGATGGTTCAGAGTCCAAATTTATAATGTGTTATCTAAAAATCAGAATTTTATTTTTGAACAACTTTAATGGATATCTAGAGGAGAAAACGAAAATGTTATATATTACAATGGTTTTTTAATCAATTGTCATTTTTTATATAAAAAATAACAAGATGAATTAAATACCATGAAAAGAAGTGTTGTTTCAATTATGGATGAATCAATGCATATATCTGGTTCCAAGGATTAAAATATTATCTATGGAAATATACAATATTTTGGCATTACCAACAGCTATACGAGTTGGATTTTACAACATTTCATGTGACTGTTTTCTATTACAAATGGTTTGACAATATAAATGGGGTGAATTTATAGAGACCCATATATCACATACATTAGTATTACTACAAAACTTAGTTATGTTAATTACAACATATAAAAAAACCATAACAGTAAAATATAGGTATAGTGTCTTTAGAAACTGGGGAACATAAACAACTGGTTCATAAAACATCTACATTGTCTTTTATCTATTTCATCATAACTAGACACATTTTTGGAATATCATATATAATACCCTTCTTCATAACTTGGGGAAAATAAACATATGGAAGGGTGAGCTCAAATGCCCAGCACGAGTAAAAAAAGGAAATATCAATCATATCATAGTCCTATGAACAAAACATTTGAAAATATTATCCTTTATATAAAAGATCAAAATATCATTTCATGGGATAAATCATAAAAGTGAAATATAATCCCAATAGTCAAAACATAAGACATTAAATATTGTGGCATACACACATAAGCATAGAAAATCATTTCATATTAGTCAAGTCTCATTGCAAAGACTATCATAGTGGAAAAATTCTATTACTGAACTGAGTTCCCTCCTCTTTCTAGCCCTGTATTACTAAACAAAATTTACATTTTGTTCCAGTCAGGTCTATCTCATGAGATATAAATCTTTACCCAATTAATTGGAGAGAGATATAGTTCTCACCCATCTCATTATGAAATCATTCATCCGTGTTCCACTAAAACATAAAAACATTCACCATAGTAGAACCCGTGAAATCAAATGGGTTTCTTAAACATCATTCAACTATAATTGATGTAAAACAAAAGGATTTCTTAAATAAAATTAAATCATAAACACAATAAAATAATAGTAATAACACGGTCATAAATATGAACCTATTTAAATAGTTTCAAATTATATGGAATGTAATTTTGAGAAAAAACTTGAAATTAATTCATGAGGAAAACATACTTTGTACTTCAAAAATATTTAACTTCCCCAAATGACACAAAATTTTAGAAGAAATATATTTAGGTTAAAATAACCTTGTAAAATTTTAGGGAATTATTCAAGTAAATAAGGAATTATAAAAGCATAAAAATTTGTTCATTCCGTACTGGTTAAAAAAAAATCCTCCATGTTCTTTTAGAGGAAAAAATAAAAAGTAACTCTTACAAAGAAGGACAAAGATTCCATTCATACCATTTTAGTAAACATTTACCAATGGGGTAAAATTGAATTTATACAATTATAGAATAATATAAATAAAATTTTGAAATCAATATTTATGAAACATGGATGTGTATTATAATTTATACCCCATTAACTAATTACTAATAATCAATATCAGATAAAAATGGAATTTTTAAAGTTATCCTTTACCGTAGCTTCAATATGCTTCAAATGTATCTGAACCTCCTATTTTCTAATTTAAAAATTGTTACTAATTTATTTCAGAATCATAATCATTTTTATGATAACATTTATGATCATATTTTTAATCATTTGTTAGAAACACTTCATTATTACTCGTTATTCGGGTATTAACTGCTTTACGTTCTTCTGGATGTTTTTTTCTAATAAGTTATTATTCATATTTTTAGGCTATTGATATTTTATTTAATGAATGGTATTATCATAACATATATCATATTTATTAATTTAGTTCATTTATAAAATTATTCTTTAATTAAGATTATGTAGAATGAATTACATCGCACTATGGAGACGGTAAACTGATGTCACTTCCATAATTGTTGAATGGTATTAAACTAGATGGTGTATGATATCTCAAAATTAGTATCATGTTATAATAATCATATATAGATATTATTTCCAACATTATTCCCATCTATGTAAGGTGGTGGTGAAAAACATATTAGACCACAACGCGGAGATGGTAAGTCATACGTAGGCACACACCATGATTTTATTTTTCATAGGATGGATAAAAGGTGAAATAGGTTTGTTTCATATTTATAATAACATATCTATATATGAGTGATACTTATTTTATTACTTTATAATGAAACAACTAATGAAGAGGAAGTAGAAGAATAAATCAATATGAATAAATCAGTAGAAGAGATTACCTCTTCCATGATGCCTCCTTTAAATTTTCTCTTAGGTAACTAAAGTTATTCATTGAAGAAGAAAAAAACCTCTAAAATGAAAAGAGGGAAGTTTAGAGGAAAACATGAATGGGGGTGGCTGAACATGAAGGCTCAATAAGAAGTGAAGAGGTGAGGGAGAATGTGTCCTTTCACAATTGGAAATCATAGTTATACCAGCACCATTTTCCCAACAGTTTATTTAAACTGTTGGAAAAGAGAGTTTTTTCCAACGTTTTTTTTTAAATCGTTGGAATATATAGATTTAGTGTTGTCTTTACCAATGGTTTGTGAAAACCATTTGATTATAAGAATTTTTACCAACGATTTTTCTAAATCTTTGGGATATATTGGGGTATAGTGATGTTTCCCAATGTATTTTTAAAACTGTTGGGAAGGTTTTTTTCTCAAATAAGTTTGAGCCCCACATCCCTTTCCAGATTTGATGAATTAATTTTTCCCGACCAGAGCAGTGCTCTCATCCCAACATGAGACCCCTCCTCTTC